>CM069163.1:18217513-19587513 GCA_035221665.1 Okamejei kenojei
GCGGTCAACTAGGGACCGGCAAATTGCCGTGATCGCGCGGTGCTGGCAAATACGGGGGAACATGGCGCGGCGTTCTCACGGAGGAACTCCGGCGCGGAGGTGTTCCGTAACAGCATGTTTGGCTGCGGAAACCGTAAAAAAGTTTATTTCGCGGGATATATACGGCGGTATCCGGGACACTTAGCATCTCTGCGTATGGACCGTACGCTGGCATCTGGGAAGGGAGAGGAGGGGGGTCTGCCTCTGGTCATTCTTGGTCAAGTCCTGTTCCAACTCCTGCTCTCGGCACCTGGAACATCTGACAGTGAAGTGCACGCCCCCTTCTACTACCGAGGAATTCACCTCCATCATCCTAGACCGCGGTCTACATCCCACCCGGGCTGAGTCAATCTGCATTGGAGGAGCTGCACCGCTGGTCAACATGCTCCGTACAGTGTTGTACCCAGAAGCTTTACCACATAGCGGGAACTTCACAAGTCATCTGAAAATAATCATCCCAAAATACCACAACCATTGTTGCCTGCTGCACCAGTGGGATTAAACACCCTTGACCCTGACTATAACGCACATCAAAGGATGCCTATCGGCCCAATCCCTCGCCCTCACTTCGGGGAAAATTCTTCTGCATATAGCAAGCATCTGGCGAGCGGCCACCTCCCGTGCGTGAGGAACTGCACAGAGTGGTTGGGGAGGCAGAGGAAACAATTGCAGGATGTGCTTGAAGTATCGGACTGGGTCAATGTTCAAGGGTCGGCAAAGGACCTGAATGAATCCGCCACAGTCGTTACCAGCTTCTTTAGAATTTGTGTGGTGGGAAGGTGCTTCCTAAGAAAACCTTCCAAGTGTTTCCTAACAGAGACTTGGTAGAACCAGGAGATGCACTTTATTCTGAGGACCAGATCCTGGGATTCAGTCTGTTTGACGCCAATGGTCTATATAGAAGTTCTGATACGACCTTGACATTGTCGATTTACCTACCCCAATTACTCCCTTCCCGAGGACCATGCAGGTTCTTTCCAGGGGTGTAGAGGTTCCCTGCACCTCCTCCACACATCCATTGCATCTGTTGCTCTAGTGTCAGCTGTTCAACATCGATGAGACCAAAGGGTTGGATTGGCGATCACTTCGCCCAACACCTCGCTCGGTTTTGCACTAACACTAACCTCCGGTGGCTCAGGAACTTCAAACTCCCCATCCATCCGATTATCTGTCTCGGCTTTCTCCATGGGCAGAGTGAAGCCCAGCGGAAATTGGAGGAGCAGCACCTCTTTATTTTGCTAGGGCTGGTTACACCCAGCGGTTTATGATCCATTGTCTTCTCCAATTTCAGGTAGTCTTGCTTGCCCATTCTCTTGCTTTCATCTTCTTTCCCTCCCCTTCCCAGCTTTCCCAGCCCACCGTCTCCGCTTCCTTCCCGCCCACCCCCCACCTGTTCTGATGAATGGTTTCGACCCGAAAACATCGCTATTTCAGGCGCTCCATAGATGCTGCCTTCCTCGATGCGGTTTCTCCAGGGCATTTGTCTACCTTTGAATTGTCCAGCATCTTGCAGTTCCTTCTTAAACTGTGTAGAGCGGCCATATTCATGCAAACAATATTCAAAAATACTTTAAATACTATTCAACAGGAACTATTAACAAGATATGGCAAACCCGTATTAAATTTGGCAACCGTCTTCAAGAAAAAAAAACACACTTCAGCAGTTTCAATTATACTCACACCATCTGCCCAGATCATCCATCTTATTCGTTTGTTCCCTTTAACTCTGGCTCTCAACACAAAAAGTTTTTTTTTCTAATGCTGGGAAGTTGAAGGATTGGAGGATGCCTGTAAAATAATTCAAAATCTTGTAATCTGTGAAGGCTCGAAACGCAGTCTCATACGTTCAGTCGACCCAATTGGTCTGGTCCAGCTGGGGTCTATTACACACTTATGACAATCAAAAAGCATCGGTTCGGCCACCTGCTTCTACCCCCAGCCAGTATTGTGCTATGTTTACTGCCACTGCTCCAATTTCAAAAGCGTATGTGGGGGAAGGGTGGGGGGTGTTAAGAATTGGTTGTGCTGGGATCCTAGAATGTCAACGGGCCTCCTACATTCTTCAAGGAGCACTTCATATCAGGGCAATCTTCACCAGGGCAATCAACACAAATAGTTTCATCTATGAGCCCCTTGTGTGTACACAGTCCCCTGTATTAAAGTCAACATATTTTCACTTACTGATTACCTCAATGATGATATAGCTCCATGTACCTGTCCAAATGTAAATATTATTGTACCTGCCTCTACCTTCTCTGGCAGCTCGTTCCATAAAACTCACCACCTTTGTTGGATCTTGCTGTGTAAATCGACTATTTCCTTCATAACCGAGACCATCTTCAAAAAGATATGTAATCAGCTGTAAGACATGAAATGATCGAACGCCTTTTTAGAAGAGTGATATCAATGGAAGTTCTTATTCCTCTAATAATGCAAGTAAAAATCTAGTCATAATTGGGAAACATAGAAAATAGAGCAGGGAGTAGGAAATCGGACCCTCCGAGCCTGCACCGCCCATTCAATATGATCATCCAACTCAGTATTCCTGTTACCTGCCTTCTTAGTGGTGGCCATACCCCTGATCCCTTTAGCCACAAGGGCCACATCTAACTCCCTCTTAAATATAGCCAATGAACTGGCCTCAACTACTTTCTGTGGCAGAGAATTCCACAGATTCACCACTCTCTGTGTGAAAAATGTTTTTCTCATCTCGGTCCTAAAAGACGTCCCCCTTATCCTTAAACTGTGACCCCTTGTTCTGGACTTCCCCAACATCGTGGGAACAATCTAGCCTGTCCAACCCCTTAAGAATTTTGTAAGTTTCTATAAGATCTTCTAAATTCTAGCGAGTACAAACATAATGACACGTTCATAGGTGAGGCTCAAAGAACATAGAACAGTACAGCACAGGAACAGGCCCTACGGCCTACAATGTCCGTGCTGAACATGACACTAAGACCGACCCGTTGTATCAGCTTGCACAATCCATATCGCTCCATTCTCTGAACATCCAAGTGCTTATCCAAAAGTGCCTTAAACGCCACTATCGTCCCTGCCAAATTCACCACCCTTGGCAGCACGTTCCAGACACTCATCGCCCACTGTGGAAAAACTTCCCCGCACATCTCCTTTAAACTTTGGCCCTCTCACCTTAAAACTATGCCCTCTACTCTTTGATATTTCCATCCTGGGAAATAGGTTACAACTATCCACCCCCACCTATGCCTCTCATAAATTTACATTTCTATCAGGTCTCTCTGCATTCCCCAGCACACCAGAGAAAACAGTCCATGTCTAACCTCTCCCTGCAGCGAATACTCTCTAACCCAGGATTCATTCTGGTAACCAGTCCTCTGCACCCTTTCCAAAGCCTCCACAGCCTTCCTGTTTTGGGGCAACCAGACCTACACACAATACTCCATATGCGGCCCAGCCACAGTCCAATCAAGCTACGCCAGGACTTCCTGAATCTATAGTTTAGGGGTACAGCTCGGAAACAGGCCCTCAGGCCCACTGGGTCCGTGCCGACCAGCGATCCCCGCACATTAACACCATCCTACACCCACTAGGGACAATTTTTACATTTACCAAGCCCATTAGCCAACAAACCTGCATGCCTTTGGCGTGTGGCAAATGTGACACCGAAGACCTCGGATAAAACCCACGCAGGTCACGGGGAGAACGTACAAACGCTGTACAGACAGAACCCGCAGTCGGGATGGAGCCCGGGTCTCCGGCGCTGCATTCGTTGTAAGGCCGTACACTACCCGTTTAATAATCTAAAGGGGTCTCACTCTGTTCCCAACCAACCAAAAGAAAAGAAGCATTACCATTTACTATCGTTGCAGCTTTACCTGTGTTGCCATTCAGGGAGTTACAGACAATTTTTTACCCAGCATCTTTTATATATCAATGCTTATTTAAGGGTTATGCAATTTGATAGATTTTCCCCATCAAATCAAAACCTCCCATAGTCCAACACCTCACACGTGCACCAGATTGACTCCATCTGCCAAAAATTAGCTGCCAGTTGTCTTAATTAATAACTAATTTGCAATTTTCCATGTCCCGCTGCACACTTTTGACAGCTTTTCTCGATACGATAGAACGTATTATATCAGGAGGGAAATTCATTGCAACGGTCATAAAAAACACACAAATAACATGAACATTTAAATTTAAAGTGACGAGTGGAAAGGTGGGAATGAGCAAAAATTGGGCCGAGAGGGGAGATTGCAATCAGCAATCCGAGAAAGAAATCTTGTTTGCCATCACCAAATATTACCCCCCACCGATTGAACTTTAATCCAAGTTTCAATATTCACAAAGAGAGGTCCGCAGCTGCACCCCACTGGCACAAACCGCAGCATGGTATATTGTCCTTCCACCACAGTAGGTCATTGCTAATAACCAGGTTTTATATCTTATGGATCTCATCTGACTTCAACTGCGAGTTCATCAAATTCGATGCTTACTAAAACCATGTAGACCACATCACCACCCTACCTCATCAATCACCTTGGAAACTTCCTCAAGAAAACTCAATCAAAGTTAGCCACAAGTTTGCCATCCATGCGCTGGACCGCCTCTAATTAACCCATTGTTCTTCAACATATTATTATGGTGGACTCCAAACCTTAACACATGAGAAACATGCGTTGGTGGTGTCCTCTTACAAACAGTGTCCTGATTGCACTGCAGTTAGGATTATTACTGGGGTTCATTCTTCCAAGGTTCAGCTGAGTGCAGCTTGCAAGGCAAACCAGGTTAGGTTCCACTTTACTGTCTAACTTCAAAGAATGGTGTACAGGGCCGTTTGCTTTTGCTCTCTCGCTTTCCTGTTCCATCCCCCACCACATTGCAAACCTGTTTGCTCACTCTTGCTCATTCTCCCTGTCCCCCTCTCATTTCCCTCCTAGACGTTTATACATTTCCGTTTCTTCCTTCCTCCTATCTTCTTTGACTCTAGCTTTGCAACTGGGATACCGCATGGTAATGCCCTTGGTCCCACAAGTTTCCACTTGGGACATCACCTCCCGTTCACACTATTCTACATATTCTCACACTTTATCATCCTAATTACTAGGGGTAATTTACAGGCAATAACCTTCAAACTCGCATGTCTTTCGGATATGGGAGGAAACCTGCAATTCAGCGAGAACATGCAACCCACAACAGACAGCACTGAGTTCAGGATCGTTACCCGGGACATGAAGTTGTGAGGCAACAACTCCACGCTGTGCCACCTTTTATTAATTAATTATTAATTGACTTTGTAGTCACTGTTGGATAACTCAGGGCTTGGCACCAACTCAAATGCAATTCTGGTTCGTACTCCTGGTGACACAAAAACTGTGAATGTGGTGTAAAGACCCGGTTAGCAATGGTTAGAGCACAAACTTTGATGCGAGTGCGGCAGAGCAGTATAAACAGCCTTCCGTGACCCAGTGTAGAAGGGGGACAAAGTTCCCGGTTACCAGTGTAGAAGGGGGGAAAGGGGGCCAAGCTCCTGATGGTCTTCTCTGAAATGTGTACTGGATATGATGATGGATGGACTCGCGTTTTTGATCTCCCACACACATTTAGGTCTCTCACAGAAACAGTCAGTGGCTGGCTGACAGCAGAGAGGTAGAACTGAGTTTTAAAAAAGTACTGGGAGGGCAGAGAGCTCAGGGCAGCTGGGGGGGGGGTTTTGGCAGGGAGTGTTATTAAATTGTTTTTGCTTCCAGACTGAATTGCTGAGAAAAATCCCCAGTCACCCAACACAAGTAGCAAGTCCACATGGCAGACAGCATCCAAATCGCTGCAATATCACCTCAGCCAGCATGATGTTAAGTACAATGATCTGGACACACGTAATCTCGGCAGCATAGCACAGGTTGAAGGCGCCAGGTGATAACCCTGGACTGACAGTGGAAAAGAAAAGGAAGAGGGCTATAACTGCACCAGCTCCTGACAATGGTCACTTAAAAACACAACACAATCAAAGGAGATAAGTATCTCTTTCATGTTGCAATGGGATTTCCTCCCGGTAAGAGCCCCCCCTTGGATAATCGGATCAACAGTCAGTTAAATTATTACACTCATCGCCTGAGGATTCAAGGAAGAAGTGAAATTACCAGTGGAATATTAAGTACTTGCTGTTTATTTTGCAAGGATGGAGATTAAGGGCACCATGTCAGGTTAGTCCATAAATCAACCAAGAGCTTTCCCCTTCTCGCAAAGTAAACAACGGGTAAAATCCTAATGGAAAATGCCTCGTTTAATTTCATTGGAAAGTAATCGTTCTCAATTTTGAGAACAGGTAACATAAATAGTTTTGAACTTCAATTAAAACATCCAGCTCGTCGAGAATTCTACCACATTCCCCAAACTCATACGAGGGAAAATAACCAAACTAGGCAAGACATCCAAGCCTCATGCACTTTGAAAAGAGTGTGGTCTCTGGAAGGCTGACTGAAGGTTTATTACTGACTAACGATAGTCGATGTGGTAGGCGTAACATTTAAAAAATAGTTGGGCAGGTACATGGACAGGAAGGCTTCAGAGGAATTTGGGTAAAACGCAGGCGAATAGGACTAGTTTAGATGGGGCATCCTGGTTGGCATGGACACCTTGGGCCGAAGGGCCAGTTTCCATTCAGTGTAACTATTGATAGCGAAAATACAGCAATCCAACTCTTTTACTTCCCTCTGAAGGCACTGAATTCACTCACAAATTGGTTCTAAAAATTCCTCAGCCTCTCAAGAAGTCTGTTGGCAGGGTATTTGCAGGGGTTCAGAGAGGGGTTAGTGGACATCATAGATAATGCTACCACATACTCCATTTGATGTTCCTCAATCGCCATCAAAGGCAGTCACACACACTAAGTGACTGTGCTAGGCCACTGCAAATTCTCCCTTTAAAACTATCATGCTTTGGGGGGGTAGGAAGGAACTGCAGATGCTGGTTTAACTCAGCGGGTCAGACAGCTTCTCTGGAGAAAAGGAATAGATGACGTTTTGGATCGAGACCCTTCTTCACCCGAAACATCACCTATTCCCTTTTCCAGAGAAGCTGTCTGACCCGCTGCAGCTTTTTGTGTCCATGCTAGTTTAGGGGGGTAGTTAGGCTTATTTTGCTGTTCTGCTTGGTTCAGCACGAGAGATTTTTTTTCCCCAACAATCATTCAACTATTGTGCAGTTTATGCATTTTAAAAATATTTTGTCACAGCTCCCATTACTGTCACTTGTTTCCTCTTGGAATGGAGACAAACTCCCTTACTCTGCAATAATATTGGCCACACATCCCGTCGCACAAGCTTCATCTAACTGGCATTTAAATAGATTGCATTTCAATGAATTCTATCAAAGAATTATCGCTGCATACCTTTCATCATTACTAAAATTATTCTGATTCCTGTGACCAAAATTTCACAGTGAAAAGGCTAGCTGCATCATTGTCTGTAACAGTTTTTACACCTTCACAAATATATAAATGCAAGCAGTCCTTTCGAACTACTGATAACATCACACTTTGAACATGGTTTCTGCAGTTTTGCATGACTAAGTCTACCAGAAATAAGGTCCAGAAATGGCATGTTAGTTGGTGCTTGTGGGATTATAAGAATCAGGTAAGATTGCAGAGTGAAATCTCAGATTTTCCTCTCTAGCAACCAAGAAATAGGCCAGAATAGCAAATGAGACATTTCAAACTTGAACAACAGACAATAAAGGCTGAAACATGACTCTCAATAATTCAAATGGAGCAGCACAGGGGGATGATCAGTTGTGATTCTCCTCACATTAAACCAGAGTCCTTCAGAGGCAAGAAAATGTGACTGCCCTCAGAGGCAAACATATTTCAACATGGACAAAGGGCAAATTCAAGTTCTAAAAATTTGACATGGTCGACTGAAGAAGATTGGATATCTTAAATACCACATTTGCAAAAGGAATTACTCACTACCAACTTCAGTATAAATAATCAAAAGTAATTCTGATTATTAGAAATTAAAAACAAACATGTACTTAACCTTCAACATGCAATAGAATGGAGGTGCAAGGAAATGCAGAAATGATGCAATGTTGCCAAAATAAATGGTGCTGGAGAAACTCAGGTCAGGCGGCGTCTGTGGTGGGAATGGAGGTCTGAAGAAGGGCCCCAACCCAAAATGTCACCTACCCATGTCCTCCACAGATGTTGCCTAAACCACCGAGTTACTCTTTGGTGTTTACTCAAAATGCAGCAGTTCCTATCCACCCTACATTCCTTTTGCATCCTTCTGCGGTGAGCCTACTACCCTAGATTATAACGCGAAGGTAAACATGGTTTGTCTAGCGCCGTTTTATTACTCATGCACATTTCTCCGGAACTTCAACTACAATACAGCTCACTCCTGACCCAGCCTCTGGCGGTTCACACATTCCCCTACCTCCCTTTACCCCACCTTCCCACACAACCACCTGCCCCCCCTCCACACCCTTTCTTCCACAGCTCCATCTTTACCCATCACAAAATTATTTAAAGCATGATCATGCATTTTATTGCCTTGTATCAGTGGGTGTAAAGCCACAAGTCAGTCAACAGGGACTGGACCAGACTACAAATGCCAACTTTCTGGAAGAACATTGTTTTCTGAGCTTCTCTCTTCGAGCACTCTTCAACATGATATCTGATAGATATCCGTGTGGTGAGAAGGGACTGATGCAATTTATTAGTGGGCAACTATTAGGATCCACCAGAAAATTAATTAAGCAAAACCAAAAGTCAGGCCAAATTTCCCACAAAGAAATGTTGTGGACATTTTATTATAGAGTGTAAAATGCAAGTGTCAGTAAAATAAAAGGGATACATCTCTTTAACATGCTGCACAGAGCTGTTTTTTTTTTTTAAACCAGTCGCACTTCCCAAAGTTAGATTTCTCGAGCATTAATAGAAAAAAATCAGTACAATTTAAACGGAATGTCCAGGAGACCTCAGGTCATTAAAAACAGAACTGAAGTTCCTGGTTATCTACACTGTTAACTGTACAAAGGCAAATACTACAAGTTAAACAGCTTCAACTTAATAACCATCCCTTTTTTAATCAACGTAATTTTTTGTTTCACATACGTAATTAATACTAGGATTCATTCACTTGCTAAACATAATCATACATATTAGATCACACCACTTAAGAATAAGAATTAAAAAATAGTCATTAGCATGGCTCGTGGAGACTTTGTCGAGTCCATATTTGGGGAGGTGTATACCAAACACAACCAACCTTTTTTGGTTTTTATTCATACTAAAAAATAAAACCTGTACTTTCATTTATTTATCTCATCTTTTCTTTTTCAGGCAATTATACAGACAGATGCAATCTAATTGCAGGACAGAATCAAATGGTATATGATCATCAAGTCTTTAACTCATGGGGCCTCCCCTTTCAGGTCAGGATGTCTCTTTTGAAGTGGGGATCACGGGGAGAAGGCAGGCTAAAATGTGAATGGCAGTATTTTTCCATTACATCCACGTACAGATGTGCACCCTGCTGCTGTTCAGTTTCATTTATCAATTACAAAATGTGCCTAAAGTTGTTTTTTTTTAAATTTTTTTACATAACATTTTTTTAAATCTCATCTTTGCCAACAGTCACCTACGTAAAACATGTATTTTGGAAAAAGCATTAAATTATTATTCACAGTTCTCATTTCAACTCCTTATAAAAAGAAGTTTCTGTTGTGCTAACTTCCTTTTGCTTAGTCTCCCCTCCTTCCCCACACAATAGAATTAACGGACCAGTACAAAAATTTACCAGTCCTACACAGTTTTGTATTTAGTGCCCAGTCACATAGGGATGGAGGCACAGTTTCACAAAAGTGAGACATATTATAAATATATATATAATATATATTATATATATATACTGTGGTCGTTAGTACCATTCGGTCAATACTGTACAAAACTCGAGACCGATACCTGTGACTCATGCTTTGCCAGCACTGCATATCAGATGTAGTACCAGCACCAATATTCCTACCCATCGATCACAGGGATGTATATATTTCAACAATGCACCACCTTTTGAGACCCCACATCTACACTACTTTTTATACTTTTAAAAACTTATCTTGTAGTGCAGCCGATGTAGGGAAGTAATTATTTAAAAAAAATTTAAAAAACAGAAGAAACAACCATTTGCATTTTAGCCTGTCCAAACCATGGTCTTGGTTTAAGGGTCCCCATGTGTTCAATCCGTAACATACATCTGCACCCCTCGACTTCACTATTACTCCATTAATGGTAATTCTAGAAAGTTATCGTAATAAGTATTTTTTTCTCTAGTGTTCAGAAACAAAAGTATAAGATTTTCTTCTTCAAGGCGCCATAAATCTTTAACCCTTTATTAAAAAAAGGCTCCACATCCATAATGGTTCAAATTTCTTCACAAGGACGTCAATTTATTGATCCTGCAACAGAAAGGCAATAAACGTTAGAATTATGATGTGCTAGAGCCTCCTTTACACCACCCAGACCAAGCGTAGACACAAGGGGCATTTCGATGAACATTTATTTGCACTGTCTGCTGAGGCCTGCTGGATCTCCCTATTGCTAACCATTTTTACACCCCAATCCATACTGGCCCTCGTGTCCTCCTTTGACAGTATCTCACATTCTGCTAGGACAGCTTACAACCCAAATGGTATGAACATCGAACAACTTTGATTGCGAAAAACATTTTTTTCTAGGTTTCCAAGGCATTCACTATTACTTGGACTGTTTTATCTGGAGTGTCGCAGGTGGAAGGGAGACCTGATAGAAGTACATAAAATTAGGAGAGGCATAGATAGCGTAAACAGTCAGTACCTTTCTTCCCCCCCCCCATGAGTGGATCACGTGTAGGCAGGCATGTTTCCCTATAACGGCCTCATGTTTGGCACGTACATTGTGGGCCAAGGGGCCTGTTCCTGTACTGTACATTAAATTTTCTACACACTTGGGGTCTTTCGTTATGAAGTGCTCTTCACACTCCTGCCCAAATACTTGCTCTTTCCTGGGTAGCGGGGCTTGAATAGGAGCACCTACAACAGTTAGGGGCAT
This sequence comes from Okamejei kenojei, assembly GCA_035221665.1. Lineage (NCBI taxonomy): Eukaryota > Metazoa > Chordata > Chondrichthyes > Rajiformes > Rajidae > Okamejei > Okamejei kenojei. The sequence goes on from CM069163.1 coordinate 18,228,618, forward strand.
CACATCCTATTCTAATCCGAGATCCTTATGTTAAACATACATTTCCCAGTACAGCACAGTGATCAGGAGCTTTTGTTAAACTGAAGCTGAGAATTCAGTGTTCACAGACACTACTGGGGCAGTGGTGGACTGAATCGACGAGTCAGGAAACTGTCTCAAGTGCTTGAACCGCTGAGCAAACAATAGCACTTCTCTTCATTTGCTGTATCTCTCACTTTACAGGGGGACAAATACGACTTAAGGAGTTTAGTTGGGACAGATTATGTGCATGATCTCTTGCATTTGGATTTATGTGGAAAAGCACTAACTCTAGTGAACCTGCCGATGATAAACTGATAAGCATTTCAGCGATAAAATTGGAAGTGAGTGAATTTGAAGCAAAAACGCGATGGACTGAATGGCCGGTTGCTGTGATGCATCTGTTTAATATATCAACATTGAAGTGCCTTACAGGAGCGTTCACAACACATGGTCATACAGTGGGTTTAAGGCATTTGACCAAAGTCTCAGTTGGCGTTAAAAGCATCATGGAGCAGATTGTTTGGAGGAGAAAATGCTCAGGCACTAGAGGCTGCATCGGTGCGCACGGGCCGGCAACAGAGAAAGGAAATAGATAGAGCGGGCATGTCATAAGGTCATGAATGATAAGAGTAAAATTAGGCCATTCGTCCCATCAAGCCCACTCCCCCATTCAACCATGGCTGATCTATCTCTCCCTCCTAACCCCCTTCCCCTCGTAACCCCTGACAGGCAAATGAGTGAGAAAGACAAAACAAATGTCAATTGTAAGCCTGAAATCAAAGTGCTTTAATTGGAAGAAATAAATAGACTAATACTGACACAAAAATAAAATTGGTCAATTGGTGTCTCCTAATAACTTCTCCTGTAAGAACCAAACCAAGATTATAGGAAGCCATCTCCCTCTTAAAATGACGTTTAGCAATCAACATGAAGGCTTTCTCATGTGTGTACTTGCCTCAGACTGGTCCTTCCCCCAGGTGACCACTGTCTACAGACCCAGCCAGCATTAGGGAGTGAAGAGGGCACGAGGCAGCTGGCAGTGCCTGACCAGAGTGCACTGCAGTGGGCACATTACTGCGCCACTCTGAGCAACGTTACAGCTGACACCAATGCATACCTGATGACCAGGGGCCTGCCCTTGTGTGGCCTGTCCGTAGTATGCCGCTTGCTGTCGGTAGTACTCTGCCCAGGCTGCACTGTAATCTGGTTGTGAGCTCTGCTGTGGAGTCCCTGGCGTAGTTCCTGTAGCCTGAGCTGATAGAGAGTAAAACAGTGCAGTGTCACTATACGTTTTTACAAAATACCACAATGTTAGCATTTTATGGATTTGTTTAAAACAATAAAGCAAAGCAATGAAGCATAGATCATATTTCTCCTCTTAGGAGCATGGAATAGACACTGGAGGGGGTCAAGTTATTAAGGGAGAAAGGTGGATCAAGGTGCTGTGAGAAATTACCCATTGAGGGGAGGTTGTTGCTGACTAACGCTCTGCAACTTTTAGTAACACAAATAAGCCAATTGTCTCCTGTTAACCAAAACAATTAACAAGCAGTTGAAGTAGACATTGATCTCTCTCTCTCTCTCTCTCTCTCTCTCTCTCTCTTTCTGTGAAGATCATCCTGCAAGCATGACAACTGACCATAATAGCTAGGCAAAACACAAAATGCTGAAGGAACTCAGTGGTCAGGTCACATCTGTGGAGGGAATGGACAGGCGAGGTTTCAGGTTGTGACGCTTCTTCAGACCCCTTGACTCCATTCACTCCTCAGATGCTGCCTGACCCGCCAAGTTCTTCCAGCACTTTGTTTTATGCTCAAGGTCCTTTCCAGCTTAATGACACCTTTCCTATAGAAGGGTAGCCAACACTAAACACAAATGTACTCAAGGAATTGCCCAATTGCTTGAAACTTGAGCAAAACACAAAGTGCTGGAAGAACTCAGCAAGTCAGGCAGCGTCTGTGAAGGGAACAGATCGGTAATGTTTCAGGTCTCGACCGTTCTACAGGTTGAAAACATACAGCTACATCACACAACATTTCAGAGCATGTACTTCAAATCGGATGCCTTCATGTCGGATGCCTGTCACAGCCTGGCCCCTCCTGCCACAGCAGAAATAAATGCTTCCTTCAACAATGATGAAGAACAGCATCAGGAAAAGAACTACCATTACCAAAACCCTTTCCCCAATACCTTGTAGAAAACAAACTCAAGGCACGAAGTAAGAAATGATTGTTGACCCACAGGAATAAAGAGATCGCTCCTATGCAACTGCAGTTCAAACGCTATTTAAAATATTTATACTGCATTCTAGACATTACTGGATAAATCGGAAAAGCTTCCATAAACTCAATTTCTTATAGCAATTTGAATAATAATTTTTTTAAGTGGCTGCAATACAAGCAAAGTAGGCAGCAAATTTGCATATCTCCCCTGGTTCTTCAAACTAGTTGATGGGATTTTTTAGACCAACCTCAGTGGGAAGTCTCAGTCGAAGTTCCTCCTCAGAACAACAGCACCAACAATTTAGCTGTGACACAGCTGTGGGGTAGGTCTTGAACCGCAGCACTTACAGCATTGAGGTAATTATTACTCCCACTTGCTGGTGGCTAAATTAGACATTTTGTTGGCTTCAATTTTAAACTTTGTAACTAAGCAGATTGCAATATTGTTGCTGCAAATAATGTGACACTCAATCTGATGCTTGATGTGCCATGAAATTGAGTTGCAGTTTAATAAAAACTGAAATAGTGCAGAAAAAAAAAACCTGCTTTCTGCCCTCGCATTTAGATGCAAGGAACTACAGATGTTGGAACCTTGGGTAGAACACAAAATGCTGGAGTAATTCAGTGCGTCAGATGGCTGGAGTATCTATCCAGGTCCTCCAGAGATGCTGCCTGACCCAAGTTACTCCAGCATTGTGCTCTCTCATTAAGACCCATCTTGGTTTAATAGGTGAACAGCCGACAGTTGCCAAAACTGCTTTGCTCACACTGTACCTATCCAGCACGCAGTATACAAAATGGCTGTGGAAGGCATCATTTAAATTGAATGTTTTTTCTTGATGTTCGAGATACCAACTGAACCTCACCCAATTGTTGCATGACTAGCAGCAATGCTGAAGCCCGATAGTGAACATCACCCACTTCCATCAAGAGAACCATTCTGCGAACCTGCACAGATCATTTTGAATAATCAATGTCCTTGCCAGAGACACAAGAAACTCCCGATGCTGCAATCTTCAGCAAAAAAAAAGTGCTGGAGCAGCTCAGTGGACCAGGCAACGATTGTAGAGGAATGGACAGAAGACGTTTTAGTTCAGGACCCTTCTTCAGTCCAAAACATCACTGTCTATTCCCTGCACTGGCGCTGCCTGACCCGCCAAGTTATTCCAGAATTGTATTTTGTTCAAGGTCCTCGCCAGACAGTGAAATGTTGTGGCCGAGTACTTTAGGGGAAAAAAAGCCTTAAAAATAATTAGCTTAGTTCCAAGTCTCTGTACTGTAGTTCGAAGTCTCTCTACATGGCACCCTCGTACTGTTAAACCCCAAACACATTACAATGATAGCAAAATTCAGCATTCACCCAATCAGTAATTGATACAGTGCCAATGGCTCTCAGCGCCAGAGACCATGTCCTCGGATGCGGTCTGTGTGGAGTGTGCACATTCTCCCTGTGAGGGCTTGGACACACTAGAGGCAGGAAACGTCTTCCCGATGTTGGGGGAATCCAGAAACAGGGGCCAGAGTTTAAGAACAAGGAGTAAGCCATTTAGAACGTAGACAACAAAACACTTTTTCTCACAGAGAGAGGTGAGTCTGTGGAATTCTCTGCCTCAGAAGGCTGTGGAGGCAGGTTCTCTGGATGCTTTAAAGTGAGAGCTAGATAGGCCTCTTAAAAATAGCAGAGTCAGGGGATATGGGGAGAAGGCAGGAACGGGGTACTGATTGGGGATGATCAGCCATGATCACATTGAATGGCAGTGCTGGTTCGAAGGGCCAAATGGCCTACTAAAACTAATGAATAAGGTACCTAAATGGGGCACTTTTGACAGATGACAGCACCCTAAAAACAAATGAAACAAAGGAAAATTTGGAAACCAAATTACATTATAATTAGCATTTAATTCAAATCCTTTAAATTTACGCTCATACTGTAGCAGTTCTTTAATCATTTCATTCCATCTATGCTTGTTCCCCTTTCCCCTACAGATGTCTTGCATATGAGAGTGTTAAAATATATCCGTGGGTTGACATCAATTTTGATGGATTGGTATTTCCTACAATTAATGCAGTTTCTATTTTCAAAATCAAAGGAAGAATAACATTCGAGAGGAAGTGCAGACACTGACCTTTCCACCATTTGCACCGTTTCGATGGTGACTAAACTGAGCTTGGTTTACACATATTGGATCATTTTTGTTCACTTGGCAAAGAAAGTGAATGTAAGGAGGTGCTGAGGAATGCAGGACTTCACCATTATGCCAGCAGTTAAGTGTCATTTCCTTGGTACTGATTTTGTGCAAATCTAATTGAGACATACCACGTGCATCACATAGATTTTAAATTTATCAGGAGAGATATGTTTAAATTGGAATACTATTCCCAAGATTCTGAAGTTGAAGCTGCTGGTGTTTCGCGATAGTATGTTGGGGAAATGAGTTGAGCTACCTGGACCTCTTTGACAGAGTGACACAAGTGGTATAACATTTTAAGATACCATACATTAAATGCAGAAAGACATCCCACGGCACAATCAGACAAAAGAAATCACCAAGCAACCAGAGGGCTGGCTGAAGGCATGGTTGGAAAGGTGAAATTCAAGTCTTTAAAGGAGAAACGATAACATTGCTACTGTTCTTTAGGAAATAATTCCAGAATGTGGAGCATAAGCAAATTAATACGGCGCCACGGAGGTACAAGGAACTGCATATACTGGAATCTTGAGGAAAGCACAAAGAACTCAACAGGTCAGGCAGCATCTGTGGAGGGAATGGACTGGTGACATTTGGGTTGCACACTTCTTTAGACTGATGGGGGGGGGGGGGGGGGGGGGTGAATGTTGGATAAGAGATGTTGGTGGATCAAAGCCTGACAAATGATAGGTGGAGTGCATAAAAAGGAACTGCAGATGCTGGTTTAAACTGAAGATAGACACAACATGCAGAAGTAACAGGCAGGACAAGCATCATCTCTGGAGGGAAGAAATGGGTGACATTTCGGGTTGAGACCTTTCTTCAGACAGAGTCAGGGGAAAGGGAAACAAGAGATATAGATGGTAATGTAGAGAGATATAGAACAAATGAATGAAAGATATGCAAAAAAGTAACAATGATAAAGGAAATAGGCTATTGCGTGGGAATGGGAAGGGGAATTAAAGTGTTTGGCAACTGTGAGACCAGGTATGTCCAGGCAGGCCGAGCGAAGGAAGGTGTTCAGCGCAACGATCGCCAAGTCTACATTTGGTCTCGCCGATGTACAAGAGTCCACATCTTGATAGGTGGATGCAGGTGATTGGAGTATTGATTGGCAGATGGGTGGAGTGAGGAGAGAGAGGTGAAAAGGTAACAAAACTGTGTCAGGTAAGGAGAGAAGCGGAGTGAAATATACTGCCAGAGCATTGCAGCGTGATGTATGTATGGTTGGGAGCACTTTACAAAAGGTCAGAGACAAACAAAGATGTGGGAGAGTGAGGCATGGTCTGACAAGTCGAGATTGCAGAGGAAGGCAGTGTCAACATCATAGGCGGATTTATACAAGGAAAATGTGTGGAAATATAGGGTGGTCAGCAAGGATGGGCTCAGGGCCAATAACGCCTGGCACAGGTGAAAGTGCTTTGAAAGAGTCTGTTTACAAAGGAATCTGAATAATATTTCACGCTGTTTCTAAAGTTTCAGAATGGTGGTAATGCCATGTAGATGGGGGGGGGGGGGGGGGGATATAGACCATCAAACAGGACTGGGGTAAAATAAAATGCGATTGTGAAAAATATGATTTTTCCCCGTGGGAGAGATGCCTGGTGATTTCAGCAAATCAGCAGATGCACTGGTGTTCCACACAGACACCAATCAGATTGCATTCTGTAATTTTCATTCCAAATGCAGAATCCAAGATGAGTAAAGGAGGAGAGTTAGCTGATGAACCTTCATCTGCAACGCCCCACCACTTTTGTTGCTCCTGGCAAATCTGAGATAAGGCCCTTATTTATACTCGAAGGATGTTTTATCATGAACGATTGAAGCTGGTATTTTAGGTGTATTTATACTTCCGATTCAGTTCAAACTCAAAGTTCGTTAATACAAATAACTACTCAAAATTCCACTGATCTGCTTGGAAATAGATTTGAGATGTGGGATTTGCTTGGTGCAGATTCAAATGAAGAAATGTTACTGGGATTAATTTGAAATGTCAAAGGATTAAAAGAGCAAATATTCAAGAACATTCACATGCAATCAATGTTAGACCCCTCCACGAGAACAGGGTTGGGCATTTATATGCATGAAAAACAGGGACAGAAATCTCAGAATCAGATTGCATGCTTTAATTTTCATTCCAAATGCAGAATCCAAGTCATCATTGTGTTCTCTGCAGTACATTCAACGAACACCTCCATTCATTACAACAAGTTTGCAATGAGCCGAGAGATGCCAGATTTCTATCTGGCAAAGAAACATCAACCTGAAACATTAATTACTCCTCTTTTCACATATGTTGCCCAAGTTACTGAGTGTTTCAAGCAATTTTATTTTATTTCAGATATCCAGCACCTGTGATTTTTTGTTTTTCATTTGGTCTTTTCCCCTCTGGGCTTCCCGGCACACTTCACAGCAAAATCAATGACTTTTGAAGTGCAGTCACTGACAACTTGTCAACATTGCATGGGGGGGGGGGGGGGTAAGAGACAAATGACAATGTAATTTTATTTGTTGAGTGGGGCTGCTGAAAGAAGCAGTGCAACACAAGAAAGCGTATGACCTTAGTATAATGGAGTCCCCTGTAACTTAAAAAGGAATCTTGGTTTTAATATACTCTGATATAATCCATTAAAACGTTACATATTTCCGCTGGTTAGTCGAGATTACAGCATAAATAAATAGCACGGATTTATGGAAGGAAGCTGACAACTAAGTTAGTTTAAAAAACCCATCAGTTGGTTCCAGACCTGCTACTTCCAAGGAAATTCAGACGTTCCACAATACACTGTAAATGAAGCTGCAGCTCTTTACAAGGTATGTCCACTTTGAAGAAGCGTCCTCCTCTCTTCAACAGGAGTTTGGTGAGAACCTTTCTTGCTGCTCTCCCACTGCTCTTCTGCGACCGTGTTCTGACTAAGACTCGCTAACCTAGTCACGCGTCCTTCCTCAGTACCTTGTCATGATGTAGGATCTCAACCCAAAGTTATTACTATATATTTCCCTCCACAGATGCTGCCTGAGCTCCTCCAGAAGCTTGTTTTCTGCTTCAGACAACTGTGCACTGTTCGAGCAATGGGAGGACAGGGTCAAGGAAGTTGATCTTGTATTGGTTCTTTTGCTGTATGAGCCTATGGAACTTCTCCACCTCAGTTAGTGATAGCGCGGCCTAGCCAATGGATATTGAAGTGTCTTATCCAGAGTACATTCTGTGCCCAGAGCTACATGTTAAACATAAAGGAGCACTAATTCATCAGCTGAAGGAGGAGAGCAAGAAGCAATCAGGCCTTTTCTTGCAGTTAATCCTGATGTAATCCAATAGGATGGCATTTTGTGGGGTGCCTGCAGTCAATATTGAGGATTCTCAGTGCTCCTATATCGCTGTGTTGCCATCTCTGGGGCTTCCAGTTGCTGGGACAAGACATAACCTGGGAGCACGGTGGAGGAATCTGGCATGTGCACCTTGGGTGATTATACTTAGAATTATTCTTGAGCTACAAATCCACGACATCATTCCACAGGTTACTTCCTGATCTTTGATCTATGCTTTCTGCCTCTCCATCAGTATAATGATGCTCTGTTACACTTATACTGGACTATTCCTCTGCTTATTTCTGTTGTATCCGGTTATTTTTGTTTTATTGCTCTCTTGATCATTCTGCACCAAACTCGTACCAACAACTTATCCCTGTCTGCCTTCTGATTGACAATTTCTTTTCTCATTGAATGTTTTGAGCAAGCCATTAAAAAACTTACCTTGGTCTAATTTAACAATATTGTATCTACACATGGAAACATGCACTGACAGATGACTGCAACAGTGGAAACTCACGTGATGCACATCTGAGCCTCCTGGTAAGGACGTCTTAGTACGCTTTTCACGGTAATAAAACAGATAATTTTATGCCAGATGTTTCCATTCAGCAAAGTGACAATGTTACAACAGATGATGCGCTCTGGTGGTAATGAGGTCATAACCCATGATGATTCATGGAAATCACTTTTATGAACAGCATAACAGCCAAGTGCCTGTGCTAACAGCCACATCCCAACAATACCCCTATTGTAAATGAACATACTACCTTTAAACAGTTACATGAAACGGGAGAGTAGAGCAACAATGAAATACAGTACTATTCATCCTGATTCCACTGTGCACTCGCCCTATTCACCACTGATTGCTAACCTACATCAGATCACACAGGGACAAGCTAATAATTTTCACGTGAAATGACACAGGTACCACAAATTACAACCATGCAAGCCAGTAGATGACACTGCAAAGATTAAAAAAAAACACTACTTCAAGATAAGGCAAAACAGTTCCTGGGTTGCTTCTCTCGCCTAAGCGGAGCAAGGTTAAATTATGTTTTTCTTGCCAATTGCTCCTGGGAAGCCCGATACAGCATGTGCTGCGATGTAATTATTGCATGGAATATGGTACGCAATCATTGTACTCTTTGTTAGAGAACCACTTTTTGATCTGCATTTGTCCAAATAAGAAATATATATTTTAGTATGTGCTGTTTTGACCAACTTGTGCATAAAGCTTATATATAGGTTCTTAAGATGCAAATTATACAGTGCAGGTGTTTAGAAATGAGCAAGAAAATGCATCATCGAATGAAATATCAAAACCACACTCTGTGCAGAATCACTAGTGGTTTTCCTTTGTAGACGAAATTGAGTCAGTCAGCTTACCAATTAAAAATTAAGTTTCATTTATCAGCATTTTTTTTTCAATCAATATATAATCCTTCGTCTGTTTTGACTTTGTGACCAATCAGCTTCTAATTTAATAAACGTACAGGCAAAAACTATAAAATCAAAATTGGGAAACTTTGAAAATATAGTTTTTAAACCTTTCAGAGGTGCCAGCATGCCACGCTGGTACATACTGTTGCAATAAAAGCATTGGGAATCACTGATTTCCAGCAGCATGCATGCAACTGAAGGCTGGTGGAAGATTACTACAGCAAGCACAGGGGACAAAATTACACAGAAGTATTAAATTACGCAGAACAGATTTGCCCCATCATTGTAAAGAATCAAAATTAGTTGTTACATTTAAAAAAATCTGTAATGATATATAATTTCACAAAATAGAACTAATTTCAGAAGTAAAATTGATAGTCTGGTATCCTCAGGAGTTTGGTGGTGTCAAAATTGCAGATTTTTAGATTATTAGATATTACTCCAATTACCGTTTCAACACAATTCCACTTTACTTTTCAAAATTACATAAATTTTCCAGTGAAGCCGATGAGCTTACTGGAAGCCGAAAGTAGAACACTGCAAGTCCTGCTAGTAAGTTTTAGCCATTATGTTTCAGATTGTCAAATTAACCTGTAACATAGAAGCTCCCCGGACCTCTGATTCCACAATCATACACTTCAAATCTTGACAAGTTGCTGAATGTATTAAAAAATAAAAATTTGTTAAATTAAGACAGCTTCATGTCACACAGTTAACAATTTTCTGCTGCTTCAATCTCACTAAGCACCTTCAAATTCAATCAGAAGACATGGAAACACGTTCTCAATTAAATTGTTAATGGTGCACAATTTCTCTTCTGGTATCGGTGAGGCAATATTACTTTTTTTAAAAACTTTTTCAGGAAAAAAAGATGCAAAACTACTGGAGTAACTCACTTGGTCAGGCATTTCTGAAGGTGATGTTTTGAATCAGAACCCTTCTTCAGGGTGGGGCGGAAACAGAGGAGGGACAGGACAAAGTCTGGCAAATGGACACTGGTGAGTGGGTGTTTTGACAGGAAGATGGTTGGAGAAAGACCATAGATGAAAAGACAAAAGGTGTGAGATAGAAGTATTGCGAATTGTGAAGCCAGAGGAATAAAAATGGAAGGGGAGAAATGGATGAAAATCCGGGGAAGTAAATGGGGGGAAAAAGGGGGGTTTGAAGTTAGTTACATAAAATTGGAAAATTTAATGTTCGTATTGTTATGTTGTAAGCTACTCATGCAGAATGAGGTGATGTTTCTACAGTTTGCATGTTGTCTCACTCTGGCAGTAGAGGAGGCCCAGTTTCAGGAACCATTTTCATGCATTTTAACTGTAGCTTGCAACACAAATGCTCAGTGCCCTCCATAATGTTTGGGACAAAGACCCATCATTTATTTATTTGCCTCTGCACTCTCCGCAATGAGATTTGTAATAGAGAAAAAAAAGTGCACACTGTCAGATTTTATTAAAGGGTATTTTAATACATTTTGGTTTCCCTATCTCCACAGCTGATGACAGAAGTCTCTCTATAATAAAGAAAAATCCCCAAACACCTGTCCGACAGATCAGAAACACTCTTCGGGAGTCAGGTGTGGATTTGTCAATGACCAATGTCCGCAGAAGACTTCATGAACAGAAATACAGAGGCTACATTGCAAGATGTAAACCACTGGTTAGCCGCAAAAATGGGATGGCCAGGTTACAGTTTGCCAAGAAGTACTTAAAAAGCAACCACAATTCTGGAAAAAGATCTTGTGGACCGATGAGACAAAGATTAACTTATATCAGAGTGATGGCAAGAGCAAAGCATGGAGGAGAGAAGGAACTTCCCAAGATCCAAAGCATACCACCTCATCTGTGAAACACGATGGTGGGGGTGTTATGGCCTCAGTATGTATGGCTGCAGTAGATACTGGCTCACTTATCCTCATTGATAATACAACTGCTGATGGTAGTAGCATAATGAATTCTGAAGTATATAGATGCCTCCTATCTGCTCAAGTTCAAACAAATGCCTCAAAACTCATTGGCCGGAGTTTCATTCTACAGCAAGACAATGGTCCCAAACATACTGCTAAAGCAACAACGGAGTTTTTCAAAGCTAAAAAATGGTCAATTCCTGAGTGGCCAAGTCAATCACCTGATCTGAACCCAATTGAGCATGCTTTTTATATGCTGAAGAGAAAACTGAAGGGGACTAGCCCCCAAAACAAGCATAAGCTAAAGATGGCTGCAATACAGGCCTGGCAGAGCATCACCAGAGAAGACACCCAGCAACTGGTGATGTCCATGAATCGCAGACTTCAAGCAGTCATTGCATGCAAAGGACATGCAACAAAATACCAAACACGACTACTTTCATTTACATAACATTGCTGTCACAAACATTATGGTGGCCTGAAATGGAGGGACTATGTATAAACATTGCTGTAATTTCTACTTGGTGAAATGAAAGTGTACAACAATATCCTTTATTAAAATCTGACAATGTGCACTTTAATCACATGTGACTTTTTCTATTACAAATCTCAAATTGTGGAGTACAGAGGCAAACAAAAAAATGATGAGTCTTTGTCCCAAACATTATGGAGGGCACTGTAAACAGGACGCTGAAAACAAACTCGAGAAAGAGCTGCAATTTCAGAGATCAACGTACAGTACAGATAAAATCTGTAGGAAGGAACTGCACATGCTGGTTTACACCGAAAATAGTCACAAAAAGCAGGAGTAACTCAATGGGTCAGGCAACATATCTGGAGAAAAAGAATAGGTGATGTTTCGGGTTGAGACCCTTCTTCAGAATGAGAGTCAGGGGAGTGAGAAACTAGATGTATGTGCAGTGTAAACAGATTGGTTCACTTTCCATACCCTCTCCCGGGCAAATGTTGGATAGTTTCACAGCTGTGCACAGTAAAAATGAATGAAATAGTAAACAGGAACAACATTAGTACATAAAATGTCAATGATTGGGATACGAAAAATTGTTCTAAAATAGTGCGAGTTTTATTTTTGCTCTTTCCCAAGTGGGTAACGCACAATCGAATGACAACTATTGTAACAGTGATCAGGAATCGAACCAAACGACCAGCCCTAATCAATAAAGCTCAGTGAACAAAAGGCAATCTCAAAAATAAATGTTTTTCTAACATGCAAATGTTTTGACCATCCTTTAGAATGTATGAAATAATTTGTTAAACTAGAAATGGAAGCAGATCCATTTCAAATTGTGCACAACATTACACAGAATAATACAACATATCTAAAATCTGTGCAGGCTGAATAATGAATGATATCACATTCAAATTAGTTCTGAAAAGCTCAAAGCTCACATTTTCAAAGGACAAAGCACATGGGTACAACTGTAATACTTTTTTATCGCTTATTTCTGTGAAGATTACTCCTGCCACACAAAAATTGTTAAATGATCTGATGGAAGATTCTTGAGCCCTTGATGTGGGTGCATTTCAAATGGTTCTTCCCCCCCGGTCTTCACGTTCCATTTATCCTGCCCATGTTCACAACAGGACTGTTCAGCAAGGTGGCTAGCATTTGGCCTTGGGGCACTGCAAGACCATCTTAAATCAGCAACAGACAATATCAGCAGCCAGAAGATGGCACAAGTCACCAGCAGGCGTGGACCCCAGCAGCAATCACATAAAAACCTCCACATGAATAGCTCGGGAATCCTTTCCCTTGCCTTTTGAAGAGCATGCCATGCTGTTTTGACCCTGAAGGACTTCTATCCTTCACACTGGCCATAAATAGCATTAAAGAGGTGGGGGATGGGAGCACATAAACATAAAAGGCTGTGGAAGAAGGAGGAAAAAAAAAATTCTGAGAGCAAGAGACTTGGTCGCAGTCATAGGACATGACCCTACAAAAAGGAGGTCAGAACCAACTACAGGTTCCACCTGCTACAGGCAACAAAAGATTCTTCATGCTTTTTTGTTTCAAAACAAAACTCTAATAGTCAACCGTATTGATTCAGAACAAACCACTAAACGCCACGTGTACCAATATTTACAGTCAGGAGGATGGTGTTATGCAAAACTATGGTTTCATTTAAATTAGATTCATAGAGTCTCCCATATTGGATAAATAAATAAAATTCTCAGGCACAGGGAACAATAAGACATGTCACAAGTCAATGCCCTGCCTCCACGCAAATGATCAGTTGTACAAGTGAAACATCAACTACCCAAAAGTACAAAAACTGTTCAAATCTATTCAGATTCATATTATAATTCTGCAAACTCATTTCAGATAGAAAACGCTGATCAAATGATATGAAATTTCTAGAACAGAGAACACCCGGAATTTTCACAATCCCTCCATTGCTCCAAGCCACATAGATCTGAGCAGAGCAGTCGCACAAACAAAGCTCTACTGCTGAACTACATATTTCTAATAATAAAGTATTGGAGATTTATGCAAACCTGTTCAACAACCTTTTATTGTTGCAACTAATTGGTATTTCATTAGAAAATAACACAGGTATAATAGAGCCAAAATTATAGGTGCCTTAGATATGGCTAACCTGGATGAAACTTTCCACTAACGGCTGTGAGGGTGAGTAATGGACATGTGCTAGTAAAGAAAATTGAGAGAGAGATCGAGAATTTGTTTAACAGTTTCAGAACACCTGCCCTCAGACGGTGGAAAAGAGTAAGGAACTTATTAAAAGGAAAAATAAATCAGACAGCGGAAATAAAACAAATAAAATGTACTCATCTTAAACAGCTGACACAGTTCTTATGGACCCTATAGATAGGTATGTTACAAAACTTACCTTTAGCGGCGCTGCAGTTCTGTCACTGGCCGTGTGCGCGACTTTGGCGCCTTTGAGGTGGGGGGGGGGGGGGGGGGGGGGGGGCAGGGTTAAAATGCGGTTTTCCCTTGCCATCTGGAATTATATTTTCTCGGAGTGCAAGCTTTTTCTAGAGATTCGTTCCGACTGCTGGTAAGTGAATTAAATTTTTTTTTTTTTTTTTTAAATCGCCCGACTATTTCAGAGCTGAAGTAAAATAAAAATTACCTCCTAATGCCGTGAACGCCGACAACGGGGACGGATTTTACATAGGGGACGGGTAAGTGAAAGCTGTTTATTTTTCATATAAACTTGCTTGTTTAGATGACCTTAATCAATATTTCATGTTGCGAAACGGTGATTTATTCCCCATATGAACCAGCAGTGTTTTTCCTGCCGATATTGGGTTTTAATTCACCGCAATCGCAACGTTCCAATCCATCGCATTCCATAAAATCCCACTTGCAAGTTGATTTAAATGGCCATTAATTTACGGGCATTAAACACTAAATTCCTTCAATTTGGCCTATAAATTCATAACAATGAGATTTAAAAATCATGTTATATTGTGAATTCTTGTGTGAATGTTATTTGGACACTTAGGCTTTAAAAAAAATATTAATATTTTCTTAAGAAATGGATAGATGTTTAGATCTAGTAATTGAATTTTGTAAATAGCTACAATTGGGTAACTAACTAATTATATGCTTTAATTTCAGGTCATCCAAGTAAGATTGTTTCACATTTGTTTCAGAATACTTCAATCTATAATAACTGAAAATTTATTTCAGTTCTCTTAATCCTTAAGAAAGTTATGGGCTTTTGACTGTCCTTGATCACAGCTTTTGTGTTAAGTCAATGGAAAAGCAATAGGGAACAAGATGCTAATTTCCGAGTATGAAAATGGCCATAACCTTTTTAATACTGAAGATATGAAAGTGAATTAGGTGTCAAATTAAACTTCTTTTTATGCTTTATCTGTTGGGATAAATTGCAGACTTGATTTTTATTATCTCAAAATTTTGTAACATTGCTACTATAGATGCACTTAATGGTGTTCAGTTCATTTACACTAATGGAATGATAATAACCACAAGCAGCACGGTGGCATAGCGGTGGAGTTGCTGCCTTACAGCGCTTGCAGCACCAGAGACCCGGGGTCGATCCCGACTACAGGTGCTGTCTGTCCAGAGTTGGTGTTTCCCCCCCCCCGAGATCTTCGGTTTCCTCCCGCACTCCAAAGACGTACAGGTTTGTACATAAATTGGCTTGGCATAAGTGTAAATTGTCCCGAGTGTGTGTTGGATAGTGTTCATGCATAGAGGTCGCTGGTTGGTGCGAACTGTAAGAGCTGTATCTCTAAACTAAACTAAACCATTATACAGAGAACACTGAAATGGCCATAACAAGCATCAGGAAGCAATTGCTACAAATCACTCAATACACCGCACTTCACCAATGAAGCCCATCTAATCAGTCAAAAGGCACTAAGCTTGTGGAGACATATCATCTCTCTGAGAAGAAAAGCTCTTCTGGACAAAAAATATTTCTCAGCCTATCTCATGGCACTGATGTCGGTGCCACCACCAACAGCTATTTTCTGGTCAAAATATAAATAACATGAAGCTGCTTAAGGACTTGCACGCAGCTCTGCAGCTTGAATAAATCCTCATCCAAATTAGATGAGCAAAGTAAACAAGGCAATGTCATAGTGGAGGGATTCACATCCCTCCCATTCAGTTGACTTGCTTCGAGTTGTAGTTCTGCCACAGCAGCCCTGGGGATTAATACTAGACTTCCATCTGCAATATTCTGCTCTCATGTATTTTTATTTGACTGGTGTACCGCAGGTCATTCCTGTAGAATAGATATTCCTGCTATCCTTCAAGCAGTAGAATTCAGTGGATGAATTACTAGAAACATAGATAGATTCAAAATGCTGGAGAAACTCAGCAGGTCAGGCAGCATCTATGGAGAAAAGGATATGGTGACATTTTGTGTCAAAACCAGACTGAGAATCACACAAGTATTCATAAAGGAGCAGCATAGACATCTTGTTTGCTCATCTGGGAAAGTTAAGGAGAAGCTCAACCAAAGCAAGATTACAAAGGCTTGAGGCAGGAAGGGGAAGCACAGATGGGGCATTAAGCTTTAGTAAGGGGTGAAGGAAGGAAAGGAAAAGCATAGGGAGGAAGGGAATTCACTACTCCATAATAGCTGCTTTGTGTGAATACTCTTTGAGAAGTCAACTCAAAAAATATATAGAATATGAGTCCAAGAAAAGTGCATACCAAGTATTTTGTAGTAATCTTCCCAGGCTTTGGAATAATCCATCTGACCAGTTTGGCCACCATTCTGATCTGTGGGCAGGTTTAAAAAAATCACATTTCACAAATTGATAAAATACATTTTTCAGAAAAAGTTGAGGGATCTTTTGCGGAGCAAAAGGAGAACTAGTTTTCAGGATTGCTTCAAACCCAGGCTATTTACAGTAAACTGGTGTGGTTTCAACTGTGTACAGTGAGCGAGTGTGACAAACGTTTCGTCAAGATTCAACCTTAAACCAGTTTGCTTAATGCCAACTCAGAATATAATACAAAGTGGATTATGTTTATTTCTTCTGGTCTTTGATTGCCGAGAATGGATGGGGGAGAGGAGTACTGGGCTATAAGCTCCCACCTTACCTTCCTAGATAACTCTATTTTAACCACATGTGTGCCTGAACCTAATTGTAATGATTTCCACACACAGAGGTAATTCTTAATTTAATACCTGGTCTTGTTGATATCAGTCTTATCAAACAAGGAGGCAGTAAAGGCAATTTTCATGAGTCAAAAACAATTTGACATTAGGGCAGCACAGTGGCACAGCTGGTAGAACCGCTGCCTCACAGTGCCAAAGACCCAGGTTCAAACCTGACCTTGCATCCTGTCTGTGTGGAGTTCACACGTTTTATGTGCCCACCTGGGTTTCTTCATTGTGCACTGGTTATCCCCCACATCCCAAGGTATGTGGGTGTGTAGGTTAATTGGCCTCTAAAAAAAGACCCCTAATGTACAGGAGTGGACGACAAAGTCGGATAACGGCACTAGTGTGATTGGGTGATCGATGGTCGGTGTGGACTCAGTGGGCCCAAAGGGCCTGTTTCCACGTTGAATGTTTAAACTACAGGCTTATTGCTGCTGTACTATTTTTTGAGGGGGGAGTGAATAAGAACAATTATTTTATATTTGGCAAGATAACAGATGACTGCATCAGCAACTTCAGCTTGTAATCCAAATCTTGAAGGACCGATTACAGGCTAAATTTAGCAAGGTTATGTATTGCTGCCAATGAGCCATTTTTCCACACAAAATGCTGAAGTACAGCAAACATTGCCACAAAACAGTTATTGAAAAATAAGTTTTGAATTTGGATGGGTTGAAGAGGGAAGATGGTACAAATTTGAAGTGAAAATAGCTGAGAAATATCAGCAGAAATTCGAGAATTTGAACCCAATTGGAAGTGAGATCATTTTGATGGAATGGAGAATATTCAAAATGATCCACACAACTGGAAGATGGCTGATAAGGAAAGCAATGAAGCAGTCCAGATGAGATAATGGGCAGCAAGAGCGAAGAGGCATTGTTATTGATATTGCAGAAGTGATAAGGCACTGAGCTGAAACTCACCTTCATGTTAACCTTTTGTGGAGGTGAAGTTACAAACTCCATTCTCACTTTTGGAACTTTATTATCGGTACACTGCACATCCAAGTAATGCTAACCACCAATAAAACATTCAGCAAAGCAGCTCATCAGCAAACACTTGTATGTTTTCCTTCCACATCTCAGAACTACCACACCCCATTTCTGATTTCATAACTTTCGGCTCTCTGCCCTCTAAAGCCTCCAACCTCATCGTTCCCCAGCCTCGCAAGCCCCGATTTTATCTTCGCCCCAAAATCCACAAACAGAACAGCCCTGGCAGACCCATTGTTTCAGCTTGTTCAGGTCCCACTGAATTATTTTCCACATACCTCGACTCCATCCAATCCCCCCTGGCCCAATCCCTCCCTACCCGTGTCCAAGGTACCTCACACGCTCTTCGTCTCTTCAATGACTTCTGTTTTCCACTCCCTCATCTTTACTATGGATGTCCAGTCACTCTACACCTTCATTCCCCACCAGGGTCTTAAAGCCCTCTGTTCCTTCGTCGACCACAGAACCAGCCAATTTCCGTCTCTCCTCTCCTCCACCTAGCAGAGCTGGTCCTTACCTTCAACAACTTCTCATTCGACTTCCCACTTCCTCCAAGTCCAAGGCGTAGCTATGGGCACTCGCATGGGCCCCAGCTATGCTTGCCTCTTTGTAGGGTACGTCGAACAGTCACTGTTCCAGGCGTACACTGGCACTATCCCCGAACTCTATCGCCGTTACACTGATGCCTGCATCGGTGCTACCTCCTGCACCCATGCAGAACTCACTGACTTAATCAACTTCACGACTAAATTCCATCCTACACTCAAATTCATTTGGACCATCTCCCTACCATTTCTAGATCTCACCATCTCCATCGCAGAACACAGACTATTGACAGACTTCTATTACAAACCCACCGACTCACATGGCTATCTTGACTACACTTCTTCCCACCCTGATTCCTGTAAAGACTCTATCCCCTACTCCCAACTCCTCTGTCTACGCCGTATCTGCGCCCAGGATGAGGTTTTTCATACCAGGTCATCGGAGATGTCCCCATTCTTTAGCAAATGGGGGTTCCCTCTTCCATTATAGATGAGGCTCGCACTAGGGTCTCCTCGATATCACGCAGCTCCACTCTTGCACCCCCTCCCCCCTTTCGTAACAAGGACAGTGTCCCCCTTGTCCTCACCTTCCACCCCATCGGCTATTGCATACTGCATAAAATCCTCCAACATTTTCACCACCTCCAACAGAATCCCACTACTGGCCACATCTTCCCATCTTCACCCACTTCTGCTTTCCGCAGAGACCGCTCCCATCGCAACTCCCTGGTCAACTCGTCCCTTCCCACCCAAACCACCCCCTCTGCAGTTACTTCCCCCTGCAACCACAGGAGATGCAACACCTGTCCCTTTACCTCCCACCTCCACTCCATCCAATGACCCCGACAGTCTTTTTAGGTGAGGCAGCAGGTTAATTTGCACCAACTCCAACCTCATCTACTGTATCCACTGTTCCAGCTGTCAACGCCTGACCAAACGCAGGCTCGCCGATCGTTTCGCTGAACACCTCCGCTAAGTCTGCCTTAACCTACGTGATCTCCCGGTTGCTCAGCATTTTAACTTCCTCTCCCATTCCCAATCTGACTTTTCTGTCCTGGGCCTCCTCCATTGTTAGGGTGAGGCCCAGTGCAAATTGGAGGAACAGCACCTCATACTTCGCTTGCCTACCCCCCAGCGGTATGCACATTGTCTTCTCTAACCTTCAAGTAGCCCTTGCTTTCCCTCTCTCTCCAACCCCTCCCCTTTCCCAGTTCTCCCACCAGTCTTACGGTCTCTGACTACATTCTATCACTGTCCCGCCTACTCCCGGCATCAATCTGGAGAAGGGTCTCGACCTGAAACGTCACCCATTCCTTCTCTCCAGAGATGCTTCCTGTCCCTCTGGGTAACTCTAGCATTTTGTGTCTATTTCAGAACTACTCATTGACTTTGGGATGTTTTTCAGGTGTTACAAAAATGCTGACATTTTTCTCAAATCTAATCCAATAATAAAATATTCATGATGTCAATGAGCTTAGTCTGGCTTTTGAAAAGCAGCCACTCATTTAATGAAGGATATTAAATGTGGAAGTTGTAGAGGTTAGTTATTATCAGAGATAAAGTAAAACAAAAGATAAGGAAATCCTGTAATTGGCACGACAATGCACCATTATAATAGTAAGGTCGAGAAAAATCCTAGGACTGCTTTTAAAATATGCACATTATTATAGCTAACTGGTGCTCAAGTTTGCTAAGACAAAGAATACCACCAAGCACAATAATCCTTGCAGAGAAATATCTACTTCGATCTGTTATGGGAATATTTGTTTTAAAAGCAACATTTAAATCTTCAGGCGCAGTAAAGTTAATATTACTTGGTAGTTGAACTTTGTAGTCAGAGCTGCAATGAGACTTTCTGGATGTCACAGCACTCCTGATTTGTGAAGTGATGAGAGCCTCTTTCATTGATGTAAATGGCACGGTTCAGAGTTACTGTCATTTGTGAATTTGCTGACGAGATCTGGCTGCGTGTAGCTCACACGATATTAATCAATCCCAATAGAGCCTGATGGAGCAACATAAAACTGAAATTGATCCAATAAAGACCAACATGGGTTCAAGGACCAGCAACTCACCTTCTGAACAGCCATGAAATTGGACGAGCTTGAACAACCAGCCTTTCTGGTCAGCATCAAATCTGGCCAGTTCTGATGAAAGGTCATCAGCTAACATTAACTCAGTTTTCCTCCCTGCACAAGTGTGCCAGGCCTGCCAGGTTCTTCCAGCAATAGAACACAAAACATAGAAAAGTCCAGCACAGGAACAAGCACTTGATCTCAATGTTCATGCCAAACGTGATGCCAAGATAACCCAATCTGCATTCACATTCTTTTTCATTTCAGATTCCCAGAGATCACATTGTTTTGCATCTATGATTTAAGAATTTTTCCCTTCTCCTGTCCTCACTCATCGCCCATTATGTACATTTCAATCAGATTGATCCGCTGTGGTCAATAAGGCTTTACTACCCTTTCTCATCCAGTATCAACACCATTCATATCATTCAGTCACTCCTGGTTTTGGTCTGATCACTGATATTCCTTTTGTTCTTCCCCCACTACTCTCCCTCTGCTGTCGCTTAATAAAAAGATCTTTGATTTCCAACTTTCCCTGGATCTGATGAAAAAAGTAATTGAACTGAAACATCAACTCTGGCTCGCTCTAAAGGGCCTCCACTTGTAACATCCACAGAATCTGCCTGACTTGCTGAGTTCCTCTGCAGTTTGTTGTGTCGCTCTCTACAAATATTGCTTGATATGCTAGTCATTTCAACCTCCTACTGCTGATATGTTGATTTAAAAAAATATTCTTCCTCCGATTAACAAGCATCTATCTAGAACGATTAAGTACTTATAGAACATGATAAAGGGGAACACACGTACAGAAGTATATAGGAATCAACACACGGCAATGTACTGTACAGAAGTATTGTAGATCAATTATTTCTAACACAACTCAACAGGAATACTTTCAAAAATCTGATTTAGGAGCAAGTTGTAAAAAACCTTTCCCCCCTCACAGTGCGTTAAGTCGCCAACATTTTGCCAGCCCAGAGAAGGGTTCAAATCTGCCATACTTCTCAAATGCCTTGAATTAGCTACAGATTTGTGAAGTATACAAATACACTGTCTAATATTTACTGATTGAATCTGGACATTGTACAAGGTCCTTTCTCAATGAGGGACATTTGATGGTGGATCATTCCATTTACTCTGATGCAACAACCTATTTAACTTCCAATCATGGTCTTCGAGCCATGACACTAAAGTAACAACTTCCCAGGCCCGGAGTTAGTTCTTGGACACTCTCCACTGTTGACTTGCAGAGTAAAAACCAAAGCACTGGGAAAACACATCTGTTCAGAAACATCTGCAAAGCCATTAGTACATTGCATGGAGAACCGTCCTGATATATGGAATTCACATGACAGGGCTAAAATGACGACATCCAAGGGGCTGGGGACGAGAGAGAGAGGCATGTAGGTTGGGTTTTGTACCATATTTGTTTGAGGTAACCTTTTTCTCACAGCACCCTTCGCCAAAGGACAGAGGAATTGACAATCAAATGCTGGGTATTGATTAGAATCAAAATGAGAGAAAAATCGTAGAAAGCACATTCTGTGCCCCACCCAGTTACTGAGGATAAAGGAGAGCGTTAATGTTGATTCTGGAATTGCAGAGGTAGCAAGAGAAGGGCTGGGCCGCAGAGAGTGGAATGTATTTGCCCGTACTGTTGCAATAGTTCACTTCGCAAATACACACCTGAATTTTGTTGAGAGTTCTGCCCCATTGTTGCTTGTTGTTGCTGGCTAGGCTGCTGGTAAAACTGGGAGATGTAGGCTGACCAGGCTGCTGTACCCAAATGCTGTGCAGTTTTACCTAGACACACACACAGTGTCACAGTAACTATCACTGACTAATTTTGATAGTTTTACCTTGTGGGGTAGGAATAGATCATTATGCAGTGACGTTACTGCTCGTGTTGTCAATGTCCAATTTTTAAAAGTCTCATTTTGAACCATTTGAACATAAACCCACCCACCCCAATCAAAACACACGTGTATCCAAAGGAATCAGAATCCAAGTACCTCCCCAGTTAATGCCTTCTTGGTTGTTTCCAGTGATATTGGATTTGATCCTCTTCCTATTGAATTCTTCTTCACAGGAAAGATCAGCAAGGCCAATAATAATCATCTCAATACAGCCACCCAGTCACAAGATGCTTTAGTAAAAGCATAAAAAAGTGATAACAGGATAAAATGATTAGTGAACCAAGTGACTGGGCTTTGAAATAGCTTTGTCAAAAGTAAATGCATAATTTTGGGAGGATAGGAAGAAGAGTTAATGCCTCATTCAAGGCTACCCACATCTTCTGTAGTATACATACGAGGCCATGTGGTGCGAGTTAATGAATTGAGTCCAACCCAAGATAACATATAACACAACTTCTACTGAAGAAGCACCTTCAATTAGGTTACCAGCATCTGCAGTTCCTTCTTTAACACAGGTTATTTTAGGTGATCAGGAGCAGTTGACTGCTTCTGTAATGGAATCAGCTTGGGGGTTGAAAACCTCAAGCTAGCATGCAAACTGAGAACAGCTTGCGATGCTTCGTACATAACTCCAGGATAGTGGCTAACAAGGAAAAAGACAAACCCAGTGAGTTTAGAAGAAACACTTTCACAATCCTTTGTTGAAGAATCTATATCAAAATATATTTTTTAAATCGTAGTAGATGATTCAACATATTCAAGACTCGTCCAAATCATAGTTTGCAACATTTTGGCTCAGGCGTTTTGTCACCCTTTCAGCTACAATTTTAACCTTTTGTAATTCACTATAGAACTCATATTGGAGCAGTGTTTAAAAGTTAGATAAACAATTTGGATCAAATGATTCAGTAAGGATAGAAACAAATAAATAAAAAATCCTGGAGACCAAGTTATCTATTTTCAAATGTTAGAATTCTTGATTTGCTCTCTCTGAAACTGGCATATTCTTAATGGGGAAATGGCTGCTTTCTGTACCATAATGGTCCTACAACTGTGATTAAAGATTGGTATGTATTATCCTGTTGTCATAAAGGCCCACAATGATTGCAAAGGATAAATTCAGCACTCATTCCTACAGTCTTGGATAATTTCTACATTAGTCCAGGTATCTTTTGATTACTCGGTTGCCAAATTGTACAAAGTTGCACTGCTGGTTGAAGTGAGGAGGTCAGATGATTTCCTATCGTCCTCCTCTCCTGCCAGTCACTAAATGCTTTGAAATAGGTCAAATTATAATTTTGGACAAATCTTGGCGGAAACCAAAAGTGAATGTGCTTTGAATATTATTTTGTCTCTCCAAGAAAGGAAAATAGGCCAGGAGAAGCAAAATGTGTGACTTGGTTTAAACTATCCTATGGTTGACAGTGTTCAGTTGATCAGTTTGTTTTAAACAGTCTGAGATTTGCTACATTAAAGTTGAGGTCGTTGGCAGACATATGAAGTTTAAAAAAAAAGGATGAACTAGAATAAGCTTGTAAATAAGATTCATAATCAACCCAATTAGAGATCAGTCCGTTTAAAATGAATAGCTGACAATAAGTTTTGTGGGCATAAGAACTGGAGTATATTAAAATGGATGGACAAACAATACTGATTAGCCTGTTGGATTTCCCTAGCTGCCTACGTAGCATATCCTATTAAATATTCTGAGGGTGATGAAAAGCCTCTATTGTATCAAGTCTTGAAGAAGAGAAAATGGAAACCAAGTACTCAACCAATAGCACAGTATACAAAATAAACAAAACACAGAGAAGTCTTAGTTTGGTGAAAGCAAACTAGATACTCACTTGGATCCTGCTGTCCTTGTTGCTGCCAGGGTTGGTATGTACTTCCCCATCCCTGTGTCATAAAGGCTTGTGGAGGACCACTACGTTTGGAAGAAGAATAAATCCAACCAAACAAATTTAAAATGTGAAATAATTCCACAGTAGTATAGAAACATAGAAAATAGGTGCAGGAGGAGGCCATTTGGCCCTTTGGGCCAGCACCGCCATTCATTGTGATCATGGCTGATCGTCCCCAATCAATAACCCATGTCTGCGTTCTCCCCATATCCCTTAATTCCACTAGCCCCTAGAGCTCTATCTAACTCTCTCTTAAATCTATCCAGTGATTTGGCCTCCACTGCCATCTGTGGGAGGGAATGCCACAAATTCACAACTCTCTGGGTGAAAACATTTTTTCTCACCTCAGTCTTAAATGGCCTCCCCTTTATTCTAACTAAGACTGTGGCCCTTGGTTCTGGCCTCGCCCATCATTGGGAACATTTTTCCTGCATCTAGCTTGTCCAGTCTTTTATAATTTTATATGTTTCTATAAGATCCCCTCATCCTTCTAAACTCCAGTGAATACAAGCCTAGTCTTTTCAATCTTTCCTCATATGACAGTCCCGCCATCCCAGGGATCAATCTCGTGAACCTACGCTGCACTGCCTCAATCACAAGGATGTCCTTCCCCAAATTAGGAGACTGTACACAATACTCCAGATGTGGTCTCACCAGAGCCCTATACAACTGCAGAAGAACCTCTTTACTCCTATACTGAAATCCTCT
Source organism: Okamejei kenojei (assembly GCA_035221665.1). Classification (NCBI taxonomy): domain Eukaryota; kingdom Metazoa; phylum Chordata; class Chondrichthyes; order Rajiformes; family Rajidae; genus Okamejei; species Okamejei kenojei. Next base: position 18,253,484 of record CM069163.1, read on the forward strand.
TGTTATGAAGGCCAACATTCCATTAGCTTTCTTCACTGCCTGCTGTACCTGCACGCCAACCTTCAGTGACTGGTGTACAAGGACACCCAGGTCTCGCTGTACCTCCCCCTTACCCAACCTAACCCCATTGAGATAATAATCTGCCCCCTTATACTAGTTGTACATTAGTCCTGGTGCCTCCCATTTCATTAGTAGATTATTGTGTACGGAAATGGGGAAGATGGTAGTGTAAATTCCAGATAACACTGCGGGGAAAAGATGAAATTCAGATAACTGTCCATGGCAGGCTTGCCACTAACACAAAGTGGTCATAGCTACAGCCTTTGAAGGACCGCAGAGCAGCCTGCATGTCCGCCGCATGATGCAGATCTAGAAGGAGAAATCTTTGGGCGGGCATTGTTGGTGTGGAAGGTGGGCAGAGGAGAGGAGAATGTAGGTGGACGTGAGGGAGAATCAAGAAGAAAACTATGCAAGTAGTAATTCTTCAGGTTGCAGGTTTAAATTGGGAGGGAGGGTAGGGATTAGAGGTAGGAAGCTTAAAATTAGGATGCATAAAGTATATAGCTTTTACTCAACGTTTAGATCAATTAGTGAGTCCAAAATAATTCCCCAAAGTGGTATTCAGAGAAAACCTCTGGGATGTGCTGCATTAAGTTGGATACTTAACAAGTCTTGACCAATTTGTACTGATAGCCATCAGAAACAAGTTTGCAAAGCAATGAGCTTCCATTTGTATGACCAAAAATGAACTCAAAAAACAAAACAACATGTTAGTAATTCAAGACTGCCCTCTAGAAATAAATCAATTCACATATGGTTCTCGAACGGCCCAGAATCTTCCATTACAAAGTAACAGTTTGTTAGCTCAGGAGTACAAACATCTTATGAATTCCGCTTATTTAAAACCAAGCAAAGTAAACTGTGCAAGGATGCAATGCGAGTCCGATTCTTACTTTTGATGGTGTCCAGGTGGTCCTTGACTGTAAGGGTTTGTGTTAAATCCTCCAGGGCCGCCAGGACCAGGCCCCTAAAGGTGGACAAACAACATTTGAATGAAGGGGAAACATAGTGCAGATGTCAGTACCTACAAAGGGGGTGAGCAACCAGAGGACAAAGCTGCTGATGCAGGAGTCCCTCCATGTGTGAATGGATATAATCCTGAGTAATGAAGATCAAGGTTCCTCAGGGGGTTACAGCCCGTTGCGCCTTAAATTACTGCATATAGAGAGCGGTTAGAAGAACACATGATAAGGGGTTCAAATGATAAGGGGTCCCCAGCTGGGGCCGATGAGGTTTTCTGTGGCTACTATGCATGGTATATTGCATCATTGAAGTCGGGGTCACGGAAGGTGCCGAAGGGATGCAGAAAATCAAATGTGGATGGTGTGCCCCAGAAGACGGGGTCCATAATCTGTGTTAAACTTGTAGGCAGGAGGAAGTTTACATTTTAAATGCAAATCAGAGGAAGGACAAGATTAAAAATGTTCTAGAAGCGCATTTTTTTTGTGGCTGAACACTCGGCTGAGTACATGTAGGGCACTGTGGGATGGGTTCTGGTGCAGATGGAACTTATCTTTTTCAATGGGACCATTCTAATGACCCACAACAATGAAAGTGGGAGGAATTAAGTATCAGCAGCAAGTTGGAGCAGAAGGGAACCAGAGAAAACGACATAGCTGTCGATCACTTTTGCTCAAGTTGGAAGGGTACTTGCCTTACGAGTCAACTGACCAGAGCATGGACGAGGTGTGATTTTTTGATGCAGTTTCGAAATAATAATCATCTAAAGTGCAATGAAAAAGCTGGATAAAACATGGGTGATCGAGAAGCTTACCCCGTTGATTTTTTCTTCTATTAATTGTCTAGCATGCTCGATTTGTTGTAGAGCTCCACGAATGATGAATATTCGAATATTAGGATCAGAATTTGGTGGTGGATTTCTCTGTAATTCTACGTGTGCTCCGGTCTGCTGGTTAATGCTTTTTATAGTCTCTCCACCTGTGGAGTAAAAAAAGAAATATTAATGTGCATGTATTCTGAAACTGTGTGCTAGTGCCTTCTTATGCTCTATATTAGCTATGATTTTGCTGCAGTTTTAGGCATCTGCAGGCCACTTTAATATTCAGAAGTAGATCCAGACATTATGAGTTTATGCAAAGCTTTTATATAAACATTAATTCCTGTAAAGTGTTTACTGATTTATCATGAATGATATGAGAGTTTGCTTTTAAATATTTCAAAATCTGATTTAATCACATTTAAATTTTCTATAAATCTCTACATTTTTGAATGGTTCCTGCAATTTGGAAATTAGTTACGTTACTCTGTTAATTAAGATGGGAGGGAGGGCGAAAAGCAGCAATATATAAACCGTCATTAGAAAAATATGCAAGCCTATTAATAATGACATATTAGTAGGTCAGAGGAAAATATGACCTGTGATGCTAACATTGATGCATTGAAAGGGTGAAGAGACTACAGATGATAGAATCTTGAGCAAAACAAAGTGCTGGAGGAACTCAATAGGTCAGGCAGGCAGCATCTGTGGAGGGAATGCACACACGTTTTGGGTCGAGATTCTTCTTCAGACCGATTCTGGATTGAAGGAGAATTTGTTTGGCAAATCAATATTTTTTTTTGGAAGCCGAATTAACAAGATAAATAAAAGCAGCCCAAAGAATAGTTCGCATCAAAGGGCCAAAAAGCTTTTAATTATATAATTTATTCATCAAATTGTGTGTTATATAATTGGGGAAATTAGAAGCATGGACTGAGTTCTTTGCAAAACAGAAAATAGAGCTCAAGAAAATGCAAGTCATTTTCAAGTTTGTGTGCTGTAGCTCTTGGTAATGGCCCTCCCACGGTACGAGTTCATTCCAAGAGCTCTCCCGAGTTAAAAAAAAAAAATCAAGCTCGTGGTAAGCACAGAGAATGAACGTAGCGGGTACGTTGGCGCTCGGGGACGTCCCTTAGCGGCTCGTAACGCTAATGGCAGGTACTCGAGAAGACTCGCTAACGGCAGGTAAGCTCGGGAAGACTCGTGAAGATTTTTCAACATGTTGAAAAATGTCCACGAGAGCCCAGAGCACCGACGAGCGGCCATTACCGTAAATCTCCGAGTTTGAATCAGGGCAAACTCGGGAGAGCTCTTGGAATGAACTTGTACCGTGGGACAGGGCCATAAGGATCCATGCCTAGGCGTTCCAATTTTTCAATTTAGTTGTAAGAAGCAGAGCAACAGCCACATATCTGAGGTTGTTCACATTATAAAGCCAGGTGGGAAAATAAGCTGTGGCGATCACACAATGAAGTTGCAGAGATACAGACAAGTTAAGTGAGTAGAAAGATGATTTTTGTTGATGAAAAAGGATGTAAGCCTAGTCTACTCAATTTTTCCTTATGTGAAAATCATTGGGTCTGCTGTACTCTCTCTTGGGTAAAATCTCTTGGGTCCTAATTCCTTTTTGTATCAGTTAGTTAGTTAGCAGACCTGGTGATGCGTAAAGTTATCTGTCTTGGAGAAAATAGAAGTAGTTTTTTAAATTTTATTGTGAAAATGGGAAATGGAAGTATTTGGAGAAACCTTGGTTTCCATGTACACAAATCATGTAGGGTTAATAAACAGGTACAACAAGGAAAAAGGACAGCAGACAATGTTCAATCCTTAACACAAGATCATATCTCAAAAAAAGTTTTACTGCAATCACAGAAGTCCATGCCAAGACCACGCTTGTTTAGAGTACTGTAAGCTTGCATGCTCTTACTCAAGGATATCCGAGAGTACAGCAGACGCAATGATTTTTACATAAGGAAAAAAATGAGTAGATTAGGCTTACATCCTTTTTTATCAACAAAAATATTCTGGGACTTGACAAGTTGAATGTTTCCACTTAAAGGTCACAGTCTCAGAATAAGTAGCATGTCAATTAGGTATTAGATGAGAAATTTCATTTCTCAACGAGTGGTAAATCATTGAAGGTTTGTAGACACTGTTGCTGAACATGTTCAAGATAGATTTTGGGAAATTATGGAAGTCAAAGCATACAAAGTGCTGAAATGTGATCAGCCAGTCTAACTTAACAGCAGAGAGCACTCCAAGGGGCCAAATCTCCTGCTGTTGCTGCTTTTGTGCTCAAAACACAGAACTCAATCTCAAGCAAGAAGTCACCAAGGTGAGAAGCTTTTCATATAAAAGATATGGGCATTGCTGGTGTTTATTACCCATCCCAATTTGCCTCTGCAGCACTGTTGCTATTTCATATATAATGCAGGCGAGACTACAGCATCTTGACCTGATCAAGACAGCTTAATTGAAACAAATGACCTGCCCCTTTAATTAGTAATTAAACACATCAAGTTTTCTAATCTGATCAAATCCTAACGATCCCCAAGAATCTCTTTAGCTGTAGACAGCAATTTTATCTTTACATTGTAGAAATATTATTGAAAACCTTTATCTCACCACATAGTTAAAATTTCAGGTTAGATTTTTTTTTTAAAATCTGTCGAGTAGGAGATGGAAGAGAGCGGAAAAGGAATTGAAATTAAAGGCAAAATAATTCATATAATTTGATATCTAGCCCATGGAATATGGCGAACCATGTCCCTTCATGGAAACAAATTTTCATTGAAAATATTAACCACCTAAATTGTTTGTTAATTAAGGGAATATCATGACAAAACACAGAATTCACAGTAGACAACTAGAGTAACCATAATGGGAGCAAAAAGCAAACTGTTTAATAATATTTTAGACTAAGACAGCATTTATTATGTGTAATTAAAGAATGATGAGCAATTATGTGACCAGAACGAACCAACATGTTAACAATTCATGAGACAAAAATCAGGTCAGGACATTTGACTTATACCAACAATTGTAAAGCCAAGCAAAAATCTCAATGAACAATGGTGCTAACTTTATAAATGTAGTCGGGTGCAAATTTGACAACTGTTCAAAACTTAGCAGACTGGATGAAGTTGGAGACACTTAAGCAATCCAAAGCATCAAATTGGAGTAGCTAACAACCACAGCAATTAAAACACAAAGGGCTAAAGCTATAAAGGTTGATTTTTTTTTTACATTTACACCATTGCAAAAGATTAACCTCTAACTTTGCACTCAGGAAACCAATATTTTCCGACAATTAAACGCATGTTTAAAACAATTTTCGAACCATTGCCAAATTGATAAGAAAGAAAGTTACGAGGATTTCTCTCCAAGAATTCTTACCCTCCCCCGAACAGTTACAGTGCATTTAAATTGCACCCTTTTGTAATGTTGTTGGAACCCAAGAACAGTACCTGCTACAACATATGGAAACCTGGAAACTTTTACAAAAAAAAAGGCTATTCCCCTACAAAATCAATTAAAGCATGGCCTTCCTAAATGTAGCCAATTTACGCCTTCCCTTCACAGCTTTATTCATTGAACAATCTGAGCTCAAAGCCTTTTCAAACTTGCACGCTGATTAAAATCTAATGTTTATGTCCTAACATCAATTACATCTCTTGTGTGTGCTTGCTCTGGCTGCTTCACTTACTCAATTTCTCGCCCCCACCCCCTCTCCAACGTCTCTAAAGGGATGCCCTTGGTGGTTAATGCGCCCACTGGGGGAGGTCACTCACAAGACGCTTGGTGGCCAGTCACAGACACGTTCAACAGTCAGTCTATTCTTCCGCCTGACAGGGATGCAATGTGAAACCGACTGCAATGGTACTTGATGAAAATTGTAAAGCAATTAATCAAATCACTAAAAAGACAGCAATGACACTGCCCAGCACTGGAGAATTATCCATCAATTTTTTTTTATCATGGTAATATGGCGAAGAGAGGTACCGATTTATCTTCCAGCTCCTGCCTTCACCCAACATAGAAAGCACTTGACGTTTCTATTGCCTCCATGCCTTTTCAGGATTCTTTCAGCTGGTCAGAGCCACTGAAAAGGCAATGCCGGACATCAACTTTAGAGACTGGGAGATAGAGTGATCCTGAAAAGACCCATGAAACATTGGTTATGCAGTCGGATTTCAATTGCAGTCTGTCCAAAGAAGGACAAGGGTAGGGGGTGGGGGTGGGGCTGGGGGTTGTTGGAGAGAGGAGAGATTCACACAAGATCATGAACCGAAACCTCAACCACCAACAATTAATGTCACATTAGCTTCAGTATATTGTAAGTCACATTAAGCTAAAGATGTGAACAATGAGGCACTGGGTTTTCAAAGCGTGTGCTTCTGCACTGGCCCTGTTCTCACAACCACTATATAGTCAAATGAACTGGTCTTTTTTTATGTGGGTTTTGTAGGGTGGAGGGGAGGTAGGGAAAAGAGAACCAATTTTGGGCGACTGGAGTCACGTTTCATCTTAAAAACAGCTCCATTCAGCCATCACTAGTTTAGTTAAAACAGGTCAAGGGTTGTGTCAGAAATTTAAGCCACTTCATTATTCTCTTCATGAAAATGTAAAGGAGTCCTGCAAAGTTTAACTCTCCAAAAGAACAAACAGGCTTCAAAGATTTCTCAGACTTTACAAAGGAGAAATATGTCTTTCATATTTCTAAAAGTCTTTTGGACACTTTCTTTGCTTCTTGCCTAAATTAGAAAACAGATTCAATCATTGATAATAAATGTTGAACATTTTAGAGAGCTAATGCATTTGGCACCTAAAGGCAGGAAAGATCTGGCAAGGAGAGCACATTGGGCATTTCCTGACATTAAGAGATTAAAGCCGGTTGTTGAACAAAAATGGATACCTATTAAACAACAGTTTAATTTTCAAATTACTGCATCAGTTTTGGCTGGAACTCAACTGGTGATTTTATTCAGTTTTGTGAACTAGTCATTCAGTACACAATATGCACTTGTTCACAATTCGCAATGGATTTCCATTTCATAAAACCTTAAACCCCAAGAAGCCGTTTCAAACGCATTCTCACCAGGCTCATTTAGACAATTGATAACCAGTGCTTTTATTGTGGACAAAAAGGTGTCAGTACGCATATTGCTCCTTGCTCTGGCGTCTAAGGCGAATCGTCGCCCCATAAGCTGCTTAAGCTGTTTAAGGACTCGACCGCCTAATTGAATTAATGGTTATTTTTAAAGTTTTTTTATAATTTAAAAATGAAGAACAAATATATATATATATATATTTTTTTTTAGAATTGAAAATCTAGTTTTAGCATTTTAGAAGCATCATAAAAGTACCATCACAAAAAAACAAAACACTTGATCATTTTCATGGCGAGAATTATTTTTTAACCAATCTGCAGCGACATTTAGGTTTATTAGTCACGTGTACAAATGTATAGTGAAAAGTTTTGCTTTGCATGCTAATCAAAAGATAATACTATACATAAATACATTAAAATCAAACTGAAGAACAATAGGCAGAGTGAAGGAGATGATACCGAGTGCAGAATATAGTTCTCAGCATTATCGCGCACCAGTTCCATAGACAAAGTCCAATGTCCGCAATGTGGTAGAATTGAATCGGACAGGGTTACTCCTTTGATTTAAAAATTCTGTTTACTTCTTTGCTGTGCTGACATGATTTGGAAATGATTTGCCTTCTGGCCCTTTCCTTCATTTAGCATGAACTTGTCATTTATGTTGCCCTATTACCTTTCAGAACACACGTTAGGATTAAACAGCTAAGTATTTCTACTTTCAACAAAATAAGTTGCATTTATTCTGCTTTACAATGAAGACATTTTTATGCCTGTTACGCGAACACTGATCAATGCCTGCAATGAGGAAGGTTGGAAAGTTGGGACTGTACCCATGATAACTGAGGGGAACAAGCTGTAACTGAATCTGGTGGAAGAAGCTTTCAAGCTTCTGTCTTCCCCCACTCCTCCCCCCCCCCCACCCCCCCCCCCCCCCCTTTTTTTAAAAAAACTTCTGGAGTGGAAAGAACGAATGACTGGAGTGGATGGGTCCTTAGCTGGCAATCCATATTTATTACTCATCCCTAACTGCTCGTGAACCACCTTTGGAAGGTGTTGTTAGAGTAGCCTTGGCAAATAAATGCAAAGTATTTTGTAAATGGTATAGACTGCAGACACCATGTGCGACTGGTGGAAACTCACTAATGGTTAGGGTGGTTGATGGGATATTAACCAAGTGGGCTGCTTTTATTTGGGTTGCATGAGCTTCTGAGCGTTGCTAAAGTATGAGTCACACTCTTGACAAGGCTTGTATGTGGAGGGCGCAGGTATGTGCACAGGCTCGAGGGATATCGCTTGCAAACTTCAAATCCAGGAAGTTGCACAGGAAACTTCATTAAGGAACAAGGAACTGCAGATGCTGGATTACAAACAAAAGATTCAAAGTCCTGGGGTAAATCAGCGGGTCGGAAAGCATTTCTGGAGAACATGGATAGGTGATGTTCCAGGATTTCATTAGACTAAAAGGCCCGGACACAAAACGTTATATTACTGGGAAACAGAATAACATTCCCAAACACAATTTGACCATACAAGAACTTTCACTCAAAAGTTTTCCCTCAGTGATGGCCTTAAATAAAATGGCAATATTTTAACTTCACTCCTAACAATGATACCTCAGCAGCTCAAAGGCAATCTCAATGGCATGCCTTGAATACATCAAGAGATGAGATAACATCTCTTAATGTTAACACGGATGGTGAATCTGTGGAAATCTTAGCCCCAAGGCTGTGGCCATCAGTGGATATCTTTTAAGGCAGCGATGGATAGATTCTTGATTAGTACGGGTGTCAGAGATTATGGGGAGAAGGCAGGGGAATGGGGTTGTGAGGGAGAGATAGATCAGCCATGATTGAAAGGTGGAGTAGAGTTGATGGGCCAAATGGTATAATTCTGTTTCTATCACTTCTGCCATTCAAAATGGACATAATTGAAAAAAAGCTTCATACTTGTCAGACGCTTCTGAGATTTGATAAATACCCTTAAGCTACTTGTAGAACTATCTATGAAAATGCATTAGGGCTTCCAACTAACATGTCCTGACCATGAACAGATGCAAGTGGTCTGCGCTATTTACAAAATGCTCTCCATTTATTTAACAAGGTTGCTCCTGCAACTGTGGTAATTCACTAGAATTAAAATAAATGACAGATTCCGTCTCAAAAAGAGCACTAAATGCTTTGACTTATTTGGATTTCCTACAGTAAAACACTTCCATTATTACAGTCATCATCAGTGCAGTGCGAAGCTTTGTATTAAATGATTCAGTTAAATTGTCATACCTCTTCCAATTACTAAGCCACATTTATCAGCGGGTATTGTGTACGTTATCTCCTGCAATCCACCTGGAGGTCCCACATTCCAGTCACTCCGACCCCTACCCCGTCCTCTTCCAGGACCACCAAAGCCAGATTGACCATCTCTCTCCTGAAAGAACGAGAAGGTATTAAACAGAGCAGCGCAGAAATATACAAAGGTTTGTCAATACTTGCATCCCAATATCAAATAGCTAAAAATAAAAAGCATTACACAAAAAAATAAGTGGACTCCTTATCTTCGGGTGGACGGTTAGTTTAATGTAACTTTACAAGAATCTACTCAGTGTTAGCATAGTTTAATTTAGTGTTGAAAAAAATCATAGAGCTGTGCAAGGACACTCCATCTAATGGAATTAAACTAGTATTGCAAGATGTTAATTTACAGGTCCCATAAGATTTCCAACATTTTAGTGGACTATGTCCATTAGAATTCACCATGATTTAATAAACTACTCAGACCTGACAAGCAAATAGAAATGGGGCAGAACATCGTTCGTCTTTACCAACATTTTACTGATATTCGAGTCTGCAGCACTGCAAGATCGAACAAGCATTCCAGATCATGAGGTTTACAGGAAATGAAATAATCACGTCATAATTCAGTCACAATTTTTGAGTTGGACATTTTGTCCTTCAATGCATTTAATGCTATTCGTCAATACAAAATATTGAAAGAACTGAGATGATCTGGTTGAAACATAGGGATTAGTGTATCTAATGGTGGCTGTGTGGAATGAGCTTCCAGCAGAAGTGGTGGAGGCAGGATCGATTTTAACATTTAAGAGTAAAGTGGATAGGTATATGGACGTGAAGGGAATGGAGGGGTATGGTCTGAGTGCAGGTAGATGGGACTAGGGGAAAACAAATGGTCGGCACGGACTGGAAGGGCCGAGAGGGCCTGTTTCCGTGCTGTAATTGTTATATGGTTATATGGTTATATGGTTAATCCTCACTGAGGCTTAGAAAAAGTACATGAACATTTATTTATTCATTTTTATCCTACTAACTGTAATCACCATCAAAACAAAATATTACAGAAAATTGCCATGGCCAACTAAATTAGTTTGCCTATGTTTTTTGATACAAATGAGGGAAAATCCTGTGGGTAATGCATGCATGGACCCGAGTACCTTTGGTGCAATCAGTCAAGGTGCAGGGAAAAGACAATAATTGATGCAAAATTAGACAAAGCAGGAATTGAATAAGAATAACAATGAACAGATATGCTGCAACATGATTTGCAAACATATTCTTGCTTAAACCATCTCATATGATTAGAACATAGAATAGTAAAGTACAGGAATAGTCTCCGCAGCCCACAACGTGTGTGCCGAACATGATGCCAAGACCAAATATTTTCTTCCAGCACAATCCACATCCAGGTGCCCAACCAAGAGTCTCTAAATGCCACTAACGTATCTGCCTCAACTGCTGCCCCCCACAGCGCATTCCAGGAATTTACAACCCTTTGTGAAAGGAAAAAAACTTGCCATGTACATCCCCTTTAATCTTTGCTCACTGTGCCCTCTAGCATTTGAGTTTTCCATCCTGGGAAAAAGGTTCTGACGAATCAAATCCATCTGATTATAGGACGAATCTCTCTTTTCTTGAAACAGTGCTGATCATAGAAACCACAAGCACCAGGTGCTAACTCTGAAAATACATGACTTTAAAGTTGCCAATCTTTTATGCTGTTCATTAACTTTTTTCTTAGAAAGTACTGATTCCAACGAGCAGAAATGAATAGAAATTCCCACCCTGTTTTTCTCTTTGCTGAATATTATAACTCGGGTCTGCTTCCTCACCTGGGCAGTGTGAATAAGTTCATTAATCATATGAGCAGCATGTTGACACCTATCTGGAGGGCCCATCACCTGAGCAATTCTGTCTGGCATAACACCGTCGTCTAGAAAAAGAAACAAGATGGTGAGAGATGCACATTAAGACGCGGTGCCCTTACAAACACATGGGCTGGGTATTTAAACGCTGGATTAAATATCATTAAAGGTTAAAACCGTGCTTTTACCGAGCCAGAATAACATATATTTTAGCTTAATGAACAGCATCTTTTATCTGCATTAAAAAAAATAAACACAAGACTCAAAAAAATGTGCTACCTCAACTTTCTTGCAAAGCAACAGATCCAAGGTTCTACCTAATTATAAAGACACTGGCCAGTATAACAGATTTTTTTTTTATTCATTCAAGTGACGTGGGGTTTGCAGGATGAGCATTACATTGTCCATCCCTAACTGCCTTTAAGGTGGTGAATTGCCTTCTTCGATCGATGCAGTCCTTGAGGTGTAGGGATATCCATGATGTTGCACGGGTAGGTTTGGACCCACCGTTGGCAAAGGAATGGCGATACATTTCCAAATCACAGTGACTCTCAGCGAAGGTACTACACGGTAGGCTGGTTCATATGGGATCCAGAACAAATTAGCCAACTGGATATAAAATGACCAGAAGGTAAGAAACACTAAAATTGGTCGTATGGTGACAGTGAAGGTAATCTATACTTACAATGGGATCTTGGGGTCAATGGGCTGAGGAATGACAGGTGGAGTTTACTTCAGGTAAGTGTCAGATTTTGTAACAGTGCTGAGGAAACAGAGAGATCTAGGTGTGCAGGTACATGGTTCCATAAATGTGGTGATACAGCTGGGCAGAGAAAAGACAAGAGTTGACACACCTGCCTTCAACAGGATATTGAGTAGAGGAGTTGGGATGTCAAAAAAAATGAAGGAATTGAGAATCCTCACCGATCCAGATAATTTAACAAATCTACAATGAGAGTAGTGCTAAATTCTAAAATGAACAGACCTCTTTGGAAAACTGACTCACTGTCAGTCCAATCCATACTTCCTCACCTGGTTTAAACTGAATTCTGACACCAGCATCATTTTGAATCTTTTTTATCATTTCACCATTTCTTCCTATTACGATACCAACAGCAAACCTAGGTACAGCAACCTAGGAGAAAGGACAAAGTCTTAATTCAATATGCACCTATACACATACAGGTCTTCAATAACATCCAAGCCCAATTCTGTCTCAATGCCTTCTTCCAGAATGGGCGACTGTTTGGGTTCACATGGAAATGTATTAATTTTCCATTACCCTTTTCAAGGTGCCAAATAGGTGCTGGTGACCAGGGCTCAGGTGAGAGACTAGGATTTACATCAAGTGCCTCTCATTTTGGATAACTTAAATATAATGCTCAAGTTCAAGTGAGTTTATTGTCATGTGTCCCTGACAGGACAATGAAATTCTTGCTTTGCATCAGCACACAGAACATAGAAGGCATTTACTACAGAACAGATCAGTGTGTCCATATACAAATATATACACACATGTTGTGTGTATATATTTAATATACACATAAATATATACACACGTGCTGAAAAGACATTGTGGAATTCACAATATTTGGCTAATAAATATACAAAAAACATTAAAAATTCATCAACCCTTAAGTCTTTATTTATAGGATCTGGACCATCTTTGGGGCAGCATAGACGTGAGGCTGCTAAAACTGCTGCCTTCCAGCACTGGAGACCGGGTTCAATCCAGACCTCAGATGCTATCTGTGTGGAGTTTGCACGTTCGCCCTGTGGGTTTCCTCCAAATGCTCTGGTTTCATCCTACATCCCATAGACATGCGGGTTTGTAGGTTAATTGACCTCTATATTCGAGGCAGTGTATAGGGAATGGGATGACATAGGCCTTGTATGAACAGGTGATCAATCAATCAATTCAATCACCATCTTGTAGCGTATTTAAATTCATATTGGTCAGGACAATCCAGCGCTTTTTCACGAAATGATCAAAACAGGAAATGAATCATTGTCACTGCTGCCTACAGACAGATATGTCCATTGCAATAAACCAGGGGCAAGTGCAGTGGGTTTAACCTGGCATTTCAAAACCTGAATGAATTTACCAACGTGCAAAATCAGTCATGTCAATATTTAAAGAGTTTTCATAATGGGATATCCAGTACACAAGTTTCATGGTGTATGATACAATCTAAATGCAATGCAATGAAAGAATACTGAAATCTGTCATAAACCGTGTAACGTAAATTCAGAATTAAAGCAGTACTTACATCTATACTATTTCCACCCAATCTGGAGCCAAATTCATTCCGCCTGAAATCACCTTGATCTTTATCTCTAATTATTTCCAAGACCATCTCTTTAGCTTGCTGAATGTGCGGCAGTAAGGGAAGGCAGGGAGATTAAAAGATAGCATTATTAATGGAGGACAAATCATTTGCCCATATACTTTGCATGCTGAAAAATTCGCACGGAGCAAATATCCAATGTAAAGTGTAACACAATGGCATAAAAATGAAATATTGCATCATTATTAAATAACAGATATACAAAGCTACGAGGAGCACACGAGTCCCAGTCTACATTTGTACTGCAAGTACAGCATTCTCTTTATTTATGTGTAGGAAAGAACTGCAGATGCTGGCTTAAATGGAAGGTAGACACAATATGCTGGAGTAACGCAACGGGTCAGGCAGCATCTCTGGAGAGAAGGAATGGGTGACGTTTTGGGTCGAGACCCTTCTTCAGACTGATGTCAGGGGAGTGGGCGACACAGAGATAGAATGTAGTCGGAGACACAGGCATGATATTCACGTCCAGGTATTGGCCAGGGGTCCAGGAGGCCGGTTAGCCCCCCCCCCCCCAGTGGGGGTTCAGGGGGGTCCTGCATTTTCAATAAATTGAAAGTGATTCCCAAGCTTTCTGCTGGTAATTTACATAACAGAAGCTAACACATAACCAGTAAAATAACCTCCAAAAGATAAATATTTCATGAAATAAATGACTTCATACAGCTAAAAAAATCTTTACAAACAATGTTACCTGAAATGTCTCTTTGCCTAGCACTGTGTGAAAGCAGCACAGAAAAGGCGATTTTGGCTGTAGCCATCTTCAGTAAGGGAAGCTGGCCGGTGATTGGTCGCAACGCAAGGAGACTGCGTCTGATTGGTTGCCGAGTGACCAGCACATTATGTGATTGGAGACAATGCCCTTGGAGACAGCAACTAATTGGACGGAGGAGACCGATTTGTTGATTGTACGGGAATTTTAAAGGAAGCTGGTCGGTGACTGGACGCAACCCCTTAGAGAAAGCGGTTGATTGGCCGCCAAATAATCGGGCACAAAAAATTGACAAATAAGAAAACAAAAGAATATCATGCCTGGAGACAGTAAGATTAGTGGGACAACTGGGAAGGGGAGGGGATAGAGAGAGAAAGCCAGGGCTATCTGAAGTTAGAGAAGTCAATGTTCATATGGCTGGGTATTTTGACAGTTGGTTGAAAGAGAGGAAAATGGGATAATCACAGATAGAGTTAGAGAAGCACCAGCACAAAAAGACAGGCAAAATAGGATGCTTCTCTGCTGTAATCCAATGTACCTTAAAATGATTTAATAGGATGCAAGTTCTGTACCCAAGGCAATCAATTATCCATTCTTGAAGCACCTTTTTCTCACAATCACAATCATACTTTTTTGCCAAGTATGTTTTGCAACATACGAGGAATTTGATTTGCCATACTGTCATGCTAATAAAAAGCAACAGGGGAGGGGGCAGGGCAAAGATTTGTCAAGGGCATTATGACCTTTTGTGTGAGTCTCTTTCATAGAAAATACAGCATTATCTAAAGAGGGATTTAATAAAATTGACCTCACACAAGGGAAAATGATACATTTGAAATTTATGATGAAACCTATGATGAGCATATGTCAGCACGGCCTGTACTCGCTGGAGTTTAGAAGAATGAGGGGGGGACGGGGACATCGTCGAAACATACAGAATAGTGAAAGGCTTGGATAGAGTGGATGTGGAGAGGATGTGTCCACTAGATGATCAATGATGATCAGCCATGATCATATTGAATGGCGGTGCAGGTTCGAAGGGCCGAATGGCCTACTCCTGCACCTATTTTCTATGATTCTAGTGGAAGAGTCTAGGACTAGAGGTCATAACCTCAGAATTAAAGAACGTTCTTTTACAAAGGAGATGAGAAGAATCTTTTTTAGTCAGAGGGTGGTGAAGCCGTGGAATTATTTGCCACAGATGGTTGTGGAGGCCATCAGTGGATACTTTTACGGCAGAGTTAGATAGATTATTGATTTGTACGGGTGTCAGAGGTTCTGTGGAGAAGGTAGGAGTGGGATTAGGAGGGAGAGATAGATCAGCCATGATTGAATGGCGGAGTAGACGATGAGCTGAATGGCCTAATTCTACTCCTATCACTTATGATCTTATGCAACAGTCACAAGGAAACCATGCTAAGAAAATCCCACGTCTATTTTCCTTGGTCTTTTAGCTCAAGACCAGCTTTTGAAAATACATTCTATTGCATAACCTAGTAGGGCTCCTTCTAGATTCAAGCATGGAAGTAAAATCAGGAAAATAATTTAAGCAGATTATATTTTTTGTACTTGAAGCTATTTTTTCAAATGTTGAATATCTGTGGCCCAGCTTTTTTGGTGTATTTCAGAATATGTTTCCATTTTTTAAAATGCAAACTTATTTTTTCACTTCACAGTAAAAGTGAAATGATTTCTAATTTTCTAGAACCCTAATCAGAACTGTCAATTTGCCGAAGGCAAATATGGTGAAACTGCAAATTAAAAATGGCACTGGTGATGAAACTGAAATGACTATACGCTGAACACTTGTGCACAAGAGCTTTGGGATTCAATTAAGTAAACAATTTTAAAGCATGCCAAAGTGGAGTGGAACAAATTAAACTAACTCAAGTAGTCATGCACGAATCAGCTCTTTCACAACCTCAGCTAGATACGAAGGTCCAACTCACTTGCACTTTGTAGGGATCGCCTGTAATCCTCAGTGGTTTATCTGCACCTGTGGGAAGTGGTCCATCCTGAATCATGATCATTTTTACACCAGTTCTCTCCTGAAAAAAAAAGCGTCACACTTCTACACACATGGGCCAAACATTCCTAATGTTTTCAGCATAACAATTATTCCTGCTACCAAGATACAGGAGTTTCTCTGCATTTCTGATGAGGGTTTGAAGCACTAAACGATAGAAATCCAATATTTTAAGGAATTATCAGAATTAAACAGGTGAGGGACGCTGCAACCCAAGATCTGAAATAAAGACACTTCATGCTTTGAAAGGTCAACTATTAGTAATTACTTCCACTGAGACAAGATATCTTCAAATCAGCCAAAAACCAAGGCCAAGTCTACACTTAAAAATTTCCTCTGAAACTTCTACATTTCACAATCCTTCTTTGCACCGATGCAAAACATCCACATTGTAAAAATGGGTTTCATTTCACAGCTTTGCCATGCACCAATAGTCAATTTTAAATGCTTTGAAGGAAGATAAAAGACTGCACAGTAAGGAAACAATATTGCATACATCACCAAGCTAATCTAGTGAAATAATTTTAATGACTGCAAGTGCATGGAATGCCGAGTCCTCATATAATTGCCATGTCATAGGAGAAAATGCATTTTTTTTCCTTTTTATCAGGCTTACTTAGCATTGAAGAGTCAAACTTTCTCAGTCTAATTTTCTCAGATTTGAATTTTGATAAATGTCACTTTACAAAATGGGCTTCACATGAATTTGTGACAGCATGCCAATGTGCCCTGTGCTAAATGTCTGGATGCAATTCAAAAGTCCGAACACACAATTGTTGGGCTAACAAGACTCTCAAATTGAGACATTGTTGTAAATGAAGACGCGATTAAAAATTAAGCCACCAAGTTGTCTCGGGTCTCTTACCTGCAGTTGTTTAATGGTTTCTCCTCCTTTCCCTATGACAAGGCCCACTTTGCTAGCTGGGATTTGTATTTCTTGTATAGCACTGTTAGAACTATCAATGTCATTGTGAAAGCCAGGTCCATTCCGACATCGATCCACAATCTGTCCTAAGAGTCTTTTTGCTTCTCTGAATAAAAAAAAACAAGTTACTGGCCAGTCTTGGTTGTATACAACTATAGAATTAAAACATGTCAACTTTTACTTATATTACGCACAAATATTCAAAATATCAAATTAATCCAATTATTATAAGCATTTAGTTATGTTGCTATCCCCTATCGCCTATCTCCTTCGCTCCTTAGATGCTGCTGCACCCGCTGAGTTTCTCCAGCCTTTTGTGTACCCTAGTTATGTTGCTGCCTAGTTTCAAACAAATCTTCACAAACTTCTCAAATAGGATGCTTAAGAGAATTCAATACATGTCAGGCAGATACTTTCATGAACTCAATTTTATGGGATGGAATTGAGCTCTTGCTTTTGAACAAGACCAATATGAAGTTTGATTCTCAATTCCAATTATCCTAAAAACGAAGACTGAATGAATGCAGCCTGGTGTTTTTAAATGTTATGGTCAAGGAGCAGCCACAAGACATTTATTGACGTAAATCTACACAATAACTGAAATCTTTATCATCCCGTGTCTAGAAATCTGAAGTGGAGAATGCCTCATAAAATAAGGCTCTGAACCACTGGCATATTTCCAGCTGTTTTTCTCAAATTATGCTAGAAACTAGTGAAAAATGTTCCAATGCTTTAAATTTGTTTAATTACACACCAGCTTTCCTCTAAAAATCAATACACTGTCCAACCAGGGATAGTCTTGTTACCCTTGTATCAGGGATATTAGCAACATGTTGTTTTGTGATGGCACAGGTAAAAAGTTAAATATTATTTTACTTCCCACGTATGTTTATGAATTGTGCTCACAGGCATTTTTTTGGTCCACAAGGAAGAAAAGCACGGGTAACAACCATGGAACCACTCTAAACATTTGAACATTTTCCTGTATTGAAGTATTAGCCTGGCAAGGAGATAGATTGAGCTCTGCCTGCTCTTGGGATCTCACAATGCACGATTCGGCAGTACAACTGCTTACCAACTTTTATTTTCTGTTTATATTTGGTTAATTATTGGTGAAACAATCCAGCAATGGGCATTTGCCTTTGTTTTTCAACAGTAGATAAGCCTTCTAACCCTCGCTGTGACAGCATGCACCAGTAGGGCATTCCAGCACCTTTACATTTTTAGTGTATATTAATTTAATGAAACGTTTGATTTTTAAAGTGTTGCTTTTATCCTTTTATTTAAAGTAGAAATTGATTGGTCAAAAATTAAAACAGACGGTGGGGGTACTCCACTGGAAAAGAAAATTGTTAATAAATGTAGCTTCATTTTTAAATGTGTGTACCGCAGAACATGATTAATTTGAGCTTTTTTTTCCACTTTTGATGACAAAAATTTAAAAATTGATATAAAAAGGGGAGCGTGCGTGGAAGTACAAATTACATACCCGTCAACAATTAATTGGCTGTGTCAAATAAACAGTCAGGTGAAGAGAAGACAAAGATACTTACTCAATGCTCTCTGGGGAGCCTGTTAACGTGCAGGACCTCTCTGGAAGACCTCCACTATCTTGACAGGTGCAAAAGAAGAAAAAAAGTCAACCCAAACGAAAATTAGGCTTCCAATTACCACAGAATTGCTACAGATCTACTTAAACGTTTGTGTACAGTAACCAAACATGTAAAAGATGAAACGTGATTTTTTAAAAATAGACCAAAAAATTTAAGTGCTGCATCAAAGATTATTGGGGAAAATAAAAGCTCGTGGCACAAGCAGCAAAATACCGATGTGGACAGTGACGGAGATAGAAGACAGGCCACTAATAGGGAAGAGAAGGCAAGTATTGGCCCTTTTCTGATGTTACAAGTGATACTACGCTACTGCTGGAATCTCAACTTTGCCAATTTATACAAATTACTTAGATGAAGTTAGGTAGGAAAGTCTGTTGTGAAGAGGATCCAAGAGGCTACAAAGGGATACTAAATGAATGGGCAAAGATCTAACAAATG
Organism: Okamejei kenojei; assembly: GCA_035221665.1. NCBI lineage: Eukaryota > Metazoa > Chordata > Chondrichthyes > Rajiformes > Rajidae > Okamejei > Okamejei kenojei. Next base: position 18,272,646 of record CM069163.1, read on the forward strand.
GGGCATAATGTCGGAAAATGTCAAACCATCCACTCTGACAGGGAAAATATAATTTTCCAAGTGAAGAACCTGCAGAGTTCTGAGATGCAGAGGAATCTGGATGTTTTAGTACACGTCTCACAAAAGGCTAGTTTGCAAGTACAGCAAGTATTTAGAAAAGTTAACAACGTTAGCCTTTGTTATAACAGGTAATGAATACAAAAGCAGAAAGGTTACTCTCCAATTATAAGGTAGTGGTGAGCACAGGTTTGAAGTATCTGGTCTCCTTATTTAAGGAGGAATGTTAATGTATTGTTAGTTCAGCAAAGGTGTATTAGACAAATATGTGAGAAAAGGCTGTCTAATGAGGAAAGGTTGGACAGGCTTTATTTGCGCAGTGATTGGTGTAAATGGATGCTTTTTGGTCAGTTGAGTCTCAGAAGCCAAAGGGTCTGTTTCTATGCTGCCAAAATTTAGAAGAATGAGGCACAAGGCCCTGAATGGTCTTGACATGGTGAGTGTGGAGAGGACGTCAGAGAATCTAGAACTAGGGTTCTGTGTGTACAAATTAGGAATCGCCCATTTGTGAGCAAAATTAGGTGAATTTTTTCCAGCACTTGGAAAGAGTTCAGGTTAAATGTCTTTGGAACTCTGTTCAAGACTGATTGTGGCCGAGTTCTTCAGTATATTTAACATGAATGTTGACAGCTTCATGAGAAGAAAAGATTGGCAGTTGTTTTGCAGAAATGTAGAGTTGAGGATGTAAGGCAGCGATAACTATGAAGAACAGAACAACTTGCAGGTGATAAATAGCCATCCCATACTCCTAATTTGTATATTTATTTCCTAAAAAAAGCTTACCGGGTGCAATCTGTATTTTACAGCCAGATTCCATTTGTATTCGAGATATCTGTTCTCCTCCCCTGCCAATTACTGCAAAGAGTAATAGCAATAATCCAAGTCAATAGGATGACAAGAACATTAAAGCTAACTTAATGAAACTTCCACTTTCAATCATTATCTTGTCAAATGATGCTAATAACTTCCAACTGTGCAATATACAACAGATTCCCATTCAAAATTAAAAAAAACTAGAGAATAAGTTAGTGCGGCAGGATCATCATCAGCGCAATGCTTTACACAAAAAAAAAATATACCTGTGTTTGAATACAATTTATTGCATTTAATTAACAAACCATTTACACAACAAAAGTTTCATACTTACTGAATCCAACCATTTTATCAGGCACTTTATACTCTTCAGACATTATAGTCCTGAAAGAAGAATTTGACAAGTGGTATTTACAAAATCAGAGGAGAATATTCTGGTTGATGTGCACACTTTTGTACCAATACAATTATATCTCTTTGATAGGATTATACAGTGCCCTCCATAATGTTTGGGACAAAGACCCATCATTTATGTATTTGCCTCTGTACTCCACAATTTGAGATTTGTAATAGAAAAAAATCACATGTTGTTAAAGTGCACATTGTCAGATTTTAATAAAGGACATTTTTATACATTTTGGTTTCACCATGTAGAAATTACAGCAGTGTTTATACATAGTCCCCCCATTTCAGGGCACCATAATGTTTGGGACACAGCAATGTCATGTAAATGAAAGTAGTCATGTTTAGTATTTTGTTGCATATCCTTTGCATGCAATGACTGCTTGGAGTCTGCGATTCATGGACATCACCAGTTTCTGGGTGTCTTCTCTGGTGATGCTCTGCCAGGCCTGTATTGCAGCCATCTTTAGCTTATGCTTGTTTTGGGGGCTAGCCCCCTTCAGTTTTCTCTTCAGCATGGAAAAGGCATGCTCAATTGGGTTCAGATCGGGTAATTGACCTGGCCACTCAAGAATTGACAATTTATTAGCTTTGATAAACTCCTTTGTTGATTTAGCAGCATGTTTGGGATCATTGTCTTGATGTAGAATAAACTGCCGGCCAATGAGTTTTGAGGCATTTGTTTGAATTTGAGCAGATAGGATGTGTCTATACACTTAAGAATTCATTATGCTACTACCATCAGCAGTTGTATTATCAAAGAAACATTATGGAGGACACTGTATTTACATAGTTCAAGCATACGAAAACCCACCACTTCTAGAGCTGTTTAACTACTTTTTTAGAAAGTTAAGGCAGCAATACAGTTCATAAGCACCCAATGCAAGTACAGCCTGTACATACAAACGGAGATCTGGAAGACCAGGAGGGTGGGCTTGCCTGTTGCTGCAAAGTGCAGACATCTGGTGATGTGTAGGAACTTGGTTTTATAGCGCATTTCCAATTTGAGTGTTATGAACAGTTCTCAGGATCAAAATCCAGCCCTAACATTGGCAGGAGCTCCCTTGCGCCAACCATCACCGGAGTTGGTTTTGGCAGCCCTGGGTATTGTTAATTGTGGTGAAGAGAGAAACCAGGTGTGCCTTCTCTCTTCCTAAGCAACCACCAGGTTTTTCTGGTCAACTAAAGGGCTTTGTGTCCTTTTATATATTAACCAGAATCTGCAGTTCTTTGCTTCTACACTATATCTTCACTTTCCGGTAACAGCATGATATTATGAAACCTTTGATGGCAGCCACAAGCAAACATACAGAGCAAATAGTATAAGCAGTACAACAAAGCACAAAGGTGAATACAATAATCATATTGGAGGATCTTTTGATAAAATTGTAAGCACACACTGTACCTCCATGTTAATTATGCATGCATTATGTATTGGCATGATACTGATTATGTAGTCACACATTCTACTAAGAATGTATACAATAAAAAAGCAAACCACAAAAGAGGATAATTTATCTTAGCATCTGATAATTATTCTAGAGCACCTTAAAGATGTACAAAACAAAACGCATAAAGAAAGGCTAGAAAATAAATAATAATTACATGCTTACCTTTGATGCACCATTCCGAGTTGATTCACTACTGAAAAGAGAGAAAGTAGAGTTAGTCAGAAAGCACAAATAAACCTCGGTCTCCATTGGTTAATTCGCAAACAGGTTCACACACACAAGTGCCTTCCTCCTTAAAATAATACCATCTATTAAATGCCTGCTTTGTTACTGGAAGGTGCAAGACTCACTGTCACCAGGAACTAAGTTTGGTAGCTTGACAAAAGAAAACAAGGGCTGGAAGACTATTTGGAGGCTGTTTTTAACTGTTTAACTTGTTTTCTGTGGCATAAATCAAGGATTTATTGAAATGTTGGAACATGAGAAATTTGCAGACCATTTGCAATTGCTTTCCCACAATTCCTACCTATGCAACAATCCTTCTCTTGGATTTCTATAAATCAGGAACATAGTCAGCACTAAGTCACTCTAGTGTGGCTCCACTACAGTCAATCAACTCAGCCACATATAATGCTTTGAAATCGTAAGTCACATTGGGTCAGGATCTCTTGCGTTCACTCTGGTACTGTAGGTCCCGGAGTGGCTGGCAAGTTTATTTGGGATCTGTAGACTACCACAGATGGAGCAGATGAAAGGAGAGGTGGAAAAATTGTTTAGAATGCTGCGCACTCTTTCTGCTATATTTGTGCAGCCTCTGTATTCTCCAATCACAGATATGCACAGTATTTGGTACCATCTTGGGCACACCCTCTCCTTTTTCAAGAAGATAGTGAGAATACCAGTGGTATGTTTTCTTTATCCTGGAAGTCTCATGCCCTGATGGAGCTCAAAGTTAATACATTTGTTTGGAGCTTGTTGTCAGGCACATAGTGGAGGCCTATCTATCGCATTAAGCTGCGTATGACTGGTTTCCTCATTGCAGGGCAGACTGGCATTAGAGTGAATATAGTCATTAGATCTCTTCCCATTAAGAGATAGCAGGTAGTGTAGATGGTACTCGGGTTTTGAGGTCTGGTGCCCGTGGCTTCTAAATAGTCAGCAAAGGAAGAACATTGCTACTTCAGTAGACTCTACCCCCTACTTCCAATTCCTCTGTCTAGGACACATTTGTGCCCAGGATGAGGTGTTCTATACCAGGGCATCGGAGATGTCCTCATTCTTTAGGAAACGGGGGTTCCCCGCTTCCATTATAGATGAGGCTCTCGCTAGGGTCTCCTCGATATCCCACTGCTCCGCTCTTGCTCCCCCTCCCCCCATTCGTAACAAGGACAGAGTCCCCCTTGTCCTCACCATCAGCCGTCGCGTACAGCATATAATCCTCCAACATTTTCGCCACCTCCAACGGAATCCCACTACTGGCCACATCTTCCCATCTCCACCCCGTTCTGCTTTGATCCGCATAGATCATTCCCTCCGAAACTCCCTGGTCAACTTGTCCCCACCCAAACCACCCCCTCCCCAGGTACTTTCCCCTGCAACCGCAGGAGATGCAACACCTGCCACTCCATCCAAGGACCCGAACAGTCTTTCCAGGTGAGGCAGAGGTTCACCTGCACCTCCTCCAACCTTATCTACTGTATCCGCTGTTCCGGGTGTCAACTTCTCTACATCGGCGAGACCAAGCGCAGGCTCGGCGATCGTTTCGCTGAACACCTCCGCTGTCCGTCTTAACTTATCTGATCTCCCAGTGGCTCAACACTCCCCTCCCACTCTGCCCGGGGCCTCCTCCATTGTCAGACTGAGGCCCAGTGCAAATTGGAGGCACAGCACCTCATATTTCGCTTGGGTAGTTTACATCCCAGCGGCATGAACATTGACTTCTCTAACTTCAGATAGCCCTTGCTTTCCCTCTCTATCCCCCTCCCCCTTCCCAGTTCTCCCACTAGTCTTACTGTCTCCAACTACATTCTATCTTTGTCTCGCCCCCTCCCTTGGCATCAGTCTGAAGAAGGATCTCGACCCGAAACGCTACCCATTCCTTCTCTCCAGAGATGCTGCCCGACCCGCTGAGTTACCCCAGCATTTTGTATCTACCATTCCTACTTCAGTGATGAGCTTCATACTAGGTGTGAGGTTGGAACATTTCTTCATTTAGCTAAATTCTGTGCTGGTGCATGGAAGTGATGAAGGTTTCAATATTGCGGTAAGCCTTCATCAAGAACTGGCATCTAGGATAAGATAAATTATCCAGGTTTTCCCAGGGTCTCACCATAGATTTAGAATGTCATGGGGTTGGTGTGGCGAGCAGGAAGAGGTTGACAGAGCACATTTGTCTTTTGGATTTAAGATAACCTCAAATACTTCTGATAATTCATTAACAATGACTTAAATATTGGTCCCACATGCATAAACACATTTAATCTATGCACAATAAATCAATGAACGGTAGTGAGGTGATCTTGACACAGGAGTGGAAAGGAAAAGCTCAACAGTTTTCCATTACCCCCCCCCAAGAAAAATCAGTTCTAGTCCAACAGAAACCTCAGCATGGCAAAATTTAGTACAACCGCAGGGAGTATTGAGGAAAATTAATGTGATAAAATGATGTAGTAAATGTAAGATAGACACAAAAAGCTAGAGTAACTCTGCAGGACAGGCAGCATCTCTAGAGAGAAGTAATGGGTGCCCCTTCTACATTTTGTGCCTATCTTCAATGTATACCAGCATCTACAGTTCTTTCCTACACTACTTTTCCGAAATCCTTTTTCTGACTGCTTGTTACAAATTGCTGTACGACTCTGGGTCTTACTGATATGGTTATAGGTCAGTTGTTCACAACTGTTCAAGTTCATCCCCAATCTCCGGTTGAAGATGTGGGTTTGAGCTATTGGGAGGGACTGGGCAGCCTAGGACTTTATTCTTTGGAGCGCAGGAGGCTGAGAGGTGACCTGAAAGAGGGTTGTAGAATCATACAGCACGGAAACAAACACCTCAGCCCAACTCATCCGTGCTGACTAAGATGACCCATCAAAGCTAGCCCCATTTGAACATTGAATGTTCTCAATTCTGTTAACCCCTGCTGTCTCCTCCCCCTCCCACCTCTCCCTCAGCCCTCGGGCCCTGGCATTCCCTCTATCTCTATCTCCCTCCCCCACCCTAGTCACACTAGCTTCTCATTTTCACACCACAAACAGCTTACAATGGTGTTCCCTTTATCATCGATACTTTTTTGCATATCTTTCACTCATTGTTCTTTATCTCTCCACATCACCGTCTATATCTCTCGTTTCCCTGATCCCTGACCAGTCTGAAGAAGGGTCTCGACCCGAAACGTCGCCTATCTCCTTCGCTCCTTAGATGCTGCTGCACCCGCTGAGTTTCTCCAGCTTTTTGTGTAACCCCATTTGAACATTGACTTCTCTAATTTCAGATAGTAAGTGTTGAGAGGAAAAGTAAGGACTGTCTCAGACTACATTCTTTCTTTGTCCCCCTCCCCCCCCCCCCCCCCCCCCCCCCGACATCAGTCTGAAGAAGGGTCTCGATCCGAAACGTCACCCATTCTTTCTCTCCAGGGATGCTGCCTGTCCCACTGAATTACTCCAGCTTTTTGTGTCCATCTTCGGTTTAAACCAGCCCCTGCAGTTCCTTCTTACACATGCAGTAAATGTAAAATGGTAATTAGGGAACAGTTAATTTTGAGGAGAATTCTCCATAAGCATCCTTTGTCAGACTTGAAAGCTTTTATATGTTTGAATAAAGTCATGTACTGCTCTTTACATTTTCCTTGGACTTGTTGCGCAGCAAAGATCGCATCTATTGTACTTCTTGAAGTGAATCACATGGCAACTATATAAAGTGGCCTTCAAACACTGGAAGGAGCTAGCCTGTGATGATTTTCCTGATCAGTCAAAGGGAAGATTCTGCAGTGATTGATTCCATTTTTTGTTTTGGACTATTTGATCAAATTGTCAACAGATGAAATATCTGTTATGGCAATCCTGAAGATTGCATTAGATCATTTCCATTATGATGACATCTTTGAAGTAAAGCGTTACAATGGACTTGGTTAAGCCCGCATTTTCAGAAGCAACAGTCCCATAACCAGAATCAACTGTTACTATTCTACATTGTTACGGGTACAAAATGCAAAATAAATGTCATAGACGTGATAAGTAGTTTAGCGACAAGTAAATTCCTCCTACTCCTATCTATCGATCTGACATGGCAATTGTGTATATTATAGCTGCAAGGTGTCACAAAAGCACCCACGGATTCTCAAATTTCCAAAGCAAGATAAATGCAATTTACTAAACAGACGAATATCAGTAACAAATATGATATAGCCTTGAAACTCAAATGAAACAACCCACGTACACAAAAATCAAAGCTATACAATTGCAGTTAGGTGTTACGACCACTGACGAGTGTCTACAAAGCATAGAGATGAACTCAAAAGCTTGTTTACTCAGCAGTACCTCTACAGTCAGAAAATAAGTCTGCAAACAATTTTAATGTTGAAAAATGTTCTGTAATTTATCATAAATCAAAATACTAGGGTTAAGGATCAAACCCGTTAGTGCAGACATTTTAAAACATTGATTTATTAATTAATGACTTGAATTAAGGATGTTGTTAACACAGGACTAATAACATTAACAAGGTACTCCACAAAACCATATATGGAACAAGTTATCTGAGGCAGAAAAATATATAATTTAGATTAATTGGCTATGGAAACAAAACTTGAATATAATTCATTACCTTAAATTAAACCAGAGACAATTTCTGTATGTAGGTCTGAATCAAAACTGGAGCAGACAACTGCACTGTATACATTTCAGAAACAAACTAAAAGGTACAAACTTTTCCTAAGAAAACTGCTAGCAATCCAAAAATGAAATTAACCATTAAAGATACATTTTATTGGACACAGCCTTTGTAAACTTCTAGAGAATGTCTCAAAGCTATATACTGGCAATATCTTTATCAACAGACATCAATTGTCACATTTCCAAGTTTGCCGGCATTACTAAACATGGTGGGATTTAATACCGAGGAGGATATAAAGTAGGCTCATGGGGACAAGCGGAAAGAGCGAGTGAGAAAATGCTGGGTGGAACACAATGTAGAAAAATGCTAGGTCATCTACCTTGGAGCACAGAACAGAAGAGGAAAGTATATCAAATGGTGAGAGAGTGGATCGTGTTGAAGCTCGAAGAGACCTGGGTTCACTTGTACACAATTTGCTGAAAATCAATATGAGGGCACAGCTGGCAGAACTCAATGAATTCACCAATTTCAGATAACTAAAATTTCCACTTTATTCCAGATTTGGTCTGATAAAGATCATCAATGTGTAATGTTATGTCAGTTTTTACATCTTCACACTAGCTTTTGAGTAAACAGTCAGAATTTCTTCTGCCAGGATGGAAGAGGATGTAGCTTTAAGGTGAGGGGGAGGGGGTTGGAGCAAAGTTTAAAAGGAAATATGCGGGCTAAAATGTTCTCATACACACTGAGATGAACCTTGGATGAACTGTGAGATCCACACTCTTCTGAAGACCAGACACCGGGCATTCATGTCTGATGATACAGTGGTCTACACAAAGTCCAGATATGACCTTGGTAAAGCCATCAAAAAGGCCAAAAGGGAGTCCTGCTCCAAGCTGGAGGATGAGAGAGATGTTCGGCAGCTGTGGCTTTATGAACGCTTTGATAGGGAGAACACCGATGTTCCTTCCCGAGCCTCGCTGTGATGGTATTTCTGACTCAGTCACATAGGCCGACGTCAGGAAATCCTTCAGAGGGGTGAACCCTCGAAAAGCGTCTGGACCTGATGGCATACTGGTGGCGTTCTAAAAACCTGTGCGGACCAACTGGCTGGAGTTTTTACGGACATTTTCAACCTGTCACTTCTGAGGTCTGAGGTTCCCACCTGCTTCAAAAGGGCATCAATAATACCGGTGCCCAAGAAGAGCAAAGTGACGTGCCTCAATGACTATCGACCTGTGGCACTAACGCCTGTGGTGATGAAGTGCTTAGAGAGGTTGATCATGGCGCAAATCAACTCCTACCTCGACAAAAACCTGGACCCACTGCAGTTCGCTTACCGCCACATCAGATCAACGGTGGACGCAATCAGGCTGGCCCTCCACTCCGCTCTGGACCACTTGGACAACAAAACCTCATATGCCAGGCTGTTATTCAGTGACTACAGCTCGGCATTTAACACAATCATCCCCTCCAAGTTGGTTACCAAACTCGCAGAACAGGGTCTCTGCACATCCCTCTGCAATTGGATCCTCGATTTCCTTATTCACAGACCACAGTCTGTTCGTATTGGTGGAAATGTGTCAGACTCGATAACAATCAGCACGGCAGTACCTCAAGGCTGCGTGCTCAGCCCGCTGCTGTACTCACTCTATACTCATGACTGCGTAGCCGGTCATAGTGCGAACTCCATCATCAAGATCGCTGACGACACCACTGTTGTGGGACGTATCACTGATGGGGATGAGTCGGAGTATAGAAGAGAGATTGAGCGACTGTCCATATGGTGCCAGCACAACAACCTGGCCCTCAACACCAGCAAAACCAAGGAACTGATTGTGGACTTTGGAAGGAGTAGGATGGGGACCCACAGTCCTGTTTATATCAACGGGTCGATGGTTGAAAGGGTCTAGAGCTTCAAATTCCTGGGCGTGCACATCTGTGAAGATCTTTCCTGGTCCGAGAACACAGATGCAATTATTAAGAAAGCTCATCAGCGCCTCTACATCCTGAGAAGATTACGGAGAGTCGGTCTGTCAAGGAGGACTCTAACTTCTACAGGTGCACAGTAGAGAGCTTGCTGACCGGTTGCATCGTGGCGTGGTTCGGCAACTTGAGCACCCTGGAGAGGAAAAGACTACAAAAAGTAGTAAACACTGCCCAGTCCATCATCAGCTCTGACCTTCCTTCCATCGAGGGGATCTACCACAGTCGCTGCCTCAAAAAGGCTGGCAGCATCATCAAGGACCCACACCCTGGCCACACACTCATCTCCCTGCTACCTTCGGGTAGAAGGTACAGGAGCCTGAGAACTGCAACGACCTGGTTCAGGAATAGCTACTTCCCCACAGCCATCAGGCTATTAAATTTGGCTCGGACAAAACTCTGAACATTAATATCCCTCCATCTGTTATTTGCACTTTATTAATTGATTAATTCATGTGTGTATTTACGTATATAATTGTAGTCAATGCCTACTATGTTCTGTTGTGCTATGCAAGGAACGAATTTCATTGTCCTGTCAGGGACACATGACAATAAACTCTTTTGACTCTGATTTGAGTGGTGGGGTGCCTCGAACGTGCTGCCAGATGCAATGGTGAAGACAAAACATAATATGGGCATTTAAAAAGCTTTTAGATGGGCATATGCAGGGAATGGAGTGATAGGGATCATGTGCAGGCAAATGAGATTAGTTTAACTTGGCATCATCGTCAGCATGGATGTGGTGGGCCAAAGGGTTTATTCTTCTGCTGTACTGTTCTATGTTCACACATGATGCTTGATCATCAGAGTATTTTCAGCATTGCTTTATTTCAGATTTCCAGCAACAGTAGTTTTGTATCTCAGTTCCAGCATAGTTTTTTTCCCTTCTCTTTGCACTTACTATCTTTTGTAGGTCAGCTGTGATTAGCAAGCTTCCTCAATTCTCCAAGCCAGCACCATTCCTAGACTAAAAGACAATCTATCAACGTTTGTATCACTCAAAATCCAAGTCTGACTCCAAAATTACCTCTCCACACCTCCACTTTTGCTGTAATGTAAAAATCCTGAAATATTTCTCCCTTTACAGATGGTGCCAGACCTGCTGAGCGTTTCCAGCATTCTCATTTATTATGAGAATACAATTTAAAAGCAACTACAATAAGTGCCATAATGTTTCTTATTTCATGCTTCATTGATTCAACATTCCAGCCAACATAATGAATGTACTCTAAATGGTGGTCACTCCTTTAGCCACGCTGTGCCAGCATATTTACAATACTGTCAGGAACCGGATAGAACAAATCCAATTTGTACAATCAAGGTGCTAGATAATGTCAGTGACACTTATGCACCATAAACCTGCTCAGTGTCTGGTTTGGGTTTCATTAGAATCACTGCCTCCAAATGGCATCATGTCTTTGGTCCAAGCATGGACCATAAGATCTTAATTTCATAGATGAGTTGAGAAAGATTCTGCCCACTGTCTCATTCTGAGATCTCCATTGAATAGAAACTCAATTGGGGCAATCACTTAGATAATTTGGCTACCTGAGCATGTGAAAAGATGGGTGCCCTGTAGTGAGTTACTCATCGCATTGATACCACAAAAACCTCTACTGTTTGGCAGGCAAAAGTCAGGAGCCTGTCCCTCCTTGTTACATGCCCATCTAATTTAGTTTAGAGATACAGTGCAGAGACAGGCCCTTCGGCCTACCGATTCCCCACCGGCCAGGGATGCCCGCACATCAACACTACCCCACACACACTAGGGACAATTTTTTACATACATACCAAGCCAACTAACCTACAAACCTGAGCGCCTTTGGAGTGTGGGAAGAAACAATAGACCTCGGAGAAAACCCACTCAGGTCATGAGGAGAACGCACAAACTCTGTACCGACAAGCACCTATGTAGTCAGGATGGAACCCAGGTCTCTGGCGCTGTGGGTCAGTAGCTCCACCGCTACGCCACTGTCGCCCCTAATGTGAAAATACATTGCCATTTCTTCATCTTTGCTGCATCTGTATCCTGGAACTAGCTAACTAACAACATTGTTAAAGTATTTTCAACAAAAGGACTACAGTTACTGAAGCTTACCCACCACAACATTGAAGTATAATTAGGGATGAGCTGCCAATGATATTATTCCAGTAAATGCATGTACTTTGTATAATTGTAATCAATCTATTAAAATGAATTCAGTAAAGATTATGCTATTACAGCTTTACATCCTGGATACTATTGTGGGAGACCATTGCAGTGAGTGAAAAATATGAACTCTGTTATTTTATCAGCCAAGAATACCAACCTTCAAAGACACGGGAAAATAAAATACTCCTGGTCAGACAAGAAAAACTCAAGACCTACTCGAAGATAATCGGATGAAGCAGCTTTCAGGTTGTGAAGATTCCCGATATGATTTCCTAGAGTCAAGCTCAGTGTCTGGTTTGGGTTTCATTAGAACCACTCAACTAATGGTGAATCGAGTGTCTTGCATTACTGCAGTTATTAACCCTGTATCAACTGAGACCCAACCCAACTCCAACCCTAACAACCTCCAAACCAGACGAGCTCAAAAGCACATCTCAAGATGAGAGTTAAACATAGTGAACACTGATAATGACTCCCCAGGAGCTGCGAGTTATCAGAGGAAGTGATAGGAAACCAAAAGGTACCACCTCCCCAGAATATCTCCAGCAACTGGGAACCAAAGGATTCATGTCTGGCAAATGTATGTAACAAAGGCATGGAATCTTGTTGCATTGTAAGAGCAAGGCAGGAAGCAATTCTTGTTGCCATTCTTAAACCTAAGCAACCAAACAATGATATTATAAAGTTGCTCTTTATTCATAACTCTCAAACTTTAGAAACACATCGCCTAACGAGTCAAGTTTTTTTGTTGAGCCTGCAAGAACAAATGAAATTCAGGCCCACATTCAGCTTTTGTGACCATGTCGTGACATTCACAACAGACTGAGCCAAATCCAGAAATAATACGTCAGCGGCTGAGGGAGACCTGAAGTTTGTTAAATTCTTAGAGGCATACAAAGTAGACAGTCCAAACCGTTTTACCCCCAGGATGGAAAAATCAAATACTAGGTCATAGCTTTAAGGTCAGAGAGGGAAAGTTTAAAGGAGATGTACAAGGCAAGTTTTTAACTTAGAGTTGTAGGTGTCTGAAACGTACTGCCAGGGGTGGCGGTGAAAACATATACAATAATGGTTTCAGAGGCTTTTAGACAGACATGAACGTGCAGGGAATGGAGGGACATGGAGAAAGTGTAGGCAGAAGGGATGAGTCGGCATTATGTTCGGCACAGATAGTGGTCTGAAAGCTTTGTCCCCGTGCTGTACTATTCTATAAGACCAGTGCAGTCTTTGTGGACATCAACCCAAAACATAGGGTAAATATTGTAGCTAAAAAGAAGCAGACCATGGGACACAGCGAGTCATCACCTGACCCATCAACGTGAGGGAGATCTCACAACAATAGACGCTGCCACCTCTGATACTCAGCTTAATCATTGTTAAATCTACAAGGATGCTGTCCTACCGTTGTATCAGCCATACAGAAGGTATGGAAGAAGGTGACTATCCTTCAACATTTTGTCCTATGTTCTATATGATAAGATTTTAAACAAACAACCAAAATGTACGAAAATAAAGACCTCCAAACTCAAGAGACTACGCCAAGAAACAAGAAATACAGGTGCTGTCAGGTTTGGTCAACAATACACTGGCTTACCCCCATCATCCAGTGTCCGTTTCTGAGTCCCATAGCCATAGACAGCAGGATCTACCACAGGAGTAGAATTGTTCAGATGTGACCCATCTATTTTAGCAGCAATCTTCAAAAGGAGAAGAGAAAAACAGAAGCATGTTAGCATTTCAAAATCACAATTTCCAACCAAATATTTTCTTTACTCTTAATATTAATACTGGATTGTACTTTTCAGAACTTATCTTTAAATGAATCAGCAGATTATATCAATGCAACAGGTTTAACTCAGCAAATCTGGTATAACAAGGAATTAGATGGTGCACCCAATGGCAGAAACAAGTTTGAAGAAGAGCAGGTACAACTTAAAAGTTGTTGGATATATTACAAGTAAGATGAAGTAGAGTTCATGAAGCAAAGCAAAGGTACTGGGGAAAGGGTTCTTAAATGCAAGAATAGATAAAACTTTGGTATCAACGGAAAATCCACAAGGAAAGACGGTTACAGCGGGTCAGATTGAAGTTAATGAATGTGAAAATGGGGTCATAATGAAGAGTTACTGACGATATTGAAAGATTTTGGGAATGAAAATGACATGGAAATTGGAGGGCCGATGACATGGACAACCGTCAAGCAGTGGTGGCTCATTGACACAGCATTTTCCAATCTTTCTCATCCACAGCTCACCTCCAACAGGCTTCCGACCAGAAAGGGAGTGATTTACAGAACTAATGGGAAATTGTTTTACCCACATCAACTCCACTCCAGAACCCAGGTGACTCAGACTTTAATAGTCAAGGTGGATCAAGCATTTGATGCCAGTGTTCGCATGTGTTCAGAGGCCGAACACCAAATTCAACAGCAACTTGTTTACAAAAACATGACAGGATGGCTTTTATAATCAACATCCACAAAAACAACAGGTTGTATCAACCTGTCTCCACTGTGAAACATCACACCGACAGTAAAGATCCACAATGAGATCCTGAACAACAAGTCCCATGTTTCTAGAACTGTCTCTCAAGATTTACCATCACCTTTGGCACAGCCCTTTTCAGAGACAAAGATCAAGATGTCATATCCAGCACAATGCAAACAGCAGTAATTTTTGCCCTTGGAAATTCTGACTACCTACAGCAGGTGTTTCAAAGCACTGGAAATACACCACCAGTACAGTGCAAATTCTTCCAAATCTACAGGCAAGTGAATCCACGTCAGTTTCCTCTCCCAGGCCAATAATCCCAGTACCGAAGGCCCTAATTACACTCATTAGCTACATTGGGCAGGCCACGTTGTTTCCATGGCTGATATCCAAGGCCAAAAATAGCTATACTATTTTAAGCAAAGGTCAAGCTGCTGGAGGAACTCAATGGGTCAGGCAGCATCTGTGGAGAGAATTGGACAATGTTTCAGGTCAGGAGCAGAGGGAAATATTCAAGGGAGCCATCAAATTCTCTTCAGAAAAACTGCACCATCCTCAGTGACTCCTGGGGGTGCCTGGCCCATGGAATTTACTGCTCAATGGAGCAATATCATCGGGAATGGCACACAAAGCTTCAAATCTTTCCATCTGAACCACAAGGAAGCCCAGCTTAAATCGACAGAAAGAGATCACGTCATAAACTACCCGCCCACTGATCCCATCAAACACCTCCAGTCCCATCTGTCGTAGTGTCTCTGGATCACACATGGACCTTATCAGCAACCTCTGAACCCACAGATCTGGAGTGAAAGCAAACCATCCTCGATCTGAATAATCTAAGATGAATGGGATCAATGGACAGTCTTCTCAAATCTGGCGACAGAGGAGTAGCCAAACAGGAGTGGATGCAGATTGCACTGTTCTACAAGGCACCAGAGTGTTCCAGTGCCTGATGATACCAAATGATGGCCTGCTTTTCTGACGTTCACAATTCAAAAATAGCGTAAGCATGGTTTGCATGATTTCCAGATAATATAGTGCAAAAGAAGATTCAAATGGTATGGCCATGGAGAGTTATGACTGATGTCGGTAGGACACCTTGCTGGTAGGATTTTTAACAATCAAGGACTCATTAAATTTGAAATTATGTCATAAGGACATAAGTTTTAGGAGCAGAATTAGGCCATTTGGCCCATCAAGAGTACTCCGCCATTCTTTTTTAAAATTACACTACACAAATCTTGGTCTATTATTGCCTCTGGAAACACATTAAGCAAATGCAGTGATACTGCTATTTGAACAGCAGACAGTTTGGCTGAGCATTTGGTATTTTGAGGTGTCAGACAAAGTTTGCAAATTGATTTTTTTCCCCCTTTATGTTTGTGAACACTGATTCGTATCTGGCGAAAATTTGGGAGTGCATTATCTGGAAGACACCGACCACAGCCATCATGGATAGTTCTTCACACTGGGACCTTTTTTCCTTAAAGTGCTACCCTGTTGGCTGCACGCACATCTATTGAAATGCTACTTGCCTCAATATGTTTCATCCGTTTGCAAATCTAGCTGTGACTAGTTGAGAAGGTGACACATCTAAGTTGAGCTCACCCTCATCCTAAGTACACACAGATTCCCCATATGGAATAACTGGCTCATGGTCCAGCGTGGGAAGTGTCCGATTTTTCAGTTCCTTGTACGATTGCCCTGACTGAAGCAAGCTGAACCGAGAATTCTACCTTTCATGATTTTGTCACGTCATTTAAATGAAGCTATTTAGCTGCAAATGTTACATTTGCAACTTTGCCAATTCACAGGTTAATATACATCATACTGTAACTCATTCTAACCAAAGAATTACAATTACCAAGTTCACTACCAACATACATATAGGAGACTATACGTAGAGTACTTGCATCCTTCCAAGTGCCAAAGGTTCTGTGAAAATAAACACTGCTGACATTATTTTCCTTTTTGTTGCTTTGATCTTCTGACACAAGGATATAAATGCATAATGAGCTGCCACGGTGGATTTCAAAAGTACTTAATTGTCATATGTACCGACAATAGAAGAATGAAATTCGTACTTGCAGCAGCATAACAGGCCTGCAAATACAATAATCATTGATAACCAAAAAATGCAATAAATTAATAACTTTAGTATTATAAAACTGCTAAATATAAATTAATAACTTTAGTATTATAAAAAAATTAGTATTATAAAAATGCAATAAATTAATAACTTTAGTATTAATAATACTAAAGTAGTATTGCAGTCTTTAAACCCCCCAAAAAACAGGTGACCTAGAACTGATCTATCTAGTCTGCAGAAACAGAACATTCTTCCAGAACATGATAGAGTAATGATAAATGGTTTGTTTACCTTGGTGGGGACACTAATTTCAGAATGAAGAGATTAAGCTGGAGAAATCTCCTCACTCAGAGCTGTGAATCTTTGGGATTCTCTGTGGAAGGTCAACTGGAGTCATTTCAAGGTTGAGATGGATAGATTTTTAAACATCAGGAATTATAAGGAGGAGAATGGGTTCAAGTCCCATTTCACCGACTCCAGCACCGATATCTCAGCTGATAAACATTGCAGTAGAGAGATTCCCTTTCGTCGGAAAATACCAAATTTCTTCAACTGTTTTTTTCAATTGAACACTTTTGGACAGCTGGGAACTTATTCCTGGCATCCTGGCAAATATTTCTCTCAATCAACATTACAAAAGCAGATTACCTTGCTATTAACAATGTTTTTTTATGAGAACTTAATTTATGCACGTTGGCTCTGATCAGTGAACTATTTAATAATGTGCCCTGACCAGGGGAATTAAAGATGCTATATAAATGCAAGGCCTTTTTTTACCCACCTTTATTATCTGATGGAATTTATCTTAATTCTTTAGCATCTACTGAACAGAAGCACAAAACACACCGTGCTTAAAACATGTTTAAATCAGAAATTACAAAAACTGAACTTTTAATGTACCAGCTCAAGGCAGTTAAAGAAAACTATATCTGCTCAATCTCAAAACTACTACGGCTACTCTCCAGACACAGCAGCAGTGGTTCAAAGCAGTCAAGCAAACAACTAGAAAGTGATCGCTGCCACAAAATAAATTATCTGGTCATTCGTTTTGCTGCTGCCGGTAGTATCATAACATGTGCAGAGTTGCCATATTCGGTGACACAACAATAATTACTTTGCAATGTAATTAGTTTTGTTAACTGCTTTGGATCAACGGAGATTCGATATGCTGCATAAATACAGTATCTATTTGTGCAGCAATGCTCTTAAATTCATCCCTAAATTGCTCCCAATAGTAACAGACCTGTAATTACATTGTAATACAGCTAATTACATGCTCCATCATACATAATTTGCTTGGCAAAAAATAAAATTTAACTGCTGTGAGCTAAGCTATTGTCCAAGCGGACACATTGTGAAATTTCACCTCCGTTCATCTGGCAGCAATCTTGTCCAGTCGGGAGGCTGTGATTTCTGTCAGAGCAAATGTATAAAGCAGTGACATTTCAGTAATGTTTCAGAGACATGACTCGCCCACAGCTCTCTAGTCCCAAGGCTTCTCAATCAATTGCACGGACCTAAAGGCGTCATCAGAAAAAGGGAGAGACCGTGGCAGAGTCTGCCTCATGGTAAAGTTTTCATCAACGTGGGTATCTTAATCAACTTCTATACTCTTCCATCCCCCCCAATCTCCCCATAAACACCTAGCAATGAAGTGCCATCCCTTCTGCCTCTCTAAGGAAATCGCCTTTATCATCATGACTGCAGTCTACATCCCACTCCAAGCAGATGTATGGACCAGCACTTGAACTCTAACTATATGCCATGGTCAACAAACATCATATAGTGTGTACCCCAACATCTTCTCCATGGTCAGGGACTACAAGAAGGCACGCGTGAAGATACTTCCAAACTATCATTGGCACGTCACCTGCAGCACCAGACGGTCAAACACTCTTGACCATCCATTTGGCTGCGCTGCTCCTTGCATTTCGTCAGCGACTTAAGAGTGCAGCTCTGGTGAAGAGGCGTTGCGCAGGACTGGTCAGAGAGGCAGCAGAGTGACTACACACTGCTTGGTCTCTTTAGACAGATAAGTTCAATACTTGTTTCGAAAGTGAGAGTAACAATGTACCTTTATGGGCCCACACCCCCCAGTAATCCTGTGACCTCAATCTCCAAGGCGGATGTCAGAAGATCTTCCTCGAGGCTGCACCCTAAGATTGGAACCCTAATGGTGTATCTGGCAACATTCTCAAAACCTTCACCTCACAACTAATTGGAATTTTTGCTGACATCTTCACCTCTCCTAACCTGCCTTAAAAGGACATCCATAATATTGGTGACTGCGATGGTCGACATGCCTCAACAACTACTATGGTTGCTCAATGTACTTTGGTTTTTCCACTATGGTCCAGTTTATTTCACTGATAATTTATTGTAAACTTGTTGTTGTTGCATCTAAAAATGTGAAGCTGCAGCAAGAAAGAATTTCATTGTTCCTGTTCACATCCGATGCATATGGCAAATAAACACTTGATTTCTTTATTTTGATCTTGGCCCTGAGCATTTGCAACATTAAAGAAGTTGTTGTTTCATATGTCGCCAAGGACGATTCAAAACAGCCTCTCGGCACATCCTTCACTTTGTGACTTCAACCAATATCAGCCATGACTGGTCATACATTTGTTTTCAGTTTGAGAGATTTCATTGCGTCACTAACTGCCAACACAAATACCAATAAGTGACAGTAACCACTAGGGCCTTCCAAACCTTTTCTATCCATATAGGTGTCAAACACATTGAAACCAAACAATTTTGTTTAATTTTGGTCAGGATTAACCTGCTAATTATTTTTAATCTGAGCAGACCTATTTTCTTCTGGGGTTAGTGAAAGCACTGGCTTGGTTGATTACATTCTTACACTGGCCAGAATATGTGAGATCAGTTCCTACATGCATAGTTTAAGCTATCCTAAGAGAAAATCAAGCTTTGCCCTGTCCCCTTGAAGGGCGCTCTGCATATTGCCAGAGGCAACTTTCCTGAACACATTTGACAAATTTCACCGTCTAAGCCCTTAACACTATGGCAGTTCCGGTCTATATTGGGAAAGTTAAAATTCTCTACGACAACCTTTAGTTATCTTGCAGCTGCTTGTAATCTCCTGGTTGGCATATTTGTTCTTCTAATTCCCGTTGACTATTTGGAGGCCTATCATACACTCCCAACAAGGTGATCATCGCCTTTTTTAAAATTTCTCAGCCCCACACATAATGCCTCACCAGACAAACTATCAACAACATCATCTCGCTACTACCGCAATGACAATCTCCTTGATCAATAAACCAACACCACATGCTCTTCCCCCCCCACCCCCCCCCCACCTATATCTCTCCTATAGCACCTGAATGCTGGAACATTAAAGGTAGACACAAAATGCTGGAGTAACTCAGCGGGTCAGGCAGCGTCCCTGGAGAGAAGGAATGGGTGACGTTTCTCGTCGAGACCCTTCTTCAGACAGATTGATGTCAGGGGAGTGGGCAGCACAGAGATAAAATGTAGCCAAAGACAGTAAATCTGGTAAGAGAACTGGGAAGGGGGAGGGGATGGAGAGAGAGGGAAAGCACGGGCTACATGAATCTAGAGAAGACAATCACGGGTTATTGATTGGGGACGATCAGCCATGATCGCAATGAATGGTGCTGCTGGCTCGAAGGGCCAAATGGCCTCCTCCTGCACCTATTTTCTATGTGTCTAATGTGCATACCGCTGGGGTGCAAGCGAAATATGAGGTGCTGTTCCTCCAATTTGCACTGGGCATCACTCTGATAATGAAAGAGGCCCAGGACAGAAAGGTCAGTTGGGAATGTGAGGGGGAATTAAAGTATTGAGCAACCGGGAGATCAGGTAGGTTTAGGCGGACTGAGCAGAGGTCTTCTGCGAAACGATTAACGAGTCTGCGCTTGGTCTCACCGATATAGAGGAGTCCACACCTGGAACAGCGGATGCAGTAGATGAGGTTGGAGGAAGAGCAAGTGAACCACTGCCTCACCTGAAAAGACTGTTGGGGTCCTTGGGTGGAGTTGAAATGGGAGGTACAGGTGTTGCATCTCCTGCAGTTGCAGGGGAAAGTACCTGGGGAGGGGGTGGTTTGGGTGGGAAGGGACGAGTTGACCACGGAGTTGCGGAGAGAACGGACTCTGCGGAAAGGGGTGGAGATGGGAAGATGTGGTTAGTAGTGGGATCCTGTTTGGAGATGGCGAAAATGTCAAGAGGATTAGGTGCTACATGCGATGGCTGATGGGGTGGAAGGCGAGGACAAGGAGGACTGTCTTTGTTACGAATTGGGGGGGGGGGGGGGGGGAGAGGGAGCAAGAGCGGAGCTGCGGGATATTCAGGAGACCCTAGTGAGAGCCTCATGTATAATGGAAGAGGGGAACTCCCCTTCCCTAAAGAATGAGGACATCTCCGAGGACCTGGTGTTGAACACCTCATCCCGGGCACAGATGCGGCGTAGATGGAGGAATTGGGAGTGCGGGGGGGGGGGGGGGGGGGGGGGGGGGGGGGGGGGGAGGAGAGATTGATTCTTTACAGGAAGCAGGGTGGGAAAGATAGCTGTGGAAGTCAGTGGGTTTGTAATAGATTTCAGTCGATAGTCTGTGTCCTGTGATGGAGACGGTGAGATCTAGAAACGGTAGGGAAATGTCGGAGATGGTCCAAGTAAATGAGTGCAGGATAGAAATTAGTCGTGAAGTTGGTGAAGTCAGCGATATCTGCATGGGGGCAGGAGGTAGCACCGATGCAGTCGTCAATGTCGCGGAGGCAGAGTTTGGGAATTGGGCCAGTGTACGCCTGGAACAGTGATTGTTCGACGTGCCCTACAAAGAGGCAGGCATAGCTGGGGCGCATGCGAATGCCCAAAGCTATGCCTTGGATTTGGAGGAAGTGAGAGGAGTTGACGGATATGTTAAGGGCAAGGACCAGCCCTGCTAGGTGGAGGAGCGTGTTAGTAGATGGAAATTGGCTGGTTCTGCAGTCGAGGAAGAAACGGAGGGCGTTAAGACCTTCCTGGTGCGGGATGGAGGTGTAGTGTGACTGAATATCCATAGTTAAGATGAGATAGCAGGGGCCTGGGAAACAAGTAATTGAAGAGACGAAGAGCGTGTGAGGTGGCTTGGACATGGGTAAGGAGGGATTTGACCCAGGGGGAGATAGGATGAACAAGCAGAAACAATGGGTCTGCCAGGGCAGTTCTGATAAAAAACAGGCCATGCAGGGCTGGGGAACAATTAATGGAACATTAAGCTCTGAAGGCGCTTCAGTAAGTATGAAAGAGTCTGAAGAAGGGTCTCGACCCGAAACGTCACCCATTCCTTCTTTCCAGAGATGCTGCCTGTCCCACTGAGTTACTCCAGCATGTTGTGTATACCTTTGATTTAAACCAGCATCTGCAGTTGTTTCCTACACATTAAGTTGCCAGTCCTGTCCTTCTCTTAGCCAGGTTTCTATAACAGCTACAACATTCCAGTCGCACATACCAAACTGTGCCTTGAGTTTATCCACCAACCCCGTTAGACCTCTCGCATTTAAATAAATGCAATTCAATCCAACAGTGCTTCCTCGTTCCCTGCCATGCTCCTGCCTATCCTGTCCAATGAACTTTCTCTCATCAATAATTACAGCAGGATCTTGATAAGTCAGGCAATTGGGTTGAGAAATGGTTAATAGAGCTTAGTGCAGATAAGTGCATAAATTTGCTTTTTTGGAAGTCATATCAGAGCAGGAGCTTCACAGTGAAGGGCAGGGCCCTGGGACATGTTGTAGAGCTGAGGGATCTTGGAATACAGGTACATCGTTCCTTGACAGTGGCATCACAGGTAGATAGGGTGGTCAAAGTGGCTTTCGGTGCATTGGCCTTCATCAGTCAGGGTACCGAGCATAGAGGGTGGGATGTTATGTTTCGGAAGGTGGTAGGTTTATGGAACGAGCTACAAGAGGAGGTAGTTGAGGTAGGTGCAGTAACCACAATTAAAATATACTTTGACAGTGTTTATTAATAAGGGCCAATAATGGTTAATCTACAGACAGATATTTGGATAGGAAAGGTTTAGATGGATATGAGCCAAATGCAGGCAAGTGAGCCGAATGTAGACGGGGTATCTTTCTCAACATGGGCAAGATGGGCCTGTTTCCATGCTGTATGACTGTAGTTTAAGATGTCCTGAGGCTGCACTACAAAAGGTGAAAAACTTGTATTTTTCCTTCAGCTTTTATATTCATGGTTTTAAAACTACACATTCCATTTGTTTAGGATCCTTCACTTGCTGTTCATCAAACAACTACTTAAATCTAGTGTAGGAAAACACCCCGGCTGCTGTACTTTAGTGTGCTAGATACCACATGTAATACGATCATAGCAGTCAGGAGAATAAATAGCCTTTGCCTACGGCAGTAAAGTTACCAGTCAGATTTATTGAACAGCAAATTGTAAACAGAATAACAGTGCACTAACTGTAATCACACATTATTCCAGAAACAAAAACATTTTATTCTTCTGGCATATAATAAATTATAGCTCCTTAACATGTGGCAGTTTACTAAACTATCTCTAATCCTCCATTTAACGGCAAGTCTCCATGTAAAGCATAAGCAATCAAGTCAAGGCAAGTCAAACTCTGATCTAATGCTCCAAGGGCAAGTTTCTAGATTTCTATGCAACATTACAGACAACCCCTGGGTTACAGCCTTTTGGGCAATGGAAATTCACCTTAACAGAATACCACCCAATAATTGACATGCAGAATAAATCATGTTCTCATGGGATTTGAGTGAAAGTAAATAAATAACAATAAATAAGTAACTGGGGCCTGAACTTTCTATCGCAACGGCAGCAGACAGTCAAGGTGGGCAGTAGGACATCAAAAACCATAGCCGTGAGCACTGGCTCGCCCCAAGGCTGTATCGTAAGCCCCCTGCTGTTTAGTCTGCTTACACACGACTGTACTGCTAGACTCAACAACAACTTCATCAACAGGTTAGCTGACGACACAACAGTGGTGGGTCTCATCAGTGACAATGAGTCGGCGTACAGGATGGAGGTGGAGCTGCTCACAGGATGGTGCAAATCCCACAACCTCATTCTCAACGTGGGAAAAACGAAGGATGGTGGTTGACTTCAGGAGGGCGGGAAAACAACGCCATACACCTCTGCACATTGATGGAGCTGATGTGGAAAAGGTCAGCAGTGTGAAGTTCCTAGGACTCCACCTGTCAGATGACCTGACGTCCACGACCAACACCACAGCACTGGTCAAGAGAGCCCAGCAGCGACTACACCCTCTCCGTAGACTATGGAAAGCAGGTCTCCCCACTGCACACCTACGAAGTTTTTATAGGGGGACAATCGAGAGCATATTAACCTACGGCATCACTTCCTGGTTCGGGAGCTGCAAGGCGTACGAACAGCACCAACTGGACAGGATTGTGAAGACCGCCAGCAGGATTATTGGTGCTCCACTCCCTTTCCTGCTGGACATACAGGAAGAGATGTATCAGCAGAGCCATCTCCATCATCAAAGACCCCTACCACCCATCGCATCACATATTCTCCATCCTGCCATCTGGGAAGAGGTACAGGAGCATCAGCTGCAAAACCAGCAGGATGCTCCTCAGCTTCTTCCCGCAGGCTATAAAACTAATAAACGGACTTTGCCCCCTGCCAAAGTATCGCGCACCAACCACCAACCTGAACACACTGAAGCAGAGCCATTGTCGTGCCGCTGCCGATTGGAACTCACGATATATGTATTTTTATTTTTATTTCTATTTATTTTTTACTGCACACTGAATGGACACTGGTTGAGCAACATTTTTTCATTTCCTCTTGGTATGCAAGTACTCAGGAAAAAATGATAATAAAGATATACAATACAATACAATAACTGTTTCAACTCACATTTCTAGATGCACGAGTAGATTTAGTTTAGTTTAGAGATACAGCATGGAAACAGGCCCACCAAATCCGTGTCGACCAGCAATCCCTGCTCACCAACACAATCACACTCTAGGGACAATTTATAATTGTACCAAGCCAATTAATCTACAAACCTGTATGTCTTTGGAATGCGGGAGAAAACCAGAGATCCAGGAGAAATCCATGCAGATCATGGGGAGAATGTACAAACTCCGTACAGCCAGCACCCACAGTCAGGATCGAACCCGGGTCCCTGACACTGCAAGGCAGCAGCTCTATCACTGCGCCATCCTGGATGATGCGTCTTTTGAAAATCGTGACACCTCCCCCCCTGCAAACGTCTACTGCCCCAGATCAATTTCTACTTGGGGATTGTTACGCAACATTAAGATTGCATTGCAAGCGCTACATATTTAAAAATCCTAATGCTGATACAAAATTAATTCACTTTATAACGCTCAAACTTGCATTCATGGTGCTGCTCAGGACTTAAGATTCTTCTAAACAATTAAAAAAATCATTGAAGTGCTATCTTAAGTGTAGTCACTGTTGCAAATGTAGGAAATAGCAACATTGCACACAGTTTGAATCCATAAGCATTGATCTACGAATAAGTAATTTATTTTAATTAATTGAAAGAAATATTGGCCAGCAATATTCAGGATAATGAGCCTATATCCTCTTCATAATGATGCCATGAGGTTTAAAAAAATTCACCTGAGGAGCATTGGAATCTGTTTGATCTCTTTATAAGAGAGATCAAACAGATGAACGTCATCATCTCCAATAGCAAAGCAGTTCTATCACTACACCAGCAGAGCCTGTCTGGATTTTGTGCCCAACTCTGGGTGAAACTTCAGAATCAGAGTATTCACAATGAGCCAAAGCTAATACTCTAAATATTAGCACTTTAAATCCCATTTTTCTATGCAAGATCCTACAATTATACATTGGTTAAGCATTTCAACATAATGATGCCACTAGAGTTAAAAAACATTTGAAATAGTTTTTAAGTGCATTAGCTGTGTCTTGCAGAACTTGCAATTTTCTGCGACAAACAGAACACAAACACGAACAGACCCTTTGGCCCACAATGTCTGTGCCGAAAGTATTTTACAACCTCACTGGTGGAGAGGACCAAGCTAAGTTAGGTGTACCATGTGTGAATCACTTAAATATTTATCTCTAAATTCTTCATATTAGAATGTTGATATTTGAAATGCATTTAAGTGGCTAATTTAACATAGGGAGCCTACTAGTACATGAGTTTGTGAACACCTACCCTGCATAGCATAGGTACCACTCCAAGTTGAAATCCTGCAGTATTATTAGTCCCACAAAGTTCAACAATATTTCACCATTTCACAGAAAATTGTGCAACCTGTTTCAGGAAAATGTTGGCATGTTCCCAAGACAGCACGAGGTTTGACTTGGAAGGAGCAACATTTAACACACAGATATACATGGAAGTATGCAAATAATGTCAATTTTGGCATGCCAACATCATTAACTCTATCCAACAATTAAATTATTTAAATTTGGTGCAGGACAAGGTGGCATTTTTGCTTGAGGTCTTATCAGCCACCGAGCCAAATTTTCATTCCAATAGTATGACTCAAAGGAATGTACACAGTAAGGTGACCCTGGAAATGATGCAACTAATCTCATTAGTCAGATTTAAAATGGTCAGTAATACCCTGACAGCACAGTGCCAAATGTAGCATGCTAATCTTTC
Organism: Okamejei kenojei; assembly: GCA_035221665.1. Lineage (NCBI taxonomy): Eukaryota > Metazoa > Chordata > Chondrichthyes > Rajiformes > Rajidae > Okamejei > Okamejei kenojei. The sequence goes on from CM069163.1 coordinate 18,298,562, forward strand.
TTAGGTAACTATGAGAATCATACATTTTCCAATCATGTATGCAATAGGCCAAATGCTCTTCAGTTTGGCCACAGATTTTCCACGTTGGAACATCACCCCAAAGCAGATATTCACGTTCAATAATGCTCTTTAAAAAATAGCACAGTAAACTGTTCTCAGGACAATGACAATTCAGGTAGAACCAGGATAACAGAAAGCAGGAAAGATTGTGAGGAATTCACACTCCTAGCAAGGCTTTAGCCTTTCCTGCATATGGCCCTCCTTCAGGTCCAGGTAGTCAGACATCTTTCGTCAGACATCTTACATTCTAAAGCAAGGAGGACAACCTATTCAACTACATAACACAAACAATGTTGTGTGGTTGAATATGTTGCTTTCAGTTCCTCACAATCTATTAGCCACTATACTGGAGGAGAATATTACGTATACAACTTGTTCTAGGCAGCTGGAAATTGATCTTAGCACTATTTTGAAAGAGTTAAGTGTAATGATACTTACAGCAAAATCCTCAAAGCTGAGAGTACATAACATGGCAACCTACAGGGCAGGAATATTTTCACCATTAAACAATGCCCATTTTATGTGTGGGTGTTAACACCCATGAAGTAGAGACAACTCTCCAGTCACTTGTACCCTCTTGTCTCTGAATCATGATCTTGCTTTTTCCACGCTAATGATATAGCAGGCCTTGCTGGGTGGTAGCCATGTCAGATTAAACGATGTCACACCCAGTCAACATGCACTCCTCCAAATGAAGTTCAGGACTTGAAACATCGTCCCTTATAGACAACCCCAAGTGAATATTGTCCTGTTATTGCAGACCAAGTGGAGGCAATCTATAAGACAACGGGGAAACCGTTTAATGTACATAGTCTCTATCCCAAAACCAAGACCACCCCTACTAAGCAATCAAACTGAAGCAGACAACAGTTCCATTTGTAGACATTTGGAGGCCGTGTTGCAAATCATTGTCACATCATTGGCTGAAGCACAGGACAATGTGAAAAAGGTCCTCTATCAAGCCGTCATTGCCTCTGTCAATAAATGTCCACAACAAGATCCTGGAAGATAGGAAGCTAACCATCATCACTTTGCCTGCCCGAGGAAAAATGATCAGGATTTAAGCCGGACAGAAAGAACATGGTTCATAGTGCAGCAACGATCGTTGCTTCCGACACAAGAATTAACAAAGCTCTGGAGAGATACTGCCTTCTCCAGCATTATTTCAATCAGCTCCCAAGATGCTACATTGTTCACATGCCCAACAACAGGCTGGCAAACCAGACAATCTATTCTGTGCTCCTTAGACTTCAAGGGATATTCTGATGGATAGAATTCATAGATCTTCTCAAACCATCTTTAAAGAAAATGTAATAATCCCCACCAATGCATGGTGTTCCTGCCCCATTACACTCAAAAATTAAGGTGGGAAGTAAAATGTATCAGTTTTATACATGGCACTGATACTAAAAGATCAAAGTGATAATTTATGATTCTCTCACAACTGTTATCCATTTACGATACTAACACAGTGTACAGATCTACACATATCTTAAATATTCTCCATTGTTCTAATGCAGTTTTGGTGAAATACATAATTTAATTATATAATTATGATAATTATACACTATTAGGGAAATTATTTGACAGAACCTATAATCCCAAGGCAAATTGTTAAAGTTAGTTTGGAGTAAATGGAAATGGCTGCTTGAATTAACAAGATTTTTTTCTCAACCCACCATATGCCCTGAGATTGACACCAAAAGCTGGACTAACTCAGCGGGACAGGCAGTATCTCTGGAGAGAAGGAATGGGTGACATTTTGGGTCAAGACCCTTCTTCAGACCATATGCCCTAGTCATAACAGGTACAGCAATCAAACAAAATATCAGCAGGTACCAGTCTACACTTAACTTTAGCACCTGACCACAGTTTAAGGATACAATCTGCATTTGTCAAGTCACATATTGGCAAAATAACTATAGAGTCAATAATTACTTACAAACTAACAACGCACAAGCTATCAACATATACACCAATCAACAACCATTAGCTTGCAATATTATACTCAATCTTGCACTGAAAACAAGGTAATTCTAAAATGTTATTATATAGCATGTAAAATACAAGTTTACTATACAACAGCAGACATTTCATTATCTTAGACAGACACTTGATACACTACCTCTGAATGACCACCAGAATATCAGGCAACCTTCATCCAATAAATGAATGATCAACTGACAACTAAGTTGTATTACAAGAACATTTCTCACTGGGTCTTCACCTCCAAACAGAAAATTATCTGCCTGACTCGTCGCTTGAAGACAGCAGTAATAAACAGGAACACGGCCCAGCGAGTAACTACGTAACTAATGTATCAGCTTACAAGGCACGTGACTGATATAAATATAAGCTGTGGTTTATCTGTACGCCAAATTGGGCAATACACAAAGCAATGCAAGCAAAATATTTCTGCAGGGTGAAATTGTACATCATTTTTGCTGCCAGCCATGCTGATGTCGTTGGGGAAAAAGCAACGGCATGTGGGTATTTTCTAAACCTTGATGTTACAGAGCAGATTAAATAATTCATTCAGGAAATGCCTGCAGTTGGCAGAGACGTGAATAAACTGCCTTTATTATGCCATTCTCTGCAAATGAACAAAAGCGGCAATGGATCAGCAATCTGATCAAAACATTGCAAACCAGTGTTTAAGTAATCTTGCACCAGACTGAAGGAATCAGAAAGATACTGCCTTGGGTAGCAGAGAACAATAAGTACATCAGCCCATTGCAAAATAAAATTAAGTGCAACAGGAATTAACTATGAAATCCAAACACTTAATTGGATGTCACACTATTGATGTTTAGTCAATGAGAACTTCGAGAAGAGAGATTATGCACATTGTAAAACAATTTTTGGAGCTACGAGGACAAGAAATATTTTAAGCTTTGGATACAAAAATATTTTCTACTACTGATATCTCACTCGAGTTCTCCTAAGCGGACGGGACTAGAACTTGCTGAGAGATTTCCTATATATTTTTCACAACCAGCTCCCGAGTGGCAGGCTGTTTTAGAATGGACTATCCTTTTAGTCTATACCTTCCCCATAAACAGGTAAACGCATAGACCTACACTGGGTATTCTACAGAAGAAACTCACCAACTTACTGCGAGAGAAACCAAGGTGCAACCCACAATGTGGTACATTGCAAGAAAAGATTTAATTCACCTTTTTCCATTTCTCCTATCAGCAGTGCCCCCAAACAATACATTTTTCCTCTCCTATTATTTTACAAATTATCAATTTTATCTGAAACAAGACATTTTAAACAGCAGCCAGGAAACTGGAATAAAAAGAGCACTAAATACGAAGGAATTGGTAACAAACTTTAAACAAGGAACACATGGATACATTAAGCCTCAATGTGAAAGTGCCATAATCTTTCCCTCTAAACCAAGCTCACACTGAAAATACATTTCTCTCTTCACCCAACCATGTGCAGCACATATGTAAACCCATTACTTTTACTCCATCAGGCACCAAAAAAATGTTTTCAGCAAATATATTTCCAGTGCTATAACTCCTGTTTGCCCAGCACATTCTTGCTCGAGATTGTCATGGGATTATTGAAGTCCATTAGAATATTCCGAATTAGTAATGCAATAACAGGACCTTTGACATTGAAGCAGTCATTGGGAAACATATTTTTGATTCTGTATATGACTTGACCCTGGATTGTAACCCTAACCCCAAACATGTAACACACAACAGAAAAATTCATAAACTAAAATCAGTTGCAATTTCTTATCGTAACTTATCAAAAGTATTTTCAGACAGTTTGAACAGTGTAACATTTCTCATCAGATTTTCAAATATCATAGCCTTGATCAGGAATTCTTAAATATGGTGTTCCAAAATTGAAGTATGCTTAGACCAGTGCACGCAAGAAATAAACTACTTTTAATATATGATACTTTCCCCAAAGATAGGCAGAGGAAGACTAAAGAGATAAGGACAGGATTCAAGTCAATAACTTGCATTTATATAGCATCTATAAATAGTAGCCAAAGAAACCACTCAGCTAGCAGGATTTGGTGGTGTGATTGAAAACATTTAAAAGGTTTTAGACCAGAGGGAATTGTTAAGTTAGTACTATCGAGTGAGGCATTAACCCTGGCAAGACACAAAATGCTGGAGTACTTTCTTGGTCTCGTCACCCATTCCCTTCTCTCCAAAGATGCTGCCCGAGTTACTCCGGCATTTTGTGTCTACTTTGATTTAAACCAGCATCTGCAGTTCCTTCCTACACATTAATCTTGGCAACTTGGTTCCGTCATCCTTTCTACTCCTCAGTTCAACTGCTCCCTTGTCACTCAATCCCCTCACCTGCATCATTTTGTTGGATTTTCAATTATTCTAGCTTCAATATTTTGAGAAAGAGAGCGATTGCTGAAAGAGATGAGAAAAGGCTAGGCAGGATATGAAGACTAAAAGGAATTGAAATTTCAAGTCATCCACAAACAGCATCGGAAATAACAGTTTTTTCTATCCTGCATTAAACATCCACAGGGTTCCAAGTGGCCTCCACTTCAAAAATTACATTTGATTCTTCCAATATTCAGCTTTGTGCAGTAGCTTCTATAAGTTTCATCACAACCTTAAATACTCTGCTGATAAACTCATCTTTCCCCTTGTACAAAACAATTTGAAGTTGAAGAATATCAGTGGGGCATCCATCCAGTTACCTCAATTACAGTACTCTGTCAGTCTCGATATTTCATTTCCATTTTAAAAAGTTTACAGTTGGTTTGGTATCAGCAAAGTGTGACAAAAAAAAGCCTTCCCTGCACGAGGAACATACATCAGCACCAGGGAAAATAAAAATCTCTCAGTGGGGTAACATGCAACTTGGAGTAAAGCTTCAAAAACATGCACCTCGCTAGACCAAATGTCACTGTTTGACATCAACCCCAATCAGCAATCTTCTCAGTATCCGAATCAGAAATAAAGATGCCTCGTGAATCTATTTACAGATGGCTGCCCGGTTCTGTCTGAAGCTGGCTGTTTCACTTGTCACTTGCTCATTTTTAATCTCAGAACCAAAAATTAAAAATGTTATCTGGATCAATTAAGAGTATGAAGGCAACATTTCTTGTCAGTAACAATTTGCCACAAATATAGTGTGATCACATAAATTATTGACACGTTGTTAATGAAAAATAAACATTTAAATGCAGCCTAATTGCCAATGTAAACAGATATACAAAATGTGTGATGCCAACACAAATAGAAGTGGAGTAATTTCCTCCTTCATTTGTTTAATTACTATGTTCCAATGTGGAAACATTTACGTTTTGGTTTATTGTCATGTACCAAGGTACAGTGAAAAGCCTTGTTCTGCATGTTATTCAAATAGATCTGATATACCGTACGGAAACAATCAGTTCAAACTCAAGTACAATAGATAGAATGAGTACAAAATATTGTTCTCAGCATTGCAGCGCATTAGTTCCATAAACAAAGTCCAAATGTCTCATTTACCACAGGGTACAGGCAAATAGAACAATACCCTAGCTTATGGAAGGACCGTCCATAAGCTTGATAACTAAAGGGCAAAAATCAGTGTCTGAGTCTGGTAGTGTACTTTAAAGCTTCTGTACCTTCTGCAGTACAGGAGCAAAGAGCAGGAATGGCCAAGGTGGTTCCATCAATGATGGAAAATCTAGTCTGTGAGATGTCTACATCCACAGCTCTTTACCGTTTTTGTGGTCTTAGGCAAAGGTATTCCTAAACCTTGTTACGTTATGCCTGTTATGGTGTATCTGTAGAAGTTTGTAACAGTCATTGGAGAGATATCGAATTTCCTCAGTCTCTTCAGGAAGTAGTGCCTTCTTGGTTTTTCCATCAGTGGTTAGTCCATGTCAGATCATGGGTAATATTAACACCAAGAAACTTGAAGTTCTCAACTATTTCCGCATCCACACTATTGATGCTGACTGGGGCACGAACTCCAACATGCTTCCTGATGTCAATAATTAGCTCCTTCGTCTTGCTGACTTTGAAAGAAAAATTATTGTCCTGATACCAAGTCACTAAAGTTCTTTATTTCCTTCCTATACTGCGTCTCGCCATTGATCGTGATTCAACCGACCACAGCAGTATCGTCCATAAACGTGGAGATGGAATTAGAGCTGAATTTGGTCGTTTAGTCACGAGTGTAAAGGGAGTATAGAAGGGGAATGAGGATGCAACCTAGCGAGGCATCGATGTTGAGAGTTATCGTGGAGAGGAGGTAATCACCAAGCACTCCTTATTCTCATACAAGCTGTAACTTTGTTTTTTCTCCTCAGGTAAGAACTGTGTACTCTCCATCTCCTGTGACCGATCTGATCTAGTCACTCCCTGGCTACGCTATATGTAACATCCTACAAAGCATCAAGAACCGCCCCCAAGCGTTCAAAATAATACTGCTAAAAATATCTAGACAAAATATAATATGCTAAAAGTAACTAGCCTAAGCATGAATGGCTCCTACACTCATTGATTTTGGTCTGTGGGTCAGGAAGTCGAGCATACGGAGGCAGAGGTTGTAGCAGATTAATCGGTCCAGGAGTTTGGATGGAATTATGGTGTTGAAGGCAGAGCAACAGTTGATAAATGAGTTTAACATTGGAGTCCTTGTTGTCTAGATGTTCCAGAGATGAGTATAGGGCAATGGGGATAACATCTGCTGTGGACCTGTTGCAATGCTAAGCCAATTGCAGTGGATCAAGGCTAGCTGAGAGGCTGGAGTTAATGTGCGCCATCATCAGTCTCTCAAAACACTTTACGATGGTAGATGTCAGAGCCACTGAATGGTAGTCATTAAGAAACGTCACTTTACTTTTCATCGGCATTGGGATGATAATGGAGTAGTGGGAGATTTTATAGATGCCAGGAATCCATGTGAACCAGTTGTTTACCACAGATTCACTCTTAGGAAGGTCGATCTTACATCTGCCTCACTAACCATTGGTACGGGTGCACCCGAAAATGGCAAGGCAGGTGGCATTCCACCACTGATCCTCTATTCTAACAGGTTGTACAAAGCATTGTTCATCAGGGAGATGCCTATTGCTGCCAGTGATACTGTCTCCTTTGCTTTGTAGAATCATAGAAAATAGGTGCAGGGGTAGGCCATTCGGCCCTTCGAGCCTGCACCGCCATTCAATATGATCATGGCTGATCATCCAACTCAGTATCCTGTACCTGCCTTCTCTCCATACCCCCCCCGATCCCTTTAGCCACAAGGGCCACATCTAACTCCCTCTTAAATATAGCCAATGAACTGGCCTCAACTACCTTCTGTGGCAGAGAATTCCACAGACTCACCTCTCTCTGTGCGAAAAATGATCTTCTCATCTCAGTCCTGAAAGACTTCCCCCTTATCCTTAAACTGTGACCCCTTGTTCTGGAGTTCCCCAACATCGGGGACAATCTTCCTGCATCTAGCCTGTCCAACCCCTTAAGAATTTTGTAAGACTCTATAAGATCCCTCCCTCAATCTCTTAAATTCCAGCGAGTACAAGCTGAGTCTATCCAGTCTTTCTTCCTGCCATCCCAGGAATCAGTCTGGTGAACCTTCTCTGTACTCCCATTGTAGTCCATAATGGGCAAGAGTTGCCACATTCTATGGGGATCCATGTCATTGCCTTGAGACTTCAGTTTAGACCAGAATTCGCTCTTGACCTTCATAATAGCTCTGTGGACATACAAAGATTTCTTGTATAGCTTGGGATCATTTGACTTGAATGCTGCCAACTTGGACGTCACCTGGGAGTGGTTCTCGTGGTTCATCCATGGTTTCCAGTTAGGGAACATGTTGATTGGTACATAGTACTCTACGCACTTGCTGATAACATCTGTGACACCAGTGGCGTATTATTCATCTAGGTTAGCTGCAGATTTCTTGAATATGGATCAGTTCTTCAGCTAAAGGCATCACAAAGTGTGTCATCTGTTTCCTCAGACAAGTACGGCATGACTTTCTGTACCGGATCCTCCTCCTTCAGTTTTTGCTTGTAAGCAGGAAGTAGAAGCATAGCCAGGTAATCATATTTATCAAAGTGCAACCTGGGAATGGAGCGGAATGAGTTTTTGATGATTGTATAGCAGGGGTCATGGGTGCTTGGGCCTCAGGTTGGACGGGAGATATGCTGATAATATTTTGGTAGCCCACCAAAGAGGTTGGCTTGAAGTCGGGCACTTCATTTCAATGCGATTGGTGACAGTGTGTAATTCCCCAAGGTTATCATTGGTCTGCGCTGGCATGTAGACTGCAGGTAGGATAGCTGCAGTGAATTCCCTTGGCAGGTAGTAAATAAATTTGGGTGGGACAAAATTTATAACACTAATAATTAAAAGCATACCATCCAGAAGAGAATAAAGGTTCTCAGCAATATTCCCACTTCAATGCTCAAAACACACCTACCAGAAATCCACCCTTGACTCTGTCGTTTGACTTTGTGCTAACCAGGCTTGCCATCTCTCCTGATCTTGGATGACTTGATGTCCAGGATTGAATTGTTCAGTAGTTCAATGAAATAACCTTGATTGTTACTTTCCTTCAGTCAGTGGCTGAAGAAAGCCCTCCTAATAAATTACCAGAGAAGATATTGAAGTTGAGTAGTCTTAGACAGGCTTCAATTTCAAAAAGGACACCATGACCACCTTCAGTGTCAGTGAAAAACTACACTTCAGTGAAATACAATTGCTGATGCAGCATTAATGTAACAGATACCAACCAGGGAACCATGTGAAAGATTAAGCTATTTTATCTTCAATAATCCAGTTCTACCTTGCCACATGCATGCTAACAGGTGCTTCAGCAGAGACACATATCACAAGCCTATTTTATCCACTCATCAAAAAAAAATTAAAAATGACTGATTGAGGCCTGGAGATGAAAACACTGGTGTAAAAGTTTAAAGTGCTTGGTCATTCATGCAATGGTATGAACCTGTGCTATTAACCATTTTGTTCCACTGATCTAACTTGCACTCAAGCTAACTTCTAATGTACAGACACCCAAGACGCTTATGGGCCACATCCACAAGGATTCCTCGCCACCATAATTTCATATGAAAACAGGAAAGGCTGGGCATGAAGCTGGGAGTATTAGAGTACCTTAGCCCATTCAGCATCTGACCAGGTAGTGATACTGCTGGGAGCAATAAAGGAAACATTTGGATCCACAGCACCAGCAGGCCACATTACAGTAATAAAATCACACAATTACCTATTTTCTGTAAGTAACGGAGACAACAGACAAAAATTAAATGAATCGGGAAATCATAAATGAGTTCCAAGTTCCTAACCATCACCTCAACAAATGAGACCACAGCCTGGTAGCTGACAACAGAGTTATGATTTGACATGATATACTCACATTTACAGAAAAAAAAAAAATTGCCTTCTCATTACCAATGACTAGGGTGTTTCGATAAGGAACAATTCCACTGACATCAAATGCCTTGCCCAAGAAGAAATTATTCAAGGAAGCCTTGACATTTCTCTGGTCTTAAATCAAAATAGACATTTTCCCTGTCCTATGAGAACGCCACCATGCGCTCTTCCTGCAGGTACGAGTGCTAAACAAAAGAAATGGAAAGTTTGTATGTTCCCACCATTTGCCTCCCTAAAACCAAGATATCACAGCCTACATTAACTTAGAGGATAAAATGTGACACCTTCGAATTCTAGGGCAGATCATCTTACAAAAACATATGTAAAGTTTTTGATCGTCTCTTTCACCTAACATTTAACCAGGTACAATGTCATTCTGACCAAATCCTTTTCGACATGAGCATTTATGGAAACATAAGGCTACAATCAAATGACTCCATTTGGATGGAATTACACATGCTGTAAAATACCAACGAAACCCCATTTTGAAGGCATCAGAAGTCCAAAAAGATTATAAGCCTTGATGGCATTCATATATCTAAGCGTAGTATTACAGGAAGATCAATAGTTTATTCCAATACCACAAAGAAAATAATATACCACAAATACCTAATTCTGCCTTTGCTAGTATATGCACCATTGCTCCAAGATTGGTCATAAACTTTCAATGAACTGAATTCCAAATCGGATTTGACAAAGATGGGTTTTTTTCATCTGCTGAATGAGATGACTTCTCAGTACTCTGCATTCCCAGAGATCTGTTTTTGAAATCTTCTGAAGGCATAAAACTTTATATTTGAAAGTGTGCAGAGTTAAACAGAGTAGCTGCCTTTACATTGACAAAGTTAGTTAATATTGCTTTGGCTGCGTAAACAACAGGCATATCTGCAGCTGCAATAGATTTAGTGCATTGATAGGACACAGTCAAATAAGTTTTGCTCCTCATGTTGCTCACAGAAAACTTCTAATGTACAGACACCCAAGACGCTTATGGGCCACATCCACAAGGATTCCTCGCCACCATAATTTCATATGAAAACAGGAAAGGCTGGGCATGAAGAGAGTACCTTAGCCATTCAGCATCTGACCAGGTAGTGATACTGCTGGGAGCAATAAAGGAAACATTTGGATCCACAGCACCAGCAGGCCACATTACAGTAATAAAATCACACAATTCCCTATTTTCTGTAAGTAACGGAGACAACAGACAAAAATTAAATGAATCGGGAAATCATAAATGAGTTCCAAGTTCCTAACCATCACCTCAACAAATGAGACCACAGCCTGGTAGCTGACAACAGAGTTATGATTTGACATGATATACTCACATTTACAGAAAAAAAAAAAAATTGCCTTCTCATTACCAATGACTAGGGTGTTTCGATAAGGAACAATTCCACTGACATCAAATGCCTTGCCCAAGAAGAAATTATTCAAGGGAAGCCTTGACATTTCTCTGGTCTTAAATCAAAATAGACATTTTCCCTGTCCTATGAGAACGCCACCATGCGCTCTTCCTGCAGGTACGAGTGCTAAACAAAAGAAATGGAAAGTTTGTATGTTCCCACCATCTGCCTCCCTAAACCAAGATATCACAGCCTACATTAACTTAGAGGATAAAATGTGACGTCTTCGAATTCTAGAGCAGATCATCTTACAAAAACATATGTAAAGTTTTTGATCGTCTCTTTCACCTAACATTTAACCAGGTACAATGTCATTCTGACCAAATCCTTTTCGACATGAGCATTTATGGAAACATAAGGCTACAATCAAATGACTCCATTTGGATGGAATTACACATGCTGTAAAATACCAACGAAACCCATTTGAAGGCATCAGAAGTCCAAAAAGATTATAAGCTTGATGGCATTCATATATCTAAGCGTAGTATTACAGGAAGATCAATAGTTTATTCCAATACCACAAAGAAAATAATATACCACAAATACCTAATTCTGCCTTTGCTAGTATATGCACCATTGCTCCAAGATTGGTCATAAACTTTCAATGAACTGAATTCCAAATCGGATTTGACAAAGATGGGTTTTTTTCATCTGCTGAATGAGATGACTTCTCAGTACTCTGCATTCCCAGAGATCTGTTTTTGAAATCTTCTGAAGGCATAAAACTTTATATTTGAAAGTGTGCAGAGTTAAACAGAGTAGCTGCCTTTACATTGACAAAGTTAGTTAATATTGCTTTGGCTGCGTAAACAACAGGCATATCTGCAGCTGCAATAGATTTAGTGCATTGATAGGACACAGTCAAATAAGTTTTGCTCCTCATGTTGCTCACAGAAAACATCTACAAAAGCACAGTTTATGCATTAAAAGGGTGCTGATTTGTACTTTAACAACTGTACTATTCATCTGGATCATTTAATATGGATTGTTTTGACTTCATTCAATCGTATTCTAAGTGGCAGTGTCAATCAGCAGGATGCATGTTCGGTGCAGAAACTCAACACATTTCACCATCTACTATTATCGCACAACTCACTTAGATTATTTGCTCAAGAGGGTATTAACCTTTTAAGTATACGTCCACTTGTAAATATCCAAAAGAAGTTACCTACCCATGGACGAGACTACAACATACTGCCAAGCTTTTCTAACTACACCTATCAGGCAGCAATGACAAATTTCCCAATTTTCATAGATCCATGAGACTCTGCCCACCGGGAATTGGGAACAGAGAAATCTGAAGCCGTTGAAAGTAGGATGCTCCTAACAATATAGCCACCATTCCAACTACTATTAATATGTAGCCAATTCATAGTCCACCAGTATCCTGAATTAGTCTTGTATTGATCATTCTCTTTGTTTAGAAAGACTTTGCAAAACCAAATATCTGTACAGTCTCATTTGTTTTTGTGTTTTTTCACTCCCTGTACAATTTAATCTTAGATTACTTCACAACTGCAGCATCTCAGCAAAAAGACACATGTAAATAGGAAGAACTCCTCGTACCATTCAAAGCCTTCATTTGAAGATGATATTGGGACATGAAAAGACAAAAATGTTGGCAAATATTAATGGTTATTGCAGGGTACTTGAGAATGTCAATTATTTTATGATTAAACCTCCCGATGTTTCATCAACGATCAGTTAACTGAAATGAACCTAAATGCCACGGCTACACCCTATTCCCAAGGAGAAGACATCATAATGAGGTGTTCCACTTAGTCACTGCCTGATGTCTACATATTTTAATAGATCCATGAAGACCCTGTCCCACTGGGAATTAGGAACAGAGAAATCTGAAGCCGTAGAAAGTAGGATGCTCCTAATAATATGATTCGATTTGCTTTATTCATACTTTGATTTGCTTAACAGCGTGATAACCTCGCCACGCTACTGAGGCCAATGTGCAAACCTGAATAGTTCTACTATTCAGCATTTAATCTACAACATATTTTGTGTCTTTGGAGGAAAGGAAGGGCAAATATAGGATAGATGGTCAGTAACCAAACTGAGATGTTTTCTAACTTTAAAAAAAAGCTTCATTCATGTGGAGAAACCACACACAGAACGCTGTCCAATGCCTGACCATTATTCCAATGCTAAATTCAAGTTGTGTAATCAATACTTGCCTAAGCATACAAAGAAAATACATTTGACAAAAACAAGCTTTAAAATATAAATATGGTAACAATAGTTGCATACAAGGTCAAGCTGTGATTGCATGAAAATGTATCTTTCCTGTGAACACCAACTTCATTTGTCCTGTAATTGTTTAACATACATGACCCCTTCAATGAAAGATTAGTTAAATATACACACAGCAAAGTAGAACTTTCCAACTTCTGCATGACTTGAAATTATGTTAAACCTGGCTGTGCTGGTGCCTGATATCACGTCAGCTTGAAGGGTCAGAATTTCACTCCACACAGCAAAGACAAATTATACACATGGCAGAGCATACAGGAAAACAAGAACTTTATGGACAGGTCTTCCTATAAAAAATGTTCAGAGTCTACTTAAACATATTTTACAATACAAAGGGAAATTGCAAGTAATTGTACATCCATTACAAATAATATGAGCAATTTAAAGTTAATACCAGCTATATTTTGATGCAAATGTCATGTGTACAAGTTTTCTTAGATTCATTAGAATATAATAGTGAAATAAACAACGCTAACATTAGGGAAAATTGGATGCTTTAAAATACTGTCTCCAACGGGAGCAAAATAATCCTCTAATTTAACAACTTGTAAAGACCGTAACGATACAACATATGTACAAGATAAACTAAAATGGCTAATATGAATGTTAATAAAAGTCAATGATTCTCATTAGGATGAGCGATAGTCAAAGGATATTGGACATTACTTTTGATTACCTCTGAGCTCTGGGCAATTATTGTTCATAATTACTACAAAAAATGTTTCCTATCGGAATAAGGCTTGGGAACGTATACATTTCATTTGTTACAGTGACTGATGACTTTTCTGCTCCATAATCTGCTATAAGAGATCAAAACCAGATGCTGGACTAGCAAATACATTTAATACAGGCTCTAAATCGAATAGATTACCTGCAAAAACAATGCATAACAACTGTCAGGCAACTTCGTAAAGATCAGGGGCAATAAACTAAAGGAAAAAGCCATCTACACTGCAGTCAGTTGTTGATGAATGGATCATTTATAGCACAAGTGATATTTCTTGTGAATGCAATGCAGAAGGTAAATGGCATTTTGACACACCATAAATTTTCAGCTATTGAGTCTTGAAGCAATTTTATTATTTTCTGTCTTCAAGAGAAAAGAGAGTGTGCACAAGTTGAAAAAAGTTTCCATACATAAAAATAAAAATCTCAACTCTATTGAGAGCTCAAAGGTACCAAAATAAATCTTACTGCAAATTCTCTGCACAATGTTTGCTTTCAAAACTTTCCAATTTTAACTGTAATTAATATCAAATTCAAGCAATCTGAAATAAAGTCAGAGCCTTCTAATCACTCCCCAGTACCAGAATAAATAGACAAAACATGAAGCACCTAAACACAAACTGCTGGAGGAACTCAATGAGTCAGGCAGCATCTGAGGAGATGATGGAAATATATTTTAGACCGGGGCCCTTCTTCAGACTGATGAAGAATACAGAATCAATCAGAACTAGGGCCCCAACCCCAAATGTCGTCTGCCCGTTCCTTCCTCCAACACTTGGCGTTTTGCTCAAGATTCCAGCATCTCCAGTCTCTTGCGTCTTCATTTAACCAACCAAATGTCGGTCATTAATGAAATGCACATTGATTTTTGTGACATCCATAATGAATAACCGATATACTGTTGCATATGGGGTGAGGACATGAGATGCAAGAGAGTCTACGTGAAATATATTGATTTTTGTTTTTAAATCTGATTCCTCATAAGATTTTGGGAGTTTCTTGGGTCACAGTTTCCGTTCTATTGATTGTACAACGTGAGAGCTCCCTGGCATGTTACTTATTCTTCTCACTACACTGTCAATGGTAGCAATATTCTGTTACCCAAATTTGTTCACGGGTCCCATTAAAGTTTTCAATAATTTTTTTTGCGAGGTAAAATGTGAGAACTCAGGGAACATGGGGAATTCAGAGAATTGAGAAACAAGGAACTGCAGGAGCTGGTTTGTAGTAAAATTAATACCCTTGTAAAACAACATAAAACATGATATTTCGCTCCTACAATATGGCAACAATTGACTGGATGTTTTCTGGTTTAATTTTCCTATTATTTCAAGCACTCTCATGAGAATTTTGTTTCAAAACTGAATATCCACCATACATGGCCCGATAAATAAATAATTCAGCACGCAAAGAGTAAGGCACATCTCCTTAGGTCCAGTCCGAAGCTTTAGAGACGTGGAAGCTGCAGAATGGCGCCAGTACTTGCCACTCTGCGTGCTGTCCAAGAATAAGAACTATTTTGTTCAAGCACAGTGCGGTTTGTTGGATAACATATACAACAAGCAATTCACTGTATCTCTGGACACATGACAATAATGAAATCGGTCATCACAAATTGCCAGCTTTGAAAATGACATGTCAAGATAAAATATTATTAATCACCTTCTCAAATATCTTAATTTTTAAAACCACTTCACAACATACGATTCAAAGAAACCAATTGTGCGCATGTGGCCTTCATCTAACCTCTTATATAGGACTCAGAAAGTCATCTTTTAAATTTTATTCCCATAACTTATTCATAGAACTGTGCAGCACAGGAACGGGTCTTTTAGCCCACAATGTCTGTGCCAAATATCATGTCAAAATAAACTAATCTCATGTATCTACACATGATTCATAACCTCTAATCCATGCACAACTCTTTACAGTGCATGAATTCCATATACTATCGTAATTCCAAGACTGAGAATCGTGCAAAACTGTCAACACCATAGGATGTACAAATACAAAGACTGTGAATTGGCCATAGGTGGAACACCATTCATTGAGATGGAAAAAGGTTTTCATCTCAAGTAATACGAGGCAAAATTTGCTGAACTAATGTACATACTTTTTGTAACTGCAGATACTCGCAAGTACTTTATTTTGGAGGTATAAAGATATCTGTAACAATCAAGATATATTTTGTAGTCTAAAACTCTATATTGGGTCGGGAAAAAAAAGCTGTAGTAGAGGTCTGAGGATTTGTACTGCACAAGTTTCAACCTAGAAGTGGGGGTGGGGGAGAGGGTCTGTTGGGTGGGTGGGTGGGTGGGTGGAGAAGAGGGAAATTCTTAGGGACTGATCCACGATCTGTTGAGGAGTAAAAGCTGCCGCTGGAGCCGGAGCCGGCTCGGGGGGGGTGATCCGCCGGGCAGCCGCGGGCGCCATGGGGCCTGCCCCGGGGTGGGGGTGGGGGGCCGGCCGGGAGGGAGGCCCCGGTCCCCGGCTACACTCAGGCCTCCCGGCCTCCGCCGAAGGCCCTGCCCCCCCCCCGGGCCTGACTCCGCGCCGCCGCCGCCGCCGCCGGCCAGCGCGGGAAGCCGGGCTCCCTCCTTTACCTGCCGCGCCCTCTGCAACGCGTCGGCGAAAGCCTCCACCTTGGGCCCAGGCGAGTGCCCGGCGCCGAGGCCGAGCGCCGCCGGGGTGAGGATGCTACCATACTCCGCCATGGCCGTCTCCCAGAGAGAGCATACTGGGAAAGGGAAGCGGAAACTGCGTCACGTCGCCGCCGCACCTCTCGCGAGAGCCCGGCCCCGCTGCAGCAGATAGACCCCTTTCCCGTGACGTCAGCGGCGGAGCCCGCTCCCCCTTCCGGGTGGCCACTTTCACGCAAAATGCTGCATCTCTGGTGGGGAAGGACGGGTCCCTCAATCAGACGGCTATGGTAACTCTGTTGGCATAGTTGACTTTAAATGGAACGAGGCTCAGAGGCACAGTATGGGGCACTAATGCAGCTGGCATTCCGAGTATAAGGCACTAATGCAGCTGGCAATCCGAGTATAAGGCAATAATGCAGCTGACAATCCGAGTATAAGGCACTAATGCAGCTGACAATCCGCGTATGAAGCACTAAAGCAGCTGACAATCCGCGTATAGGGCACTAATGCAGCTGACAATCCGCGTATGGGGCACTAATGCAGCTGCCAATCCGAGTATGGGCCACTAATGCAGCTGACAATCCGAGTATGAGCCACTAATGCAGCTGACAATCCGAGTATAAGGCACTAATGCAGCTGACAGTCCGAGTATAAGGCACGACTGAAGCTGACAATCCGAGTATAAGGCAATAATGCAGCTGACGATCCGAGTATAAGGCACTAATGCAGCTGACAATCCGCGTATGAGGCACTAAAGCAGCTGACAATCCGCGTATAGGGCATTAATGCAGCTGACAATCCGCGTATGAGGCACTAATGCAGCTGCCAATCCGAGTATGAGCCACTAATGCAGCTGACAATCCGAGTATAAGGCACTAATGCAGCTGACAGTCCGAGTATAAGGCACGACTGAAGCTGACAGTCCGAGTATAAGGCACTAATGCAACTGATAATTGAGTCTGAAGAAGGGTTTCGGCCCAAAACATTGCCTATTTCCTTCGCTCCATAGATGCTGCTGCACCAGCTGAGTTTCTCCAGCACTTTTGTCTACCAGCTGACAATCCTTGCAGCTCTGGTTGAATTCCTGAGCACATTTATTGCCCAAATGTAGTGCAACGGTGAGCAATATTCTCACTGTCAGGGATGGGGAGGGGTCAGTTTGAAATATGAGGTGCTGTTCCTCCATTTTGCGTTTGGCATCACTTTGATAATGAAGGAGGCCCAGGGCAGAAAGGTTTGTATGCTAATGTGAAGAAGAGTAAAGTGTTTGGCAACCGGGAGATCATGTAGGCCCAGGCAGACTAAGTGAAGGTGTTCAATAAATCGATCGCCCAGTTCATTGTCTCATACTGCCTCTGGGACATGTGATTATCCTAATAAACTTAAGAAAGTTAGACAAAAACCTTAAGGAAAACAATGCCAACAACACTACGAACATGGCAACTCAAAAAAAGAAAACAATTAATCCAAAAAAACTTTAATTTTATTTGAAATATTACAGAGTTGCGCTGGCTTTGTGGTTTCTGAATGAGCATATGCAGTTGCAAAGCTGTGGAATACATTAGATTGGCTGCAGGAAGATAAATATAGTAAATAGTTTGGAGGACTACAAGAGAAAATGCACAGTAGATGGTCACAGGAAGAAACGTTATGCAGGGAAGTAGAATAAAGAACGAGCAGATACAGTATAAACCAATTGGAATCATTTCCAGAGCTATCTAGCCATGTAATTCAACTGGGCCATATAAGCCTTGTGGAGTTGAGATGGAACTTAAAATCAATCACTAGCAGAAATAATAGCAATGCTCACATTGCATCCTTGAGTGGCAACTTCAGTGTATGTGACAAGCCTGCAACGTAGCTTCCATTTAGCAACTCTGCTGTGAATTAAGAAAATGTCATTATTGTGCAGTGGGCCACGCGCAGGAAAGCAGACTTTGGCAGTGGCGGCACGTGTGCCTGCTGTTCTGTTTAAAGGGATGGTGAATCAATTATAGACTTGTGGATGATTCATTTCGAGGAGAGGGAGTGGCTGGGAAAATTTGTTGCTGCCTGGATTTGAAGTTGTTAGATCTTTTCTGGCACTGGGAACTGATTCTTAAGACATCACTCCAGACTTAATTCTCTCTGGTTAATGCCCAGGCACAAATGAGACTGCAGAGAGTGGCAGACACCATAGAAATGATCAATAGGTGCTGTCTCAAAAAAAACATCAAAGACCCTCACCACCCTTGCCATGCCCTCATTTGCAAAGAAGGTACAGGAACCTGAAAAACATGACTACCAGGTTTAAAAACAGCTTCCCTGAACCATCAGGCTCTTCAAAAGTACACGATGACTTATGAACATCACTAACCTACTAACCTCAACAACTATGATCTTCTATGGACCATGTCTTTGATTGAATGCTTTGGGGGGGGGTGTTGCACTAGTATTGGGGTTATTAATGTACTGTTGTTTTGGTTATTATATGTGAATTACATTTACAGGCCCGATAAGCTGCAGCAAGTAAGAATTTCATTGTCATACTACTTTAGAACATGGATAGGTACTGACTGTTTCAGGTCAGGACCTTTTTTCAAATGTCACCTATCCATGTTCTCCACGGATGCTACCTGACCCGCCGAGTTACTTTTTGTCTTGATCTTAGCCCAGAAAAGCAAGAGCTGTCTCAGAAATTTGTGTTTCCTCCGTAAAAGAGTGGAAGGTGACACTTGGCACCTAAGCTGATGCCAATGCTGGAAGCTGGGGTGCCACTGGGGACACCTGACTAATTCATAGAATTAGGGCTAGTGTTAGGATTGGTAGATCGACCCAATAATTTTATTCTGTAAACAATAGAAGTTTATTTGTGTTGGTGTCAAAGGTATCTTGCTCCAATAAGCATTAACACATTGGCTGCAACTAGATACAAAGAAATAGGACCATGTACCTGTATCCACAGCCATCTGAGAGTAGATAAGTATTGTAGGATGATGGCATGTCAAGATGGACATGGATGTAGGGACAGCCACAGTCTCACAGGATTTCGCGCACAACTCTTGTGAAAGCCAATTTAATCCCATGGCACCAACAGTAACTTAATGTTGCTGCTGGTTGGATCTAAACATGAGATTGAGGGAACATAGAATGTAGAACAGTACAGCATGGGGACAGGCCCTTTGGCCCACAACGCCTGTGCCAAGCATGATGCCAAGTTCAACTATTCTCCTGTCCCGGTATGTGATCCATATCTCAGAGGCACAATCATATCTGCCTCCACCACGTTCTGCGCACCCACCATCCTCTCTGTGAACAGACTTGCACACCTCCTTTAAACGTTGCCCCTCTCACCTTAAGGAGGGATTGAAAGTAGACAGCAATGTTAAGATCTTTACAATGAAAAGGGAAGCCTCGCGGCGAGGGGAGGTGATTGGAGGTAGGAGACGGCCAAAAGGTGTTCGGAGGGAAAAGTCTGAGGAGAGAGAACTTTTACTTCATCTTCTGTTCAGGCAGGGGGCAGCTGGAAAGGTGGTTAGGTGTCAGTAACTTGGACGAACCAGCAGGTCAGCCTTGTAGGCAAGATGAGGTCAATGACGTAGTCTGGGGAGATAAGCGAAGTACTGCTGTTCGGTGCAAGGACATGGACAGTACAGGCGAGGAAAGATCTTAGTGAGTGTCTGGCCTGATGAAAGGGAGGGAGACAGTAGATGCAGCTGAACATCAGTGACAAAGCAGACCATGAGTTCTTGGTCCCCTTGCACTGCTTGGGTGGGTGGGTGGAGGTAGCAGCAGGACATTGAAATGACAGCTTCTGATGGAGAACACAAGCACATGGAAGAAAACAGCACTCAGTTCCCTGATCTATCAAAAATGTGTCCACCTCTGCATGTAATAACACCATAGATCCTCCCTCCACAAGCCTCTAGGGTAGGGAATTCCTGAGTTTCATCAGCCTCTATGAGAAACAGATCTTATGCACCTCAGTTATAAGTCACCACCTACATATCTTGTAACAATGTTCCCACATTGGGCCGAAGTGCTGTTTCCGTGCTGTACGCCTCTATGAGTCGATGGCTGTACCAAGGGAGCCGCAGTAAGAGACAGGGGCAATAGGGAGCAGGTCATCAAAGGCTGACTGTAGGTGCGAGGAGGTCAGAAAAATGATGTGGTGAACGGAAAGCCAAAGATATGAGTGCTAGGAGATTGAAAGTGTAGCAGTAAGTGACTGGAGGACCAGCCTGGGGGTTGTGGAGGGTCAGCAAGGTGGTGGTGAGGTGCAGAGGAAGTCGGCAGAGTGCAAGGTGAATGTGACACAGTGTGCCCGGGCGACCTCACTGACAGAGGCATGCAGATCGGAAATAGCAGCTTTTTCTTTGCTTTCACCAGCATGGTGAGCAAACTGTTTAAATCCAGATTGATTCAGTGCCATTCTAATGTCAGTATTTGCATGCAAATTATTGATCAATAACGAGAACTTGAGTTATTCTCGTTAACCGTCCGTAACCCCGAAGGAACGAGCCCATTTCTACCAGTAAGATCCTTGCTCATACCAATGCCTCTGGAGAGCTAGTGGGAGGATCAATAGACGCGATCATTCAGTCAGGGTGCTACTAATGTCCATTTCCTTCAAAATAGTGCTATTAGCTCTCCACACAACAATCCCCACCTCACTCGAGGAAGGCTACTCGCACAGGATGTTAACCGCGAGTAGTTGTTTCATCTCCGCTGGAACAGCACCTGTGACAGGGATGATCCAGAGTGTTACACTGACACTAGAAATAGTCCAGCACCAGTTTAGTTTGGTTTAGAGATACAGCACGGAAACAGGCCCTTCGGCCCATCGAGTACGCGCCGACCAGCGACCCCCCCCCCCCCCCATCCTATGAACACTAGGAACAATTTACCCATACCATCGCTAGGGACAATTTTTACAATTTTACCAAGCCAATTAGCCTACAAACCTGCACGCCTTTGGAATGTGGAGGAAACTGGAGCGCCCGGAGAAAACGCACGCAGGTCACGGGGGGGGGGGGGGGGGGGGGGGGGGGGTGGGGGGGGTGGTGGGGTGAGTTTGGGTGGGGGGGATGTACAAACTCCGTACAGACGGCATCCGTGGTCAGGATCAAACCCAGGTCTCCACCGCTGAAAGGCAACAACTCTACTGCTGTGCATCCGTGCACACTTGTTGAACAGCAGAGGTCAGGAGGAGGTTGGACTGTGAAATTGTGTTGATTGAGTCGAAAGAAGACAATGCTAGCAGTTCATAACTTTTATTTCTAAATTTTTGTTTTGTTGGTATATTTATCCCCTGCATCTAATTCTCACTCTTTCTGTTGAATTTCTTACTTTTTCTTTCATCCTATTTGGGCCGAGATAAATCTCCAGAGGTGTTAGTTATCCACTTGACAGACTGACACCACATCATCTTGGACAAGGGCTGGTGGGCTCTTGGTCCATGGACGGACACTGCCAATCCATTCTCTACTCCAAATCCTGCAGACAAAAATATTGTCGTCTGTTGACGGCAGAATCAGACTCAAAGATAACAATGTTTACACCTGCAGATAGTGGTGAGTATGTGGAACGAGCAGCAGGGAAAGAAATTGAGGCAGGTACAATAACAACATTTAAACTACATTTTGGACTGGCACATGTATAGGAAAGGTGTAGAGGAATATGGTGCTTGCAGGGGCAAACGGGCTAGCCTCGATGGGCACCTTGGTCAACATGTTTTGAAACGGGCCAAAGGGCCTGCTTCCGTGCTGCACGGCTCAACTACAATGGGTGAAAATCTGAAATTGAACAGAAAATAGACAATAGACAATAGACAATAGGTGCAGGAGTAGGCCATTTGGCCCTTTTTAGCCAGCACCGCCATTCAATGTGATCATGGCTGATCATCCCCAATCTGTACCCTGTTCCTGCCTTATACCCATACCCCCTGACTCCGCTATTTTTACGAGCCCTATCTAGCTCTCTCTTGAACGCATCCAGAGAACCTGCCTCCACCGCCCTCTGAGGCAGAGAATTCCACAGACTCACCACTCTCTGTGAGAAAAAGTGTTTCCTCGTCTCCGTTCTGAATGACTTACTTCTTATTCTTAAACTGTGGCCCCTGGTTCTGGACTCCCCCAACATCGGGAACGTGTTTCCTGCCTCTAGTGTGTCCAAGCCCTTAACAATCTTATATGTTTCAATGAGATTCCCTCTCATCCTTCTGAACTCCAGAGTGTACAAGCCCAGCTGCTTCATTCTCTCGGCATATGACAGTCCCGCCATCCCCTTGTAAACCTACGCTGCACTCCCTCAATAGCAAGAATGTCCTTCCTCAAATTAGGGGACCAAAACTACACACAATACTCGACGTGTGGTCTCACTAGGGCTCTGTACAACTGCAGAAGGACCTCTTTGTTCCTATATTCGATTCCTCTTGTTATAAAGGCCAACATGCCATTCGCTTTGTTCACTGCCTGCTGTAACTGCATGCTTACTTTCATAGACTGATGTACATGGACCCCCCAGATCCCGTGGTACTTCCCCTTTTCCCAACTTGACGCCATTTAGATAGTAATCTGCATTCCTGTTTTTGCTACCAAAATGGATAACCTCACATTTATCCGCATTAAACTTCATCTGCCATGCATCTGCCCACTCCCCAACCTGTCCAAGTCACCCAGCATTCTCATAGCATCCTCCTCACAGTTCACACTGCCACCCAGCTTTGTGTCATCTGCAAATTTGCTAATGTTACTTTGAATCCTTTCATCCAAATCATTGATGTATATTGTAATGGTGGATCCACTCAGCAAAAGCGTTCCCTCCACAGACACTGCCTGTCCCACTGGGTTTCTCCAGCATTTTTGGTTTTATTGGAGGAACTCAGAAGGTCAGGCAGCATTTGTGGAGACAAAACCCACGTGTTCGCAGGGAGAACGTTCAAACTCCACACATTCAGCAGCTGAGTCTGGATTGAACTCGGGTCACTGACGCTGTGAGGCAGCAGTTACACTGTGCTGCCCCAATCTTTATACTCCCCTGGGGTTCAGGAGAGGCAGGAGACATCTGGGGTGTGGACGGACAAAGAGGCATGTGCACACAATACTGGTTAAGCACGTTCTGATCATCCTGGCACCCACAACATTCTGGGTGCTGGAAATGCCTGGGGCTGGCACAGGCTCTGTGCTAGTGGGGAGGGCTTTACTTCTTCCTGGCGTTTAAACTGGGCTTAGATTGGGTTAGACTGGTGTGACACTGCCTATGTATCAGCATTAAATTAAAGTTGGACTGGAAACATGTCCCAACCTGCAACATCGCCTACCCATGTCCTCCACAGATGCTGTCTGACATGCTAAGCTTGTGTTTACACAAGTTTACAGTATCTGCAGTTCCTTGGAGTCTGAAGAAGGGTCCTGACCCGAAACATTGCCTCCCCTTGTGCCCCAGAGCCTGAGTTGCTTCAGCACTTTGTGCTGCACGGGTAAGGTGTTTGTTGTACTTGGACTGGACTGTCTTTAGCTGGAGGTAGACTGGGATTAGGCTGATGGTGACTGATTACCCGCGATTGCTATTAGACTGGGGTTGCGTTTTTAGGTCGGCTGGTGTTCAGACCGTTCTCCCCGTGACCTGCGTGGGTTTTCTCCGGGAGCTCTGGTTTCCTCCCACACTCCAAAGGTGTGCTGGTTTGTAGGCTAACTGGCTTGGTAAAATTGTAAAAATTGTCCATAGTGTGTGTAAGGTAGTGTAATGCATGGGATCGCTGGTCGGCATGAACTCGATGGGCTGATGGGCCTGTTTCTGTGCTGTACTAAACTAAACTAAACTAAACTGCTTGTTGCACACTTGCTCCTCAATTAAGTTCCTGGTTACAGGAGGTACATTGGTTGACTTGTAATTGGAAGGTATTTAGTCACACAGGCATGCTCATCAAGTGGTGCATGGACAGTCTACACCCAGTCAGCCCACCCCTCCTGAAATCCTATCTCTCAAATCATTCCCTCCTCTAATTCCTTCCATTGTCTGCTCTCGCAGGTCACCGAGTCCTGCTGTTGCTGCCTGGCGTTCTGTTATTTTATCCACCGCCTCATCGCTGCTTCCAATGGCTGTCACTGGAGCCGTGCTCCACTACATCCACCTGCCTGACCTTGGCTCTCCCGCTGCAGGTTTATGAATGGACAGGTGGCAATGCTGGAGGGGGGGGACTGATAACAGGACTGAGTCTGCAGCCCCCATTTAGCACAAGTAACAAGAAACATGTTCCTACCCCAACGTCCTACAGCAAGTGAGCGTTTGTTAGAGAAATCACCAAGAGATGCGTGGGGCAGGTTTTCTCACCCAGAGGGTGGTGGGTTCATGGATCGTGAAGCAGGGGTGATGGAGAGTATAATTCCTCCACGGCCACCTCTGCGTTAGCCTGAGTGGTTTGTAGACCACCAACATGATGGTAGAGGTCAATTCCCTCAGAAGGTAAAATAACCCGATATCCCAAGTCGGGAGAGTAGATCTGTGCTAAGACTGTCACATCAGTGCACCGTGAAGCATTGTCCGAAAGATCGGCGTTGTCACCTTTCCCTTTGCCATGGTCGATTCAATACCGAGGCTGATTTGATGCCGAGATTAATTTGATACCAAGGCTGATCTGATGCCAAGGTTGATTTGATGCTGAGGTTGATTTGATACTGGGGCTGATTTGATGCCGAGGTTGATTTGACACTGAGGCTGAGTTGTTCCTGAACCAACATCCAACATGGTCTCCAAATCTGAGGAAGGACATTATTGCCATAGAGGGAGTGCAGAGAAGGTTCACCAGACTGACTCCTGGGATGTCTGGACTGTCTTATGAAGAAAGACTGGATAGACTCGGTTTATACTCCCTTGTGGCTAAGGGGATCAGAGGGTATGGAGAGAAGGCAGGTTCGGGATACTGAGTTGGATGATCAGCCATGATCATATTGAATGGCGGTGCAGGCTCGAAGGGCCGAATGGCCTACTCCTGCACATAATTTCTATGTTTCTATGCAAGCATTCACTCTGTCCAGCAGGGGTCAGTGTCTATTGAGTAGGAGCCTGGGGAAAGTCACCACACCCTTGTCCAGGGTCCTGAGGCCAATTGGAACATCCCATTGCTGCTCCAAATAACCCAGGAGACCAAGCACCACGCTTTCCATCTATCTGTACTACTGGACAGACTCGTCCACTCGGCAAGACAACCCAGGATGTGGAGTATTTTGTTTTCATTAATTTTGTTTTCTCAACAAGTGGAAAGGAGATTGCATAAAAGTTGTGGATCCCAGCAGATCCCAGGCACAGTTGCAACAGATCAACTCCTTAGCTCTGATCAGAGTGACCAGAGCTTAGTGAAGGCTCACTGATACAAACAGTGTTCATCTTTAGGGATGGTTGGATCCAGGCACTCAACATGTGTGCATCTACACAAGGTGGGACTGATGCTGGATCGGCTCCCTCACCAGCTGTGCACTATTTAGCCGCCGTAATGTCCAGGTGCCAGTCTCATGCCTTCTTCCACAGAGGGATGCCCTGAGGCAATATATCAAACCTCCCCCTCTACAGCCTTTAACTCCTTCCTGGCTTCTTGAGATTCCTTCACGGCACGGACCTGAAGCCTGGAGAGGTGTTTTCCAGGAACTGCATGCAGCCTAAAAGGGGGCAAGAACTAGTGAGTGAGCTGGTAGGCAAAGGTGCCGGAGAAACTCAGCGGGTGCAGCAGCATCTATGGAGCGAAGGAAATAGGCAACGTTTCAGGCCCGAAACCCAAGGGCTTAGGAAATAGGCAACGTTTCGGGCCGAAACCCAAGGGTTTCGGCCCGAAACATTGCCTATTTCCTTCGCTCCATAGATGCAGCTGCACCCGCTGAGTTTCTCCGGCACTTTTGCCTACCTTCGATTTTCCAGCGTCTGCAGTTCCTTCTTAAACAAATAGTGAGTGAGCTTCTTCAGCGGTTTGGGAATCATATTATATGTCTTGTTTGGCGCTTGGATATTAACCAGGGACGCAATGAGACCAAAAGATATGTTTCCATTCTGGGAACATCCGAGATGTCCACTTCCTTTAGTAAACATGGGATCTCTGCCCTGCAGTTGTAGATGGATCCCTCGCCTGCTGCGTCCGGTGGTTCTGCTCCCTTTCCCCCTCCCCTCCCCTCCCCATCCCCCACACCCCCAGACGGAACAAGGGTCGAGTTCCCCTGGTCCTCACCTTTCACCCCACCAGCCTGCACATGCAGCACTTCATTCTCCAACACTTCCGCCACTTTCAACATGATCCCACCACCCCTTCCCGCTTTCTGCAGAGACAGCTCCCTCCACAGCTCCTTGGTTCACTAGTTGATAAGACCTCCCTGGTGGAATAAAACTGGGTGAAAGCTGGGTGGAAAAAAAGGGTCTTACCTTCCACTACCTGCAACCTCCGGCAACCACCTTCAACTAGCATCGCAACCGGCTTCGACTAAAAAATCACCGATTTTTAAAACGGCAACCTATTTTTAGTCGCGGCCGGTTTTGAATTTTTTGAAATAATTGCTGGAACATAGAAGAAGCGGAAACCACTTTCGACCATTAGGGAGACTGACGAAAACCTCCGGGAACCGCACGGAAACCTTGGGTGGGGCGCAAAGTCTCCAGAGGTTTCCGT
Source organism: Okamejei kenojei (assembly GCA_035221665.1). NCBI lineage: Eukaryota > Metazoa > Chordata > Chondrichthyes > Rajiformes > Rajidae > Okamejei > Okamejei kenojei. Next base: position 18,325,683 of record CM069163.1, read on the forward strand.
TCAGGTTTCCTAAGTGGGACAGGGGCATTACAGGACTGGAGGAGTTTGCAGAGGTTATTAGTGGAGGGGTTCAAACATAAGGATCTGAATGTTGGAACTGAGTCTGCAATTTGGTGGTGTTCATACCCTGCCATGGAGTCATAGAAACAGGCCCTTTGGCCCAACTTGTCCATGCCAGCAAAAATGGGCTGTGTAAACTAGTCCCATTTGCCCGCGTTTGGCCATACCTCTCTAAACCTTTCCTATCCATGTACTCGTCAAAATATCTTTTAAATGTTATTATCGTGTTGTCTTTCCAGTCCTCAGAGTAATTGGAGAACCCTCTCTCACTTCTCCCCAGTGTGAATCCTGCTGCCCACCCTAACTTTCTTTTCCAGCTTTCTCGCCGCCCTGACCCAATCAGCCTGAAGAAGAGTCCAGACCCAGAACATTGGATTACGGGTGCTGTCTGTATGGAGTTTGTACCTTCTCCCCGTGACGTGCGTGGGTTTTCTCCGGGATCTCCGGTTTCCACCCACGCTCCAAAGACGTACAGGATTGTATGTTAATTGGCTTGGTATCAATGTGAAATTGTCCCCAGAGTGTTGGATGTGTGCAGGGATCGCTGGTCGGCATGGACTCGGTGGGCTGAAGGGCCTGCTTCCGCACTGTATCTCTAAACTGAACTATAAACTAAAAGGGCCTAGCCTGACTTGCGCTGGAGGTCTCACTGAAATGGTAAAATCGGAAGCACCCTAGACAGAAGCTGTAGAAAGAGCAGACCTCATGCACTCTGGTTAGCATCGGACACTGGCGGCCCTGCCAATAACTGCTGCCTCCCCAGGAGCAGGCTGTGTTGCCAGCATGGCCCTTAAACAGATCCTGAAACAAATCTCTGATGTATTATTATTTTTATTAAAAAAGGAGTAATCTGTCTCTGGGAGGCGGCAGCTCGAGAAGTTGAAAGATCTTAAATCAGTTTTGACAGTTCAAAAATTGCATTGAGCTCAACAAAACCAGGAAGGGCAGTGTAAAACAAAAAGTGATTTCATGTCCTGCTGAGACTGGAGAGCGGGTGGAAGCTCAAGTTGCCTCTCTCAGGTTTCAGCTTTCTCTCTGCCAGCCCGCTGCTTGTTTCTTTCTCTCTATTTTTCTTTTTTTCTTAAATAAACAGCCCAATTACAGGTATCTCCATGGTGATAATCACAGATGTTTGCCGGTGTTTCTTTTTCGAGCTTTTTTGCTCACCCTGGACGTTGGCAACTTCATGCTAAACACCACACCGCAAGCTTGTAAACCCGTAAAGATTGCGCTGGGAATCCCTGGGCAAGTGAGTAACAGGTATATTGCTTTGTTAAGTGTCAGCATTAGGGTAGTTCCCTTTTGTTACCTGCTGTAATCACGTCTTCCAATATTTCCACGTGAAAGGGAGAGAGGTGGAAAAAATAGAGAAGATTCGCCAAGGCAGAGGATGTAAAATTCAACAATTTCTTGGGAGCTACAAGCAATTGAGTAGCCTGGAACTCTATTCCTTGGAGCGCAGGAGGATGAGGGGTGATCTTATTGAGGTGTATAAAATCAAGGGAGGATTAGATCAGGTACAGATGCACAGAGTCTCTTGCCCAGTGTAAGTGAATTGAGGACCAGAGGACATAGGTTTCAGCTGATGGAGAAAAGATTTAATAGGAACACGAGGGGTAATTTTTTCACGCAAAGAAGGGTGGTGGGTGTATGGAACGAGCTGCCAGAGGAGGTAGTTGATTGCAGGACTATCCCAACATTTAAGAAACAGTTAGACAGGTACATGGATAGGACAGGTTTGGAGGGATATGGACCAAATGTGGGGCAGGTGGGACTAGTGTAGCTGGGACATGTTGGCCGGCATGGACAAGTTGGACCGAAGGGCCTGTTCCGCACTGTATCACTCTATGACACCAACTTGTTTATGACATTTCTCTGCATTTGTCTGACATTTCCAAAATGCAGAGTGCTGAAGGAACCCAACCGGCCAGGCAGTACATGTGGAGAGAATGCACAGGCAATGTTTCATGTCGGGTCCATTTATTAGACTGTCCTGACCCGAAATGTTACCTGACCAGTCGCTCCACAGAAGCCGCCTGACCCGCTGAGTTATTCCAGCACTTTGTGTTTTGCTCAAGATTCCAGCATCAGGTGATAATCTGCCTGTGACTCCATCTCTCCGTCCTCTCCTCTGTATCAGTAAAAGGAAAATCAGGTGTGACCCCCCCAGGAATGGCAAAATGTCAACCAGCGAACACGGACGCATGCACTGTTCAATACTCCACTTAAAATCACAAGGACTTACATTCAGAAACACATTAAAAAAAGATGTCAGGATAGAACCCAACACCAAATCCTCATTCCAAGCCATAGATTAACATGCAGTCATAATGAAAATCAAACAGGCATACACTTATCACCCTTGTATTGCTGGCTTCTTCCAAGTGCGTTGCCTGTCCTGTCATAAGTTAATGAGCAGAATTAGGCCATTCAGCCTATCGTCTACTCCATCATTCAATCAAGGCTGATCTATCTTTCCATCTTAACCCCATTCTCCTGCCTTCTCCCCATAGCCCCTGACACCCGATTAGTACACCCGTACTAATCAACAATCTATCGATCGCTGCCTTAAAAATATCCATTCACGGCCTCCACTGCCGTCTGTGGCAATGAATCCCACAGATTCACCACCCTCTGACTAAAGACCTTCCCCCTCATCTCCTTCCTAAAGAAACGTCCTTTAATTCTGAGGCTGTGGCCTCCGGTTCTAGACTCTCACACTAGTGGAAACATCTTCTCCACATCCACTCTTTTCAGGCCTTTCACTTTTCGGTAAGTTTCAATGAGGTCCACCCTCATTCTTCTCAACTCCAGCGAGGAGAGGCCCGGTGCCGTCAAACGCTCATCGTGTGTTAACACCCTCATTCCTGAGATCATTCTCGTAAACCTCCTCTGGAACCTCTCCCACGCCAGCTCATCCTTCCTCAAATATTGGGCCCAAAATTGCTCACAATACTCCAAATGTGGTCTGCCCAGGCGCCTTATAAAACCTCGGCAGCACATCCTCTGACAATAAATGCTAGCATTGCATTTGCCTTCCCTGCTACCAACCCGACCTGCAAATTAACTTTGTGTGAATCCTGCACAAAGCTCTCCCAAGTCCCCTTGCACCTCCAATTTCTGAATTCTCTCCCCACTGAGAAAATAGTCTATGCCTTTACTCCTACTACCAAAATGGTGTTCCTACAAATAAAATATGTTTTGAGGTGACTGGTTTTGCTCTCATCTCACTCCTACCATCGGGAAGGTGGTACAGGAGCCCCAGAAACACGACCACCTTGTTGAAGAACAGAGTCTACCTAGCAACCATCCAGCTCTTGAACTGCACAATGTTGGAGCTGCAGAATCAGCGCCTACCCTGACAGAGATCAGCACCAAACCGGCAGTTTGCCCAGAGCTGTTGCAGCAAAGCAGCATCTGTAAACGCCTAAGATACACACAAAAAGCTGGAGTCACTCAGCAGGTCAGGCAGCATCTCTGGGGAAATGGAATAGATGACATTTTGGGTCGAGATCCTTCTTTAGACTGAAAGTCAGGGGAAAGGGAAACGAGATATAAACGGTGATATAGAGAGATATAGAACAAAAGAATGAAAGATATGCAAAAAGAAAACACCTGCACTAGTAGGTTTGAAACAACCTGCCACAAACAGGTCTCAGCAGGGTTTGTACCAGATATCCGCTGGGATTGGGATAGAAGATTGAGGGGTGATCACATAGAGACTTACAAAATTCTTAAGGGGTTGGACAGGCTAGATGCAGGAAGATTGTTCCCGATGTTGGGGAAGTCTAGGACAAGGGGTCACAGTTTAAGGATAAGGGGGAAGTCTTTTAGGACCGAGATGAGAAAATCGTTTTTCACACAGACAGTGGTGAATCTGTGGAATTCTCTGCCACAGAAGGTAGTTGAGGCCAGTTCGTTGGCCATATTTAAGAGGGAGTTGGATGTGGCCCTTGTGGCTGAAGGGATCAGGGGATATGGAGAGAAGGCAGGTACAGGATACTGAGTTGGATGATCAGTTCCCTCATCACCAGCCATCTCCTATGGGAACATTGGGCGCGCATGCAGTCTCGAAGCTCTCTGGAACACCTGCTGTGCTGGGACGGGAACCAGGATCACATCCTCAATCCGGGCGTTCAGCACCGCCTCTCCCAGACCAGCAGTGAATGGGTTAATGGCACTTCTGGTTTTCCATGTGTGGTCCAGAAGGTGGAGACTCCCATATCCCATGTCGAATTTAATACCTAATACGTCGAAGAATATTATGTTAAATGATCTTCGCACCGGAATCAACTGAACATCTCAAGAGCCGCGTGTTTAATTGTCACGCGTGCCGGCAACAGAACAATGAAATTCTTAAAGCCCTGTCCCATGGTACAAGTTCATTCCAAGAGCTCTCCCGAGTTAAAAAAAATTCTAACTCGTGGTAAGCACGGAGAATTAACATAGTGGGTACGTCGAAGCTCGGGGACGTCTCTTAGCGGCTCGTAACGCTAACAGCAGGTACTCAGGAAGACTCACTAACGGCAGGTGAGCACGGGAAGACTCGTGAAGATTTTTCAACATGTTGAATAATGTCCGCGAGAGCCCCGAGTACCGACGAGCAGCCATTACCGTAAATCTCCGAGTTTGAATCAGGGCAAACTCTGGAGAGCTCTTGCAATGAACTCATACCGTGGGACAGGGCTTTTACTTGCTGCAGTTTAACAGGCCCAAAAATGCAACAGCGCACAGAAAAAATACACAATAATCAATAGTACAATAAATTCGTACCAGAAAAAAAGACATTTGGACTGGGTCACGAATGGGAACGTTTTAGAGGGATATGGACCAAATGCGGCAAATGGGACTAGCTCAGATGGGGCATCTTGGTCGGTGTGGACAAGTTGGGGCAAGGGGTTGTTGTTTCCGTGCTGTATGGTCCTGTGACTCTATGACTCTAATACTAGGTAACCATAATCGTGCAAAACCACAGTCCATGGTGCAACCAAAGAAACTGTTCACAGAAGATGCCAGTTACTGAGGTGTTCAAGACCCTAATGATTGCTGGTAAAGAAGGTGTTCGTGAAACTAGAAGTCAGAGTTTTCAGGCTCCTGTACCTTCTTCCCGATGATAGTTGCGAAATATGGCCAGGGTGCTGTGGGTCTTTGATGACATCAGCTGCCTTTTTCAGCCATGATCACATGATCAGCCATGATCACATTGAATGGCGGTGCTGGCTCGAAGGGCCGAATGGCCTACTCCTGCACCAATTGTCTATTGTCTATTGTCTATTGTCATCCATCCCCTGTAGATCCCTTTGGTGGTGGGGAGATTGGTACGTATAATGGATTGTTGTGTCTGTCACTCTCTGCAGCGTCTTGCATTCCTGGATATCTGATTTACCAAACCAAGCCGCGATGCAACCAGTCAGAATATGTTCTTTTTTAATAATGTTCTCCTCACTCATCGTGCAAACTTTCCCCCACTTAGTTTCCCTCCCTCCCGCCAGGAAGGTTCAGCTCACGTTGAGACAGAGGCAGCGGGCGGCATTGTTCACCAGCACAAGGAGCATGGCAGGCCGCAGGTCACCAGGCTTAGTCAAAACCATGGAGTTAAACAGCAGGGATAGAGGCCCTTCAGTCGTAAGGTCATAAATGATAGGAGCAGAATTAGGCCGTTCGGCCCATCAAGTCATTCAATCATGGCGGAAGGAGGGATAGATCAGCCATGATTGAATGGCAGAGTCGACTTGATGGGCCGAATGGCCTTTTCTACTCCTATCACATGATCTTATGATCCATCTCTTCCTCCTAACCCCATTCTCCTGCCTTCTCCCCGTAACCCCTGACACCCGTACTAAACAAGAATCTATCTGCAGCAAGTAAGAATGTGATTGTTCTGTTGCTGGAACATATGACAATTAAACACTCTGGACTGTGGGAACAGTACCGGTGGGTTAGTGTGTGCGGGTGCTTGTCGGTTGACACGGTCTGTGGGGAAGGGTCTGTGCCAAGCTGGTGCTTTTACAACATGCCCGATATCAGGCTGGTTCATAAGATGATAGGACAGAATTAGGCCATTCGGCCCATCAAGCCTGCGCCACCATTCAATCATGGCTGACCTATCTCCAAACTCCATTCTCCTGCCTTCTCCCCATAACCTCTGACACCCGTACTAATAAGGAATCTATCTGTCTCTGCCTTAAAAACATCCATTGACTTGGCTTCCACAGCCTTCTGTGGCAAAGAATTCCAAGGATTCTCCACCCTCTGACTAAATAAATTCCTCCTCATCTCCCTCTTAAAGGAACGTTTTTGAATTCTGAGGCTATGACCCCTGGTCCTTGACTCTCCCACAAGTGGAAACATCCTCTCCACATCCACTCTATCCAAGCCTTTCACTATTCGAATAACCCCCTCATTCTCCTGAACACCAGTGAGTACAGGCTCAGTGCCATCAAACGCTCATCATTTATTAACCCACTGATGCCTGGGATCATTCTTGTAAACCTCTTCTGGACCCTCTCCAGAGCCAGCACAACCTTCCTTAGATATAGGGCCCAAGATTGCTCGCAATATTCCAAATGCGGCCTGACCATGGCCTTATAGAGCCTCAGCATTACATCCCTGTTTTTGTATGCAAGCCGTCTTGAAGTATTCTAGTCCCCTTACCCAAGATGCCCAACTTAATTTTATCCACTCGCCTGGGTTTGGTGTGTGGACAGCAAGGTCATGCTGCTTACACGCATGCATGATAAGGTTGCCAGCACATGCCTGGAGACCAAAGACCTGGCAGCACACAACATCCCACCAGCGATGATCCGTACATCAGGATGTCAGAGTCCACTGCAAGACATCCAGATCCCAACAGCACAATCCCACTGCGCTCTCACATCTGGACACCTACGTTCCAGTTGAGCAACAATATCATCGGGAAAGGCAACGGGATGAAGAAGACCCATCCAAACACTCCGGACCATCCTGGGGCACCCATCCACCCACACACATCCGCACAGCAAAGTGTCACCAGCACACTTGCACAGTGAAGGAAAATACAATGTCAAGCTAATCACTGTGTTTTATGAATTGCCAATAATAATCCTACTTTGAAAGCACAGGGTCCTGAGCTGAGGGTAAGTACAGGCTTCGGTCTGACTTCAGCAAGAGTTTGCAAGTACATATGTTGGTGAGTAAGAGGCTGGTTTGACAGGAGGGGACATTTTCCGGGCCTCTTTGTGCTGTTCTAATGGAGTTTCAATGTCAGGGAACATCTCTCGCTGGTTTAGTCAGTAGTTACAGAGCTCTCTCTGTGACAGATGGGCAACTCCCAGTAACAACTGCAATCCTTTCCTCTCATTGAAAATTGCAGACGCGTTTAACTCTTTCCTGTCCATCCACTCTGGACCTCACCATACCTGGGTACATCTTAAAGATAGCGGAGTCAGGGGATATGGGGAGAAGGCAGGAACGGGGTACTGATTGGGGATGATCAGCCATGATCACGTTAAATGGCGGTGCTGGCTCGAAGGGCCAAATGACCTACTCCTGCACCTATTGTCTATTGCCTACATGACAATGAACTCGGCTTGACTTGACTCAGTTGGTGCGGTGCGTGTGGCAGCCTCTCTCCGTCCCCTGCATCACCCCAGAGACAGTGGACAGAAATGTTTGGCATTGCAAGATGCAGCAATGCAACAGGCCCTTACATGCGAGCACTGCAAGACTCTTGAACAGCTTCTTCCCCATTGATATCAGACATCTGCACGGTCCTTCCATAAGCTAGCTCAGTTTAGTTTAGAGATACAGCGCAGAAGCAGGCTCTTCGGCCCACCGAGTCCGCACTGACCAGCCGTCCCCACGCATTAACACCGGGAACAATTTACACTTACACCAAGCCAATTAACCTCCAAACCTGCACTTATTTGCGTTGTGGGAGGAAACCGAAGATCTCGGAGAAGACGCATGCGGTCCGTGCAGACAGCACCTGGGTCTCGGGCAGCGCAAGCGCTGTAAGGCAGCAACTCTGCCGCTGCGCCACCATTTACCTTCCCGATTCTCCAATCCAACTCATGGCGGACATTGGCCATTTCCTCTGGAACATTTAAAAGGGCATTTGTTCAGGTACATGGATAGGATGGGTTTAGTGAGCGACAGGCCAGGTGCACGCAGGTGGGACTAGTGTGGATGGGGCATGTAGGTCGGCCTGGGCAAGTCGGGCTCGAGGGGCTGTTTCCATGCTGTATGACTCTGTGACTGCTGAGAAACTATATTCTGCACTCTGCCATTTTTCCCTTTACCTATTATACTTATGTTTGGTTTGATTGGATTGACATGTAATTTCTGATTTGTTTGGATAGCTAGAATAAAGCTTGTCACTGTGTCTTGGTGCACGTGACATTAATAAACCTAAACTACTACCAGTACCAGAGCCTTGTTCTGGGAAAAGCCTTGTCCCAGAGAACAACCCACGCGGTCACGCAGCGAATGTACAAAGTCCGTGCAGGCAGCACCAGTCGTCAGGATCGAACCCGGGACTCTGGCGCTGTGAGGCAGCAATTCTACCGCTGTTCTGCCCCAATCGGAGGCCTCAGTGCAGCCAAGGACGTAGTCCATAGAAGATCATATTTGCTGAGATTAGTGTCGTGCAGGGTGACTCAAGAGCCTGGTGGTTGCAGGGGCAAAGCTGTTGAACCTGCTGGTCACGACATTCAGTCTGCCGCTGGTAGCAGCGCGATGAGCGGGTGGCCAGGGTGGTGTGGGTCCTTGATGAGACTGGCTGTCTTTTTGAGGCAGCAACCTCTTTTCCAATCCTCTGATGATGGGGAGGCCAGTGCCTGTTTTTTTACCCAGTTCCATTGTTTTTCATCATTCCAGCACTGGAGCCTGAATCTTCAGCTGCCCCTGAACTCGGGAATCCTCTCCCTAAATCTCCGTCGGCCTCTCCTCCCTCCTCCACGAGGCTCGTCACAATCTGCCCCTTTGACCAGGTCTTTGCCCAACTGTCCCAATGTCTCCTTACGGGACTTGGTGTCAAATGTCTTTTGTTAATGATCTTAAGAAGTGCCCGGGGACATTGACTCTGTTAAAAAGGCTTCATGAAACAACTTGCTGTTGTTGTTACCAATGGGTCACTTCATGGGTCTGAGACTGGAGACATTTTTAAGCCAGACCAGGTTAGGTTCCTTTCCAATAAGATGTTCGCATTTTCTAGCCACATTTTCAGCCACTGTTGAATAACATAAAGGGCACTTCTCCTCTTATTTACAAATGTTAGATTTGAATGAGAATGTGCAAACTACCATTGTGTGTTTGAAATTGACATTGATCAGTTTTGATCCAGTTTGTCACTCTCCCTTGGATTTCCCTGACTTTGTAAATGTTTTTGACAAGTGGGATCTCGTCAAAAGCCTTGCCTACATCCATATAGATGACATCAACATCTGGCTTTCATCAACCTTCTTTGTTATTTCCACAAATCAATCAGTTATCCTCAAACCATCTTCCCTTCATAAATCCTTGTCACTTCTCCATAAATCCTTGTCACTTCTCTATAAATCCTTGTCACTTCTCCTGACTAAATGTTACCTGTCGAAAGGAATGTCCATACGCTCGCTTGGAATGTCCATACACTCCCTTGGAATGTCCATACACTCCCTTGGAATGTCCATACACTCCCTTGGAATGTCCATACACTCCCTTGGAATGTCCATACGCTCGCTTGGAATGTCCATACACTCCCTTGGAATGTCCATACACTCCCTTGGAATGTCCATACGCTCGCTTGGAATGTCCATACACTCCCTTGGAATGTCCATACACTCCCTTGGAATGTCCATATACTCCTGTGGAATGTCCATACACTCCTGTGGAATGTCCATATACTCCTGTGGAATGTCCATACACTCCCTTGGAATATCCATACACTCCCTTGGAATGTCCATACACTCCCTTGGAATGTCCATACACTCCCTTGGAATGTCCATACACTCCCTTGGAATGTCCATACGCTCGCATGGAATGTCCATACACTCCCTTGGAATGTCCATACACTCCCTTGGAATGTCCATACACTCCCTTGGAATGTCCATACACTCCCTTGGAATGTCCATACACTCCCTTGGAATGTCCATACACTCCCTTGGAATGTCCATACACTCCCTTGGAATGTCCATATACTCCTGTGGAATGTCCATACACTCCCTTGGAATGTCCATACACTCCCTTGGAATGTCCATATACTCCTGTGGAATGTCCATATATACTCCCTTGGAATGTCCATACGCTCGCTTGGAATGTCCATACACTCCCTTGGAATGTCCATATACTCCTGTGGAATGTCCATACACTCCCTTGGAATGTCCATACGCTCGCTTGGAATGGATTCCACATGCCCCCCCCCCCCCCCCCACAACATCAAAATTAAACTGACTGGCACACAGTTATTTACTTTAGACTTCAGAGATACAGCACGGAAACAGGCCCTTCGGCCCACTGAGCCCACCCCCACCAGCGATCACCCCGTACACTAGCACCATCTTACACACTAGGGACAATTTACAATTTTACTGCAGCCAATTAACCTACAAACCTGTACATCTTTCGCGTGTAGGAGGAAACCAGACCACATAGAGAAAATCCACGTGGTTACCGGGAGAACATACAAACAGACAACATCCATTGTCAGGATTGAACCCGGGTCTCTGGCGCTGTAAGGCAGCAACTCCACCGCTGCGCCACCGTGCCGGCCCGAGAGGTAAATAAAATTTATCTCAATCTCCCCTTTTAAAACAGCACACAGCGTCCTCCAATCCCCTGGCGCTGCTGGGGGCAGGTTGCATAACTACAGTTGGAACTTTCCCCTTTATACTTCACGCAGCACTCAGCACCACTGGAGCCAATGCCGACACATAGAAAACGAAACGACTGCGAGACCTTAGCCGTTTGAGGGGAACATCTCAAAGGCTTCAAATCTGGGCACAGAGTTTAAAGTCTACCAAATAGTGAAAGGCTTGGATAGAGTCTAGGATTAGAGGTCATAGCCTTAGAATTAAAGGACGTTGCTTTAGGAAGGAGATTTCTTTAGTCAGAGGGTGGTGACTTTATGGAATTATTTTCCACAGATGGCTGTGGAGGCCAAGTCAATGGATATTTTTAAGGCAGGGATAGATGGATTACGGATTAGTCCGTGTGTCAGGGGTTGTGGGGAGAAGGCAGGAGAATGTGGTTAGGGGGTAAAAATAGATCAGCCATGATTGACTGACAGAGTAGACTTGATGGGCCGAATGGCCTAATTCTGTTCCTATTATTTATGACCTTATGAGTACCAGTGACTTCCACTGGCCTGTGTGTGTCGGGGCCATGGACAACTGACAGAGGGCTGGAGACAAGCCATCACTGGAGCAGGGCAGTCCACCCATCATCAACACCAAGGCTCCGATTACGCTCCGCTCCCCTTGGTGGGCGGGGCACGTGGCCTGAATGCCTGACACCAGACTCCAGGAGAAGACGTTCCACTTCCACTCGATCACACCAAGCAGTTTCCAGGAGAATAGGGAAGACACCACACGGACATCTCCAAAATCAGCTGGAACGAGGACAGCAGTGATGTGTAGAACCACAAAGAATAGAGTCAAGAAATGCAGATGCTGGAATCATGAGCAAAACATAAAGTGCTGGAGGAACTCAGAGTGTGCGGCAGCATCTGTGAAAGGAATGGACAGACGACGCATTGTGTTGGGAGCCTTCTTCAAACTGATGGAATAGAGGGGAGAATGCAGGAAAAGCGCGAATGGGGGTGGGTCGAAACCTAGTAAGTGATAAGTGGGCACAAAGTGCTGGAGTAACTCAGTGGGTTCTCTGGAGAACATAGATTGGTGATGTTTCAGGTCGGGACCCTTCTTTAGACTCCCGACCTGAAATGTCACCTATCCCTGACCCGCTGAGTTACTCCAGCACTTTGCTCCTTTTTTGTAAACCAGCATCTGCAGTTCTTTGTTTCTACACGTGATGGGTGGATACAGGTGGGGAAGGGTTTGATCTGTGCGTACAAATAGAACCAATGTTTTGGTTACAGACAAGTTCATGAATGGAGCTAAAAGAAATGAATATTTCTTAAAAGTACAAAGAATTGTTGGAATAAATGTTTATTAATACTATTCAGCTCCGTAAGGATGAATCTGTCTCCTGTTTGAAGAATGGCGTTAGTACTTTTCAAAGCTGCTCTCATGTTGAGCTCAGTAAAAGAAGTAATGAAGCTGTGGTCCCTGCATCGGTGCATCTGCCCTCTGGTGGTGAGATTGATACAGGCATGCTGCCTGTCCCGCTGAGTTACTCCAGCTTTTTGTGTCTACGGTTTAAACCAGCATTGGCAGTTCCTTACACACCACTCGGAACAGTTTGGAGACTCAGGATTTAGCCTGGGGACACAACTGTTAGCTTCACACCAGCGAGCTTTGATTTGAATCGTTTTATTTGAATATATTTTCCTATCAGTGTAAATATAAAAAATGGAAGCAATATATTCTCGAAAATTAGTTTAACAAATCTCTGGTGCTCATGACTTACAGTGCTAGAGTCATACAGCACGGAGACAGGCCCTTTGACCCAACTTGTCATGTTGGCCATCTAAGCTTGCCTGTATCCTTCTAAACCTTTCCCATCCATGTATAAGGATATGGGCAAAATGCAGACAAATGGGGCTAGCTTTAATGAGTCATCTTAGTCAGCACGGATGAGTTGGGCTGAGGGGTCTGTTTCTGTGCTGTATGATTCTACGACCCTCTTTCAGGTCACCTCTCAGCCCCCTGCGCTCCAAATAATAAAGTCCTAGGCTGCCCAACCTCTCCCAATAGCTCAGATCCACAACTTCAACGGGAGATTGGGGATGAATTTGAACAAGTGACCTGTAACTACATCAGTGAGACCCAGAGTTGTACAGCAATTTGTAACAAGCAGTCAGAAAAAGGATTTCGGAAAAGTAGTGTAGGAAAGAACCGCAGATGCTGGTTTATATTGAAGATAGACACAAAATGCTGGAGTAATTCAGCAGGACAGGCAGCATCTCTGGAGAGAAGGAATGGGTGCCAGATTGTAGAAGCGTCACCCATTCCTTCTGTTCAGAGATGCTGCCTGTTGAATCCTGCTGTTACTCCAGCATTTTGTGTCCATCTTCGGAAAATAAGTATTTTGGAGAATAACTGGCAGATAGGTTTAGGTTCCCTCAGCACATTAAAGTGCAACTCTAAGTTTTCCAATTTAATAGTTTAAGTGTTTAAGTTTAAGTGTTTAACCCAGTTTTTTTATAAAGTGTTTGATACCGATATAAAAAGCTGCTGTTGATTTTACTGTATTGCTTTAATTTAGCGTCTGGCGTCTGGACACAACTCTCCTGTTTCCACCCTGAACCTCTCAGATTCCAATTTAAAGTAAAACATTAGTTTCGGGTTTTTTTTACATTTAGAGATACAGCGTGGAAACAGGCCCTTCTGCCCTCCGAGGCCGCACCGACCAGTGATCCCCGCACACTTACGCTGTCTACGCACACTGGGGACAATTTTCACTTATACCAAGTAGCCAATTAACCTACAAACCTGCACGTCTTTGGAGTGTGGGAGGAAACCGAAGATCTCGGAGAAAACCCACGCAGGTTACGGGGAGCACGTACAAACTCCATGCAGAGAGCGCCCGTAGTCGGGATCGAACCCGCGTCTCTGGTGCTGCGAACGCTGTAAGGCAGCAACTCAACCGCTGCGCCACCGTGTTGCCCTTGGTGGAGCAGTAATTCATTCACCTGATCTAATGCACACACAGAGCACAGATAACACAGAGGTCAGAAACGGATAGAGAATGTTAAAGGTACAGGAACGAGCCCCTTCACACAGGCGTGTAGCAACACCCATGTCCCATGTGTCAAAATCTGACTTTTTTAACCCCTGGTGTCTCTCGGACTGGGAGACTTGGAGAACACTGTTCCCACTGTGAGTTCAGGAAAGGTCCCGAGCAAATGTGGGACATGGATAAAGTGAATGGTCGCAGACTTTTTCCCAGGGTAGAGGATTCTGAAACTGGGGGAGCATAGGCTTAAGATGAGAGGGGAGAGATTTAAGAGTGATCTCAGCGGCAACCTTTTCACTCAGATGATAGTCCGTACCTGGAATGAGCTGCCAGAGAAAGCTACAGAACGGAGACAATTACAACTTTTAAAAGACATTTGGACAGATATGTGGGTGGAAAGGATTTAGAGGTCGATGGGCCAAATGCTGGCAAATGGGAACTAGCTCAGTATGCTGGCCGATTTGGTCGGATGGACAAGTTGGGCTGAAGGGCCTCATGATCTTGTACACCTTAATCAAATCACCACTCAGTCTCCTATACTGCAAAGTCCTCGCCTATCCAACTTCTCCCAAAAACTCAAGCCCGTCAACCCAGATATCATCCGGATAAATATCCTCTGCACCCTTTCCAATTTACTGGCATTCTTCACTTGCGGTCCAGGAGGAATGCGAGCATTACATTCTAAGGGACTTAAGATAAATATTGAGTGTGTCAAAGAAAGCCCACAGGCAACAAACAATCTGCTGCAGGAACTAAGACTTGACCCAAAAGGTCGACATATTCATCAAGGGAAATGGGGAGAAGGCAGGAACTGGGTACTGATTTTGGATGATCAGCCATGATCATATTTGAATGGCGGTGCTGGCTCGGAGGGCCGAATGGCCTATTTTCTATGTCTCTCAAGAACGAAGCTAGAAGTTTTGGATAGACCCAAAGTGCTGGAGTAACTCAGCGAGTCAGCCAGCATCTCTGGAGAACATGGATAGATGACGTCTCGGGTCGGGATGTCTGAAGGAGGGCTCTACCCAAAGGTTCACCTATCCATGTTCTCCAGAGTGGCTGCCTGAACCGCTGAGTTACTCCAGCATATTGGTATAAACATGCAAGATTATCTTTGGTATAAACCAGCATCAGTAGTTTTATTGCATAGGAATGTCTGGATGTAGTTTCTGCGTTGGAACAAATGAGGTGGGCGTGGATTATGTGCCAACATATCCTGTCTGACAAAGGTCAAAGCACTGAGTGGTCCATCATTGGAAGTGGTTGCTGTTGGTCACACTGGTGAGGAGCTGGCAGACCCCACCACTCTCTGCCTGGGTCTGGGCTCGGGGTGGAACGTGGGTCAGAGGTGGGTCATGTTCCCATTCCAGATTGGTTTCTCTGGATCGCCAGAGATTGGGGGCAGACCTGATAGAAGTATATATACCTGTATACATGCACAATTGTGAGAGGCTTAGATAGGATAGACAATCAGAACCTTTTTCCCAGGGTGGAAATGCCAAAGAATAGAAGACATTAACTTTAAAGTGAGATGGGGAAAAGTTCAAAGGAGATGTGTTGGGCATTTTTTTTTTTTGTATTTACAGAGGGTGGTGGGTGCCTGGAACATGCTGCCAGGGTTGGTGGTGGAGGCAGCTACGCTAGTGGGATTTAAGAGGCTTTCAGATAGGCACATGGATAAGCCGGGAATGCAGAGAATTGGATCGCGTGCAGGCAGAGGAGATTAGTTTAACTTGGCAAGGTGTTGACACGGACATAGTGGGACAATGCCGTGCTGTGCCATTCCACATTCTAATTATTGCAACCCACCAAAACCCCCCACCCTAACCACCCCAACTCCGCAATTCCTCACACAAGAACACTGACAGATGAATCACCGCTGAGTTACTCCAGCTTTTTGTGTCTATCTTCAGTTTAAACCAGTACCTGCAGTTCCTTCCTACACATTTTGTCCACTCCTCTGTGAAATCTCCTCAAGGTATGTCGACTTTGAATAAGTTCTCCTCCACCCTCCGCCGAGAGTTCAGCAACACTCGCTCCCCCTCTGTGATTCCTCCTGACGTCCGATCATCATTACTTTTTTGCATTTCTTTCATTCATTGTTCTTTATCTCTCTACATCACCGTCTATATCTCTGTCTGTCCTGCTGAGTTACTCCAGCTTTTTGTGTCTATCTTCGGTTTAAACCAGCACCTGCAGTTCATTTTGACTGCCTTCCTACCCTTTCTCCCATGAGGAAGGTACACTCACTAGGTTATACCCACTACTGGTGTAAGAATTGGTTTTCACTCTGCTTCACGAAGGCCAATGGCACACATTAGGTGCAGGGTGATCAGACAGTGTCAGTGCCAGCACCTTGAAGCTCTCAGCGCGGAAAAACCTCGTGCGTTGCTAGGCTGGATCGTCAAGGGGCGCCCAGACAGCTACTCTCCGAACCAGTGCCCTTGCACCCGTGTACAGCGCCGCTGTGTACGCAGCCCCAGCATGGTGCCACAGCGCTCATGCTAGCAAGCTAGACGCCATCCTCAACGACACCATGCGGATCATCGCCGGCTGCCTACGCCCTACGCCGACGGATCTTCTGCCGTTGCTCGCAGATATCGCACCCGCCAAGCTTCGCAGGTGTGTACTGCACCCACAGGCTGGTGTGTAAGGCCCCATCGGACGTCAAACATCCTCTGCACCACCTCGCCCAGGATTCACAGCAACTGGGACCTCAACGCCTCTGCTGCCTCAAACGCAAGAAGAAGAACTGCCACTGGGCAGATTGTCTCAGAAGAGACTGCAGGGGAATAAGTGAGGAAGGTAGATGAGGGTTTAAAAATCTTCACCCGGCAGCTGCATCGTAAAACAGATTGCTTTGTTAAGATCATAAAAGATTTATAATAAAGCTTTGATAGGCTTGCATTTACATCATCGTATGTCTATTGACCTGAAGTAGAAAAGAGGGTTTAATAGCCCATTGTTAAACCCTTCTTTCTGACAATTAAAATGTTTGATTTAGTGAATTCATTCGAATTTTTGACTGATGCTTTTTTCATGGAGGAAGTTGGTTTAAAACACGCACACACGCATAAACATACACAAACACACACACATATATAGACAAACACACACAATCAAACATACATCCAGACATGCACACACACCTACACACATATATTTGCACACATACACATATTTACCTATACGTACCTGCACACTCACACATGTAGTCACACATAGATATAAATACAAATTGAAACAGACACTCACACAGATACACACAAATACATACAAACACATACACATGTAGACACACATAAACACACATATTTACACACACATTAATACAAACACACACATATTTACACACGCACATATTTACACACACATATTTACACACACACATATATTTATGCACACATTCATACAAACACACACATATTTACACACACACAAACAAACAATCACATGTATTTACACACACATTCATACAAACACACACACATTTACACACACACACATTTACACACACACAAACATATATTTATACACACATTCATACAAACACACACATATTTACACACACACATTTACACACACAAACAAACACACATATATATTTATGCTCACATTCATACAAACACACACATATTTACACACACATACATACACACAATTAGACACATTCGGACACAGAGGCGTGAAGTGGGGGTGGGTGGGTTGGTAATTGCTCAGAGGGGTTTTAATGATTGTAAATGGATGGAACCATCTGCCCCCAGCAACTCTCAGAGGTAAAAATCAGAGCCGGCCTGGCCATTAATAAGAGCTTGCTTAAATACACAACGTACACAGGAAATCTTCCAGACCAGTAATATGGCAGTTTTGCTTTGACCAGTTGTTCAATTAAGTGACTGATTTCCCCCACCTCTATTGTGTGCTTTCTCAGCTTTAGTGGGAGTTAATGTGCTCAAACTGCCTTTATATCTGTCTCGGAATTGAGATTTCCTTCTGGCCTTACTTTCCCCAACACCGCTCGCACTTCCTCTCTTAAAGGGATTGTTTTGAGTCGAAATGTATTCAACTCTGGGCCAATAAAATGTGAAGTGGCGCTTTACACATATGCTGCCTGTGTAAAACATATTTGTGACTATGCTTTTGATCATTATTTAGCATTCATTCAGCGACAAAAAGGCATAAATCATGCGTTGTGTCGAATATGCAGAGAGTGCAATTATATTCTTTGGCCTGTGCCGTCAAATGAATTAATCCCTTTAAATTGGAGCAGTGGTGTCCTTGAGTAAGGTGCCGAAGCAAGGACATTTTTCACCAACCATTGTCAATTTAGCAGAAGATGTACCAGTCATGTAGCGAGATTATTGTGTTGCCACTATTGTGAGCAACAATTGTTCTGAGAGTGGAGCCAGCAGGCTCATCTGTTGCTCAAAGCTCAGAGGGAGGAAGGGGTTGAGTGCAGGGGGATGGTGGAGGGAGAGGGTTCATTGAATGTTGTACGCTGTGTGCTTCCCTTTATTCGCAATGGCAGTACCGTCAGCTGGGTGGAAGCGCTGAGGTGCTTTCGCCATTGTCTGCCTGACACTCTTCACATCCACTTAAGAGCCACATCATTTTTGGCTCTGTACAAATTGTGTATTTCAGACTTATGTCTCTTAATAAGCAGCAGTGGCTGCCCTTGACTTAATGGCGCTGAGAGCAGAGCAGGGCTTTAGCTCAGCACTTCTCATGTGCTTTCCCACGTACCGGTCGACCCAGCACAGGGCTTCAGCAGCGACAAGCCCTCACGATTGGGGCAAGATCTCTGACTGGCGGTGGATGGGGTGGTCAGAGATCTTGCCCCAAGGCTTTCGGCACATTGGCCTTCATCACTCATTGTTGAGTGCAGAGGCTGGGATGGCATGCCTGCAGTTCTATAAGACGTTGCTGAGGCCACATTTAGAGTATTGTGTTCAGTTCTGGGCACCGTGTTATAGGAAAGATGTGGTCAAGCTGGAAAAGGTTCAGGGAAGATTTATGAGGATGGTGCCAGGACTTGTGGGCCTGAGCTATAGGTAGAAATTGAGCAGGCTAGAACTCTACTCCTTAGAGTGCAGGATATCGGCCAAAGCTGGCAAATAGGATTGTCTTAGATGGCAGGGCCGTGCGGGCAGGGGAGGCAGAGCCTCACCCGACATACTCCCAATGAAAATAGCTGTTAAGAAAAGTAAAGAAAAATAATAATAAAATAAAATAAATATAAAGATTTTTCCACTGATCTGTGTTATAAATGTCATTTCTATATGAATATAATCATTTTTTATAGTAAAAATTGCCAAATTTTCGCAGCTCCGCTGCAAATACAGGGAGTGATGAGAGGTGAGGCAGTGACGAGCTGATCACGCAACCCCTTAGAAAGCTGCATGGAGCGCGGGCAATAAGTGTGTGCCTGTTACTATCTCTGTGTATGTCACCAATGTAATGTTTGTAGATCCCGTCATTACATGTCCTCACCTTCCATAGTCCAGGTAGCTTATTTCACATATAAATATATTAAATTTAGGCTAGCTGGTCTCTTCATAAAACTGCAATGAAAAAGCAGCAGGGGAGGCAGCGATCACGTCTGCCTCACAAGGGGGCGTGTCTTGAGCCCAGTGGTGCGAGAGCGAGCGTCAATTACGTAGGTTCACGTAGTTGGCGCTGCCTCGCTCTCCCTCCGCGTCAGCCAGCTTCAGCAGCAGCGGCGCAGACTGGTAGGTTGATTCGTTGACTTGTAGCGGCCAATTCGGAGGCTCTGGGCCGCTGAGAGATCTCAATTGGGCCTCACGCTGGAGTAATCTACTCTCGGCTCGGGACCCCGCCATCCATTCCCGCTGCCAACCCTTTCCCTCCCTTCTCTCCTTTCCTTCCCTTCCCTTCCTTCTCTCCCTCCTTCCTCTCCTTTCACTTCTCTCCCTCCCTCCCTTCTTTCTCTACTTCCCTCCCTCCCTTCTCTCCATCCCTCCCTTCTCTCCATCCCTCCCTTCTCTCCTTTCCTACCAGACACCTCACACACACACAACTAACACACACACAACTAATACACACACATCACGCACAGACAACTAACACACACACAACTAAGTTAGGATGGGGTAGAAGCCAGTGCCTTCCCAGCCATTGACCTCACCGCACGTCACTGTTAGATGGGGCATATTGGTTGGCATGCAAAGGGCCTGTTTCTCTATGATTCAAGAGACATTAGTCAGGAGCGTCAAGTCAAGAGTGTTTAATTGCCATATTGCAGCAGAATTGCAGTGGAATTCTCTGCCACAGAGGACAGTGGAGGCCAATTCACTGGAATATTTCAAGAGAGAGTTAGATATAGCAATTAGGGTTAATGGAATCAAGGGATGTGGGGAGAAAGGGGAACGGGGCACTGATTTTAGATGATCAGCCATGATCATATTGAATGGCGGTGCTGGCTCGAAGGGCCAAATGGCCTACTCCTGCACCTATTTTCTATGTTTCTATATGTACTGACAATGGAACAACACAGCTCTTAGCTGGGGCAGCATTAGGGTTAGGGTCTATGAACTCAGGTGGATGCCATTTGGTCATTCGAGTCCCTGCTGTCTCCCGGTTAAGTAATCTCCTGGGTCCCATTGCCAATCTTCTTATTTCTCAGTCCACCTGCAACTCGCTCTCTTACCTGACCGTCATCTCCTAGGTAGAAGTTGATTTCTGTTTTGCCTTTAGCCGACAGAAAGGGCTACTCTACAGCATTCAGTCACCCTGGGGATGCCAGCGAGACCAGAGCAATGGGAGACTGGGGGAACTTGCATACAGACTGCAGCCATGGGCAGCATCAATGCCGGGCACCCCCCGGATCTGTGAAGCACCAATGTTTAACGCCCCTCTGTCCTGGTCTTTGGCAGTGTTTCATGATCATGATCTCCTTGAATGCGGAAAGTCAGAATATTTGATTATTGGCGTTCGTTCATTAGTGAAAAACTTTGTCTTGCTGTGTTATCCTGCCAAATCATAACATACAGGAGTACAATAGGTAGTGCAAAAGAGAAACTGAACAGATTGCAGAGTATAAGTCTTACAGCTACTGAGAAAGTGCAGATGTGGAAAAAGAGCGAGAGCCAGGATGAGGCAGGTTGGAAGATTTTGAATACATGCTCAGCCTGCGAGACAAGAGAAGCTCTTCAGAAGACTGATAACAGGGGAAGAAGCGATTCCTAAATCTGATGATAATGCGCTTTCAAGCTTTAGTACTTTCTGCCCGATGGGAGAGGGGAGCGTGCTCAGCCCCCTGCTGTACTCACTCTATACTTATGACTGCGTAGCCTGTCACTGGGGAAACTCAATCATCAAGTTCGCCGACGACACCACTGTTGTGGGACATATCACTGATAGAGAAAAGTCAGAGTATAGAAGTGAGATCGACCGACTGACCAAATGGTGCCAGCACAATAACCTGGCTCTCAACACCAGCAAAACCAAGGAACTGATTGTGGACTTTGGAAGGGGTAGGATGGGGACCCACAGTCCCGTTTATATCAACGGGTCGATGGTGGAAAGGGTCAAGAGCTTCAAATTCCTGGGCGTGCATATTTCCAAAGATCTCCCCTGGTCCCAGAACACTGATGCAATTATAAAGAAAGCACATCAGCTCCTCTACTTGCTGAGAAGATTACGGAGAGTCGGTATGTCAAGGAGGACTCTCTCGAACTTCTACAGGTGGACAGTAGAGAGCATGCTGACCGGTTGCATCGTGGCTTGGTTCGGCAACTTGAGCGCCCAGGAGCGGAAAAGACTACAAAAAGTAGTAAACACTGCCCAGTCCATCATCGGCTCTGACCTCCCCACCATCCAGGGGATTTATCGCAGTCGCTGCCTCAAAAAGGCTGGCAGCATCAACAAGGACCCACACCATCCTGGCCACACACTCATCTCTCTGCTGCCTTCAGGTAGAAGAAGGTACGGGAGCCTGAAATCTGCAACAATCAGGTTCAGGAATAGCTACTTCCCCACAGCCATCAGACTATTAAACTCAACTTAAAACAAAATCTGAACTTTAATTGGCCTACTGCACTTTATATGCTTATTTACGTGTGTGTGTGTGTGTGTGTGTGTGTGTGTGTGTGTGTGTGTGTGTGTGTGTGTATATATATATATATATATATATATATATATTCAATTGTATATGGACACCGTGATCTGTTCTGCATTATTTATGCCTGCAATATTCTGTTGTGCTGAAGCAAAGCAAGAATATCATTGTCCTATCTGGGACACACGACAATAAACTCTCTTGAATCTTGAATCTTGAGGGGTGTGACCGACTGGGGTGTGATCGGTCCTTGATAATGATTAAATAAGAGACTCACGTGTGTGGCGCTCAACTGATGACCAGTCTGAAGCTCCTTAATTCCTCGTTCAATGATGTTTTTCCATTATTGGTACTTTAACCAGCATCGTCTTAACAGGGTCAAAGAGTCACAAGCAACAGCAGGGACCTGATTTTTATCGCCCTCACTTTAGCACTTTGGCCAAACCTCTGGAGGGATATCAACATTTGGAGATGAGTTCACCAGCTCTCTAAAAACAAACTCGGAGACAATCCTAGTCAATATTTAAAAAGTGGTGAGAGGGCCTTAAGCAGACAGCCCCTGGTTCCTAAGTACCACTGCACCATCCCAGTGGTTCCTTCGAGCCAATCAACAATTCTGTTTAGCTCAATCAATATATCCCCCCAAGGTGTCTTTCAACTCCCAGCAGAGCCGACTTTGTTTTAACCCAGTGTCGGCAAACAATTTGCTTGTCTTACTGGGCAAAACAGAATGACGGGGAGGGGTTGCGGCAATCCTTACCCCCACACACAAACACACACAAAAACAAACACACACATGCACACACACCCACTCACACCCATGTTCATACACACCCGCTCACACACACATTCAAATTCAAACATGTGCACACATGCACCCTCATACACACATTCACACACAGTTAAAGAGGAACACACACACTCTCACACACACACACACAAACACATAACCTCACATACATTCGCAGACGCACTAAACATACAAACACACGCAAACATACAAACGCACCTTCACATGTACTTTCACATACACACACACACACACACATACACATTCATGCACATGCAGTCTCGCACACACATGTAAACACAAAACCACACACAAACACACATGTGCCTGCAAACATACATAGAAACATAGAAACATAGAAAATAGGTGCAGGAGTTGGCCATTCAGCCCTTCGAGTCTGCACCGCCATTGGCTGATCATCCAACTCAGAATCCCGTACCTGCCTTCTCTCCATCTAACTCCCTCTCAAATATAGCCAATGAACTGGCCTCAACTACCTTCTGTGGCAGAGAATTCCAGAGACTCACCACTCTCTGTGTGAAAAATGTTTTTCCCATCTCGGTCCTACAAGACCTCCCCCTTATCCTTAAACTGTGACCCCTTGTTCTGGAGTTCCCCAACATCGGGAACAACATACAGCATTGACTTTTACACATCTCCCCCTTGCCCACACCACTGGCCATTCATAGCACTGCTATTTAATCTCTGACATCCTGTATGTATTTCAACACGTGACAGATCTTAATTACGACAAAATGCTACAATGACGTCACCCACAGAAAGTGACATTCAAAACATTACAGTCGCTGGGCGTCGGAAATCAACCTCATCAAAACATTGTTGTTCATCTGATGTGTATACACCAGCTTTCACATTTCCAACCTCACACCCAGTACAACAAAGGTCGGCTGTAACCAGGGTAGGGAGGAACTGCGGATGCTGATTTACACCGAAGATAGACACACCATGCTGGAATAACTCAGCGGGTCAGGCAGCATCTCTGGAGAAAAGGAATAGAAGACGTTTCAGGTCGAGACCCTCCTTCAGACCAAGAACCAGGGAGCAGGGGGAAGAAAATACCAGAGGTATGAAGGAACCCCTGCATCCCCTCTCTCTCTGCCCCTCCCCCACCCTGGGCATCCTGCCAGTTCCACTGTTCGCATCCATATATCCCTTCGTTATCACCTCCTCAGCAATGGACCTTTGTGGGCTCCACCTTTCCTTGGTCATTGGTGCCGGCTCTGATTTGTTCTGAACCTTTTCATACCTCTAGTTTCCGCGCCCCCTCTCCCCCCACCCCACCCCCACCGACTCTCAATCTGAAGAAGGGTTTCAACCCAAAACATCACCTATTCTTTCTCTCCAGGGATGCTGCCTGTGCCGCTGAGTTACTCCAGCCTTTTCCGTTTATCTTGGCTGTAACCAGTGCTTCTTTTTTTTTTTGCCAATAAAATGCCGGTACATATATATTAAAAATTAAGCTTGATATTGTGATAAATCAACTTCTATTTGAATGAACTAATAACTAAAAAGTGTAAGTTCAACACATGTTAAAAATGAAGCATATTATTGAAATAATTAACACCAAAAAAAATGACCCGACTGAGTTTCTACGATCGAAGATTCCACCTTTTGTCCAGTTTGTCGTCAAAAACAATCTCCCGACCGTTCCTTGCTCTCGGTGTCTCTGGCAATGTTGTCCGATACGCTGCTTAAGCTGTGTAAGGGCCTGACCACCTAATTCACTTGATACATTTTTTTTTTTTTTTAAACATCAATAATCCTTTTGTAACGAAAGAAGTAAAACTCCAGAAAGTTAAAAATCCCGATCTTTCAACTTGATCGAGGTGCTGATACACTGTACCAGCACACACTGTCATAAAGAGAGCACAGGCTGGAAGACACAGGGGCATTGTGAAATGCACTATAATAATAGATAACTTCCATTTGTGTAAGTCACCACACTCAACCCTCTGGACTAGGTATAGGTCGACCCTTTGGTCGGAAAGGATATTTCGGGATAGGATTTACCTCCATTTGGCAGAGAAGGGCTTTGTACATGGCAGTTCATGTCTTAGCAACTTGATCGGGTTTTCTGAGGATGTAACCAGGGCGATTGCGAAGGGTAGAGCAGTGGATGCTGTCGACATGGGATTTAGTAGGGCATTTGATAAAGTCCCCAGTGGCAGGCTGCTCCAGAAGATTAAGGTGCACGGGATTAACAGTGACTTGATCGTATGGATTCTGAGCAAGCCTACTGGTGGAAGACAGAGGAGAGGAGACAAAGGGGTGCGTGGAATATTCAGGCTACGGGTCTGTGACCAGTGGGGTTCAGCATGGATCTGTGCTGGGACCACTTTAATATATATTAATGAATGTCGCAAGTTTGTAGATGACACCAGGATTGCTGGGGTCATGGACTGTGACGAAGGCTGTCAAAGTTTTCCGTGGGATAAGACCAGAGGACATAGGAGCAGAAGTAGGCGATTCAGCCCATCGAGTCTATTCCACCGATATGCTGGAGTAACTCAGCGGGACAGGCAGCATTCCTGGAGAGTAGGAATTGGGTGACGTTGACCCTTCTTCAGAGTCTATTCTGCCATTCGATCATGTCTGATTTATTTTTCCCCCTCAACCCCATTCCCCTGCCTTCTCCCCTCGACCTTTGACACGCTTCCTAATCAAGAACCGAACAATTTAACATGATTAAAAATACCCAATGTCACCTTCTGTGCCAATTAATCCCACAGATTCACCACCCTCTGCCTAAAGAAACTGTTCCAAGAATTAACTTCCAAGGAGGAAGTTAGAGAAATTCCATCTCATCTCCATTCTACGTCTTTTTATTCTCACGCTGTTCCCACAGGAAATGTTCAGAGGGAGATGGAATAAATGGGACCAGCTTAGATGGGGCACCTCTTACAAGTTGGGCCGATGGGTCTGTTTTTATGCTGTATGGCCCTTTGACTCCAAATGAATCTGGAAACCAGGCTTTGCTCTGTGCGGGTGCACTTAAGAAATACTTTGAAGACAGTTTGACGATCTCCAAACAAGCTATTGTCAGGTACTGTGAAGGTACTACTTTTATGGAAAGTCTTTTAAAGTGCATCAATGGTTCGGGCAGTGGAGAAAGAACGAGACAGAAACACAGTTGCTTTGATACCATCTCCATTCAACGCGAGGTCAAATCACAACAGGATTGTCAGAGCCTTCAAAGGACAAAATATAGATTTAAAATAAGAATTAAAACAATTCTCGCTGACAGTGCTGTGAGGAGAAGTATCGTGAAGGCCTGAAATAGCAGCCTTCGTCCCACATACCGGCAAGCTGCAATTTCAGCTCAAATCACCCTGGGAGGGTGACAGCTGTCGGGGGAGAAATTACCAGAGAGGTAATTCTGACACGCAGGAAGCTGCCAGTTACAGCTTTGGTAATGATGGTAATTACACCGCTGGCGTTTAGGCTGCAGTAATAGCCAAAACAAGGAGTGAGTCACCAGCCAGCCGCAGTATCGAGCTCCACACCTCCAGCAGACTAACAACAACCCTTCCCCCCTTCCCCCGCCCCCCTGGTGCACTTCCACCTGAATCCCTCCTCTGACTTCAAGTTTCCAGCCTCTTCTCCCCTCCTCACCTCCTCGTCTCACCGCCTTTTTGTCTTCTTCCCATCTCTGGCCTTTGTCCATTGTCCAACCATCTGCCCATCAAACCACCTCTCATCCCTCACCTATATCCACCTATCACTTACTGGCTTTGATCCCCGCCTACCACCGTTGCTCTCCAGAGATGTTGCCTTACCCACTCAATTACTCCAGCTCTTTATGTGTTTTGCTCAGGATTCCAGCATCTGCAGTTCCTTGTGCCTGCTTCCTATCCACGCATCAACCCAAATGCCTTTTAAAAGTTATATTTGCATCCATCTTCTCTAGCTTCCTGTGGCAGCTCATTCCAGATGCAGGCTACCCTCGGAGTGAAATAATAGAAGTCCCTGTTAAATCTCTCCCTCTCACCTTAAGCCTAGGGGGCGCCGTCCAGTTGGTATGGCTGCCCAGCCTGCAGCTGTCTGTCTTGTAACTTCTTTCTTTTATTTTAGTGAGTTTTAGTGTTTTGTTTTGGAGTGTATTCTTTTTTATGTGGGGGGTGGGGGTGGGGAAGGGGGAAACTACTTTTCCTGGTCCCTACCTGGTTGGAGAGGCAGCTTTTCTCCGGGCTGCACCTTCGACCCGTCCTCGCGGCCTACCAGCGGGCCTGGAGCGGCGTTTCCTGAGGGGGACCGCCCAGAACCTCGGCTTCGGCAGCGGCGCAGCGCTGGAGCGCCATCGTGGAGCGTTGCGGGCGATGCCTTGCCTAGGTCACCGCGCTGGATCTCCGGAATGCTGAGACCGCAGGGACTGTGGGGCTGCCAGCTGCGGGCGGCAGCCCTGAACTTTTGCATCGGGAGCCTGGGATCTCTCGGCGAGATCGCCGGGGGTGGTGCTCCCATCCGGAGAGGGGGAGGAGAGGAGAGAGAGAGAGGCCTTGTCGGCTTCGGAAGCCACGGACTCCGGTCAGGAAGCGGCCGTTCCAGGTGTCCCAAGCCGCTGAGAGGGTCTACCGACCATCACCCAGCGTGAAGGCGTAAAACATCGGGCCCCGTAGCGCCGACTGCGGGGGCCTCAATAGGCCCGACTATGGGTGGACATGGGGATGGGACTGGACTTTGTGCCTTCTCCCACAGTGGGAACCATGTGGGGGGATGTTTTTATGTTTATTGTTAATTCTTTAGTGTCGTGTCTCATCTTTATCTGTGTGCTGCATGGCAAGACAAATTCCACTACACCAACTGGTGTATGTGACAATAAATGTCCTTTGTCCTTTGTCCTTTTGTTCTCTTGTTTTAGAATCCTCTACTCTGGGAAAAAGACAGTGTTGACTTTATCCATGCCCCACACTGCCTTGTACACCTCAATAAATTCACACCTCAGTCTCCAATGCTCAAAAGGAAAATGTTCGACCCTATTCAACCTCTGCCAAGACCACAAGTCCAGGTAACATTCTGGGAAATCTCGTCTGCACCGTTTCCACCTTAATAACATCTGGCATGAAGGGAATCTAGGTACAATATGGGCAAGATCTCATTAAACAGTGGGGCAGGTTCAAGGTGATGAGTGGCCGGTTCTTAGATACGCCCCTACACCAACCCCTCACAGCCCAGTTGTGACAGGATTCTCCCCACACTGGTGGTGCCCAGGGGCACAGTGCTAACTTTTAGTTATGACTGAAGACATGGAACAGGATTGGTCTCTGACAACAGGCCCTTCAGCCCACCTTGTCCGTGCCAACCAAGTTGGCATATTGGGCTAGTCCCACATCACTCTCAAGTCAAGTCAAGTCACTTTTATTTATACAGCACATTTAAAAAACAACTCTCGTTGGCCAAAGTGCTTTATATTGGTAAAAGAATAGTATAACAAACAACAGTGGTTCATAGATTAAATGCAAACATCACTACATACATAGGAAACATAGAAATTAGGATACATAGAAATACATACAGCCCTCGCTCAGAGGACGTCAAGAAAGGCTTGGGAGTAGAGATGAGTAGAGACTAAACCTTTCCCATTCATAGCAAAAAGCACAGAGTGTCGAAATAAGTCAGTGCCAACCTTCAGCCAGGGCTCCTGACGTGGACCAGAATTAATCTCCAACAAACCTCTCATTACCAGGTGTAGAAGAGGGGAAATGCCAAGCTGCCACCCTGAATTGGGCCCATGTAAATTCTCCTCCTTGCCACAGACAGGGAACATAGTCAACATTCACCATCCCACTGAGCAAGGGGAAGCAGACTGAATATCCTACAGCGCAGGTAGTGATTCAGAGTTTAACCAACGTGCTGCTTCTGCACAAGACGTTGCCCAAGAATACCGACTCTTTCAGGAAAGGGGTAGAGAGCTGAGCCAGTGGTTCTATATCCGGGAGCTTCTTTGATAATCTGCAAATCTGTGCTAGGCCCAGTTGCTTGAATATTTCTCTGGACATCCGGAGAGTTCCCTGCTCCTCTTCAAACACCTTCAACACAAGCCCCAGTCTCTACCTGAATTACAGGATTAGGCAAAAAGAGCATGGACCTGACTGCCACACAGCACTGGATGGTTGGCACACACCTTGCCATTCAGCCTCCAGGTGGGATTACAGGCTGTAATACCAAGTGTCTTCTTTAGCACCATGACAGTAATTCTTGGATCTCCCTCGATAAACAGAATATTTTCCACACATGACCTGCCGCAAACAGCCTAATGTTCTCTTTTGGAATATTGTCTAGGTACGGTGGCGCAGCGGGAGAGTTGCTGCCTTACAGCGCCTGAGACCCGGGTTCGATCCTGACCAGGGGTGCGGTCTGTACGGAGTTTTTACGTTCTCCCAGTAACTTGCATGGGTTTTCCCCAGGGTTTTCCCCAGATGTATTACACAACAAAGAGTAGCCGGAAGCCGGAGGATTGGGAAACTTTCATAGGACAACAGAAGGAAACAAAACGGGCAATACGGGCTGAAAAGATGAAGTACGAAGGGAAGCTGGCCAGGAATATAAAGAAGGACAGTAAAAGCTTCTTTAGATATGTTAAGGGAAAAAGAGTAGCAAAGTCAAATGTGGGTCCCTTGAAGGCAGACACGGGTGAAAGTATAATGGGCAGAAATCGTAGAACAGGTACTTCGGATCTGTCTTCACTAAGGAGGACACAATCCCCCAGATGTACTGGAGGACAGAGGATCTAAGGGGGTAGCGGAACTGAAATAAATTTTCATTAGGCGAGGAATATTATTGGTTAGGCTAATGGGACTGAAGGATGATAAATCCCCTGGGCCTGATGGTCTGCATCCCAGGGTCCTCAGGGAGGTGGCTCTAGAAATAGTGGACGCATTGGTGATCATTTTCCAATGTTCAATAGATTCAGGATCACTTCCTGTGGATTGGAGGATAGCTAATGTCATCCCACTTTTCAAGAAAGGAGCAAGAGAGAAAATGGGGAATTACAAACCAGTTAGCCTGACTTTGGTGGTGGGAAAGATGCTGGAGTCAATTATTAAAGAGGTACTAATGGAGCATTTGGATAGCAGTAAAAGGATTAGTCCAAGTCAACATGTATTTATGAAAGGGAAATCATGCTTGACTAATCTTCAGGAATTTTTTGAGGATGTGACAAGTAAAATGGATGAAGGGGTGCTAGTGGATGTAGTGTATCTAGACTTTCTGAAAGCCTTTGATAAGGTCCTGCACGGGAGACTGGTGACTCAAATGTAGGGTGTTGACATGGATAGAAAAATTGATTGGCAGACCGGAAGCAAAGGGTAGGAGTGAATGGGTTTTTTTCAGAATGTCAGGCAGTGGCGAGTGGAGTGCAGCAAGGCTCGGTGTTGGGGCCGCAACTGTTTACCATATATATTAATGATTTGGAAGAGGGAATTAGGAGCAACACTGGCAAGTTTGCAGATGACACAAAACTGGGTGGCAGTGTGAACTGTGAAGAGGATGTTAGGAGGTTGCAGGGCGATCTGGACAGGTTGAGTGAGTGGGCAGATGCGTGGCAGATGCAGTATAATATAGATAAATGTGAGGTTATCCAGTTTGGTGGCAAAAACAAGGGGGCCGATTATTATCTCGATGGGGTTAGGTTAGGTAAGGGGGAGGTGCAGCGAGACCTGGGCGTCCTTGTACATCAGTCACTGAGAGTTGGCGTGCAGGTACAGCAGGCAGTGAAGAAAGCTAATGGAATGTTGGCCTTCATAGCAAGAGGATTTCAGTATAGGAGTAAAGAGGTTCTTCTGCAGTTGTATAGGGCTCTGGTGAGACTACATCTGGAGTATTGTGTACAGTTTTGGTCTCCTAATTTGAGGAAGACATCCTTGTGATTGAGGCAGTGCAGCGTAGGTTCACGAGATTGATCCCTGGGATGGCGGGACTGTCATATGAGGAAAGATTGAAAAGACTAGGCTTGTATTCACTGGAGTTTAGAAGGATGAGGAGGGATCTTATAGAAACATATAAAATTATAAAAGGACTGGACAAGCTAGATGCAGGAAAAAATTTCCCAATGTTGGGCGAGTCCAGAACCAGGGGCCGCAGTCTTAGAATAAAGGGGAGGTCATTTAAGACTGAGGTGAGAAAAAAAGTTTTCACCCAGAGAGTTGTGAATTTATGGAATTCCCTGCCACATAGGGCAGTGGAGGCCAAATCACTGGATGGATTTAAGAGAGAGTTAGATAGAGCTATAGGGGCTAATGGAGTCAAGGGATATGGGGAGAAGGCAGGCACGGGTTATTGATAGGGGACGATCAGCCATGATCACAATGAATGACGGTGCTGGCTCGAAGGGCCGAATGGCCTCCTCCTGCACCTATTTTCTATGTTTCTATGTGCTGCGGTTTCCAAAGACCTTACAGGTATGTAGGTTGATTGGTTTTGGTAAAAATTGTAAATTGTCCCTAGTGTGTGTATTATGGAGTATGTGTGCGGGGATCTCTGGTCAGCATCGGCTCGGTGGGCGGCACTGGACCTCTAACTTAAACTAAAACTAAATATTGAGTTTGGGTTTATTATTGTCACATGTACTGAAGTACAGTGAAACGCTTTGGTTTGCATGCTAGTCAATCGTCAGATAGTATTATACATAAATATAATCATGCCAAACTCGCCCAAAAGGTGGAGCAAAGGGGAAGATAGAGAATGCAATAAATAGTTTCATTATTACAGTGCATCAGTTCCAGAGACAAAGTCAAATGCCCGCAATGGGGTAGAGGTGAATTGAACCCGAACTATTGGAAGGACCGTTCAGAGGCCTGATAACAGAGGGGAAGAGGCTATACCCGAGTCTGGTGGTGCACACTTGTGTCTTCCGCCCAATGGAAGTGGGGAGGAGGAGGATTTGATCTGGGTGGGACAAGTCACTAATTATCTTGGCTGATTTCCCCCAGGCAGTGAGGGAAAACATGAGAGGTATCCCTCTTTCCATGGAAATAATACCAGTAGGTAGTTTGTGTCCATGAGAGAGGGCAAATGGCCTCTGTTTAGCATCTCGCAGTAAAGACACCACTTCCAACTGTGCCATATCCCCTCAGTACTTGACTGGAGTGCTGGCCCCGATTATGGGGCCGGTGCAATCTCTGAAGTGGGACTTGAGCGTTCAACCTCGGAACTCTGCAAGTGCCTCCGTACATTTATGACAAATTGCTCCCCACTGCACGCGGCAGGTTGTGGCTGTGGGGAAAACCTGTATCCGGGACCCATCGTCAAAAGCGCTGCTTTGTGCTGGACTCGGGACTCTTATCCTTGTGCTGACGCTTTTCGGAAGCCACAATGCTCCAACAAGCCAGTCGATGGAATAAGACCTTACCCGAGTAATTAGAATGGCATTCCAAAGGGAGACAAAGGGTGAAAAAGGATAGATCAAGAAAAACAGGGTATATAATCTGTTCAATTTTGACAATTTTGACAATTTGACAGTTGCCTGTCAACGGACTTCAACATAACATCACACAAGCCTGGACCTGGAGCCACGCTGAATGCCTTTCAACGAAAATAAATGGGTTAGGCAAATGGTTTAATGTTCTCTTTTGTGAAGAGTCAGAATGAGAGAGAGTTGTCCTTGCCCTGAATGAAGCTTTTGTGAATTGTATATATTCTAATCGATTTCTGACTCCAATGGAAAGGTCTTCTGCCATTAATGGAAGAATTGGACAATAACGCTGTATTGATGACTTCTGCCTAAATAAATTTTTTCCAAAAAAAAAAAAAAACCTTTTAAGAATCTAAAAACTTACAACGTTGGAAGTACATTCTTTTCAAAATTAAACTTTTCAGACCAACACAATAGGTGCAGGCTAGGCTAAACTTCGTGGAATGATGTGCTTCAGCTAAATGCTTTAACCTTTGCCTCAATACCATGCACTAGAGTCTTTACAATACGAACATACTGGGGGAGGATATAACGGGGGAATCGGCCTGGCTCTCCCACTCACACAGAAGGCTTTAGAATCATCTCGCTATCCTTGCAGTGGTTTAGTGAATAAACAGTCATTTTGTTGGCAGAGCCATAAAACAGGGCGATTCGGTAATCCTCCCTAACCTTAGGGCAGAATTCCCCACGCTAATAACCAACCCTAATGTGCAGTGAACAGCGATCTTTACATTTATTATTTAAAAACGCATTCAAAGTATTTGCGCAACTGTGATTCACGATGCACTGTGCTCATTGCAACAAATGAGCCTTCAAGAGCTTGAGTCTGAAGAAGGGTCTCGATCTCGACACGAAACGTCACCCATTCCTTCTCGCCAGAGATGCTGCCTGCCCCGCTGAGTTACTCCAGCTTTTTGTGTCTATCTTCGGTGTAAATTAGCATCCGCGGCTCCTTCCGACACAATAGCTGACTGCGGTGGGTGTTGTGGTGATTTGTATGGACTGGGGTAACAGCAGGAACTCAGTCATTGGATTTAATGTGCTCTAGATTTGAGAGGGGCATCTTGCCATTCTGAACATGTTCCTCAATAAGGATATTTCCAAATCCCTTCGAAAAGCTGTTGCATCTGCTTTCACCCCCCCCCCACCTCCTAAATAACAGTGTTAAAAAATAATCCAACCCCAATCTGCCTCCTCCACTGACTGTGAGGCCACACACAAATTGGAGAAACAGCATCTCATATTTAGCTTGGGCAGCTTACAACCCACGGTCTGAAAAATGATTTCTCTAATTTCAAGTAACCATTATATTTCCTTTCTCTCCGCCCTCCTCCACTCTAGCCATGTAGCTAGTTTCAATGTTTGCATCTCTTCTTCACTATCACCTCTTCTGCAGCCAACAATGGAACATTGTGAGCTCCACCTTTCTTGAGTCACCGTTGCCGGCTGTGATTTATTCTGTATCTTTTCAAACCCCTAGTTCTCCCCACCCCTGACTCTCGGTCTGAAGAAGGGTCTCGACCTGGCACGTCGCCTATTTTTCTCCAAAGATGCTGTCTGATCCGTTGAGTTACTCCAGCAGTTGTGTCTATCTGTTGGTGAGACCACACTTGGAGTACTGTGTGCAGTTCTGGTCAACCAGTTACAGGAAATATGTCATCAAGTTGGGAAGGGTGCAGATGCGATTCACCAGGATGTCACCTGGGCTTGTAAACTTGAGTTACAGGGAGAGGTTGGAGGTAGGAGGCTGAGGGGTGACCTTATTGAGGTGTACTAAATCACACGGCATGGATAAAGTGAATGCTCTCAGTTTTTTTTCCCCTGGGTAGAGGATTCAAAACTAAAGGGCAGAAACGTAAGGTGAGAGGCAAGAGATTTAAGATGGACCTTAGGGACAACTTTGTCACCCAGAGGGTAGTCCATTTCTGCAATGAGCTGCCACAGAAAGGTACAGAAATGGATACATTTACAACTTTCAAAAAACGTTTGGACAGATATGGATACGAAGGGTTTAGAGGGATATAGGCTAAACGCAGGTAAATGGGACTAGCCCAGTATGCTAACTTGGTCAGCATGGGCAAGATGGGCTGATGGGCCTGTTTCTGTACTGTACAGCTCTATGACTTTTGGCGTTTTGCAGAACGTACAGATCTGAAATTGAAATTTTAACCGTTTGCATTTTCTGCTTTTCTTGACAAGAAGTCTGTAGTTTTATCATCTAATCAGTGAAGAAAAATTTCCCTCCAGAATAGCTAAGTCTGATTTTAAGATCATTGATTAGTACAGTGTCAGGGGTTATACGGAGAAGGCATGAGAAAGGGGTTAGGAGGGAGAGATTGATCTGCCATGATTTAAGGCGGAGTAGACTTGATGGGCGAATGGCCTCATTCTGCTCCTGTCACTTATAAATTCATAATTTATAATCTCTCTAACCCTGTACACAGCGGCTTTAAGCATTTAAGGATGGGGGGGGGGGGGGGGGGGAGCTAGGAGAGGGGAAGGGAGTTTCGATTGAAAATAATCTTCAGAGTTAATTGTGAGCAGGTTGCTCACCCTGGGATGACCAGTTAAGCTTTGTTATTGTGTTCCCAGGCTGACCACTACTTGGGAAAGGATCCTGCAGTTTGATATTACCCTGGCTAAACACGATCGTTTGCAGCACAAGGTTAGAGGGGTCATCAGAGCCTTATTATCCTAAATCTGTTCACCGTGGCCTCCTTATCAGGGGGATGTGAATAGTGGGTGGTATTGGGTTTCCAAGGGTCCACACAGTCACCTGTTGCTCCCGTCCCCCCCGGCCTCGAACATGGCTGCGGCTAATTCACCTTTCCCTTTTTGCATTGTTTAATTCGGTCCTTGAAACTGGCCCTCTTTGGACAAGCAAGCGCTTGAGTGGGCACCAGGTCATTGACCAGTGCTTTATGGCCATATGGGACTGCTCTCTTAGCCTCTATTTTGTTCTCCGTTTTTTTTTCCCTCCCAGTTTGCATTACCGTATCAGTCTTCGCTATCTGTTGCCTGCGGGTGATGTTTTTGTTTCTCAGCTCTCTGATCCAGGTTAAATAGGGTCTTAGCTTCAGTCAGTAGATCAGGGAAACTATAATGTTACCAGTCAATCCACAATGAAGATAAGTTACAACAACAGATTGAACAGGGAACGGCATGGTTATTTTCTAATTACAAACCATTCTCCCTGTGACCAAGTGGTCATAGGTAAGTTATTAATAAGATATTTTCTGAAGATGCAGTATTCTTTTCCAATGAATTAAAAAAAAATGCCACAAAAACTCCTTCACATTGCACTGCAGTCTACCTTGTAGAGAGGAGGTTACATTTAATGACCAATGTGAGGTTAACAAGGAAGGCAATCCCTGTCCAATTATTATGAACTTGCATATTGACACCAGCTAATGTCATTTTATAGTTTAGTTTAGAGATACAGCACGGAAACAGGCCAGTCAGCCCACAGTCCATGCCGACTATTAACAACCCGTTCACACTAGTTCTATGTTATCCCTTTATAAACTCTTTAGATTCTGGAGTAGTTCCTGAGGATTGGAGGGTAGCTAATGTAACCCCACTTTTTAAAAAGGGAGGGAGAGAGAAAACGGGGAATTACAGACCAGTTAGTCTAACATCGGTAGTGGGGAAAATGCTAGAGTCAGTTATTAAAGATGGGATAGCAGCACATTTGGAAGGCGGTGAAATCATTGGACAAAGTCAGCATGGATTTATGAAAGGTAAATCATGTCTGACGAATCTTATAGAATTTTTTGAGGATGTAAGTAGTAGATTGGATAAGGGAGAACCAGTGGATGTGTTATATCTGGACTTTCAGAAGGCTTTCGACAAGGTCCCACATAAGAGATTAGCATACAAACTTAAAGCACACGGTATTGGGGGTTCAGTATTGATGTGGATAGAGAACGGGCTGGCAGACAGGAAGCAAAGAGTAGGAGTAAACGGGTCATTTTCAGAATGGCAGGCAGTGACTAGTGGGGTACCGCAAGGCTCAGTGTTGGGACCCCAGCTATTTACAATATAATATTAATGATCTGGATGAGGGAATTGAATGCAACATCTCCAAGTTTGCGGATGACACGAAGCTGGGGGGCAGTGTTAGCTGTGGGGAGGATGCTAGGAGGCTGCAAGGTGACAAGATAGGTTGGGTGAGTGGCCAAATGCATGGCAGATGCAGTATAATGTGGATAAATGTGAGGTGATCCACTTTGGCGGCAAAAACAGGAGGGTAGACTGAATGGTGGCCGATTAGGAAAAGGGGAGATGCAACGAGACCTGGGTGTCATGGTACGCCAGTCATTGAAAGTAGGCATGCAGGTGCAGCAGGCAGTGAAGAAAGCGAATGGTGTGTGGGCATTCATAGCAAAAGGATTTGAGTACAAGAGCAGGGAGGTTCTACTGCAGTTGTACAGGGTCTTGGCGAGGCCACACCTGGAGTATTGCGTACAGTTTTGGTCTCCTAATCTGAGGAAAGACATTCTTGCCGTAGAGGAAGTACAGAGAAGGTTCACCAGACTGATTCCTGGGATGTCAGGACTTCCATATGAAGAAAGATTAGATAGACTCGGCTTGTACTCGCTGGAATTTAGAAGATTGAGGGGGGAATCTTATAGAGATTTCCAAAATTCTTAAGGGGTTGGACAGGCTAGATGCAGGAATATTGTTCCCGATGTTGGGGAACTCCAGAAAAAGGGGTCACAGTTTAAGGATAAGGGGGAAGTCTTTTAGGACCGAGAAGAGAAGATCTTTTTTCACACAGAGAGTGGTGAGTCTGTGGAATTCTCTGCCACAGAAAGTAGTTGAGGCCAGTTCATTGGCTATATTTAAGAGTGTGTTAGATATGGCCCTTGTTGCTGAAGGGATCAGGGGGTATGGAGAGAAGGCAGGTACAGGATACTGAGTTGGATGGTCAGCCATGATCATATTGAATGACGGTGCAGGCTCGAAGGGCCGAAGGGCCTACTCCTGCACCTATTTTCTATGATTCTATCCCCTTTCCCATCCACTCCTCACACATTACGGGCAATTTTACAGAGGCCAATTAACATACAAACCCACACATCTTTGGGATGTGGGAAGAAACCGGAGCACCCGGAGGAAACCCACACATTCACAGCTGCCTGATGCCAGGATCAAACCCAGGTCTCTGGCACTGAGAGGCAGCAGTTCTGTTAACTGTGCCATCCTAATTAATGAGACTGTTATTGTAATGACGAGAAATGTACTTGTTTTGGTAGATTTTGATGAAGATATCTTTTGTTGCAATCATCAAGAGTGTTTAATTGCAATATATACTGTCAATGGCATGATGAAATTCTTACTTAACATAGAAACATAGAAATAGGTGCAGGAGGAGGCCATTCGGCCCTTTTCGAGCCAGCACCGCCATTCATTGTGACCATGGCTGATCGTCCCCAATCAATAACCCGTGCCTGCCTTCTCCCCGTATCCCTCTAGAGCTCTATCTAACTCTCGCTTGAAACTATCCAGTGATTTGGCCTCCACTGCCCTCTGTGGCAGGGAATTCCACAAATTCACAACTCTCTGGGTGAAAACGTTTTTTCTCCCCTTTATTATAAGACTGTGGCCCCTGGTTCTGGACTCGCCCAACATTGGGAACATTTTTCCTGCATCTGCTTGCTGCAGCTTAACAGGCCTATTAATGCAATAACACAGAAATAACTATATAACAATCAATAATACAATCAATTAATTACTGCAATACCTGTTACCCATAATTGTGCAAAACAGAAATCTATAATGCAACCAAAGACACAATCTATAGAAGATCATAGTGGATGAGGTAGTGGTTAGTATTTGTAAGCCTGTCATAGCCCTGACAGTACTTTCCAAATTATATCATGCTTCATGTAGCCATAAAATTCAAAATGTTACAGGTTCTTCAGCTTTACAGCATTCTCCTTTCCTGAGAAATATTCGTAAACCGTGTCAAATAATCAAGGGCATTTTTCACCCATTCCTTCTCTCCGGAGATGCTGTCTGACCCGCTGAGTTACTCCAGCTTTTTGTGTCTATATTCGGTTTAAACCAGCATCTGCAGTTCCTTGCTACACAAGGTGTTAACTAGAATGTATTGGAGGGTAGCTAATATTATCCCACTTTTTAAGAAAGGAGGGAGGGAGAAAGCAGGGACCAGTTAGCCTGACATCGGTGGTGGGGAAGATGCTGGAGTCAATTATTAAAGATGTAATAGAGGCGTATTTGGATAGCAGCAACAGGATCGGTCCAAGTCAGCATAGATTTACAAAGGGAAAATCTTGCTTGACTAATCTTCTGGAATTTTTTGAGGTTGTAACAAGTAAAATGGACAAGGGAGAGCCAGTGGATGTGGTGTATCTGGACTTTCAGAAAGCCTTTGATAAGGTCCCACACAGGAGATTAGTGGGCAAAATTAAAGCACATGGTATTGGGGGTGGGGTATTGACATGGATAGAAAGTTGGTTGGCAGACAGGAAACAAAGAGTAGGGATTAACGGGTCCCTTTCAGAATGGCAGGCAGTGAATAGTGGGGTGCCACAAGGCTGGGTGCTGGGACCGCAGCTATTTACAATATACATTAATGATTTAGATGAAGGAATTAAATGTAACATTAGCAACTTTTCAGATGACACAAAGCTGGGTGGCAGTGGGAACTGCGAAGAGGATGCTATGAGGATGCAGGATGACTTGGATAGGTTGGGTGAGTGGGCAGATGTATGGCAGATGCAGTATAATGTGGATAAATGTGAAGTTATCCACTAGTGGCAAGAACAAGAAGGCGTATTATTAACTGTGTCAGATTAGGAAAAGGGGAAGTACAATGAGACCTGGGTGTCCTTGTACATCAGTCACTGAAAGTAAGCATGCCGGTACAGCAGGCAGTGAAGAAAGCTAATGGCATGTTGGCCTTCATAATGAGAGGATCTGAGCATAGGAGCAAAGAGATCCTTCTGCAGTTGTACAGGGCCCTAGTGAGACCACAGCTGGAGTATTGTGTGCCTATTGGTCTCCTAATTTGAGGAAGGACATTCTTTCTATTGAGGGAGTGCAGCAGAGGTTTACGAGGTTAATTCCCAGGATGGCGGGACAATAATATGATGAAAGAATGGAATGACTGGGCTTGTATTCACTGGAATTTAGAAGGATGAGAGGGGATCTTATAGAAACGTAAAATTATTAGCGGATTGGACACGCTAGATGCAGGAAACATGTTCCCGATGTTGGGGGAGTCCAGAACTAGGGGCCACAGTTTAAGAATAAGGGGTAGGCAATTTAGAACTGAGATGATGAAAAACATTTTCACCCAGAGAGTTGTGACTTTGTGGAATTCTCTGCCTCAGAAGGCAGTGGAGGCCAATTCATTGGATGCATTCAAAGAGAATTAGATAGAGCTCTTAGGGCTAGCGGAATCAAGGGATAAGGGGAGAAGGCAGGAACAGGGTACTGATTGTGTATGATCAGCCCTGATCACATTGAATGGCGGTGCTGGCTCGAAGGGGCCGAATGGCCCACTCCTGCACCTATTTCCTATGTATCTATGAAATGTACATTGCTGCTCAATTGCTTTTCCAATGGTCTTTCATGTGAGGGTTGACCTGGATAAAGTGAACGTCAGTCTTTTTTCATGAGAATCTAAACGTAGAGGGTATATATAGGCTTACGGTGAAAGGAGAGATTTAAGAGGGAAGTCAGAGGCAGCCTTTTCACTCAGAGGGTCATCCGTATCTGGAATGAGCTGCCAGAGGAAGGGTTGAAGCCAACACAATTTAAAAGACATTTGGACTGATGTATGGATATAAAGGGTTGAGAGAGTTACAGGCCAAATGCAGACAAATGGGACTAGCCCAACATGCCAACTTTGTCGGTGTGGACAAGGGAGGCTGAAGGGACTGTGTCCATGACCCCACGCATCCCTCCTTCTTCTCCCAAGTCTCCTGGAACTACACTGGTTAGAAGGTGACGACCAGCTTAAACGTATCTGCTATGATCTCTTCCCCCCCCCAGCTGTGGGGAAACACGGTGAGCCCTCAGCATGGTTTACACTGGGCCTCATTCTTGCTACACATGACAACGACGAACAAAACACTCATTGGCTGCAGAATGATTCTGGAAATACAGAGGCGGTGCACGATAACGTTTGTCTCTTATTCATAACTTGGCAGCGTACAATATTGAACCAGTGTGGTAGCTACAAGGAGAAGTGGGGCAGACATGCATGGTTTTCTGTGGAACACTGGAAATTGAGGGGAGTCCTGATAGAAGTTTTCTATCTTGAGAGGTACAGGGAGTGTTGAACTTTGATAGGTTTTGAGAGGTGTAGATAGTGAGAACTATCTGCGCACAGATAGATATTAACACTGGATAGTGTAGATAGTTAGAACTATCTATCCACAGAATCCCCCCCCCCCCCCCCCCCCCCAGAGTGGGAGTGTCAAAGACTAGAGGGTATAGCTTTAATGTTAGGGAGGTAAAGTTTAAAGGAGATATGTTGGGCACCTTTTTTTTTACAGGGTGGTGGGTGACTGGAATGCACCACCGGTTAGGGTGGGGGTGCAGTGGTGAAGGCGGACACAGTAAGTGGCAATTTAGAGACTTTTGGATGGGCACATGGATCTGCAGAGAATGGAGCGATATGGATGGTGTACGGGCTGGTAAAGGCTGGTGTGGGCATCATGTTCAGCATAGACATTGTGGGCAGAAGGACCTGTTCCTGTGCTGTACTGGACTGTGTTTTGCATTCTCGGTTCAGTGCTCCTCACTTCTATCAACGGAAAAGACAAAAACTTACGGGACAGCTTGAAGGGTGGCTCTGTGGCGCAGCGGCTGAGATGGTGCATCGCAGCACTTGCTGCACCTAAAGACCAGAGTTCGATCCTGGTGCTGTCTGTACAGAGTTTGCACGCTCTCCCGGTGACCACGTGGGTTTTCTCCGAGATCTTCGGTTTTACTCCCACACTCCAAAGACGTACAGGTTTGCAGGTTAGTTGGCTTGGTGTTTGTGTAAATTGTCCCTCATGTGTGTGTGTGTGTGTGTGTATGATAATGTTAATGTGCAGGGATGGCTGGTCGGCTCGGACCCGGTGGGCCAAAGGGTCCGTTTCCACACTGCATCTCTAAACTAAGACACACTGTTCAGTAAGTAGCGAGGAGCCCGAGCTTGCCTTTCCTCGTAGGATGTTAGCGGCAGACTCTCACAAAACGCGATGCCCGCAGAGGTAAATAGGTTGTCATCCACAGGAGCACTGCTGGGAGGCACGGTATCTGCCACCAATTACCATGCTTCATGAGAAGAGTCATTAAAAGGCTGCAATTGATCATCAGTTCCACTCCAGGACTCGGCAGATTAGATATTGATCCTGTTGGCTTGCTGGAGGCCCCCGCAGCCTGCACAAGGCCGCTGTACCATGGCACCTTTCCACTGTGCGGCAACTGGTGGGTTAAGCTCTTTAAATGGAGCGGTGGTCAATAAACGATTATTCCTCGCCTCTCCTGACCTCGGACCATCTTCCTTGACCTCCTCCTTGCTAATTTCTGAACACTTTGGAAATTGGGGTCACACTAACATGCCCCACAAGATACACGGTTCTGTCAAAAAGGAGCCAATCATGTTCCTCGTGTGCCACATGCTGTTTTATTATTACCTACACTTCAAAAGTTAATTTGAAACTTTTTGAAAGAAGGCATTAAACTTCAGTAGAGACACAAGGAACTGCGGATGCTGGAATCTGGAGCAAAACACAAAGTGCTGGTCAGGTCAGGCTGCCTCTGCGAGGAAATGGACAGACGACGTTTTGGTTCGGAACTTGAATCTGTCTGAAGGGTCCTGGCCCGAAATATCACCTGTCCTTTCCCTTCACGGATGCTGCCTGACGCATTAAGTTATTCCAGCGCCTTGTGTTAAAACTTCAGTATCTTGTATCTGAACACAAACTTCAGACATAGTCCTCTGCAGCTTGGCCAAAATGCTTTTCATCTCTTCTACCACTCAAAGCTGCATTCACCTCAACATCTGCAAATGGTTGGCGAGGCTGCATTTAGAGTAATGTAGAAACAAAGAACTGCAGATGCTTGTTTATACCAATGGAAGACACAAAGTGCTGGAGTAACTCAGTGGGTCTGGCAGCATGTCGAGAAAAAGGATGGGTGACATTTCAGGTTGGGGCCCTTAGTTTAGTTTAGTTTAGAGAATTAGTTTAGAGATACAGTGCGGAAGCAGGCCCTTTGGCCCACGCCGACCAGCGATCCCAACACGGGCCACCGTGACTGCTCAGTCAGCATTCAGGCTGAGATGCCGCCTGGCCCTCAAAGTTACTGCAGTACTTTGCGTCCAGCCCTGTTCAGTTTTGGCCACCCTGCCATGGGAAAGATGCCACTAAGCTGGAAAGAGTGCAGAGAAAACGTATGACAACATTGCCAGGTCTGAAGGCCCCAGAGTTATTTTTTTTCTGGCTAAGGGATTCCTAGAAATAGGAGGAGTGGGTTTAAAGTGAGAGGAGAAAGATTTAATAAGAACCTAAGGGCCAACTTTTTGCACACAGAGGGTGGTGGGCATATGGAATGATTTGTCAGAGAAAGTTGTTGAGGCAGGTACAAAAATAACAATATTTAAAAGCCACTTGAACAGGTACACGAGTAAGGGCGTGGGCCAAATGCAGGCAATCGGGACGAGCGTAGATGGGGCATCTTGGTCCATGTGGACAAGTTGGATTGAAAGGCCTGTTTCTGTGCTGTGTGACTGTATCATGGCGTATTGTTCAACATGTTGAAAAATGCCCATGAATAAATAAAGATCGCCATGGAAAAAATCAATACTATTTTTACTTGTAGGTTTAGTCGTAGTAGGTCGGCATGTTAGTCGTAGGTAATCGAGGGTAGTTGTAGATAGTCTTCATCATAGTCGAAGGGAGGTCGAAGGAGATCGACTTCACTCTCCACTATTCGGTGTCCAATTTTCCCAAAGTTAGTTGTAGCTAGTCGAAGCTAGTCTTCAACATAGTCGAAGAAGGTCTTCTACATAGTTGAAGGAGGTCTTCAACATGACATTTTTTCAAACTCTCCTAAGCTCGCTAATTAGGTCGCCCATGTGGGATAGCCCCGTTAAAGGCAAATGATGTGTCTTGTGGGTTTGGAAAGCATTCAATCAATTTCTTTAGAGCAGAGCTTTGCTGAGAACTAGACATCCATTCAAAATTTGTTAACTAGTGACAAGTTTCACTGAAGGGTCCCAGCATCAAACATAGTCCGTCCATTCCCTCCACAGATGCTACCAGACCCACTGAGTTCCTCCAGTACTTTGTGTTTTGCTGAAGGGACAGGATTGTTCCCTGGGGAGTTGATCAGGGCTTAGAGAGTTTGGGTAGCTTGATGCCGGTCAGTCATATCCATGAACATTGCAGGGGTAAATAAGGGTTGAGATTGGAGATGAAACACTCTCAGAATATTTTACACTGTCTATACACATGCCGTCCCTGTTCTTCACTGGGCTTCTGCACCCTAGGGATGTCCAACTGGGCCAGGATGAGGATTCAGCAGCAGAGGCCTTGGGTGCTGCACTAACAAGGTTCTGGCCACCATGGACAGGAATCGAGCATTGGCGCAGAGTGTGGACCACAAGCCAGAGGATGTTACAACTTCACTTAGAGATACAGGAAGGAAACTGGCCGAGACCACGCTGACCAGCGACCCCCTGTACACAAGTTCTAACCTACACATTTAGAACAAATTAATGACGGCAATTAACCTACAAACCTGCATGCCTTTGGAATGTGGGAAGAAACCGGAGCACCTGGAGAAAGCCCACGTGGCTACATGGTGAATGTGCAAACTCCATACAGATAGCACCCGCAGTCAGGATCGAACCTGGGTCTCTGGCGCTGTCAGGCAGCGACTCTACCACCACCCGCAGTGGGCTAATTTAACGGGCTTGTGCAGGCCCAGGACATCGTTCAGTACAACTGGCAAAGTGATAGTGGTCACCTGGGGGATTACTGGCCACACACACAACACAACATGAGCCCAGGAGGGCAGCTGGCACAACAGTTATAGGGATGGGAGATTGAGGCTATAAAGAGTGAGGCAGAACAGTTACCGGTAGGTAGGACACACGAGTAGGGCACAG
This sequence comes from Okamejei kenojei, assembly GCA_035221665.1. Taxonomy (NCBI): domain Eukaryota; kingdom Metazoa; phylum Chordata; class Chondrichthyes; order Rajiformes; family Rajidae; genus Okamejei; species Okamejei kenojei. The sequence goes on from CM069163.1 coordinate 18,369,994, forward strand.
GAACAAGGCCTTAGGCCCACAAAGTCCATGCAAACATGATGCCACGTTAAATTAATCTTTGCTCGCACATGATTCATATCCCTCCATTTCCAGCATATCCACGTGCCTAGATAAAAGCCCCTTAAACATCACTACCGTATATCTGCCTCCACCATCACATTCTCGTCACCCACCACCCTCTGTGTAAAAAAAAACAACTTGCCTGCACATCATTTTAAACTTTGCCCCTCGCACCTTAAAACTGTGCTCTCTAGTTCTTGATTAAAATGTTCCCTCTGGCCAAAAAGAGGCAAATGGAACTAGTGGGACAGAGAGTGCAGAATCTCTCAGAGAGTTGAATTCTGAAACTAGGCTCCATCGCCAGGAAGATTGAGGGGTTATTGATTCATTTGGTGGGAGAATTGTTCTTTAACAGGTTCCACAACTTTGTACACCTCGTGAAGGTCACCCCTCAGTCTCTTAAACTCCAAATAAAAATCTCCCAGCCTATCCAAGATCCCCCCATAACTTAAGCCCACAACCCAAAGTAACATTCTGGTGATCTCTTCTGCACCTTTTCCAAATAATGTCACTTGTCCTTCCGATAACCATCAGCTTTGCCTCTACTGAGCACTTTGATTTATCCTTTATTCTTTACATGATATCTGTACTGAGAGTGTTAATATTTTATCCAAATCTTGCACAAAAAGCAAGCAAAATAATCTTTATATTTACAGAGAAAATCGAAGACTAATGTATTGAAAGTTCTTCATTGAAAGAGGAGAACAGACGAAAAGTCAGCTTGGTGCTTGTGGGTTAAAGATTAGTCACTTTATTTGTATTGAAACAAGCAACATACACGGAACTCGCATTTCACCAAAAAGGCTTTAGAATAAAATGCATTGTGGAATGTCAATGCCACAATTCACTCAGGTGGATTTTGAGCTTTGCAGTCGATGGTATTCTTTCAGTCTGTTGAGAAACAGATCAGAATATTTAGCCATTTGTAACTAAACAAGAAAACACCAAGTAGAGAACTTGTTCTCCACAACTTCACATTTCTGTTCCCCCAAATGAAAAGAAAAAATGCCACATTTTCACAACGGCAATGCAAGGTGGGGTTTCAATTCATAAACTTTTCATCCAGAGCAATTACAGTCCGAATGTTAATTAATTGCTACAAATTAGTTAAGATGTGAGCACAGGAGAAAATGTGATTGTATGTGAGATTGTAAACATGGTGGTTTCTGGATCGTGGTTCATGCAGAAATGGGGGAGATGTTAAAGGGAGAAGATCAAATAAGAGGGCGATGTAGTCTGGACCAGTGCCTGTCACTCCTCAAGCCCAGTTACAACCAGACAGTGTACTGTTCCTGGCCAGAGAGTGGAGTTGGAACACAGACAGGAGATAAATATGGACAGAAAGGCGTGCAGACAGGTGCACGCGGGGTGACGCCTGTATGGTCGTGAGTAGTGGCCCAAAGAGTCGTACCTTTTTCTGGTCGCCGCTGGATTTTCAACAGTTTGACATTTTTTGGCGACCTGCTGCGACTATGACGGGTGCTGGCAAGCCGCCGAAAAAAATAGTGTAAGTGGGACAGGCTCTTAAGAGATTCACTCACCTCAAGGAGCAAATCTTAATAAATCCACCGGCATCGATTGGGTCATAATCTCCTTGCACATTCATGCTAGAAAGAGATAAAAAATAAACTCAATATATCACATGCTCCACTACTGTGTAGGAAGGAACTGCCGTTTATACCGAAGATAGACATAAACTTCTGGAGCAACTCAGCGGGACAGACGGCATCCCTGGAGAAAAGGAATTCCTGAGTTGCTCCAGCATTGCGTGCTCCACTACTGGTTAATATTCCTTCGATATGCTCATTATTCAGATTGACAAACACAGCAGGCAGGGTGCTACAGCTGAGGTCCATTACACAACTTCTCACTTGATACATAAACGTTTGATCACAAAGTACCAAATTCATGGAGACATACAAGACGGAAACAGGCCCTTCGGCCCAACTCCTCCATGCTGACCGATCAAGAAGCCCCATCTAAGGTCGTCCCATTGGCCCATATCTCCAAGTCTTTCCTATCCATGTACCTGTACAAAAGTCTTTCAAATATTGGTATTGTACTTGCCCCAACTACTTCCTCTGGCAGCTCGTTTCATACACCCATCGCCCTCTGTGTGAAAAGGTTGTCCCTCAGATTCCTATCAAATCTTTCTCTTCACTCCTTGAACCTATGCCCTGGGGAAAAGGCATTCACCCTATGTATTCGCCTCATGATTTTACACACTTCGATGAGATGGTGAAACAGGAGCCATTCTCTTGTTGTCAGGTTGTGTTAAGTGGTGTTACCAGGATCTGCACTGACATATGAAACGCTTGAATTTGGTGAAGGAATGGAGAGTTATGCATCAGATTGCAGATGGAAGCTGGGTGGCATGGGGAGAATGCGACAGGGAGCGAATGGGGGCATAATCTATGAGCGGGAAGCCCACATCAAAACGATTCAGTGTGTGGATGGATCAGGGCATTTAATTTTTGGAAACTGAACCTTTCCTGTTAATAACAGTGGAAGTGAAAATGGTTAGACATTCACACATCACTTAGAGTCATAGAGTGATACATGGTGGAAACAGGCCCTTCATCCCAACTTGCCTATACCGGCCAACATGTCCCAGCTACACTAGTCCCACCTGCCCAAGTTTGGTCTATATCCCTCCAAACCTGTCCTATCCATGTACCTGTCTAACTGTTTCTTAAATGTTGGGATAGTCCCAGCCTCAACTACCTCCTCTGGCAGCTTGTCCCATACACCCACCACCACCCTTTGTGTGAAAAAGTTACCCCCTCAGATTCCTATTAAATCTTTTCCCCTTCATCTTAAACCTATGTCCTCTGGTACTCGATTTACCTACTCTGGGCAAGAGACTGCATCTACCCAATCTATTCCTCTCATGATTTTATCCACCTCAATAAGATCAACCCTCATCCTCCAAGGAATAGAGTCCCAGCCTACTGAACCCCTCTGTACAGCTCAGACCCTCTGGCCCTCTGGCAACATCCTTGTAAATCTTCTCTGTACCCTTTCCAGCTTGACAACTTAAAGTTACAGTACCAAAAATGTAACCAAACAGGCAAATGGATTGCTGGACATTTTCTCAGATGCAAGAATACAAAATAAAATGAATTTTCGATGGTATAGCGAGCAGATTCGATCTCACCTGGAGTTTGCTGATCATAAGATCTAGGAGCAGAATTAGGCCATTTGGCCCATGAAGTCTGCTCCGCCATTCAATCATGGCTGATCAATCTTTCCCACTCAAACCCATTCTCCCCATAACCCCCGACACCCTTACTAATCAAGAATCTGTCAACCTCCCCTTAAAAATATCCAAAAGGCCTTCACAGCCATCAATGGCAATGCATTCCACAGATTCACCACCCTCTGACTAAAGATCTCTGTATTATACTGGCCTGCGATAATGCTTCCAGTGTTTTACCAGAATTTAAGGGTAAATTATGACGAGGCCTTGCCTATACTTGGTTTGCAGTCCCTTCACTACACAGGGGTACTCTAATCGAAGACTTGACAACTGTAAAGGTGATAGAGAGAGAAAAAACAAATCCAGAACATGGAGGAATAAACTTAAAACTAAACGATTTAGGTATGAATAGTAGAGAGACATAGTTTCCTCACACAAAGCAGAATAGGAAGTAGGAACTCCTGAAGATCTTGCATTAGATTGAGATCATTGAACTTTTTCACAGGAACTTCTAGCTACTATGCTGAGAAACTGTACTCTGCCCTATGGTATTTTTCTCTTTAAACTACCTGTTGTTCCTATGTGTGGCTTGATTGTGCTCAAGTATAGGATTAATAATTGGATTTGATTTGATAGCAGTGAAACCAAACCTTTTCACTGTATCTCTGTGCACCTGACAATAATAAACCTGAACCTCGAGAAGGAAGATGTTTGGTGGAAGGGAGTGGCGGGGTGGTAGAAATGATGGAATTGGGAGAGGTGACACGAGGAACTGCAGAGGCTGGAATCTGGTGCAAAACGCAAAGTAATGGAAGAACTCAGCAGCGTCTTTGGAGGGAAATGGACAGGCAACACTTCAGGTCAGGGCTCTTCTTCAGAAATGGGAATGGGAAAAGGGTCGAGTGTGTCGTTCAGCCAGATGAGATAACAGAAATATGGGGAACTGTGGTGTTAAAAGGTAGTTGACCACAATACTTCAGCAAAGCAAATGAGACAACTATGAAGCACTTACCCAATTTCAATTGCCTCGGTTAATTATTATTACTGCACTATTATTAATGCCTGACACACAAATTACCGGTGAGATAATTCCCCAGGGTTCCTGGACCCCTTCAGTAGCTGCTGTTTGCTGAATAGTGTTTGAATCCAAGGTTTTGCTTACACTGACACATCAATCTGTTCTACCCCAGCTAGGGTCAAATGCTTCAAAAGATAAATCAGGATCAATAAATGGTTCAAGTATAATGCAGTTTGACAACAACATGGCCATGAAACATGCAACACTTTAATTTTACTCCTCAGACTTGTATTATAGTCTGTTGGAAGGCAAGTCTAAAAAGCCACAACATATTGACTTTTCAATGGACAACTTTTGTTCAACAAATTGATTTATTTTTTATTCTTTGGCACTCAGGACTAATAAAATGAAATCTCTCAGTTAAACCGCCAGTATTTTTTTTCCTTTTTAATTAAAAGCCAAGTTATTATTTATTTTGTTGATCTAAAGCATGTTGGCTGCTTCCATAGATCGGGAACTTACAGCTTCCATAGATCGGGAACTTATCAATTTGAGAACGGATGTCAAAAGCAGCTTTTGTCGTCAGTTATAACCTGACAATATCAAGGATGCAGAGAAATCTCAAGGCGACATAGCCTCGTAAATGTGCTGCGAATGTGACAGGGCGTTGTACTTATCCAACGTGCAAGGCTACAAATATTAAATTGGACCGTGCAGTTGGTTGTGTGTCACAAACCATGGGTTTTGAGGGGCTTTAGGTGTGGTTAACCATAGTCACTTGAATGTTTAACAAAAATGTAGCCTGAATCCTGGCATGGACAGTGCAAGGCACTTGCAGATGGCACCCGGGGCAGTGTTGGCACTGCCCTGCCCACTGCTGGCTGTAGACTATCGCCAGCTCTGGAACAGTGCTTTGCCCCATCACATCTGGCACTGGATGATGGCGACTCAAGAAAGACTCAATTTTTATATATGAGAATTTTTTTAAGGGAGATTTTGAGATGCTGCGTAGAAAGCATAGACATCGGCCGAGGGGATGTGGAGGGGACGTTTCCAGTTTGGGAGAGACTAGGACCAGAGGGCAGAGTCTCAGAATAAAAGGGCGTACCTATAGATGGAGATGGGGAGGAATTTCTTTAGCCAGATGGTGGTGAACCTGTGGAATTCATTGCCACAGACGGCAGTGGAGGCCAGGTCATTAGGTATTTTTAAAGCAGAAATTAATAGGTTCTTGATTGTAAGAACGTCAAAGGTTACATGGAGAAGGCAGGAGAATGGGGTTGAGGGGCAAAAAATAGGTTAGCCATGATCGAAAGATGGGGTAGGCTCAATGGGCCAAATGGCCTCATTAAGCTCCCATATCGTAAGATCTCATGAATCAGGCCCTTTGGCTCATCAAAGATCCCCAGAAAGCACTGGAAGTTAAACCGACCTCCTCATGGAATTCAATCTTCCAGCCAACAATTTAAGTGTGGCTCGCAAGGGAAGCCGCAAGGCCTCAAGACAGGAGACACAAGGAACTGCAGATGCTACAATCTTGAGTAAAAGACAAAGTGCTGGTGGAACTCAGTGGGTCAGGCAGCATTTGTGGAGAGAGTGGACAGGCGACGTTTCAGGCCGGGATCCTTCTTCAGACTGATTCAAGTCTCGACCCGAAACATTGCCTACCCATTCCCTCCACAGATGCTGCCTGACCCACTGAGTTTCTCACACACTTTGGGTTTTCCTCAAGCCTCCAATCACATCAGGTCCTATTCGCGTTGTTGGAGCCGCAACATATATCGATAAAATAGAGGGTCATGGAGCCCTACAGAACGGAAACAGGCCCTTTGGGTTACCTTGCCCTCGCTGAACAAGTTGGCAAACAGTGCTAGTCCATTTGCCAGCATTTGGCTCATAACCCTCTAAACCCTCCCTATCCAATTATTTGTCTGAATGTCTTTAAAAGTCATAATTGTATCGTCTTCCATAGCTTCCTCTGGCAGCTCATTCCACTTACGGACAACTCCCGAGTGACAAAGCTACCCTCTAATCTCTCCCCTCACCTTAAGTCTATGCCTTCATCATTCATTTTAAAAAAGCATGACAATTGGAGTATTAACTCATTTTAGCTTACCCTCCTGGTTACTCTCCTGGCACAATCTGGGTAGTTAAAACCTCATTCAAACACAGGGCTGGGGATTGCAATCGGAGTTGTAGTATTGAGTCAGAATGTACCAAAAGCAGTAAAGCCTTGCTCTCCAAAGTTACCAGACGTATATTTTCGGATATGCATCTTGGTGCAATTTCACATGCCAGGGATCAAGCAACTGTGAGGGTCTACTATACACTGTACCGAAATGCAACAAAAATTGTGTTTCTACATTTAAAAGTATTGTAAAATCTGGAATTGCCGTGATCAAGAAAGGTGTGAAATAAATGAAAATTAATCCTTTCTTTTCTCTTGCTTTATGGAGAGAAAAAAACAAATCCCATCTCAGTGCATTTTACTTTTAAACATGGAACAAAGAACAGTACTGCCAGCACTATAGCACTGGAACAGGCCCTTCAGGCCACAATGTTTGTGCTGAACTTGATGCCTATCTCCTAACCTATCTCCTCTTCCCGCGCGCGATACATATCATTCTCCGAATACCCATGTGCCCGTCTAAAAGCCTCTTAAACGCCGCTATCGTATCTGCCTCCACTACTATCCATGGAAATGCATTCCAGGCACCCAAAAATATTGCCGCGCACATCACCTTTAAACTTTGCCTTATAGTCCTTGACCATTCCAACGTGGGGGGGGGGGGGGGGGGGGAGAAAGGTTCTGAACATCTGTCGCTCATAATATTACATACTTCTACCTGGCCTCCTCACAAACCTCCAGAGAAAACAATTTCAGGTTTTTTCCCTCTAATACCCTCTAATCTGTGCAGACAGTTACGGAAATCACTGCACTTGTATAGTAGTTGGCAGCAGTTCCAAGCAACACTGGTAGTGGCGGGGAAGATCATCTGCCTGTCTACCTCTCAGCTGCAGGTGCTGGGTCTCAGATACCCAAACGCAAACTGCGGTTATATTCCCTTAAATAATTCTTTAAAGCCTGCTCGGTTTTAGCTGTTTTTAGACGACTGCTGCTCTTGATTCCTCTCCATATAGGTTTCAAAACATCACAGCAGTTACCGTCCATATTGCAACCGATTAATTATTTGCTAGAATAAAAAAAAAGCAATTTGGAAGAATTTACAATGGTGCTGGATGTCTTTCCAGAAATCCATGCTTTTATTTTTGTGCAATCGAGTGGTCTGTATGCCATATAATTACATTACTTTATACCTACTGTGACCAGTCACTTCCAGCCTCCTGTATTGCTTACCCTATTCTTTTATTAGTATGATTCCTTCATCATTCAAACATTTTAAAGGCACTGATGTAGAAACTGAAAGAGACATCGCTTTGGAACTGACAGTGAATAAGTGCTTCTGATTACTTTTACTTTATTCATTTAGTGTAGCTCCTTCTGTGACTAAGCCACAAAGAAGGGGATTATTAAGGGTTACTCTGTACACATTTTAGCTATAAAGGAGAAAATCAGCTGCGGTAGTTATCTTACCCGACACCTTTCTCTCTCAGGCATGAAAATGTTGCAATATCTTTATAAATCTTAAAAAGTAGCTTTGGCAATATAACGGAATAAACCGCAGGCGCAACACCATACAATGTTAACGTTGCTTGAGTAATAGTGTTTACTTATTTTAAAAAAACAAGGATAAAGGGCACATTTTATTGCCTTCTGAATGGACTGCAGGAAACTTTACATAGATTTGTATTGATCCCATGAATGGTACCAAGGGCCATTGATTGGGCGCTTTATTGTGGATTTATTTTTGTAGCTGTAATTGGCGGATTGAAATCAATAAGGATTATAACACATAACACGCAGCAGAAGCAAGTAAACAGGAGTTAGTATTTTTCCGAGCAATGAGATGGTCAATAACTAATCACACTCTATAAACAATAATGCATTATCTCTTCGTACTTGATATTTAAAAGACATCAGGCTCAATATCAGAAAAAAAAAAAAAATGCATCTTTGTATGTGGATAAATGAATATAATTTACCATGACATAATTTCACCCGGAAACACAGGACGATATCCTAAGCTATGTCAACTTAAATCCTGCATTTATGAACATCAATTGCACCATGAATAGTTAGATCTTCCAAAATTCAGATCCTAGCACAATATTTCAATGATAGATAGCATGTGCAGATGTAATTGAAGGGGGCAACTCTATTTGGATAAGTGAAATGCAAAATAAATGAGAATTCAAACACAAGTTACATGATATTTGATTTGTCTACCGACGTTAGAATATATCTCACATTTCCCAAATATATCATAAACATTGAAGCCAAAAGACAGCCATTAGTTCTTAGAAACCTGTTCCTTTCATTATGCCAGGAAAAATAAATTGCAGCAAAATTGTTGTTTAATTCAAATTCCGGATGCGACTCATCCTTTGGTGAGAGGATAGTTCAGCAGGAAGACACATTCATAAAGGAGCAGCCCTTGTTCAATATTTCTAAGCAGCAAAGTTGTTACAGTGATGTAATTGCTAACTAATCCTACAAGAAGATTCAAACCTGATCCTAACTACACTGCTCGTTTTTAACGTCCTGGCTTCTCATTGTGACTGCATCTTCAATGGGAGAATTTACTCTCTCATCCAAGTCTTTAAATGCAAGAGCTAAAATCGGGTTGCAATAAAATACAAGGCAGATCCACAATGTACTTATTCTGGATAAACAGCTGGATGCTGTACTAGGGAGAGTTATGCTTGTTATTTTAAACTCAGGAGGGCAAATGGTTAAAGAGTCCTGGCGCACTTGTGATAGCACTGCATTGCTACGAAATGTTCAACCAACACCTTAAATAAATCAAAGAACATTACGACTCCTACCTGACAAGAGCTTCGTTGTACAGAGAAGCAGATGATTCTCGTCCGAGGATGTACACTTGCCCCTTGAAGACAGAGATCTGAACTTTCCCTTCAACGTTCTCCTGCGATTTATTGATACAATGGCGGACAAAAGCACATTCAGGGCTGTTCCAAAATCCTACCAAATCAAAAAATAAATGCGCTGAACAGAACAGAATTATAAAATAGTAATAAAAGGGAACTGCAGATGCTGGGTTATACCGAAGATAAGACACAAAATGTTGGAGTAACTCAGCTGGGCAAATAGCATCTATGGAGAATATGGACAGGTGATGTTTCGGATCGGGACCCTTCTTCAGACCGATTGTGGGGGGTGGGGCAGAGGAACTTTTTTACTTTGACAAAATAATAATCTCATTGAGCAAGTTCAGAAAAGATAACCTCCACAGCCATAGCTATAACAAAGATGTATTTGACATATACCAGTACACACACCAGTTGAATGGCAAAGTTGCAGAGAACAATGCATCAAGGGTGGCGCAGTGGTAAAGCTGCAACCTGATAGCGCCCGAGACCCGGGGTCGATCTGTGTCTCAGAGAAACCCTCTTGCTTTGTAGTTTAATCATGAGCAAAGAAGGGAGAAAATATACAAGAGGAATAGAAGAAAATGGAAAGGGAGCGGAATGGGCAAAGACCGTTTCACTGGTCATGTTCACATTACACGCTTCTTTAATACCCATTGCACCAGCTTGGCATTGCAGACCTTCAGACACTACTGTTGAACACGTTTAATGGAGCTCTTCCTACCATTACCAGATGACGTCACTCTGTATCTCTGATCATATAAATACCGATGATAATGCTACCACAACTGGGATGAAGAAACTCTGACACACAATCATCCTAGTCCATATAGTTTTGTTTTAAAAGTTTAACTTTTCAGTTAACACATTCGGGTGGAAATTCAGAGGGCTGACTTGAAATATTTAAGCTAGAATAAATTCATAAGTGAGATCATAAGCACATCAAGTCTACTCCTCTATTCAATCATGGCTATCTATCTCTCCCTCCTAACCCCACTCTCCTGCCTTCTCCCCGTAACTCCTGTACTAATCAAGAATCTATCTTTCTCTGCCTTAAATACATCCACTGACTTGGCCTCCACACTCACTGACTAAAGAAATTACGTTATAAGTGCTGACCTAAGAACTTTAAAGAGAAAGCCCACTTATCAATGGATAAAGAATGGAATATGGAAGAGTCTAACATCCCAGGCTGCGTAATCCACTGGATGTAAAGAACAGGCAGATAGGGCAGTGTGGCCAGTCTACACTGCCTTACTCCATCTCAGGGTATCTGGATGCTAGGGAGCATACTGACCGATTGTATCATGGCCTGGTTCAGCAACTCAAACACCCAGGAACGAAAGAGATATTAGAGAGTGGGAGACACTGCCTGGTCCATCACAGCTACTGACCTCCCCACCAACAAAGGGATCTGAAGGAGGACCTGCACAAAAAAGCCAGCCAATATCTTTACCACCCTTGCCATTGTCTTATTTCACTCCTAACAGCAGGAAGTTGGTGCTGGAGTGAAAAGCGTGATCTCCAGGTTCAAGGTTAGCCTCTTCCCAGTAACCTTCAGGCTCTCCAACATTGCACAACACTGACCTCAGCAGACGATGTGTGTGCGTGCGCGCGTGTGTGCGCGCATTTAGAGGCAAGTTAAGCCGCAGCAAGTGTGTGTGTGTGTGTGTGTGTGTGTGTGTGTGTGTGTGTGTGTGTGTGTGTGTGTGTGTGTGTGTGTGTGTGTGTGCGCGTGTGTCATTCCATCTAGAGGCAGGTTAAGCCGCAGCGAGTAATAATTTAATTGTCCCATTGTCAATACATATAACAATCAAACACTTCTGCAATCTCCTCACTAATATTCCATCGATTCTGCAAAGTACACTACCATCTATACCACAACTCATTGCCTCCTTACCAATAGATTCTTACCAATAGATGTGCTGGCTCGAAGGGCCGAATAGCCTACTCCTACATCTATTGTCTATACCCGAGCTGCTTTCTGCAATACATATTCTTATCAGTTCATCTATACTTGCAATTACAATACCCTAATTTACTAATACATTGAAAACGTTATTTAATTTTGACTAAATCTCAGCAGCATAACTTGCTAGATTTGGCTATTTGAAAAACCTATGTGCAAAAAACTTCCTGTTATCTGCAAACATTTGTATGAATGACTCCTCTATTTACTTTTTTTTTCTGGGAAATGGTTGGTGTTTAACATCTAAAACAAAAGGGCACCACATGACAACTTCACAAATCTACTGGGAATCACCAAAATCATTACATGCGACGTCCTCTCAAACAAATAAAGGGCTGAAAAATGGTTTCTTTCAACTCTGTACGGCCTCACCAAGCCTGACAATGAAGTCACAGAGGGCAGTTCAAATTCATCCTGCAGGCTTTTGAGCTGTGAATGAACAGCTGAACCTATTTTCTTCTGGGCTTGACGCGGCCTCCTGATAGCTTGTTGAAAAGTCCCACGAGGGACTTCTCAGACCTTTGAGTAAATCTAACTGAATAGCCAAGACCTGACCTAGCACTTATCAAGATTGAAATCAAAGGTCCATATGTTTCATTCTGCAAACCTACACGGTTTTGTAGGTGCTTACCAGGAGCATCTTTCCAAAATAACATTGCTAATTGGAGCTCTGGAGAGCTGAGAGTCTCCAGTTTCTCCTGCCTTTCTGTCCCTCTCTTTCTCTCGCTGTGAACAAGAAACTATCAACGGCACATCTGTCTATTTGCCTGACCTGCGCACAATACAACCACAGGAGTCGGGGATTATTTGGTCTTTCGGGTGTCCTCTGGCACTCACTGTGATCACTGCTGATCTTCCAAAACAATCCCACTTTCCGGTGCTGTCAGAACATCCTGCTCATCCCTCAGGATCCAAAGGTCTAATGATCTGCAAATCGATACACTCACCAACTAAGTTGCCACAGCCCTCTGGTGTGTAGAATTCCATAGATGACAACCTTGAGTGAAACAATTGCACATTGCAACCCTAAATGATGGACACCAATTCTGACACCCTACTTCTAGGCTTCCAAACTGGAGAAACATTCACCAAATTCTACCCTGTCCAGTTCCTCGAGAATGAAATGCGTCAATGTGAAATACGTCAATGTCAATACTTCAAATTCATCTGCTCTCAACAGAATATAGACCTAATCTACTCAAAATCTGCTTGTAGAACAATTTCACCATGTTGGGAATCCAGCCTTGGAACAACCAAGGCATCGTGCCAACTCAAACTCCCAAAAGACAGAGACTATAGCACTATATTTGCTTCTAGTAATGTCACAGAAACTTTACACAAAAATAATCCTCAGCCAAGACCTTTGATGCATTTCCCCATAAAGATTATACACAAATTAATAGTGCTCAGAGCATATTTTATTTGAAACAAACATATATCTGCAATAAACACCTTTCTGCTGATATTGAAAGATAGGGGAAATCAGGAACCAGAAGTCATGGGTATAAGGTGAGAGGGGAAAGATTTAATCAGAACCAGAGGGGCACCATTTTCCACTCAGAGGGTGGTGGATCTAAGGGGCGAGCTGCCAGGGGAACTAGTTGAGGCATGTACAATGACAGTATTTAAAAGACACTTGGACAGGTGCATGGTTAAGAAAGGTTTAGAGGGATATGAACCAAATGACAGAAGCTGAAATGGGGCATCTAGTATTGTCCATTCTGGAGTACATAGGGTGCCTTCAGACATAACTTCAGACATATCCCGCAGACATAACTTACATTTAGATGGCAGTCTTCCAAGATGGAGCCTAACCCAGGCGGCCATTTGCATGCTTGCCACAGAAGCAGGTTACAATCACATATCACAATCGCTCCACACTTTCAAATCTCTATGCCTACAGCAATACACTGTAAATGGCTCAATTGTAATCATGTATTGTCATTCTGCTGGATAGCATGCAACAAAAAGTATTTCACTGTACCCCTGTACACGTGACAATAAAATAAACTGGACTGAACAAATGGCCACGAGTGGTGTATAGCAGGACCAACCACCTCAAAACAGAACACTATTGTGGGGGAGTGGGTGGCAGAGAGTAACAAGTCTGGGACATGAGGGCTGGTTTAAGGCAGGGGGGTGTTGGTAGGGTCACATTGGGGCAGTCAGGGCGACCCATGGGACAAGTGGCATGAGAAGCAAGTTAAGTTAAAACAACTCCAACTGAAGCAAGCATTAAGTGTCATCTACATCTGCCGTTTCAGGAACTATCCACGCGGCATTCACATACGAATGAAAATCATGGAAGACCTATGCTGGATAAGGCCATAGGCCATAAGATATCGGAGAAGAATGAGGCTATTCGGGCCATTAAGTCTGCTCTGATATTCGATCATGGCTGATCTATTTTTCCCTTTCAACCCCATTCCCCTGCCACCTTCTATGCTCTTGCTCATTAAGAACCCTGGATGTCCCTTTCTATCATCAGGCACACCATTCTCCAACAGCCACCGGGAAGCAGGTAGAGGAGTCTGAAATACCATGACCACCATGTTAAAGAACAGCTTCTTCCAAGCACCCATCAGAACACAGGACCACACTAACCTCAGCAACTATGCACTCTCTGGTCTGTGTCTTTGGTTACACTACAGACTACGGTTTTGCACTATTATGGTTAATACCTGATAGAAACATAGAAAATAGGTACAGGAGTAGGCCATTCGGCCCTTCGAGCCTGCACCGCCATTCAATATGATCATGGCTGATCATCCAACTCAGTATCCTGTACCTGCCTTCTCTCCATACCCCCGATCCCTTTAGCCACAAGGGCCACATCTAACTCCCTCTTAAATATAGCCAATGACCTGGCCTCAACTACCTTCTGTGGCAGATAATTCCAGAGACTCACCACTCCCTGTGTGAAAAATGTTTTCCTCACCTCGGTCCTAAAGGAATTCCCCCTTTTCCTTAGACTGTGACCCCTTGTTCTGGATATTAGTTATTAACTTGTTAAAGAAGGAACTGCAGATGCTGGAAAATCAAGGGTACATATAATGCTGGAGAAACTCAGCGGGTTATTAACTTACTAACTTAATAAATTATTAGCTTATTGTACCAATGATATTATATAATTGTGCATTATCATGTATACAAGCCTGCAGCAGTTAGGCTGCAGCAAGAAATAATGTCATTATGCCAGTACATATTACAATTAAATACTCGTGACTCTTGACAAATGCATGGGAAACTCTGATGGAAAATTGTGAGCTTCATGATCCACATAGAAAATATAATTTAAAAAAATTCAATATAATGTATTGCATAGAAATTCAGTCATGTGGCACAGACAAAATAATAAAATATCTGGGTGAAAATCCTTTATGTCACCGGTGCGATAATTATTTTTCTTGCATCTTGCGAATTCTGAGCAAGACTGACAACTTAGTGACAATTTATGGGCTGCTTTGTCTTAAAGACTCACTTGATGCGAAAGGAGCCAAGACAGCCTTAACTCATTTCACTTAAGACCTTTACAGCTTTCAAATCCAGAGTTTATCATCATCAGTCTAGCGTTATTCAAATTCTAGACCCAGGGGCAAAATGACAATGTTTCCAGTCCATTGTGTCTCGCATCAAGGGAATTCAAAGGAAGGGCAATTGAAACTGACATTCTAACACTGGAGAGCTGGAAGCTTGTTTCATGTTTATTCTGTCACAATGCTGAGTGTTATCACTGCCTCGACAAAGTATTCCTAAAATCTCAGCTGACATTAATCAAAAACAAAATCATCTGCTGTGGTAGTCACACCCTTAATAAAACACGGCAGCTCCCGAGAAGCAGGTCTCGTCTCAGAGGTGTAACATTAACTCCGTACACCTGAACACACCATACCTGTCAAGTCGCCCGTTACTAATGAAGAAGAGCAATTAGGTATTTAGTGTTTCTGAGATAATAAAGGAATGCGAGGGGCTGCCACTCAACTAACCTCTCAAATCTTTCAATCACCCACTTAACCTTTTGGAATTATGGTGTAACCTTTTCCTTTCCAGGGGCTTTTCCCTTTCCCAGAACACACAGCGAGGTCAGTGCTATTGAAACCCCAGCAAGCATTAAAAAAAACCCAGGTTCAGTGGGGCGTGCCTAGCTTCTGATTAAAGACTTCCAATTCCTCTGCTGAAGGGATTTCCAGCAGCATGTAACGATTCTAATTTTACTTTAGTTACGTTTGGAGACACAGCATGGATACAAGCCAACCAAGTCCTTGCCAACCATCGGTCACCCTTTCACCCCATTTCTATGTTGATACATGTGATAAATTCACAACTTTGGGACGTAGGAGGAAACCTGTGCACCTGGAGGAAACCCACACATTCATAACGCACATACAGACAGCACCCGAGGTCAGGATCGAACCCATGCCTTGGGAGCCGTGAGGCGTCAGCTCTACTAAAGAGCGCAGAGAAAGAAGGGTCCTTTACTTTGGCATCAAGCTTTGCTATCAAAATCAACATAGGCTTGTGTTCTATTCCGTCAATTCAATGATCACTCAATCAATTATTAAACTTGTTTCTCTACATAGAAAGATGGAGACAGAATGCGCGATAGGTAAAAATAAACTAATTCTGAAAACTCAATCAGAATTTAGTCATTGAAAAATGAGAACCAAGCTCTCTATTAACTGGAATCTTGAGCAAAACACAAAGTGCTGGAGGAACTCAGTAACTCAGACATTACCTGTGAAGAGAATGGACAGATGACATTTTGGTCCTGACCCGACTTCAGACTACGCAATTGAATGTGATACTCCAGCATTCTTGACCGCAGTCAGTAGAAAGAGCTAAACCCAGAACGTCACTTGTCCATCTCCTCCACATATGCGACCTGACTCGCCGAGTTCATCCAGCACTTTATACTTTCAGCATCTGCAGTTTCTTGCGTCTCATTCCCAAAAGATCTGGCTTTATATTTTAGGTCGTTACCCTTGAATTTCCCCAACCGAAAAACATGTCATGTATATTTAATCTCTGAACTACTCTTAATACCTTAACAGCATTTGTGGCAAATCCTTACTAACACTCGAAACTGTAATGATAAAATGTCATGAAGAGAACAACTTTCCAAAGCAAGAAATGCATTAGTGTGCTGTCAGGAGTAGAACGGTCTCTCCGCAATGCTGTGGTATCATGACATAATAAATAGTCTTAAAGCAAGGTCATTTTCTCTGCGATTAGTCTTTGCTCAGCTAGAACGTGCACAGCTCTCTGCAGTAGGACAATCACTTCAGTGATTAGAAAAGTGTGGGAGGTAGAATATTCACAGGTGCACAGATTACGTCCCTTTCATCTCCTGTCCAAAGCAATTTCCATCACTGATCTCACCTTCCTTTGCCAAGGTTTGCGCTCTTTCTTTGTAACTAACATCCAAACTTTAATAAAATAAATCCTATCAACTCCAAGCTCTTTTTAAAAAAAAAGACAATAGGATTAAACACCTGAGCTGGACCCTCAGAGAAGGATTTACTGGTTTAAATCTGTTTCAAATATTCATTTCACTAGGGAGCATCGACAAAAGCAGATAATCCTTGGAGCGGGAGGCCAGTTGTCAAGAGTCACGAGTGTTTAATTGTCACATGCACTTTAACAGAACAATGAAGTTCTTACTTGCAGCAGCACATCAGGTTTGTTAACACAGAGTCCGCAACAGATAACATAATAAACAAAAGAAAAAAGTTCAATAAATATAAAACACAATCTAGTGCCAAACAAAACAAAGGCCGATGTCCCTAGTGCAACCAAGAGAGTTTACAGTTTAGTTGGAATTCTTAGCGTTCAATAGCCTGATGGTTGTAGGGTAGAAGCTGTTCTTGAATTGTTACAGTTTGAAGATTACTATATCTTCATGGCAGGAGTGGAATGAGAGTGTGGCCAGGGTGGTGTGGGTCTTTGATGATGATGCCTGCCTATCTCAATGGTTCAAAGCCACCTTATTGCCATGTGTACGAAGCACAGTGAAATTATATTTTGTGTACAGTTCTGTGGCAATCCTACTATACATTAGCCACAATCATACCAAGTGTAACGGTGTAACAGCTCATTCCAGATACAGTCAACTGTTTGAGTGACAAAGTTGCCCCTGATATCCCCTTAAATCTCTCCCCACTCACCTTAAACCTATGTCCTCTAATTTTAGAATCCTCTACCCTGGAAAGAAGACAGTGAGCATTCACTTTACACATGATCTTGTACACCTCAATAAGGTCATCCCCCTCGGCCCCCTACACACAAAAGACAAAAGATCCCAGCCGATTTAACCTCTCCTTAGAATTCAAGCCCGCAAGCCCAGGTAACATCCTGTGAGGGAGGGTTATGCTTGGAGTGCGCTTGTTAGTTCATGAATTAATAATGACCATAAAATTACCAGATTGTGGTAAAAAAAAAAAAACCCCATCTGGTTTGTACTGTCCTTCAGGGGATGAAATCTGCCACATGTTCTTGTGTATTCCCCAAGATAAGGAACCAAGAACCAGAAGTCAGAGAGGTGTAGACGGTATAGGTAAAGATTAGAGGGGAAAAATTTAATAGGAACCAGAGGGGCAACTTTTATTCCCATACAGAGGATGGTGGCTATATAGAACGTGCTGTCAGAGGAAGTAGTCGAGGCAGGTACTATAATGTTAAAGACATTAGGACAAGTACATGCACAGGAAAAGTTTAAAGGAATATGGGCCAAACACAGGCAGGTGAGGTTGGGGCATCTTGGTTGGATTGGAGGAGGGGCTGACAAGCCTGTTTCTGTGCTGCAAGAAGGTGTGTTTTATGACCCACTGAATATGGGTTGTTCTTAATCACCCTCTGAAATGCCCCAGCAAGTTGCTCAGCTCAAGCGATGGGCAATAAATGAATTTAAAGGATATGGGGAGAAAACAGGAACGGGGTACTGATTTTGGATGGTCATATTGAATGGTGGCGCTGGCTCGAAGGGCCGAATGGCCTACTCCTGCACCTATCATCTGTTTCTAATTTAAAAAAAATGAATGATGGGAGATGAATCAAAGGCAGCGTGTTTTCAGGACGGGGAAATCACGACTGGGGGAGAAGACAATGTGGATGGAGGGTGGCCATGTGACAGGGGAAGTAGGGTTCAGGGGCCATCTTCAGGTTGCCGATCACCAGGGCAGTGCCAGAAACCAAATTCTCACGTGCATGAAATGCTGTCCTCCCACTTATGGCTCAGAGGACAGTCCACATCTAGAAGGAACTGCTGGTAGAAAGCGGATACCCTTACACCTTTTAAAAGACATTTTATACAGATATGGATAGGAAGCGTCTGGAGGGATATGGGCCAAATGCAGGTAAATGGGACTTGGTAGGTATGGACACGTGGGCTGAAGGGCCTGTTACAGTGCTGCACAGCTCTATGGACTGTATACCCCTGGACTTTAAATGCAGCGGATTGTTTGAATGAAAGTATCACATTCCCATCCTGGTGTATGTGCGTACCACGTGCATGTCTTATTTTCTCCCAACTAAGCAAAATATGTCAATTTTGGAGTATTTGTACAAATAATTCTATTCCTTAAGTTTTGTTTTAGAAGCAGCCCCGTTAGTCTCTTCCCTGGATTGCGTTCCAAGTTTCTCAGGCCAAATAAGGTTTACAAAGAAGTGGACGACTTCCACATCGTGGGCTCTTTTGACAGATAGCACAGACAGACCAAATAGCATTGCAACTCGTGCAGACAGAGATTTGCTGCTTACCATTGTATAGCTGCTCAGAAAACCTCACCGCCAGATCCCTCTTGATTTTCCTCACTTCCTTGTCCATTGTGAAGGTTTCGATGTCCAAATGAGCGTGATACAGAATTGTCCCACCTGGGGTCTCATAGACACCTAACCATTTACCGAGAAAAAGAGGGGGGGGGGGGGGGGGGGGGGGGGGGGGGGGGGGGGGGGGGGGGGAGAAAAAAAACAGAACAAAATAAATTATTGTTGAGTGACAAAAATAATCACTTTTCTGACAGAAATAGTGTTGGGCACCATTCAGTCTCAGCTTGCTCTAAAAGGCATCTGTCATTATGTGCTCACTGGGACTCACGCAGTCCACTTCACACCTTGCAGAGAAAATTTCCAGATTCCTTGTTCTATCTGCACTCATTCTGACTAAATGACAGGGTTTAAGTACTGATTCCCCTCAATGCAAGCCCAGTGGCCTCCCTGAAAGCCTGTAATTAAGCAACTGCCAGTGAGCTGGGAGAAACTCAGCTGTGAAAATTAAGCTGTCATCAAGTCTTCAGTGTAGTATCTCCTCTTCACCCATTCAAAAGGGAAGGCATTTGCAAAAATCCGATTAGGTTTGTAAAATACAGCTCCGAGCCGCTTATGGGCCAGGCAGTCGGCAGCGGACAAGGAGAGAGAAATTGTTAAAAGAAAAGCAAAAACAAGCAGATTTATCTTTTTGGTAGGGCGAGTCGCGACAATTTATTCAAACACATTAATCCTCAACTGCGTTTAAATATTTTTCAGGTGTAAAAGTGCACATTTTCTTCAGCAACACAGCTGCAATCAATTTCCAATTTTATACATTTAACATGAAAGCTCTAGAAAAGATTTCACAAATCAAACATTTTCACTCAGAGGGTGGTGGGTTTGTAGAACAAGCTGCCAGGGGAGGTGGTTGAGGCAGGGACCATAATAGCATTTAAATGTCATTTGGACAGGTACATCATCATAGGAAATGTTTAGAGGGATAGGACCCAGATGCAGGCAAATGAGTGGATGCAGCATCTTGGGTCAGCATGGACTAGATGGGCCGAAGCAGTAACACACTGCAACTATCCTGTTGATAGAAGATGCTTGCAATATTTCAATACATTTTTTCACAAATTATTCATATGCTACATTTACACTGAAGCTTCATCTACTTTCCATCACACGGACTGGCCACCCCACCATCATCTACAGGTCACGGTACCTCTAAAATACCCAACAAAAACCAAGGATCGTCCTTCATCCCAGTCATTCACTCTTATCCCCTCTCCCAGCCGTCAGAAGATACAAGAAGCATATACCACCAGATTCAGGAACGGCTGCTTCTCCTCTGTTATCAGACGACTGACGGTCTTCCTATAAGCTAGGGTGTCGTCCCGATCTCCCAACCCACTTCCTTGCACTTTTTCCTCTGGAATGGTACGCTGCAATGCTGTAACACTATATTCTGCACTCTGCTAGTTTTCTCTTTACCCTACCTGTTGTACTTGTGCACTTCTTCATTGCACTCATGTATAATAAGATTTGATTTGACTCGAATAAAAAGCTCCTCGCTGTACCCGAGTACGTGTGATAATAAAAAAAAATACAGCAATAATCCAACACTTATGGGGTGTTGGGGGGGGGGGGGGGGGGGGGGGGGGTATACACACTCCACAGACGGTAGGAAAACAGTAAACAGAAGCAGTAAACTATTCAACTCCTTCTGCCTGCTTCTCCATTCAATAGGGTCATTTTTTCTAGCGCTATCTTTAGAAATAATAACTAGGTAAAACCCAGAAGGTAGACAAAACCCAGTGCTTCTTTTATAGACAAAGGTACACACATCCGAATAGCTGTTTAGGGGCCTGACCGCATAGTTTAACTAATATATATATTTTTTTTAACTTTAATAATTGGAAATTGAAGAGCATAAAATTAAGGAGATGAAAGTAGTTTAAGCTAAAGAGCAATACAGCAGAGAACAAGCCCTTCAGCCCACTAGGTCCATGCTGACCATCAAACACCCATTTACACCAACACCATTTCCATTCTCACCTCACTTCCCAACTCCACCCAGATTCTACCACAGGCCTACTTTACACATTAGGGGCCGTTTACAGCAGCCAAATCAACCCACTACGTTTGGGATGTGGGAGGAAACCGAAGCACCCATGGTTGCAGGGAGAGAGTGCAAACTCCACTCAGTCCAGCATAGTTACTTCCTTCAAAGATTTGGTATGTCGTCCCATTCTCTATTGGACTTCTACAGGCGTACAGTAGATAGTATGTTAACAGGTTGCACCATGGCCTGGTTCAGCATCTCAAATGCTCAGGGACATATGAGATTACAGAGAGTGGTACACACTGCCTGATCCATCACTGCTACTGACCTTCCCCACCACTGAAGGCCTCTATGGGAGGCGATGCATCAAAAAGAAGCAGCCAGTATCAAAGACCCACTTCCCCCTGACCACGCTCTCATTTCGCTGCTACCATCGGGAAGGTGGTACAGGAGTCCGAAAACTTTGACTACCAGGTTCAAGAATAGCCTCCTC
Source organism: Okamejei kenojei (assembly GCA_035221665.1). NCBI lineage: Eukaryota > Metazoa > Chordata > Chondrichthyes > Rajiformes > Rajidae > Okamejei > Okamejei kenojei. Next base: position 18,391,551 of record CM069163.1, read on the forward strand.
CTAACAACCGTCAGTCTGTTCAACACTGCACAACACTAACCTCAGCGGTGAACAATGGACTATGGTTACATTCAGGACTTTTCTTTGCACTAGTACAGGGGTTATTTATTTATTGAATTTTTGTTTATCATATATTATCTGTGTGTATTGTGTTTGCATTGCTGTTATGCTGCTGAAAGTAAGAATTTCATTGTTCCGTTGTTGGTACATGGGACAATTAAACACTCTTGACTGTTTCTCAAGGTCAGTTTCGAACCTGGGTCTCTGGAATTGTGAAGAAGTGGCTCTACCAGCTGAGCCACTGTGCACCATGCAAGTTTTGTAAACACCTTGTATATTATAACATGTATATATTTTTTGTAAACTCCATATATATATATATTTTGTAAACTCCATATATATATATCCATTATAAATTAGAAAAAAACATCTTTCAATCCCAATTTATGTAATATAAATGTGATGATATTCCTTTGCTACTAATAACAAAATACAATGGAATTTGAATCTCAAATTGAGCTGCACTGGAATTATAGAAAATATCGGCCAAATCTTTAAAGAATTTATGGTATCAGTTTCAGGATTTTTAAGTTATCTATTTTTCCTACTTTAAATATTTAAGAGCATTGTGGTGATACTGGTGTTGAACGGCACAAAGATAAAATTGAGTCATTTCCTACAACCTGTGGCGTGACAGGAACCTCCATCTTAAGTTCAATTTGACAGGAGAGCAAGCTAACCTCGTGTATTGTGGAACATTATAAACTGCAATTCATTCAACAATGCAAACCAAAACCTTGCCTACTATTATTCAAAATTGCAAGTTAGCACAATATCTTTTCAAGCAGAGACCACATGGGGATTGAAAGCTTCTGTACAATATGGAAAATGTTAGCTTAACAGAAAGGGAGCGGTTTCACAGGAACCAACGTGACAGAGATGCCAAACGTCTTCTGGCCATTACGTGGGAGGTGTGCAAAGTGACGCTTCAAGGTTATCAGTACTACTGCCAGAGTAGTTGATGTTGATGATTGGGGGTATAGAAATTTGAAAGAGATGAGAGAGTTACAACTCTGAATGGGCATTAACAATGTTCTGTGCTATTGGCTACAAAACAGCTTTGGATTTATTTAGCACCTTTCTTTGCCCTCAGAACATCCCAAACTGCATCACATGCAATGTCATACTCTTTCACCAATTACCACTGCAATACAGGAAAGATGGCACCCAATTTGTGCAGGGCAAGCTCTCCCAAAGTGCATTGGGGTGCGATCATAACTTCACAGTAATGAGCCCGTCTCACTTTCACGACCTCTGCCAAATTTGCCCTCGACTCATACTCGCAGCATGGTCGTCAGGAGGTCGTAGGCAGGCCGTAATGCTAGTCGTAGGTACTCGTGGCATCAAGTAGGTCGGGGCGTTTGTTCTAGCATGATGAAAAATGTCCGAGTAAAAAAAGGTCGTGAATTAGGTCTCGAAAGTGGGACAGGCCCTTAAAAGACCTGCAAATTCATAGCATGTTTCACATCCCTGTCTAAAAGTGCTACTGCTAATAAAATACTTCTGCAGTGTAGTGGTCGCTGTTGTAAAGTAACATCTGCCTGCAACTACACTGCAGAAGTACTTTGTTAGCACTTTAATAAGTAACAACAGCCTCAGATAATTTGTCCATTGCAGACTGAGACAAACAGCAATCTCTTGATTACCCATTTATGTGATTCTACTGCAAGGTAATTATTGAATAAGACACACACATTCCTGCGTTGTTAAATACGTCCACTTGACAGGGCAGACACTACAACGGCCTGTTTGAAAGATATCAACCACGACTACAACGCAGGATTGTCCCCAGTATTACATCGATGAGTAGGTCTTGATTTTGGTGCTCAGTTTCTCCAGTGAGTTTTGAACCCATGACTCAGCTCTGAGCCACAGCTGGTTGTGTTAAATTTGAAAGCAGCACTCATTTTTGGGATTCAATCATTTAGGCAGGCCGGTTTATTCGTGGGCTTTTCCTACTTTTATTCAGCCCAAAACACTAAAAAAAAAATGTATTAGGCAGGAGAGAGGAGAAATTTATTTAGTCGAAGGGTGGTGAATTTGTGGAATGCCACAGAAGACTGTGGAGGAAAAGTCAGTGGATATATTTAAGACATAGATAGATTGTGTCAGAGGTTATGGGGAGAGAGCAGGAGAATGGGGTTAGGAGGGAGAGATAGGTCAGCCATGATTGAATAGCAGAGTAGACGTGATGGGCCAAATGGCCTAATTCTGCTCTTATGATCTTATTAAGGGTGGGGTGGAAAGAGGGCAGTGGAGGGAGATTTCATAGGCTCTTTTTACCTGGCATTCTATTGACGACGAGAAATGCTTTTAAAATCAATTACTGTGGAAATGGGAAATAAACATCAAGGACAAGAGTCATTTTAGGTTGCAAAAGTGTTCTCAAAATCTTTTTATAGAGTTTGATTCAGCAGAGCCGCTGAACAAACGAGGGGGGAATTCATAGAAATTGAAGGCAAACACTAGGAAATACCAGCTCCAATGTGTATGAGCCCTCTCTTTACTTGTAAATTTTATCTACCGTTCTTTTTATTTTCTTTAATTCTTATTTATCTTTAATTCTGTCAATTGCAATGGGTTTTACAGCAATTGATTTAGGCAGTTTCATCACACCTACCTGTCAACAGAGCATAAACAATTACTATTCTATTAAAACATACTTTCCTCTTCCAGTGTATTGAGTGTTCTGACATTTGTCTTGTTGGTGAATGAACAAAAAGAGTAAGTCAGCTTTGGAAGCTAGTAATCTTCCTGCACTTCTGTCTAAAGACAGAGAATTCTTGTACTCCATCAGGAAACAGGAGGTGACACGTGTAAAAATTAAGTAATTGCTTGTCAGAACCAAGTCAAATAATCTGTTCACTTCATGCTGATAGGCACTCAGCTTTATTGCAGACTTGATGCACTGAAGTCTCCTAATGTTTTCCCGTTGAGCGAGGATCCAGCAAGAGACCACAGCTACTGGTAGCTGCTAGCTTCAAACAATTCTGATTTTTCACCGGGAAGGGGGAAAAAACACTCGAGGATTCGTAATAGTGAGAAAGAGAATTCGATTCACAGATGCAATAACTAATTGGACCCTGGTGTAGAATCTTCAACAAAGAGTCTTATATTTATCTGTCTTATACCATTGAAAATTAAAATATCAGGACCTTAAATTTGCAGGTTATTTTACGAACACCAAAAAGATTTGGTTCTTAAATCAATATGCACAAGGTGAAGCAGTATAAATGAGTAGGAATGAACTGCAGCTGCTGGTTTAAATCGAAGATAGATTACAAAATGCTGGAGCAACTCAGTGGGACAGGAAGCATCTCTGCAGAGAAGGAATGGGTGACGTTTCAGGTTGAGACCCTTCCTCAGACTGACTTAAGCGGTATGTTATCAACATGACAGCACACCAATAACTAAATTTGCTCCAAGATATTATCCTATTTTGGGAAATTATCATATTGTTGAGGTGCATATATTATTTGTACTTTTAGCGTCATAATTAAAAACAGTTCAGACTGAACTGATATTGAACAAGACGTTTGCTTGCTTGCTTAGTGGCATCAGAACGGCTTCTTCCAAACAACCATCAGGCTCTTGAGCACTGCACAACACAAACCTTAGCAACTATGATCTACTATGGACTGCGTGGTTGTGGGCTAGTTACCTAGTATTACTCTTATTCATTTATTGTATAATTGATTATTGTATATTTATTGGGTGCTGTTATGTTGGCTCGAAGGGCCGAATGGCCTCCTCCTGCACCTATTTTCTATGTTTCTATGTTAACGGGTCTGTAAAACAGCAACAAGAATTTCACTGGAATTTAGAAGGATGAGCGGGATCTTATAGAAACATATAAAATTCTTAAAGGATTGGACAGGCTAGATGCAGGAAAAAGGTTCTCGATGTTAGGGGAGTCCAGAACCTGGGTCATAGTTTTAGAATAAGGGGTAGGCCATTTTGGACTGAGATGAGGAAACATTTCTTTACCCAGAGAGTTGTGAATCTGTGGATTTCTCTGCCGCAGAGGGCAGTGGAGGCCAATTCACTGGATGTTTTCAAGAGAGTTATATTTAGCTCTTGGGGCTGAAGGAATCAAGGGGTGTGGGGAAAAAGCAGGAACGGGCAAACCGATTTTCAATGATCAGACATGATCATATTAAATGGCGGTGCTGGCTCAAAGGGCCGAATGGCCTACTCCTGCACATATTTCCATGATATCAAAGGCCAAATCTGACATACACCCACACGGCCGACACAAACACAGTTTTAAATAAGTATAGATAGATGAAGGAACTGCAGATGCTGATTTAAACCGAAATAGACCCAAAAAGCTGCAGTAACTCAGCGGGACAGGCAACATCTCCGGAGCGAAGTAATGGGTGACATTTCGGGTAGAGACCTTTCTTCAGACTTCAGTTTTCAGTTCTAACCTCTAAAACCTCGTGCATGGTTCAAATAATACTCTAGTTTACGCAAGATGTCTTTTAGAAATCATCGCAACTTTCTTGGATATACAAGATGAACCTCAATTCTAGTCTCTCAAATTTGTTCATCAGTTTCCACAAATGGTGAATTTTTCTGCTGTTTGTGCTCATGTTCCTTTGCCTCAGTGTCAGCCCACAATGTTGCGGTCCATACACGACCCAATTCGCACTTCACTGACTAATCATGGCCTACATTTGAGAGGGTGAGGATTTCCCAGATGGCGAGAAATCTGACTATTCGTTGCTAAATTGGTTGTTGTACATTGATTGCAATTGAACTTGAAGAAAACATCCACAGATGACTGGAACATCAAATCTCCCGAGAAGGAATCGATGGAAATGGGAAAGGACACATGTTCAAGACTGTATAACAATGTCAGGAGAGAGGATGCTCTGATTCTCCATGAAGGAGATAGAGATGACAACTTTGCACTGCTACACAAGTTAAGATGGTGCCAGAGTTAGTTTTAGAGATTCAGCATGGGAACAAGCCATTCAACCCATTTGGTCCATGCTGGCCACCTGTTCGCTCTATTTCTATTTTATCCCACTTTCTAAGCCATTCTTTACATACTTTTTTGATGAATATTTTTTATTATAGAAACATATGTATGAAAATTGCAATATTTTACATAAATGAAAATACATCATTAAATACTTTCATAATATTAATAATATTAATATTAATATTAATATTATTACTAATATTGAGATTTAGGACTATATGCTTCTATACGCTTTTTAAATTCTTTTTTATAATGTAAGAAAAGATAGAGATAAATAATGAAAAAAATATGAAAACGAATGGAGTATTAATCGTTATTCCGCCATTCTTTACATACTAAGGGCAATTTACAAAGGCCGATTAAAGGGCGGCACGGTGGCGTAGCGGTAGAGTTGCAGCCTTACAGCACTTGCAGTGCCGGAGACCCGGGTTCGATCCAGACGACAGGTGCTGCCTGTACGAAGTTTATACGTTCTCCCAGTGACCTTCGTGGGGTTACTCCGAGATCTTCAGTATCCTCTCACACTCCAACTGCGTACAGGTATGTAGGTAAATAGTCTTGATAAATGTAAAAATTGTCCCTAGTGCGTGTAGGGCAGTGTTAATAAGCGGGGATCGCTTGTCGGCGCGGACCCAGTGGGCCGAAGGGCCTGTTTCCACGCTGTATCTCTAAACTAAACTAATTAACCTATTCACCCACATTCGGCTGTGGATCACCATGGCAATATGATCACCTGTGTCAGGACGCTATTCGTTGACCACAACACCATAATAACAAATAAACTAATCTCCAAACTTCTGGATCTTGTTCTTGGGATCTCCGGCTGCAGCCGGCTTCTGGACTTCCCGACTGGCAAACATCAGTCGGTTTGTCTCTCTCCAGAGACTGTGGAAAGAGGCTCAGGGTGCTTTACAGTGGAATCCTATCTTTCAGATAAGACTTGAAACTGTCAGGTGAACGGACAGAATCTAATGGCGATATTTGAAAGAACAAATGTCAAAACAAAAAATGTGCAAAAAAAAGAGGAATTACATGTGGAAAACAGATCATGGAAAAGGCACAAGGTTGGCCGATTCAGTTTAATCGAGAAAATGGTAGCAAGCTTTAGTTTTTATTAACGCATTAAAGCGATTTACATCCTAATTGGTCCGATTAGAAGGGATGAATATACAAGCATACGATGCAGAATTCTTGCAAAAGTGCAGAGAAACCCATGAATCAAGTAGAGGTCTACTGTGCAGAGAAAGAGGTAATGGATTTAAATCAATGATGTGATGTTGCACTTGAGCAGAACATTGTTGAGGCAAAACAAAGTGCTGAAGGATCTCAGCGGATCAGGCAGGGAAACAGACAGACACGTTTCGGGTCGGGTCCCTTCTTCAGACTGATGCCATTGTTAGAAACTACACTTTAGCAACCCCCATTATAAGCATATTAGAACTGTGAAAATTATACAGGGAAAATTCATGAGTAATTCAAATTAAAATTATTTTTTATAAAAGGAATCTCCCTAACCCCCCCCCCCCCCCTCCATGAAAGTGAAGAAAAAGAGGAAAGATGCAAGAGATTTCCAAAATCTACAAAAGGAAATAGTCAAATCCTTATCAGCATTTGGCAAATTATTAACAAGAAGGATTGACTAGAAAGATGATGCAGAGAAAGTAGACATAGTTTCACATTTAGAGTACTAATAGAATGTGGAATCTTTTGCCACAAGGTTACAGAAGCAAAGACAATTATATAGATGTACATTTTCAAAAGTATTTGTATGGAATAAGTGTGAAAGGTGGAAGAATCAGCAGAGGCATGGAATTAGGGCAGTCGGCTACGATGTGTAGAGATAGTGGTGGCAGTGCACAATGGCCTCCTTCTGTGCGATGATTTCAATGACTCCTGAACTGGAGTGTTAAATCAAGTATAACAGAATGAAGTTAAATACCGCAATAATGCTAAATGTTATGCTTTTACAGTTCTGGTACCTGGTCAGCAGTAGGCGTCGGAGTGGAGGAGCATTTGCTTTGACAGGGGCTCGAGACTAAAAGGTTGTGGATACAAAGCTGACTTGTGAATACAGGCTGCAGGGGCAAAGTGTTGGCAACTGCTTATCTGGCTTGTGGATGAAATGAAGTCTGACATTTCAAGGATCTTTTGCTCTCTCGTATTTACACAAGCTCAGAGAATATTGACAGTGCTTCTCATCAATAGATGCAAGGCAGCACAAACTCACTTGGCAACCGTGTCTCTGCATTTTACTTGCTTATCTTTCTACACAGTATATTTTCTAGGTTATACTTCATATTCTAAACTAATCATTGTTTAAGTATTTGGTTATTGTAAGCCTTAATATTCTGGAGTGGCTTGATGCAGATTTCAAGTTGTTTTTTCCGAATGTAGTGTTTTTGTTTTTAACTCATTTAATTGTCCTCCTGGTTAATAGGGAGATTAGCAGTGTTTAGATTTTAGAGATGCAGCGCGAAAACAAGCCCTTTGGCCCACCCGCAATCACCAGTACACTAGCATTATCCTACACACTAGGGACAATTTACAATTTTTACCGAAGCAGATTAACCTATAGGTCTTTGGAGCGTGGGAGGAAACCAGAGCACCCAGAGAAAACTCACATGGTCATAGGGAGAATGTGAGAAACTCAGTACAGACAGCACCTGTAGTCAGGATCGAACCGGATTTCTGGTGCTGAAAGGCACCAAATCTACCGTTGCCCCACTATGCTGCCCTGAATAGTCACCTCTCAATATTTACCCGGGATAGCTCAGAAGCAGACCTCAACTCTTGCTCCTACAATAACCTTATTTTGACAGCATTCCTTTTTCTCAATACACCAAACACTCAGATTTCTTGAAAATTCAAATGCAAATGTGGATTAGCACGTCAAGCATCATCTGGATGAAACTTTACAAAGAGATCCACTCCTTCCATTCAAAGACTTTCACAACCTTTAAGGATCCAAAAACATCTTGCATCTCAACTTGCATGTTATTGCTGGCAGCCATTCGCATTGCAACTCAACTTCCAACTGCACATCAAATGTATTTTAAACAAGATGGAGAAAAGTGACCAGATACTGTCATTGGTGCATTGGTTGAGGATAAATCCTTATATGCTTGATTCCGTGGGCTAGGTTTCACAGAAATACATTAGGGAAAAGGAACTATTGCTCTGAGTCACCATGGACCCGATGGGCTCAATGGTTTCCTAAAGTGTCAAAAGGAAAAGACAAATTGTATTTGTAAATGGGAACATAGAAAAGGTGCAGGAGGAGGCCATTCTGCCCTTCGAGCCAGCACCGCCATTCAATATGATCATGGCTGATCGTCCGCTATCAATAACCCGTGTTTTCGGAACGAGTGCCAGCTATCCTGAGAGAAACTTCGGAGGGAACCAGCTACTAGATGGTGGTGTGTGAAATCTGGATGGGCAAATACAACAGATTCCACAGCAATAAAAGTCAAGCAGCTCTACTGTGCCCCAAGGCAGAGAGAAAATAATATTATGAAAGTTCCTCTGTCTGGTTATTGAGTTTGCTTTCTTTTCAATGCCGATTAGGTAAACAGTCAGCTCTTAGTGCAGGTCACGCAAGTAGACAAGAGAATAGCCAGTGGAATTTAACAGATAAAATGTTAAGTTACCTACCTAGGCAAGAGAAATAAAAAAGCAATTTTCAAAATGCTCACAGATTGGTTCATGTCAGTATTTGGAAGAACACGAATCATCGTTGTACATAACATTACAGATATTTGCCAAAAGGGCCTGTCCCACTTGGGCGTGGTGGCGGGCGAGGATCTCGAGAATCCCAAAATCCTGGGGAGCCGCACGCTACCGCACGTCACCGCCTACGCCACCACGCGCATGTCATGCGTAATGATGTCGCGTAAAAGATTTAGGAGGATGTTGCCAGGATGGCCTGAGCTATAGGGAAATGTTGGACAGGACTTTATTCGTGCGTGTGCGTGTGTGTGTGTGTGCGTGTGCGTGTGCGTGTGTGATCATGAGGGGAATAGATGTGGTGAATGCAGAGTCTTAAGGGCCCGTCCCACTTGGCAATGTTTTCAGCGACTGTCGGCCTCATTGACTGACAGTGTAATGCGGTGGCGTCTCCTCAACTTTCGCAACATTAAAAAAAAAAATTCAAAATCTTTCGGCGACCTGATACGTCAGTCAATGACGCCGGCAGTCGCCGAAAACAAATCACCAAGTGGGACAGGCCCTACATGGTCAGAATTACAATGCATCCACCCTATTTTTTTGCCACACCAAAAAAGCTGAGGAAATTCTTCATTCAAATTGTGATCGATCTTTAGACTGTCTCACCCTCCCACCACTCCCAAGGGTTTTGATTGTTAATTTACAGAATATACTGAAGACAAGGACAGATAGACGTTAGGATAAGGGTATCAAGGAGTTAGAAGATAAAGACACACAAAACTGCAGATTCTGGAATCTTGAGCAAAACACAAAATGCTGGCAGAACTCAATGGGCCAGGCAGCATCTGTGGAGAGGTCCTGTCCCGAAACGCCATCTGTCCATTCCCTCCACAAATGCTTCCCGACCACATGACTTCCTCTAACATCGTGTTTTGCAGCTTGATAGGCCCTTTCAGCTCAATTCATCCACACTGACCAAGACGCCCCAACTAAGCTAATCGTGTTGGCCTGCAGATGGTATTGGGGCACCAGATTAAAAAGAGGTTCAATAAGACGGCTCTGCACCCATTTCAGGTTGAGTACACGGCACAAACAGAAACCCAAGCTGACAAGGAAGATGGGAGACAGGAGGAAAGAGAAGAGAAAGGAAGAGGAACGGAATTCTGCTTTGGCAAATTGTCCCAGAAAACGTATCCATTTTGTTTACAGAATTTCAATAAAGGATAGGAATTTTTTAATGAAGTTAACACCTAAGGTCAATGGCTTTTATCAAATTGATTTCAAATGATGTAATGTTGGCTGCACAGAATTACAGAATTACAGAAATCAGTGATTAATTCAATGCCTTGCCACCGTATCCTGCACTTCTTATTTTCTGGATATATGTGATATTTATTTTTCTGTTGATTTATAATAGACTTAAAATAGCACTTGCTACAAATATGAAAGAAGTGACTCATTTCAGTCTCCTTGGAACAACAGAATCACTCTCTACATAAATCTTGCATTTGTCAATTAAGAATATCTCTAATAGGGCCCAACCGTTCTTTGATAGCGCAGACACAACACATTCATTGATCTATTATATATATGATGTGATGCATCAAGTTTTAAATTGATGTGCAGGCACAAAGCCTTTTAATTACGGTTTTTGTTTGACTGGCGCACAATGAAAGTATTTCTACAGCTCGAGGTGTTAATACTAATTTTTGGATCTCTTCACAATTTTCTTTCTTTTAACCAGGGCAAGAATAGGCAGAGAGCGCACAAAACAAAAACCACGCACTGAATGCCGAATGCAATATCTGTTCTAAATGTCATGTCAGTGTAAACAAAAGCATAGGTGATTAAAATGTTAATAAACACAGCCACAGAACATAGATGACATTGTTATTCAGTTTTGAATAGGCAAACAATCTAGAAACGAGGTTTCAATAATGGTTGTTTACACAAATCCCACATTAGCCATTAACAAAGACAGACTGTCACCTGGACTTCTCAATCTTTCCTAGTGTCCCAGCCTACATGGACACTAGAGCATTTTGTAACTTGCAGATTTATATTTACAGGAAGCAGCGATGATCATAGAAAGGTGGAGCCCACGGTAGTCCATTGATGACGGTGGGGTAGGTGGTAAGGAGTTATGCAATGAGCGAAACTCAACAGGACGACAGTGAAACTAGTATGACGACTAGGGTGGGGAGGGGTGGAGATGCAAGGATTACTTGAAGTTGGAGAAATCAATAAAGGAACAATCAACATCGGAGATGTCCTCATTCTTTAGGGAACAGGGGTTCCCCTCTTCCATTATAGATGAGGCTCGCACTAGGCCATCAGCCACAGCAAACGGCATATAATTCTCCAACATTTTCGCCACCTCCAAAGAGATCCCACTACTGGCCACATCTTCCCATCTCCACCCCTTTCTGCAGAGACAGTTCCCTCTGTAACTCCCTGGTCAACTCGTCCCTTCCCACTCAAACCACCCCCTCCCCAGGTAATTTCCCCTGCGACCGCAGGAGATGCAACACCTGTCCCTTTACCTCCCCCCTTGACTCAATCCAAGGACTCAAAACAGTCTTTTCAGGTGAGGCAGAGGTTCATTTGCACGTCCTCCAACCTCATCTACTGCGTCCGCTGTTCCAAGTGTCAACTTCTCTACATCGGCGAGACCAAGCGTAGACTCGGCGATCATTTTGCTGAACATCTCAGTCTGCATTAACCAAGCTGATCTCCTGGTGGCCTAGCACGTCAACTCCCTCTCCCATTCCCAATCTGACATTTCTGTTCTGGGCCTCCTCCATTCAGAGTGAGGCCCAGCGCAAATTGGAGGAACAGCACCTTATATTTCGCTTGGGTAGTTTGCACCCCAGCGGTATGAACATTGACTTCTCTAACTTCAGGTAGCCCTTGCTTTCTTTCTCCACTCCCTCGCCTTTACCAGTTCTCCCACTAGTCTTACTGTCACTGCCCGTCTTACAGTCTTGCCCCCTCCCCTGACATCAGTCTGAAGAAGGGTCTCGACCCGAAACATCGCCAATTCCTTCTCTCCAGCGATGCTGCCTCACCCGCTGAGATACTCCAGCATTTTGGGTCTACCTAGGAACAATCGACATTCTTTTAGGAAGGAGATGGAGGAATTTCTTTCGTCAGAAGGTGAAGCTGTGGAATTCATTGCCAAAGAAGGCTGTGGAGGCCAAGTCAATGGATATTTTTTTGAAGGCAGAGATAGATAGATTATTGATTAGTACAGGTGTCAGGGGTTATGGGGAGAAGGCAGGAGAATAGGGTTGAGGGGGAGAGTTAGATCTGCCATGATTTAATGGCGTAGCCTTGATGGGCCAAATGGCCTAATTCTGCTCCTCGCACTTATGAACATGAATGTTCATACTGCTGGATTGTAAACTTCCAACCCAGCAAATCAGAACACTACAGGCAGGCTATTAAAAGTGAGATAGTCAAGGTTTAAGGCCTGCACATTAGAGTGAAAGGCAAGGCTGGCAGTAGGAGGAGGCTCTAGAGGTCAAGAGATTGACAATCCGATCAGGAATAAAGGTGTGGCTCAAGTGCAGGCAACTGGGATCCAGTGATTCCCTGGAAGAGAGTAGGGGGACACTTAAGAAATAAATCACAATGGCAATAAGGGGGCATGAGATAGTCTTGACAAAGATTACGAAGAGTTCAAAAGTGATTTTATGTATATTAGAAAAAAGAGTAATTAGGGAGAGACTGGGGTCCATCAGAGATCAAGGTGAAAATCATGTGTGGAGCTCCAGGAGGTGGGAGAAGTCCTCAATGACTAATCTCTCCTCTGCTTCTACAACGGAGAAAGACAATTCTTCAATTGCCTCCAGTGCCTTGATCATTTTCCAGTCACAAATCTGCAGGGACAATTACATCGACCCATTTCTCTGCATCATTTACCCATCTTTGTTATGAATCTCATGCGAAATCAGAAAATGAGCCTTCATTCATTCCATCGCCCATTTTGCTATCCACACACTAACACCTGGTCTTTTCTCCTTCATTTTTTTAAATGACCGCTCAAACTCCTGCCTCGCTCCATGTAGTTTAAAGCCTAATGTTGCTGCACGTTCAATTCAGTAAGATACAGATCCCAGTTTGATTTGAGTGAAGCCGGCATAACAGTTCCCACTCAGTAGGGGACAAGGAACGGCACATGCTGGAATCTGGTGTAGAACAAAGGGCTGGAGTAACTGATTGCATCAAGCATCATCCTGATACACTGAGTTTGTTTATCATTTTGTGTTCAACCCTCGGTGCACCATAAGACATTGGAGCTGAATTAGGCAATTTAGCCCATCTAAGCGATTATCATGGCTGATCTATCTTTCCCCACTCAACCCCATTTCCCCGCCTTCTCTCTATAACCTTAGACGTCCTTTTAATCAGGACCTATCAATCTCCGCGATAAAAATATCCAAAGACTTGCCCTCCACAGCCATCTGTGGCAATAAATTCCACAGATGCATTATTGTCCGGCTAAAGAAATTTCCCCTCATCTCTATTGCCTTTATTTGTTCCTCTGACTAGAATGTATCACTTGGCACTTCTCTGCTTTAAAGCTCGGTTGCCACCGGTCCATCACCAATCACTGCACATGCACGTTTTATGATATCTGTACATTTTCAATAGTGCTTTGTCCATTCATATCCAACTTGAATTAAATTGTATTTGCCATTCTTCAGCCCACTTACCCTGATGACCAAGATCCCACTGTAGTGTTTGATAATCTTCCTCATCATCTACGATGCCAGTTGCACATTTCAGAGCCAAATCGTTGATATAGATGACAAACAGCAATGGGCCCAGATCCGATCCCAGGGGTCCTTTGTTAATCACAGGCCTCCCAAGTGAAAAATAAAACCTTCCATCATCACCCTCTGCTCCCCATTACCAAGCCAATTATGTATTCAATTGTGAGCTAGCTCTCCTTGGATCCCGTATGATCTAATGTAGAACCTTTCCAAAGTCAGTATAGACTGCTTGTACTGCCCTGCCCCTATTGAGCTTCTGGATTATCTCTACAACATGTAACAGGAGTGGCTTTGGTTGATATATAAATCTTTGGGAACTCCATTATCCATCTCCGTGTAGACACGAGCAATCGGCTTCCTGCAGAGCAACGTTATATTCGTGCTCCTTCTGCTGCTAGTATTCCACATGGTGTTCTTTACTAGTACTTATTTTGCAATATTTTACTTTAGTTTCTTATTGTCTTGTGTACCGAGATACAGTGAAAAGCTTTCAGTTGTGTGCCAACCAGTCAGCGATACAACTGTGAATGGTTACAATCGAGCCGTCCACCGCGTGCCAACGTGATACAGGGAATAACTTGCAGCGCAAGATAATGTCCAGTAAAATCCGATTAAAGATAGTCCGAGGGTCTCCAATGATGTAGATAGGATCTCAGGATTGTTCTCTAGTTGTCAATAGGATGGTTTAAATTTAACATCTTTTGAAGATCCATGTACACAACATCAACAGTAGTGCCCTCATCAAGCCTCTTAGTTCAGTTACAAAAATGTCTCTTTGGTCGCCTGAAGAGATCTATACCAACTTTTCTTTGTCTATTTCCCTTGGCTCATTGCCAAGGTCGACTCCACATCTGCCCTCCATTCCTTTTTTTTGTTTAAAAACCATGGTTTTATTTTTTCTCCACTGATAATAGATTGGGTTTACAAAAGGCTGCACTGTTTACTATACAATTAATGCACTTTCCAAGGGATATAAATTATCCCATTAGGCTTTAGGAAGCTTTGAGAGACAGTTAATTATGGTTTTCACAGATGTTATTGATTTCTGTTTAGCACTGATTACTAGTTAAATTAATTAATATTCAGAGCCCAGAAGTATAATCAGCTGCACTTGTTTAATCAGCTCATCCAACAAGGAGAATTCCTCGTTTGCTCCTCAATGGAATCATCTTTACTAAGTTCAGCATAATTTTATTATTGTATATAAAAATGGCAACAAGCAAACTTAAAGGGCAATTGCCTCACAATGTTGAGCATTGAATTTGCACTAATTTTACTAAGTGATATTATAACAACCTGCATAAATGTCCCGAGGCATTCACTGGAGCGTTAAACAAGGCAAACGACCAGGTCACTTAATTGGTTAGGAGAGGCTACCAAAAGCTCAGATATCTAGATAGGGTCCAAAGAGTCACTGAAACATGAACTAGGTTTAGGTTTAGAAGGATAAGAGCCAAATCCAGGCAAATGGAACTAGTGAGGATGGGGCATCATCGACAAGATGGGCCGAAGAGCCTTTTTCCATGCTGTATGACAATGACCATAATCAGGAACACACAAATTAGCCCAGTGAAAATCAAGAGTGTTCTTCAGCCTTATGCGACGTACGGTCCAATGCAACATGCAGCCTATTTCTGCAACCTCGCAGGTACAGGTTTTTCCAAGCACGCATTTGAATAATGTTTGAATATGATGAGGGTTTCTGCCTCTATCACCAGACATGGATGGTTCTAGACCCTGCCACCATCCTGGTGAAGTCATTTACCTCATCTTCCTCTTTCTGTCAATTACTTTATGTCTTTGCCTCCTTGTTTCGAACCCCCTTGCAGAAGGAAACAGCCAGATCCCTCAATGTTAAACATCTCAACTAAATCTCCCCTCAGCCTCCTGTTCTTAAAAAAACTCAACTTATCACATTTCTCTTTGTCAGCAATTTTCCAGTCCCAGCGATATCTTCAAAAATCTCCTTTGTACCATCTCCAGCACAAACACATTTTCTTATAATACATAAGAGGGGAAAGATTTGGTTGCAAGCCTAAGGGCAATTTTTGTCAAAAAAAAAACACACACACACACACACACACACACACACACACACACACACGTACGTTTATGGAATGAGCTGCCAGAGGAGGTAGTTGAGGCAGGTACAATCATAACTTTTAAGAAACATTTAGATAGGTAGATGGATATGATAGGTTTAGAGGGATTTGAGCCAAATACAGGCAGGTGCCAGGTGGGACTGGCGTTGATGAGGTATGTTGGTTAGCATGGGCAAGTTGGGCCAATGGGCTGGTTTTCACACTGTATGACACTATGACTCTACATCTTAAAAGAAGCAAATGGATTGGTGCAGCAAGGTTTGAGGAAGGAATTCCAGAGTTTCAGGCCTTGACAGCAAAGCACAAGGCTGCTGAAATCGGGATGTAACATAGATAGAAACATAGAAAATAGGTGCAGGAATAGGCCATTCAGCCCTTCGAGCCTGCACCGCCATTCAATATGATCATGGCTGATCATCCAGAATCAGTACCCAGTTCCTGCTTTCTCCCTATATCCCTTAATTCTGTTAGCCCCAAGAGCTATATCTATCTCTCTCTCTCTCTCTCTCTCTCTCTCTCGATTACATCCAATGAATTGGCCTCTGTGGCAGAGAATTCCACAGATTCACAACTCTGCCTTCTGTGGCAGAGAATTCTACAGATTCACAACTCTCTGGCTGAAAATGCTTTTCTTCATCTCAGTCCTAAATGGCCTACCCCTTATTCTTAAACTGCGACCTCTGGTTCTGGCCCCCCCCCAAAACATGGGGAGCATTTTTCTTGCATCATCTAGCCTGTCCAATCCCTTAAGAATTGTATATGTTTCTATAAGACTCCCTCTCATCCTTCTAAATTCCAGTGAATATAAGCCCAGGCGATCCATTCTTTTGACTAGAATGATCAAAGATTAAAGGTAGAGGATGCCAGAGTATGGATAAGCATATATGTCCGTTTGTTTTAATTTCAAGACTTTCTTTCCCTTATATTCAACAACTCTAAAATAATGATATAATCTTTCAAGTGTGATCCATGGTCCCAAAAGAAGCAGAACAGCAAGAGCACCATTCTGGAAATGTTTAACACACTCTGAAACCCAGAAATGCTAATCCATGATCTCCTGGGCGTAAGAAAGAACTGCAGATGTTGGTTTAAATTGAAGGTGGACACAAAATGCTGGAGTAACTCAGCGGGTGAGGCAGCATCTCTGGAGAGAAGGAACGGGCGATGTTTCGGGTGGAGACACTTCTTCAGACTGACCTCCTGGCTAATACAAGACTGCAGTGGAACCACTTGGAGATCAATTAATTAATCTCTGAATGCGGCAACAGATAAACTCGGTCAGGCGAGGTCAACATATATACTTGGCTTGTATGGAGAGAACCGCATAAAAACAGATTTAAAAAACATTAAACCGGATCCATCAGTAGTCCCTTACCGCGTGATTTCATGCCAATGAAACGATTCTCTACGATGTCTATGCGTCCAACCCCATGCTTACTCCTGGAAAAAAAGGATGAATGACATAGTTCAGTTTCCTTTTCAGACCGGGGAAATCACCCCCATAAAAGGTACCACAGGGCATTAACTAATAGGCTCAAGTGATGTAGACATTAATATGGTGGAGGTTAAAAAGGGCCAGTCAACTGAGAGACAGTGAGATAAACTCACACAATGGACATTCTGCCTCATTAAAGGATGTCAAAATTTTTTAGTTTGGCTGCACAATTCCAAGGCACACAGCCCGGCACTTTGTCGGGGCCTGAATAGCAGTGAAGTCAGATTAGAATAAAATGAGGCTGATCTTTTCACACACTTTGAAGGGAGACGTCGAGTGGTGCACAAAGAGGCAATTCTCCAGGTCGACAGCATGCTGCTGGAGCAGTGCGGTGTCGGGAGCAGCTGATTAAATCCGGAAGAAGACCTCCAGGGCTGCCACACTGAAGGTGCACACAGACAAAAATCCATGCAGAATTCTCACAGTCCAGCCAGCGATCGGCAGCCACTCAGGACATCACAGTAAGCTCAAGGAAAAAAAAATACAGTAAATCCAATCTCATTTATACATGTCTATTCAACATCACATAAAAACTCATTGCAATGCAAATCCCGCTTTCATCTTGCAAACACACAGCACTTAAAGTGGCTTTTTTAGAAGAATGGCAAGCGAGGAAGTTGACAATTAAAAGTGACAGAAACCAGGAGACAAGTTTTTTTTAAAGAAATAAACCCTTTTTAACATCACAGCTGTATTCATGCAAGTCTCATTGTGCATGTGAAGTCATTTTGCCCAATCTTTTAAATAACAGTTTAAAAGAGGATAAA
This sequence comes from Okamejei kenojei, assembly GCA_035221665.1. NCBI lineage: Eukaryota > Metazoa > Chordata > Chondrichthyes > Rajiformes > Rajidae > Okamejei > Okamejei kenojei. Next base: position 18,409,406 of record CM069163.1, read on the forward strand.
GCTCAGTTTTATATCATTGCAGCATTCTGTCCCAACACAACACATAATTGCTATGTCACGCATTCTTTCGTGGACAAAACAAAACAATAAACTTCTACCTAAACAAAACTTAGAATTGATACACGTTTTATTTAACATTGCATAAACCCTTTCCCAGACCTTTTATCCCCTCGAAAGACAGAGCCTATGATAAATCACATCAGTTTCAAATGGACACCGTCTGAATTTCAAATCATTATTGGAGAAAAATATACATAATAATTTGAAACAATTTTTCAATTGTGATTCTGTATGAATTAGACAATCTATAAAATTCAACAAACCAGGCAGAAGAGATCTGCTTTTAAGTCTACATTTGACTCAAACATTAGGATAATTATCATGTTATTTTCTTGTGATGGTACTGCATACCAGCATCTGTAGCGCGACTCATGTTTATGAATTGTGCCAAACATGATTGGTGCGGACTCTGTCGGTTAAAGGGCCCGTTTCTCTGTTTCTATTTTGTATCTAACTAAACATGGATAACATCAGTTTAGTTCAGAGATACAGCATGGAAGCAGGTCCGTTGGCCCACCGGGTTTACGCCAACCATAGATCACCCGCTCACACTAGTTCGAAGCTATTCCGCTTTCGTATCTACTCTCTACACACTTGGGGCAATTTACAGAGGCCAATTAACCTGTAAACTCGCATATCTTTGGGGCGTGGAGGGAACCAGAACACCTGGAGGAAACCTACATGGTCACAGGGGGAAAATGCAAACTCCACAGAGACAGCACCCAAAGTCAAGACCAAGCCCAGAGTCCCAACTGCGTCACTGTGCCGTTCGTGAAGCAAAAGATTTAGAACATTTACTTGTTTAGAACTAGAGTTTGGTTATTATATTATGAGCTAAAGTGTCACTAACATTTGCTATGTTGATTGAAAAAAAAATTGTTGATGAATGTATCTTAATTTTTAATTGATATGCGCACCTGCACCTTTTTATCTACAAATATACCAATAATATCTCACTATTATTCTGCATCCTCTACATTATTTATTATTCATATTATTTGATCATTGTATATTGTTAAAATTATTAAAGCACCAAGCAGTTTTAGTGACAGAATCTTCACTGATCCAGACAAATTTTCAATTCACCAATCTGTATTAATAACCAGATTATTAGAAGGCAAAAAGATAATAGCCTGGACATTCTTATTTTCTTGAAGAGCGCCAAACAATCATTTTATGGGCTTCCATCCACAAACTGGACCTGGAAGTAACACTATGTAGAAACAAAGAACTGCAGAAAACACAAAGTGTTGGAGAAACTCAGCAGGTCAGGTAGCATCTCTGGAGAGAGTGGACAGGTGACATTTCGGGTCTAAAGAAGGGTCTCAACCTGAAACGTCACCGATCCTTTTTCTCCAGAGATGCTGCCCGACACATTGAGTTACTCCAGCATTTTATATCTATCTTGACCAAATGCTACCTAGAGCCCGTGAGTGGAGCCTTATGGGCCTGTCCCACTTAGGCAATTTTTTGGGCGACTACAGGCGACTGCCACAAACTTTTCAACATGCTGAAACATTTTCGGAGACAGTGGCGACAATTTTTGCTGTCGTAGGTTGTTGTAGATGTTATCATAGGTGTTGTCGTAGGTGCTGTCGTAGGTTGTCGCCAGGTGTCGTAGGTGAATTCCATTAATTTTTTTCCTTGGCAGTCGCCTAAAGAGTCGCCTAAGTGGGGAAGCCATTAAGAGGCAAAAGGGAAAGAACTATTGTATAGAGGACCAACCAATGACTAAGATGGTAGGAAAGCAATATTGATGAAATTATTTTCCATTCATATACCCAATGTCGGGAACACTAACTTGTAATATAATAACCAAATTCCAGATCTAAACAAATAAATGTTCTAATTCAGTTTTAGTTTATTGTCACGTAAACCAAGGTACAGTGAAATGCTTTTGTGGTGTGCTGCCCAGTCAGTAGAAAGGCAATATATGATTACAATCGAGCCATTTACAGTGTATAGATATAAGATAAGGGAGTAACGTTTAGTGCAAGGTAAAGTCAGCAAAGTCCGATCAAGGATAGTCCGAAGGTCGCCAAAGAGGTAGATGGAATTTAGCACTGCTGTCGGATTGTGGTAGGACGATTCAGTTTCCTAATAGCAGTTGGGAAGAAACTGTGTCTGAATCTTGATTCCATTATTCGACCAAATTCATTCAGTAGAAACAAGGAACAGCAGACGCTGGATAATATACACAAGGACACAAAGTGCTGGAGTAACTCAGCAGGTCAGGCAACGTCTCTGGAGAACATGGATATGTGACATGTTGGGTTAGGACCATTCTTCGGTCTGAAGAAAAGTCCTTATCCAAAATGTCACCAATGCAGTCTCTCCAGAGTTCTAGTGAGGCACCATTGGCCATCTTTGATCATGAGGCCCTATCAACAATGTTCACAGCACACAGTGGTGTAGCCTCACACCACCAGAAACCCGGGTTTGATCTCGATCTTGGATGCTGTGTAGAATTTGCACGTTCTCTCCCAATGATCACATGGGTTTTCCTCTGGGTCCTCTGGTATACTCCCACATCCCAAAACTGTGCAAGTAAAAGGTTAACTGGTCTCTAAATTGCCCCTTGACTGTAATCAATTGATGGGAAAGTGGGATAACATAATATGAAAGGGTTGGTGTGGGCTGAAGGGCCGGTTTCCACACCGTCTCACCAAACCAAACAAAATTCAGGCTCGAGGTTTTTTCGGAACATGGCATCTTTCCCAGGTTGGAGGAACTGTGGCCAGAGATCAGGATTTGGGATTGGTGGCAGAGCTGGAAAGGGTGCAGAGAAGATTTACAAGGGTGCTGCCAGGACTCAAGGACCTAAAACTAAAGGCAGAGGTTGTGCAGGATCGAACTCTATTCCTTGGAGAGCCATTGTATTAATTGGCCATTGCAAATTACCCTGAATGTATAGGTGAATGGAGGAGTCTATGAGAATGTTGGATCTCCCTATGATTCCAAATGGCCACTGTGAAAAGTGCTAAACGATCACATATCATTGCATTCTTCTCTTCCCAAAAGTCTGGTTTGGCTCAGCCACCAAGCATGACATCCGGTTGTTGGCTGCAACCTTCCCCCCCCCCCCCCCCCCCCCCCCCCCCCCATCGACGAACTGTATGCTGCAAGGGCCAGGAAGAGAGCAGGTAAGATCATCTCTGACCCCTCTCACCCTGGCCACAAACTCTTCCCTCTGGAAGGCGACTCTGGACTGTCAAAGCCACCACAGCCAGACATAAAAACAGCTTTTTTTCCCCACGAACAGTAACTCTATTCAATAACCAAAACTCTGCAGCCTCCTTGTGCACTTGTATTTTATTTCATTCTACACGTGCTTAACTTATGTTTTTATTTTTAATCGTCTACTGTATATCATGTTATTACATACAAGCAAAGCACCAAGGCAAATTTCGTTGTATGTATACATACTTGGCTAATAAAATGTATTCAAATCAATTCAATTCTCTTTTATTTATTGAGAGATATTTTACTTTTGACTCCAATCCTTCAATTGGCATTCTGCCTGGATGTGCAAGCCGAGATTGAGTGTTGCCAACTATTTGATTGTCAGGGACCTCCATGTGGACCCCTATTGTTGACACTGGAGAGAAGGAATGGGTCACCCATTCCTTCTCTCCAGGGAGGCTGCCTGTCCCGGTGAGTTACTCCAACATTTTACGTCTATCTTCAGGTTAAACCAGAATCTACAGTTCCTTCCTACACATTTTGTCTGCTCCACTGCAGAATTTCCTCAAGCAATGTCTACTTGTGAAGGTAGACAAAAAGGTTGGAGAAACTCAGCGGGTGAGGCAGCATCTATGGAGTGAAGGAAATGGGCAACGTTTCGGGTCGAAACCCTTCTTCAGTCGTTCTTTTGAAGAAGTTCCCCTCCTCTCTCCGACGAGCAACATCCTCTCTCCCTGCTCCATGTCTGCAAATCCTCCTGCTCTCCCGACTCAATGACCACGTTTTAACCCAGACTCTCTACCACAGCAACACGCGTTTTAACAATGGCCTGTTTCCTTTAACATCTTTACTTTTTTTGCATATCTTTCATTGGTTTGTTCCACATCTCTCTACTGTCTATATCTCTTGTTTCCATCTCCCCTGACTCTCGTCTGAAGAAGGGCTCCACCTGAAAGGTCACCCATTCCTTCGCTCCAGAGATGCTGCCTGTCCCGCTGTGTTACTCCAGCATTTTTGTGTCTACCTGCTGTTGACACTCGTGGTCTCGTGAGCAGGGCAATAATTAAGGGCAGGCATTCTGACCGACTCTCACCCCTCCTCAAGAAAGCATTAGTTGTTAATTGCATTATCTGTGGCTCACCATTGTTCCTTTCAACCCACTGGGCCTGTCCCACCATTCAGCGAGATAATAGCCATTGTGGACCTCAACTTTAATCAATGCCCTGACCTAACAAAACTGTCTATTTCTTTCCTTTAATTAACTCGGCATCCATTGCCTTTCCGAGGAGAGATTACCACGAGACATGCAAGGAACTGCAGATGCTGGAATCTTTTATGCAAAAGCACAAAGTGCTGGTGCAACTCAGCCGTGCAGCAGCATCTGTGCAGTGAGTGGACAGGCAACGTTTCAGATCCAAACCTGAAACATTGCCTACTCAATCCCTCTACAGAGCTTATCACTACCCTGTTTTGTTTCAAAACAGTAGTTCCCAATTTCACTTCTAAACCTTCCACATCCCCTCACTTAGGATAACTATCAGAAGCAGGAACCTTTCACCTATTTTGTCAAATCCTATTGCCATTCAACTTACATTGGCCAGCCCCATAATTTCCAAACTCTGGGGAATACAATTAAGCTTACATAAGTGTCGGAAGGAATTGGAGATACTGGTTTAAACCGAAGATAGACACTAAATGCTGGAGTAACTCAGCGGGACAGGCAGCATCTCTGGAGAGAAGGAATGTGTGACGTTTCGGGTCGAGATCTGAAATGGGTATCGATCCGAAACGTCACCCATTCCTTCTCTCCAGAGATGCTGCCTGTCTCGCTGACTTACTCCAGCAGCATGTGTCAAACTTACACAAGAATCTCCATGGTTTCATCTTTTAAATTCTGGTACCTTTGTGGTGAATTTAAACCACGTACACTCTTTGGGTACCGAAGCTCCCAATTTAGTTTTCAGGGTCAGGTTTCTAGTTTGCTTGTTGCAGCTGAGTGATATTATCACCTGGATAATGTTACTGCCTGGAGCAAACTGGCAGGATGACACTGACTAAACTTCCAACACCAACCCTTGCAGGAACCTATCGTTTCCCGCTCTCCTGCTAAATTCCCAAGCCACTAAACAAAATTAAAACACACTGATGCTTCAGAATCCAGGTCAGCTGAGTAATTTAGGGGATTGCCTTGGAGAAGTCCATCTCGCGTCTTCCTCAGTTACTGAGAAAGTCAGGGAACTGTAGTGTCGGGCGCCCCTACCATTTGTACCTTGTAAAGGGCTAGTGAACCTCCTGGCTAAGAAAATCTGGGGGAAAGCAAGGATCTAGCTACCTAGAAACATATAAAATTACAAAAGGACTGGGCAAGCTAGATGCAGGAAAAATGTTCCCAATGTTGGGCGAGTCCAGAACCAGGGGCCACAGTCTTAGAATAAAGGGGAGGTCATTTAAGACCAAGCTGCAAAAAATACTTTATTACCCAGAGAGTTGTAAATTTATGGAATTCCCTGCCACAGAGGGCAGTGGAGGCCAAATCACTGGATGGATTTAAGAGAGAGTTGGATAGAGCTCTAGGGGCTAGTGGAGTCAAGGGATGTGGGGAGAAGGCAGGCAAGGGTTATTGATAGCGGACGATTAGCCATGATCATATTGAATGGTGGTGCTGGCTCGAAGGGCCTCCTCCTGCACCTATTTTCTATGTTTCTATGTTACCTTGCCATTGCAATTGTGGCAAGAGGCTGCCAAACATAATGGGTTTGCAAGACTCGTGCACAAATGGGGCTGGAACATCTTCCATCTATTATTGGGCCAACACAAGCAATCACCTCACCATCTATATCTCTTGTTTCCCTTATCCCTAACCAGTCTGAGGAAGGGTCTCAACCCGAATCGTCACCCATTCCTTCTCTCCAGAGATGCTGCCTGTCCCGCTGAGTTACTCCAGCTTTTTGTGTCAATCTACAAGCAATTAAGCCACTGAATTAGTGCCAGTGGAGGTGTGGCTAGTCAGATAATTCAACAGCTGCAATTCAAAACTAACAGAGGACCTGAAATATTGGGAGTGTCCCCTGTAGAATGTGTAAATCTCCCGAAAATACTCCCAATTCTCACTCCCCCATTCCCAAACACTGAGTCGCTCCTCCAGTGCTGACACAGTGGTCTTTGCTAAGTGTCATGTTCCATCACACACTGGTCGCTGTGTCCACACCTTAACTGCCCAGGTTGGACCTTAGCTGAATGCAGACAATTCTAAGCTGGCAGCAGGGGAAGGTGAAGGGGAACGTCAGTGGTGGTGAATGATCTGCAGACTCAATTCCTGCTCCCTCGGGAAAAACCTAAAGTTCGATGATTAGCTCAGGAAGCATCACTAGACTCAGGAACAGCTTCTTCCCTCTGTTATCAGGCATCTGAATGGATTTTCCTCGAGCTAGGGTACTGTTCGATTCTCCTCTATTTCACTACAGACATTTGGCTTTTTCCTCTGCAACAGATGAGGAGCTACAATGTGAAGAACTGTATTCTGCATGCCATCTTCCTCTTCTCTATCCATTGTATGCGAGTTTGATATGATTGTATCAATGTAAGTGTTATCTGAACTGATTGAATAACACGCAGAACAATGCTTCTCGTTGTACCTCGGTGGGTACACGTGACAGTGCAATAAACCTAAACATGGCGATCGCCGCATGGAAGTGGAGGGGTGGCTGCTGGAGATGGTTGTGGGCTGTCGTATTGGCGGAGGTGGCTGCCATAGACCCTACATAAAGCAGGACCAGCGAGCAGATCGAGTGCAGCCTACGACAGCTGCAGGGAGCGGCGGTGGAAGGAGTCATCTCACCGGCCTGAGATGCCCTAGACTCCAGAGTCTCGCAGATCGGAGCCTGCGGCCGGCCCGTGGGTCGACGGAGCCCACAGCTGGGGCCTGGGTCAGTGCCACAGAGGCGACTGGAGAGGAACCGGTGGCGATAGTGGAGAGGTCGGTGCAGCGGTCGAAGATGGCGCCGACCGATGGACGAGGAACGGACCACGTGGAAGTGAGGAAGGAACAAAGGGGGACTCGGCGTGGGAGGACCGCCGTGAGGTAGGGGGAGAACCAAAGGGGACCTGGCGCGGGGAATAGTTGTATACCTTGGGTATGCAAGCAAAGAATCTCACTGTGACTTGTCACATGTGACAATAAAGTTTTCATTCAAACATGAGAAATATAACAATAGCATATCTCCTTGTGTTAAGATTAGACTTTTCAGAGAATTGGAAGTTGCACGATGCACTGGAACAGCACGAGGAGAATTGCCAAGGTCCAGAAGGGGATTTATTATACTGTTGTATAGTATGATTGAGCTGGATACCACTCAGAATTACCTTTTCACTGTACACATGGCAATAAATAAATTAAACTAAATGCAAACCCCAAACCCTCCACCCCATATTTAGAGTGATACAGTGTGGAAACAGGCCCTTTGGTCCAACTGCCCACTCCAGCTTATTTTATTTCATTTTTTTAAAATTTTTATTTTATTTTATTTATTAGAAGTAATGTACATTACAGTGATATAAGCCAAAAATAACATAATACATTTCATGTACCACTTCTTGTTTTAAACTTTGAAAAGAAGAAAAATAGATAAAGTTAGATAAGATAGTAAGTGCGTGAAAAAGTGATCAGGAAAAACCCGTAGAAGCGTAAAACACGAGAAAGAATTAAAAAAAAGAGAAAGAGAAAAAAGAAAATATAAGAAAGTAAAATAAGATAAAAGGGATGTACCTACTTCGTATCTTTACACACCCCTCACCAGATCCTGAAACCGTTTATTTTCAAAGTTGTATTGCACCCTATGCTTGTAATAAGTCGATAAATGGAGACCAAACCTTTTGGAAATGGTCTGATTTGCCTGCTAGGAGGAATCTCATATCTTGGAGGTGTAACATTTCGGACATATTTGAAATCCACATTTTTATTGTTGGTGTGGGAGCGTTTTTCCAGAATTTAAGTATGAGTTTTTTTGCCATTATTAAGCCATAATCAAGGAAGCTCTTTTGGAACGAAGTCAGCTCAAAGCTGGCTTCCATTGTTCCAAAAATAATCAATTCTGCGTTCGGTTTCAGTTTTATTTAAAATAATTTGTGCACATACAGCAAGTGTTTTTTGGGTAAGATGCAGGCAATGTTTAAATTTTCAAATGGCATATCCTCATTCAAGTCATAAGAAACCTGCAAGGAACCTTATACTTACCACAGTTTGATTTTATAAGCAAGTAATAGGATTTAACTGGAGCGGAAAAATGTATAACCATATTTCCAAGATAATTTCTTGCAACTTAAGTATTTTAACAACCTCCCCCCCCCCCCCCCCCCCCCAACCACAACCGAACTCGGCTCACACTCGGGGCTGGTTTACACCTCCTTTGGAAGCCACAGAGTTTGTTCTGCAATTCAACATTAAAAACATTAATAATTCCCCTACCCAATTTTGTTGGCGTACAGGAACACTTCAAGGGGTGAGTTGCAAGTGGTTTTATCACCTAGGTTGGTGATCTTGATCGGAACACCTGCAACAGAGAGAGAGAGAAAAAAGCAAGCATTAAGGCATGGGTTCCCCATCTTCATGGTTGGTGCATTAAATAGGGCTGACATATATGAACTATGAATATACCCGAGTAACTAAGAACTCAGTGAGCCTTAGCTGAGGAAGCTGTATTGAGACAAAAAAAAACTCCTTTCTTTTTTTTTGGCCGTGAAATCATGGCCAGGCCCTTTACTAATTAAATTTCACACTTCAGCATTGTCTGCGCCACAGCACCTTCTGTCCCACCAGTACCTCATGTAGGCTGGACAAATGAGCGACTAGAATGGGCTTTTTCAGGCTGATAAATGGTGGGGAGCACACAGCGCAGTCGGCATGCACACATGCTCCACATTATCCTGCCCCTACAAAGGTGAATGTCTGTAGTAGTCCATCAAGGAGAATAACCCCATGAATTAATCATTGCCCAAAACAGGCAACAAAAAAAAAAAAAAGGGAGATGTCATTGGCTTCTTAATAGCTGCACGAAATGAGCAATAAATGAAACAGGAAGCAGTTGGGGGTGTGGAAGAGGGCGAAGCAGTAAGCCAGTCTCTAATCTCCTTCACATCCATCTGTCTACCTTATTAGCATTTAGCACAGCAATCAGTTGCCAATCAGAGTAAAATAGCCTTTTTAGCCTTTTCTCCACGAAGTGTAAGCTCCACATTAATGATTACTAAACCCCGGCAAATTTTTGAGCCCATGTCATTGTCCTCCACATATCCTCGCGAGCACCAACATAGTCATCCTGTTGTTCATAATGCTACTTAAGTCTGAAAAATAGTTAATAATTAGATTAAAACTTCAAATAAATTAACTCTTAAATGAATAGTTATAGCAGGGGGGCTTAGTCCACGACAGCCACTAAAATGTATTAGATTTTGGCACATCTATTCCCAGACACAAAAGATGTTAACATAATAGTGCCTGTGGAAAAGCACTGCATTGCTACTCTGAGATAAAAACACAATCAAAGGCAGTGTTAAAGGGAAAGTTTAATAATGTAACACTTTCAAGATTGGTTTCCATTTTTGTTTCAACAGTCAAACCATCACATAATATTCAAGTAATGTGAGGTTTTTAGTTTTAAGTATACTTAATATTAGTTTTAAGTGCACTTAACGATATGGCAGCTCTTAACACTTACAAGCATGTAACCTGTATCAATATGCTGGCAAGTGATGTTACAGCTAGAAAATTGCTGTGTTCAAGGAGCAGCAGCTTCACACCTGGGCCAGTACCTCCAAGCGGGGCTACTCGCCTTCAGGCATAAACAAGCGAGGACAAGATTAAACTCTTGTTAAATTTGTGCAATAGCATTGGAGGTATACGGGCACTTTAGCAAGTATCGGAGGAACACTACTCATGACCAGACTACAATCCACAGACCTGCATGGAAACATTGAGTCTAGAGTCAAGAGAGTTTTATTGTCATGTGTCCCAGATGGGACAATGAAATGGATGTCAACATCCAGGGAAGACTCATGGGAGATCTAGTGTTATAAAGGCACATTAAAACTGTTTATATCAATGGGCAGCAGAGTGGCACAACTGATCGAGCCACTGCCTCACAACGCCCGAGACCAGAGTTTGATCCTGACCAGAGGTGCTATCTTTGTGGAGATTGCAGGCTCTCGCTGTGAGCACTTGGGTTTTCTGCAGGTGCTCCGGATTGCCCCATGCGTCCCAAATACGCGCAGGTTTATAGGTTAATTGGACTTTGCAAATTGTCCCTATTGAGTGGTAGAACGTGGGGGAGAATCGATAACAAATTGGATTAGATTAGTGTAAATGAGCAACTGATGGACTGATGGTCTGCTAAAAGGGCCCGTTTCTCTCTCCATCTCTGGATTCATATTTATTCAATTGTGAATCAAAATAGGGGACAACCAGAATATACAGTTATTGCCTGGAAGGTGTGAGCATTATTCATTATGTTACAAGACATCGTTACGAGTGGTGATCCTGCCCACCGCGAATGGTCAGTGCAGTTTACCCAAATGGACCAATTGCAAGGATGAAAGGGTTATCCTATGAATGTTTGAGTAGGACATGTCAAAAAAAAATAAAATATATATATATGTATATATATGCAATGCAAAACAAGGGATGCTTTCCTCACAGTCAAGCTTTAAGGGGACCAAGATGAAGTTTTTAATCAGTTTATGATCTCAGAAGGTTGAGACGCATTCTAATTCTTCTCCCTGGATGCCACAGATGGTTGTTTGGTATATTCAAGGCCGATGTTGACAGATGCTTGGGCATTGAGAAATTTAATAAGAACTGGAGGGCCAACTATTTCCTGGGTCTATGGAACAAACTGTCAGAGAAAGTAATTTGGGCAGTTACAACAATAACAACATTTAATAGGCGCTCGGACAAGTACCTGGATGGGAAAGGATCAGAGGGATGTAGGTCAAATGCATACAAATGGGACTAGCTTGTATGGGGCATCTTGCTCAGCATGACAAGTTGGGTCAAAGGGTTGCTTCCTTGCTGTATTACTATGACCAGCCAGGCTAAAATGTCAAAATCAGAAACAGAGGGACAAATCTAGTACCAACAGCACAATACCGTGGTATTACTGTTTACTCGATTAATGAATGACAGCCAATGTGGGTTTGTGGTATTTACCCAACTTGATTATGTTTTTCAATGAAGTAACAGCAGGTTGATGGGAGAGGGCTGAGCTTTTGACATGGTGAAAGCCTTTTGATGAATAGCTTTATAATAGGTTGGGTAAAACATCGAAATCCATTAAGTATACAATGAGGTCCACCAGCTAACAGAACTGACACTACTGTTCATGTTTTTATTAATGACCAGACGATGGGATATGGTGCATTCTTCCAAAATCTGCAGATGATGTAACAGTCCAACATGAATATTCTCTTCAAAGGGACAGACTGGTGAAATTATATATGGCAGATGAAAGTTAAGACAGTAAGGTGGGAAGTGAACAATCTTAGAAAGAAGAAGATGATTATATAATGGATTAAGTTATATAAACTATATGATGCAAACTTAAAGAAATTAGGTGCAGAGGCTTAGGTTCAAAGCAATCTAGTTTAAGCTGCCGGGGAAAATATTTGAAGCTGGTACATTAACAGCATTTAAAAGACATGGCTTGGAAAGGTATAGAGGGACATGGGCCACACATGGGCAAAATGGAGCATCTTGGTTGGCATGGATAAGATGGGTCAAAATGCCTCGGTTCCGTTCTGTATGACTCTAGGATGAGATTGCGGAGCTGGTCAATAAAGCAGATGGGTTTATAAACACAAAAACAAAATAGAAAAGCTATGGTCACTTCAAAATGGTCATAAATCACTGATTAGGTCTCAGCTGGAGTGCAATGTCTAATAATTATAATGCTATACAAATGCAAATTTCTATTCTAATTAATTGTAAATTGACAAAAAAAACTTGTGAGCAGTCATGTCCAAAGTTGTGAATGACACACAATGCAAGCCATGTCAGTTAAATATTTTAGCAAATGGGATACTATTGACTATACTGACTGTTGCAGTTTGGAAAATTATGCCCCTCTAATACTTTTATACATTTATCATCCTCTGTGTACCCCCACCCGCCAAGCTAAAATGGGGTGGGGGGGGGGGGGAGGAAAACACTTACCGTGTTTGAATTCAATCTCCAGTTTGTCAGGGGTGTTTGTAGACTTCACTGGGTCAATGGTCATCGTCTGCATACCATCTGGTGCATGGTTCTGTCGTGTTATTTAAAATTTAAAAAAAAAAAAAAAAATCAGCTTTTGATTGCATACTTTGATAGTGTATGTTAGGAGAAAGAAAGATTGGCTCCTTGTGTTTATTTTTCCCAACACGACACAAACATTTGGAGTTTATGCAACGAGCAACAACACCGCAAAAGACTGATTTTTTAAAATTCTGTTCTCGATGTAGGTGATACTACATTCCGGTGGCCAATTTCAAGCAGAAAAAAAACAATATCATCCCACCCATTGATTTATACTAAATATTTTGTTTTGTTCAACATTTTGGTTCCAGGATCAAAGCATTGACTAAGTAAATCAATAAATCTCAGTTTGCTAGATAAAACCCATAAAATATTGGGATTTACTTCCCTTGCATTTCAATGGAAAAATTCTAACCACATTGAAGTCATTATTTTGTGAATACTAGAGCAGAAATCTAATCGTTTATCATTGACATTCTTAAAATCGATTTTAGTTTAGGGATGCGGGTGCAGAAATGGGCCCCGTGGCCCACCACGTGCACGCCAACCAACGATCCCTGCACACTAACACAATCCTACAAATTAGGGACAATTTTACTCAGCCAATTAGCCTACAAACCTGTACGTTTTTGGGGTGTGGTGGGGAATCGGAACATCTGGCAAAAACCTACTCGGGTTCACGGGGAGAACGCAAAAAAACTCCATTCAGACGGCGCCCATAGTCAGGATCGAACCCAGGTCTCAGGCGCTGTACGGCAGCAACTCCACCGCCGCGCCACTGCTCCACCATAGTTTTAAAAATAGAACTCGCACGGGTAGTTAACACTGCATTCAACAAAAGGCATTTAACTGTACCTCAGTGCATGTGACAACACGTTATATTCAAGGGCAGCACAGCGGGAGAATTGCTGCCTTTCAACACCGGAGACCCGGTTTCGATCCCGACTATGAGTGCTGTCTGATTGTACCTTCTCCCCATGACCGTGTGGGTTTTCTCCAAGATCTTTGGTCTCCAAAGATGTGCATGTATGTAGGTTAATTGGTTTGGTGCAAGTGTAAATTGTTAATGTGCGGGGATCGCTGGTCGGTGCGGACCCGGTGGGCTGAAGGGCCCCTTTCCACGCTGTATCTCTAAATTAAAGTAAAAATAAATGAAGCAATATAAAAGAGCATAAACTTGCAACTAATGCATTCGCTACTCAATTCATTCTCCAAGCATCACAATTTCTACTGACGCCCATGGCATGACCTACATGCTGTGTGACAGAATGGCAAGATGCGAGCTGATAAAATCTCCAGCTTTTTGCTGCAGTAAAAGCAGATTCGGCAGGTTGCCTCACAAATAGTCAGATAAGCAACGGCCAATGGTGACGGCGAACTGCAAGAGATGACTCGGGACAGAAAATGAGGCCGAGAAAGAGAAAAGGAAAAAGGCATGGAACCATAGAAAGAATAGAAAAGATAAAACACTCACAGCTTTTCTTTCCGTTTCAACTGCGGATTTTAGTAAAAGAAATATTGGCAAAGTTTTGCAATGTTGTTAACCTTATACCAAAATCGAGGAAATCTAAAGGAAATATTTATGCATTTCAACAGAAAAATGTGGTGGAGGATAGCTGGATCAGGGTAAATAGATGTTTGAGGGGGGTGGGGGAACACACATTCATTGATTAAATCCATTAATGCTTTACTACCTGGTAATAATAGTCTGTTTCCCCATGGTGCAGATGCACATTCTAGCACATGTGAAAATAATATTATCCATTTTAAATTGGAGATGGCAACAAAGAATATAGCAGTGTTGAACTCTGCCATTTGAGTTGTTTGCATCTGAAACTTTGCAGCTGAAATACAGATAGGAACTGTAGAAGGCACAGTGTAATAAGGGCATTACATTCCTCGATCAAGCTCCGTGCCTACTACAAATTCTGCTCCATCTAGAACGGCTCTTTGCAAATTTAAAACAGATACATCTTTTTCCCTAGAGGCACGGAAACAGTTGCTGTAATCGTTCAATAATTGCTCCTATTGCCCTCAGCAAAGAAAATGAACCAGGTTTACCCAAAACTGTACGTTCCCGCACTGGATACATTGAGAAATTAAAATATCTTTGAAGGGGAGAAAAAAAAAACGATCACCGACTTGAAAATGTTGGTTCAGAGGACTTCTAGTTTCCCTGTGTTTTTTTTGTAGTGTGAATCTAAAAATAAAAAGCTGCCTTAAGCTGTAAATATTAATTCACAACATCAATAGGTTGCTAAAATAATATTTACAATTGTGATAACATTAAGAAGTTAGAGAGAAAAAAAATCCTGCCTTTAATTTCCCTCAAGCAGATTTCATCTTGTCCTTTGACATGTGCTCAGCTGGAGTCAGAGCAGACTCAGAGAAGGTAGTCAAGCAAGCGGCAAAGACTGCAGTTGATATAAAATTTGAGTTGATTTGGTATTGAATGAAAACCATTGCAGCTCTATGACCTTGGCAGATGTCTGACCACCACAGTTTATTATTTTAAAAAAAGGGCATTTTTTGTGATAGGAGAGTTTAGGATCAAGCCGTTTAGAGAATGATTCAGTGTCCGTAGATGGAATGCTTTATTTAAGTTACTGGCAGCATCAATCATTGCGGGACTAGAGCTTTTTTAAAAAAACAACTTGGCTACATGGGAAGAACCACATTTATAAAATTGGATCAAACACTGGCAGCAAATTTTTTTTAATGCCTTTTCATTCGCAACAATGAGGGATGAACAAAGTAATACGATATGAATAGCAATTTACTTTGCAAATTAGCATTGCACCGAAAATATCCTTTGCCCTTCAAAATAAATGTTTCTATTTAAAGAGATACAAAATATTTATAGATTGACAAAATAATGCAGCGATCCTTAACAAAATCCATGTCGTGTTAATCTCCAACACTGGACTGTTAGCTCAATTAATTTACTCAGTGGAGGAACCATTCAGTGACGAGTAGTAGTGTTTGGGCTGCAATAGGTGTTAAACAGTAAATAGGAATTGTATAATGTTGAGTTCATTAAAACTAAAAAGAGAGAGATATTTAAAAATATTTCTCTACCCGATTCCACAATGCAGACACGTGTTTTATCGATTGGTCAGAGATTTTCCGAGGTGCAATCAGTAATTTGACTCCAAGAAACAATTTGTCTAAAAAGTCAGATCAGTATGCCATAGAGAAATAAATGAAATGTTTACGAAAGAACTGCAGATGCTGAAAAAAAAAAAAAAAAAAATCAAAGGATAACAAAAATGCTGGAGAAACTCAGCGGTGTATAGAAAAATGCATTAGCAGAATGCAGTCATCAATTCATTCAGACAACAAGACGACCAGTTGTGTTACAAGGTCAGTTTTTGCTTTCACTAAAAAAAAGGTCTTTATTCGCTCTATAATAGTCCAATGGGAAATACAACAATTGGGTTAGGTTTGCAACGTTACTTCCCTGCTCTTTCTTTCCCTACAAATAGCGGAGAATTCTCCCGAATACATGAATTGTGGGAGTTTTGTTCTGCATACAGCAAAACTGTTCTCTTGACTCTGATGTGCAAGCCAAAGGCTTGACACCACACATCACCAGTCCTCAGACCCATGAACTTGGAGGAATAAGTTGTGAAAACAAAATAGACCAAGAGTAAACAGACAAAAATAGTGCTGTTTGGGAAACTAATGAATTTTGGAAGGGATGGTAAATACATTTACATAAATTTATAACATAGTGGTGACAGGGCAATGTAACTCAGCAGGTCAGGCAGCATCTCCGGACAACATGGATAGGTGATGTTTGTCGGTTGGGATCTGGAAGTTTCTTGTGCCAACATTTAAAAGACAGATAGGGATAGGAAGGGTTTAGAGGTCTATGGGACAAAAGCAGACAGATGAGACTAGCCAAATATGCCAACTTTGTCAGCATGATCAAGATGGGCCAAAGGGCCTGTTTCCGTGCTATACAATTTTGACTGTATAATCAGCGGCCTCGGTATTCATGTTGACATCTGGAAAAAACACCTACGTTCAGTTTTAAGTGAACTCCTTTGCTGGTATTTAACTAATAGGTGGATTAAAGAAGTACATAAACCAGAAAAATATAACACAATACAATGCGAACTCGAGACTTGGACTTATGACTGTTTAAACGCACATTAATTTATTCTGCGGTTGCTCGGGTCTCGATCTGAACAAGGTCCTCCTCCTTGTTCTAAATTCAGGATACTACTAATTTTATTGAAATTTGCAAGGTGGCTATTGAAATGTGCTTGCACCTTTAAGACCCCTGCACTGCTGCTAAATTCTTCCTCATGAAAAGCAAAAGTTGCATTGGTCACAAATGGAAGAAGGTTCCCATTTTTAGAAGCAAGGTGTAATCAAGCACCAAGTATAGTACAGAAGTTGGGAGGATCATGTTGCAGTTGGACAAGACGTTGGCGAGACTGCATTTCGAGTATTGTGTTCAGTTCTGGGCACCATGTTCTAGAAAAGATGTTGTCAAACTGGAAAGGGTACAGGGAAGATTTACGAAGGATGTTGCTAGGACTTGAGGGTCTATTCCCTGAAGCACAGGAGGATGAGGAGTAATCTTATAGAGGTGTATAAAATCATGAGAGGAATAGATCAGATAGATGCACAGAACCTCTTGCCCAGAGTAGGTGAATCGAGGACCAGAGGACATAGGTTTAAGGTAAAAGGGAAAAATGTAATAGGAATCTGAGGGGTCACTTTTTCACACAAAAGATGGTGGGTGTATAGAACATTCTGCCACAGGAGGTAGTTAAGGCTGGGACTACCCTAACGTTTATGAAACAGTTAGACAGGTACATGGATAGGACAGGTCCAGAGGGATATGGACCAAACACAGGCAGGTGGGACTAGTGTTGCTGGGATGTGTTGGCTGGTATGGGCAAGTTGGGCCGAAGGACCTGTTTCCACACTGTATCACTCTATGACTAAGTGCGGCGATGCATCTCAGAGAGCCTGCAAGACATTGCAGCTGGCAGTAGGATCGGGTGGAGGGAACCAAGATGGATGCAATTTTTTTTTTCCAAGCTCTTCCCCAGATGTATTTTATATGCAACGAAAGCAAAAAGTTGCGTAAGTGGGACAGGCCTATAAAGCCAGCATCTCCAAAACAACAGTCTAACAACCTACCCTAGACAGCTCATTGTAGACCAGAAATTCATTTACACCCGGTGTTCCATATCCATATGCCTATCTAAAAGCCTCTTAACCTCCACTATTGTATCACGATGCCTGGCAGTGTGCTCCAGGCACCCACCTCTGTGCAAAAACGAGCCCTGCACATCTCCTTTTAATTTTACCCCTCTCACCTTAAAGGTATGCTCTCTAATCTTTGACATTCTCTCATCCAGGCAGCATTCGGCAAACTAATTCTGCACCCCCCCCCAAATCCTCGCACCCTTTCTGTAATCCCAACATGCAGTCGCTGTTGGTTTATTATTACAGGGTCTAGATTCTGCAACTCCCAATGTCATTGCATTATGGAAGTACTATCAGAAAGACTCGGAGCGAAGGCTCACAACCATATTCACAAAGCCTTCCCCACGACATATATATACAAGCCGGAAATTGAATTGAAGTTAAAAGGAAATGCATGGTTAGGGACCAGGGTAGGAATGCAGGGTAGGAAGCAGGAAAGCAGATGGATTTCAATGAATGGCTTTTTCTCTCACCTCTCGACTTCCATGGACCATTGCCCAACAGGTTAACAGGTCAAGTTAACAGGTCAGAGCTACACTCTGCAATACTTCATAGAATGAGACCAATCTACTTTGAGGAAGTTCATGATTCAGAACATAATTTCAATTTTAAATCTCTTTCTAACTTTTATGCCCCAAAAAGTATCACTCAACTGTTAAGCTATGTAGTGGTGTTCTAAAAATCAACATTGGTCTGAAGAAGCTTCTCGACCCGAAACGTCACCTGTTCCTTTTCTCCAGAGATGCTGCCTGCCCCGCTGAGATACTCCAGCTTTTTGTGACTATCTTCGATTTGAACCAGCATCTGCAGTTCCTTCCTACGCATTTACCTTGTACTCTGCATAGTACTCTTTAACTTTGGAGGCACTTCCACATTTCAGTTAGTGATATTTTTACACGGATATATAAACACCACATTTGTGTTCGGTGCTAATGATACTCCCCCCCCCCCCCCCCCCCCGAGATATTGGTAGTTAGTAAAATATAAAAATACAGGAGGATGAAGGCAGTTATAGCAAGTACTAGTCAATATGTCAATGTATCGGTGTTATGGGTCAGACACTAAGAGAAACGTTTCGATCTTATTTGGAAAATTCAGATTTCTGGAACTTAATCCGAACCCATCAGACCACGTTGCGATCCCCATTAATTTTATTTTACAGATTGCAGCAGGAACGCTAAAGTAAATTTATTATGCAATGGCTCTTAAGCAATGTTTCATTACACAGAATGGCAATAAAGCCTGGGATAAAAAATAAATTATTTAAGTGACTCACTCCAAATTTTTATTTAATGAACCTCACACTCAATTATCTTCACTAGTAACTGTAGTGTTAATGCTGCGTGCACCAAAATAAATTAAAATGATTGAAAGATACTAAATTGAAGCATATTGTACTACTTATATACATATATATATATATATATATATATATATATATATATATATATATATATATATATATATATATATATATATATATATATATATATATATATATATATATTTTATTCAATAACCAGTTTCTTCCTGCATATAGAAAGTTGACTTTAAATTATTTTTTCCTCTTTACCAAACATTGAAAGAAAGATTCAAATTGTCTCTCATTTTAATCTGACCTCCACTACTTCTTAAAATGAAAATATACTGCTGCTCGATCAGCTTTCCTTGATTGCTCGGTGTTCCGCTTGCTGCAGCTCCGGAAAACAAATCGTTTTGTACACTGTATCACTGCGTTCCATTTAGTCCGCACTGTAGGAGGCCAGACTGCTATGTCAGCCTCACAGAATCCGAAGAAAGTCTACCCAGAAAGGAGTGAAGAGAAGAAATTGGAGGCAAATGGGCCGTGAAGTAAACCATCATGTAGAGCTATCGATGCTGATAACATTTATTCAATCGCTTGATATTGTTGAGCTTGGCCTGAATGAAGTCTTTCAGGGTGCTGCATGAAGTTAAAGCAAGTAAATTTCTATCTTTTTCTACATTAGCTGCCTCATTGCCCTTCAATCGGCCTCACAAAAGCAGAAAATGGTTATACCATCTGCTTTCAATTCTCTGTAGCCAAATGTTCTTGTTGCGCCAGTGCACACATTCAGAACAGATTCCCCTCACCACCCCCCCTTAGTACCACTCCCCACTATTAGCCTTCTGGGGATGCCTAGCGTCCCACTGCAAAGCAAACTGGTCTGATCAATGAAGTTTGCGTTTCTGTTTTAAACTTTAAAACTCTGGTTTTTAAAACTGTGTTGATAAAATTTAAAATGATTTAATGGAATGTCTTCGTTCCAAAAACAACTAAATCTTGATGCAGACACGAGCAGCAAATGCTGCAATTTCTCCAATTAAGCAGTAACGTAACAATTTGTACTTATGATTAGCGGTCAATTATAACTTTCAAATGTACAATTGCCTTTGCATTTAATTAAATCATGTAACTCCAGCATTAAAAAAAAGATAAGATGTCCTCCAGGTGGCTGTGGGGATTATTTTTCACCAGTCAGGAACAAACAGCATGGATCAGAGCAGGGCTTTTGATCAGCGAAAATACACTTAAACTGTACAAATTTAGAATACACAATTCTAAAAAATTCAATATTTCCAGCAACACAAATTTAGTTGACCTGTTGATCCAAAACTGAGACCAATAGGAACTGAACCACAGCTCAGAAAAACGGTATAGGCAACTATCTACCGAACGCTCAGAATATAGAAATGGACAGCACAAGAACAAGCCCTCAGCTCACAATGTCCCATCACTTTATATACTTCTGTCAGATCTTCCCTCAGCCTCTGGCGTTCAAGTGAGAGTTTGTCCAAGCTCTCATTCTAGATAATACCTCCCTAATCCAGACAGCATCCGAGTAAAATGGAGATGAGGTCAACCTCTGCGGTACCCTCTCCAAAGCCTCCTGTAACGGGGTGACCAAAACTGCATGTAGACTCCGAATGTGGCCTCACCAACGTCTTATAGATCTGCATCATGATTCCATGACTCTCATGGTCAATGCTCAGACCAATGAGGCAGAGCATACCATTGGCCTTCTTGTACCTATTTGTTTCAACATTGAGAAATATACTAGGCACAGTTTTGGTGTAAAACTCAAATTAATAAGAAGTTAATCAATACGTGCCATGGTCCCACTGCTAAACATGACTTAGATGTTCCAACAAAATAAAAATGATGGGCTCAACAAGCATCAGTTCTTCAGCTGTTAACCAATGGGTGTAGACCCGAAACGTCACCCATTCCTTCTCTCCAGAGATGCTGCCTGTCGCACTGAGTTACTCCAGCATTTGGTGTCTACCTTCAGAAGTCAGGTTCCGATGGTTTGAGTATGTAGCAGTAATGGTTTCACTCAGAGAAAAAAAAAACTTGGCAGTTGTCAATCAAAGACAACTTTTATCTGAGGAAGTTATGTGGAGCCATGATCATCCATTCTGTTCTTCTTTGGGTCACTCCAGCTCCCCACGCCGGTGGTTACCAGAGGCAGCCCGAAGGTGGTGCAGGTTGGGGAGTCTAGACTAGACCCAATGGAACAGCACTGAGGGCCAGGTGGGGGAGAGGAGTGGGGAAGTACACACACTGGCTGGAAGGGGGCAAGTGGAACCAAGCAGGGGAAGGATGATGGGCAGATGGAATGAACTGGGGGTGGAGATAGGAGAACTTAAAAAGGTGCAGGGTGCGTCTTTCAGGCTCGTGGAACCAGGTGGGGGAAGGAGATTTAGTTTAAAAATAAGTAATCCTTCTCAAACAAAATCTTCAAGCAGGGCAGCCAAATCCCCCAACATTACGGGCAGAGATGCAAGAAACTGCAGATGCTGGAATCTTGAGGAAACACAACCTGCTGGAGGAAACCCATATGGTCACAGGGAGAACATGCAAATTCCACACAGACAGCACCAAAGGTCAGGATCTAACCCGGGTCTCTGGTGCTGTGAGGCAACCTCTCTACCATCTGCACCACTGAGCAGTCCTTGTCAGGGGTGATATTTGTCTGTAGACTATTCTGGGCATCTGATCCAGCACAGTTGTACAGGCACCAATAATGAAGGCAGACATCAGAAGCAGAAACGCTGTCAGATTTTTAGATTTTGAGCCTGGCACAGTGGCGCAGCGGTAGCGTTTCTGCCTAACAGTGCTTGCAGTGCAGGAGACTCAGTTCGATCCCGACTACGGGTGCTGTTTGTACGTTCTCCCCGTGACCTGCGTGGGATTTCTCTGAAATATTCATTTTCCTCCCACACTGTATGAACATAAATTGGCTTGGTAAATGTAAAAATTGTCCCTAGTGTGTGTAGGATAGTGTTAATGTGCGCAGATTCCTGGTTGGCGGGGAGCCGGTAGGCCGAAGGGCCTGTTTTGTGTTGTATCTCTAAACTAAACACAAGCTAGAAATTCCAAAGCCAGTGTTTGCATGAGTGTGTCCTCAAAAAAATATCAATTAAGGTAATATTCAACTTAATCCTCAGTTTGCAGATTGGGTTGGAGCAACTGAGTTGTAGTACAAAGCATACTTAAACCCATTAGGCGCTTGATGCTTCCATTAAAATAGCTGGCAAAGGAATTTGTATTGACTATCTATGGGAAAATCTTCACAATATGATAGTTGGAAACCTTTCTCATTACGCACTATTAAAATCGGCAAAAGTACAATAGATGCCAACTTTTAAAAATTCACAAAAGCAGCATGTCAATTGTCACCCACGAATGGGGCAGTGGGTGTGCAAGATGCAGTTTAGCATTTCCGTGAGTTACAGGTTGGGAACTTGTCCCTACATTAGACTATATTGCTTTTTGGTGCAAATCAAGGCAACAACATTTCAGGTTTGGGATGACATTACCCATTTAAGCATCAGTTTAACACTGCCTCATCAGCTCAAGCTAGACTATTTGCATCAACATAAACACATCTTAAACAATGTGCTCCAAATGAGATGCCACACACACACACACACGGATACAGATTCAAAACCTTGCCTTGGATCTTTAGTAATCAAGAGTCAACACGTTACATCATTTGATGACAGTTGTAAATTTTTCATGCAAAGTTTCATTACTGCAAAATACATTTACCTCCTGATGATACAAAACCCATCAACAGCTTACCCACCCACTCTCTAATATAAATGAGTAAACATGATAGTAAAAACAGATAAAAGCCTGTAGAGTAGACAAGAAAATGGCTAATGGCAGTGGAAAAGCCAGCTTATTGGATGCTGCTGCCTCGAAAATTGTATTAGTTCATGACCTTCGATCAAACAAGACCCTACATTTCACAATGAGAGAAACCACTGCTGCAAGCTGGCAACTATGAAGCGCTCCTCTGTGAATGTGGCTCATCTGTCTAATTGCTTCTTTATTGTTTGGATGTGACATTGTATTGTACAATGTCACACAGAACGTTTCCCTCCCCATTGATCTTGGCAGCAATAAAAAGCTTTAAAACACAGATGATAATGCAACTAGGGCTTGGCCTTGCCATTTCACCCTCTACCCCCATGAAATTTCAAATTATGGGTCATACACATAACACTTTATAAGCTTAATGGCATAACTGAGAGTATTTCAAGGTCATGAAATATTACCCAGGGGTTTTCCAAGATCCCAGACTCGTAGCTGTGGGAAAACAGAAAATCAAAGTAAACAGCAAGAATAAAATTTACCATGCAAGAGTGAGAATGCATTATGATGACAAATACTTGAAACGATAAATCAGTTATCAGTGGTTAAAATAAAAATAACAACATTTTGGAAAGAATAATCTCCTGCACATGCATGCCGGTCGCTAATGGAATTACAAACTCTTGCTTTTTTGGTGGCGTCAGGACTTCTTCACTGATATCAGACGACTGAACGGTCCTCTTATAAGCTAGGTTGAAGTTTCAATCTTCCAATCTACCTCATTGCAGATACTGGACTTTTTCTTTGGAACTAATGCTGTAACACTATATTCTGCACGGATATTTTTCTCTTTGCACCACCTGTTGTACTTGTGCATGGCTTGTTTGTACTCGTGTACAGTATGGTTTGACTTGACAGGATAGCATGCAAACAACGGCTTGTCACTGTATTTGGTTACACGTGACAATAATAGGTCAGTGACGATAACAAACCAATACCAAACACTTATGAAAATAGATCCACATTTGAAATTTGATTTTGTTTTTCTCTTTCTAAAACCAGATGGATATGCCACTTGGTTCAGAGTTCAGGGTTATGTGTGTAGGCTTGTGTTAATGTGCGGGGATCGCTGGTTGGTGCCCTGTATCCGTGCTGTATCTCTGAACTAAACTAACATTATTCACCATCAACTTCACCTCGCCATTCCGTACTCGGCTTCTTACCTGATGTGCATGATGTTGGCATCCATACTCCAAGGGTCTTTGGGAGTAACAGGCACCGGGATGCCATGGTCCTGCAAGGAAAACAGAAATCAAGAAATCATAAACTGGCGCGAGGTATGGAGTGATGCTGAGAGCAAGAACATACTTTACAAAAAACTCCTCCCCACCAGAATTATTAAACTGCTCATATTTATTTTTAAAACAGGTTCAAATTTATCTTCTTTACAAAGCATTTAAGAATAATAAACTTTGATATTAGCACTTGAATATCTTTTTACTTCATGCATTGAATTAGTATAATTAAGGAGCTTCATCAAGTTTTTTTAAAATTGAATATTGTTTGCCATTCCTTGCCGTCACTCATTTTAAAGTGAATTCGGTGTTAGCAGTGTTTTAAAGTGCAGTTGGTGTCTGAAGTGCACAAACCCAAAACTTCAAAAAGTACTACACCACAGTATTTATAGCACAAGTACAGTATTTGCAAACTAACATAATTTGTGGAAAGATTCACAATCCACACACCTACTTCATCTAACTCATCAAGTGCATTGTACACTTTTCTCCCTCATAAACTTAGCCTTAACTGCAATAATACCATTGGGAACATCAATGCCACCAGTTAAGATGCAAACTGCCACCCGAGTGAAGTTGCCACTGAATTTCCTTTCGTAGAAAGGCACTGAAGAAATGTGATGGGGAGTTGCTTAGGCAACATTCTGCAGTACAGAACCTTTTGGATTACAACTTTTCGATGCATGTGTGACCGGCAATTTTGATGTGCTGTGTGGCAGGTGCCATTACCAATGTCAAATTAAACCCCACTTTAAAACGTCAAACATCACTCATCAGCTTCCACCTACTTTATTTCACATCTAAAGTTTGTTTGTTTGATTTACAATGGTAAAAAAACTATGATTTTTAATGTTCAATGGAGTCCGATGAAGGGTACCGAGCCAAAACCCCACCCATCCATGTTCTCCTGAGAGGCTGCACGACTCACTGAGTTACTCCAGCACCGTCTACTACTTTGGAAATTGTATTATTTTTAATCTAGTGGCTGGAATGACACCATTTCTGGACCAGTTGTAGAGTACTCAGTCCTGATCAGAGGGCTGTTGTGTAACGAAGAAACTGCAGATGCTGGAGAATCGAGGGTTACACAAAATGCTGGAGAAACTCAGCGGTGCAGCAGCATCTAAGGAGCGAAGGAGATAGGCGACGTTTCGGGTCGAGACCCTTCTTCAGACTGAAGAAGGGTCTCGGCCCGAAACGTCGCCTATCTCCTTCGCTCCTTAGATGCTGCTGCACCCGCTGATTTCTCCAGCATTTTGTGTAACCCCTGATCAGAGGGCTGTTGTGCATCAGGTTCAACATTAAATTCACAAATTAGTGGAGGATGCACAGTGCTGATTGTGGCTGTGATCAGAAAATGGAGTCACTGTCTCACTGGGTGTTGGCTATGTGGCATCATTCATATTTTGTCATAAGTGATAGGAGCAGAATTAGGCCATTCGGCCAATCATGTCTGCTACACCAATCAACCATGGCTGATCTATCTCTCCCTCCTAACCCCATTCTCCTGCCTCCTCCCCCCCCCCCCCCCCCCCATTACCTCTGACACCTGTACTAATCAAAAATCTATCTCTGCCTTAAAAATATCCACTGACTTGACCTCTACAGCCTTCTGCGGCAAAGAAATCCACAGATTCACCAATCTCTGACTAAAGACATTGCTCATCATCTCCTTCCTGAATGTCCTATAATTCTATGGCTGTAACCTCTAGTCCTAGACTCTCCCACCAGTGGAAACATCCTCTCCACATCCACTCTATCCAAGCCCTTCACTATTCTGTACATTTCAATGAGGTTAACCCCTCATTCTTCTAAACTCTAGCGAGTACAGGCCCAGTGTTGACAGACGCTCATCACAGGTTAACCTACTCATTCCTGGGATCGTTCTGGTAAACCTCCCCTGGACCCTCTCCAGAGCCAACACATCCATCCTTCCTCAGACATGGTGCTCGAATCTTGCGCAAAACAATTCATATTTGTAATTTTTTCATCTAGATCAGTGCATTTATTGTGGAGGGGGGGGGAAAATGTGCCGGTATTAATCAACATTAATAAACTTGTGCGACATGGCCGGCCGGAAATTAAAATAATGACGTTGAACTTTTTAAAAAGGTGTCGTTTTGCCATAACAGCGCATGTCGTAAACCAAAACACAATACTACAAAACACAAGCCTACTTTGATCTAATAGTCAGAGGATTACTTATATCTGCAGGTTGAGAAAATAGATATAAATATGTAAACTTCAGTCCCTTTTGGTTCTACGTCACAAATGGTCAATGAATTTTTGTTCAAGAAGGAACTGCAAATGCTGGAAAATCGAAGGTAGACAAAAGTGCTGGAGAAACTCAGTGGGTGCGGTTGCATTTATGGAGCGAAGGAAATAGGCAACGTTTCGGGCCGAAACCCTTCTTCAATTAATTTTTGTACTGTTTAAAATTTTAAATCGATCATGCTAATCCAGTTAGAGACACAAGAAACAGGAGATGCTGGAAACTTGAACAATCCACTTTGTGGAGGAAATAATGTGCAAAGTAGTATCCTGACCCAAGAAGTTATCCGTCCAATTCCCTCCACAGATGCTGCCTAAAGGGTCATTTGCACGTCATTTACTTGACATCCTAAAAATTGGTTGGAGTGGGTGAGGCGTGGTGGAGTAGGCAGTGACACACGGTAATTCCCGATCACCTCAGGATTTTGGAATGTTCAAAATCCTCGCATGCCACCTGCGTGACGTATCCCTTACGCACGCTGACGTACTGATGGCGTACGTGTAGCGCGAGGTGACGCTTGGTTACGCACGATGATGCACGAACATTGCCTATGCTAATTTATTATGTGTCACCGTGCGTCAACGTCCATAACCATGCTTCGCCGCGTACGCCATTGGCATGACATTTGAGCGCTGCACCACGTGATCACCAGGCATAAAGCGAGCAGAATTTTGAAAAATTTTCACTGGGAAAATCCTTGCCACGGCGATCGGACTAAACTAACAGGACAGTACGAACGACATCGCAATGGCCCTCAAGAGCAAAGCGCGCGGCTGTCGTACTGCTGGACAATTTGTGGACGACTGTCGCACGTCAGTCACTGCCGGCCCGTCGTATACATGACGTGCAAATGATGCCCAAGTGGGACAGGCCCTTAACCTGTCGAGTTCCTCCAATGCCTTGTTTTATGCTAAAGATAGACACAAAATGCTGGAGCAACTCAGCGGGTAAGGCAGCATCTCCGAAGAAAAGGAATAGGTGACGTTTTGTGTCGAGACCAGTTCAGTTTAGTTTATTGTCACGTGTACCGAGGTACAGTGAAAAGCCTTTGTTGTGTGTTAACCAGTCAGCAGAAAGACAATACACGATTACAATCGATCTATTTACAGTGTATAGAAACATGGTAAGTGTATAGATACACGACCCTTCACCAGACTCTCCGACCCTGCTTACCTTTATGCTAAGGAGGCTATGAAGAAGGCCTCGACCCAAACCGTCACCCATTCCTTCTCTCCAGAGATGCTGCCTGACCCGCTGACTTACTCCAGCATTTTGTGTCTACATTTATGCTAACCCTGTTCGACTTCAAATGGAATAAGGTTCAGAGGCAGTCTAAGGCGCTAATGCTGCCGACAATCCTTGCTGCTCTGGATGGATTCCTAGTCACCTTTATTGCCCAGATCTACTGCAACAGTGAGGTAATGTTCTCACCATCAGGGATGGGGAGGGATCAGTATTTCTAAGAAGGCAAAGCTGAATCTTAAAATAAGGAAGATTGCAGCAGCCACACTGACTAGCAGAGTGATGACATTAACTAGTGCCGACGTGCAGATATACTGTAAAATCAGAAGCTCAACAATGTTCAAAGATGGGCCATGGAGGAGACATCACGTCTGTACATATCCTGCTATCAATTCACCGTGACTCTCAATTATCTTAGAGTTAAGGATGCCCCATATTACTGCAGGCAGAAATGATATCTTGTAACAGCACAAGAAAGAAATAGACCAATCTTGGACAAACATCGCACAAGTAATAAGCTGTTCTCCCAGAGAGGAGGAAATCTGCTTTTAAGAGGTGCATACAGTGCAGAAAAGTGATTTCCTTCTCCTGCACATATACACTTTAAATTGAAAATACTGATTTATCCTCTCAACTATCGGCACTTTTATCTCACATTTTAGTTCAGATCAGAGGAGAAAGATGTCACAGCCAGTTCTCCGTACCTTAAAGTGGAATTTGCACAACATTAAAAAGAATGACAAAACCACTTTACCTCAGTCTGAACTAAGAAACAGGGTGCCGCCTGTATGGTCGTGAGTAGTCGCCCAAAGAGTCGTACCTTTATCTGGTTGCCGCTGGATTTTTAACATTCTGAAAAATTTCGGAGACCTGCTGCGACTATGATGGGTGCCGGCAGTCGCCGAAAAAAAAATCGCGTAAGTGGGACAGGCCCTTAAGAGACAGACTCTCTTAAGGGTCTTAAGAGTCTGATGATTGTGGGGATGCTTCTTACGCTATAACCAAAATCAATTATAAACTGGTCTGTAAAAATGAGAGTAGACTGCAAACCCGAAACTAAACCCAATCCCAGTAAAGGAAACATTAAAGGTATATATTGTAACAAAGTTGCAACAAGATACGAACAACAGAACCTCTCCAGATCCAGTGAAGTCCCAAACACTTTCCATGCATTAGAACTCAGTTTAATAAATAAATAAATATATATATGAGTTTAATATATATATATATATATATATATATATATATATATATATATATATATATATATATGAGTTTAATATACATATATATATGAAACTGTTGAGTAATATACACACATATATATATATATATATATATATATATATATATATATATATATATATATATATATATATATATATATATATGAAACTTATATATATATATATATGGATTTCGAGTGCAGATAAATTTAATCTAGGATATCCAAATGCAGGACACTCATGAAATACAGATCTTCACTGGCAAAATACAGGTAAGACGATCAATTGATACAAAGAACTGCAGATGTTGGTTTACAAAAAAAAGAGAAAGTGCTGGAGTAATTCAGTGTGAGACCAAGTGCTGGAGCACTGCTGAGTTGTTCCAGCACTTTGTGCCTTTTTTTAGATGATCAGTCGGAGGTACTACGTAGTGTGTGGTAGTGGCTGCACCACAGGAGCACAAGGAGTGGCTCGTGATTCAAGCTCCAGTGGCTTTCAGAGTTTGAAAGACTGTGTAACTCACTTCCCGTTATGGGTCGTTTGCACTCATGAATTCACTCCTATTATAAACTGCAGCTGTCAGTAAATATCCTATAGATCTGTTCTAGAAAAAAAAAACATGAAGATAAAGCCATTAGTAGCTAATGAGTTGTTAATGAGTTGTAGTTAGACAAAATGTAGTTGCGCGTTATTGTTCCTGAACAATACACGTTAATTAACAGCTATTTACTTGATATTTTTACCTGGGCCAATTTCACCTCCTCTGCACCCTGCAACCCCCGACCCTCTGCCTGTATGCCTTCCCCTCCCCCCCCCCCCCCCCCCCCCCCAGCAGTTTTGTACCAGCGTGATGTCAACAGGTTACCCACTGTTACAAAGTGCCTTCCTCATGTCACAAGAAGATGGAGCAATTGTTAATGCTTGAGCAGCCAAGCCACTGAATGGTTCATTAGGTTTCAAGAGGTTGTTTTTTCATTGAATGCCTTTTAGCTTCAGTGGGCTGTTATCATTAGCACCGGGTACAACCCCAAAGAGGTGGTCTCATATCTACACGGATAGAGTCTGGGCCAAGACGGTTACTAGTCACCCCACCTATTTATGCTCATTTAGAATGCCAACACGCCCACCCTCCCACCACACATTTCTTGTGTCATTTTTTTTGTCCTGGTTTTACAAGGGGTAGGGAACTGTATCTGTATCACGAACTGTAGCAATGCATGGATATTTAATATTTTAAAAGATTATGTATAAAGATACAACTTACAATAGTGTAATAGGCAATACTGTTATTTAATAAAAGCAAACTATTTATATTCCCAAATTATATTTAAAATGTCTTCTTCCCCCCCCCCCCCCCCCATTCACAGGGTGTGGACATTGTTTAGTTTAGAGTATTGTGTCTCTAAGCTGGAAAATGTTTAGTGTGATAGAGGCCATTTGGCCCATCCAGTCCATGCCGATCATTGATTATTCATTCACACTAGTTTTATGTTATTCCACTTTCCCTACACATGAAGGGCAATTTTACAGAGGCCAATTAATTTACAAACCCACATGTCTTTTGAGATGTGGGAGGAAACCAGAGTGCAAGGAGGAAACCCACACAGTTACAGGGAGAACGTGCAAACTCCACTCGGACAGCACCCAAGGTCAGGATCGATCCTGGGTCTCTAGTGCTGCGAGGCAGCTGGTCCACCAACAGCGCCACTGTGCTGACAAAACTGCATTAATGTTTCTGCACCAAGGAGACAGATCATGAATCAATTGCATTAGTGGTCTGGAGGTACACACAGACAGACTGTCCAAGGTGAACTAGGACAGTCTAGCTGTCACAGTGGGATCCCTACTCACTTCCCCAGAACACTGGCTTTGACATCTGCAATGTTATGATACTGTACTCCCATATAGATAAGAGTCTAGGAAGGAACTGCAAATGCCGATTTCAACCGAAGATAGACACAAAATGCTGGAGTAACTCAGTCGGACAGGCAGCATCTCTGGAGAGAAGAAAGGGGTGACGTTTTGGGTCGAGACCCTTCTTCAGACTGAAGAACGGCCTTGACCGGAAACGTCATCCATTCCCCCTCTCCAGAGATGCTGCCTGTCCTGCTGAGTTACTCCAGCATTTTGTATCTATTTTAGATAAGAGTCTAATTCATTTAGGCCAAATGTATTGTGGTATTACAGAACGACAGTCTAGAAATGCAAATACAACAGTTGAAATTTCTTTGACAAAGGCGGGATCATTTTGACAGTATTAGGAAAAAACAAAAAACTTAAACTACCAATATTTGGCAACATACGACATCATCGTCCTGGCGTATAGCATGATTTGATAGCAGAGTTTTTCCACTGCAATTTGGTAAATTAATTTGAATATCACGGTACCTTAATCGGTGCACGTGACAATAATAGACCTTTGAAACCTCAAATGCAACAATAATAAATCAGAGTATTTCTATGGAATATATTCATTATTGCATGGATTAAATCAAAACCAAAAATAATGGAACCACATTCTCTCTAGAGCAGCAAAATAACATTTCCGAGCGTGGTGTTTTATTCTATAATTTATTCCATTTATAAATCCTGGGTTTAAAAACTCTCATTTAGTCCATCTCCTCCTTCTCCAATTCACTTGTAATTTGGGATTTTAAATTCTAACAGATTGGGTTGGAGTTTGTACATTTTCCATACAATTGCTTAAAGAGATAGGGTTGGTGGCTTGTGCCAGATGTCTGTCTGTTCTTACTGGACAGTTAGCTGACAGCAACTTACTGTCAGATGCCCACGGAACATGTATAGGCTGTGCAAGTCTATCCAACTTGTACACTGTAATTTGGCGCTGACACAAATCCTTTGTATTCTAAACCCAAATGTTATTTTCTTCAAGGGCATTATGATTTTTTTGCATCATACTGCTGCAGACAGGCACTTATGGTAGGATTTTTCCAACGTACAGTAATGTGCATTTGAATTGAACATTATAACTTAAAATGCAACGAGGCACCACTGCGCCAACTCTTTCCTCTAGTAAACTAATCCATACACTGGAAACGTCATTCCAGCATCCCTTCATCTACCTCATCATCAATGCTATAAGATTCATGCTTGGAATCTTCAGTTTGAGGATTTTGGGAGGGCTTCTTATGACTTTCAATCCAGAAATGAAAGATCATTATATCCATGACTTTAACATGTGCATTGGGGACAATTACACATTCTTCTCGTCATCATATTGGTATTGGTTCATTATTGTCATTTAAACCGAGATACAGTGGAACGCTTTTACTTGCGTGCTATCCAGTCAAATCAAATGATACTATCTATACATAACTAAAACTCTGATCTTGTGCTCTTCCGGTTTGCGGGGTTTTGCTATTTGCGCAAAAACGGTACGCGATAGTGCTACACTTTGTTGCCAGGTTACTCACTGTTCTCCTGTGCTGTGACTGCAACAAGTTTCATTCCAATCGGTGGTATATTGTAAAAGTTATTGAGGTTTGAAAATCTTAGAAAACCGCGCGTGCGCAGATTCCTTCAGTCAGATTGGTCTCTTCTCCTGTCAGTCAATGCCACGGCCGGGATGGCAATGCCCCTCCCTGCCCCACCGGCGGCGGCCTGTCCTGCCTCACTCACAAACTCTTCTCTCCCCTCCTCACAGTAACTCGTCTATCGAAAAATACCAGTGTACAGGATATCATTTTAGAGGAATATAGCATTACAGTTACGCCAAAAAAGTCCAGGGTCTACAATGGGGTAGGTTGGAAGACTGGGGCTGCGCCCAAGTTTAAGTGAAGACTGTTCAGTAATCAGGTAACTACAGAGGAGAAGCTGTCCCTGAATCTGGTGATAGGTGTTTTTCAAGCTTTTGTACCCTTTGCCCAACAGCAGAGAGGACAAGAGGAAATGGATTATGTTGACTTATTCAGAAAATTACTCCCACTTTGTTGGAAGTTAAGGAATAGTGAAATACTAACGTCGGCGAGGTTCCACCTTCAGCACGTGCAGGTTTAGGTTTAGAGACACAGCCCTTTGGCCCCAAGAACCTGCACTGACCAATGGTCATCTGTACAGTGGGGACAATTTTACAGAAGCCAATTAACCTACAAATCTGCACGTCTTTGGAAAGTGGGAGGAAACCGGAGAAAACCCATGCGGTCACAGGGAGAACGTGCAAACTCTGTACAGACAGCACCCGTAGTCAGGGTTGAACCCGGAGTATTTGGCACTGCAAGGCAGCAACTCTACCGCAGCACAACTATGTCACCCTGTGCATTGTAACCTTAGTAATTCAATGCCACAGTTTCAGCAATATCAGCTACAACTATGCGATAACTAGATAGAAAAATACCACACAGTGTAATTTAAAATGTCATAACATCATGACATCTTCAGCAAATAAGTAAGTAAATAGTGTAGTGGCAGATCAAACCACATTTCTGGCAGTTTAGTCAAGTAATAATTATTTAAATCACATCCACAGCTATTAATTTTCTACTCTGGTATATTTATATATTGACATGAAGATCTCAAAAGAAAATGGTTAGTGATCATTCTCAATTCCTCAACACCAAAAGCAAATTTAAGACTATTTTGATTGGGAAGAATTAAATTTCCATTGATTCTTAATTAATACACAGCAGAATTTTATAAAATAATTCCTTCCAGGGTAATTTTTCCAAGAAGCTGTTGGTCATTTACTCCACCCATCAGCAAATCAAAGACACTTTCACCTGTCACTTGCCAGTCTTTTCCCCACCCGTCCATCTATTCCAGCTTTTTCTCTCCCCCGCCCCCCCCCCCCCCCCCCCCCCCCCCCCCCCCCCCCACTACTATCAATCTGAAGCAGGCTCCTGACCTGAAATGTCACCTGTCCATGTCCTCCAGAGCTGTTCCCCACCGAGCAGCTAAAACCCTCTAGCACTTTGTTTTGATCAGAATCCAACTCCACTCAGGGCAAAGAGATTTAACTCAATCTTGTTCACAGTTACAAGGTCATGATGTCATAAGGAATAAGAGTAGAATTGGCCCATCGGCCCATCGTCCACTCCACCATCCAATCACGGCTGATCTATCTTTCCCCCCTAACCCCTGCCTTCTCCCCATAACCTCTGACAGCTGTACTAATCAAGAATCTATCAATCTCTGCCTTAAAAATATCCACTGACTTGGCCTCCACAGCCTTCTGTGGCAAAGAATTCCACAGATTCACCACCCTCTGACTAAAGAAATTTCTCCTCACTTTACTTTCGTAACTTTACTAAACAGTTAGCGATTCTATTGGAAATCACACATTGGCTTCAAGATGTAAATCAACGGTTAAGGTGAGAAGAGAAAGATTTAATTGGAATCGAGGGGCAGTTTTATTCCACTCAGTGGTTCTATGGTACAAGTGGCCAGGTAGTTACTATAACGACTTTCAAAAAGACATGGACAGGTACATGGATATTAAAGGTTTAGAGAGATCTAGGCCAAACAGAATTAGCTTAGATGGGTGTTTTGGTCGGCATGGATGAGCTGGGCCGAAGGGCTTGTTTCCGGGCTGTACGGCTATGAACCTAAGGAAGCCACATTAGAAACAGAACTTGCATCCAATTGCACGATCCTATTGCATTGAGGTACTCATGGTTGAACCAGCCAGCATTCATTGCCTGATGAACCCATTGTGAAGCCATACCCCATATAGGAAAACAAAACATCATCTCCAGACTCATAGGTCCTCAATTCTCACCCCCACCTCTTTTCTAGGTTTCTCCCCCAACTACAACCTGTCTAAAGAAGGGTCACAACCCAAAATGTCACCCATGTACTCCAGAGATGCTGCCTGACCATTGACTTGCATCTTGAACCAACACTGCATGGCAAAGAACTAACCAGTGGTTGTGCCTCCAATTGACCTTTGTTCTATTCCAGCATCTCCAGTCCCTTGAGTTTATCAATTAACATCTGATACTTTCAGCAAGCAGCAGTAGAAATCCGAGCCGATATATATATTTTTTTAAAACAGTGTATTTGCCTTGTACCGACTTCATTTACAGATAGGACATCTCAATCCGCTTCTCATTCCATCAATAAAGCATGGCCAGCATTTGAAAATACAGCATCAAATGTCTGCTGAAACCGAAACCCAACCCAAACCACAGCCAATCTGAAGTGGAACTGAAACTGAAGGCTTAACCCATCATTGCCACACACAACCATGTGCAGTTGACCCAGCACAGCAGGACCTCCACTAGCAGGCGATATGGAACATCTGTGGAGCAATCCTGACCTTTAGCACTCACTGACACACAGCCGGGCTAGCTCAACCTGACCCAAGCCGGAGGGCATAATATATTTCCAAAGATAACCCGAATACATAGTGTAGAGATGGTGGGGTAACTGTAGAGCTACTGCCTACAGAGCCAGAAACTTGGTTCAATCCAGACAACAATGGCGTGTCTGTCTCCCACTCACAAAGCAATCGGACCAGCTGTTGGGTGAGACTATCTAGGGTGGTCACATTGGGTGAGACTATCTAGGGTGGTCACATTGGGTGAGACTATCTAGGGTGGTCACATTGGGTGAGACTATCTAGGGTGGTCACATTGGGTGAGACTATCTAGGGTGGTCACATTGGGTGAGACTATCTAGGGTGGTCACATTGGGTGAGACTATCTAGGGTGGTCACATTGGGTGAGACTATCTAGGGTGGTCACATTTAACCACTGAGGGAGATCAAAGAACAACATTACACAGGGTAGTTACACAACATTTCACAGAGTTACTACCTTACAGCGCCAGAGACCTGGGTTTGATCCCGATTATGGGTACTTGTCTGCATGGAGTTTGTACGTTCTCCCCGTTGCCTATGTGGGTTTTTGCCAAGATCTTCGGTATCCTCCCACACTCCAAAGACGTATAGGTTTGTAGGTCGATTGGCTCGGCATAAATGTTAAATTGTCCCTGGTGTGTGTGGGACAGTGTAAGTGTGTGAGGATCGCTGGTCGGTGTGGGCCCGTTTCTGCGCTGTCTCTCTAAAGTAAAGTAAACATGCAGGATGGAAGCGGGCACTGTGTCAACATGTCCATGTCAACCCAGATGCCATATACGCTAGTCCATATCCCGCTAAACACTCTCTATTCATAGTTAGCAAAATACAAAGTACTGTAGGAACTCAGTGGGTCGGGCAGCATCTGTGGAGGGGATGGATTGGCAACGTTTTGGGTCAGGATCCAACTTCAGGCCCCGCTCTGTTCATAGTTAGGTCCCATTAGTCTCAAGCTGATAACCTCACTCCACACCGCAGGAGCATCACCAATCCAATCAGTATTTGAGACGTCAGTCTGATTGAGGTTACTAAGACAGCAGTGGTTTGAGGTTCAGCCAATTTACTGGCAAGATGTTATGTGGAGGACACCTGGGCCTTTACTCTGTGATCACACAGATGGGGTAGTTTTGAAAGGAACAACTCCAGGGCTAGTCCCACTGTGGCAAATCCCTACCGTCAGCCCTTCTCGTCTCCATCTTCTACACCCTCACATACCTATTGATCTCAATTTTACAAGCATCACCATTTGACCCAGAATCTACAGCCCTCTGCTTCTTCTTTTGTATGGCGTGCACAGCCTAAAGTTGTAGGACAACGTGTTCTATTTGATCTTCCGTTTGTGCACGTCGAGTTGATTGCATTAGTTGAAACAGGGCGGACCACGTGAAGGTTGCAATTTTCCACCATACCCCCTCTGCAAAAGTGCTCCAAATTTCTTCCATTCTTTGAAGCTCTTCCTCATTTTGATATCCAATCTTTAATTATAAATGTCATTCTGTCTTCCACCAACTAACATGATTAAATAGATATTATCACTGCACCGGATGCCTTTATCTGCTAAACACCTCGATGGGCCACTTCATAAACCACATGTACTCTGGGAAAACAAGTTTATTCAATCTGCCACAACATTTCACAACACCAGTGTAACAACTCTTGATATTCAGAACTGCAATTCTTCACGCCAGTACTCTAGGAGGGGAAACTGTCGCGTACATAAAAGTGGGGATTTGATTGACCCAGCCTTCTCGTTAACACTTTCTCGTGCATCACTATTTATCTTAAGTTTAACCACATTAGATTCCATCTACGTTCGACACCGATTCCCTTACAGCTGTCATTCCTTTAAATGTCACTAATCACCTCCTAATGAGGGCCCACACCTCCCCCTCCCTCCCACCCACCGCACAAGCTCACTGTCAACAACCTGACAACATATGGCCCACAATCAATAATGTTACATTGAAAAGACCAGAATCATTTAGTAGTGCAACTGGTCAATGCAAACACCACAAGATAAGGATCACCACATGGAGAACAAACAATCCCATTAATTGTCCGCTTCATTCACCTCTATTCAGTGAATCTGAAGTTCTACGCTCATTACAATTCTGCCTTAGATGCATTAGGATAATATTGGCCACCACTTCAGCCTGGTTGATGATGTTCCTCTTTTTAATAAACTTCAACTTCAACTAAAAGAAACTGCATTTGCCATATCCTCCGAATGGAACATTATTTAACGGAACAGTGCTAAGGAAATGCACCAACTGAAGGCTAAAGCTTCCAAAAAACAAGAACAAGTGGTTACATTTTATAATAATCTACCAAATTACAGCCAGGAAGTTATTCTCTGTAGCTTGAACATTCCTACCAAGACATTCTAATGCACCCCATTAGTAACTCCAAAGTCTGCAAATTTGCAGAATTAAAGACCATTTTATAGAAATTAATTAAAAATTCTGCAAGTGTTATATTCCTAATTTTAGTTACAAAGCAAATCACAAAACATTGTGCCACTTTAATGAATTCAAAATTGAATAAATTCAACGCCAAACCACATGAGGAGGATGGGTCAGCTTGGTCACTGTAGTTCTTTTTCAGGAGCAACTTTTGATGTGGGGACTTTGAGGGATTCAGTGACAGACTTCAACGTCCAGGGCCTTGGCAGATGATGTGGAACAAAGAAAATGAGGAATGCCCAAGGCTAGAACATAAAGAGTGCACAGACGGGAGTGTCACGGGCTGCAGAGGTTACAGAAATAGAGGTGCAAGGCCATGGAGATTTTGAATGTAGCTGGACTGGTAGCCAGTGTTGGTCAGCACCTACAGGGATGTTGGATGTGTGGAATTTGATGCTTATTAGGAAATAGAATTTTGAAAGACTTCCTAGTTTATGACGAGTGGTATGTCAGTCTGCTCAGTAATGTTCAGTACTGTTTATTGTCACTTGTACCGAGGTACAGCGAAAAGCTTTTGTTGCATGCTAACCGGTCAGCGTAAAGATGATACGTGATTACAATCGAGCCATATAGGGTAATGATACACAAGGGAGTAACATTCAGAGCAAGGCAAAGCCTGTAAAATCCAATCAAAGATAGGCCGAGGGTCACCAATGAGGTAGATAGTAGCCCAGGACTGTGGTAGGATGGTTCAGTTGCCCGAATACAGCTGGGAAGAAATTGTCCTGAATTTGGAGGTGTGCATTTTCACACTTCTATACATTTTGCCTGGTGGGAGAGGGGAATGTCCAGGGTGCGACTTGTCCTTGATTATGCTGCTGGCCTTGCCGAGGTATAAATTGACTCAATGGAAGGGAGGTTTGTATGTGGGATGGTCTGGGCAGAGCAATAGTCAACCAGAGGGCAAATCAAAGGCATGGATGAGAGTTCCAAAAGGAAACGAGATAGGTGCTTTTACTAAAGTGGAAGCAACTGGTCCTGCAATGGAGCAGGTATCTGGTCAGCAGGTCTCAACAGGGTCAAATATGAACAAGGTTGGAAGCATTTAGTTCAGTCCAAGGCAAACGACCAAGAGATTGTCAGTGAAGGGAACAAAAAGGTTTGTGGAGGGAACCATCGAGAATAAATGCTGAATTTTTCCAAGTACTCATCTTAAACTGGGAATTAAACAGTTAATTGATGGAGGGCGAGGAACATCTAAAGAAAAATATGCAACATTATTGTAAATGTGCAGAATTTTAGTTACTTGCTAATTAAGTTAGATTACACTCTTCGGTAAAATATTTGCTTAAGGTCGTTGACATTTGATACAGGAGCACAAAACACATTTGGGCTAATTTATATTAAAGTAGCAAACAGCTAAATGTACAATGACAAAGCGGATCATATTTATAATAGATGCATGTGTGGGGGTAAGAAAACTGGACAATTTATAAATTGAAGAGGACTAATTTATGGATTTGCTGTAACTAAGCACCAATATTAAAATAAAATTTGTAATAGTTAAGAGGCAAAATTTTTGGTTGAGTGGAGATTTTCATTGGATCAACATTTCATTAAATGATTTCAGCCTAATGTGTTTTCTTATAGATGGTGGGTACAAGAACATAGAACAACATAGGCTCAGGCCTTTCAATCCAATGTCCATTCCAAATATGCTGCCATGTTCAACCAATCTCCTCTTCCTACACGTGACCCGTGTACCTCCATTTCCTGCCAATCCATGTGCCTTTCTAAATATCTCCAAAATGCCATCATTGCATCAGCTCCCCTGCAGCATGTCCCAGGCAACCCACCACTCTGTACAAAGAGCAACTCGCCAGGCACATCTCCTCCAAACGTTGTCCTCCTCACTTTAAAGCTATGTCCTACAGTCTTGGACATTTCCACCCTGGGTAAAAGGTTCTGACCTTCCACCCCATTTATGCCTCTCATAATTATAATATACTTCGATCAGGTCTCCCCTGAGCCTCCGGTGCTCCAGAGAAACCAATTCAACACCATTAGAACAGATAAACTAACAGGACACGCATGAAATCTTTAAGTGACAACAAAAACACGATCTGCATCCCAGTCCTCTTAATCACGACTACAGGCAGTAGTATAATTGTTTATTTTATATTCTATTATCTTTGGCGATATCAGAACTGGCTAGTGCTTATATTTTAAACACATTTTAAAACTGCATGCAAATAGGACTAGGAGCACTAACATTTAAAATCACAGAATACTGCCGGGCTCACGAGTGGTACCGAACGTCCACAGCATAAAGAAATAATTCAGGAGTACAAGAAAATATTGATGAATTCAAATATTATGATCCACAGGAGCTGTTTGCTGTCACTTAAACCATGCCAGGAGATTCACTGTTGACATTTCTATCCATCCTTTTGTGCAACAGCCATCAGGAATAATGTGGTTGTGTTATTTGACATGATTATAGAAGATTTATGTATGATTACAGGAATTGAACCTGCAGTGGGGGGGGAATAAAAAAAAAACCCTAACACAACGCTAACTCTTTCAGTCCTTTCTTGCAGAACAAGCTTCACATTCTCCCAAAAGCTTTGCCTGTCCCCATGTGGTCGTGAAGTGTAACTGCAAGCATGTTATTAGTCAGTATGCCAACAGTTGTAAAGAAATCTCTTGTGTAAACGGTGATTATATGCCAGGTGACTATTGCGTCGAGTATTTACTAATGTAGTAAAATATAATATATCAGACCAAACGAGCAGGTTGCTTATTTATGCATTGCTCAATTAACATGAAAGGAATTTGCTAAAAATGTTAAATAGGTTGGCATCATAGGGAATAACTAAGAATTTCTCAATTCTGTTAACCCTTGCTGTCTCCTCCCCTTCCCACCTCTCCCTCAGCCCTCGGGCCCTGGCATTCCCTCTCTCTCTCTATCTCCCTCCCCTACCCTAGTC
The DNA here is from genome assembly GCA_035221665.1 of Okamejei kenojei. Taxonomy (NCBI): domain Eukaryota; kingdom Metazoa; phylum Chordata; class Chondrichthyes; order Rajiformes; family Rajidae; genus Okamejei; species Okamejei kenojei. Next base: position 18,450,023 of record CM069163.1, read on the forward strand.
GCACTAGCTTCTCATTTTCACACCACTAACAGCTTACAATGGTGTTCCCTTTATCATCGATACTTTTTTGCATATCTTTCATTCATTGTTCTTTATCTCTCCACATCACCGTCTATATCTCTCGTTTCCCTGATCCCTGACCAGTCTGAAGAAGGGTCTCGACCCGAAACGTCGCCTATCTCCTTCGCTCCTTAAATGCTGCTGCACCCGCTGAGTTTCTCCAGCTTTTTGTGTAACCAACTAAGAATTTAGATTGTGGACACATTAGCACACACAACTTTACATCTACTGTGGCATCTATATTTGCATGAGGTGGGCCATCCAATATTTGCACTGGGAATAACTTGGCAATTCTATTGATAGCACACAGATATACTCGCCCGACTGATGCAGGACATGGTTACAAGCAACAGCAAAGAAAAGTGCCGGAGAAACTCAGTGGGTCAGGCAGCTTCCGTGGAGGGAATGGACACAGGTGGCAGGTGTTGGGTTGGGACTCTTCTTCAGTTTGATAATCAGTCTCTACCCAAATTGTTGTTTATCCATCCTATCCAGGGTTGCACTGTGGCGCAGCGGTAGCGTTGCTGCCTTACAGTGCCGGAGACCCGGGTTCGATCCCGACTATGGGTGCTGTCTGTACGGAGTTTGTACCTTCTCCCCGCGACCACGTGGGTTTTCTCAGAGATCTTTGGTTTCCTCCCACACTCCAAAGACGTGCGGGTTTGTAGGTTAATTGGCTTGGCACAAGTGTAAAGAGACGAGTCTATCCTGCCAATAGTTAAATCATACAGCCATAAAGCACAGAAACAGGCTCTTCAGCCCAATTTGCCCACGCCCGGCACGATGCCCCATCTACAATAGCCTCATGTGCCCGCATTTCACCCACATCCCTCTAAACCTTTCCCATTCCCGTACCTGTCCAAATATTTTTTCATATCAAATTCTCACAATTTGTTGTGTGTCAAACATTGAGAGGGCAATCATACCAGGACTCCAGCCCCGACCTTGGGCTTCCTCATTGGGATAATAACACTAATGAAGCTTTTAACTAGGGCCTATATCATAGATTTACAGAATCACACAAAGTATCCACTATTATACACACACACACACACAACAGTAATACTCACATGCAACTTCGATATACAGCACAAGTTAAAGATATTACATTTAGATTAATATGGTTAGTGTTGGTATTGGAATGACATTCACTCATTAACAACAAGCATGTCTTGGAAAATATTCTTAGTTTTTACTTTAAATGCCAGTCCATACTGTTGGTTGTTGTCAGAGTTTTTAAATTTAAAAAAATTTTTTTAAAAATCAGGCTACATTTATCAACCATCAATATAACCAAGGAGATGCAAGAAACTGTAGATGCTGGAATCTTAAGCAATACACAAAGTGATTGTGTAACTCAGCAGGTTAGGCAGCATCTGCAGGGTGGGGGGAGTGGATAGAAGAGGAATGCATAGGCAGCGTTTTGGGCAAGACTAAAGAAGGGTCCCAAACCAAAACATCACCTATCCATTCCCTCGACAGCTGCTGCCTGACCCACCGAGTTACTCTAGCACTTTGGGTTGTGATAGATATGCATAATGTTGTGGACACTGTTAGCTTGTATAATTACTCAAATCCAAATAAATGTTATAATTCATTCACAGCATGATTAATAAACATACATATCATGTTAAAAGGTGGTGATTTGCCATACTGGGGCGCACCGTCACAAAATAAAAAGCACTGTTTGCAGTGTTGTAGTGCACATTTGTACAGCTCTTGGTAAATTTGCTGAAAAGATACACTTGCATCTGCTGCAACAGTGTGACACCTGTATTACTCCACACCAGGCAGATGTCTGATCTCTCCAGGGAAGTGTGAGAGTGTGGGTGTGCGTAGAGGGGTGGGGTGGAAGTCTGATTGACAACTGTTTTAAATTTAAAAGAAGTTGCAAGACAAAAGTCCTAAAACCCGCTTGGCGGCAATATCAGCACTGCTTTTCATTGACGCAAGGAAAGGCAACTGTTGGTTTCGGAAAAAATAGACAGCATATGCTAGACTAACTCGGCCGGTTAGGCATCATCTCTGGAAAACATGGATAGGCAAGGATTCAGATCGACCCAAAACATCACCTATCAATGTTCTCCAGAGATGCTGTCTAACCCAGTGTGTTTCACATTTTGTTACAATTTAACCAATTACACATGAAATATTTCCCTCATAATAGCAAGACTGGGGTAACCTTTATTCAAAAAAAAATCTTATTTCAGAACATACTTTTGACGGCATTGGGCCAATATTCGCTGGAGTTTAGAAGAATGGGGGGGGGGGGGGGGGGGGAAAATCATTGAAACTCGGGTGGCTGTGGAGGGGATGTTTCCACTAGTGGGAGAGTCTAGGACTAGAGGTCATATCTTCCGAATTAAAGGACGATTTTTTTTTCAGAGGAGGAATTTCTTTAGTCAGAGGGTGGTGAATCTGTGGAATTCTTTGTCTCCGTGGGCTTTAAAGGCCAAGTCAGTGGATATTTTTTTTAAGGCAGCGATAGATAGATTCTTGATTAGTACAGGTATCAGGGGTTACGGGGAGAATGCAGGAGAACGGGGAGAGATAGATCAGCCATGATGGAACTTGGCGGAGTGGACCTGATGGGTTGAATGGTCTTCTCCTGCTCGTCTCACTTATGATCCTATGATTTAATTTTAACATTCCAACAAACCTTTGCATAGGCCACCAAGTCTTTGCGTCCCAGGAAACGATTATAAAACTCTGGTAGTCTCCAGGGAGAGATGATCTGTGATAAGAAAAAAACAAGCAAAAAGGAATCAACCAAAGTTGATAAAAAAAAAAAATCAAACCAGCAAAATTAGAGTTCTTGAATTCACCTTGACAACCCTGAAAACTTTATCCCTGAACACAATTTTAATATTTCTGACTCAGAAAGTTGAACAAAGATCTTAAATTCTGCAGATGCGTTTCAAAGCTCTCAAGAAAGACAAGACAGCAGGTTGTTAACAAAAAGTGTTAGTATTGAAGCACCTCTGGGTTGCTGAAAGAGAGAAACACATGAAACACCGTGACCAGGTGGTAATATTGGGAGCGATGAAAAATTCAGTTGTGTCACTCACTGTCCCACAAAAACCACCACGCTGGGTACTGGAATGACTACTGCTGAACAACTAGAATTCAGGGGCAACTTTTTCCACTCAAGAGTGCAGTCCTTGTTGGAAATGAGCTGCCAGAGGAAGCTATAGAAGAGAGGTCAAGTATGCCTTTTAAAAGACATTTGGACAGATGTACAGGAAAGAACTGCAATGTTGGTTTAAATCAAAGGTAGACACAAAATGCTGGAGTATCTCCACGGGACAGGCAGCATCTCTGGAGAGAAGGCATGGGTGACCTTTCGGGTCGAGACCCTTCTTCAGACATTTAGACAGATGTAGATAGGAAGGGTTAAGAGGGCCATGGGTCAAATGGGACTAGTCCAGTATGCCAACGTGGCCGGAATGCCTGCATTTCACCCATATCCCTCCAAACCTTTCCCATCCATACACCAATCCAAATATCTTGTCAATGATTTTAATGTCCCCTCCCTCAACTACTTCCTCTGGCAGCCCATTCCATATATCCACCACAATATAATTTGTGTAGAAAAAGTTGCCCCTTGGGTTCATGTTAAATCTACGTCCATTCTCCCCATGTTTCCCCATAGCAGGGCAATCACAACTAAACACAAATTAATCATTCCAGAATAATTACAATTTTATGCAAGAGTAACAATGACAGAGTTTGCTGCAAGGAATACATGCAAAGATTATGAAACAAAGTTCTCACCTTAACTTCAGGATAAAGGGCATAGCAAGTCAGTTCAAATCGGATCTGGTCATTTCCCTAAAAATAAAATAAGTAAAGTTTAATACATTGAAAGCCACAAATACTGCTCACCTCCAAGCAGCTCCTGTGATGATTAATTGTAGCGGTCTGTCCTGGAGCGTTTAGCATTTAAGGCTAGAAGTCATTGTTGTGAATTTAGTAAATATTTAGTGGTATGATGACAGTGTGTGTGTGTGTGTGTGTGTGTGTGTGTGTGTGTGTGTGTGTGTGTGTGTGTGTGTGTGTGTGTGTGTGTGTGTGTGTGTGTGGCGGGTGGGGGTGGGGGTGGGGGTGGGGTGGGGTGGGGGTGGGGGTGGGGGTGGGGGGGGGGGGGGGAAACTGCAGATGCCGGTTTACACTGAAGTTGGACACAAAATGCTGGTGTAACTCAGTGGGACAGGCAGCATCTCTGGATAGAAGGAATGGATGACATAGAAACATAACAAAATAGGTGCAAGAGTAGGCCATTCAGTACCCCGTTCCTGCTTTTTCCCCCATATCCCTCGATTCCTTTAGCCAAATCTAACTTCAAAACATCCAGTGAATTGGCCTCCACTACCTTCTGTGGCAGAGAATTCCACAGATTCATAACTCTCTGGGTGAATAGATGTTTCCTCATCTCAGTCCTAAATTCATGTCCGCTGTACCTGCATGCTTACTTTCAGTGACTGATGAACAAGAACACCCAGGTCTCGTTGCACCTGCCCTTTTCCTAATCTGACACCAGTCAGATAATAATCTGCCTTCCTGCTCTTGCCACCAAAGTGGATAGCCTCACATTTATACTGCATCTGCCCATTCACCCAACCGATCCAAGTTGTCCTGCAGCCTCATAGCATCCTCAACGCAGCTCACACTGCCACCCAGCTTTGTGTCATCCGCAAACTTGGCGAAGTCACATTTAATTCCCTTGTCTAAATCGTTAATAAATATTGTAAATAACTGGGGTCCCAGCACCGAGCCTTGCGGCACCCCACTAGTCACTGCCTGCCATTCTGAAAAGGCCCCTTTAATTCCTACTCTCTGCTTCCCGTCTGCCAACCAGTTCTCTATCCATGTCATTACCCTACCCCCAATACCATGTGCTCTAATTTTGCACACTAATCTCTCGTGTGGGACCTTGTCAAAGGCTTTTTGAAAGTCAGATACACCACATCCACTGGCTGTCCCTCGTCCATTCCACTTGGTACACCCTCAAAAAATTCCAGAGTTTAGTCGAGCATAATGTTTCAGGTCAAGCTCCTTGTTCAGACCTGGAGTCTCAACCCGATATGTCCCCCACGCCTTCTCTCCAGAGAAGCTGCCTGTCCTACTGAGTTACACAAGCATTTTGTGTCCATCATCACTCTATTTATCTTAAATGCAGATGGGAACCCTCTCATTTTAAAATGAGTAATGGTGTTCATTCAAAAAGGGTGGACAGCTCCCCTGCTTTCCCTGGCTCCCACCTTTTGGGGGGGAGGGGTGTGTGTGTGGGCTTGTGGGCGCGGACGGTCGATCCAGCTCGAGGTTTTCCTGGCGAGTGCCCTCGAGCTTGAAGGTCGAAGACACTCTTCTTAACTCGCGGATTAGGTCGCCCAAGTGGGACAGCCCCTTAACATTAACTCATCCACTCCATACACTTGAACACACCATTCCTGTCAAGTTGGGCGTTACGAATGAAGAGCAATTAGGTATTTAGTGTTTCTGAGATAATAAAGGAATGCGAGGGGCTGCCACTCAACTAACCTCTCAAATCTTTCAATCACCCACTTAACCTTTAGGAATTATAGTGTAACCTTTTCCCTTCTAGGAGCTTTTCCCTTTCCCAGAACGCACAGCGAGGTCAGTGCTGTTGAAACGCCAGTAAGTATTTAAAAAAGGGCCTAGTATCTGATTAAAGACTTCCGCTGAGGGGAAAGGTATATTCCTAATTTCAGTTTAGTTTGGAGATACAGCAGGGAACCAGGTCCTTAGAGTCCACGTTGACCATCATTCACCCGTACACACTAGTTCTACGACTTCCCATTCTTTTTCCCCCATCTACTCCCAAGATGCTGCGGGCAATTTACAGAGGCCAATTGACTTACAAATCCACTTGCCTTTAGGATATGGGAGGAAACGGGAGCACATGAAAGAAGCCCACACAGTCACACAGAGAACGTGCAAACTCCACACAGACAGCACCAGAGGTCAGGATTGAGCTCACGTCTCTTATGCTGCGAGGCAGCGGCTCTGCCTGCTGCATCACTGTGCCACCCCTGGACATTATTAGCTGAACTGCACAGAAAAACAATCAAAACTGTATGTGTACAGCAGTCATTTAGCACCACATCTATTAAAGAAGTTCAGATGTCAGATTGAAAAATGAAGACATGAACAATGACCGTACTTGTTTTACTGAATTATCTGATTGGCTTGAAAATAACAAAGGCTGATTTTATTTCAATGTTATTCTTATATTTCTGTTACTATTTTAAGTGGAGCAAGCTCCCACAATAGATTTCTGATGGCCAGCTCAAACGCCAGAACAAGATGCACCTGAATCACCGCGGCCAATAGTTTAAGATCAAAATTATAATTTCAGGCGAAAGATAGTGTGGAGATACAAGTGTAGATGCTGGAGGGACTCAGTGGGTTTGGCTGGATCTAAGGAGGGAATGGATAGACAATGTTTCATGCCGGGACCCTTCTTCAGATACTGTGAGTGGGTTAGGATCATAAATAGGAGGAGTATGAGGACATTCGGCCCATCAAGTCTACTCCTCCATTCAATCATGGTTGATCAATCGCTCCCTCCTAACTCTATTTTCCAGCCTTCTTCCCATAATTTCTGACACCCATACTTTGCTGATCTTTCATCCACTCCCAAAATACTGGGAGCAATTTACCTCCAAATCCACATTCCGAATCAATTCAGCATTAAGTAGTAAAAGGGCTTGCTCCAGGGGCAGTGGCAGAGTGGCATTTGCCAGGAGGATATTAAAAAAAAAAATCAAACTTGTGGCAGTGCACAGGGAGAGATGATCCAAGGATGTGGTCAAACGCTGCAGTTAGTCTGATACTGGACAAATACTGCCACCTAGTGGCAAGATGCAAAGTTTTTCCCAGCCAGAGTACTGTTCAGCATTGGACAGCACAGAGACTGCAGATGCTGGAATCTTGAAGGAAAACGCACAAAGCTGGAGTAAACCAGTATTGATGCATTAGGTACAACGGCACAGTGCTTCAGTGGGAGAGTTGCTGCCTTACAGCGCCAGACACCCAGGGTCGATCCCGACTACGGGTGCTGTGTGGACAGAGTTTGTACGTTCTCCCTGTGACCGCATGGGTTTTCCCCAGGTGCTCCAGTTTCCCCCAAAGATGTGGAGGTTGGTAGGTTAATTGGCTCAAGTAAAAATTGTAAAATTGTCTCCAGTGTGTAGGGTCGTGCTAGATATACGGGGTGATCGCTGGTCGACACAAACTCGGTGGGTTGAAGGGCCGTTTCCTCACTGTATCTCTACAGTAATTAGCTGTATCAGTTCCTGTCAAGTGTCATTTTATTTCTGCAGGGACACAGTTCCGAATCTAGTTGCCGGTACCATACCTTTCCAGTAGCGCCGTGGGACACAAACTGAGCCTTCTCCTGCTTTGCAATCTTGACCTGACCCCTGGCAATGCAGGGTCTGGCCAGCGATGTCCCGAGGAGGTACCTATCCTCATACACAGCGCCCGACTGAACCCACGGCCAGATGAACTCTTCCACAAACTCCTTCCGCAGATCTTCAATGAAAACCTGGAACAAAAGCACAGCACGCATTGTTTTATGCAAATAAAAGACCAAGAATTAAATGTGGTCACGGCACAGATTTAACCTCGCAACCCGTGCGATCAACATATCAAGCACAAGGCTCAACACTCTTGTTCAATGTTGCATTGTAGCGGGACTCCAGTTATTCATCCAGTAATAAGGAGAAAAAAAAAGGCACAGAATCCATTCTCAGTTTTCTTTCACATCCAGAATTAAGATGGATCAACATCAGTCCTTGTAATGGTTGAGTTTCCATTCTGAAAGAGTGTAATCTCAACATTAAATCACAACTTTTAAAGGAGCTTTAGATAAAAAAATAAATCCTGGCATCTTGACCAAGAACCATAAAACAAAATGCTGGAGGGTCAGGCAGCATCCTGAGTATTCCACCATTACCTCCCTTTTCCTTCAATATTCAAGGGATATGGGGAGAAAGCAGGAGCAGGGTACTGATTTTGGATGTTCAGCCATGATCATATTGAATGGCGGTGCTGGCTCCAAGGGCCGAATGGCCTACACCTGTACCGATTTTCTATGTTTCATCTGTGGGGCGAATGGACAGGCTTTGGGTCAGGGTTGCCACCTGACCAGATGTCACCTGGTCTATCGAGATCCCCCAGCATTGTGTTTCATCCTTGACACATGCTTGAATTTCCTGAAGAATCAAACTTGTGTCAAGGTCCTGCAGAGACTGCTTCCTTGCACCGAGGCACAGAATTCCACACATCATGCAGTACCATGGACAAGGGCGTTGGGAAGTTGGCATTCGGAATCCGAGGAACAAAATACCGCAGTTACCCCGAAATGTCAAATAAAATAGAAAAGGCTGGAAACACTCAGCAAGTCGGGCTGCGTCTGTGGAAAAAGTTACACTTTTTGTTATAGGTTGATCGATTTATTAAATTGATACCCTTCTGTTGAAATGATAACTGCTTCTCACTCCACAGACTTGCCCAATCTGCTGAGTATTTCTAATATTACGAGTTTTATTTGCACAGGTTTGGTCTCCTCATCACGGAGGAACCTACTGTCCAGGAATCGGAAACAAAAAAAAATGCTGGAAACACTCAGCAGGTCAGGCAGCATTTGTGAGGAGAGAAACAGGTAACAGTCGAGCCCAGGGCCTTAGCTCAGCAGTGACATCCTTGAACTATCAAGCCAAAGCAGATGGAGGCACCAAGTTGAATTATTTTGGACCACAGCTGAACATTAATTTTACCTTCTTAGCTCCCAAAGATGTTGCCTTCTTTCGAGCGGCTTCAAAGTCTTCCTCCTGCCCCACGTCAGCCTGTTTATGACGGAAGAGAGAATCGTTCATTTCACTTCATGAATCAGAACAGCACTTAGATCTAAGATGCGACTTAACCTTTACTTCCCAAAGCTGAACCGTAAACCCCCTGCTTCTGTATTCTGTGATGCAAATGAAAGTGGCAAGTATCCAATATGCCTTCTACACCCCTTTATCTGCCACCTTCTGGGGCACTTGGTATTGTTCATCAAGTTCACTCTTTTCCTTAATGTTCCCACTGCCGAGTCGAACTAAAGAAAGCACCGCATGCTCTTTTCTTCAAGAAACACCATTCAGGATTGTGGACCCTTTGTTCATCCTCACTTCCAAGTAATCTTCTATCACCTGCCAATTCTCACTATATTTATTCATTTAAAGTAACTATTACCAGCCCATTTCTATTACCTCCATTTCATTTTTTTTTTTTTGAATAAGAGGAAAGATTATTAACCATGTCAAATCTATGTCCCCATTTCCATTAATTTCTCCAGTCAAGTAAATTATTTCTTCAGGTAATTTCTCAAATAATTTTAACAATGGATGGAAACCCTGCACTCGAATCTCTGATACCCCATTTTGTGAGTGTAAATGCACAGTCTTTTAGCCAGGGTACAGGAAATATAAACTAGAGGGGAAAGATTTAATAGGAACCTGAAAGACCGACAAAAAAAACCCCACAAACACACACACACACACACACACACACACACACACACTAAACAAGCTGCAAGAGGATAGGAAGGTTTTAGAGGGATACGGGCCAAACACAGGTAAATGGGACTAGCTTAGATGGGGAATAAGTTGTGCTGATGTGTGATTCACTCCCCTACTGCTGCCCTTTAGAGTTTGTCAATGTTTAAAGGGAAACTGCACTAATCTTCTACCCATTACAAAAGAGACACGAGGATAAGGAGAAGGGAAATGATCTCATCTCTGCTCAGCTGCTCAAGCACCGGGTGGCTGCAGAGATAGAATGAACCAGGGATTCTCCAGTGTTCAAGATGCAACTCAATTACTCAGTGCATGGTACACTAATCATAGCAAAGTATTTTGCAACATGACTGCCGTGTAACAAATGAGTGTTACTGGAGGCAGGGCCTTTCCTCCATAGACAGCGGAGACAAAGAGCGACAGGGCCATGGGACGGTGATGTTGATGGGTGGTGGGGGCTCTCCCTCAGTGACTGAGGACAGGACAGCAAGTTGCAGCGGAGGGTCTGTGCAGTATCAGTGACCGAGTTCAAGGGAGCCAAGGGCAAGATGCAAGCAAGCGAATTAGGCCATCAGGGGGCAAGTGGAACAGGCTGCTCGAGTAACTCAGTGTGTCAGGCAGCATCTGTGGAGGACATAGATAGATGGCGGTTTGGGTCGGGACCCTTCCTGTACTCCACAGATAATGCCTGACATGCTGAGTTAGTCCAGCACTGTGTTCCATGTAAGATTCCAGCATTTGCAGTTATTTGTGGCTCCATCAATTGTTGAGTTCAGGGCAGAGTGATGAGATTGGGTTTGGGGGGGGGGGGGATATGGGAAACAGGAACCAGATGTGAGCAGGTTGGAGGTAAATAAAATTCAACGAGGCACAACTCCAAGGACTCTTACTAACTTATAAAGGTGCCCTGTAGCATCTTATCAGGGTGCATCACAGCTTGGTTTGGGAACTGCTCTGCCCACAACTACAGGAAATTACCGTGAATTGTGTGTGTAGCCCAGTCCATCACACAGACCGGGCTCCATCTATGCTTCATGCTGCCTTGTGAGAGCACCTAAAGTAAGTACTGACAGTTTTATACTGTGGTTGTCTCATCTACCCTCCACTCCGATCAAGTGAAAGGAGCAAAGAGCTAGAAAGTGCGTATCACCAGATTCAGGGACAGCTCCTTCCTCACTGTTATCAGAGTATTGAACAGTCCTCTCATAAGTGAGGATGTAGTCAGGATCTTCTAACCCATCTCACAGGGGCACTTGCACTTTTGTTAGCCGAACGTCCTCTGTAACGTTATATCCTACACTCTGGGTTCTACATGTGCCAGGCTTGATGTTATTCCTCTACAGTTTGATTTGATTTGACTGGATAGCACGCAGACAAAAGCTTTTCACTGCACACATTACACTCACGAAACAACACCAATATAATCCAATGGACTGGATGAAAACCTAGCGAGGAGAAACGGCATTCCACAAAGAAAGCTGGGGGCATTTACGAATAAGTTATTGCCCTTAACAGAGAGGATATTGTAAAAATAAATCTGGTTCAATAAACGTGGTTAGGATAAGGAACTCTGGTGCATGTACTAGATATGGCTTGGAAAGTCCAATAAGTAAAAGCTGGATGGGAGCCAAGAGAATGCTGCCAATATGAAACAATGCAGTGACGGGCATTTAGCAGACAAAGTCATCTCTTCCTGGCTCCCTCATCCCCCTCCTTTGCATTTAACCAATTACTTGGACAGAAACCCAAGGGACAGGATTAAGACCTTAGGCCTTCAACAGAGAATAGAGTCTAGACGTCGGCACATTATGACAGAGTTATACAACACAATGGCGAGACCACACTTGGAGTATCGTGTTCAGTCTTGATCAAAGATACTAGTATCTTTAGTCTTGATCACCCTGCTATGGAAAGTTGGCATTAAGCTGCAAAGAGTGCAGGGAAGATCTACAAGGGCATTGACAGGACTCGTGGGCCTGTGATATAGGGAGTAGTTGGGCAGGTTAGGACTAGATTCCTTCGAGCGCAGGAGCCTCCTGCCCATTTTGCCATTTGTTAAAGGTTTCAAGATTTTTCCATGTTTCTGAATAATATGCAAAAAAGTTTAAAGGATATTTTAAAAAAAAAAGACTTTCTAAAAAACACCAAGTAAAGTTCACAAAATGAAAATAAAATGTTTTAATCATATTCCCATCCTACTTCCCCACTGTCCTATCAGCTTCCTATGTTTAAACGCTGGCGTCTTTCTGCACAATACTAACCTCAGCGACTGTGATCTTTGGCAGTTTGTGTAGATAGTTGCACTATGGAGTTTGGTGTTGCGTTATTATGTTTACCAAGTATAACTATTATTAATGTGTTGTATCGTTGATCATTGCATGTGCTTTACTGTGACTGCAGTCCTGTTAAGCTGCAGCAAGTAAGAATTTCATTGCTCCATCATCGGTAATTAAACACTCTTGAATCTCAGTCAGCAAGTTTGGGAGCACCATATTTACGCAAGTCTCAAAACTTATCTGTACTTGCACTCACTATTGCAGCTATAAATCAGGCTGCAAAGTCATTGCTAAAATGGACTTTTCCTTTTTCAAAAAGGAAGAATCAGCAAGTTAGAACTACATTAGCACTGTAAACATTCACCGGCTTGCAACTAATCAAGATTACAGAGGGAGCTTTGTGCGGTTAAGTGCCGTGATGGATCTTTGGAACCATTGTGTCTTACTACATCAAATAACGTTATAATCATCCCATGGCACCATTAGCAACTCTTTGCTCCACAACGTTTGTCTTACAGAAGCCAAATGCTTGTTTACTGCAGCTGGGCAGAGAAAACCCAACTAAAAAGTTTGGTCAAAGAAAAAAAGTTGTTGCAAGCAAATCCTTTCCCAGTGGATAATGTTACAGAACCCAAGGATTATGCTTTTCTAATTCGAGCTCGCCTTCAAAGCTTCAGCATGAGTTGGCATTTCACTCAAGAACTCTTCTGGCAACCTTCAGCTGAGCTCCTTAATTATCACTGCCAGCTGAACCAAGGCAGGTTCCAAGGGAGGGAAGGAAAAACTAACACGAAACAAAGCAGAATATTCTTTTGGGGAAGTGGTGAAATGTGAACAGTTGCTGGATGTTGGTCTGTGAGATATTATGCGGTATGACTGGGCTAACACGCAACTCTGTGCATATCTCAGCAAACAGTGCAGTGATATTTACCCCCCACCCACCCAAGTTGGCGATGGGTTTTAATCAGTTATGCCCCTGTCCCACTTATGCCCCTGTCCCACTTAGGAAATCTGAACGGAAACCTCTGGAGATTTTGCGCCCCAACCAAGGTTTCCGTGCGGTTCCCGGAGGTTTTTGTCCTCCGACAACCACCTTCAACTAACATCGCAACCGGCTTCAACTAAAAAAATTACCGATTTTTAAAACGGAAACCACTTTCGACCATTAGGGAGACTGACAAAAACCTCCGGGAACCGCACAGAAACCTTGGGTGGGGCGCAAAGTCTCCAGAGGTTTCCGTTCAGGTTTCCTAAGATGCATTACAGATGGAATTAGCAAGAAAGCAAACACATTTTCAAAGGCTCCCTGTACAAGTTAAAGGTTCAGAAACAGGCCCTTTAGCCCACACTGATCATTGACCACCTTCACACACTAATCCTACACTTTATTCTCTCCATGTTGTCATCAATTCCCGTCCATATTCTACCACTCACCTACACACGAGGGCCAATTAATCTACAATCCTGCATGTCTTTGGCATTTTCACCCTGAAATAGATCCCGAATCTGTATGCCTCTCAATTTTATATACTTCCATCCGCCTCCAACACTCCAGGAAAAAATCCATTTTGTCCGACTCGCAAAATTATTAATACGCTCTAATCCTGGCAGCATCCTGGTAAACCTCTTCCGCACACTCACCGTCCTTCCTGTGATGAACTGCACACAATACTCCAAATACAGCCTAACCAAAGTCCCATAAAACTACAACATGGCTGACTCAATGCCCCTGTTTCCCCGCTAATTATCAGCTGTACACGCCAGCTCTCACTTCCCCAAGCACCAGCCATCCACGAGTCGTTTGTTTCGCTCAGTTGGAATTGGCCCGCGGGTTCAGCCAGGACCTTATCCGACCAGTTAAATGCAACATTTGGGAAGAGCAACCTAGTGGCCAGTTTGGTCTTTCAATGACACCTCGAACCAAATGCAATCAGTATGACTTTAGAAAAAAAGATTTGTACCGAAGGCAAAAATGCAATCGATAAATTAAAAACAGAGTGCATGTCACAGTGGAATAATTCACATCAAACCACGTAGACACAAAAACACCTCCAGCATGTTCTCTTATGCATGGACTAGACTGCAGTTTCCTGAAGCATGAAAACAACACATGGATTATCAATCCCTCTCACATTTGTATTCAAAATTTTCATTACACACTACGTTGCATTATACAATAGAATCTCTCTCCATATGTTAAACATTTTAGCATCGAGCCAGTGAATGGGGATTAATTCACACATTGATAAGCTAACAGTACAACTACAAATTGTTCTCACCAGATAAGCAATAACTTCATATCCTTGTTCCCTCAGCCAGACCAGAATACACGAGGTGTCCAAACCGCCACTGTAGGCAAGAACCACGGTGCCTTTTGATTGAGCCATTTGAGCTATTTGAGCCATTTAGCCTTAAGGACTGGGAAAAAAAAGGGGAAAGAAAAGAAAGAAAACAAGGTTATCTAACATTACCATAACTGTCCATTGTAAAGCAAAATTATTGAAAAATATTCTCAGAATTTGATTAAAAAATTGTTTCCATCACATTCAAAAGAGGAAATGTCAAACAACATGAAATATCAAAAATCAACAGAACCGCAGATGCTGGAATAAATACAGAAAATGCTGGACACACTTAACAGGTCAGGCAACATCTGTGAAGACACAGTTAAAGTTTCAGGTCAAAGACCCTTCATCAGAACTTTAAACATCCAGTTTTATGACTGGCAGAGAACAGGCTGTAAATTTAACATGTTTACACACTTATCCTATGCATATACAAATTAGATCAAAATACAGAGCATTAGAGGAATGCAGCTGGTCAGGTTTCAGATCGGGACACAAGTCCGAAGATGGACGGACAACGTTTTGAGTCGGGACCCTTCAGTCTGAAGAAGAGCCCCTGGCCTGAAACGTTATCTGTCCATTCCCTCCACAGATGCTGCCCGAGGCAACGGAAGACCCACCCAAGTTCCTCCAGCACTTCGTGGTTTGCTCAAGATTCCAACATCTGCAGTCTCTTGCCTCTCCAAAAAAAAAAAAACACCCTAGATCAAATGATCTTTTCAAGAAGAGAATAAGCCCAATGATTGTGTCATTCATAATTATATCATGGCTAAAAAGAGTGGTTGCTAGTATATCCAAACAGAATGGTTCTGCTGATTCACTCTGACAAATCAAAGAGCAGGAATCATTTCACTTTCACTAATCATCAAAACAAAGCTTTGGCCGAGGCTCGCTATGCTAATGTAGTTTTCAATGGCTAACAGTCAAACGTCTTTTGAAGTCCTGCTACTGGAAACTAACTGTAGATCATTCACATTACATTAATACAGCACAAATGTTAAGAAATTATTCGTGAAGTGATTCAGAATGGAGAACTCGAGAGAATAAAACAACAGCAGGTGAAGGACTGACAGGCAGCAGTTGGCTGTAGCAAGTTAACATGACTGCTCAGCTCATGGTTATGGCACTGGAGGGTTTGAAGCTCTTCAAATGCTTACCTAGACACAGGTTGTGTAAATCTTACCTTCCTGCAGGTCCTTATATTATTACAGTCTATTGCCCTAATCCACACTTTCAGCTCACTGCTACAATCAGGAAAGGAGGTACAGGAGCTCAAGAACTGTTAACTCCATGTACATGAACAGTTGCTTCCCATCAACAACAAAGCCTGCGCAGCACTGCACTACTGTACAAGGTCGAGCTGTGCACTTCAGCTCACGTTAACCTGGTCTGGTTATGCAGCATAACTAAATACATAGTATTATTGGGTCTGAAGGGTCCCAACCCAAAAGATCACCTATCCATGTTTACAGAGGTGCTTCCCGACTCATTGAGTCACTCCAGCACTGTCTATTTTTTTTTTGCACCTGCAGTTCCTTGTGTCTACTCTCTTGTATTATTGTTTATTGTATATTATTGTTATTGTATATATGGGGGGGGGGGGGGGGGGTGAGTTTTAAGAGAGAGGCAAAATGTATAGGAAATTCTACCAGGCAACTTAAAAGATAAATAAATACAGTGGTGAGTGCCTGGAATGCACTGCAAGGGGTAGAGGTGGAGGCTGATATGGTAGCAGTCTTTAAGATACGCTCATGCATCGGCAAGGAATCGGGGAACATGGATCACATGATGAGACTGGTTTAGCAGGTTCAGCATGGACATTGTGGGCTGAAGGGCCAGTTCTTGTGCTGTCCAATGTGATTACGCTGCTCCTGTCCCACTGCAAATGACAATGAAACATTCTTGACTCTTGGTTATCAACTTCTCTGCTAAGAGAAACAGTTTCTTACAGCTTATGTTGCCTAGTAAACCTGCACATCTTTGAAATGTGGGAGGAAACCAGAACAACTGGGGGTTGAACCCCTGCTACTTCAAGAAGGACATGCATACTCCACAAAGTCAGCACCAGAGCTCAGGTTTGAATGTGGGTCTCTGGGGCTGCGAGGCAGCAGATCTACCAGCAGCGGAACAGCGTACACAAGTACAACACGATTTGATTTAACTGGATAATACACAAACAAAAGCTTTTCTCTGTATCTCGGTATGCATGACAATATAAATCTGTATCTTAGCCTGGGAGTGAAAAACATCTCACTTCATTGACATGGAAGTCTTAGATTTCACGGGTCACCTCTTTCAGGGCAGGGTGCCAACAGAGTGATGCAACTGCATTGGAGCTGGGGCCAAGGGCACCAATGTTATCCCCTGCACCTGCACTTGGGGCAGCTTTAGATTGTACTGAAAAAATAACAATTTTTGAGCAAAAAAAAAAAAAAAGTTGGAAGAACTCAGCAGGTCAGGCAGCTTCTGTGGGAGCAGATGGATGGTCAATCTTTAGGGATGGGACCCACTCCCTCAGAGGATTCATTTTTGGAAAAGTAGACCAAATCGTTTAAATAAAGGCAGTGTAATGGGCAGGTAGGGCGGCCAGAGGATGTTTGTTGCCGGTCACCTGCCCTACCTGAGGGTTGCAGCCTCCCCCCTCCACACACTAGTCCTGCCCTGCCCTCCCCGTTCCCCTCTCACCTCTCTGTACCCCCTCTACCCGGGGTCGGTCGCCATCACCTGCGTGTCCTCGGTGCTTGTGTCCCGTCGCACCTGTGTGCGCTGTGCTGTGGATCTCACTCACCTGTGTGGCCCCCTCACTGAGCCCCGCTGGTGTGTGTGTGTGTGTCGGTCTACTCTGCGCTCCACCCAAGGGGTCGCTTGTGTGTGTGTGGGGGGGGGGATCTACATTGCGCTCCATCCGAGGGGTCGCTGTCGTGTGTCTGTGTCTGTCTGTGTCTGTGTGTGTGTGTGTGTGTGTGTGTGTGTGTGTGTGTCGGTCTACTCTGCGTTCCACCCGAGTGGCTGTGTGTGTGTGTGTGTGTGTGTGTGTGTGTGTGTGTGTGTGTGTGTGTGTGTGTGCGCCAGCCGCTGGGGCGAGTGTGGCCGCGCTGCCACTCACCTGTGGGCCGGGGTTGCCGCTGCGAGTGTCCGCTTTGCCCCTTTAGCGCTTTACTTTAACTCCTGTCGGCGCCGCCTCTGCGCAGACTCGCCCCCAGGGGCAGGGCGAATGTGGCCAATGGAGCGGAGGGCGGGATGAGGGGCGGCGGCTTCACCACCCGCTCCCCGGCTCCCTCCCTCCCTCCCTCGGCCCGGCCCGGCCGCGGCCACCCCGCCCGCCCTCACCCCGGCCCAGCCCGGCCCGGCCGCCAGCGCAGCGCAGCGACCCCCCGCCCCTGTCCCACGGCCCGACCACCCGCGCCTTCTGCTCTGGTGCCGGGCGGCCGACCCTCAACAGGTCTGGTGGACGTTCAAGCCTCCAGTCAAGTTTACCCCTCTCACCTTAGCTGCGCCCCAGAAAGAACTGCAGATGCTGGAGAAATCGAAGGTAAACAAAAAATGCTGGAGAAACTCAGCGGGCGAGGCAGCGTCTATGGAGCGAAGGAATAGGTGACATTTCGGGTCGAGACTTTTCAGTCTGAAGAAGGGTCTCGACCCGAAACCTCACCTATTCCCTTCGCTCCATAGATGCTGCCTCACCCGCTGAGTTTCTCCAGCATTTTTGTCTACCTTTAGCCTGTGCCCACTAGTTTTAGAATCCTCTACCTTGGGGAAAAAAGACTGTGAGCGTTCATTTTATCCATAATCCCTCAGTCTTCATGTCCTTCCTGTAACTGGGCAGCCAGCTGTTCCAGAGCCAACAATATGGGAAAGCTCTGCTTATCAAATCTCATCTACAAATCTTGTTCTGAGTGGAAGTTCCAGTTAAGAAAAATAAAATATAGATACCTTAAAAAAAGTATTAAAGTGAAGTGATTTTTGCAAGTCATTTGCACGTCAATTCCAATTGTTATGACGCAACAGATTTTGTTCATTGCACAGGATTCTGCAGTGGTTTTCCAGGGTGTGATACAGCACAGAGACAGGCCTTTCACCCATGCTGAACAAGATGCCCCATCTTAGCTACTCCCATTTGCCCACATATCTCCAAAACCTCCTTATTCAAGTGTCATGTAAATGTCCTTAATGCCTGATACACCTTGCAATAAAATCATGGCTAATACTCCACCTCCTGTCCCTTTACCTCCACCTTCGACTCCATCCAAGGACCCATTCAGTCTTTCCAGGTGAGGCAGAGGTTCACTTGCACCTCCTCCAACCTCATCTGCTGCATCCACTGTTCCAGGTGTCAACCTCTCTACATCGGTGGGACCAAGAGCAGGCTCAGCAATCGTTTCGCTGAATACCTCCGCTCAGTCCGTCGTAATCAACTTGATCTCCCCGTTGCTCAGAACTCCCCCTCCCATTCCCAATCTGACCTTTCTGTCCTGGGCCTCCTCCATTGTCAGGGTGAGGCCCAGCGCAATTAATTTCTCTCATTTCAGATTGAGATAGCCCTTGCTTTCCCCCACCTTCCCCTCCCCAGTTCTCCTACATGTCCTACTGTCTCCACCCACTTTCTATCTTTTTCCCACCCACCACCACCATGCGTCTGAAGAATGGTCTTGACCCGAAACATCACCCATTCCTTCTCTCCATAGATGCTGCCTCACCTGCTGAGTTTCTCCAGCATTTTGTGTCTACTATCAATAACATACTCCTCCTCTCCAGATGGTCAACACCTTACCTACCCTTTACACTGCATTCAGGGATTAGTGGACATGCTCCCTAACTTGTGTATGAAGGAACTGCAGGTGCTGGCTTAAACCAAAGATAGACACAAAATGCTGGAACAACTTAGCGGGACAGGCAGGATCTCTGGAGAGATGGAATGAGTGACATTTCTGGTTGAGACCCTTCTTCAGGCTGACTTACTTTCCTAAGTTAGTTCCCTTACTTACTGCCCTACCTTTAATCTTGCACCCTTGCCTAGTTTGTCGTCCACAAATGAATCACCTCACACTCCTCTGGACAGAAATGCATCTGCATCTTTGGTCCATCTAAGCAATACATTGATATTTCCTACGGCCTAGAATTTCCTTCCTCAATATCAACCATGCTCCCACTTTTTGGTTGCAGCGGCAAGCTTCTCAATTAAATTCAACCAAGCCAAATCTTTTTGCATAACCACAAAAGCTAGTACTGTACAAAAGCTATAGAAGTGGATGCATTACAATTGTTAAAACACATTTGGACAAACCCACAGATAGGAAGGGTTTAGAGGGTTGTGGGGCAATTGGGGCTAGCCCAATATGCAAACTTGATCAGCGCCTGACAAAAAAAAAGACTGAATACAAGCATTTTAAGTTGCAGCAAGGAAGAATTTAATCAATTGTGACAAACAACCACTCGTGAATATTACCCTTTGCTTTCTGTCAACACAAACTGTTTACCATTTCCCTTTAAACTCTCTTGACTTTACCCTCTCCATCAAAGGACTGGTCAAAGTCCTTGCTAACGTGCAACGTGAACACTTCTCATTACATCTTCAAACAAATGTCTTCATAATTCAGACAAAACCTCCCCCCCTCAAGCCACGCTGCTTCCCATCATTAACACCTGCCTCTTGCAATGCTTTGCGTTATTTGGAGATTTTCCCAACAATTTGCCACACAATTACTGTCAGAATGATTAGCCGCTGCTCTCCGTGTTTGCATACCATGCAGGACAAAGTATTTCACCATTCCTCAGTGCATGTGACAACAATAAACCTAAACCATCCATATTTCTCCCTTCACCTCTACATTCTGTCCTTATCCGACTCCCTTTGCCTCCTTTTCATCTCCAGCCTTTGTTACTTCCCACCCACCCATCTGCCAGTCACTCCCCTCACCTGTATCCACTTATCACTTGCCACGATTTGTCCAGCCCTCATTCTGAAATGTTGCCTGTCTTTTCCGCCACAAAAAATGCCCGACTGGTTGTGTTCCTGCAGCACTGATTTTATCAGATTTTGTGTATTGTCAGCTATTAGGGCAAGTGTGCAAACAAGTAATTTATAAACTGGATATTTGCTACAGCACTTTTTGCTCAAGGTTCCAGTTTCTGCAGTTGCTCGAGTCTCTGCCAATTATCTTCCCACTTTCAACATCTTCTACAACATACTCCTGCTTCACACTTCCTCAGGAAAGCAGCCAACATCATCCACCAGTCTTTCCTCCTCCCTATTTTTTCCCGGCAAAAAACACAGAAGCTTGAAAGTGTACACCACCAGACTCAGGAACAGTCTCGTGGAACTCATTACCACAGAGGCTGTGGAGGCCAAGTCAGTGGATTTTGTTTTTTTTAAGGCAGAGATAGACAAATTCCTGATTAGAACAGGTTTCAGGGGTACGGGGAGAAGGCATGAAAATGGGATTAGGAGGTAGAGATCAGCCATGATTAAATGGCAGAGTAGATTCAAAGGGTCGAATGGCCTGATTCTACTGCTATACCTGGTGAACAGCTTCTTCCCCCACTGTTTCCAGGCTTCTGAACAGTCCTTCCATAAGCTAGGGTACTGTCTGATTCGCTTCTGCCCCATATGGGATATTGGACTTTGTCTCTGGAACTATTGCACTTTAATGGTGAGATGTATATTTTGCACTCTGTATCTTCTCCTTTGCTCTACAGTTTGACTCGATTATATTCATGTATAATATCTGATCTTGGATGAAATGCAAATCAAGCTTTTCACTATACCTTGATACACGTTGCAATAATTTGGCTAAAGCTAAAGACGGCACCTCCCAGTTGTAATTATTGAGAGGTGACCAGATTTGGCTGGTGTTCGCTGATCATCAACAGATAGAATGTACGTACATGTTGCAATAATGCATGGTAGCTGCTGCAACAGCAAGTAACCGCAAGGAATCAATTGCACAATGTTCCCACGGGGGTTTTTTTAAAATTAAAAAAGTTTCCAGTTTATCCACTTTTTATTACAGTGATTTCAATAGCTGGTTGTTGTTTAGTTGGGCGTTTTATGAGGGGAAGAATGTATTCAAAGTTGAAACTTTGAGTCGAAACTTCTGTTGTTACACCAATCTACTTTGAACACAGCTACTTTGACACAATATTTGTGCTACGAATTAGCAAGTCAGAGAGCTTGTGGAGAGAGAAATCTTTCAGCAACTCCCAGAGTATGCACAAACACAGATAAAAAAATAACCAGCTCTGTTCTTCCGCAGAGATAGTTGCCGTCTCCAGTAGCAAGGTAGTAAAGCGACTCCAACTTTTTTTTTTAAAAACAATGTATTATTTGTGGCATTAGAAAAACAAAATCACTACAGCATTTTTGAACACTGTTTAATCAATTTTTTTAAATTGCATTAGCCCAGTGTCATTTAAGAGGTTAACATTCCCACAGAATGATAATATCATAATTCAATGGATTTTAAACTAGAATTCAATACAAGTAGTTCTGCTACCACACGCTGTAGTTAAACATTTATCACTCAAGAACACAGTCTGCCAATTCCACTGCAGATAGCCGAACTAACACGAAACGCATTTGTTCGATACTTAAACAATGTAACACACACACAGGATGCTCCCAGGATGAGGTGTTCCACACCTGGTCATCACAATTAAATTCATTCTTCAGAGAACGGGGATTCCCCTCCCCCACTATAGATGAGGCTCGCACCAGGGTCTCCTCCATACCCCGCAACCCTGCCCTCTCTCCCCATTCCCCCACTCTCAACATGGGCAGAGTCCCCCTGGTCCTCAACTTTCACCCCACCAGCCGGCAAATACAACACAGTCCTCCGCACGTTTTGCCACCTCCAATGTGACCCCTCCACTCGCCACATCTTCCCATCTCCCCCCGTCTGCCTTCCGCAAAGACCGCTCCCTCCGCAACTCCCTTGTCAATTCTTCCCTTCCCTCCTGCTCCACCCCTTCCCCGGGCACTTTCCCTTGCAACCCCAAGAAATGCTACACTTGTCCCTTCACCTCCCCCCTCCACTCCTTTCAGGGACCCAAGCAGTCCTTCCAGGTCCGACAGAGGTTCACCTGCACCTCCTCCAACCTCATCTACTGCATCCGCTGCTCCAGATGCCAGATGATCTACATCGGCGAGACCAAGCGGAGGCTTGGCGATCGGTTCGCCGAACACCAACGCTCGGTCCGCAATAACCAACCCGACCTCCCGGTGGCTCAGCACTTCAACTCCCCCTCCCACTCCGTATCTGACCTCTCTGTCCTGGGCCTCCTCCACAGTCAGAGTGAGCAACATTGCAAGTTGGAGGAACAGCACCTCATATTCCGCTTGAGGAGTCTGCATCCTCTGGGCTTGAACATTGAATTTTCTCAATTCTGTTAACCCTTGCTGTCTCCTCCCCTTCCCACCTCTCCCTCAGCCCTCTGGCTCCTCCTCCTCCTTTTCTCTTTCTTCTCCCCCCCCCCCCCCCCCCCCCCCCCATCAGTCTGAAGAAGGGTTTCCCTGCATTTGGCCCATATCCCTCCAAACCCGTCCTATCCATTTACCTGTCCAACGTTTACATTGGTGGTTGACGTAGACTCAGTGGGCCAAGGGGCTTGTTTCATAGCTGCATCATTCCATCAATTAAAAAAACTAATTTGTCAGGCCTTGCTGTACAAATGTTGATGGTGGAATTTTCCAAGAATATACATTTTAATGAAGAGAATGCAGGTTGATTCAAGGGAGGGTTGATACTTCCACAATTATCTCTGTGCCTTCACTTTTCCAACACCACGTCACATTTTGTGAGCTGAACTAAAACTACACATGTCAATTTAACAGCTGCAAAATTCCTGGGAAGTTTAGTATACGTTTAAAGGCACAGCATGGAAAGTGGCCCTTCGGCCCACAGACCATCAATCACCCATTCACATTGGTTCGATGTTATCCCACTCTCTCAGCCACACACTATGCACGAGGGGTAATTCACAAAGAACCACTACCCTAACAAGCCACCCATCTTTGGAATGTGGGAGGAAAACAAAGCACCCAGTCTCGGGGAGAATGTGCAAACTTCACACAAACAGCACCCGAGGTCAGGATCAAACATGGGTCTCTCGCGCTGTGAGGCAGCAGTTCTACCAGCCCCCCACCCCCACCCCCACCCCCACCCAAACCATCCAGTGAGGGCCATGAGTAAGATCAACCAACAGGAGACCCAGGAAGCCTGATACAATAAACGTCACTTGTATGCAATCTGATAAGATTCCAGTTTTAATAGATTATCAAGTTCCTAAAAAGGTTAAACTTAGCCTCATGAGCAAAAGCAAGTGCGCCACACCTTATCCTAAAGGCCAGATACTTGATCTTAATATTTGGTCCAATAATTATGAAGCTTATAGCCTAGAGGCAATGAGCGCAGTTGCAAATCAAATGTCAACTCAGATGTTAATATAATTTTATGTGGCTGCTCATTTAAAATATGTTCAGCAGACCTTGGTCCACACTACAGTAACCGGTAATCATTTGCATTTTATCAATGTCAGATAAAATATTTTTTAAATGGACATGCGGGAGTAAATTGTGTAACAAAACACACCATTACATCGAGTCTTGCCACAGCAGCTGTGTGTAGCGAACAGAACAAGAACCAATCACAGCAAAGTCTTCAGTAGCAAGACAGGGAACTAGTGAATTACTGGCAGTCATCTTGCATACAACCTGTAGCACAGTTATATGGTGTCATTGTTTTGTTCATTGTCACGTGTACTAAAGTGCAGTGAAAAATGCTTTTGTTGCGGGCTAATCAGTCAGTAGAAAGACAATACATGATTGAAATTGAGCCAACCCGAGTGTACAGTTACACAATAAAGGGAATAGGGATTCTTTCCCCACTAAATCATCTATAACTATGAACATGCTCTTTACGTGCATCAACCACCCCATGTTAGTTTATTGTAAAGTTAAAATGTTATGCCCCCTTACCACATGTGGTGTAAGGGTTAAACTGGCAATTTCAGCTAAAATGTGGGATGGAGTTATACGCTGAATTAGCAGCCCAAAATCTAGCAATTTTCGCATCTACCCCTACACCAGGGGCAATTTAGTGAGGCCAATTAACCCACAAACCTGCACATCTTTGGAAGGTGGGAGGAAACCAGAACAACTGGGGGTTGAACCCCTGCTACTTCAAGAAGGACATGCATACTCCACAAAGTCAGCACCAGAGCTCAGGTTTGAATGTGGGTCTCTGGGGCTGCGAGGCAGCAGATCTACCAGCAGCGGAACAGCGTACACAAGTACAACACGATTTGATTTAACTGGATAATACACAAACAAAAGCTTTTCTCCGTATCTCAGTATGCATGACAATATAAACCCGTATTTAAGCCTGGGAGTGAAAAACATCTCACTTCATTGACACGGAAGTCTTAGATTTCACGGGTCACCTCTTTCAGGGCAGGGTGCCAACAGAGTGATGCAACTGCATTGGAGCTGGGGCCAAGGGCACCAATGTTATCCCCTGCACCTGCACTTGGGGCAGCTTTAGATTGTACTGAAAAAGTAATAATTTTTGAGCAAAAAAAAACCAAACTGTTGGAAGAACTCAGCAGGTCAGGCAGCTTCTGTGGGAGCAGATGGATGGTCAATCTTTAGGGATGGGACCCACTCTCTCAGAGGATTCATTTTTGGAAAAGTAGACCAAATAGTTTAAATAAAGGCAGAGTAATGGGCAGGTAGGGCGGCCAGAGGATGTTTGTTGCCGGTCACCTGCCCTACCTGAGGGTTGCAGCCTCCCCCCTCCACACACTAGTCCTGCCCTGCCCTCCCCGTTCCACTCTCACCTCTCTGTACCCCCTCTACCCGGGGTCGGTCGCCGTCACCTGCGTGTCCTCGGTGCTTGTGTCCCGTCGCACCTGTGTGCGCTGTGCTGTGGATCTCACTCACCTGTGTGGCCCCGTCACTGAGCCCCGCTGGGGTGTGTGTGTGTGTGTGTGTGTGTGCGTGTGTGTGCGTGTGTCTACATTGCGCTCCATCCGAGGGGTCGCTGTCGTCTGTCTGTCTGTCTGTCTGTGTCTCTGTCTGTGTCTGTTTCTGTGTGTGTGTGTCTGTTTCTGTCTGTGTGTCGGTCGACTCTGCGCTCCACCCGAGTGGCTGTGTGTGTGTGTGTGTGTGTGTGTGTGTGTGTGTGTGTGTGTGTGCGCCAGCCGCTGGGGCGAGTGTGGCCGCGCTGCCACTCACCTGTGGGCCGGGGTTGCCGCTGCGAGTGTCCGCTTTGCCACTTTAGCGCTTTACTTTAACTCCTGTCGGCGCCGCCTCTGCGCAGACTCGCCCCCAGGGGCAGGGCGAATGTGGCCAATGGAGCGGAGGGCGGGATGAGGGGCGGCGGCTTCACCACCCGCTCCCCGGCTCCCTCCCTCCCTCCCTCGGCCCGGCCCGGCCCGGCCCGGCCGCCAGCCCAGCGCAGCGACCCCCCCCCCCCCCCCCCCCCGCCCCCGCCCCTGTCCCACGGCCCGACCACCCGCGCCTTCTGCTCTGGTGCCGGGCGGCCGACCCTCAACAGGTCTGGTGGACGGTGGAGGCAGAGAAGAGCAAAGAGCTGCCCAGCACAGAAACAGGCCCTTCGGCCCATCCTTCCGTGCTGATCAAGTTAGCATTCAGAACTAATCCCCTTTGCCTACGTTTGTCCCACATCTGTCTCAACGCATCTTCCTATCCATCCATGCACCTGTCCAAATGTATTTTAAACGTTGTGATTGGGCCCACTTCCATCTGCAGGCTGCCCTCTGTGTAAAAGTTGCCTCTGAAGCCTCCAGTCAAGTTTACCCCTCTCACCTTAGCTGCGCCCCAGAAAGAACTGCAGATGCTGGAGAAATCGAAGGTAAACAAAAAAATGCTGGAGAATCTCAGCGGGCGAGGCAGCGTCTATGGAGCGAAGATTCAATAGGTGACATTTCGGGTCGAGACTTTTCAGTCTGAAGAAGGGTCTCGACCCGAAACCTCACCTATTCCCTTCGCTCCATAGATGCTGCCTCACCCGCTGAGTTTCTCCAGCATTTTTGTCTACCTTTAGCCTGTGCCCACTAGTTTTAGAATCCTCTACCTTGGGGGGAAGACTGCGAGCGTTCATTTTCTCCATATCCCTCAGTCTTCACGTCCTTCCTGTAACTGGGCAGCCAGCTGTTCCAGAGCTCACAATATGGGAAAGCTCATCAAATCTCATCTACAAATCTTGTTCTGAGTGGAAGTTCCAGTTAAGAAAAATAAAATATAGATACCTTAAAAAAAGTATCAAAGTGAAGTGATTTTTGCAAGTCATTTGCACGCCAATTCCAACTGTTATGACGCAACAGATTTTGTTAATTACACTAGGGACAATACACAATTATACAAATCCAATTTACCTACAAATCTGTAAGTCTTTGGAGTGTGGGAGGAAACCAGAGCTCCCGGAGAAAACCCACGCAGGCCACGGGGAGAACCTGTACAGACAACAGCACCCACAGTCAGCATTGAACCCAGGTCTCTGGCATTCTGCAGCAGCTCCATGCTGCGATATTGTGCCGCTGCATTGCTCCAGGAAATACTAAGAACCCTATGTTAAAACGGTTTCACTCTTTGCCCAATTAATTTGTTCACTCAGAAAAGATCTGAGTAGGAGTTTGTTGAGGCAGTCTAGTATTAATAAGGTTGGTTGAGATAAGGGCCTGTCCCACTGTACGAGCTAATTCAAGAGTTCTCCCGAGTTTCCCCTGATTCGAACTCGGAGAATTACCGTAATAGCCGCTCGTCGGTACTCGGGGCTCGCCTGTTGAAAAATCTTCACGACTCTTCACGAGCTTACCGCGTTTCCCGAGTACCTGCCGTTAGTGTTACGAGCTGCTTAGAGATGTCACAAGCTCCGACGTACCTGCTATGTACATTCTACGTGCTTACCACGAGTTTGATTTTTTTTTAAACTCGCGAGAACTCTTGAATTACCTCGTACAGTGGGACAGGCCCTGCATGCGTTTATGGAAGAATAGCCCCATTAATTGTGAAACCAGCACAATGTATATTGGAGATCTGCATCATCATTATTTTCAATAATAATATAACTGATGGAACTGCAAGACAGAAAGTAACCCCCCCCCCACACAATTATTTTCCACACCCCCCCCCACACACACAATTATTTTCCACCCCCCCATTCCATTGACCTAAAAACTGCTCCCATTTCACCCTTGGCAGGTCTATGCTTCACAGGACATTTATCAACCATCAGAATTTCAGGGATCCAATCACTACATCAGTGCTTGATGACAAAAATCAGTATGGACCGTGCCCCTCTCCTTTCAGCGTCCTCCACATAGTGTGTGGTGCAAATAGCAAGCCTTATCGGCGTCACATGTTGGAGATGGAACTCACATCCGACAAGAATATTTCACTGTCATAGAGTCCCGGAGCCAATGAGTTGTACAGAACAGGAACAAGCCCTTCGGCCCAACTTGTCGCATGCTGGGTTAATTCCATTGGCTGCATTTGACCCATACCCCTCTAAACTTCCTATCCATATATCTATTATTATTTCTGTTAACATGTGTAATTGTGACCGTTTCTATAGCTACCTCTAGCAGCTTGTTTTAAATGCCGACTTCCCTCCAAGTGAGAAAGTCGCTCCAGCGATCCCTCTAAAGGGCCTGTCCCACTTTCACGACCTAACTCACGACCTTTTTCACTCGTGGACATTTTTCATCATGTTGAAAAAATGCCCTGACCTACTTGATGCCACGCGTACCTACGACTAGCATCACGACCTACCTACGACCTCGTGACGACCATGCTGCGAGGATGAGTCAAGGGCAAACTCAGCGGTGGTCGTGAAAGTGGGACAGGCCCTTTAAATCTCTCGCCATTCACCTGAAGTGCTGGGAATGTGAATAATGAAGGTAAGAGAAGATACGTAGAAATACTTCCCCCATGGATTGTTAAAGTTGGCAATTGCAGACTGGCTCAGCCCTCACTACAAACTTTGTACAATTATCCATGTTCTTGTGGGGCCTTCACGCACATGTTGGTTTTTGCGTACGGCTAATCGCAGCAGCCCCACGAGAAGGTCCAAATACAAGAGCTCAATAACAAATCCAAGATCAGACGCACTAATTGGCCTTATCTGCACACGGGTTATGGTTGCTGAGAATGTAGGTTAAAAGGGGCTTCTGGAATAAACGTGACACAAGGTGTTTGGCTCAGCTGGGTGTTGTTTCTTCTTTGCTTTCTGTCGTGGGATTCAGTAGACCCTACAACTGGTGAGACCGTTGCTACACACAACCTTCCACCTACTCACAGAATGCATGATGATAAAAGTGACAGATGACGAAGTAAAACTCAACGTTCCAACTCTTTTTACAACCAATGCGAGAGTGGGGTTTTCAATACTAGATGCTGCATTCTCCAGCTACATCTCCAGGTCTAGCTTTTGCTCCATCTCCAGTTCCATATCCAGCTCCATCTCCAGCTCTAGCTTTTGCTCCATCTCCAGCTCCATCTCCAGATCTAGCTTTTGCTCCATCTCCAGCTCCATCTCCAGCTCTAGCTATTGCTACATCTCCAGCTCCATCTCCAGGTCTAGCTTTGCTCCGTCTCCAGATCCATCTCCAGGTCTAGCTTTTGCTCCGTCTCCAGCACCATCTCCGGGTCTAGCTTTTGCTCCATATCCAGCTCAGTCTCCAAGTCTAGCTTTTGCTCCATCTCCAGCTCCATCTCCAGGTCTATATCCATATAACCATATAACAATTACAGCACGGAGACAGGCCCTCTCGGCCCTTCCAGTCCGTGCCGACCATTTGTTTTCCCCTAGTCCCATCTACCTGCACTCAGACCATACCCCTCCATTCCCTTCACGTTCATATACCTATCCACTTTACTTTTAAATGTTAAAATCGATCCTGCCTCCACCACCTCTGCCGGAAGCTCATTCCACACAGCCACCACCCTCTGAGTAAAGAAGTTCCCCCTCACGTTACCCCTAAACTTCTGTCCCTTAATCCTCATGTCATGCCCTCTTGTTTGAATCTTCCCTACCCTCAATGTGAAAAACGTATCCACGTCAACTCCGTCTATCCCTTTCATCATTTTAAAGACCTCAATCAAGTCCCCCCTTAACCTTCTGCGCTCCAAAGAATAAAGACCTAACTTGTTCAACCTTTCTCTGTAACATAGTTGCTGGATCCCTGGCAACATTCTAGTAAATCTCCTCTGTAATCTCTCTAAACCTATGTTCTCTAGTCTTTGACATTTCCACCCTAGGAAAAAGGTTCTGACTGTGTGCCCTGTCTATGCCTCTCATCATTTTATATACTATCAGACCCACTCCTGAGCCTCCAACGATGCAGAGAAAACCATCAAAGTTTGTCTGATTTGATTCGGTTTAATTTATTGTCATTGTATTCAATGAAGAGACAACAAAATTATTTTTCCCTTAGTCGTACAAAAAAAAAACTCTTCTGTACCATCTCCAAAGCATCCACGTCCTTCATGTAACTGGGCAGCCAGCTGTTCCTGCGCTCACAACATGGGAACGTGGTGCAAAGCACTCTGCTTATCAATATCTAAAATCCTTGTTCTGAGTGGAAGATCCAATTAAGAAAAATAAAATGTAGATACCTTGCTAAAAGTATTAAAGTCGACGGATACGGTATCAGTTTTTCCGTTCCGATAGATCACAAAACTTTTGGGTAGGCGTTGGATGACCTGGTGCGGGCCATCGTATGCCTGCTGAAGAGGTCAGCGGATGGCGTTGTGTCGGACCAAAACATGTGTGCAACATGGAGGTCAGCTGGCACGTAGATCATTGCAGGTGTTGGCCTGAGTAGCTGCATAGTTCGCCGTAATCGATCGACATACCTGCTTGGATTGGTTGGTTGGTTGGTTCGACAAATTCGCCGGGCAGCTTCAGAGTTAATTTATTTAATTTCATTTCAAACCCTAAAATAACAAATAACTGTGCATTGGGTTTGGAGAGCTTTTAGAATGAGGCATAGTGCTTTAAAATATATATTTCCCATCCCTTTGTGTTTTGTATTCGTAGTAATATTACCTGAATTAAAATCCCAGAACTCCCCATGTAGATTAGATTAGATTCCTTTATTGTCATTCAGACCTTTTGGTCTGAACGAAATTTTGTTACCTTGCGGTCATAACATATAATAAATTAAAACAAAACACACAATAAACACATATTTAACATCCACCACAGTGAGTTCACCAGGCACCTCCTCGCTGTGGTGGAAGGCAAAAGTCTTAAAGTCTTTGTCTTCTTCCCTACTTGTTCTCCCTCTGCACTGAGGTGATCCAGGCCTCCGATGTTGTCGTCCACTAGGCCCGCGGCCGAGCCTCCGAAGCCGGGCTGCCACCACCGCCGTCGCTGGAATACCGCCACAGCTCTGAATCGGGGTCCACCGCTGGAACGCTGGAGCACCGGAGCTCTGAAGCCGTGTCGCCGCTGGAGCAACTGCTGGAGCACCGGAGCTCTGAAGCCGGGCCGCTGCAGGAGCACCGCTGGAACGCCACTGGAGCGCCGGAGCTCTGAAGCCGGGCCACCGCTGGAACGCCACTTGAGCGCCGGAGCTCTGAAGCTGGGCCGCCGCTGGAGCAACTGCTGGAGCACCGGAGCTCTGAAGCCGGGCCGCCGCCGCTGGAACGCCGGAGCTCTGAACGCTCGCCACCGCTCCGAGGCCGCCAGCTCCGCCATTAGGCCTCAGCACAGACGGAGACGGTGACGCGGGACACAACAAGAAAAGGTCGCATCCCCCCGAAGGGAGAGACTAAAACCTTGTTTCTCCCACCCTCCCCCCACACTCCCCCCCCCCCCCCCCCCCCCCCCCCCCCCCCCCCCCCCCCCCCCCCCCCCCCCCCCCCCCCCCCCCCCCCCCCCCCCCCCCGCACACAAACACAACCTAATAAACCAAAATTCTAACTAAAACAGACACAAAAAGACCAAAAAAAGAAAATAAACGGACGGACTGCAGGTGAGCCGCAGCTGCCACGCAGCGCCGCCACTTCCGGATTGGACAAAGGGTAACGTGGGAAGTGGGGCAAGGTAAGAATTGACGACTGCAAATGGAATTAGCCTAGTATGCGACAAGGTGGGCCAAATGGCCTGCTTCTGTCCTGTACAACTCTATGTCTCGGTGACCCTATGGCATTGAAATATTATTGTCTGATGTGACTTCCATACCCAAGATGCGACGCCGATGATCGTTTCTATTTGCACCACACTGGAGGTGAAGGGCACAATCCATACTGATTCTTGCCAGAAGCAAAGGAGTGGTATGGTCAATGACTGGAGAAAGAAGTAAGGCTCAAAGATGTCAGACTGGATAAGAGCCGCCTCACTGGAGATGGAGAGTCTGTGAAAGTGGAGTAATGCACCATATACTTAAACTAAATTAATCATATTTAGTAGGATAACACACCAAGGAGGAATATTATCAGTGTCGGGGGATATGGGGAGAAGGCAGGAACGGGGTACTGATTGGGGATGATCAGCCATGATCACATTGAATGGTGGTGCTGGTTCGATGGGCCAAATGGCCTACTCCTGCACCTATTGTCTATTGTCTATTATGTGGTGCATGAAGAAGGCTCCCGACACAAAGCATCACCTATCAACGTCCTCCAGGGATGCTGCCTGAACTTTTTTTCCATGTTTTTTTAATGTTTTGCTTTCCCCCCAAGATCAGAAAAGTACATTTTAACATTCACATGTTCCACAGATTTTAAAATATGTCCTTTCGTAATTAAACCAGGTTGTTATAAACTCGTTTGACGAGTTTTCTTACATTTGGCTCGGCTGTCTTGCAAGAATGATTGTTAATTTAAGAAGCCTCATAACAGCAGGATTAACGACTGTCTATCAGTGATGTGATGAAAATAATTCCCCTTCTGCAATCCTTATTGTTGCAGTATATTTTGGCAGAAATGAATGGCTGTCTCATTAGGCCAGATCCTTCTGCTCTTACACCAGGCCATTTCACAATATTTTCTACAAATAATGTAGTAACCTTGTACCTACATTGCTCCACTCAGTAAATACTGTTGCTTCCCCAGGCTTGTTATTTTCGTATACGAGCAGCTAATAACACTTGCCTGTGGTTATCTTTTGGAAACCTAATCTATGTCTGTCGAATTGCTCCTTATCCTTCCATCGTCTGATTTATTCTTAAATATTGACAAAGTCTTCATTTTAATCTCAATGGCATTCCATAATATCACCAACCCCACTCTCCAAAACTCTGTCTTAATCCTCAAGAAGGGTCTCGACCCGAAACGTCGCCTATCTCCTTCGCTCCTTAGATGCTGCTGCACCCGCTGAGTTTCTCAGCCTTTTGTGTACCCTCGATTCTCCAGCATCTGCAGTTCCTTCTTTAACACTTAATCCTCACTAGCTGACATTATATTTCCTTTCTCAAAGTAGTTCACCGAAGGACCTGTGAGATGGCATTGTATATTTCACGTTTCATTTATTCTGTGCTGTCTCCTCATGTAAGGTCCTTCAGTCACAGGAAAATTATTGCTTAGAAATTCAGGACACAGAATGCTGAAGTAACTCAGCGGGTCGGGCAGCATCTCTGGGGAAATGTGGAAATGTCAAAATGACAGACCGAAATGTCATCTCTCCATGTTCTCCAGGGCTGCTGCCTGACCTGCAAAGTTCCACAAGCACTTTTTGTCCTTGAGCCTCTCCAAAGAACACGGATAGGTGATGTTTTGGGTTGAGAGGCTTTTCATTTTAATTGATCCACTGCAAAATCTCCTCAAGGTATGCCGACAGTTCTCCTGTCATTTATCCATATTCTCCAGAGATGCTGCCTGATCTGCTGAGTTACTTCAGCACTTTGAGTCCTTTTGTGTATTAACCAGACTCTGCAGTTCCTAGTTTCTCTGCTTCTTAGTGTCTCTGGTTGGTCGTGTTAGATACTTTACATTGGCAATTCAGTATTTTGCACTCTGCCTCCAACATTTATTCCACAGAGCAGAGTTCAAGATGCTGGTACCAGTGTAGAACATGTTTCATGTTCGGGTTAAAAATTAGTTTCTAGGCAACTTGTGATTTTCTTAATTTTGTCCCACCCCTCCAGTAATTAAAATCTTTATCAAATCACTTCCTGCTATAAGTGAACATAGCAACAATTACTAATATCCTCAATTCCACAGTAAACAATCGTATGAACGTTCATGTCCGAGGAGCAGAATTTGGACATTCAGCTCGTCGGGTCTACACCGCCATTCAATCATGGCTGATCTAACTTTCCCTCTCAACCCCATTCTCCTGCCTTCTCCCCATAACCCCTGACACCTTTACTGATCAAGAATCTGCCAATCTCCACCTTAAAAATATCCATTGACGTGGCCTCCACAGCCGTCTGTGGCAATTAATTCCACAGATTCACCACCCTCCGACTAAAGAAATTCATCCTCATCTCCTTCCTGAAAGTACGTCCTTTTATTCTGTGGCTATGACCTCTGCTCCTAGACTCTCCCACTATTGGAAAAATCCTCTCTACATCCATTCCACATCCACTCTATCGAGGCCTTTTACAAATTGGTAAATTTCAATGAAGCCCCCTCCCCTCATCCTTCTAATCTCCAGCGAGTACAGGCCCTATTCTTTTTCTTAAAGGTTTCCTCAACATCACAGTGACTCAACATTCAACCCAACCGTTAGCCTCAGTGCCCTCTTCATTGCATGCAAATCAAACGGCTTTGAGCATTTTTGAATTATTAAAATGTTACAAGATTTAAATCTAATTAAATTCTCATGATTTTGAACATGAAGCGTGAGATGGAAATTCTGCACACATGCAAACTGGGAGAGTCAAGGCCCAGCCAACACCTGACCTTGATCTATAGTAATGTCACCTTGCACCTCATTTCTGTACTGTCATAGGTACGGCCTCAGATCTGTGCATCATATTCTTTGTCCCATTTCCTTGCCGTTCTTTTCTTTTCCTGCTCTTTTCCAATCAGCATGATTGTCAGAATGACTTGGATCTAAATTTCTGTGACGATATTTATTTATTCCATGAACTTAGGGTGGCACGGTGGCGTAGCAGTAGATTAAATAGTATGTGTTAAATGTATGTTTTTAGTGTTCTTTAGCTTGTTTTTTTATGTGGGGGGGGGGGGGGGTGCGGGAAACTTTTTCTAATCTCTTACCTTGACAGAGATGCAATTTTTCTTCAGTATCATATCTCCATCCACACTGCGGCCTAACATCAAGACCGATTTCGAGAGCTCCACCGCGGGCGTTTGTGGAACTTTAACATCGTGGAGCCCGCGATACCTTTGCCAGAGATCGACTTCAAAGCTCCAACCATGGGCGCTTGCGGACTTTAGCATCTCGGAGCCCGCGGTCTCTGATCAGAGACCGACTTCGGGAACACCGAGCCGCAGGGGTTTCGATCGCCCCGACGCGGGAACTGTGATCGCCAGCTGCGGGAGCTTTGATCGCCCCGACAAATGGTTCGACTGCCCCAACCACAGGAGAAGAAAGAGTAAAAATAAAGAGGAAGATGATTGGCCTTTTCTTGCCTTCCATCACAGTGAGGAATGTGGGGAATCTGTTGTGGGGGATGTTTATGCTAACTTTTATGTAGTTATGTTGTTATTATTGTTGCTTTTTTTTGTATGTGGTAATTTGCAATTTGTAATGTACCTTAATTGGTACATGTAACAATAAAATATCTTTGAAAGAGGCCCTTCAGCCCACTTCTGGAGTCCTCACCAACTGTAAATCGCATGTTCTCTTTAGGTCTATGTTATTCCACTTTCTCATTCATCCCTTACACGCTGAAGCCAATTTACAGAGCGGCCAATTAACCAACCAAGCAGCACGTCGTTCGGATGTTTTGAGGAAACCAGAGCACCCGGAGGAAACCCATATGGTCACAGGGAGAATGTGCACTCGGTCAGGATCGAGCCCAGGTCTCTGGTGCTGAGGCAGCATCTTCACCAGCTGCACCTCTGTCTTACTCACGTACTATGCAGAGCACGCATTTCACCATATCTCTGTAGCAGTGTTGATAAACTAATAAATAAACTAGTTTTAAGGGAGTGCCCATTTCCATGAGTTCACAGCAAAGTTTGAACTGCTTCTGTCTTTAGGACCCATGCAAATACATAATCTGCTTGTACTAGCTTTCGACATTTTCTTCGTTTATGATTTATGCAGTTTAGGAACATTTTTCTTTTACAAATAATTAATTCCTTGAAATGTTTTTACGTTAGATATTGCTGTTTTGAAAATGTATATTTTCCTTCTAACCCGATGTGCATCAGTATTTTACCTCTGCCTTCTCTTCAAAGTGAAAAGAGAGAAAGAAAAATTATACGAGATGTAAATGTTATTGTTTGACATTAATTGAAACAAAATTAAACAATTTGACTCTTTGTCAAATTTGAATGTGTGTACCAAGATCCAAAGATGACTTTAGATGTTATTTGCTTTGGACAATGAATTAGCTATACATCAAATGTTAATCTTACCCTGTCAACGTAAAATAGTGACTTATTGCCTGCAGCATACAAACAACTAATCAGGAACTTATCCAGTCTGCTGGATAACCAAGTATTTCTTCATACAAGTTGATTGCAAATTTGTACCAATAGACTTCCATCTTATTCTAAATCCTGGATAAAAGAATGACCAAGTGGGCAGTTAAAAAAAAAAAGAAACAAGTTACCAACCAAGTCAAAATTAAATTCTTTGCCAAGATCCAGAGTTGACCACAGATGTAGTTTTCGTTGGACAATGGCATAACTTCTCATAAAATTTTAATCTTACTCTATCAATTTTTTTTTCTTACCCCCCTTTTTACAGATGCCAATTAACCTACAACCCTGTTAACCTACAAGGCTGTGGGAGGAAACTGCAGTCCCAGGGAGAACACGCAAATTCCACACAGAGAGCGCCTGAAGTCATGATCAAAACAGAGTCTCTGGAGCTGTGAGGCAATAATTCTACCAGATTTCCTTTTTTTTTTAAATGAAAGATTATCCACAAAATAATCCTTGAAGACATAAGAAAACAGGAGCATGACTCTACTGGCAGGCCACTAGCGCCTGCCCCACCATTTGATATGATCATGGCTGATCTCCCCCAGGCTTTAGTCCTCTTCTATGCAACATCCCATCACAGTGAATTCCTTCATCTTCCATAAATTAAGTTACCCTTTGTTAAGTACCTCAATCAATGCTTCACAACCTGGGTAGAGAATTCCAGACACTTGGACAGTTCCGACATACCTCTGTTGTAAATCACCGACTCCTTATCGCGTAATTATGCCCTCTTGTTCAAGACTCAGAAACATCTCAACATCTGCCCTTCTTGCCTCTTAGACTTTTCTATGTTTCAATTAGATCAAATCACATTCTTCTAAATTCCAAAGGATAAAGATCCAGCTTCTTTGGCCATTCTGAAGAGTCACTAGTGTTTCATTGTCATATGCACAGACAACAAAACAATGACATTCTTACTTGCTGCAACTCAACAGGCCTGTTAATACAATACCACACAGATAAATATAGAATAATAATCAATAAATTAGTAATGATAAAACGAGGTGACCATGACAGGCAAAAAAAAAACCGAGTCCGTAGTGCAAACAAAGACAGGATCCATAGAGGAGCATAGTTGGTGAAGTTAGTGTTGTGTGGTGATAGCTGATGGGAAGAAGCGGTTATTGAAACTGGTGAACGCGTTCTTCAGATTCCTCCCGAAGGCAGCAGCGAGATTTAGAAACGAGAGGAGGAAACACTTTTTCTCACAGAGAGTGTAGAGTCTGTGGAATTCTCTGCCTCAGAGGGCAGTGGAGGCAGGTTCCCTGGATGCTTTCAAGAGAGAGCTAGATAGGGCTCTTAAAAATAGCGGAGTCAGGGGATATGGGGAGAAGGCAGGAACGGGGTGCTGATTGGGGATGGTCAGCCATGATCACATTGAATGGCGGTGCTGGCTCAAAGGGCCAAATGGCCTACTCCTGCGCCTATTGTCTATTGATGAGAGTGTGGCCAGGGTCTGTGGATCCCCTCAATGCTAAGGAGGTTAGTACCTGTGATGGACTGGGCAGTGTCCACAACTCACTGTAGTCTCCTTCATTAGACTTGTGACAGGGCAACCCTCACTTAGTCATTTACCAGTATAACCATGTCTTAAATAAAGGCATCAAAACTGTACACAATACTCCAGGTGTATCACACTAACAAACTGCAAAATTGTAACAACACATTGCCATTTTTATGCTCCAACCTCTTTGCAATAAATAATTGGGCAATTTTCCTTCCTATCTACGAGATGCACCTGCCTGCTCACGTCTTGATCTTCATATGAAAGAACAGATAGATTCCTTGCACTCCATTCACTCACAAACTCTCCCATCAAGGTCATCGTTAGCTTTTTAATTCCTCTCACTGATATGCATGACTTTATTTTAGATATTAGACCTCATTTGTCAAGTTTTCATCCATTCACTCGACCTATCCATATCCTTCTGCAGAATCCAAATATCTTCCACAAAGCAGCCACAAAGAGCCAAAGACACTTTTGTCTCTTCAGCAAACTTGAAAACCTTACAAATGGACACAAAGTGCTGGAGTGATTCAAGAGGTCAGGCAGCACCTCTGGAGAACACGTCTCGACCAGAAATTCACTTATCCATGTTCTCCAGAGACCAGTGAACTCCTTCACTGGGCACCAGTATCTTGTCAAATTCCTTCTGGAA
This sequence comes from Okamejei kenojei, assembly GCA_035221665.1. NCBI lineage: Eukaryota > Metazoa > Chordata > Chondrichthyes > Rajiformes > Rajidae > Okamejei > Okamejei kenojei. The sequence goes on from CM069163.1 coordinate 18,488,036, forward strand.
ATCCAAATACACTTCACCTGCAGGTCCCTGCTATAGATGCTGCTTGTATCAGAGGCTGTCATTCCATTATTTTGGCATTGCACTTGGCCAGGCCGACCCCAACTTTATCGATCCAGAGTCTCCAGGGCATTGGGCCTTAAAGTGAGAAAATTACTGACTTCCTTGGGGCAAGATCAGACATTTCAGAGAGCTGGAAGATTTAAAACGGCTCTGGAACGTGCCGACTCCCTGCGTGCTGCTCCACGAGATGATGTAATGCACACGTGTATCGTGCGATTTGACTGGATAGCATGCAGAACAAACATTTCCCCATATGACTGCACGCGTGACAATAAATGCACCAAACCAAGTATTTTTCTTGAAATCTATTTTCAATGCTCGGTTACTTTGGACATTGTGTTTGAACTGACTTGTTCTTTCTGTCATGGATCCTGAACCGTGTTTGGGCCAATACTCTTTACCCAGTAACACTGCCCGGTTTGGCAATCATGACCTCAGGAATTCAGATCACTCACTCTGCTGGCCTGTACAAAGCAAAACACCACATATACAGTAATCTCACCACTGATTACAAATCACGGTGCAGCTGTGCAAACCTTTTTTTACATCCATTACTATTATGTATCAAGCCTAATCTGAATAAATATGTACATATTTCAAAATCCGAGTTCCATGTGACTTTATCTGTGCCTCAGCTTCACCACATGTGCAAACAGAATCAGTGACAAGCTCGGTATAATTCAATTACCTCTTCATTTTTAGTGACATGACAGGCATTTTTTTATTAATATAAACAAGAGCTACGATAAGCCAATTGCACGATTTCCAAATACCAATGTTCTATTTGCATCTCGATTAGTCAGTAACCCAGTCCTACAAATCCAGGGGATTGCCACAGTGAACACAGGATGCTGGAAGTATCTCAGCAGGTCAGGCAGCATCTCTGGAGGACATGGGTGGGTGAAGTTTCAGGTAAGGACCCTTCTTCAGACTCAACACAAAGTACTGGAGTAACTCAATGGGCCAATCAGCGGCTCTGGAGAACACATACCAACCCACACAAAAGGCATAACCAGGCCCTCCAGAGACACTGCCCGAACTGCTGAGTTACTCGAGCATTTTGTTCTGCACAGGTTTCCAGCATCTGCAGTTCCTTGTATCCATATTGCCACGATGCAACATCAGGGGCTTCTGAAGGAGCTTCAGTCCAACTTTTTCCACACATTGGGTTGGGTGCATTGATTGAGCTGCAGGGGGATGTAGTTGAGGAACAACATTTAAATAAAAATTGGACATGTGCATGAATAGGAAAGTTTCAGAGGGAAACGGGCCAAACAAGAGCAAATCAGACGATGGTGCATCTTGGTCTGTATGGGTGAGTTGGGCCAAAGGGCCTGCTTCCACGCTGACTCCATAACATGTGATTATTTCACACCTATTAAATTCAATCTGCAAAACATTCAAAAGCCCCTTTTTACAAAGTGTTCAATCGGGAAAAATGGCAGAGAGACAGAGAGAGAGAGAGAGAGAGAGAGAGTGAGAGAGAGGAGAGAGAGAGAGAGAGAGAGAGAGAGAGAGAGAGAGAGAGAGAGAGAGAGAGAGAGAGAGAGAGAGAGAGAGAGAGAGAGAGAGAGAGAGAGAGAGAGAGAGAGAGAGAGAGAGAGAGAGAGAGAGAGAGAGAGAGAGAGAGAGAGAGAGAGAGAGAGAGAGAGAGAGAGAGAGAGAGAGAGAGAGAGAGAGGGAGAGGGAGAGGGAGAGGGAGAGGGAGAGGGAGAGGGAGAGGGAGAGGGAGAAAAAGAACTAAATGACAACTAAAACATAAAGTACTTGTGCTATAACTGCAGGATAAGCGCTCAACTAAGAAAAACAAAGCCCAAAACCAAAGTATTACCTAACTAAATACACCAACTTACACTAAATGACTCCTTATGCAAATAAAAAATAGCTACCTACATATTAATTCTTTGTTTTTAAACTTATCCTGCAGATGCAAGTATTTAATTGGTGTTTCGTTCAGTTAGGCCCATGACACCTCTGGACGGCTCAACAGTTGGCTCGAGCATCCCAATACTTGTTCTCACCACCTATGCACCAGTATCTACTAAACAAAGGAAGCTGCAGCCTCCTTTGCATTCACTCTAACAAATGCTAAACACCTGCATTTTCCTATCTTCCACTAATTCTAGCCCATCATTAAGCTTGTAACACCACAAATATCACCCTTGCATAAGACTGGGATACACTTGTGCAGACGACAATTGCAAAGAAATACACACACTGCATGTCATACATTTCCTTTCTGCCCCCAACTGACACTATTTCTTCTCCACCAAACCCACCTACTGCCTTGCTCTGCTGCCTGTGACATTTGCTTTACAGCCTGACACAAACCAAAGATCCTATAGCAAAACAAGATAGACCACTCCTAAAATGCAATGGGCTGACGTGTGGTACGCAACGGAGCGGAACGTGGGCCTTTTTTTCATCCATTTCAGTAACCTGACCCGACCCGACCCGACTCGCAGTCTAATCAACGTTGCGGGGGAACAGTTTGTGTTAATAAATTAAAATTCTGAAAATGAGGAGAAGATTTTTACCAAATAACTTTTATTTTTACGAGGATATTTCCGTAACCGGCTTCCGTCTCCGCACTAGTATCTTTGCTCCGCTATGGGATATTTGGTGCGGAGACGGAAGCCGGTTACGGAAATGGGGCCGAAAATTACCCATCAATCTGCCCATGACCGTACTACGTCTTTTTCGTCGAGTGGTCTATCTTGCTCGCTATAGGATCTTTGATGCAAACTCTGTCCGCAAATTCCCAGCTCTCCAAAATAGCGACGTGGTTGATCTTGCTATGAAACCTCTACAGGACATACTCCTCTATGCTCTCCATCCTCCCTGCTCAACTTCTGAATGATCTCGTCTCAATTATCTCTGTAGCAGCAGACCTCATTAAGTTTAATTAACATGTCAATCGGCAAATCATTAAAGCAACCAGGAGCCATAACAATCCCCAATCTGTCTTGAGACCAGGACTTCACTCCTTGGGGTACAGGAGGCCGAGAGATGATTTTAGGGAGATGTATAAAACCATGAGGGGAATAAGGATGAATGCGTAGAGGCTTTTACCCAGGGAAGGGGAATCAAGAATCAGAGGGCCGAGGTTTATTGTAAGAAGGGAAAGATTTAACATGAACCTGATTGGCAACTTTTTTGCAGAGTGGTGGGTACATAAAACAAGCCAGTTGAAGCAGGTACAATAACATTAGAAAGACATACATGCATAAGACCGGGCAAACTGGACGAGCTTAGATAGGAGTCCATATTTCCAACAGGGAGATTCAACCTTGATTCAACACCTGGGAATATTTGGCAATGTTAACCTTGGCAGCTGCTTCTGCCATTTATCTCTGACAAACGTGTGGAATCCTGACCCACCTATGAATGGAGGAACCTGCATCCCTAACGTGATGGCCTCTATCTCAAGATATCCCAAAGCACTTACGAGCAACCGAGTTATATTCAGGATCTGGTCATGGCTGTCTGTGAGTAGAAAACAGAAGCTAGTTTGTGCATTGAGAGATCCTATAAAACGCTGTCAGGCATATGACTGATAATCCATTTTGTAAAGATGGCTAAGATCCTCGATGAATGACCGTACTCTTCCTCAGAGTGTTGGCACTGTATTGTAGGATCTACTGAATCCCACGACAGAAAGCAAAGCACAAATGACACTTAGCTGAGCCAGACACCTTGTGTCACGTTTATTCCAAGTTCAAGTTCAAATTTCAAGTTCAATGTTATTTGTCCAGAAGCCCCTTTTACCTACATTCTCAGCACTCATAACCCATGTGCAGATAAGGCCAATTAGTGCACCTGACCTTGGAGTTCTTGTGGCTGGACCTCCTCGTGGGGTGGAAGATTGCAACCTTCATGTGGTCCGCCCTGTTTCAACGAATGCAATCAACCTGGCGTGCACAATCAAATAAGATCAAATAGAACAAGTTGTCCGACAACTTTAGGCTGTGCACGCCGTACGCAAGAAGAAGATGAAGACCTCCTCGTGAGGCTGCTGGCGAGTTGCCAGCGGTGACAGGCGGTATGCAAGACCAACATGGCCACAAGGTCAAGGCACCACCGTATCATTTACACGCAGCTGCCCAGGGATATGGAACGTGACAGTTTACGTTTTGAATGTGTTTGTAAGATGGAACCTCTGTTAATGCAATCGTGGCTTGGGACTGTTATTTGCTGCTATTAGATGACAGTTGATGGAGACACAAGGAACTGCAGATGCTGGAATCCTGAATATCGGTTCTGAAGAAGGGTCCCGAACCAAAATGCCATCTGCCCATTCCATCCACAAATGCAGCCTGACCTGTTGAGTTACTCCATCACTTTGGGTTTGATCATCTCTCCCCACCCCACACCTCCATATTTTATAAAATGCCGCCCTCAATCACTTGGACTGGTGTGTCCTCTTTAGTACTTTTGAACAAATGTGAGATTGGGACACAAGAAGAGACAATGGGAGTGATGAGCAGAAGTTAAAGTCTTGAAGTAGGAGAGGCAGAGATAGAGAAAATAGTTTATGGAGCAAGGGGTTCTGGATGGAAGGCACTCCCTTCATAGTAAAAAAGTAGAAATTGTGTGGCACGGTGGCGCAGGGGTAGAGTGCCAGAAAGCCAGGTTCGATCCTGACTACAGGTTTGTACATTCTCCCTGTGACTGTGTAAGATTTCTCAAGTTTGCTCCAGTTTCCACATCCCAAAGGGTTTGGTAACATTTGTAAATTGTTGCTAGTGTGTAGGACAGTGCAAGTGTACAGGGATCGCGGGTCGACGCAGACTCGGTGGGCTGAAGGGCCTGCCTCCTCGCTGCATCTCTAAAACTAAAACTAAAGTGAAATAAAATGAATGCCTATTCTTCACCAGATTCTGTGTGGAGAGCGACTAGGTCACGAGAAGGGGACGGGAGAATGCAAGGCTCTGTTACACTGGCTTTGTTTGTTTTCTTGCTGAGGATTATTGAATAATACACACGGCGCTAGAGGAACTCGACGGGTCGGGCGGAGAGAACGGACAGACATTTCATCACTAATCCATGCTGCCCCACCCTCTGAGTTCCTCCGACACTTAGTGTTTTACTCAATATTCCAGCTTCTGCAGTCCCTTGCGTCACTAGTTTTGGATTAATACTGACAAAGGAGTGGTCGCCTTGAGTCAAACTCGATAGAATTTCTAGAGTTAGGGGAAGCCAAGGATATTAATTAATAAAAACATGAAAACAAGTATAAAAATTGAATATTTTCTTTAGCTCATTTCCAACATTGATGTTTTTAAGTATTTGCCATTGGCATGGTGAAACTGAATGGGATTGTATTACACAGTTTTATTCAGTAATGGTTGGGATTATTTTCACTTCCTCTTCTAACTTTGTCCTTTCCAGTAAGTGACACTCAGCAAAACCTTGTTACACAACCCTGGAACATCCAGTTGCGAAGCAGAAGAGCAGCATGAATCACGGAGGGGGTGGGGAGGGAGCGGTGGGGGGGGGGGGGGGGGGAGCAGGGGGCGGGAGGGTCTCACAGAACCCCCCTCAGGGAGAGGAGGAGAACTTATTTCAAGGTCATTGCGCTTTGAGGAGAGTTTCAAGCAGTACAATGAAGGTACAAGGGAATCGTGGAACCAGTACCCGGAAGCGAAACCCATGCAGTCACAGTGAAAATGAGCAAACTCCAAACAGTCAGCACCCGAGGTCAGGGTTGAACAGCATTCTCTGGAGCTGTGAGGCAGCAGCTCTACCTGCTGCGCCAGGAGATAGTCTGGGGCTGGGAGGTCTGAGCGGGGACTGGTTGAGGTATACAAAATTATGATTGACGTCGAAAGGGTGGTGAAGGTGGAGCTTCTTCCTATAATGTAAACAACTAAATCTGGAGCACTAAAGTTTAAAGCAAGTAGTAAGAGGGTTGGGGATGGATCTGAAGAGATTGTGTTTCACAGTGAGGAAGGTCTGTAGCACCTTGTACCTTGGCACCTCCAGTCCAAATCAATGCACACTTGAATAGCCAAGGAACAGTAGGCTGCAGTGCTAGTCAATGGGATTAGGGTAGGTGAGTGCAAAGACGTGGTGGGCTGAAGGGCCTTTCCCTGTGATTTAGGTTAGTTAGACTATAATTTAATTCCTCTAAATTCCCTAATACGGATTGAGTCTGGAGAAGGGTCCTGACCCAAAACGTCGTCTGTCCATTTCTTCCACAGATGCCGTCCGACCGGCTGAGTTCCTCCAGTACTTTGTGTTTTGCTTTAGATTCTCACTTCTGCAGTTCCTTGTGTCTCCCTAGTACCGATATTAGGCTAACTGGTTCTTCCTTTAGTTATCTTTATTAGGGTTACATTCGCTCCCTCTCCCTGGTGGGCCTACAGTGCCCCGGGATACAGTGAACACCCAGACTGGTGGTGACCAGATGGGAAGGGAAGTCTTCGTGTTCATTCCGGACCTGTCGCAATTGGGGGAATTCACAAATCTTCCTGACTGGGTGGACTTTGATGTCTTGGCATGACACAGCAGGCAGACGGGCGGAGAGACAGGCTCATTGCTTGCTCATTCACTCTTTGTAATGTACGTACATGTTGTAATGCAAGAAAGGTCAGAAATTGCAATTCAAGCTCCAGTCAAACCCTGGGAATTCCAAGAGCAGAAGACATGCTTTAGTTTTTTGTGCTTTAGGACAGCAGTGAAAACATTTTACCTGTCCTTAACATGGAACCTTCTGTGGCCACACCCATGAATCGAGCAAAAAACAAAGTGCTGGAGGAACTCAGTGGGCCAAGCTGCATTTGAAGAAGGGCCTGGAAATATCACCTGTCCTTTTCCTCCACAGATGCTGCCTGACCCACCTCCAGCACTTTATGCTTTGCTCAAGACTCCGGCATCAGCAGTTCCTTGTGTCTCCATAACTATGATGACCTGACTCCATGTCTGTCGAACGATAACCTCTATCTTATCTCACCATGCAAGTCTTTCACACACTCTCCCTCTCTCCAGCTCCCTGTCTCTATGCTGGTTCAGGCTCACAATGTGATTTTGACCTAGGTTGCTTTCATTGTTGATCTTGATCAGTACGGGTGTCAGAGGTTCTGGGGAGAAGGCAGGAGAATGGGGTTAGGATGGAGGATATAGATCAGCCACGATCGAATGGCGGAGTAGACTCAATGGGCCGAACGGTCTAATTCTGTTTCTATTACATAGAAACATAGAACATAGAAATTAGGTGCAGGAGTAGGCCATTCAGCCCTTCGAGCCTGCACCGCCATTCAATATGATCATGGCTGAAAGATCATTACCTATGATCTTAAGCTGCTTGCGGCTGGATAAAGCGAAAGGCTATTTATTCTACTGATTTTGTCTGTTTTTTTTAAATGTTTTTATTTTATTAGAAGTAAGTACAGGAATATGGCACCAAGGTGTCTAATATATATTGACATATTGCATTTTATGTACAGCTTCTTATTTATTTTTTAAAATAATAAAAAAAAAAAGAGAGAATAGATAATAAAAGATAGAGGAACATGTGATATATAGTGTGTGAGAAAGAACAACATGTGAAAGAAGAAAGTTGAAAAAGAAAAAGAAAAAGAAAAAAAGAAAGAAAAAGAATAGAAAGTAAGAGATTACGGAGATCGTCATCGATATTCTTGACCACCCCTCACCCAATCCTGAAACAGTTAGCTTCTACGGTTTTGTTGCACCATAAGCTTCCAAAAAATCGACAAATGGAGACCAACTCGTTAAAAATTGGTCTGATTTATCTATTAGGAGGAAACGCATTTCCTCAAGATGTGCAGTGTCCAACATGTTTGAAATCCACATTTTAAGCGTTGGTATGGTTGTATTTTTTCCAAAAGTTAAGTATAAGTTTTTTTGCCGTTATTAACCCATAATTAAAAAATAAATTTTGAGACGAGTTCAATTTATTCCCATCTTCCATTACTCCAAATATAATCATTTCAGTATTAGGTTCCATTTTTATCTTAAATAATTTTGTAAATATTTCAAAAATATCACTCCAGAATTTATTAAGTTTTATGCAGGAGACAAAAGAGTGTGTTATCATTGCATTTTGGGATAGACATTTATCACAAATGGGGGAAGTATTTGGATTGAATTTAGTCAATCTAGTTTTTGAGTAATATAATCTATGTAAAATTTTAAATTGAATTAAATTATGTCTTACATTAATCGAACATTTGTGTATATATATCAAATACTTTTCCCATGTTTCCTTCGTAATTTTTATTATTAATTCTCGTTCCCACTCTTCTCCAAGTGCCTCTATCGATGGTAAATCTATATTTAAAATACTATTATATAAATATATTAATTTCTGTGAGTCAGCCTTAATGTTCATTGCTTCTTCCAGTGGATCTAAAGTTATGTTTTAATATCTTTGTATGTATTTCTTCATGAAGTTGCAGATCTGAAGACATTTAAAATATTGGTTATTTTTCAGTTTAAATTTTAATTGTTATTGTTGGAATGATAACAGATTTCCCATTTCATACATATCACCGATCCTTTTAATTCCCATTCTTTCCCATTGATTATATGTTTTATCAATAAGAGATGGTTTAAATGAAGGATTATTCACTATTGGCATTAACAATGATAGATTTCTTAATTTTAAGGATAATTTTATTGGTTTCCAAATTCTTATTGCATCATGAATAATTGGGTTATTCTTATATATTGTGTTGTTCAGTTTTAACAGGGAGAAGAGGATCGCTCCTATGTTACAAGGAGAACAGTCCTCTTTCTCCATTCTTATCCATTCTGTCTGTTGGGTAGAACTGTCCAACCAGTAAATTAATTTCTTAATATGCACTGCCCAATAATAATACAAAAAGTTCGGAAGTGAAAGTCTCCCAATGCCTTTTGGTTTGCACAAATGTTTTCTTTGGATTCTGTGTGATCTATAATCCCAGATAAAATTGGTAATTTTAGATTCTAGTTTTTTAAAGAAGTTTTTGGTATATATAATGGTATAGATTGAAATAGGTATAATATTTGTGGTAAAAAGATCATTTTTATAGCGTTTATTCTGCCTATTAATGATAACAGAAGTGTTTTCCAGAATTTAATAGACGCGTTGTGTTTATTTAATAAAGGCATAAAATTAGCATTAAATAATGCTTTGTATTTTCTAGTAATTTGAATACCCAAATATTTAATTTTTATGTTGCAATTTTAAAGGGTAATTTTATTAGGTGTGTAGATTCTTGAGGTTTTAACATCATGATTTCACTTTTATTCCAATTTATTCTATATCCAGAAAAAAAAACGAATTCCTCTATTAAATTTAATAAGTTTGGTATGCTCGTTTGTGAGTTTGTAATATATAAAAGTATATCGTCTGCATATAATGAAATTTTATTATTTGAGTCCCTAGTATTATATCCATGAATATTCGGATGACTTCTTATACTTTCAGCCAGGGGCTCTATCATAAGGGCAAATAGCAGAGGTGATAAAGCACAACCCTTCGATATTGCCCCTCAATAATTGAAATTTTGGAGATAACATATTATTTGTTTAAATTCTTGCAGTCGGTTTATCATATTTCTGATTATCTGATTTTGTCTGTGAATGACACATAATCCCAACCCCTTCTCCACCACCCATCCAAACCACCCAAGCCATTGATGTCCACACAGGCCTGATGCTGACCTACAGTTAATGCTGATACATGGGACTCTCTGTGTGGTGTTTTGGAAGAGGATCCATTGTACCCATATTTAGTGCAATTTGGATGCAGAACAAGCATTTCACTGTATCATTGCACAGGTGACAATTATAATCTAACCTAACCCAAAATCGACTGTGGGAATCTTTGTGTCCATCCAGCAGAGTCGTCCACTTACTCAATACAGCAGGACCGGTAGTATGGGGCTCGGTGCAGTCACTGGAATGAGATTGGGTCAGGTGCTAAACAGTTAGATTTATCGAGTTGTCAATGTTATTCCCCTCGAGCAGAGGGAATTTGAGTAATAAGATGTAATTATTCTCGGAATTCTGTGGCAACCTGCTAGTTTCGTAAATAACTAGTATGCAAAAACCTGCTGCCTTCGAGAACAAGTACTTCCTGCTTGCAAAATCTATTTTCCACTGTCAGTTGGTGAACTAGTGAAAAAAACACAAGGACACACTTCCTGCTCCATAAACACTGTCTTCTGGATGTGATGTTTAAACATAAAGTGCTGGAAGAACTCAGTAGGTCAGGCAGCATCCGTGGTGGGATATTTAGTTTAGTTTAGAAACACAGCGCGCAAACAAGCCCTTCGGCCCACCACCGTTCCCTGTACACGAGTACTATCCCACACCAGGGCCAATTTATTATCATTTTCACTGAAGCCAATTAACCTGCAACCCTATACATCCATGTAGTGTGGGAGGAAACCGGAGCACCAGGGAGAACCCACTTGGTCATGGGGAGAATGCACAAACTCCGTGTAGTCAGGATCGAAGCCGGGTCTCTAGCGCTGTAAGGCAGCAACTCTGCTGCTGCGTCACCATGCCGCATATTCTGAAAGCCAATCCACAGAATGATTGACATGGAAACAACACTGGGATATGTCTGATTCAGGGTCCCAACCTGAAACGTCACCTGTCCATTTCCTCCACAGATGCTGCCTGACCCACTGAGTTCCTCCAGCACTTTATCTTTTGCTCAAGACTCTGACATCTGCAGTTCCTTGTGTCTCCATAACTATGATGACCTGACTCCATGTCTGTCTGACGATAACCTCTCTCTTATCTCACCATGCAAGTCTTTCACACACTCTCCCACTCACCATCTCCCTGTCGCTCTGCTGGTTCAGGCTCACAATGGGATTTTGACCTAGGTTGCTTTCATTGTTGATCTTGATCAGTACGGGTGTCAGAAGGCAGGAGAATGGGGTTAGGAGGGAGTGATAGATCAGCCACGATCGAATGGCGGAGTAGACGTGATGGGCCGAATGGCCTAATTCTGTTCCTATTACTTATGATCTTAAGCTGCTCGCGGCTGGATAAAGCAAAAGGCTATTTATTCTACTGATGTTGTCTGTGAATGAAACATAATCCCATCCCCTCTCCATCTCCCACCCAAACCATTGATGTCCACACAGGCCTGATGCTGTCCTACAGTTAATGCTGATGCATGGGATTCTCTGCGTGGTGTTTTGGAAGAGGATCCATTGTACCCATATTTAGTACGATTTGAATGCAGAACAGGCTTTTCACTGTATCACTGCACAGGTGACAATTATAATTTAACCGAAAGCCAAAATCGTCTGTGGGAATCTTTGTGTCCATCCAGCAGAGTCAACCACTCACTCAATACAGCAGGACCGGTACTATGGGGCTCTGTGCAGTCACTGATATGAGATTGGGTCAGGTGCTAAACAGTGTTAGATTTATCGAGTTGTCAATGTTATTCCCCTCGAGCAGAGGGAATTTGAGTAATATGCTGCAATTACTTTCATCATTCTGTGGCAACCTGCTAGTTTCGTAAATAACTAGTATGTAAAAACCTGCTGCGCTAGCATGTAAGGCAGTAACTCTACTGCTGCGCCAGCCATTATGCCTCATATTCTGGAAGCCAAGCCTCAGAATTATTGACATGGAAACAACGTTTTGGTCCCTATGCCCAAACCCTGAATCAGGGTCCCAACTCAAAACGTCGTCTGTCCACCCACCACAGATGAGTTCTTTCATAACTTTGTATTTTGCTCAAAATTCCAACATTTGCAGTTCCCCGTGCCCCTCTGATATCCAATCAGGCCTGCTTATGCTCTAACACAGCTTGAGAGCATTGTATGGAAGAACAGAGACTTCTCCCCCCCCCCCCCCCCCCCCCCCACCCAAATAAAGACAGAAAATACTGGCGGTTTCTCAGGGCCATCTGTGGAGAGAAACAGACTCGACATGGCATGTTCCACAGCCCAGTTTAGTGATACAGTTCCGCAGGCATCCAGAGTGCCCATACAGTTACAATGGCAGCATATGATGCAAAAACAGATCCAACTAACCCCTCAGTTAAAAGGTTCTTGGATTGCCAGCATCATAGAGCCATACTGCACGGAAAACAGGATCTTTGGCCCACGTGTCCATGTCAACCAAGATGCCCCATCTAAGCTAGTCCAATTTGACTGTGTTTGTCCCATATACCTCTAGGCCTTTCCTATTGACACATCCATGTGGAGAGCATGTTTCCACTAGTGGGAGAGTCTAGGACTAGAGGTCATAGTCTCAGAATTAAAGGAACGTTCTTTTCGGAAGGAGATGAGGAGAAATGTCTTTAGTCAGAGGGTGGTGAATCTGTGCAATTCTTTGCCACAGAAGCCTGTGGAGGCTAAGTCAGTGGATATTTTTAAGGCAGAGATAGATTCCTGATTAGTACAGGTGTCAGAGGTTATGGGGAGAAGGCAGGAGAAAAGGGTTAAGAGGGAGAGATAGATCAGCCATGATTGAATGGCGGAGTAGATTTGATGGGCTGAATTGCCTAATTCTACTACTATCCCTTAAGACCTGTCCAAATGTCTTTGATGTGAATCACTTTGGTCAACGAGAGTGGTTTTTAAATGTGCCATAGAAATAAAATTGACTGGACTTGACTCTATAATGTTGTTACAGTACCTGCCTCAACCGTTCCCCTGGCAGTTTGTTCTACATACCCATCACCCTCTTATAAGTGAAAAGGTTTCCCCTCGGGTTCCTTCTAAATCTTTCCCCTGTCACCTTAAGCCTAGGCCCTCTAGATCTTCATTTGTTTACTCTGGGAAACTTAATCAAAAAATTCTTGTTTCTCAATACTGAATTAATACAATTGGCTGAAAATTAAACCAATGGCCAAGCCTTTGTTCGAGGGCAAAGGGGCAGAATATTGTACCATTTCAGTCTGAAATCAGTTTGATTCTTGCAACTGGAGCACAGATTTCACTCACAGAGCTGTCAGCAGTGGTGGGAGCTGCTGCCTCACGGAGCCAGAGACCCTGAAGCCGGGAGCTGTCTGTGAAGAGTTTGCACGTTCTCCCTGTGACTGCGTGAGTTTCCTCCCCCATCCCAAGGCCATTGGTGGTGTTTGTAGGTCGATTGGTCTCTGTACATTGCCCCGAGTGTGTAGGGAGCGGATGAGAAAGTGGGATACGAGTAGGTGATCGATGGTCAGCGTGGACTCCGTACGCCAAGGAGCCTGATTCCAAGTTGTATCTCTAAACTAAACGAAGGTAGGGTACAAAATGCTGGAGTAACTCCGCAGGTCTGGCAGCTTCCCTGGAGTACGTGGATAGGTGACGTTTGGGTCGGCACCCTTCTTCGGACTAAACTAAGCCTGGTCCTCAATTGATGTGGACCGCTATGTCTGAAGCTTCCAGGAATTGGAAGAGTTCTATTGCCACTCGCAGCCTGATGCACTGATCCTCACTGCCCTTGCACCAAGCCTCCTTAATTGAAAATTATCTTTGTCACAAACTGACATTGCTGCAGATACGATGCAGCTTTGCCAAGATTTAAACAAAAGTTTGACCCGTCTGTCAAATCGTTGCAGAGTAATCTCATTCCACACAACACAGAGGTCAGTTCAGTTTTATTAAATGTACATTCAGTCACCTCCTCCAATCCACCCATCAGTTGAGGCTCCAATAAATACTGGTACAAGTTTAGGTTTGCAACAGCATTAGAAAAACAATATTGCTGATTTGGTTGTCGACAGAGACAGCTACGATATATCAAGTATCTACAGTTTGGCTATAACTTTTACGAATCATCGTTGCTTTGGATACACATGTGATATTGGTGAGCGGACAAACACATTGATGAGCTAGTGTGAAATCCTTAACAATTTGACAAGAACACTCGCCGGGAATTGGATGCATACATCAGAGAAAATGCATATAAAAAAAGAGCAGTGCTTTCGTTTATCGATAGCAAACGGCACGTCATTGGGAAAACGAGCATTCTGCATTTTACTTTGATCATAACCTAAGAATCCTTCCCTCCCACTCCACTCCACTCCTTCACCAGCTTGTTCGTTAAAACACTGCACAAGGCATGGACAGAAATGCAGCCACTTTAAGAGTAAATAGAGAGAGAAGGCGACGCAACAGATTTAGCTCTTCCGCATAAAAGATCGCGCAGCCTATAATGTTCTGTGGGGCGGTCATTAAGGCTGTTTGGTACTGTTTCCTGAAGTTGATTCTGACTACATACTATCATGATATACTGCCACTGGAAGTCATAACATCTACCCTCAGAATTTTACAAGCAGGTTATTGATACAAGTTGTTGTTATAAAGTCGGCATTGTTGATTAATTGTTGAACTGTGCATTAACTTTGACTTTAACAGACAGGGTTGGTTCTGAGGAGTGCAGGTTTGGGAAGACAGATAGGGGCGTCAGCTGCGGTACACTGACTGTAAGTGCGGTCTTCACCGAAGGTGGGCAGAGCTATCTGTTGTTAAAGTTGAAAGGATTTGTATTTTAACTGGGAAGTGCTTTGCTCGCAACGAAACTTCACATAAAACTCACAAAGGACAGGAAAGGGTTGGGAGCCAAGGCAGGTTGGTGGCAACAAGAGATCTTACTGAATGGTGGGACAGGTTGGAGAGGCCAAGTGGCCAACTTGTGTTCCTATGTCAACTTGGAATTGTCCGGCTGGGCTTGGGCTTTTGAGACATGCCGTCCCAGTAAAGTCTCCTCACGTCTTCACAAATCACTGACTTCTGGATTTTCTGGGTGTCACTGGCACAAAACCAATTCTTAACCAACGAAAACCCATCGGCTTGTTGCGGGGAAATGTTCTCTCACCTGTAGGAGAAGGTGGGGTTGTAGGGAGAGGAGAGACAGGTGGAAGCGTTGCTTTAAGTTAGAGGATAAGACGTCTAGATGAAATACACATTGAAATAAAAATAAATGTAAATAGAAAGGTCTCAAGGCACACTGTGCCCAAATGGTGAACATTATTTGTGTTAAATATACCAATCAAAATTATTCTAGGCATTTGAGTACATTTTGTCGGGTTAATTTCAGGGCTACTGGGGGCAGTGATTCTTCCTCTCCATGTGTTTAATGTGGTAGTGTGGAGTACTCTCGTTCTGAAATCCGGTACACTGACCTTACCTTTGGACAGCGAGTACATCACACGCACACGCACGTCATTAACGCCACAAACGTATCACAAGTGGCAGAGGTTGGATCTTTACCCTACGAGAGGTTAGCACAGAAGAGCCGACACTGGCAGCTGGAGACCGATGCAGGGATCGTAAGACAGCTATCACGTGCAACATTTTGTTTTGTTCACAGCTGTACAGCTGGTGAAGAAGAGATCGGTTTCAACATTCTCCGCCAGTTCGCACTCACTTACAGCTGCAAACCTGGCTTCACAATCACGGCTTCCGAATGTGCCAAAAATACTATTGATTACAGAAAATCCCCCAACGTGACCTCAATCCCACGGCAGACAGTCGGCGAGAACACGTGATAATATTTTCTGCGGTCAATAATTCCTGACCGATCATTTTCAGTATCGCAAAAATACCCGTGACACAGCTGAACGCATCTCTCTTCTGGCTCAGTGTAGGACCCTGGAGCGCAGAGCAAAGGGGTGCGAGGTCTGAATGGAGAGGGCTCATCGCGACGTCGGGTGGTGCTCAGTCCCGCTGCGTTCTACAGAGAGTGTTCCACGGCCCAGTGTCACTGATGCAACTTCATTGCTAACCCAGTGGCCTCAATTGTTTACAGTGACAGCACACAATGCAGAAATGGGGACCAAGCAACTTCTCGGGTGAAAAGTCTTGGCTTGCCAGCCACCTGTCAATTTGACCAACAACACTTTTTTTTTTTCTCTTTGTAACACCGTCCATGAATCTGAAACCGGGGGGATCAAGGCTTTAGGAAGGAGCGAGGGGAGGGGAGGGCAAATTGCTGAAACACTTTAGTCTTCACGTCACTTTAATGCGTCGAGGGCAGTCGCAACCTGAGCGAAGACTTCGTCCACTGTGCCCTCTGCGTTTATCTATTGCGTTGGTGGGGAAGAAAAATAGTCAGTGACTCAGGAAATTGAGAAATCCCTCTTAATTTACAGTAAACAAAATCCCACAATAGCGAAAAATACCCTACCCAGCCGCCCCGCCTTGTCTTTGAGGATATCTGCACCTTTCTGCAGTTCCTGTAGACTTTATACGTGACACACTTTAACATCAATCTCAAAAGGTCATTCATTGACTCAAACACATTGAAAGAGGCTCTTTGTTCACACTCTTCCGTGCCACATTTCAGCTAGTTCCATTTGCCTGCGTTTGATCCATATCCCACTAAATCTTTCCTATCCATGCACCTGTCCAAGTGTCTTTTAAATGCTGTTAGTGTCCTTGCCTCACCTACCTCCTCTGACACATCATTCTGTACACCAACCAACCTATGAGCGTAAATACTGTACCAGTTGGGCATGCTCCTGTGCGCTACAGTTCTATGTTCTATGTATAAACCCACATGCGAGGGGAAAATGGAGCACCCGGAGGAAATCCACGTGCTCATAGGAAGAAAGTTCAAACTCCACACAGACAGCGTTCCAGGTCAGCAGCGAACTGGGGTCCCTGGAGCTGTGCGGCAAAGGCTCTACCAGTTTGCCTGGTTTGCTAAGCCATAACTACAGTGGTTTGCAAAGGTTTTCATACCCCTTGAACTTTTCCACAATTTGTCACGTTACAACCACAAACGTAAATGTATTTTATTGGGATTTTACGTGATAGACCAACACAAAGTGGTGCATAATTGTGGAAGGAAAATGATACATGGTTTCCAAATTTTATTACAAATAAAAAACTGAAAAGTGTGGCGTGCAAAAGTATTCTGCCCCCCTGAGTCAATACTTTGTAGAACCACCTTTCACTGCAATTACAGCTGCAAGTCTCTTGGGATATGTCTCTACCAGCTTTGCACATCTAGAGACTGAAATTTTTGACCATTCTTCTTTGCAAAATAGCTCAAACTCAGTCAGATTGGATGGAGAGCGTTTGTGAACAGCAATTTTCAAGTCTTGCCAGAGATTCACAATTGGATTGAGGTCTGGACTTTGACTGGGCCATTCTAACACATGAATATGCTTTGATCTAAACCATTCCATTGTAGCTCTGGCTGTAAGTTTAGGGTTGTTGTCCTGCTGGAAGGTGAACCTCCGCTCCAATCTCAAGTCTTTTGCAGACTCTAACATGTTTTCTTCCAAGATTGCCCTGTATTTGGCTCCATCCATCTTCCCATCAACTCTGACCAATTTCCCTGTCCCTGCTGAAGAAAAGCATCCCCACAGCATGATGCTGCCACCACCATGTTTCACAGTGGGGATGGTGTGTTCAGGGTGATGTGCAGTGTTAGTTTTCCGCAACATATAGCGTTTTGCATTTAGGCCAAAAACTTCAATCAGAGCACCCGCCTCCACATGTTTGCTGTGTCCCCCACATTGCTTGTGGCAAACTGCAAACAGGACTTCTTATGGCTTTGTTTCAACAATGGCTTTCTTTTTGCCACTCTTCCATAAAGGCCCGATTTGTGGAGTGCACGACTAATAGTTGTCCTGTGGACAGATTCTCACACCTGAGCTGTGGATCTCTGCAGCTCCTCCAGAGTTACCATGGCTGCTTCTCTGATCAATGCTCTCCTTGCCCGGCCTGTCAGTTTAGGTGGACGGCCATGTCTTGGTAGGTTTGCAGTTGTGCCATACTCTTTCCATTTTCGGATGATGGATTGAACAGTGCTCCGTGAGATGTTCAAAGCTTGGGATATTTTTTTATAACCTAACCCTGCTTTAGACTTCTCCACAACGTTATCCTGACCTGTCTGGTGTGCTCCTTGGGCTTCATGATGCTGTTTGTTCACTAATGTTCTCTAACAAACCTCTGAGGCCTTCACAGAACAGCTGTATTTATACTGAGATTAGATTACACACAAGTTGACTCTATTTACTAATTAGGTGACTTCTGAAGGCAATTGGTTGCACTGGATTTTATTTAGGGGTATCAAAGTAAAGGGGGCTGAATACTTTTGCACGCCACACTTTTCAGTTTTTTATTTGTAAAAAAATTTGAAAACCATGTATCATTTTCCTTCCACTTCACAATTATGCGCCACTTTGTGTTGGTCTATCACATAAAATCCCAATAAAATACATTTACGTTTGTGGTTGTAACGTGACAAAATGTGGAAAAGTTCAAGGGGTATGAAAACTTTTGCAAGCCATTGTAGGTGGAGCTGGGAAATGCAGCCTTTCAGTGAACTATGGGACTATGGCTCAGGCTACTATGGGAGCAACATTGCTGCTGCTGGGGGCCTCACCTTCCTGACGATCTTTCTGTGTTGGTAGAAGTTGATGACGGGCTCGGTGGCTTTGTAATACGTCTCCAGGCGCTTGGTGATGGTCTCCTCGTTGTCGTCAGCGCGCCCGCTGGTTTTGCCGCGTTCCAGGAGCCGTTTGACCATCGTCTCCTTCCCAGCGTCAATGTACAAGAGCAGAGTCGGTGGTCCAATCTACAGAGTACGGGAAGCAGACAACTGATCAACGGCAGCCCTTGGTCAAAGTCTGTCTCAAATTCTCATTCTTCCACACCACTGTTTGTTCTGACTCTTGTTCCAGGGGCAAATTGGCTCCCCCATCCTATGCCTCTGTAAGCCACCTACACACCCCAGTCACCCTGCTCCCTTGCCCTCCTTCCAAAACTCATCTCCTATTCCTGAATCCCATATTTCCCTTTCATCCCCTTTACCCAATTCCCTCCCTCCAGCTTTACATTTCACTCCTCCTCTTCTCTCCTCATTCCTCTCCCCTTTGTCACTTAATCCACCCATCTGCCCATTAAACCCCAGTCAACTGGACCCACCAAAGCTTGCCAGGCTTTGATCCCACCCCTTCCCCCCCACCTCTCTCCCAGCTTTCTCTCCGCTACTCCATCAGTCTGAAGAAGGGTCCCAAACCGATTCGTCACCTGTCCATTTCCCCCCACGGATGCAGCCCGACCCGCTGGATACATCACACTTTACGTTTTGTTCAAGATCGTCTCGTGCTTTGATTTTTGCTCCAGATGACAACACCTCTTTTCGCTCCAGATGACAGTCTTTCCTCTCTGTCACCCTGATCTGATTTTCACTGCATTTCTTTGCCACCAGAGGGAGATATGGAGGCAATGAGGAGCAGGAACTCTGGCTGATGTACTCGCCCCTCCCTGGTTAATGCCGAGTTATTTAAGCACATTGATACCTGCTTATTATCCGGTGAAGCAGAAACGCTTGTTAAACATTCAGGAAGGTACTTGTAATCAAGAGTGTACTGTGTCAGCACTATCTGAACCATAAATAGGCCCGGTCTTGACCCTGTTGTTATTAAGGGACATTATATCCCATTCTAACAGCGCAAGTGAAATAATTATTGCAGCTAGATTTAAGAGCAGTTAGTGACTTTTGGTACCACACTATTATGCGGCCAACTTATGCTGTTTTTACACGCCATTTATTGGACAGAATTCCCTTTCATCTTTTGCCAAAAACCCATTGAGATTAATTTCAATTCAGTGGATTCAACCTCAATGAATGCATCGGGGACATAATGGAATGGAATTTTTTTACCGAACAACGCACGTAAGTGTGCACTTACTGACCAACACCAAGGGACTCTCGTTCCAAGGGCGATGTTACCTGGCAATAATAAATTAATATTTTGTGGGGACTGGAGCCAGGTAATAGTAGAGGAAGGGAATGAAGGAATGTAACATTTTTACAGCATAGTAAAAAGCCCTTCTTCCCACTGAGTCTATCTGGCTTTGAGTAAAGACTACTATAAATAAAGACTAAATAAAGACTACCTTGAATAAAGACTACTTTAACTCAACTGCTCTTTTCCCAGGGATTTGCAAATAGTTTTTTCTTGTGGCAATTCCTCTTTGAAAGCAAAAAAAAAACAAAGTGCTGGAGGAACTCAGTGGGTCAGGCAACATCTGTGGAGGAATTGGATAGGCGATGTTTTAGATCAGGACCTTATTCAGTCTGTTTGTAGTGGCGGGGGGGGGGGGGGGGGGGGGGGGGGGAGAAGGAAGAAATCTGGAAAACGGAGGTGGGGGTGGGACAAGGCCAGGCAAGTGATCAGTGGATACAGGTGAGGGGAAGGGGCTGGAAGCAAGTGACAACGGCGTGAGGTAACAGGATGGATGGAGTATGGGACAAAGGTCGGAGGTAAAAGGAGACTAAAGACGGTCAGATATGGAGAGAAGATGAGTGGTTTAGAGCCAGAGAGAGAGACGTGGGCGCAAGAGGATAGGGATGGGTAAGGGGGGGATAGAGCGGTGGAATAGAGAGAGAAATAGATGGGCACCAGGAACGGGGGGAAAGGAAAGGAAAGAGACGGGAGGAGGGGAGTCAAGATGTTACTTAAAATTGGAGAGTTCAATGTTCCCGTCCATGTTCTCTAGAGATGCTGCCTAACTCGCTGAGTTACCCCAGCACTCTGTGTCTTTTGGTAGACACAAAATACTGGAGTAACTCAGCGGGTGAGGCAGCATCTCTGGAGAGAAGGAACGGGCGACGTATCGGGTCGAGACCCTTCATCAGACTGATGTCAGGGGAGGGGGCTGGAGTAACTCAGCAGGTGAGGCAGCATGTCTGGTGAGAAGGAATGGGCGCCGTTTCGGGTCGAGACCCTTCTTCAGACTGAAGGTAGACAAAAATGCTGGAGAAACTCAGCGGGTGAGGCAGCATCTATGGAGCTAAGGAATAGGTGACGTTTCGGGACGAGACCCTTCTTCAGACTGATGTGGGGGTGGGGGGTTGTGGGAAGAAGAAATGAAGAGGTGGAGACAGTAGGCTATGGGAGAGCTGGGAATGGGAGGGGAAGGATGGAGAAAGCAAGGACTACCTGAAATTGGAGAAGTCAATGTTCATACCGCTGGGATGTAAACTGCCCAAGCAAAATATGAGATGCTGCTCCTCCAATTTGCGGTGGGACTCACTCTGGGACCCGTTCCTTCTCTCCAAGATGCTGCCTGTCCCGCTGAGTTACTCCAGCTTTTTTGTGTCTATCTTCAGTTTAGACCAGCAGCTACACTTCCTTCCTACACAAACAGACTGGGATGATTTGAGCTGGAAGAACTCAGCGGGTCATTGGTGGAGGGACTGGCAGCATCGGTGGAGGGACTGGACAGGCGACGTTTCAGGTCGGGACTCTTCAATCCGAGCCGCAGTACAACTTGGGCGGGCACGGGTGGAATATTTGAAGCCTGCCCAGTGATCGAGTGAAGGCCGTGGGCTTCACAGAGTCCAGCCCACCAGCCTGTCCCACACACCCGTCTGTAAATTTTGGTGTAAACTCATTCACCCAAAAACACAAACTCCTGATAAAGACATCATTCCACAGCAATGCCAACATTTCCGCTGTACTCAGCAGGGGGTAATTTTAACCTGCTGGAATTTTATGTGCACTTAATAACCTAAGTCAGGAGAGAATGATTAACTGTGGGATTCTTTGCCACAGAAGGCTGTGGAGGCCAAGTCCGTGGATATTTTTAAGGCCTAGATAGATAGAATCTTGATTAGTACGGGTGTCAGAGGTTATGGGGAGATGGCAGGAGAATGGGGTCAGGAGGAAGAGATGATTGAATGGCGGAGTAGACTTGATGGGCCGAATGGCCTAATTTTACTCCTATTCCTTATGTCTGACCTTGGTGTATCCGCCAGTCTGTGTACACTGCCCAGAAAAGCTGCCTTGTTGATGGGCCGGGGGGGGGCGAGCAACTGGTTTAGAGTCCATGGTAATGCTTTGTCCATGAATTAAATCTGCCCAGTCATCAAGGGTGTCGGTTTGTGTGGGCAACCTCGCGGCTGCTACATGGCCGGCAGTTTTTCCACGTTTGGACTTTGGGCGAGATTAGACAAACATCGTTTATAAAAGATCCAGCCTCCTAATTGCCCACCTCCCCTCAATTTCATTTCCGTTGAGACCATCCAGACATTAGTTTAGTTTAGTTTTGGTTTATTGTCACATGTACTTTCTACAGTGAAAAGCGTTTGTGGCATCAGCGGATAGAAAATGGTTAAAATCGAGCCAATTACAGTGTGTAGATAGATACATGACAAGGGAATAGTGTTTAGTGCAAGGTGAAGGCAGCAAAGTCCAATCAAGGACAGTCCAAGGGTCATCAATGAGGTAGATAGTAGTTCAGGACAGCTCTCTGGTTGGGGAAAGTTGATTCAGTTGCCTGACAGAAAGGCTTGCGCAGATTTAGAAGGGAAGGGGTTAGAGGGAGTCTGAAGAAGGGTCCTGACCCGAGACGTTGTCTATCCATTCTCTCCCACAGATGCTGCTGCCTGACCTGCTGAGTTCCTCCAGCAGTCTTCTCTTATCAAAGAGAGGGAACAAGTTAGTCTTCAGCAGCAGAGACAGTGAACCCATTAGTGAAGGGGTAAACATGGGCCTGGACACTGGGAGGTCTCACCTCCTCCTCTTTGAGGTCGAGGCACGGGACTGCTCGGATTCAAAGAAAGAAGCCCGCCCGCCTATAATTCCTCCCGGCCTCAGCCGCCCTCATTTTCTCTCCGTCACAAACCCTCTACCTTCTTCTCAAACTCCTCTCCCTGTTTGACTTCCCGCGGGTAGCCGTCAATCAGGAAACCCTTGGAGACGTCAGCTTTGGCAATCATGGCGTCCCTCAGCATCTCCAGCACGGTATCCTGCAGGAAGGAGCAGAGGGCAAGCGGTCAGTGTGAAGCGTGGGGGGGGGTGGGAGCAGCGGTCTAAGAGGCATTGCAGGAATCGATCACCAACAACATCATCACGTAGGACTGGGGTTAGTACCCACGGCTCCACATTAATGCAGCGAAGGGTATACTGTGGCTGAAGGTGCATTATAATGATGAACTAGAATTTACTTCTACTGAAGCCAATGAAGCGAAAGGAACAATGAAAATGCGGGCTTGTCTCATGTTTAGCGCTTACAACTGAGGATGAATTTCAATCTCAAAGTTGATCTTTTGAGTTCATACAACAGGGCCTTTTGTATTCCTCTGGAGAACTGAAGGCAGTATTGGCCTTGTAACTGGCTTTGCATTTCTTCAGCGAGATGATTGTCCAAGATAGACACAGCATCACCCTGCCAATAGGCGGATGCTAGTCACAGGTTTGCAGAGAGACTCAACATGCTCACAGCGAGAGTATGGTTACAATTCTGTGCAGAGAGTTTGTGGACGGAGTCGAGAGTGTTTAATTGTTGTATGTACGGGCAGTGGAACAAAGACATTCTTACTTGCTGCATCTTAACAGGCCTGACAGTGCAATAACACAGATAAATATATAATAATCAATAATACAATTAATTAATTGCGAGATGACCACAAAGGCTAAAACCAAAGTGTGCAGTGGAACCAATGACACAATAGACAATGGGTGCAGGAGTAGGCCATTCGGGCCCTTTGAGCCAGCACCACCATTCACTGTGGTCATGGCTGATCATTCACAATCAGTACCCCGTTCCTGCCTTCTCCCCAACATTCCCTTGACTCCACTATCTTTAAGAGCTCTAACTAACTTTCTTGAAAGCATCCAGAGAATTGGCCTCCACTGCCTTCTGAGGCCGAGAATTCCACAGATTCACAGCTCTCTGGGTGAAAACGATTTTCCTCATCTCCGTTCTAAATGGCCTATCCCTTATTCTTAAACTGTGGCTCCTGGTTCTGGACTCCCCCAACATGTTTCCTGGAAGATCATAGTTATTGAGGTTAGCGTTGTGTTGCCGGGAAGAATCTGTTCTTGAACCTGGTGGTCAGTTTTCAGGCTACTGCACCTTCTTCCCGATGGTAGCAGCAAGACAGGAGCGTGGCCAGAGAGGGCTGGGTCTTTGATGATATTGGCTGCCTTTGAGGCAGCGCCTCCTGTAGTTCCTTCCGATGGTGGGGAGGTCAGTGGCTGTGATGGACCAGGTAGTGTCTACCATATAATCCCCCAAAAAAAATCAGGGAAATGAAAGGAGAATTTTACTGATGCAGTGATTGGGAATAGCTTCACTCGGAACGTACAGAAGAGAGTTGCTTCTACACTTGAAGAAAAGTAATTTGCAGCAGGATGGGGAGAAAGATGAGGATAAGTGGACAAATTGCACAGATGCTTCAAAGAGCTGTCTTGGATACAAGATTCTAAATGATCTCCTTTGCTGTGAGATTCAAAGGGCCAGATTTAGACAAAAAATAGACTAGAGCAAAGGCAAACTGCTCTCAGCAAGAGGCACTAATGGGCTTTGGGAAAGAAATGACCTTTGAAACCTCGGCTTAATGGGCACAAAATCGCTAAGAAGTCCTGGGTGAGAATGAACAAAGTGAACCCATCCCCAGCAATGACACAGACCGTTCATATTATCAGGAATTTCCTGGGAAAATGCTCCGACCACAAATGTACATTATTCCCTGCGTCGTGACAGATGGTGGCTTTCACCAGGGGCGGCACAGTGGTGCAGCTGGTAGTGCGGTTGCCTCACCGCGCCGGACAGCCAGGTTCGATCCTGGCCTCGAGTGCTGTCGGTGTGGAGTTTGAATGTTCTCCCTGTGACTCCATGGGTTTCCTCCTGGTGTCCCGGCTTCTTCTCACGTCCCAAAGGCGTGCAAGTGTTAGGCGTGCAGGTTAACTGGCCTGTGTAAATTGCCGCTAGTGGGAAATACACAGATACATAGACAAAAGGTGCAGGAGTAGGCCTTTCGGCACTTCGTGCCAGCACCGCCATTCAATGTGATCATCCACAATCAGTACCCCCGTTCCTGCCTTCTCCCCATAGCCCTCGATTCCGCTAGCCCTAAGATGCTCTGTCTGACTGCTTTTTGAATGCATCCAGTGGACCGGCCTCCAATGCCTTCTGAGGCAGAGAAATTTCCACAAATTCACAACTCTCTGTGTGGAAAAGGGAATAGCGAGTGGATGTGCATGTGTGATAACAAAGAACTAACTTAGAATTGGTAGTCAGTGTGGAGTTTGTGGGCTGAAGGGCCCGTTTCAAAACTAAACACTAAACATGCACACAGTGATGCGTCTGATACGTGTATGCCCACAAACACGGTTGAAGTGGAGAGTTTTATATATCGGTGAAGTGTTGGCAATCCAGCCACTTATACTCAACCCCTGGATCTTTCCCTCATCTAGTTTCTGAGTTGGAGGCAAAATAAGCATTAGGAAGGCCGGCACAGAGACACAGTGGTAAGGCAGCCACCTCACAACACGAGGAACCCGGGTTGATCCTGACAACGGGTGCTGTCTGTACGGAGTTTGTACGTTCTCCCCGTGACCTGCGTGGGTTTTCTCCGGATGCTCCTTCTACATTCCAAAGACGTGCAGCTTTGTGGGTTAATTGGCTTCTGTAAATTGTCCCTAGTGTGTGGGTTAGAACTAGTCTCTGGGCGATCGCTGGTCAATGAAAGGTTGATCTCTTCCACACATTGTGAAGAAGGGTCCCAACCCATAGCGTTGCCTATCCATGTTCTCCAAAGATGCTGCCAGACCCTCCCAGTTGCTCCAGCACTTTGGGCCAGTTTCCGATGCTGTACCTGTGAAACTAAGCAGACACCAGATGGCATCTTCAAGCAAGTGTGGTTGAACTTACCAGAGGTACCAGCTCGCCCTTCTCCATGATAGCATGGAGACTCTTCCCCTTGTCGGAGCCCGAGCTGACCTCGGCCCGCAGCAGGTCTCCAGTGGACAGGTGGGTGTAGCCATATTTCTGCACGACTTGCTCACACTGAGTGCCTTTGCCAGAGCCTGGGCCTCCTGTAGACAGGGTGAAACCAGACACCACATTACCAAGACAACACCAGGACAGCCCTGGCTGAGCCCCAAACCAACGCCCGTGCTGTGGTTACGGATACATCTGGAGATGATAACAAACACATCTTTTAGTGCGAAGATAGACACAGAATGCCGGAGTAACTCAGCGGGACAGGCAGCATTTCTGGGGAGAAGGGATGGGAGATGTTTCGGGTCGAGACCCTTCTTCAGACTTCTATCTTCGGTTTGAACCAGCATCTGCAGTTCCTTCCGACACCCATTCCTTCTCTCCAGAGATGCAGCCTGTCCCGCTGAGTTACTCCGGCTTTTTGTGTCTGTCTTCGGTTTAAACCAGCATCCGCAGTTCCTTCCTACACATCCTTTAGTGCTCCGTGTTTCCTGTACTACTGGTCGCTCGTCCTCACATGGTGGCCGTGAGCTCCTCCTGTACCACACACACAGACAGCTGCACACTCTGGCAATCCCCCCTGAAAGATGGCAATCCCCATTCATCATGATTGTGGTCAGTGAGGTCCACGTTGATCAGGTCTGACCAAGATAGACCCCCAGTGGCCACAATCATTATTGGAGTCATAGAGTGGTTGTTCGAGACATGCAGCATGGAGACAGCCCCACCCCAACCAACATGCGCCATCTACGCCAGTCCCACCTGCCTGTGTTTGGCCCATGTCCCTCTAAACCTATTCTATCCATGTCATTCATTCATTCATCATCGTTGAAAACATTAGCGACGCAGTGGTGCTGGTTTCCAACGGGAACGGTGACGGACGCACCACACACCTCTGTCCTCCAGTCCCTGCGGACTTCCGCCACTGGAAGAATAGGATTTTGGTGTGTGTGTTACTAGCTCTTGTAGAACTATCGCCAACTATCTCCTCAGGCGGCTCGTTCCAAACTCGGAATAGCGATGATGCTTTTTTTCCATTCCCGCTGGAATTCGCAAGCAACGTGGGAGCACGGTATCCAGAACGACCCACAGGGAGCCTCTCCCCTGCAGTCTCCCTGCACGAAGGGGGTGACAAGGAGTGGGCAATGAGTTCTGGCCTCTCCAACACCTGGATCCTGAGAATGGGAGAGGGATCAGGGGGTTCCTCATCAAAGTGGATCCGATGTGGAATTAGATAGCCCGTGGAGGAAGGAGAGGGAGATGCAATGTCCAATGTCAAACATGTGGCAGTCTGAAAGATGTAGAGATGCGTTCTGACGTCAAGGGCTGAAGCCAACAGAGCAACGAAAGGAGCTTGAAGAGGCAGCTTCAGCCACAGTCTGTCTCTGAGGGCTGAGCTGAGGGAGGGTCTCCCGCCCGGTCACTGGGAACTCATGGTGAAGGAAGGGACACCAAGTGGAAATGCTCACAACATAACAGATAGGAAAGAACCATAGACTCATACAGCAGGGAAACAGGCCCTTCGGCCCAAATCATTCATACCGACTAAGGTTCTCTAGCTAATCTAGTCCCATTTGCCCACAAGGGATACATCAATATGAACTGTGGAACTGGTTAAATGACCATTAGTGGAGGAAGGGAAGGGGATGGGGGAGGGGGGTGGGGGGTGGGGTGTGGGGGTGAGGGGGGGATGGTTGTAGAAATCACCTAAAATTAGAGAATTCAACATTCCCGCTGGGTTGTACACTACCCAAGCAAAATGTGCGTGTGGCCCCACTCTGGCATTGGAGGAAGCCCAGGATGGAAAGGTCAATATGGGAATGGGAAGGGGAGTTCAAATTGTTAGCAACTGGGAGGTCACGTAGGCCAGTAGGGACAGAGTTCCCCCGGTCCTCACGTTTCCGCATCCAACATATCAAGTCAAGTCAAGTTTATTCGTCACATACACATATGGGATGTGCAGTGAAATGAAAAGTGGCAACGCTCGCGGACTTTGTGCAAAAAACAAACAAACAAACAACCAACAATCTACAAACAGAATGGAACAGAATCACATGTTCTTTTTCATATTAAATATTGTGGGCGGTATTGTGGTACAGTAAGTTAGTAGAGTTAGTCCCTGGTGAGATAGGAGTTTACAGTCCGAATGGCCTCTGGGAAGGTCCTTCTCATCCTCTCCGTTCTCACTGCATGGCAACGGAAGGCATTTTGCTGACGTAGCAGCTGGAACAGTCCGTTGCAGGGGTGGAAGGGGTCTCCCATTATTCTTATTGGCTCTGGAGTTGCAGCTTCTGATGTATAGTTTCCTGCAGAGGGCGAGAGATTCCCATAGTGCGTTTGGCCGAACGCACTACTCTCTGCAGAGCCTTCTTGTCCTGGCAGAGCAATTTCCCAAACCAGATTGTAATATTTCCGGACAAGATGCTTTCCACAGCCGCTGAGTAGAAGCACTGGAGGATCCTCGGAGACACTCTGAATTTCCTCAATTGCCTGAGGTGGTAAAGGCGCTGCCTTGCCTTACTCACGAGTGCTGCAGCGTGCGATGTTCATGTCATATCCTCAGAGATGTGGACTCCCAGGAATTTAAAACAGCTCACCCTATCCACAGTATCCCCATTTATCCTCAATGGTGTGTACGTCCTCGGATGATGTGCCCTCCTAAAGTCCACGATCAGCTCCTCATATTTCATCACCTCCATCGTGATGCCACCACTAATCACATCTTCCCATCTCCGCCCTCTTCCACCTTCTGCAGAGACCGTTCCCTCTGCAATTCCTTGGTTCACTCATCACTTCCCACTCAAACTACCCCCCTCCCCAGGTACTTTTCCCAGCAAACGTAGCAGATGTAACACCTGTCCTTATACCTCCTCCCTCGACTCTATCCGGAGACCCCGACAGTCCTTCCAGGTGAGACAGAGGTCTACATGCATCTCCTCTGACCTCATCTACTACACCTGTTGTTCCCAATGTGGTCTCTTGTACATCGGCGAGACCAAGCATAGACTCGGCGACAGTTTTGCCGAACACTTGCACTCGGTCCATCAAGGCCTAGTTGTAAACCGTTTTAACTGCCCTTCCCATTCCCACACTGACCTATGATGCTTTGGGTCTGATGAAGGGGTGAACAGTGGCCAATATTACAGCGCATGCCCTGCATAGGTACAGTTACGCCCCCCCCTCCCCGAGGATCATGTGACCTGCCAGAGCATCTCACCACTGCTTTGATTTGACCGCCATCTTCACAGGACATGAACAACACTGGTCAGACTGCCATCTACTGCCCATTGCCCCTGGGGCAAGTCAAGCCAAGCCACTTTGGAGGGCAGCTGAGAGCCACCATTTTGGTGGGACTGGCGTCACTTAGAACAGGACAGCACAGGCCCTTCTGCCCATAATGTCTGTGCCTAACATCATGCCAAGTTTAACTAATCTCCTATGCATTCTCATGATCCATATCCCTCCACTCCCTGCATATCCAGGAGTCTATCTAAAAGCCTCTTAAACACCACTAACATATCTGCCCCCACCACCTCTCCCAGCATGTACCAAGCACCCACCACCTTGGACAAATAATTGCCGCTTTACTTTACACATTTCCCCCTCTCATCTTAGAGCTACGCCTTCTAATCTTCGACATTCCCATCCTGGGAAAAGGTTCCCAGTGACATACTCCGAGGAAATTGTCTTTCCCACAACCCGGTCGCAACTGAAGTTACTAATGATTTACCAACAGATAGATAACCGTGCACTTACCGACCACAAAGATAATCTTGCATCCCTTCAGTTTATCTGTGGGGTTAAACAGAAAGAGACCGTCAAACTCGCCCTTCCAAACTTGCGGCGGTCTGAAACACCAGCCCACATCCCAGTCCACTCCCCCTTCCTAAGAGAAACCACAGCTCCCAACCCAACCGTTCCTTGAAAGTTCCTGGTCGCGCCTGGGATCATGCTGTACAGGAAGAAATCTCCTGACATTCTGCCTGGATCCCCCACTGGTCTTACAGCCGGGGTAACGATCCAATTGGCCTCTTGACCTGGAGTTTCTATGCCTCGCTTATGCCCAAGGAGGTTATAAAGTCTCCAGGAGCCCCGTGTGATCTCCCAGATCCAGGCTGGGAGAGCTGGAGGCAGATATCGTGGCAGCCCCTCGTAATTCGGTCCATCTATCCGGGATGTCCCAGCCTCTTCCTCCTTACCCGTGGTGGCTATGCTCTGCACCTTGGTGGAGGAGCTGGAGGAGCAGTTGACACCCATACTTTGCCTTGGACCTACTGAGGGAGAGCAGGCGTGCACATACCCCTTCCCTTTAATCAGTGAGGCTGCTTTGCCTGTGAGCAGCCACTGTTGAATCGGCCGTTGCCATGGCTACGGTTGCTAGTCTCGGCCCTCGGCCGGAAGTTGAGGCTGAACCACAAAGTGTTGGAATTCCATTCCCCGATTTGGCAGCTCCCTCGCCGCCAGCCTGAAGTAATCAGCAGCAGAAGTCTTGCTAGTGAGAGGAGAGGGAGGGGGGGGGGGGGGGGGAGAATCCTCGGGGTCAGTTCATTACAATCTTTCACTGAGAAGAGGGCAATAAAACGGAAAAGGGAAAGTGAGGGAATGTTTAATCTGTCAGTATAAGAGCCAGTCCCACAGTCTGCAGGAAGTCGGGCTTGGTTAACCATTAAAATCTTCTGGCATTCAGTCCCATTGTTTGCGTAGATCAACAACTTTAGCAGCACTGGCTAACCTGATAACACATTAACCAGAAGCTATTAAAACCTCTTGTGATTGAGGTGACATGGTTTAAATAAAAAGATTGTCTTTAAGGTAGACACAAAAAGCTGGAGTAACTCAGCGGGACGAGCAGCAGCATCTCTGGAGAGAAGGAATGGGTGACGTTTCGGATCTGCGACCCTGCTTCAGACGTGTAGGTGGAGGGAGAAGCTGGGCAATCGACTCCCTGAGAGAGGGCTGGGGAACCTTGTGGGAGATGAGGGTACACAAAAAGCTGGAGAAACTCAGCGGGTGCAGCAGCATCTAAGGAGCGAAGGAGATAGGCGACGTTTCGGGTCGAGACCCTTCTTCAGACTGATGATGTCCTTCCTTGGTCACGGCAGGGCCAGCATGGTATGACTTGTACAGCCACTGTCTCTCGCGGCTCTGATCCTGACCTCCCGTGCTGTCCGTGTGGAGTTGGCGCGTTCTCCCTGTGACTGTGAGTGCTTTTCCACCGGTTTCCTCCCACGTCCCAAAGGTTAATTTGCCTCGAAATTGCCACGAGTGCGTCGGTGAGAGGTAGAATCTGCGGAGAATTGATGGGACTAATGGTTGCTTCTTGCCCGGAACTATCAGGCTGCGGAACACTACACAACACTAACCTCAGCACAGATAAGACACAAAATGCTGGAGTAACTCAGCGGGACAGGCAGCATCCCTGGAGAGAAGGAATGGGTGGCGTTTCGGGTCGCGACCCTTCTTCAGTCTGAATAAGGGCTCTCCAGAGATGCTGCCCGTCCCGCTGAGTTACTCCAGCATTTTGTGTCTATCTCCATGTTAAACCAGCATCTGCAGTTCCTTCCTACACTAACCTCAGTAACTCTGATCTTCTGTGGACTGGGCGTGGTTGCACTATCATGATGACCCCATGTAATTAATATTTTATATTATTGATATTATACGGTTATCTGTCTGCTATTATGTTTATGGGCCTGTTAAGCTGCAGCAAGTAAGAATTTAATTGTTCTGTTGCTGGAACATATGACAATTAAACACTCTGGACTGTGGGAACAGTACCGGTGGGTTAGTGTGTGCGGGTGCTTGTCGGTTGACACGGTCTGTGGGGAAGGGTCTGTGCCAAGCTGTTGCTTTTACAACGTGCCCGATATCAGGCTGGTTCATAAGATGATAGGAACAGAATTAGGCCATTCGGCCCATCAAGCCTACGCCACCATTCAATCATGGCTGACCTATCTCCAAACTCCATTCTCCTGCCTTCTCCCCATAACCTCTGACACCCATACTAATAAGGAATCTATCTGTCTCTGCCTTAAATATATCCACTGACTTTGCCTCCACAGCCTTCTGTGGCAAAGAATTCCACAGATTCACCACCCTCTGACTAAAGAAATTCCTCCTCATCTCCTTCCTAAAATAACTTCCTTTAATTCCGTGGCAATGACCTCTCGTCCTAGACTCTCCCATGAGTGGGAACATCCTCTCCACATCCACTTTAACCAAGCCTTTCACTATTCTCTGCATTTCAATAAGGTCCCCCATCATTCTTCTAAACTCCAGCAAATATACGCCCAGTGCCGTCAAACGCTCATCATAGGCTCTCGTAGTGTGAGCTTTGCGCAGGGCCCCAATCTTTAATCCCCTCCGTGAACATGCTGCCACAGAGCATGAGAGGCCAATCCCCTTGCACTGAAGGCAGACACTGTGGAGAGATTGAAGTTGGGAGTGGAGGGAGGGCAGAAGAAAGGGAGAAGATCTCCAGGGAGAGGGTTCATTTATTGGGGAGGAGAGTGGCCCTAATTTGGCGAGGGGGTGGTTAACGGGGCAAGGTGAGGTTAGAGGGGTCAGGGTGGCAGGGAGATGGATGGTGGGTGAGACTAGGAGGGGCAAGATGGTGGGGGGGTGGAGAGGTGGTGTGGATAGTAGGGTTGGGGGAATGATGACTGCTGGGGGGGGGGTGAGTGGAGGCTGGTTGGTGATGGGACGGTGGTGGGCAGGTTGAGAGGAGGATGGTGGAAGAACAGTGGAAGGATAGTTCCACACGACTCTCTGGTCCACTGCTGGCATCACGTAGACCTAGGTCAGTAATTGGCCACCTCTGGGACAACCTGAGCTTCCCAGCAAAGCCTTTCACCAGGACGCCTGCCTGCTCACCGAGGGCAGTGGCTGTGGTGGAATCTGGCTGGAGTTGACAGCAATTTAAAGTGAAGGGGGAAAGATTGTAAAGGAATCTTTTACAGGGGTAACGTTTAAGAAACACTTAGACAGGTACATGGATGGGACAGGTTTAGGGGGACATGGGGTAAACGCAGGCAAGTAGGGCTAGTGTAGGTGGGACATGTTGGCCATTGTGGGCAAGCTAGGTCGAGGTTTCCATTCTGTGTGACTCTATGACAATGTGAGGAGGATGAAATGGGATCCAATAGATACAATAGACAACAGGTGCAGGAGTAGGCCATTTGGCCCTTCGAGTGGAGGGCCAGTGAGGTGTGCCGCTCGCCTGTCAGCGTGGACTCAGTGGGCCGTCATCCTGGGTGATTCTAGAAGCCAACACTGACCTTTGACCTTCAGTGTCACAGAGGTGTGCAACACAGAGACAGACCCTTCAGCCCACCTTGTCCTTTGCTAAACAAGTTGGCATCCAGGGCCAGTCCACAATGCTCACATGCCCCATATCCCTACAAACTCTTCATATCCATGTATTTGTCCAAATGCCTTTTAAAAGTTGTAATTGGATCCGCTTCTGTAGCTTCCTTTGACACCCATATACGGACTACCCTCCGAGTGAAATAAGTTGCCCCCGAGGTCCCTCTTAAATCTCCCCGTCACCTTAAGTCAATGCCCTTTGGTTTTAGATTCCTCTCCTGGGAAATAGACTGTGAACATTCACTTTATCCATGCCCCTCATAATCTTGTACACCTCAATAAGGTCACCCCTCAGCCTCCTAAACGCCAAAGGAAAAAGTCCTTGCCTAGCCAACCTCTCTCTATATATCTCAAGCCGACAAGCCCAGGTAACATCCTGGTGAATCTCTTCTGCACCCTTTCCAAGGTAAGGACATTCTTCCTATAGCTGGGCAAACAGAACCTTTATAAAGGACATGAGCAATTTATTTAGTCACAGGGTGGTGAATCTGTGGAATTCATTGCCACAGAAGGCTGTCGAGGCCAAGTCATTGGGCATTTCTAAGGCGGAGATTGACAGATTCTTGATTAGTAAGGGTGTCAAGGGTTTTGGGGAGAAGGCAAGAGAATGGGGTTGAGAGGGAAAGATAGACCCAGCCATGATTGGATGGGGGAGTAGACTTGATGGGGCGAATTGCCTAATTCTGTTCCTATGACTTATGAACTGCACACAGTATTTCAAGAGTGGTCTCAGTAGATAGTACTAGGATTGTACAAACCCCACCACCCGTGCAGCGTGGAGCAGAGTGGCTGTGACCCTGGGTAAAGATCTGCCCCGCAAGGGCCCGTCCACTTGGGCGTCATGTGCGTGTCACATAGAAAATAGATGCAGGAGGAGGCCATTCGGCCCTTCGAGCCAGGTGGCGTGCAAAGATTTTGTGAATCCCAAAATCCTGGGGTGCCACGCAACCTCGCGTCACTGCCTACGCCACTATGCGCCATAATGACGCATAAATGATGTCGCGTAAATGACACGCAAATAACACCCAGGTGGGACAGGCCCTTTACTGTCGCCAATAATGGGGCCACGCCCAGAGCAGTCCGTGTCCGTGTAACCCCATGTAAAGCAGAGCCAGCACCCTGGGGGGGGGGAGAGATGTTGTCGGGGCGTGGGAGGTGGTGGGGAATTCCACAGTGACGCCTCTCTGCGGATGCCTCTGCAAGTCCAGTGCACGGAGTCTATCTGGCCATTGATTTACAGGAAACAAGCACCTACAGCGGCTTTGAAGGGAGTCCAGACTATGACTCACAGCCCGGGACACTCCCATGGTGAACATTTGAGCTGCAGCTAATCTGTGGTTTCAAATCCCTTACTGATACTTTGCAGTCAACTTATAAACAGCAACCTCACGGAGGGCGTCTGATAATAGGCTGTGTGTAACTTTATAGTGCAGAGCGTACAGAGTACCCATAGTGATCACACAATGATGGCACTGCATGACCAACAACAACTCCTCAGGTGAAGTTATTTTAACTTTAATCATCTCAGCTTCACCTCCCCACAGTGTGATTTGCGGGACCTCCCCATGGGCTATCCAGGGACATGGATTTCTCTAACTTCAAGTATTCAACGGCATTCCCTCTCTCTCCATCCCTCACCCCCCCCCCCCCCCCCCCACCCAAGTCGCACCAGCTTCTCATTTTCACCCAACAGCCATCAA
Organism: Okamejei kenojei; assembly: GCA_035221665.1. NCBI lineage: Eukaryota > Metazoa > Chordata > Chondrichthyes > Rajiformes > Rajidae > Okamejei > Okamejei kenojei. The sequence goes on from CM069163.1 coordinate 18,522,825, forward strand.
TGGCCTGTTTCCTTTATTATCATTACTTTTATGCATATCTTTCATTCATTGTTCTTTATCTCTCCACATCATCATCTATATCTCTCACTTCCCTTTCCCCTAATGAGTCTGAAGAAGGGTCTCGACCAAAAAGTCGCCCATTCCTTCGCTCCAGAGATGCTGCCTGTCCCGCTGTGTTATTCCAGGGGGGGGGGGGGGGGGGGCGTGTGTGTGTGCGTGTGTGCGTGTGTGTATGATTGGGCTCCCTTATGCTGTGTGTGTTTCTGGAGGTTTCATCGAACCCCCAACCACTGCCCCATCTGCATTAGTTTATTATTGTCACGTGCACCGAGGTACAGTGAAAAGCTGCTTGGTCGCGCGCTATCCATCTCCAGCAGCCCCTTCCAAACAAACACGTTCAATGTTCCAGTTAAAGCGGATCCCAAATCATTCCACACATACACACTGGCACAGTGGTAAATTGCGGCCTTACAGTGCTAGAGACCCAGGTTCAATCCTGACAACGGGTGCTGTCCGCAAGGAGTTTGTACGTTCTCCTCGTGACCTGCGTAGTTTTCTCTGGTTTCCTCCCACACTCCAACGACGTACAGGTTTGTAGGCCAACAGGCTTCGGTAAAATTGTAACTTGTCCCTAGTGTGTGTAGGATAGTGTTAGTGTATGGGGATTGCTGGTCAGCACGGACTCTGAAGGGCTGAAGGGCCTGTTTCAAAGCTGCATCTCTAAACTAAATATCGTGTGATCAGATTTGATCAGAAAATCTCACTCAGACGTGTACAAACACACATGTACATGTACATGCACACACACACACGGCCAGATGTGAGAGATGACCTGGCAAAGCCCGGTCTCCACCCCACCCTACTTCCCACAGTGTTGTTTTGTCAAGGATTGGTACTGATTTATTATTGTCACATACACAGAGATACAATGAAAAGCTTTTGTCTGCAAGCTTTCTCATCAAATCTGATCACACGATATGACGTTGACACAAGCAACAGCAGATGCTAGTTTACAAAAACGACACAATGCACGGAGTAGCTCGGAGAGTCAGGCAGCAATTCTGGAGAACATGGACAGGCGATGGTTTAGGTCAGGACCTTATGTTAGACTCCGAAACATCACCTATTCATGTTCTCCAGAGATCTGCCTGAGCCGTTGAGTTACTCCTGCACTTTGTGCTTTTTGCTCAGGATTCCAGTCCCTAATAAACTAGCATCGTTCTGTTTGAATCAACTTGAGACACTGATATTTAATATAGTTTAGTTTAGACACACACCGCAAATACAGGCCCTTCAGCCCATCGAGTCCGCACTGACCAACATCCGACATACTCGGGACAATTTGCCAAAGCCAATTAATCTGCAAATCTGTACATCCTTGGAGTGTGGGAGGAACCGGAGCACCAGGAGAAAACCCACGTGATCACTGGACCACCGTGACCAATCGCAGTTTACTTTTGCAATGATTAAACAAAAGCATTGTCAACGCTTCACACATTGGGGCAAGTCCACTGCGGTAGGGAGGATGGGGGTGGGGGGGTGGGGGAAGGACAGGCGCCCTTTACCAAATAAACACACAATCCACTGAGCTGATCGGAGACGTGGGCCATGAAGGGTTAATCATCAGACAGGGTTCCAGCTCACAATGGGGGGGGGGGGGGGGTGGTGATCAAATGGGCAGCGACAGTGTGTGGATGGTGGCAAAGGGACGGTAATGATGTTTGTCCCTCCCCACTGCAGCCGTTAACCCCTCTGTGTGTATACACATGCACGCACACACACACGTACATGTACACACATACCTATACACACACACGTACATATACACACATACGTACACACACACACCTATACACACGCACGTACACACCTATATACAGGCACACACACACCTAGAAATACACTCACACCTATACACACACACACGTACACACAACCTATATACATGCACACACACATACACCTATATATACACACACACACCTATATATGCACACGCACCCATACACACACACACACACGCACGTACACACACTCACCTATATATACCCACACACACACACACCCACACACACAGGGCCACAGCTCCGCTCAGCTGCAGCCACTGGCTCTGCCTCAGTGGGAGGAGACATTCTCTCAGCAGGCAATCCAACTCATTCTGCGAAAGGAGCCCCAGTCAGCTGTGACCCGCCAAAGTCGATAAGTGAACCATGCGCTCCTGCCCCAGAGAAACAAAGTCCGTTACCTGACATTGTGAAATCCTCCGCGGCCAAAGATTCCTCAGACTGGAAGAGAAGAAGACAAGATGGGTTTAATTCTCTGTGCCCCTTCCCGAGAGCAGGAGCTTGTCTTGTTTTATTGTGCGGGCCGGTGAAGCAGTTGATGACAATGCACGCAGGCTGCAGCCAGCCAGGGGATGCAGAGCTCTATTCTAGAGCGCTGAGAGGACAGAGGGGAGAGTGTGGTCTCAGGCAGCCTGTGTCACATACTCGCCAGAGCTCAGCTCCAGCTCTGGTATTGTTGACAGGCCTCCCTACTGCAGCACTCCACCCTCACTGAGCATGTGCAAGGTCTCGGCAAGGCACCTTGGGAAGCTGCAGCCCTCTCAAGTCAAAAGGATTCCTCTTGTCCACCCTGCCGCTGAAACTCCACAACCACCCCTCCCCCCTCGCACCCCCCATCCCCCCCCCCCCCAACACGCTGCCCGAGCTAACATCAGCAGGGAGGGGTCACCTGTCTGACAGATTCTCCTCCAATCCACCCGGGGCTGTGACTCAGGGAATAACTCTCTCCCTTCTAACCAGGGGGTTGCGGATCAAATCCTGCAGCAGACGCTCGTGTTGAAAGCCCGAGGCTGACAGCTGGATGCAGGACCAAGAAGGTCAACTGAACCACCAACAAGAGCAAGTCAAGACTGTAGCAAGAGTCAACTGCAGATGCTGGCTTAAACCAAAGATAGACACAAAGTGCTGGTGTAACTCAGCGGGTCAGGCAGCATCTCTGGAGAATGAGAATAGGTGACGTTTCCGGTTGTGACCTATCTGCCCTGTAAAACAATCCACATCAATAATACATAATAAACAAAGCCAATATATTAATAACTCCAATATTAGTGCAGAAATAGCCTGAAGCAACCCAAGACAATCCATCACTCATTGCTTAGTGTTGAGCAGTATTCAAGAGCCTGTGGATGCTGGGATGAAGCTGTTCTTGAACCTGGAGGTTTTCAGACTGGAAGAGAGGAGGGGGGGACAGTTCAAAGCCTGGCAAGTAATAGCGGTGTGTTGCCTTCCTTCATCAGTCAGGTGTTTACGTATGTGCATTGCCTGCTGGTGTGTGTGTGTAGGTGTGTGCTGGTGTGTGTGTGTAGGTGTGTGCAGGTAGATGTGTGTGTGTATGTGTGTGTAGGTGTGTGTGTGTGTGTGTGTGTGTGTGTGTGTGTGTGTGTGTGTGTGTTGGTGTATGTAGGTGCGTGTGTGTAGGTGTCTGTGTGTGTAGGTGTCTGTGTGTGTATAGATGTGTGTGTATGCAAGTGTGTGCATCTGTGGTGTGTGTGCGTGGCGCGACTGTCTGCGTGTACCCATGTGTGTGCACGGGGTGTGCGTGTATGGGGGTGTGGGCGGGGTTTGTGTGTGCGCGCATGCATGTTGTGTGTAGGTGTGTGTAGGCATGTATAGGTGCATGTGTGTATGCATCTGTGCATCTGCCTGTTTTGTGTGTGTACGCACGCCTTCCTGCGTATGCCTATGTGTGTGTGTGTGTGTGTGTGTGTGTATATGGGTGTGTGTGTGTTAGTGTGTGTGTGTGCGTGACTTCCTGCGTATGCCTATGTGGGTGTGTGCGGGTTAGTGTGTGCGCGCGCGCATGTTGTGTGTAGATGTGCACACACATGCCTGCAGCAGACCCAACACATTCTTGTGGAGTATTGTTCTTTAGTCAGCTACCCGCTGTGTATGGATCAGCTTGCTCCTGTCTGTCATTGGCACATTGTAACGCGGAGGTCAGAGGCAAACTGGAAGGTGTTGGCACATCTGACCTCTTGCTTTGTGCTGGACTGGGCACCAAGTCTGGGTGAACAGCGAGAGGTCCCGTGTCCAGTCGGCACTCTGGGCGAGTCCCATTTGTCTGCCACGTTCCTCTAACCCTCCCTATCCATATATATGTCCAAATGGCTTTTATCCTGTTCGATCCTGACCAGGGGTGCTGTCTGCGTGGAGTTTGCACGTTCTCCCTGTGACCGCATGGGTATTCTCCGGGTTCTCCAGTTTCCTTACACACTCCAAAAATGTGCAGGTTTATAGGTTAATTGGCTTCTGTAAAAATTGTAAATTGTCCCTGGTGCGCAGGATAGTGCTAGTGTACGGGGGTTATCGCTGGTCAGCACCGACTCGGTGGGCTGAAGGGCCTGTTTCCACTCTGTATCTCTAAAATCTAACTTCATCCCAGAGCTTTGACCAGCAGAAGGTGACCAGCTGCAGAGGTCATTCTCGGGTTGATGAAAGCTATCTGTGTGCGTCTGAACACATCTCCTTAATCATGGGGTCAGCAAGCTGGCAGAATCAGGCTCGCTGCAGAAGGGTGGGTTTGTCCTTTCTGCCCCCGCTACCTCCAGCAGCCCTGCCCTCTGCTCTCCCTGCCCCGCCCTACACAGTAAACCATGTCTGCTGTTCCACGCACAGTTCTCACCTGTTTTTATTTTAACACTAGCAACCTCTTCAAACCAATGGGAAAGACTGCTTCAGAAATATCTGACAACTGGCACAGTGCTGTTGGTGCCATTTATCTGCCACTTGACCCCCCCCCCCCCCCCCCCAATACGACAGAGCAGATTCAAGCTATCTATAGCCTTTCCTAGACTCAGCTGTTTGGTAAAAGGTCAAAAGCCCACACGCAACGTTAGCTGAATGGGTAAAGTCCCACTGTGGGCAGAGCTATGCACTGGTAATGTACAGTAGACAGACAACTGTCGGGGCCTGGTTCAACAACTCGAATTACAGAAAGTGGTAGACGCTGTCCAGTCCATCACTTCAGAAGTAGTGGCCTCGCCACTATTGGAGGGGTCAACAGGAGGCTCTGCCTCAAAAGGCAACTAATTTCATCGAAAACCCACCTCATCATTTCACGACCTCCATCGGGAAGAAGGTGCAGGAGTCTGAAAAAGCGTGACCGCCAGGTTCAAGAACAGCTTCTTCCCAGCAACCAGCAGGCTCTTGAACACTGCACAACACTAACCGCAGCAACTATGGTCTTGTGTGGACAGTGCCTTCGGTGCGGCCCTGTTTCCACCAACCTTTCCACCACCAGAAGCGCAAGACGCCATTGTATGCAGATGCCGAGACGTGTGTTCAGCTCTGGCTGAACAGTTTCTAATCTTGTGATGTGGCCTCGATAAGTTCCTTTGGTTGCACTTTTGTTTTTTCAACCTCTCTCAATAGCTATGCCCTCAACTCCTGGCAACATCCCTGTAAATCTTCGCGGCACGCTTTCCAGCGTAATAGCATATAACAGGGTGGGCAAAACTGAACACATTACGATCCAAGGGCGGCCTCACCAATGTCTTGCGCCACTGTAACATTACGTCCCAGCATCTATACTCAATTCCCTGACTGATGAAGGCCAGCATGCCAAGGGCCACCTTTGCTGCCCTGTCCACCTAGGACTAAAACGCTGTACCCGTCCGTCGTCCTGTGTCCTGATAAAGATGAAGGGAATGGAGGTGTATGGTCTGAGTGCAGGTAGATGGGACTAGGGGAAAACAAATGGTCGGCACGGACTGGAAGGGCCGAGAGGGCCTGTTTCCGTGCTGTAATTGTTATATGTTATATGGTTAGATTGGGAATAGGGGAGAGGTCTTTAGTAAGAAGTCTACGCAGACTCAGTAACAGGGCGAGAGCAATAGCTTTGTGCAGGCAGGTTCCTGAAGATCGTTTGGGATCTTACTGAATGCTGGAGGTCATAAGATCATAGGGAATAGGAGTAGAATGAGACCATTCGACCCATCAAGTCTACTCCACCATTCAATCATGGCTGATCTATCTCTCCTTCCTAACCCCATTCTCCTGCCTTCTCCCCCATAATCTCTGACACCTGTACTAATCAAGGAGGTGACGGAATGCTGGAGCAGGTAAAGAGGTCCAAGGGCTCCAGGAGCCCGCACTGGGCAAGGCCAGGAGCCTGCACTGGGCACCGGCCACCAGCCTACCCAGCGACTGCAGCACCAGGGACTGATATTGGAATCGGAGTCCTCGTGGATTTAAGACGGACACCTTTCCTGGTGTAGGGTGGGGGATGGGGCGAGGAGGTAGGTTACTTTACACGTGGGTCACGGTGAACTTGTCCGGCCCCAGAAATGAAATCCCATCCCCTATCAGCTGATGCAGATATAGATAGGTGACAGCTCAGCTGCCTCTTAGCTTCACCCTGCCCTGCTCTCCGCACCACCCTTCACCCTGCCTGCGTCGCCCTTCACCCCGTCTGCGTCGCCTCTTTACTGAGGCCACCCAAGTCTAATTCCACCACTCCTTTCACCCCTTCATAGAACAGTACAGCACAGATACAGGCCATTCGGCCCACAATGTCCATTGCAAAACATGATGCCAGGTTAAAATAACCTCCTGTGTCTGCGCTCGATCTATATCCCTGCATTCCATGCGTCTATCTACAAGCCTCTTGAACGCCACTATTGCATCCGCATCCACCACCAACCCTGGCAGACAATTCCCGGCACCCACCACCATTCTCTGAGAGAAACTGCCCCGCACACCTTCTTTAAACTTTGCCCTTCTCACCTCTGTCCTCTAGTCTTAAGGGCCTGTCCCACTGTACGAGGTAAGTCAAGAGCTCTCCCGAGTTTAAAAAAAACCCAAACTCGTGGTAAGTACGTAGAATGTACGTAGCGGCTACGTCGGAGCTCGTGGATGTCCCGTAGCGGCTCGTAATGCTAACAGCAGTTACTCGGGAATCGCGGTAACTCGTGAAGTTTTTTCAACACTGTGAAAAATGTCCGCGAGAGCCCCCGATTACCTACGAACGGCTGTTACCGTAATTCCACAAGTCTGAATCAGGGGAAATTCCGGAGAACTCTTGAATTACCTCGTACAGTGGGACAGGGGCTTAAGATATTTCCATCCTGGGAAAGATCTATGACTGTCTGGCCTATCCATGCCATTCAGAATTTTATAAACTACCATTCATCTTGCTCTGCGCCAACTATCTATCCAATGTCACCGTGACTCGGACTCCAGGGGATACTGAATTCCACTGAAGATTTGTGTAAAAAAAAACTTTCCTCACTTCTCCACTCTGTGTCCATGTCAAAAATATAATGATGCAAGGAATGGGTGGAGGACAGAAGAGACTGCAGATGCAGCAATCTGGAGCAAGAGACCACGTGCTGGAGGAACCCAGCGGGTCAGGCAGCATCTGTAGAGGGAATGGACAGAGGATGTTTTGGTTCGGGACTCTTCCTCAGACTGATGGGAGTAAGGGGGAAGAAAGCTGGACAAGAGAGGTGGGAGCGAGACAATGCATGTGTGTGATACAGCTGAGGGCAGGTTGATTGGTAGGTGGGTGGAGTAATGACAAAACAAAAGGGTATCAGATAAGAAGAGAAGAGGAGAAGTGAACTGTAAAGCCAGAGAGAGAGATATGGATGGAAGGGGAGGCAGTGAGGGGGGGGGGGGGGGGGGGGTGTAAAAGGGAAATGGGGGGATCTGGGATGGAAGAGGAGGGTAGGGAGCAGGCTGGCTGGGGTAGGGGGCAAAATGTCTATGTGTAGCTTCCCATTTCTCTGCCCTCGTGACATTAGAATCCTCTGGGAAATTATCTGTTGGTCAGGCCCCGCCCAGAGCCTGGCTCCGTCTTCATGACCACCTGAGCAGGCAGCTGTGTTTCTGTATCTCCCCTGACAACGGGACTCTTCCTGACCACTCAACTGAAGGGGACGGGGGGGGGGGGGGGGGGGGGGGGGGGAACGGGGGGGGGGAAAGATGACATTTAATCACAATTGGCCACAAGTTCAGAGAGCAAAAAGTCTAACTCCTTAAGCAGAATGCGTTTGTTAGTTGAACAGGATAGCCGATAAATTCACAAGGCTGAGGGGCACGTTTGCACCGAGCAGAGGAGAGTAGGGTGGGAGAAAGCTGGAACGGGGCACTGACTTTGGATGGTCAGCCATGATCATATTGAATGGCTGTGCTGGCTCGAAGGGCCGAATGGCCTACTCCTGCACCTATTTTCTATGTTTCTTTGGGAGGACTGTCATTCTGTGAGGAGCCTGTGTAGGCCGGGCCACTACCCAAAAACATGGCGTTTCCATGATACAAAGTGTTGGTGCAACTCAGCAAGTCAGGCAGCATCTGGGGAGGGAATGAAGATGGGCCAAGACCCAAAACTTCCTTCTTTCCATTCCCTGTGTAGACACTGCCTGCCCCGCTGGGTTCCTCCAGCACTTTGTGCTTTGCTCAGGTGTTCCTCATCTGCAGTTCATTCTGTCTCTGTGTTTGCATTATTCTGAGTTAGAGGTCAGGGCTTGGATTTGCAACCTCCAATTTTAGAGAATTAAATGTGGACGAACAAGTCAAGCTTGTTATTCTTGAAATTCCTGATCAGGATACGTTAAGTGATGAACATGATTCTCCTGTCTGCTCTGCTGAAGGTCATGTTGCGATGTAGAGGAGGGAGATTCCTGGGGCAAGTGGGTGGGACGGTAATGAGGTGACTCGGGTTGAGAGAAGTGCTGAGTGTAACAGTATGGAGGTGCGTTTCATCTTCTGCACAGAGAGCTAACGTTTCAGGAAGTACGATGAAGATCGGGACCATGAAGGGGTCGATGGGAAGATGCCATGGCTGAACTAGTGAAAGCAAATCATCGAACGTGTCAAATAACCTCCTGCAGAGCCACGATCTGAGGAGGTCAGGAGTGACTTGCCAAGGGGGAGCTCTGCAAGTGGATACAATTGTGACTTGTAAAAGTCAGACAGTGGGCGCTGGTGTAGATGGGGCAAGTTGGTTGGCGTAGGCAAGATGGGCTGAAGGGCCCGTTTCTACACTGCATGACTCTATTGTGACATTTGCACAAATATATGGATAGGAAGGTTTAAATGGCAATGGACCAAATGCAGGCAAATGGGACCAGCCCAGTTGGCATGGACAAGATGGCCAAAGGGCCTTTGTCAGCGCTATACAGCTCTTTGACTTATCCTGGACTAAGTTATCCCTCCCGGAATTCCTGACACTCGGACTGTGTAGATGCTGGTTTAAACCGAAGATAGACATAAAAAGCTGGAGTAACTCAGCGGGACAGGCGGCATCTCTGGAGAGAAGGAATGGGTGATGTTTCGGGTCGAGACCCTTCTTCAGTCTGACATTCCCTAGCTGGAGGGAAAGATCTTTCCTGACCAAGTGACAAGAGTGGACAGGAGATCTCCAAGGAACGCTGCCCTCTGTGGAGGCTGGGACGTGCCAGTGACAATGTCCATGATGTTGCCACCTGACTGAAACCTGTTGGAAACACTGCACCAATTCCAAGACAAGGAACAGCTGGTTTGCAGCAAAAGCCACAGAGTGGCGGGGTGACTCAGCGGGCCGGACATGGATAGGAAACGTGCCACGTCGGGCTCCTTCTGCACGTCCGATCCCTGCTCCAATAACCCTACACTTCACACCACAATGGGCTGTGTACCAGGGTAACAGGAGACAAGGAGTTCCGAGAACCTAGCCCGAATATCTGAAGAAGAGCCTCGACCCGGAATGTCACCCATTCCTTATCTCCAGATACGCTGCCTGTCCCGCTCAGTTACCCCAGCTTTTTGTGTCTATCTTCAGTGTCAACCAGCATCTGCAGTTCCTTCCTTCACATTAAACACTGCCTTTCAGCTTTCAAGGAAGAATACTGATGCTTCTAAAGCTCTTCTGCCGTGAGCTCCAGGCAAAAGAAGACACAAACTATGGCCGGAGTAATTCAGGGAACCTGACAAGTCAGGCCCAATCATCCCCAGGGTGTCAGTTACAGCTGATGAAATGCAGCGAATGCACAGAGCTTAAAGTTTGCACTTCCCACTCTGTTTGGCAGCCTTAAACAGCTCAACCACAAATGGTGGGGCATGATTATTTAATCTCCCCCTTGCATTCAGCAGGAAAACAGAACATGAGATTAATGCTTACCGAGAACGGGCTTGAAGGTGAGCGAGTCCCCTGCTGTGGGTCGGGCAGCAAACAGGGCTTCAGGCACAAGTGGCTACATGCAACATCTCCCTGGTCTATATATAAACTCCTGGTATGGGGCAGGGCATGTCAGCACAGTCTAATCGCAGTCTAGGCCAGCATTTTTAATGTGCAGCAAGGAGGCGTGTGTGGGCTCAGGGGTAGATATGTTTGGCAGGCAGGAAAAATCCAGGGGAAATTCGCAGCACATCAGGAAAGCTGTTCCACACCACCACAGGATATGTTTCTGGGCGTGGAATTGTGTGAAAGCGCTGTCAACTCCAGCACAGCCTGCAGTTTACAACGCCAGACGCTGCGACAGTCTTAGAACACGGAACCACACAGGAAGAGGCCGAAATGTCGGTGCCGGACATGATGTACTAATCCCCCCTGTCTGCACGCGATCCATATCCCTCCATCCCTTGCATATCCACATCCGTATCGAAAGCATCCTCAACGCCACTACCGTACCTGCCTCCACCACCACCACCCCCGGCAGTGCCCTGGCACCCCCCCCCCCCCCCCCCCACTGTGTAAAAACCTTGCCTTGCACATCTCCTTTAAACTTTGCCCCTCTCACCTTAAAGCTGTGCCCCCTAATATTTCACATTTCCACTCTGGGGGAAATGTTTCCATCAACCCTATCAATGCCTCCCATAATTTTATCAACTCCCCTCACCTCTGGCATTCCAGAGGGAAAACAAGATCTGATTTTGTCCAACCTCTCCTTGCGGCTAATAGCCTTTAATACCCTGAGATCCAGCCAGCATCCGGGTGAACCTGCTCTGCACCCGAGCACCGTCTCCGTCCTTCCCTGTGTAATTTGCACTGGCACGGGGAGGATGTGGCGCAGCTATACACAGGGCCAAACACATTTAGCAAGGAGACCCACATCTATGCACGGTAAGCTCAAGCCAGCTTAGTGCTAAGTAGAACATGCAACGGTACAACACAGGAACTTGCCCTTCAGCCCGCAATGATGCCAAGACTGAGTAATCTGTCAGCTTTCTACATTTTATACACCAAAATCAAAGCTGCGACCGATGTGTTTAGTTTAGTTTGGAGATACAGTGTGGAAGCCGGCCCTTCTGCCCACCGCCTCCTTGCCGACCAGCGATCCCCGTTCACTAGAGCTGGGCACAATTAACAATTCTTACAGAAGCCAATGAACCTACAAACCTGTACTCCTTTGGAATGTGGGAGAAAAAAAGAGCACCCAGAGAAAACCTATGCGGTCACAGACAGCACCCGTAGTCAGGATCGAACCCGGGTCTCTGACGCTACAAGGCAGCAACTCTACCGCTGCGCCATCGTGCCGCCCATGCCTTGAACTGTTTAAGTGAAAGCGGAGAAGCCAGAGTAAACTAAATAAGAGCAAGGGTTATGCGATTTGTAGCTGGGGCAGGTTGGTGAGGAAATGGCAGCCATGGCATGCAGTTGTGGGGCAGAGACACCAGATCTGGGGGAGCCAACCATGAAGGTGGGAATGGGGGGGTCTGGGAATCAGAAACAGGGACAGGGTGGGAGCAGGAGACGGAGGCTGGATTGTCCGTCTGGGATCTGGGGTATCTGGCAGTGACACAGGGCAGAAAAACATCTCAGAAACTCATGCGAGGATCTGCCCAAAATAGAAGAGAGTCCAGAGAGTTTTATTGGCAGGAAGGCACTGCAGACGCTGCTTTACACCAAAAATAGACACAAAATGCTGCAGAAACTCAGCGCGACAGGCAGCATCTCTGGATAGAATTTGGGTGACATTTCAGGTCGAGAAGTCTGAAGAAGGGTCACGACCCGAAACATCACCCATTTCCTCTCTCCAGGGGAGCTGCCTCTCCCATTGAGGAGTTACTCCAGCATTTTGTGTCTACCTTCAAGTTTTATTGTCATATGTCCCAGATAGAACAATGGAATTCTTATTTGTAGCACCACAACAGAACATGGGAACATGAAACATTGATTTTGTATATATATATATATACACATATATATATATACACACACATATACACATATATATATACACACATATATATATACACATATATATAAATATGTGTGATATATATATATATGTGTGTATATATATATATATATGTGTATATATATATATATATATATATATGTGTATATATATATATATATATATATATATACATATATATATATATATATGTGTGTGTGTATATATGTGTGTGTGTATATATGTGTGTGTGTATATACATGTGTGTGTGTGTGTGTGTATATATATGTGTGTGTATGTATATATGTGTGTGTATATATGTGTGTATATATATATATATGAGTGTGTGGGTGTGTGTGTGTGTGTACATATATGTGTCTGTGTGTGTGTGTGTGTGTGTGTGTATGTGTGTGTGTGTGTAGTGTGTGTGTGTGGGGTGTGTGTGTGTGTGTGTGTGTGTGTGTGTGTGTGTGTGTGTGTGAGTGTGAGTGTGGGTGTGTGTGTGTGTGTGTGTGTGTGTGTGTGTGTGTGTGTGTGTGTGTGGGTGTGTGTGTGTGTGTGTGTGTGTGTGTGTGTGTGCACACACAACCAATGTTTATGTAGTTCAGAGCTTATTGGAGGTTGTAGTGTTTAATAGGCTGATGGCTTGATAGGGAAAACTAAATAAGAGTAAAGGGCCTGTCCTACCAGCATCCGACTCCATGCGGTGAGCGCGATCAAACTAGAAGCGGGGGCCGCGCGGAGGTCGGGTGATCCCTGTACAGGGCCGTTCCCAACAGCATGCACCTGCATGCGAAGAACGTGACCAAACCGGCAGCGGGGGCTGCGCGGAGGTCGGGTGAGTGGCGCAACGCGAGGCGAACTTGGAGCGAAGTCTTAAAGGCAAGTTCGCCAGGACAGAGAGGGACACACAGAGAGGGGCACAGAGATACACACAGAGAGGGTCACGGAGGCACCTACAGAGAGGGTCACGGAGGCACGACGTCGAGGCGGTGTGTAATGCGTTGAGGCGACTGCGAGCCGACAAGCTGTTGCTGCGCGGAATTTTTGAACATGGTCAATTTTTCGGAGCCCCGCGCGATGTCGGGACGAACTCCGCATAATTCCGCACGGCTCCGGCGATCGAAGTGGGACCGGCCCCGCGACGCCGGACGGCTCAAGCGACCAGGTTAGGTCGCGCTCATCGCATGGCGTTGCATGCTGCAGGGACAGGCCCTTAAGTATTATGGTTGAGCAAGGCTTATTCTGTGAGCAGTGCTCACTATGAATAGTCATTTGAAACATGAAGATGCGAAAGACACAAAGGATCAATTAGCATTCAGCTGCATAGCAACCAAACCTCAAAGGCAGGTAATAAACATCATTACACTCCATCGCTTTGTGTAATCACCTCATTAATGTTTAATGTATGAGGTAAAACAGAAAGTCGTGTGGCTCGTGTTGCATCACTACACGCTGAAGGACTTGCTTAGAGCGTTGGTGGCCATCACGTACAACACTAGTTCCACGCGGCTCTTTTTTTGATACATTTATGATTAGTGTTTTTTAGTTGTCATTTGTACCTGTAACTAGACAAATTTTAGTTAAAAAAGTGACGTCACCAACATTTTGGACATCTATAACAACATGTCCCAACTGATGAAGGCCAATGTACCACCAGCCTTTGTTACAACAATTGGCTAATTGGGGGGGGGGGTCGAGTGTATTGTAGATAAAGTTGACAATATTACAATCTGATAACTGTTTGATTGTAAACTGCCAATGGTAGCCTTGATTTTGTTACTACTCTGTATTTGTGTATAATTGAATACAAGCATTTTGGATTATATCTTGCTCAACACACAGCAATAAGTGGCTTTAACACCCGAGGGCTTGATCTCTGATACAACTGGTTTTGGAGGCCGTGGTGAGCAAGCTTCAAAGCTGTTACCTGCCACCTTACTACGTATCCAATGCCAATTGCTGCCCTGCGGCCTGTCACTGGCAAACTAACATGCTCTTGTGTCTGTTGATGCTGCAATCTTGCATTGGACACAAAGTGCTGGAGTAACCCAGTGGGCCAGGCAGTATCTGTGAAGGGAATGGATCGGAGATGTTTCAGGTCCCTTCTACATGTGCCTGTGCATCTCCCACTCACAAAACAATCGGAATAGCTGTTGGGTAAGACTAACTATGGTTGTCACATTTAACCACTGAGCGAGGGCATTGAACAAGGAGACACGGTGGTGCAGCGGTAGATCTACTGCCTTACAGCGCCAGAGAGCCCGGTTCGATCCTGACTACCGGTACCTGTCTGTACGGAGTTTGTAAGTTCTCACCGTGACCTGCTTGGGTTTTCTTTGAGATTTTAAGTTTGCTCCCACAGTCCAAAGACGTACAGGTTTGTAGGTTATTTGGCTTCGTATGAATGTAAAATGACCCCAGTGCGTGTAGGATAGTGTTAGTGTGTGGGGTTTGCTGGTCGGTGCGGACTTGCTGGGCTGAAGGACCTGTTTCCGCGCTGTATCTCTGCACTAAACTAAAGTGCTGGGGCTCTTGTTAAGGAACGCCAAGATATCGTCAGGCAAGTCTTAATAAATTCCTGAATACAATTTATTTCCTGATCATGGAAAATAGGTCCAGGAGTAGGCTATTCGGCCCTTCAATATGATCATGGCCGATCATCCAAAATCAGTGCCCCGTTCCTGCTTTATCCCCATATCCCTTGATTCCGTTAGCTCTGAGAGCGATATCTAACTCTTTCTTGAATATATCCAGTAAATTGACCTCCACAGCCTTCTGTGGCAGAGAATTCTACAGATTCACAACTCTCTGGGTGAAGTTTATTTCCCGCATCTCAGTCAAAAATGGCCAACCCCTTATTCTTAAACTGTGACCCCTGGTTCTGGACTCCCCTAACACGAGGGACATTTTTCTATGACTCTCCAATCCCTTAAGAATTTTACAATGTTTCTATAAGATCCCCTCTCATCCTTCTAAATTCCAACGAAATCCCTCGCATTGGCCTGGTTCTGGGATGGAATCACTCTTCAGACCAGTTCAGAAGTCATGTAGTCAACCTTAACGAGGGGACCTTAAAAAAATTGGCAATATCGTGCTCGGGAACATCAGAGTCAAAGCCAATGCCGCCACCAGCAATCAGACATACTTGGAGCAGGAGTTATAACTAATCCAGGTTTATGGACATTGGGTATCACACCCTTGCTGCTTCCCTGGCTCAGGGCCAAGCAAAAAGGAGCAATGAACATTCACCTCCAGACGCATTGGGCCACAGAACACGGGCACTCAACGCTCCAACCTGTGGTCCCAAGCAATGCTGACCAGATCAGTGTCAATGAATTGGAAGAAGAGACTTGACCCAAAACATCACCCATTCCTTCTCTCCAGGGATGCTGCCTGGTCCTGCTGAGTTACTCCAGCTCTCTGCGTCTATCTTCAATGAATTGGGTACGGGCCAAATCTGCGCAAATGGGGCCAGCTTGGATGGTCGGCATGGCAAGCTGAGCCAAGTTGCCAAGTGTAAAATAGATACTCTTAAAGATAGCAGAGTCAAGGGATATGGGGAGAAGGCAGGAATGGGGTACTGATTGTGGATGATCAGCCATGATCACAGTGAATGGCGGTGCTGGCTCGAAGGGCCGAATGGCCTAATCCTGCACCTATTGTGTATAACCATGGGAAGATCAAAGGTTGTTCATAGAGATTCACAGTCATTAAGCATGGAAGCAGGACCTTCAGCCTCTCATCCACACTCATTAAGATGCTCCATCTGAGCTAGTCCTTATTTGCCTATGTTTGACCTACATCCCTCCAAACCCTTCTTATCCATGTATCTGTCCAAATATATTTTACATTTTGTTACAGTACCTGCTTCAATTACTTCTACTGGCAGGTTGTTCCATAACCCAGCATCCTCTGTGTGAAAAGGTTGTCCCTCAGGTTCCTATTAGATCGTGCCCCTCTCACCTTAAACCTGTGTCCTCTGGTTCTTGATTCCTCAATCCCGGTTAAAAGACTCTATGTGTTCACCTCTTTATTTCCCTCATGATTTTATACACCTCCATAAGATCACACCTCGGTCTCCTTAAGGATTAAAGTGCTTGCCTGCCCAACCTTTCCCTAAACCTCAGGCCATCGAGTCCCGGCAACATCCTTGTAAATCCTCTCTGCACTCGTCCCAGTTTCATGGCATCCTTCCCATAGCAGGGTGAGCAAAACTGGACACAGTGCTCCAGATGTTACAGGATGAATCTCTCCAGCTTGGTGAAATAGGCAACGTGTCGGACGGAAACCCTTCTTCATAAGATGATCAGAGGGCATTCTGACATTTACGATCTGCTATTTCTGGACTGAGGTTGCGGGCAGTCAGATTGGGACGCTGAATAAAGAGCATGCATTCCCTGAGGCTCAGCGTTCGAGCAAAACCGATTGTGTTACTTCCTAAATCAGCATCGAATGAAGGCAACAGCTGGTTCAGCTGACGTGTCACAGGGATCTGAGAGCAGACCCACGGGTCGTGACTCATCTGTCAAAGCACGAACTGAGGCCGGAAGACCAGCTGACCACAGTACAGGTGATGGTATGTGATGCCACTTCACTCCCAACAACCCCCATTTCAGATCACTGTGGGGGTCACCAACACCCTTGGAACGAGAGACTGGAACTTCTATTGGACTGATCTCCCCCCCCCTGGGCACAAGAAGCTCTCAATGTTGTAGAGCTGTCAACAACAAAAAACCAGCAACCCCATATGTTCATGTTTAAGAAGGAACTGCAGATGCTGGAAAATCAAAGGTAGACACAAATGCTGGAGAAACTCAGCGGGTGAGGCATCATCTATGGAGCGAAGGAAATAGGCAACGTTTCGGACGGAGACCCTTCTTCATAAGTTCATGGCCAGTTCCAACAACAGCAGGGTGATCATCAACTGTAAAATTACTGAATAGTGTGGCTGAAGGTGGAATATCATAGGTTTCATGGACATGACACACACTCTTCAATCAAAGGTAGACACAAAATTCTGGAGCAACTCAGCCGGGTGAGGCAGCATCTCTGGAGAGAAGGAATGGACGTTTCAGGTCGAGACCCTTCCTCAGACCCGAAACATTGCCCATTCCTTCTCTCCAGGGATGCTGCCTCACCCGCTGAGTTACTCCAACTGTTTGTGTCTACCTTCGAATTTAACCAGCATCTGCAGTTCTTTCCTACACACTCTCCGCGATCAATCTGTGGCAGACTTCTGTCTTCTATTCACAGATGGAAGAGCATGTGACTACCAAGGGTTTGCAGGGCATGACAAATGAACCAATGTACTACTGACGGAGCAATGGAGAACTACTTCTTCAGAGTCACCGGTCACCGACTACGCGGTTGAACTTTTGCCGCTGTAGAGCGTACTGGTTGGTTGCATCGCGGCCTGGTTCGGTGACTTGCATGCCCAAAAAATGAAGGCGGCTGCAGAGATCTGTTGACATTGCCCGGTCCATCACAGATCCTGACCTCCCCACCATCAGAGGGATCTTCGGGAAGCGCTGTCTCAAGGAGGCAGCAATTATCGTCAAAGGCCCACAGCACCCCGGCCACACACTCATCTCGCTGTGACCACCTGGAAGGTGGCACAGGAGCCTGGAAACAATGATCTCCAGGTTGAAGAACAGCTTCTTCCCAGCAACCATCAGGCTCTTGAAGCAGCCTCCACAATACTGACCGCGACCCTACCTCCACACCCAAACCACTATGGACTCACCAAGATTGTGCTACCGACTTTGGCTCGTATTGTTATGGTCTGGTTTACCAAGCATAATTAATAATTGATAATATATGTATTTGTTGTGTTGATAATGTGACTGTCAAACTGCAGCAAGTAAGAATGCTATTGTTGCTATTGTTTCTACATGGATAGGATAGGATTTAGAAGGAAGGGAGCGAACTGCAGGCAACAGGGTGAGCCCAGCATGGACAAGGTGGGCAGAAGGGCCTGTTTCTTTGCTGTGCAACGTTCTGGCTCTAAATGAACATTTCAGCAAGGGAAACTAGGTAAACAAATCATGGGAGTCTGGTCAAATACAAAGATGTTTTGTTCGTGGCTGCCCTCGTTGTCTGGAGACTGATATCTGACACTGAGCGCACACAAAAACATGAAAGAATGAACAAAAGTCAAAAGGTTCCTGTTAGCGCCGGAGAGAAGGTACGAAGTAGGCACTTGGAACAGATGCCCATGCTCAGCCGTGAATACGCAGAAAGTAGAGGCAAAGAATTTAAAGGGGTGACCTTGTGAATCATATATCTCCCTCTCCAGTTCTCAGTTGGGTCTTTGTGCATGTGAACTATTGCAGAATAGTGAAATGGGGCACATGGGCCTAGCTTAGATGGGGCATCTTGCTAGGCATGGATGAGTTGGGCCAAAGGACATGATCTGCGCTGTATCACTCTCTGACTATGAAAATGGGTTGGATGTTGACTTGGAATTACTTCAAGTGATGTAGGAAATCTGCCCGTCCACCTTTAAAGTGTGCCAGATCTTTGTAGAGGTTTGCTGCACTGAATCATTGCTGTTCACGGAAGTTCACCGTGTACAGAGTGACTGCACGGCTTCTGAGATAGAGCGGTGACTCCATGTCAGAGGCATTTCATTCACTGCAGAGAACTTAAACGGAGACTGTGTTGTGTGGGATCTCGGGGGCTTGCTGCGTGCGAGTTGTCTTGGGAATCATAGAGTTCTACAGCACAGAATTAGGCCCTTCGGCCTAACTCGCCCACACCAACCAAGGTGCCCCATCTAAGCACATGGGAAACCAGTCATTGGCATACGTTTACGGTGACAGGGGAAAGATCTAGTCAGAACCCGAGCGTCACCTTTGCCCACATTTGACCCAAATCCATCTAAACCTTCCCAACCCATGTACTTGTCCAAGAGTCTTAGTGCTGTTATAGTTCCTGCCTTAACTACCTATTCTGGCAGCTCCACCGATATACCCACCATCCTCTGTGTAAAAAAAGTTAACCCTCAGGTTCCTATTAAATCTTTCCCCTCCCAACTAAATCTATGGCCTCTAGATGATTTCCCTACCCTGGGGAAAAGATTCTGTACATTTACCATATCTATTCCCCTCATGAATTTATACACCTCTATAAGATCACCCCTCAGCCTCGTGCTCCAATGAATAGTCCTAGCCTGCCCAATATCCCCTTATAGTGCAGGCACCCCTCTCGAACCTCCCCTCCCCCCGCACCCCCGGGAGTCTTGGCAACAACCTCGTGAATCTTCTCTCTGCTCTTTCCAGCTTAATGGCACCTTTTTTCTGAAGCAGGGCGAGTAAAATTGAACACAATACTCCAAGTGCGGCCTCGCCAACACCTGTAACATAACATCCCAATCTTCCAAGCTCAATTTCCATCTTCTATCATTCATATTCTTAGTTTATAGTTTAGTTTAGAGATTCAGCTCAGAAACAGGCCCTTCGGCCCACTGAGTCCATGCCGACCAGCGATCCCACACACTAACACTATCCTACACACACACACACACACACACACACTAGGGACAATTTACAATTTTACCAAGCCAATTAGCCTACAAACCTTTTGGAGTGCGGGTGGAGAGCGGTAATCCCGGAGAAAACCCTCGTAGGTCACGGGGAGGGCAAAATTCCGTACAGACAGCAAGCACCTGCAGTCAGGATCGAACCCGGGACTCTGACGCTGTGAGGCAGCAACTCTACCGCTGCGCCACAAGACCGGCAACCTTTCGGAAACATTTCACCAGCGGGCAAACGGAATGGGCTCCCGAGAAGCTGAAGTCGGTCTGAAGAAGGGCACGTCCCGAAATCTCACCCATTCCTTCTCTCCAGAAACGCTGCCTGTTCCACCGAGTTACTCCAACATTTTGTGTCTATCTTCGGGACTCCCGAGAAGTCCTTTGTTTCTGTCTCTTTCTGGGCAGGGTCTGCTTTACTAAACGGGGCTCACGGTGCTACATGCTTACCTCCCAACTCTGGTCTCAGTGGGAGGGATGATCAGCCACGGGGTGAGCCTGTCTCTCTGCACAAGTACAAGGATTGGCTGCAGGTTGGCAGCCCAGGTATGCCAGCGGTTACTCACCTGGACAGGTGAGGTCCATGGTCGCCAGGTCTTGTCGGTCATCTGTAACCACTCCTCACTGGCCGCCTCTGAAGCGAACAGAGAGAAAGTGAGGTGACGCTGCTGCTGAATATCCACATTGAAAATCCAGCCCTTCGCACCCGGGCTCCTCCCTGCCTTTGCTGTAACGCGGCTGGGTGGATGCTCGGAGCCAGGGGCACTGGGTATGCTGGCAAACCGGCGCCAGTCCTAGGCATATGTTTAAGGTGAGAGGGGAAAGATTTAGCAGGAACCCAAGCATCAACGGTTTAACACGGAGGGAGGGTGGGTGGGGATAAGGAATAAACTGCCAGAGAGGATAGATGAGGCAGGTACTGTAACACAACACGGAAACAGGCCCTTCAGCCCATGTTGTCTATGCTGATCAGATGCCCCAACTAATCCAGCCCCATTTACCAGCATTGCCCTATATCCCTCTAAACCTTTCCTATCAATCTACCTGTCCAAGTGTCTTTTAGATGCTGCTATGTACCTCCTCTGGCAGCTCGATCCATAAACCTATTATCCTCAGAGTGTAAAAGTTGCCCCTCAGGTTCCTATTAAATCCTTCTTCTCCCACTTTACAGCGACATCCTCTGCTCCTTGATTCCCCTACCGCTGCTAAAGGACTGTGTGTGCAATCACCCCATCTATACCCCTCATGATTTTGTACATCTCTATAAGATCACCCCTCTGTCTCAAACACCCCATGGAGGGACCTCCAAAAACAGCCTCGGAGCGAGCGGGTGGTCGGGCTACGGGGGGGGGGGGGGGGGGGGGGTGATGTGCAGGGATGGTACTCTCTCAACGCTTGACCCCAACGTCTGAATGCATGGTAGAGGATCAGTGTTGGTACCAAGACAGAAACAGCAGTGTGCTTACCTGGACTGCACCTCTCAGCACTTCCTCCCAGACCCAACCTCACTACTAAAATTGGGAGGGGGGAGGCAAAGAGCCCCAGCAATGCGTGTTGCCACCTCAACCATTCTGATCCCAAGGATCGATTTGTATGGATTCAATGGATAAGCTTGGGATGGGGAAGTATGGATCATGTGGAATAGATGGGATTGCGGTGTCTTGACATCAACGTTTGGCGATGAATTTATGGGCCTTCTGTGCCCTACTTTTCTCTGGTTTACGAACATAGATCCAGGAAGATTTGCAGAAGGTTGGAAGGGATGATGCAGAAAATGTGTGAGAGTAAATGAATACAAAGGTAACATTTAATCCAGCCATAAAGAGCACAGAAAGGAAAACCAAAGGATTCCATGAATCGCGTTGAATTAGAGGAAACTCCCACCACTATATTCGTGAGGACACACAGTGCTGGTGGAACTCCACGGTCCAGGCAGCATCTGGGAAGGGAGGAACAAACGACGCTTCGGGTCAGGACCATTCTTCAGGCAGATACCTTTTCAAGTCGGGACCATCCTGACCTGAATAGTCCTTGGTCCATTCCCTCCACAGATGTTGCCCCGCGTTCTCCAGCACTTTGTGTTTTGCTCAAGTTTCCAGCATCTGCAGTTCCTTGTGTTTCTATCCATTAACCTCCTGATGACAAAGCTTCCAATCAACAGTGGTAGTTCTCGTGGCGCAGTCTGCAAGGGTCCATGAACATGCCCATTAAACCCTCTCAATAACACACTGACCCGAGCTGTAACATGGTGCTGCCAGGTATAGTTATTCACTCACAGGCTGCCTATTTATTTAACGAAACATCAAGATGATAGCTTTGGAGTCAGTGCAACTAATGTGATGGACTTTGAAAACATAGAATAAAATGAGAAAAATTAACAAAGTAACAGAGATGCTGCCTCACAGCGCCAGAGACCCCGATTCAATTCTGACCTCGGGTGCGGAATGCGTGGGGTTTAATGTTCGCTCTGTGACCGCGTGGTTTTTCTCCAGGTGCTCCGGTTTCCCTCCACATCCCAAAGATGTGTGGGCTCACAGGTTCATTAGACACTGTAGATTGTCCC
Source organism: Okamejei kenojei (assembly GCA_035221665.1). Classification (NCBI taxonomy): domain Eukaryota; kingdom Metazoa; phylum Chordata; class Chondrichthyes; order Rajiformes; family Rajidae; genus Okamejei; species Okamejei kenojei. The sequence continues at coordinate 18,545,085 of CM069163.1, forward strand.
TAATGTGTAGGGAGTGTATGAGAACGTTTGAGTTGTGTGATAAATAGTTGACGTGGAATTGGTGGGATGAATTGGCCTCTGTAATTTGCCCAGGGAGCGGATAACTACACGTGTCTTCACGCTGCTGCCAGTTCAAGTTGGAGCTTGCTGCGTACAAATGTCCTACACTACAAGGTGCCTACACTTTACAATCACTCCACCAGCCTATCACCAGGCTGGTGAAAGGGCCAATTTAAAACAAAAGCAGCAATCCATTGACCATAAACTTGCACCAGAGAGCCACCTCTTTGTGTCCTTTCTCCAGCATATGCTCAAGCACTTTTGGGCATGTCTGAATCGTGATGCTATCTTGGGAAGTTATTTCACCCTGTTGCTTGTGAGCTCTCCAGCCCCTTTGCTTCCTGCTCAGTTCAGCCCTTGTGCAGGGGATGAAGGTGAACGTCTGTGCTGAACAGATGCTCAGGGGCGCCCTCTGCTGCCACAGTCCTGCTGCTGCTGCTGCTCTTTCCACATCCAGTTAAGTGCTGAGGCTCAGCAGGACTGAAATACTGACACCACTGAAGCAACAGTTTGATTGCTTGATTGAAAGAAAGATACATCATTAGGGCTAGCAGTGGCATCTTGCACACGCCATCTGGCTGGTTTGCATTAGAGCTATGTGTAGGAAGGAACTGCTGGTTCAAACCAAAGATAGTGACTTCTTCTCGATGCGAAATGTCACCCATTCCTTCTTTCCAGAGATGCTGCCCTGACCCGCTGAGCTACTCCAGCTTTTTGAGTCTATCTTTTGCATTAGGGTTAGGTAGGATCCTAAGCAGCTGTTGAGACCGTCAATGGATTTTTTAAGACAGAGATTGAAAGATTATTGATTAGTACGGGTGTCAGGGGTTATGGGGAGAAGGCAGGAGAATGGGGCTGGGAGGGAGAGATAGATCAGTCGTGATTGAATGGTGGAGTAGACAAGATGGGCCAATTGGCCCAATTCCATTCCTTCTGTGGGTCCAGCAGTGTGGAGCTCCTTACAGAGTCTGTGCAGGGAACTGGCACAAAGTTGGAACCAATATATTCAGCAGATAGTATGGACCTAAAATCTGGGAGGGATCTGTAATGGGCAACTGGTCTAAATAACCAACCAAAATTCTCATCAACCCTTCCGCAAGTTGGAGACCTTTGGACCAGAGAGTGCTTGTTCTGTCTGTCCTCGACACGAGGTTTAGGTCAAGAACCCTGTGGTCCCTGCCCCCTGCTGACATCACTGCTCTGGGCATTCACCTCAAGCTCTGCAGAGTCCAGTCACATGTTAATAGAGTTCAACTCCAGAGATGGAAAGTTCACAATCAATAAGGTCCAATGCCCTACATTTTACGGAACGTCATTCTCCCAGATCCCTGCCCCTCATCCTTATCCATGCTCTCGGGCAAGGCTGTGGGGAGCTGTAATGTGTGCAAAAAATAAATAAATAAAAAATCAATCTGCCCAGGATCACTGTCGTGGCCACGAAGAGCCTATCCAGCGTGGGGCTTACGTCAATGGCTGCCGTGCCAACCGCACACTTTCTGCACTTAGACCCAACAAATTGATTAAAGTGCCCTCCATGCACTTCATCCACAGGATCTGCACAGACAGCACGAATAACCCCCACAGCTCACTGACTTTCAGATCCACTTGACCCCTCTGGTCAGGGGACAGTTGGAAGCAGTGGAAGAACCACACCGGAGCTCAGCGGGGTCAGGCAGCATCTGCGGAGGGAGTGGACAGATGGCGCTTTGGGCAGATCCGGGACCATTCTTCAGACGGATCGGAATGGGGGGTGGTGGGGGGGGAGGGGTGGGGTGGGGAAAGCTGGAAAAGAGGCAGGGCCATGGCAAAGCCTGGGAAGTGGTAGATGGGTACAGTCAACACACACCAGTCTATCACAACTTATGAAATTAAGCCAAATCCTATCCAGAAGCTGATTCTCAACAATCTGCCATCTCCGGGAGACAATAAAAACACCATTAATGAAGAGCGGGGCTACATTCCCCAGCGTTCAAACTTAATCAACATTTCGGAAAATATATTTTTTAAGGGATAGGGTAAATGCACCGATTCATTTTCCCAGGGTAGGGAAATCAAGAAGGGCATAGGTTTCAGATGAGAGGGGAAGGATTTAATCGGAACCTGGGGGTAACAATTTCAGTAGGGGGTGACGAATATATGGAACGAGCTGCCAGTGGGGGGGACACCAACAACATTTAATAGACATTCAGACAGACGCAAGGGTAGGAAAAGTTGAAAGGAATATGAGCCAAACGCGGGCAAATGGGACCAACTTAGATGGGACATCTCAGTGGGCATGGGTGAGTTGGGCTGATGGCTCTGTTTCCATGTGGCAGGAATCTACGGGATTAATAGTCCTCTATTACACCCCTCTTTGTGATACCCTTCGTCAATGCAACAGTGAATACATTGGAAAAATAGTACTTCACTGCTACAGGGCACTAACACAACATGGCGAGATTAGAACTGGAACATAGACGTTGGAATGTTGAGCAAAACACAATGTGCTGGAAGAACTCAGCGGGTCAGGCAGCATCTGTGGAGGGAAATGGACAGATGACGTTTCATCTGACGTTGGGACCCTACGTAGACAGTTTAACCTCCACTATGTTGTGTTTTTACTCAGGAACCGGAACATATCTCTTTGTTCTAGGTCAATCTTTGCATTCAGGAATGATTTTGCAGCCTTTCCCATGGGCCACACATGGGGTTCAATATCTTCAGTGTTGATCCGTGGCAGGGCTAGTGGACTCAGAGACGGACAGAGTGAATGGGAGACCAAATGCAAAATCAATATACCAGAGTGCTCTCAGTATCCATGGGGGGGGGGTCCTGGCACCAACAACATGGACATCCCTTAATATAGGACCCAACATATGAAACCAGGTGAAATGCAGAAAGATGATCCCTTAACTAACACACAACAGCAGCTGGGTGAAGGCTGCCCAACTCACTAAGACTTACTTTCTATTCTCCCAATTACACCATCCAACTGCAGCTGAAAAGAAATGAGCTGGCAGGAGAATAGACGGGGTACATTGCTGAGAATCCCATCGCACCATCCAGGAACTCAGCCCTATCAAATTTGAGTTGCGTTTATTGTCACACACACAAGTGCAGCGTAATGAAGATCTTGCTTGCTGCAGCATCGCAGGCACAGAGAATGTGACGGCTCCCTGAGTGCATTTCCACTACACTGTTCCATGGCACAGTTCATTGAGTATATTGATACAGCATGGAAACAGACCCCCTTCGGCCCACTGAGACCACGCCGACCATCACCTGTTCACACTAGTTCTGTGTATCCCACCTTCACATCCACTCTTTCCACATGAGGGAGAATTTATAGAGGTCAATTAACCTACAAACCTGCAAGTCTTTGGGTTGAGGGAGGAAATCGGAGCGGCCACAGGGTCAATGCACAAACTTCATGTTGACAGCGCCCAAGGTCAGGATTGAACCAGCGTCTCTGGCGCTGTGAGGCAATGGGTCTATCAGCCGAGCTACTCTGCCGCCCTTCAAGTCCAGGCTACTCAGAACAAGCTAACTTAGACACGCACACAGAACATGAATTATACATGAATTATCATGAACAGCTTGGCCCATTAATTCAGGTGTGGAGAAAGGTCTTTGACCTGAAACATTAATTCAGCTTTCTCTCTGCTGATATTGCCCGATCTGTTGAGTGTTTCCAGCATTTTCTGCTTTTATTCTACTGTCAAGAGGTTCGATGATCAGAAGGCAAAAGTAATCTGCTGGGGTTAATTGGAATTAAGAGTTGAATGATTGAGGAATTCTGCATTGTAGGATGTTGCGGTTTTTGGATTTAATTCTGAAAGGGTGTTGGGGCAGGTTCTTTCGAAAACCAATTAACGACGAGACATTGGGTGGGCCGGAGGAAAGAAAGGGCGAGTAGGATTGACTGGAAAGTTACCGTGAGCTAGTATGAGAACAATGGGCCAAATGGACTTCTTGCTTGCATGCATGCAGGCAGAATGCCATGCAGCCAAAGTAAAACGCAAGCCCAAATAGGACAGATCGCCTCAGATCTCTGGGCCAGGTGCCAGAGTCTACATTTGGACATCAAGTCCCCAGACATATATCGTTGGCCTGATGATGCGCCCGATTTGTGGTACAGAGAAACTGGAGCCTGCAGCTAGTCCCTCGTTCTGGTAATCTCCTAAAACTTCCAGTAAACTCTGAAGGCTTTGTCCCGCTGGAATTTCCCCAAAGCATTTCTTTGTTAAATGTTTAACTTCCAGGTAAGAGGATACTTCAGTTTATTGGTGAGTGCAGAGATAAGAGGATTATAAAATCAGCAGAATTAACTCTGGCTGATTAAAAATTTCCAGATGCATATTCCAGGCAAGATTCATGTGCAGCTTTGCAATGGAGCACTTTGTCTTCACAATTAACCTGGGCAGTATAAAAATAAATGGATTAACTCTGAGACCATGCTCTAAATTCCTGTGGATTTTCATGGCTGATGGTTTAAAGCATGATTTCTATGTCAATAGGAGCAGCACGATGACTGCTGGTAGAGTCGCCGCCTCACAGCACCAGAGACCCAGGTTTGATCCTCACCTCGGGTGCTGTCTGTGTGGAGTTTGCAAGTTCTTTCTGTGACCCCGTGGGTTTCCTCCGGTTGCTCCAGTTTTGTCCCAGGTCCCCCAAAGACATAAGGGCTTGTAGGTTAATTGGCCTCTTTAAACTGTCCCTGGTAACATAGGACCAGTGGGAATGAGCGATCGATGGTTGGAGTGGAGTCGGAGGGCCAAAGGGCCTGTTTACATGCCGAATCTCTGATCTAAACAACCATTTTAAATCAAAGGAAGTGAAAGAAAAGGCCAGAGAAAGCTTTTCAAGTGACAGGGATGGGAAACTGAAGGGATCTTCGACCATGGAGTGTCTGATGCATATCAGCAATGAGATTGCAGTGAGGGGGGACAGGTCGGGGGAGAAGCCACAGCAATGGGTGGATTGTCATGTGTTGGGACTAGTTTCTGCATTATTTCTTGCAGATGGATGTAGGAGGACACAATACCTGGGGGATTGGGGGAATGGAGGAATGCTGATTTAGTGATGGCGTACCTCCAGCATTCTCCGCTCAACCTTAACATGCACAGATGCTCAGCTGAAGTCCCGACATAGCAAACTGAGCACCATACTCCAAGTGCAGACTCACCAACGTCTTGCTCAACTGTAGCATAACGTTCCAACTTCTACACTCAATTTCCTGATTCATGAAGGCCAGCGTGCCAAAAGCCTCCATCAACCTATCCAACCGCAAAGCCACTTGCAGGGAACTGGGTACGTGTATTCCGACTGGGTACGTGTATTCCGAGAACCATCTGCTCCACAACTCTCCACAGGACCCTGCCTTTCACCGTGAATGTCCTGCCCCTGGTTTGACTTCGCAAAATGCAACGTCTTGCACTTATCTGGATTAAAGTCCATTAGCCATTCAAATGACTATTCTTATTTACTTGCGTTTGGTCTTTCAGTGCAGCTTGCCTTTCAAATCAGCGGGGATTCTCTTTCCAAAGAACAGGTGCTAAGAATAAAACTTGCCTCTTCATGCATTCCCTGGTAAGCTGGAGCCACTCCCTGTCAGATATGTAATTGGATAAATGCTACATGTGCCAAACAGCGTTATATCGACAGCAGCGAACAATGTTAACATTCTCTCTGGATCTCTGATGCATGAACATGCTGTCATGCTTGAATTCCTGGCAATGGGTGCAGGCAGTGGGAGAGAGGAGGTTAAAAGCTGTGCGACGTGTGGAGGAACAGGTTGTAACATGCGGCTGTTACATCAGAACCTTGACTGAAACAACTTGTTTTGTAAAAAAAAAGGCAAAATGAAGGGGGGGTTGTTGAAAATTGGACCCAAAACTTTGCCAATCCATGTTCTCCAGAGCTGCTGCCTGACTTGCCGAGTTGCTCCAGCACTTTGTGTCCTTTTTTTTGTAAACCAGCATCTGCAGTTCCTTGTGTGTAACTTGTTTCGTTGGTGAGCGACCATGGCAAAATAAGCATCAGCCAAAGTGGATGTTGGAGTTGTGACAGGTTCCCTCCACCTTCACTGACCTTGGGTGCATGAGGACATCTTGTTGTTTGAGCACCAAGGCTGCTGGCTGGTTGATTGCAGCATTGCCTTGCCTGGCCATCTGCTCCCGCTGCTACCTCCAAGCTGTTTAGAGGGTTTTGTGGGCCTCTGTGTTCGCAAACCATCTCTTCCTTTATACCCGCCCCTCCAGAAGAGGGTCCTAAATCCACAGAGACGCACGCAACTGCAGATGCTAGAATCTTGAGCAAAGCGCTTAGGGAATGTAGTGATCCAGCCGGTAGAGCTGCTGACTCACAGCGACCCAGCTTCTATCCTGATCTCGGGTGCTGTCTGTGTGGAGTTTGCATGTTCTCCCCGTGGCCATTTGGGTTTCCTCCCACATCCGAAAGGCATGTGGGTTTGTAGGTTAATTGGCCTCTGTAAATTGCCCCTGGTGTATAGGGAGTGGATGAGAAAGTGGGGCTTCATAGAACGAGTGTGATCGATGCTCACATGTCCAAGCCGATGGATTTATCTCCAAACTAAACTCAATGGATCAGGCAGCATCTGCGGAGGCAAATGGACAGAGGGCGTTTCGGATCTGAAGAAGGGTTCCAAAAAGAAACTGTCTTTAATCAGGCTTTACTAGACTTTATCAGGCACTAAATGTTATTCTTTTTCTCCTGTATCTGTACACTGTGAACAGCTTGGCTGTAATCATGTATAATCTTTCCGCTGACTGGATGGTGCACAACAAAAAGCTTTTCACTGTCGCTTGGTACACGTGACACTAAACTAAATTTGTTAATTCCATCCATTGATGGGGCCTAACTTTATGTTTTGTTTCTAAGACCATATCAACCTGTGCCGTTTCCGAGCTCAGATATGCTTTCTGCTCCCCCCCCCCCCCACACCCTCCCATCTAAGCGGTGGTCCTCTCATCATGCCCGCTGTTTATTGGGTGGGCTCAATGCTGATGAACTAGTCAACAGCAGTCGCGATGAAGGCAGCACGAGGCAGTAGTGCCATGAAAGGGTTAACCTTGGCTCACGATGCCCACGCACATTACAGGGAGCTAATGAGGAACTGATGCTCGCTTAACAACTCAACACATCCGACTCTCAAATGGATTCCATGTTAAACATCAGCTGCCTGCTCAGACCGAGCAGAGGCAACGACCATTGATAAGTTGACAGTGAATGGGCCAATACTGCCAAGGAAGGAACATCATCAGTTAAGGTCTGAAGAAGGGCCTCAACCCAAAATGTCACCTGTTGCTTCTCTCAGGAGATGCGGCCTGATCCGCTGAGTAACTCCAGCTTTTTGTGTCTACCTTTGGTTTAAACCAGCATCTGCAGTTCTTTCCTACACATCATCAATTATCCCATTTACTCGTGGACAATGTGGGCCACGCAGCCGGCGTCAAGAGGCAGGGACTTTAAGTTGAGAGGGACAAAGTTTAAAGGAGATGCGCAGGGCAAGTTGCTCTCATACAGAGGGTGGCGGGTGCTTGGAACACGCTACCGCATGGTGGTGGAGGCAGATGCGACAGTGGTGATTAAGAGGCTTTTGGAGACGCACGTGGACATGCAGGGAATGGAGGGATATGGATTATGTGCAGGCAGATGAGTGGGTCTTGGCACCATGTTCAGCACAGACATTGGGGGCCGAAGGGCCTGTTCCTGTGCTGTACTGTTCTATGCTTCCCTCCCCCTCGCAAATGGGTCACAGCAAAACGGGAGTTCCTGGCACACTGGAGTGAATAGTATTCATATCTTGTACCACACATGGAAGATAAGAGGGTGGAATGAACAGGCTCTTGTGTGATAATATATTCAGGCACCCCGCATCTACCATTCATCCTGCCGCCTCATATCATCCACTCAGTTCAGGATATTCAAATGATAAATCCCAGAGCTGGTCTACATTTCCATTTCTGTGGTTCGATGATCTTAGCAATGCAAATATAATGAAGAGCAGGGGCACTGGAGTGCAGCTCTGAGACTGACATTTTTTAGAGCTCGTTCCTTTCAAGGGAAGAGTGAGGAAAGTGAAGATTCAGTACAAGGTGCAGCTCAGAACGGCCACAGGCGATCCTTCTTCCCTGTGGCTATCAAACTGTACAACCTTTGTTGCGGGGTAGACGGACTCGGCTCCCCTTCCCCCCCACTCCCCCCCAATCCTTTCCACTCGCCACTTTAATTCCATGTTTAATGCATCTTGTGTTTTAGGACTGTTGACAGATGAAATTCCCCCCTGGGATAAATAAAGTTCTAACGTATCGTATTACATACTTGCAGTAACGTTGTGAAAGGTCACAAAGTGCTGGAGTAACTCAGTAGGTCAGGCAGCTGCTTGACCCGCTGAGTTACTCCAGCACATTGTGCCTTTTTTTTTGGTAAACCAGCATCTGCGGTTGCTTGTGTCTACATTGTGACACCTGGCCCAGTCAGCAAATTCTCCACATGGTGATTCGATTTTCTTTTCCTCCTTTCGTCCCAGTTCCAACTCAACCTCTTCATGGCTGATGGTCACAGTCGCTCACTGGCCTTACAACCATGAATTGTAGACAGTGCCACACAGCAAGGAACAGGCCCTTCAGCTGATCTCGTCCATGCTGACCAAGGTGCCCCATCTAAGCTAGTCCCTTTGCCTGCGTTTGGCACATCTCCCCTAAACCTTTCTCATCCATGCACATGTCCAAACGTCTTTCATATGTTGCTATTGTACCTGCCTCAAGTGCATCCTCTGGCAGCTCATTCCACATACCCAGCACCCTCTGTGTGAATAGTTGCCCTTCAGGTTCCTATTAAATCTTTCCCCTCTCACCTTAAATCTATACCCTCCGGTTCTTGATTCCCCTACCCTGGGTAAAAGACCCAGCCCCTCAGCCTCCCGCGCACCAAGGAATGAAGTCCTAGCCTGCCCAACCTCCTCCAATAGCTCAGGCACTCGAGTCCTGGCAACATCCTCGTAAATCTTTCTGTACTCTTTCCAGTTTAAAGGCAACATTCCTTCCGCAGGGTGATGAGTACTTCACTCGTGCCTCCCCAATGTGCTGCGTAACTGTAATGCAAAGTCCCAAATTCTATACTCCATTCCCTGACTGATGAAGGCCAGCATGCCAAAAGCCTTCTTCACCACCTTATCTACCCGTGACACCATTTTCAAGGTACTATGTACTTGTACTCTTCAATTGCTTTGCGCTGTAACACTCCCCAGGGTCCACCTGTTCACTGTGAATGTCCTGCCCTGGTTTGACTTCCCAAAAATACAACACCTCCCATTTTAACTCCATTAAACTCCAATAGCCATTATTGGTTAATGCCTTTCCTTCCCCAAACCTATCAATGGGCAGTTTAGAAATAGGGTCAAAAACTCAGATGCTGGAAATGCAAAATAAAAAAAACCATTCCTGCTGTTTTTCTCTCCACAGATGCCGCCTGACCTGCAGAGTGTTTCCAACATTGCTGTTAGATCCAGGCCAGGAGGGCGGCTAGTCTTTACGAGGCCCCTCTCACGCCGGGGGATCATGCACCTTAGCTGAACCTTGCCACAGAACAATCATCAGAAAGTCAACGAGTAGTTTCAAGGAAAAACAACTGATCTCGGCTGTTGCAGTGGGGATTGCTTCCAAGAATGCCTTCCTGTTTGGTGCGCTACATCTTTGGAACTTCCGGCCTTGCACTCGAGAGGGAAGTAGCAGTCATTTCCCAAAACAAATCTTACCGTATCTTCCTGTCGAGAACAGTCTCTCTACCACCGCGGCATTGATATCACTGAATATGTCTTCTTCCTCACGATCCGCACCCAACTGGAACATGTTGGAAAATGAGAAAAAGGAAAACTAAGTGCTGGATGCCTTCAAATGGTCAATAATGGGCGCCTCCTACAGGCCTGTTAGGCTGCAGCAAGTAAGCAATGCATTGGATGCAGAGAGGGGAGATTAGTTTAACCGGACATCATGGTCAGCACGGACACTGTGGGCTGAAGGGCCTGTTCCTGAGCTGCACTGTTCTATGTTCACTGACTCATTGCCAGTACACATGACAATTACACACTCTTGCCAGCCGGGAAATCTTTGGAGGATTGTACAGTTGGATGTGGTGCTGTACTGAGTCAGCAAAGTTCCCGGCCTGCACCCTGGGCCTGGTCATGTTGGCCACTCAGCCAAGTGTTCGAGCCGAGGAGGTGCCAGATTAGGGTCGGAGAACAGGCCCGGGCTGGGCTTCCCATTGATCTCTGCTGACCCCTACTGGAAACCTCCAACTGTGCAAGTACATGGAATATACAACAGTGCAGCCCTTTGGCTCTCAACCTCTGTGCTCAACATGATGCCAAGATAACCGACTCCAATCTGCCATGTCTATGATCCATTTCATGTATATCCATGCACCTATCCATAAGCCCCATAAACCTCCACAACTACCACTTTTAAACAGTGCCCCTCTCACCTTAAACCATGCCCTCTAGTCTGTGATATTTCCTCCCTAGGGGAAATGATTCTGACTGTCTACCCTCTCTGTGCCTCTCATAATTTTATATACTTCTATCAGGTCTCCTCCCAGGCTCCGGCATTCCAGGAAAAAAAATAATCTAAGACTTCCTGACATCTCCTGATTGCTAATAGCCTCCAATCCAGGCATCAAAGGGAGATGAACCTGAAGAAGACTCTCAAACCGAAACGTCACCCACTCCTTCTCTCCAGAGTTGCTGCCTGTCCCGCTGAGTTACTCCAGCACCTTGTGTCAAACTTACACAAGAATCTCCATGGTTTCATCCTTTAAATTCTGGTACCTTTGTGGTGAATTTGAACCACGTACACTCTTTGTGTTCCTAAGCTCCCAAGTTAGCTTTCAGGGTCAAGTTTCTAGTATGCTTGTTGCAGTTGAGTGATTCTCCAGCTTTTTGTGTCTGTCTTGTATTTACAGATCCAGTTCTCCAAACACCTCCCTCCCCCCCCCACCCCCACCCCTCCCACAAGAGAAATCCTGAAACAAATGAGTGCCCAGAGCAAACAATGGAGACAGCGTATAGTTGGTGAGGGAGGGTCAGTGGAGAGAGGAACAACAGGAGCTTCCAATATGAACCTTCATTTTAATGACAATCAGCACAATTTCAGCCCTGGTTAATGGCGTATAAATCCAGCTGAATATTGTTTTATTTCCTGACGTTATTGATAAACCGGGAAAGATGTAAAATGGGAGACGGTTCTGATAAGAGTTCCTCCCGCACCATCCGAGTGTCCCCGATATTAGCAGGACCGCCTGCGTAAAACGAAAGGAGCATTTCCTGAATGGGTAAATCTCCTTAGTCCTTTTATTGGTAAAACCAAATATAATGTGTGACTCAAATGCACAAACAATATCAGAGTTCCCGGCAATCCGCTATAAATTGTAAGATAAAAGCAGCTGTGATAACAAGATTTGGTGCTAGAGTCACCATCGCTCAACAGCATGGGGTGCCAAGTAAACAGTGACTCACTGTTTAAACGATGATATTGAAGCTTGAATGGTTTAAAGCAGCTGGGGATGGAGAGAGAAGGGTTCAGGATGGAAGTTTCTAATAGAACCTCAATGCATAGTGTAAAGGTCACGGCTCTTCACATGGAGTACTGCGTTCAGTTTTGCTCACCCTGCTATGGGAAGAACGTCATTAAGCTGGATAGAGTACAGATTTAGATTTACAAGGAAGGTAGACAAAAATACTGGAGAAACGCAGCAGGTGAGGCAGCATCTATGGAGCGAAGGAAATAGGGAAGAAGACCCTTCTTCAGACTGAGGGATGTTGCCGGGACTAGAGGGCCTGAGTTACAGGGAAAGGTCGGGCAGGCTAGGACCTTATTCCGTTGGAGTTCAGGAGACCGAGGAGATATCTTACATCGGTGTATAAAATCATGAGGGGAATAGTTCGAGTGAATGTACAGAGTCCTTTCCGCAGGGTAGGAAATCAAGAACCAGAAGACATAGGCTTAAGGTGAGAGGGGAAAGATTTAATACGAATCTGAGGATCAACTTTGTTTTGCACAGAGGTTGGAGGGTACATGGAACAAGCTGCCAGAAGATGTAGTTGAAGTAGGTAAATAACATTTAAAAACATTTGGACCGATAAATGGATACATAGGTTTTAGAGGGAAATAGGCCTAACGTGGGTAAACGGGGGTAGCTCAGAGGAGACAGCTTGGTTGGCACGGGTGAGTTGGGTCAATGTTTCCATGCTCTATTACCCCATTCCAAAAATGTAGCTGCTCATTTGATGTCTCCATCTGATCACCTTATCCCTTAGCAGAGTGAGTTGATATAGTTTATACCGATTTTGATTTAGAAAATATCCAACGATCACTTCAGACTCCCGTATTTGCAGACCCCACACTGATCAGCCTGGTTACCAAAAGGCAAGTATGAGCACGGATGCTAATCACATGGGCAACTCAGTCCGAAGAACGGTGCTGAGCAGAAACGTCACCTGTCCATTCCCTGCACGGATGTTTAGTTTAGTTTAGAGAGACAGCGCGGAAACAGGCCCTTCGGCCCACCGGGTCCGTGCCGACCAGCGATCCCCGCACATTTACACTATCCTACACCCATTAGGGACAATGTTCACATCTACCAAGCCTTTGGAGTGTGGGAGGAAACCGAAGATCTCGGAGAAAACCCACGGAGGTCACGGGGAGAACGTACAAACTCCATACAGACAGCATCTGTAGTTTGGATCGAACCCGGGTCTCCGGCGCTGTATTTGCTGGAAGGCAGCAACTCTACCGCTGAGCCACCGGGATGGCCCGCTGAGTTCCTCCTGCACTTTGTGTTGTTTTTAGAATGAGTTAATTCTTTTTAGGGAGTTCTGTTTATGAATAAATATTTAACAAGGGATAATAACGCTAACTAAAGAAATACAAAGGGCTCGCAACACTGTGTGCAGTTGCCCATAGCGACCTTACCCGAACAATGAGCTCCTTCTCCTGGTAATACTTCACGATCAGGCTGATGTTCTGTTTGAAGGTTTCGACCCTGCGCTCGATGGCGTGGCTGTTGTCGTCGAGGCGGCCATGCTGCGCGGCACGGCGCTCCAGCCGCTGCCGCAGCTGGTGGTTGGAGCAGGCCAGCAGGAGCACCAGGTCTGGAGAGCCGATCTGCACAAGAAGCGGGGGAGGTTTCAGCCATCAGTGGAAGGGGGACACTTGGCAGCAGTCGAGATAATCACGGGACAATCAGCAAAGGCAGGCACAGGTGTGAGGAAAGGGAGTTTGCTTTCTCGCTCAACGGCAAACAAGACCAAACTTGCTCAAGGTTTCTCCTGTAATATGTCAGGAGATGAACAAGACCAACCCTGCAGGCATCAAATCCAATCCCCATTGACAAGCTCAACCCTCTCTGCACACTGTGCGGGCTCATACAGGATGGAAACACACCCTTCGGCCCAACTCATCCATGCCGATAAAGATTCCCCATCTAACTAAGCTAGCGCCATTCGCCCACTTTATGTTTGGCCCATATCCTTCTAAACCTTTCCTATCCTACCTATCCAAATGTCTTTTCACCCAGAGAGTTGTGAATCTGTGAGAGAAAGCGGGAATGGGGTACTAATTTTGGATGATCAGCCATGATCTCATTGAATGGCAGTGTTGTCTCGAAGGGCCGAATGGCCTACAATTGCACCTATTTTCTCTGTTTCTGTGTCTTTTAAATATTGTTTTGGTACCTGCCTCAACTACCTCCTCGGGAAGCTCGTTCTATTTTACATCGTCCCTCGGGTTCTTTCCCCTCTCACCTTAAACTTATGCCTTCTAGTTCTTGATTCCCTACCTTGGGGAACCGAATGTGCACTCAACCTATATTTTCCCCTCATGATTTTATATATGTACCACCATAAGATCACCACTCAATCTTCTGTGCCCCAAGGAATAAAGTCCTAGCCTGCCCAACCTCTCTCTAGATCTCAGGCCCTTGAGTCCATTGCAACCAAGATGCCCCATTTAAACTATTTTGCATGCTTTTGTCAATAATCCTCTAAATCTTTCCTCTCCATGTACAGTATCTGTCCAAATGTCTTCTAAAAGTCTTAAAGGTATCAGCTTCTTTAGCTCCTCTGGTAGCACCTTCCAGATCCCGAATGACTACACACTGAGTGAAAAAATTGCCGCTGAGGCCCCTCTTAAATCTCTCCCCTCCCACCTGAAGCGAATGCCCTCTAGTTTTAGAATCGGCCACCCTGAGAAAAAGATTGTGATTGCTGACTTTATCCATGCCCCTCGTGATCTTGCACACCTCAATGTGGTCACCCCCTCCCTCAGCCTCCTACGTTCCAAAGGGAAATAAACTCCCAACCCATACAACCTGTCCGCAGGATTTGTTCCCTTCTTAAACTGCAACCCTTCCAAATCAGAGCAAATAGATCTCCCCCCCCCCTCCTCTTTGCTCCATCAAATATCACAAGAGTCCTGTACCAAGACATGATAAGGATGAGTGGCTCGCCCACTTCCTACCTCAGTGCAGGCGTAAGGTCCCATTCCCCACCCTGTCCCACATACACCATGTGGCACCTTCCTCTCAGACCATTGATATGACTCCTATTAACCTGCCATTCCTATATGATCCCTAATGAATTTACATCATTCCTCGCGACGGGAATCCCAATTGACACCGTTTTCCACCTCACCCCGTCCCCTTCTTTTAAGTGACGTCGCCATTTGATGACCTCATTCCCGGTCACGTGACATCAGTCCACCATGCGTTGCCAGGGAGACGCGACAGGCCTCAGGGCACTGCTGGAGGCCAGGCTCGGAGGAGCGACCTCTCACCCCTGTCTCCCTGGTCTTCCACCCCCCTGCAGTGGACTTTAGGGGCGGGTGAAGCAGCCTCTATAGTTTAGAGAATTTTAGAGATTTAGCACGGAATCAGGCCCTTCGGCCCACTGAGTCCGCACTGACCAGCGATCCCTGCTTATTAACACATTCTTATACACACTAGGGACAATTTGACACTTGCACCAAGCCAATTAAACTACAAACCTGCACATCTTTGGAGTGTGGGAGGAAACCGAAGATCTCGGAGAAAACCCACGCAGACATGGGGAGAACGTACAAACTCCACACAGACAGCATCCGCAGTCGGGATCGAACCGGGGTCTCCGTCACTGCAAGTGCTGCAAGGCAGCAACTCTACCGCTGCGCCACCATGCCACCCCTACCTGTAACCCAGGGAAATGCCACCCAGAGCCCCACCTGCTCCTTCAAAGGTGAAGGCCTGGCTGATCTCCTTGGGAAACCCATCCACGATGAAGCCCTTTGCATCCGGGTGCCTCATGAACTGATGCTTCAGCTCCTCAATGGCAGTTTCCTGAGAAAGCAGGAAGGTTGCACTTTAGAAAAATGTTGGCACATTTCTGAACATTATAAACAGTAAAGTTATAAGCAGGACCAGCCCATCAGATTCAAAAGGTGATGCTCCCAACAATAAAGTTGAGTGGGTAGAACAAGAAAAAGAGCGTCAGAGTTATACAGCACAAAATCAGGCCCTTCAGCCCTGTTGAACAAGTTGCCCCATCTAAGCTAGCCCCATTTGCCCATAAGCCTCTAAAACGTTCTTATCCGTGTACCTGTTCAAATATCTTTTAAATGTTGTTATTGTTCCACCCTTGGAAAAAGGTTCTGACCGTTTACCCAAGCTATGCTTCTGACGAAGTTTTATACTTCTATCAGGTCCCTCCTCAACCTCGTGCGCTAAAGAGACAGAAAGCATTTCCATGCAAGATTGAGGAGCGGAGGGCGAGGGGCAACTGGCACACGAGGGGAGTTGCGGGCAGCATGGGTCAGCAATAGACTCATTGATTTTTGAGGCACACGCTCATGCTCCTATTTACTGATCTTAATTTACTTTAAAGATACAACACGGAAACAGGCCCTTCGGCCCACCGAGTCTAGGCCGACAACCAATCGCACTTGTTATACGTTATCCCACTTTCTCATCCACTCCCCGCATGCTAGGGGCAATTTACAGAGGCCGATTGACCTACAAACCCGCACGTCTTTCGGATGTGGGAGGAAACCGGAGCACCCGGAGAAAAACCCCATGCGGTCACAGGGAAAACGTGCAAACTCCACAAAGAAAGCACACAAGGTCAGGATAGAACGCGGTCTCTGTGATTCTATGAGGCAGTGGCTCTACCAGCTATGCCACAGTTTAAAGTAATAACAATTCTAAACTAATTCTCTCCTTAAATGAATATGTTCAATTTTGGTCTCCTAATTTAAAGAAGGACATTCATTCCCGGGATGGCGGGACTGACATATGATGAAAGGATGGGTCGACTGGGCTTGTATTCACCAGAATTTAGAAGGATGAGAGTGGATCTTATATAAACATATAAAATTCTCAAAAGATTGGGCAGGCTAGATGCAGGAAAAATGTTCCCAATGTTGGGGGCGTCCAGAACCAGGGGTGACAGTTTAAGAATAAGGGGTCGGCCATTTAGGACCAAGATGAGGAATAACATTTTCACCCAAAGAGTTGTGAATCTGTGGAATTCTCTGCCACAGAAGGCAGTGGAGGCCAAATCACTGGGATGTTTTCAAGAGAGTTAGATTTAGCACTTAGGGCTAAAGGAATTAAGGGATATGGGGAAAAAGCAGGAACGGGGTACTGATTTTAGATGATCAGCCATGATCAAGTTGAATGGCGGTGCTGGCTCAAAGGGCTGAATGGCCTACTCCTGCACCTAACTTTCTATGTTTCTAATAATAACCCGTAGAGTCAACAGACAATAGACAATAGGTGCAGGATTAGGCCATTCGGCCCTTCATGCCAGCAGCGCCATTCAATGTGACCATGGTTGATCATCCCCAATCAGTACCCCGTTCCTGCCTTCTCCCCATATCCCGACTCCGCTATCTTTAAGAGCCCTATCCAGATCTCTCTTGATAGCATCCAGAGAACCTGCCTCCAACGTCCTCAGAGGCAGAGAATTCCACACACTCACAACATTCTGTCGAGCCCCTTTGCACTCTGACGCACAGCCCTGTCGAGGTCAGGCTGCGAGATGTCCTCACCGGAGGTGCCAGCTCTCCATTGGAGATGATCTGTGCAATCAGCTCCCACTTGCAGTCGCTGGTGGCGTGGTGAAGCATCTGTCGGCGCAGGATCTCCCCCACCGAGATGGACACAAAGCCGTAACGCTGGGCCATCTTGGCGCTCTGCGTGCCTTTGCCGCTCCCTGGACCACCTGCAGAGGGGGGAAGAGATCGGAGCGAGTGAGGAACAGAGACGCGAGCCCCGAACATGGGGCCATGAACATCGGCGGCAAATCCAGCAGGAACAGGTGGGGAGGAGAGGGATGGAGACCCAAGGGGAAGGTCAAGGAAGAGAGGACCACAGCTTCTATACCTCCGGTCGCGATGGGAACAATCATAGTGTTGCACAGTACTGAAACAGGCCCTTCGGCCCACCTTGTCCATGCCGACCAAGTTGTCATATTGGGCTAGTCCCATTTGCCCGCATTTGCCTCTAAACCATTCTTGGCCGTGCATCAATGCGAACGTCTTTTGAAATAAGTAATTGTATCCGTTACTATAGCTTCTCCTGGCCACTCATTCGAGATACAGACTACCCTCCAAGGGAAAAAGCTGCCCCTCAGGTTCTTCTTAAATCTCCCCCCTCTCACCTTAAGCATATGTTTCGAATCCTGTACCCTGGAAGAAAAAGGCTGTGCACATTTACTTTATCCATGTTCATCGTGGTCTTGTACACCTCAGTACGTTCACCCCTCAAACAACTATGCTCCAATAAAAGTCCCAGCATACCCAACATCCCCCTCTAATGGGCCTGTCACACCTTCACGACCTTTTTTACTCGTGAACATTTTTCATCATGCTAGAAAAACGCCCCGACCTACTTGATGCCACGAGTACCTACGACTAGCATCACGGCCTGCTACGACCTACCTACGACCTCGTGACGACCATGCTGCGAGTATGAGTCAAGGGCAAACTCGGCAGAGGTCGTGAATTTGGTCGTGAAAGTGGGACAGGCCCTTAACACATTGGGTCTGCAAAGATCTGTGGATCAGAGGAGAAAGGGGAAATTAAACTGTGCTTGAACAAAATTATACTTCAAATCTGAAGTTTATCGTTTTGTTCCACCATGTTTCTTCACAGCCAACACCTCCTCCTCCGCTGATGTATAATCACCCTGATGTGAACAGGTCATTTTGAAGCTCGGTTCTCAAACAAAATTAAGCCTGATAACAGAGGGAACGAAGCTGTTCCCAGGTCCGCTGGTGCATGTTTGCAAGCTTCTGTACCGACTGATAGCACGGGTGTTCACAGGCACAGAATCAGGCCCTGCGGCCATTTGATCCGCTCGTTTTGAATCCTGTACCCTGGATGACCATCGTGGGAGACAGTCGGCACTTCCTCAGCGCAAGACTCGTTTGTTGATGGCAGGGCCGAGGGAGTTGCCACACCAGCCGATTCCCCACTGGAAAGACGCCACTTAAATACTCCACAGTTGGCAGGCACTTTGCTTATTAGTGCCACCTGCGCCCAGCCTTCTGCTGCTGTTCATTGCAAAGGACCAAACTGCGTAATTAGTGCCTGGAGCATGTGCCTGTGGATATTAATACACCTCCTTTAATTGACAATAATTTAATATTAATAAACAAATCAGCTTTCCTCTCAAGGAATAATTTTGTGGGCTCTTTATTCTCATGGTTTGTGTGCCAAGTTGTGAACGGAGCCACCTTTCATGTAAAATAATTAAAACAGAATGAATCACAAGTGCGTTCGGACCCACTCAAGCCAATCTGTTCGCCGCTGGAGTGATCCCAGGAAGATGAGCCCAGATTCCTCTTTATTTTCAGTGTTGATCTAAAACTCTTAGTCGTGCATCTGTCCAGCACGGAAACAGGCCCTCTGGCCCATCTTGGCGATGCCGAACAAGCTGGCATACATGGCTGGTCCCATTTTCCAGCATGTGGCCCCCATAGCCCTCTGTCCATGCATGTGTGCGCAGAAGGGCACGTTTCCCTGTTGTACAGCTCCATGGTTCTACCGGCCCTTCCCAACCTTCCGAACTCACCGGAGTGCAGCCCAGCTTTGGAAAGATAATGTTGTACGCGTGGCACACCTGGTAGAGCTGCGGCCTCACAGTGCCACAGACCCAGGTTCTGTCCTGATCTCCGGCGCTGTCTGAGTGGAGTTTGCACCTTCTCCCTGCGACAGTGTCGGTTGCCTCCGGGTGCTCCAGCTTCCATCCACATCCGTAAAACGTGTGGGTTTGTCGATGAATTGGCCTCTGTACGGTGCCCCGAGCGTGCAGGGAGTGGATGAGAAATTGGGGCAACATAAGAGCTGGAACGATCGATGGCTGGCATGGATTAGATGGGTCGAAGGGCCTGCTTCTATGATGTTTCTCCAAACTAAACCCAGCTGCCACCTGGTGCACACAGACTGCAGCTGTGATGGCACACTTTGGGCAGTGGTAACAGGGACACAGCAAGAGTGGGGTACACGGAGAGTACACACTGGGTTAACCTCAAACACAGGGCCGATGTTCTCCTTGTCAACCTTAATTCTGAGTCAACACGCAGGATGGCAGCTACTGAGCGACTACTTTGTATTTGAATTTCAAAAATAAACTTTATTCAGAACAAAATTTATAAACCCAAAACAAAAAAATGTGCAAAAACTCTCAGTGTCTCTATCTACTTCCAATAGTGTCATACTCAGAAGTATTTGCAGCCATCAGCCACGCTTTGCCAGTCATGTGGCCTCCCGGGCTGATATCCCCTCCCTTGTATGAGAGGCGTCTCCACCTGACTCTTCCCCATCAATGTCCAGCTGCAGAAGGACTGTAGACTGTGGTCCTCCCCCACAGAGCCTTGACATTCCCCGATGGACATCTCGCTGTGCTGCCGATCCATAACAGCTACAACACTAGAATGAAGCAGCTATTACAGTGTGATACACAACCAACGTCCTGACCACACTGTGTTAGTGTCAGACAATCTCACAGTCGGGGCTAAAATAGTAGCGTTGTTATTGGTCAACCCGACACCTACGCACGACCACGGTGCCCAAGCCTGTCCCGATACCTCAACATCAAGCAGAATGTAAACTAATCATTTGTTCCGACCAAGACTGAAGGAAAGCAGAGACTTACCGATCACAAAAATAATGCATGGCCTCGGCTTGCATGGGTCGAAGACATCATATTCTTGAATCAGGCCCGAGGATTCTGTCATATCCGAGTCACTCTCGATTGAAAACTGGGCTTGGATCGGAGGCAGTCGGTCGTAGCGGCGATGTGGAGCCACTCCTGCCTCTGACAGAAGCAAAGGCTGATTAGTAAAGTACAGGCCAGCTCAAAGATACGACCAACATCAATGTCCATGGATTTCCCTGGGAGTTGTGATGGAAGATTATCAGATGTAACATTATTCACTACGTGCGTGCGTGTCTCTCTCACACTGTGTCTGTCTTTTTCTCAGTGTGCGTGTGTGTCTCTCTCTCTCGGTGTTTGTATGTCCTTCTGTGTATGTGTGCACCTCTCTCTCTCTCAGTATGTGTATGCCTGTTTCTCTCACCATGTCTCAACCTCTCGGTGTGTATGTCTCTCACACTATATGTCTCTGCAGCCTGCAGATGCTGCCCAATTAATTGGATGTTCCCAACATTTTCCATTTTTATTTCACATTCCTCTGGGATCCTGTCATTATTTAAGATCAATTGGATTGGAATTGACCTCAGATTTGTGAATAAGAATGTAATAAATACAATCAGTTGGCCATTCGGCCCATAATGGCTGTTCTGCCATTCAGTAAGAACATGCCCAATCTTTTACATCAACGTCAGTTTAATGCTTAGACCTCATGTCCCTCAACATCTAAATACCCCTCCATCTCCACCATGAATATACTATAACTAAGCCTCCACATCCATCCTTGGTAGAGAATTGCAACTGGTTCCTTTTTTTACATTAAAGAAATTACAGTAATTCAGCACGGAAACAGGCCCTTCAGCCCAACATCCATGCCAACCAGGATGCCCCATCCAAATTTCTTCTCATCTCTGTCCTCAATGCTGACACCTGACTTTGAAACTAACCTCTGGCGCAAGGCGCTCCAGCCCAGAGGAACTTCAACACCCACACCCTCAACAATGTATACATTTCAATGAGCTCACCACTCATTCTTCTAAACTCTGGAGAATGTAGGCCCATTTGTTTAATCTCCACTCATATGGCACACCTACCATCAACATGTATTTTATTTTTCCTCCTTGCATCCACTGGAGGAGCCACTTGGTCCTGTATTCAATGTCATTCTGCCAGTATTCCTAACTCATAACTATTACTGATATATCAGCCTAGAAGTATCACAAAGGAAATGTATTCCCTCCACAGTGCTAAGGCACAAAGTGAACTTTAACCACCCAACTCCTACCTGAAAATCGTCAAAGTATAAAACTGTACAGCACGGGAACAGGCCATTCAGCCCACCTTGTCTATACTGGCCAAGACAGCACACTGGGCTGGTCCCATTTGCCTGCATTTGGCCCATATCCCTCTAACTCCTTCCTTTCCATACAATTGTCCAAATGTCCTTTAATAGTAATTAGATCTGCTTCTCTAGCTTCCTCTGACATCTTGTTTCCAGTACAGACTACCCTCTGAGTTCCAACTTGAATCTCTCCCCTCTCACCTTAAGCCTACGTCCTTTAGTTTTAGGATCGTTAAGATCAAATAGATTAGAAATAACTCTCATTTGTATTCATCTATTCCTTTGTCCCACCCTCACCTCCCTTTTCCAGCTTTCTTCCCCCCCCGCCCATCAGTCTGAAGAAAAGTCCCGGCCCGAAACGTCGTCTGTCCATTCGCTCCACAGATGCCGCCCGACCCACTGAGAATTCCGCCAACACTGTGTGTTTTGCAGGTGCCCAACTAGAAACTGGAACGTGTCCAGATTCAATCTTTATCATGGGCTGTAAATTCCTGACTGCCAATACCCTCAGGTAGACAGCTCGGATAGTGCATAATATTATCAGCTTACAGCTAATGGTCAGCTTGCAATGTTCACAGTCCCTCTCTGGGATTGAAACAACATGAGTAATTTAAAAGGAAGTTGGCTGTTTAACTGTGAGGCATACTCAGCCTGATAGATTTGCAACAACCCTGGAAGAACAGAACATTTAACCGGGCAACAGACTGTTTCAATAAATGAACCGTTAGCAAGCTCCAAAAGTAGATGTTTAAATGGATTAGTTTCAATTTAGTTACGATAGAGATTAGAACCCACAAAGTAATCTACCACCATCTCGGCTGTAAACACGAAGATGGGCGGGTACGAGAATCTTGCACAGAACACAAAGTGCAAGAGTAACTCCAGCACTGGAGTAACAAGTGCTGGAGCATCTGCAGTTCCTTGTGTCCCCATTTTACTGCTCCACTGCTAAATCCCCTCAAGGTATGCCCGCGTTGAAGAATTTCTCCTCCTCTCCCCGTCAGGAGTTCTGCGAGACCCGTCTGAAGAAGGGTATCAACCCGAAACCTCACCCATTCCTTCTCTCCAGAGATGCTGCCTGTCCCGCTGAGTTACTCCAGCATCTTGCGTCCGTGTCCTGTGAGACTCTCTCCCGGTGATTCGTGTTGCACTCCTGCTCTTTGACAAAACTCCAAAGAGTTGATGTGCGGCACAGTGTCGCAGCTGGTAGAGCTGCTGCCTCACAGCGCCCGACACCCAGATTCAATCCTGCGCTCGGGTGCTGCTGTGTGGAGTTTGCACGTTTCCCCCTAAGACCACGTGGCTGCCTTTTACGTTTTACCGGTTTCCTCCCACGTCCCAAAGTTGTCTGGGTTTGTAGGTTAATTGGGCCACTGCAAATTGCCCTTAGTGCGTTGAGATTGAGAGTGGATGAGGAGGTTGGATAATACAGAATAGAAACATAGAAATTAGGTGCAGGCCATTCGGCCCTTCGAGCCTGCACCGCCATTCAATATGATCATGGCTCATCATCCAACTCAGTATCCCGTACCTGCCTTCTCTCCATACCTTCTGCTCCCCCTAGCCACAAGGGCCACATCTAACTCCCTCTTAAATATAGCCAATGAACTGGCCTCAACTACCCTCTGTGGCAGAGAGTTCCAGAGACCCACCACTCTGCGTGAAAAAAGTCCTTCTCATCTCGGTCCTAAAGGATTTCCCCCTTATGACTTAAACTGTGACCCCTTGTCCTGGACCTCCCCAACATCGGGAACAATCTTCCTGCATCTAGCCTGTCCAACCCCTTAAGAATTTTGTAAGTTTCTATAAGATCCCCTCTCAATCTCCTAAATTCTAGAGAGTATAAACCGAGTCTATCCAGTCTTTCTTCATAAGACAGTCCTGACATCCCAGGAATCAGTCTGGTGAACCTTCTCTGCACTCCCTCTATGGCAATAATGTCAAAACTGTACGCAATACTCCAGGTGTGGTTTCACCAAGATCCTGTACAACTGAAGTAGAACCTCCCTGCTCCTATACTCAAATCCTTTTGCTATGAAAGCTAACATACCATTCGCTTTCTTCACTGCCTGCTGCACCTGCATGCCTACTTTCAATGACTGGTGTACCATGACACTCGCTGCATCTCCCCTTTTCCTAATCGGCCACCATTTAGATAATAGTCTGCTTTCCTGTTTTTCCCACCAAAGTGGATAACCTCACATTTATCCACATTATACTGCATCTGCCAAACATTTGCCCACTCACCCAGCCTATCCAAGTCACCTTGCAGTCTCCTAGCATCCTCCTCACAGCTAACATTGCCTCCCAGCTTAGTGTCATCTGCAAACTTGGAGATATTGCCTTCAATTCCCTCATCCAGATCATTAATGTACATTATAAATAACTGGGGTCCAGCTCGGACCCTTGCGGTACCCCACTAGTCACTGCCTGCCATTGTGAAAAGGACCCGTTTACTCCTACTCTTTGCTTCCTGTTTGCCAGTCAGTTCTCTATCCACATCAATACTGAACCCACAATGCCGTATGCTTTACGTTTGTATACTAATCTCTTATGTGGGACCCTGTCGAAAGCCTTCTGGAAGTTCAGGTACACCACATCTACTGGTTCTCCCCTATCCACGCTACTAGTTACATCCTCGAAAAATTCCACAAGTTTCGTCAGACATGATTTACCTTTCGTAAATCCATGCTGACTTTGTCCAATGATTTCAAAACTTTCCAAATGTGCTGCTATCCCATCTTTAATAACTGACTCTAGCAGTTTCCCCACTACCGATGTTAGACTAATTGGTCTGTAATTCCCCGTTTTCTCCCTCCCTCCCTCCCTCCCTTCTTAAAAAAAGGGGTTACGTTTGCTACCCGCCAATCCTCAGGAACTACTCCAGAATCTAAAGAGTTTTGAAAGATTATCACTAATGCATCCACTATTTCCGGAGCTACTTCCTTAAGTACAGTGGGATGCAGCCTATCTGGCCCTGGGGATTTATCGGCCTTTAATCCATTCAGTTTACCCAACACCACTTCCCGACTAACTTGGATTTCACTCAATTCCTCCTTTGATCCGCGCTCCCCTGTTATTTTCCGGCAGATTATTTATGTCCTCCTTTGTGAAGGCGGAACCAAAGTAGTTATTCAATTGGTCTGCCATATCCTTGTCCCTATGATCAACTCACCTGTTTCTGACTGCAAGGGACCTACATTTGTTTTAACTAATCTCTTTCTCTTCACATATCTAGTCAGTTTTTATGTTCCCTGCCAGTTTTCTTTCATAATCTATTTTTCCTTTCCTAATGAAGCCCTTTGTCCTCCTCTGCTGGTCTCTGAATTTCTCCCAGTCCTCTGGTATGCTGCTTTTTCTGGCTACTTTTTCTGGCACTGAATCAGTGTGAACGGGTGATCAATGGTCAGTGTGGACACGGTGGGCCGAAGGGCCTGTTTCCATGCTGTATCTCCAAACTAAATTAAGGAGTCCTGGCCTGAAATGTCACCCACCCACGTCCTCCAGAGATGCTGCCTGACCTGCTGAGTTACTCCAGCACATTGTGTTCCGTCTGGGGTTATTATTACAGATATTCAACTCTGATCAGCTGCTTTCAGGGATAGTTTGTGCCTGCAATTATAATCTCAAACCACAGGCGTCTTTTAGAGTTGTTTCGGTGAACAGGTTAACCACATCTGATCATCGCTGTACTGAGCAGTCGGCATATTGAAAACACTCAAAGCTTTCAAGTTGAACCCGCAAAGGCCAGGCTCGCAGGGCAGCTTGCAAAGAGGAACAGCGTGTGAAGGCTTGATTACTTTGTGGTGTGGGCTTGGCTATGCAATGGCCCGGGACATCTGCTCCCCCCCCCCCTCCCCCACAACACCTGAGAACATGCGTAGGTAAAGACAAGAAGCCTGTGGTCAAGAATATGGAAAATAAAAATAGAACACTTCAGACGCAAAAAAAGCCCCAGTCAATTAGGCAGTTTTTAAACCAAAGAGTTGTCACGCATTTCCATCACATTATTATTTTTAACTTCTGCCCAGGTGCACTGCGGGTTCCAACTGCTCACTAACGGCAAGATTCATCACAAAATGCTGCCCAAACCAACATGCAGGACTCCCTCCCTAAATACAAGGGTGAAGAGGGCAGACCATTTATTTTGTTCATTCTACCAGATCTGTGCAGCCTTTGCGTTCAAAACTAATTGTTCTCAGGAAGGTTGGGGACGCACTGTGTTCTTAAACCAACCCTTCTGGCAAAGGTGCTCCCACCCACAGAGCTATTGGGCAGAGAGCTCCAGGACTTAGACCCAGTAACAATGATGGGCTTCTGATATATCTACAGGAAGAGCTATCTCAACAAGGCAGGCAATATAGCCGAAGACCCACACTGTCCCGGCCACATTCTCATTTCTCTGCTACCACCGGGATGAAACATAGAAAATAGGTGCAGGAGGAGGCCATTCGGCCCTTCAAGCCAGCACTGCCATTCATTGCGATCATGGCTGATCGTCCCCCATCAATAACCCGTGCCTGCCTTCTCCCCATATCCCTCGACTCCACTAGCCCCTAGAGCTCTATCCAACTCTCTCTTAAATCCATCCAGTGACTAGGCTTCCACTGCCCTCTGTGGCAGGGAATTCCATAAATTCACAACTCTCTGGGTGAAAAAGTTTTTTCTCACCTCAGTCTTAAATGACCTCCCCTTTATTCTAAGACTGTGGCCCCTGGTTCTGGACTCGCCCCACATTGGGAACATTTTTCCTGCATCTAGCTTGTCCAGTCCTTTTATAATTTTCAATGGTTGCTATAAGATCCCCCCTCATCCTTCTAAACTCCAGTGATTACAAGCCTAGTTCTTTTCAATCTTTCCTCATATGACAGTCCCGCCATCCCAGGGATCAATCTCGTGAACCTACGCTGCACTGCCTCAATCACAAGGATGTCCTTCCTCAAATGAGGAGACCAAAACTGTGCACAATACTCCAGATGTGGTCTCACCTGAGCCCTATACACCTGCAGAAGCTCACAAAGAAGGTACAGGAGCCTGAGAACCGTGACCTCCAGGCTCAAGAACCGCAGGCTCATGAACACTGCACAATACTGACATGAGCAACTAGGAACTTTGATGGGCAGCAGGATTTGTACCAACATGGTTATCTAATATTACTGGTACTAATTTAATGCATTATTGATCATATATTTATCGGTGTGTTATAGGTTTGTTTGTTATTGTTACATGTACCTAGGTACAGTGAGAAAATTTGCTTTGCGTGCTATCCAGGCAGAGCCGAAAACACCACATATAAATACAATCAAACCAAACTCGAGTACAATAGGTCGAGCAAAGGGGAAGAAACAGAGCACAGAATATAGTTCTCAGCGTGATAGTGCACCAGTTCCAGAGACAAAGTCCAATGTCCGTAATAGAGGCGAGGTGAATTGGGCAGTACCTTACTTTTTGGAAGAATCGCTCAGAATCGTCTGACAACAGAGGGGAAGAAACTGTCCCGAGTCTGGTTGTGTACTTTCCAGCTTCTGTACCTTGTGCTGGATGAGAGCAGGTAGGGGGGAGAACTAGAGTGGGGCAAGTCTTTGATTATGTTGGCTGCTTTTCCAAGGCAATGTGAAGTGTAGGTAGTGTCAATGGTGGGAAGTCTGGTCTGTGTGAGGCAGCGGAAAAGAATGGGATTGTTCGTGTGACCATTAAACACTCTCGACCACTGTAGGTGCCTTGGCAAGTGGCTGGAGGTGGTGGTACACTTTATGGCCACAGTGGGAAACCAATGGAAGACATTTCTACCGCCTATGGATAGATACTGGCCCGACTACAGCTGCACCCGCCCGATGCTGACCGACGATGCAGCAGACGTTCTCAGCGTTTGGTGGGGGTGATCGTGGGTCAGCTGCATCCCACCTGTTGTTGAACACTCTTTACCACTCGCTGCCAAAATCAATCTGCTACCGGTAACAGGTTCTGTCCTTGGAACAAAGCCAACGTGATCACTGGTCACAGTTTACGCTTCACTTCTCCTTTCACAGAGAGCTTCCCGTTTCCTACCACTGGCCTCGGTTTCACTGCTAATTCATCGCTACGTCTCTGGTTCATTAACGTACCAAAGGGTTGATATATGCGAGGAAATATACAGTGGGAGGATTATTGGGGGGGGGGGGGGGGGACCTGAACCAAACTGTACTTGTTCATGTGACAATAAACCCCACTTGAGCTTGAAGTTCTCAGGATAATAGGTCGACAGTTCTTCGCCTCCCAGCCCGTGTGGCACAGAAAGGCAGCTGCTCAAGCTGCTGCAGCTAGGCTCCAGTGACCCACTTCAATGTTGACTTACTGCTGCTTGTGTGGTGTTTGCAAGGTTTCCTTTTGACGCCCCACCATCTGAATTTGAAAGGCAGTTGGACCGGCACGTGGCTAGGAAAGGTTGAGTCGAGGTATTTGGGCCAAACGCAGACAGGTGGGATTAGTGCAGATGGGGCATCTTGGTCAGCATGGACAAGTTGGGCCGAAAGGCCTGCTTGCATGCTATATGACCATGATTCTATGGGGTGGGAGATTGTAACCTTCACATGGTCCACCTTGTTTCGACTAATGCAATCAACCCGACATGCACAAACAAATAGATCAAATAGAACAAGTTGACCCACAACTTTAGGTTGTGCATGCCATACGCAAGAAAAAGTAGACCATGATTCTATGACTATGTAACTTTCCACCCATCTTCCTGTTTCCTCCAACATACCAATGATGTGTAAGCTGTTGGCTTTTTTGCCCTAATTGTGAAGGTGAGCGGTAAAACCTTGCGGGAAAAGCTGGTGGGAATGCGGATAAAATAAAATGGGATTAGTGCAAATGGATGATAGATCGCTGGCATGGACTAGGTGGGCTGAAGGGCCTGTCTCCATGTTATGACAGCCTCCTTTGCCAGCCAACCAAGAATGAAAAGGCACCCTCGAAAGGACTGGCCCGTTAACCAGTTGCAAGTGATTGAGCTGGGTTACACGTGGCTCAGATCCATCCGCATGCAGCTCCCAGCTACAACCCATTTCTACAGTTCTCCCTACCATTCAAACTACCAGTCGACACCAGCAGCAGCCCTTCCAAAGTAGATTCGGATCAATCCCTGTAGTTGCACATGAAGATGAATAGTTTTGCTCATTCACCTGTCCGAAATATTGGCTTCTTGCCTGGGCCGCC
Source organism: Okamejei kenojei (assembly GCA_035221665.1). Lineage (NCBI taxonomy): Eukaryota > Metazoa > Chordata > Chondrichthyes > Rajiformes > Rajidae > Okamejei > Okamejei kenojei. The sequence continues at coordinate 18,573,865 of CM069163.1, forward strand.
GTTAATGGGAGGCAATGGCCGGCGTTCCTGTGGGATGAAGGTGTCCCACTTCACTTTCTCTGGCCCTCCGAGTTCCCGCACCCGCTGCAAACATCCCTCCAGATACTCGATCGGGTCCTCTGGCCGATAGTACATCAGTCCTGTCAACATGCTCTGTGGGCAGGAAGCAAAGGGTAAGCACTGTGCTCAGCGACAAGACAGAGGCACAGTTTAAATACAAATGGATTGAGTCTAATTCAGTTTAGTTCTTCATCTGCCTTGAATCCCTTCAGAATATTTCCCTTCCGTGTCCAATAGCCTTAACACATTGATACGGCGAAGGCTTAAGTCTTCTGGACCAAACAGGCTGCTGCTTCCAGGTAGAGTCTTATGCCCCTGTCCCACTTAGGAAACCCGAACGGAAACCTCTGGAGACTTTGCACCTTCAACTAGCATCGCAACCGGCTTCAACTAAAAAAAGGACCAATTTTTTAAACGGAAACCATTTTCGACCATTAGGGAGACTGACAAAAACCTCCGGGAACCTCCGGAAACCTTGGGTGGGGCACAAAGTCTCCAGAGGTTTCCGTTCAGGTTTCCTAAGTGGGACAGGGGCATTAGAGTTAAGGAAACAGGCCCTTCATCCCACCTCATTCATGCAAACTAGATTCAAGATTCAAATGAGTTTGTCATGTGTCCCTGACAGGACAATGAAGTTCTTGCTTTGCTTCAGCACAACAGAACATAGTAGGCATTGACTAAATAACAGATCAGTGTGTCCATATACCATTATATAAATATATACACACATTAATAAATAAACTGATAAAGTGCAAATAAACAGATAATGGGCTATTAATGTTCAAAGTTCTGTCCGAGCCAGGTTTAATAGCCTGATGGCTGTGGGGAAGTAGCTATTCCTGAACCTGGTCGTTGCAGTCCTCAGGCTCCTGTACCTTCTACCTGAAGGTAGCGGGGAGATGAGTGTGTGGGTCCTTGATGATTCTGATGAACTAACATGCCCCATCTACACTAGTCTCATTTGCCCCATACCCCACTCAACCTTTCTTATCTATGTCCCTGTCCAAGTGCCTTTAAATGTCGTTATTGTCCCAAACTCAATTACTTCCTCTGGCAGCTCGTTGCGTATGCCCACCGCCCTCGTGTGTGATAGTTGCCCCTTAAATCTTTCCCCTCTCACCTGAAATCTATGCCTCTATTCTTGATTTCCCTACCCTGGGGAATAAAAAGTCACCTTATCTAATCTCCTCATAATTTTATACACCTCCAGAAGATTTCTCCCTTATCCTCCTGCGCCCCAAGGAATAACGTTCTATCCTGCTCAACCTCTCCCTGAAGCTCAAGCCCTCGAAATGTTGCAAACTTTTACAGTATCACAAGGTCCAGGACAGGAGGGCTCCTCCAAAGAGTCAGCAGAGACATGAATCATGTTTCCTCCCACATCCCAAAGAAGTGATAGTTTATAGGTTATTTGGCCTCTGTAAATTGCCCCCAGTGTGTAGGGACAGAATGCGAAACTGGAATAGCACGGAACTAGTGTGATCGAAGGTTGGCATGGACTCAGTCAGCTGAAGGGCCTGTTCCCTTGCTATCTCTCCAAAGAAAACCTTTCTTCCCAGGGTGGAAATGTCAGACATTTAAAAGGCATAACTTTAAGGTGGGAAGGGTAAAGGAGATTTGCAGGGTAAGTTTATTTTATAAAGAGGGTGGAGGGTGCCTGTAATGCACTGCCAGGGTAGTGTTGATGGCAGAGACGATAGTGGCCTGTAGATAGACACATGTATATGCAGGGAATGGAGGGATATGGATCATGTGCAGCTAGAGGAGATTAGTTTATTTTGCCTCCTGTTTGGTGTAGATATTATGAGCTGATGGGCCTGTTCATGTTCTACGTTCAATGTTATGTGAATGTTTCAAGTTAATAACTTTTTGATCCAAATTGTCAATTCTGTTTCTCTCGCTACAGGTGCTGCCTCTCTAGTCGAGTATTTCTTGCATTTTATTTCAGAAGTCCAACATCGATAACATTTTGGGTGTTTTGTTTGATTACTGCTCTGGGCTAACATTGACCTAAATCACATTCAGGGAATGGGGAAGGGACTGAAATGTAAGAGCCACTGATCTGAGTTATGCATTGTGCTGAGATCCGATTGCTTTCCGACCTGTTAAACAGCCTAAACTTTCCGCTGACAGATTTATCCATTGTGGGGTTGGGGGTGACAGAGGATACTGATTAGCACAGGAGTTAAGTGGCAGATTCATTGCCTGCGTACAGCTAGCTTATTATCAGATAGGTTGGGAGAGAGGCTTTGTCAGCTACTGGTGCCTTGTAGCGGGAAGTTGCTGGCACAAGATAACCTGCGCTCTCACACGGGTCCCCCACATGGAGTGAACAAGCACCATCACAGATTAGTTTAGAGATACAGGCGAGGAAACAGGCCCTTCAGAGTCCGCACCGACCAGCTATACCCCGCACACTACCACTGTCCTACACACTAGAAACAATTTGCACATATACCAAGCCAATTTACCTACTAACCTGTATTTCTTTGGAGTGTGTGAGGAAACCAAAGATCTCAGAGAAAGCCCACGTGGTCACGGGGAGAACGTACAAACTCCATACAGACGGCACCCATAGTCGGGATCGAACCCGGGTCGCCGTTGATGCAAGTGGTGCTAGGCTACCGCTGTGCCACCATGCCGACTAGATGGGCAGAATGGCCTGCTACCTTGTCATTCAGAGGAGGGATGTACACAACTCTGCTGTTGCCAACTCTTTTATCCCAAAGCCTACAGTAACTATTCAACGTTTCTGATTGAAGTCCATTTCCTGGTTTTGCCAGCATTTTTCTACACTCAAACCAGAGAACGAGCATCGGGAACTGCGCAAAACCACATCCCAACCACCCCACCACCTCTGCTCTCCTCCAAATCTATTGAATCGTTACGGCACAGCATGACGGCTAGAGGGATCTTTTCTCTCCCGTTGAAAGCCAGTAGATCCATACACACTGACTGGCTGCTCTACGGCAAACACTCAGGAATGAAGGAGACAGGAGAGAGAGAGCTGGACGTTGCCTGGTCCATCACAGGTACCGACCTCCCCACCATCGAAGTGATCGACAGAAAGAGTGCCTGAAAAAGGCAGCCAATGTCAAAGACCCACACACTCATCTCACTACTGCCATCGGGAAGATGGTACAGGAGCCCTGAAATAATCACCACCAGGTTCGTGAACAGCTTCTTCCCCGCAACCATCTGGCTTTGGAACACTGCACAACACTAACCTCAGCAACTCTAATCTTCTAGGGTCTGTGTCGTTGATTGCACTAGACTTTGATTTTGCACCATCATAGTTACCGAGTATTACTGCTATTCATTCATTGTATTATTTATTATATATTCTTTTTTTTTGTTAAGTATTTTTATTATAGAAACATATTGATGAAAAATACATTATTTTACATAAATGAAAATACATTATAAGATACTTTCATGATATTAATAATATTAATATTATTATTAATATTAAAATTTAAGACTATATGCTTCTATACACTTTTCTAATTTTTTTATAAAGTAAGAAAAGATAGAGAGATAATATAAAAAGTATGAAAGCGAATGGAGTGTTAATCATTAATCCGTCATTGGAGATATAGGCATGATTTATTATATATACTTCTTCATCTATTAGAAATTAGGTGCAGGAGTAGGCCATTCAGCCTTTCGAGCCTGCACCGCCATTCAATATGATCATGGCTGATCATCCAACTCAGTATCCCGTACCTGCCTTCTCTCCATACCCTCTGATCCCCTTAGCCACAAGGGCCACATCCAACTCACTCTTAAATATAGCCAATGAACTGGCCTCAACTACCCTCTGTGGCAGAGAGTTCCAGAGACTCACCACTCTCTGTGTGAAGAAAGTCTTTCTCATCTCGGTCTTAAAGGATTTCCCCCTTATCCTTAAGCTGTGACCCCTTGTCCTGGACTTCCCCAACATCGGGAACAATCTTCCTGCATCTAGCCTGTCCAACCCCTTAAGAATTTTGTAAGTTTCTATAAGATCCCCTCTTAATCTCCTAAATTCCAGAGAGTATAAACCGAGTCTATCCAGTCTTTCTTCATAAGACAGTCCTGACATCCCAGGAATCAGTCTGGTGAACCTTCTCTGCACTCCCTCTATGGCAATAATGTCCTTCCTCAGATTTGGAGACCAAAACTGCACGCAATACTCCAGGTGTGGTCTCACCAAGACCCTGTACAACTGAAGTAGAACCTCCCTGCTCCTGTACTCAAATCCTTTTGCTATGAAAGCTAACATACCATTCGCTTTTTTCACTGCCTGCTGCACCTGCATGCCTACTTTCAATGACTGGTGTACCATGACACCCAGGTCTCGCTGCATCTCCCCTTTTCCTAATCGGCCACCATTTAAATAATAGTCTGCTTTCCTGTTTTGCCACCAAAGTGGATAACCTCACATTTATCCACATTATACTGCATCTGCCAAACATTTGCCCACTCACCCAGCCTATCCAAGTCACCTTGCAGTCTCCTAGCATCCTCCTCACAGCGAACACTGCCCCCCAGCTTAGTGTCATCCGCAAACTTGGAGATATTGCCTTCAATTCCCTCATCCAGATCATTAATATATATTGTAAATAGCTGGGGTCCCAGCACTGAGCCCTGCGGTACCCCACTAGTTACTGCCTGCCATTGTGAAAAGGACCCGTTTACTCCTACTCTTTGCTTCCTGTTTGCCAGCTAGTTCTCTATCCACATCAATACTGAACCCCTAATACCGTATGCCGTATGCTAATTTTCTAATATTATTTATTATATATTAATCTGTGTGTTATTGCATTTACAGGCGGGTTAAGCTTGAGCAAGGAAGAATCTCATTGTTCCACGGCAGGTACATACAACAATGAAATAATCTTGAATGGTTTTATTATGCTTTGCACCAAGACGCCATCCAGTCCCATAGTACTGGCAACTCAGGCACTCGAACCCCAATGCGAGGCATTGAACATGCTGGTGCCATTTAACATCGCATCTGCCGACATGTACATGTTCATGTTCAATGCCTCAATGTTCAATTGGGGTTCAAGTGCCTGAGGTCCCAGTACTTTGGGAGTAGATGTATGCATGTACATTCAGGTCATTGTACCTTGTGCTTTGGTGGAACTGTAGGTGTGAGAGCATTAGTGTATGTCTACCAGAGTACGTGGGCACTCTGCAAGTCTGTGCATTGGGGTCCAAGTCTTTAGCAGGGATGAGCTTCAAAGCAATCAGGCAGGATTGTCAAGTCAAGTCACTTTTATTTATACAGCACATTTTAAAAAAAACTCTCGTTGGCCAAAGTGCTTTACATTGGTATAAGAAAAGTATAACAAACAACAGTGGTTCATAGATTAAATACAAACATCACTACATACATATAGCCCTTGCTCAGAGGACGCCAAGAAAGGCTTGGGAGTAGAGATGAGTTTTTAGTCTCGACTTAAAGGAGTCGATGGAGGGGGCAGATGATGGGAAGAGGGATGCTGTTCCACAGTCTAGGAGCGGCAACCGCAAAGGCGCGCTCACCCCTGAGCTAATGCCTGGACCGCGGGATGTTCAGCAACCCCAAGTCGGCCGATCTGAGGGACCTGGAGGTGGTGTGGTGGGTGAGCAGACTTTTAATGCAGGTGGGGGCAAGCCCATTGAGGGCTTTGTAGACATTGTGTTGTTTGTAAATTTCTATTCAAGATAATAATAAAGCAAACACATGTAGCATCCTCTGTGATCCAAACACCATAATGATACTTTTACATGAGGAGCGAGTCTTTTCTTTGAAAGCAACAGGTGCTGTATCAATGCTGTAATTAGGAAACTAATTAATTGATAGGAGAATTAGTCGATAAGAAGGTGCACACGGACAGGTGAATCCCACAGTGTTAAATGAGCTAAACCTCAATGTATCAGGGGACACTCCACAAGGGAAAGCACATCAGCAGCAGTGAGCAGGAGCGTGCAACACAGGCAGTTCACTGTGCCAGGGGCAGGAGGGGAAGACGGTACAAATGCCTGCTCTTGATCCAGGGCAACTGTGATATGAATTTTGCGTAGGAAGGAACTGCAGATGTTGGTTTAAACCAAAGATAGATACAAGATGCTGGAGTAACTCAGCGGGACAGGCAGCATCTCTGGAGAGAAGGAATGGGTGACGTTTCGGGTCGAGACCCGTCTTCAGAAGAAGACCCAAAAAAAAAAAATCACCCATTCCTTCTCTCCAGAGATGCCACAATTTTGTGTCTATCTGTGATATAAATTTGATCGTTTTTGCTGAAGATTGCAGCATCCGCATTTCCTTCTGTCTCCATCCCTGAATCAGTTCCCGTTAATCTACTGTTACCTTCTCTTGAAGCTTTGCATTCAGAGCTGAATACAATATTCCCACTTTGGTCTAACCAGAGCTGTATAATGGTATAACAGAGCCTCCCTTCTTGGACACTGCCTTGCTCTATTCACGAACGACAGGATTATTAACAAGCTCTGTCACTTTCAAAGACCTCTGCACGGATACACCCAGGTCCCCTTTTCCTTACACGTACTTCAGAACAATGATACTTTACATTATTTTTATTCCTTAGGTCAAAAGTATTTCATGCTTCTCCGTATTAAGTTAAATCTGCTACTGATCAAATCAGGGTCACACTGAATGGAAACAGGTCCTTGCCGACCAAATTGGCACATTCGGCCAGTCCCATTTGCCAGCATTTGGTCCATTTTCCCTCCAAATGTATTAAAGAGAGAGTTAGATTTAGCTCTTAGGGCTAACAGAATAGACAATAGACAATAGGTGCAGGAGCAGGCCATTTGGCCCTTTGAGCCAGCACCGCCATTCAATGTGATCATGGCTGATCATCCCCAATCAGTGCCCCGTTCCTGCCTTCTCCCCATATCCCCTGACTCCACTATGTTGCATGATCAGCCATGATCATATTGAATGGCGGTGCTGGCCCAGAGGGTCAAATGGACTACTCCTGCACCCATTTTCTATGTTTTTATGTTTTTAAACCCCTCCTAGCCACATATCTCTCCAAATGTCTTTTAAAAGCCGTACTTGTATCCACTTCTATAGCTTCCTCTGGCAGCTTCTTCCACATACGGACTACTCTCCGAGTGAAAAGGTTTCCCCTGCGGTTCCCTCTTGAATCTCTCCCCGCTCACCTGAAGCCTGCGCCCTGCAGTTTTACAAATCTCTATCGTGGGGAAAAAGACCGTGAGCATTCACTTTATCCGGGCCACTCATGATCTTGTACACCTCAACAAAGTCACCCCTCAGCCTCCTACGTTCCAAAGAAAAAGCTCCCCGCCTATATAACCTCTCCCTGTAACTCAAGCCCGGGCAACATCCTACCTCCCACACATTCCAATCAAAGCCCCCCAGATTCTGCCACCATTACAGTGGCTTGTTAACCCATCACCCCACCCATGTTTGGGATGTAGGAGGAAAAGGCAGCACACACAGAACAACTTTCTCAACGAGACGCCATTGAGTTTGAAAAAGTGCAATCATTTACATGGACGTTGTCAGGACCCGAGGGCCTGAGCGACAGCGAGAGAGTTGGGCAGGGCTTTATTCCCTGGAGCCTGAGCTTATAGAAGTCATAAGGGGATAGACAGAGTGAATACACGGAGCCTTTTTCCCCAGGGTAGGGGAATCGAGAACTAGAGGACACAAGTTGAAGGTGTGAAAGGAAAGATTCAATAGAAACCCAAGGGGCAACGTTTTCCGCATAGATGGGGGTGGGCATGTGGAACGAGCTGCCAGAGGAAGGATCACTAAGAGGCCCCATCTAAGGTACTAAGACATTTGGACAGGAACATGGACAGGAAAGGTTTAAAGGTATACGAGTCAAATGCAGACAAATGGGACCAGCTTAGATGGGGCATCTTGGTCATTGTGCATACGTTGGGCCAAAGGGACTGTTTACATGTTGCATGCTACAAAGATTATGTGTTTATCGAGTACTGCTGGGCAAGGATTATCATAGTCATTCTTCTCAATTATCACTTTTATCTCCTTGACACTGAAGAGAATTCGCCATCTGTCTAACAGCTCTCAAAATATATCCCTGGAGTTTATGAGGTGATTCAGTCACCAATTCAAACTCAAAATGGGAGCTGCCTTCTATTGACTGGAGATTTATGCCAAGAAACATCACAGCTACAAATAGATCTCAATGGGGCAGAATGAACATAAGGCCAGGTGCCTTGCCATGCTTGCTCACAAGCAGCAGGAAACTAGGGTGCAGCTACAGTAGGCAGCTAGCAAGACAAGTCGCAGGCGTGTCTTTACTACAAGAGAGTGCATGGTGAAGGAGGCACTGGGCTTCGGCTAGATCACACTTGGAGGCCTGCGTGTAGTTCTGGTCCCCAAACAAAAGGAGGCAGTGCAGCGGAGGTTCGCGGTATTTATTCCTGGGTTGACGGGAGATTGAGAAAGGTCTAAGCTCACCGGAGTTTGGGAGAATGAGGGGCGATCCCAGTGGAAAATAAAAGAGACTTTGACAGAATAGATGCTGGTTTCTCAAGGCATAGAAGCAAAGAACCAGTTGTGAAAGATCTCACCATTTAGATACGAGATGAGAAAAAAATGTTTTGAGGCCAGGGGTTAGTGAATATTCAGTGGTTGAGTATATTGAGTATATTCAGAGTTGAGATGTATTGATTATTGAATGTCATGGGCATAGCTCTCCTCACTAATCAAAAACATCTACATGAGGCATTGTCTCAAGAAGGCAGCGTCAATCATTGAGGATCCCACCATCCAGGCCATGCCCTCTACTCACTGCTAGTATCGGGCAGGAGGTACTAAAGCCTGAAGTCCCGCACCACTAGGTACAGGAGCACGCTGCCGGGTGTGGTGGTGGAAGCAGATATGATAGGGGCTTTCAAAAAGCTTTTAGATAGGCATGTGGAGGGACATGGATCGCATGTGGAGGGACATGGATCGCGTGTGGAGGGACATGGATGAAGGCAGAGGAGATTAGTTTAGCCTGGCATCATATTCAGCATAGACATTTGGGGTCACAGGGCCTGTTCTTGAGCTGCAGTGTTGTGTGTCCTGTTTTCCTACAACCATCAGATTCTTGAACCAACCTTCACAACCCCAACCCTACATCAACAACAGACCACCTCTTGCACTAACAGTGACTTGATTTTTTTCTCTCTAATTGCATTTTAAACCAATGCCTTTTCTTTTTGTAGTCTTTTTTAGAAATCGTTATATATAGAGTGTGTGTGTGTGTGTGTGTGTGTGTGAAACAATATATCTATATATACACAAATTAAATTATACATTTATAAATATATATATATAAATATATATAAATATATATACACACATATATATACACATAGATACATATATATACACACACACAGATATACATATATATATACACACACATATATATACATATATATACACACATATATACACACACACACATATATATATATAATATATATACACATATATACATATACATACACATATATATATATACACACACATATATAAATACATATATATATATAATTTGATTTTGTGTGTTGTCTGAGTCTACATGCGTGTGATGCTGCTGCAGGCAATATTTTCATTGTGCTTGCACCACACTAATTGTACATGTGGCAATATAGATTGGGCTGAAGGGCCTTCTTTCATGTTGTACGACTCTGACAACGAATTCAAAAAAATAATTTTGTCCATTCTCCGATTTGTCAGCATCCTACATTTTTACAAACAGAATGGTCAGTTTTATTATTGAGGAGGGTTCTTCACAGACAAATTACTGCGTGGAAGTATTATAAAGGATCACAAGGAAGCCCGCAACGAGGATGGTGTGCAGTAGAGGAAGCTCTTATATACAATAAACTAAACTAAATAAGGCAGGTGACTGAAATGTGTAGGAAGGAACTGGTTTAAACCAAAGATAGAGACAAAAAGCTGGAGTAACTCAGCGGGACAGGCAGCCTCTCTGGAGAGAAGGAATGGGTGACGTTTCGGGTCGAGACCCTTCTTCAGACTGGTTAGGGACAAGGGAAAACGATCAATTTTCTTGAATTACCCACTGTATTTAGAAGTCTGTACGAGTTGGAACAAAGCATTCTCCCGCTTACAATTCTCTGTACGTTGATAATGAAACTCCTTGGTGCATGATAGCCGGGGTTACAATCCTTGCACTGGGATTTCGTGGGTCTCAGTAACTCGAAGCACTCTCCTGCTTTAAGTGGAGGAGCGGAGGACGGTTCTGCCAGAGTCCCCCCTCCCCACCGTCACCGGGCTGGCTTCAGCAGTGACCTCCGGAGATGACTTCTGCATCCGCCCACATAATTGCAGCCTCTGCACCCCTGGGCTGTGCGCACACAAACCTGGAGACACTCGCAAGGCACGTCTTCAATCCTATATATTTCACCCTGAACAATAAGCACCAAAACCAGAAAATTCACATTCTATCAGACACCCGTATAGCTCAGCAGAGCTTGGTGCTGGAAGGGGACGCTGAGGATCTCATTTCATTTGCAGTCGCCCGAGAGAATATTTTAACTTCCTCGAGCTTAAACCACAGATCAAAAAAAGCCACAGGAAGGACAACATGATTCATTACAAATTAGTGCAGAGGAAAGCCTGCACGGCAGACCAGACTGGCCAATGGAGTGAAATAACTATAGCTCTTCACTCCAGCGTCCTGTGGCAATTGTACATAATGTTATTGAAACGATATATTACAACATACTACCCACTTTATCAGCATTTCCTGATTCAGTTAACTGATATTTCCACCTCATTTTTTAAAAATAATTTCCTTTCAATACTTCCTCTATCACACGCCATCCTTGTTGCAGACTTTCTTGCGATCTTTTATGATTTTCTGCACTGTCGAGAGCACCCTCAAGTAATACAAAGCAATGTCCTCCTCATGTGAACCGCATCATCTCCTTTGCTAAAACTATTCTGCAGACAGAATTCCCTGGACACCTGCACCTCTAACCTGACACCTCACATGGTCAGATACTGGGCGAACCGCTCCTCAGGATTGACACAGAGCGGTGGAGTAACTCGGGCAGCATCCCTGGAGGGAAAAGGACAGGCGACTTTGGGTCAGGACCCTTCAGGCAGTTACAGGATCGACCGAATCAGAACACATTGCTCACCCACCACACATTCATCCATCATTTATTCATGTATCTATGTATCTAATCCCCTCTCCCAGACACACGATCACATACATTCTCACACATGCACCTCTCTGACACACTCTTCAGAAGATAAACCAGTGCAGCTCAGGAACAGGCCCTTCGGCCCACAGTGTCTGTGCTGACCCCGACGCCAAGCTAAACTAATCTCCTCTGCCTGCATGTGATCCGTACCCCTCCATTCCCCACATGTTCATCCGCCACCTCCTCCCTCAATCGCTCCCGCATATACACGCCCTCTCTCACACTTACACACCGTCGTCACACATGCACAACTCCTCTCAGACATACGTGCAAAAACCTTCTTGCACTCGTTCGCACACTCGCACTGTGTCCCCAACATGCACTCTCTCTCTCTCTCTCTGTCTCATATGCACGCTTCTTCACAGACAGTGAGGCAGATGATCCCCTTCACCATCCCCCTCTCTCTCTCTCATCCATGTAGTCCTTCATGCATTCCGTCTCCTCTTGCGAGCAGCACTCGTGCTCCCTTCTGATATGCACTCTCCCTCTCTCACTTCATCTATTTCTCACTAAATCTCCTCTTACGTACGTGCGTGCACTCCCTCTCTCCTGCACGCACACACTCTCCGTTACATATTTATGTTGACTCTCCAACATATACTCTCTCACACAAACAAACACACCCTCCCTTTCTCACAAGCACAAACTCTGTCTGTTCTCCCTTGTGTACGCATACACTCTCTCTCTTTTCCACACTCTCCCCCTCACACACATATACTCTCTACCTCTAAAACAAACTCACCACTCCCTTGCTCTTTCAGGCACCCTCGCTACATGCCTTGGAGATCCCTCTTACCCGAAGTTAATAGACAATAGGTGCAGGAGTAGGTCATTTGGCCCTTCGAGCCAGCACTGCCATTCAATGTGATCATGGCTGATCATCCCCAATCAGTACCCCGTTCCTGCCTTCTCCGCATATCCCTCGACTCCGCTATCTTTAAGAGCTCTATCTAATTCTCTCTTGAAAGCATCCAGAGAACCGGCCACCACCACCCTCTGAGGCAGAGAATTCCACAGACTCACAACTGTGTGAAAAAGTGTTTCTCGTCTCCGTTAGTGAAATCAGTTGCATCTCCACAAAAGGAGATGCAACTTTTATCTGCACATTTCAGTGCGAGGATTTGATATTTCGATCTCAACCAGCCAGCGAGGTCATTGTAATTTTACAATCCAATCTCTCATTCCATCTCAGCACTAGTGTTTATCCCGCTGCATAAATTGCAATGATTAATTTACAAACCAAGGATGAAGGAAAATACTTACAAACAAGACACATCAGATGAAAATCTGCACTGCCCGACCTCCTTGGAACACACACAATTTTCCATTCTGCACACTGACCTCCAAGTACTCAATGCAGCTCGCCAAGTAATAATGAATGGGAACTCCAGAGCTCCCAGTGGTGGGGGACGTGCGGAGGGGGGGTGGGGGAAACCACTTGTTCCCATTCTGAAGTAAACAACCGTACCTCCTGGGCAAAAGGGACGATATCCTGAATGAAGTTCAACCGTTGGTCATCTACCTGATCCTCCAAATCGACCAGCTCCAATGGTCTCATCCACAATATCATTACCAACCAGCTTCAACTACCTGCTAATTCTCAGGACTTTTAGTTTTATATTGTCACGTGCACCGAGGTACAGTGAAAAGCCTATTGTTGCGTGCTATCCAGTCAGCGGAAAGACTCGATCTCAGTTGCCTATTTCCTTCGCTGCCTATTTCCTTCGCTCCTTAGATGCTGCCGCACCCGCTGAGTTTCTCCAGCATTTTTGCCTACCAGCGGAAAGACTACAGGTGCATACAGTCAAGCCATCCTGACACTGGATGAAGGGAATCATGCAAGATAAAGGCCAGTAAACATAGAAACATAGAAAATAGGTGCAGGAGTAGGCCATTCGGCCCTTCGAGCCTGCACCGCCATTCAATGTGATCATGGCTGATCATCCAACTCAGTATCCCCAGTCCAATTAAAGATAGCCTAAGGGTATCCGATGTGTAGACAGTTGCTCAGGACCTCTCTTTAAAAGGAACACACGTACGTTTCACCTCTCATTGCTTTTGAGGTGATGCCCTTCGCACAGAGAACTAAAATGATCCCCATGGCTTTAAACAAAACTAGTGTTGCCACCGAGACACTGTGGCTGAAGTCGAGTGTTAATAAGTCGAGTCGAGATACAGCTGGCTCACAGTGCCCGAGATCCGGGTTCAATCCTGACCTCAGGTGCTGTCTGCGTGGAGTTTGCACGTTTTCTCTGTGACCATGTGGGTTTCCTCCCACATCCCAAAGACGTGCGGGTTTTGTTAGATAATAGGCCTCTGTAAATTGTCCCCGAGTGTGCAGGGAGTGGATGGGAAAAGGGATAACATAGAATTAGTGAGAATGGGTGATCAATGGTTGGCATTGACCTGTTGGGCTGAAGGGCCTGTTGCCATGCTGCATCTCTAAACAAATCTCTAAACGCAAGGGACCGCGGATGCAGGAATCTTGAGCAAAACAGCAAAAGTGCTGGAGGAACTCAGCAGATCAGGCAGCATCTGTGGAGGGAATAGACAGACGACATTTCGGGTCAGGGCACTTCTTCAGACGGGACCAGTCTGCATCTGGGGAATGGTCCCGACCCCAAACTTCATTTATCCAATTCCCCCCTCAGATGCTGCCTGACCCGCCGAGTCCCAAGTGTAAACACCACATTGTTATGTCTAGATATAAACCATCTCGCATCAGTTATCCATCGTTGCTGCAATGCCCTGTTTAAATGGCTCTTGGAAAATGCTCACGACACATAAAGCAGCTCCATAGACAGAAACTGCTCCAGGTGTTTAATTCCATGCCAAATCTCCAGCCTTGTCACTTATTAGATAAGACAAGTGGCATATATTGATCATTTTTTCAAAGAAATGAATTCAAATTTTTGCAAATAAATTTGTATCAGTACAAAACATTAATTAATGAGTTGGAGTGGAGTGGAGTGGAGAGGAGGCAGGGAATTCACTTCCCAGTCAAAGGGAAAATGTGTGAGGAGGAGCGAGGCTTTCATTTGATAGGACACTGATCTGAAAGGGATGGCAGAAACAGGTGTCATCTGAAGATTCAGAGTGGAATAAGCAAAGGAGAATTATTCTGCAGGCACGCAGGGAACAAACAGGGTTAGAGGCGGTGAATGGCTGAGCCCTGTCAGAGAGTTAGGCTGGGAGGACGGATCAAATGGCCTCCCTCTCTCTATCTCTGCTGCATCAGTCTGTGATTTGCCAGCAAAAAACATTCAGTTCAATTCTATCAAAACACACAAGATGTTTGCGTAGTGTGATTAAGCATGCCCGGACATACAGTTTCTTAATAGGACAAATCCCAAACGGGAATTACTATTATCCTGCGAAAAGATCCAATTTCTCTTTTACTGGAAGAGCTCCAAAAACAGTCAGAGTTTTGAATCCTCCAATTTCAAGTAAGGTTTCAAATAACCTCTTAAGGTTATAAGTGATAGGAGCAGAAATAGGCCATTTGGCCCCATTCAATAGTGGCTGATCTATCTCTCCCTCCTAACCCCATTCTCCTGCCTTCTCCCCATAACCTCTGACACCTCTCCTATACCTCTCCCTCTGTATCCCCTCCACCACCCCAGTCACCCTACTCCTTTCCCGTCTTCTGTACACTCATTTCCCCATCTCCAAATCCCCCATTTCCCTTCCCCCTCTTTCCCTTCCCCCTCTATCCATATTCCTCCCTCTGGCTTTTCATTTCATTCTTCCTCTTCTCTCCTAATCCGACAATCTCTTGTCTCCTTTTCACCTCTAACCTTTGTCACCTGCTCCACCCATCTTCCATTTAACCCCCCCCACCCCCAGTATTCGCTTATCATTTGTGTAGGAAGGAGCTGCAGATGCTGGTTTAAACATATGGGATATTACGGGATAGACACAAAATGCTGGAGTGACTCAGCGGGTCAGACAGCATCTGTGGAGAGAAAGAATGGGTTTCGGGTGGAGACCTTCAGCCTCGCTGAGTTATTCCAGCTTTCTGTGTCTATCTTCACTTATCGTTTACCAGGCTTCGACCCATCCCACCTCTCTTTTCCAGCTTTCCCCACACCCCTCCCAAAATCAGTCTGAAGATGGGTCCCTGTCCGAAACGTCGCCTGTCCATTCTCCTCCACAGATGCGGTCTGACCCGCTGAGTTCCTCCAGCGCTTTTGTGATTTGCTCGTGACTTCAGCATTTAAATAGGGGGATTTAAAGCGCCAGAATTACAACATCAATAGTTTACACAGCAAAAGATGTAACAATAGACAATAGGTGCAGGAGGAGGCCATTCGGCCCTTCGAGCCAGCACCGCCATTCAATATGATCATGGCTGATCATCCCCAATCAGTTCCTGCCTTCTCCCCATATCCCCTGACTCCGCTATCTTTAAGAGCCCTATCTCGCTCTCTCTTGAAAGTATCCAGAGAACCTGCCTCCACCGCCCTCAGAGGCAGAGAATTCCACAGACTCGCAACTCTCTGTGAGAAAAAGTGTTTCCTCGCCTCCGTTCTAAATGGCTTACTCCTCATTCATAAACTGTGGCCCCTGGTTCTGTAACATGAAGGGTTAAGGGAAAAAATATATATATATTCAAACGGAAAAGCAACATCCCTTACCAGTCATTTGCTTCTACAGGTTTCTGAGCACTGAATCTCCCAACTCCAAAGCTCATTCGGAATGAGTTTTTAAAATAAAATTCTCCACCATGGCACAAACGATGAATAATGTTTTCAGTTGCTTTATCATTAAAATCAAAATAAGTAAAGGCTGGAGGCTGCTCCCTCTCTCTCTCTCTCCCCCCCCCCCCCCCAGTCTTGCAGCCGCCGTCTTACCTCGAAGAGCCGCGGTATCTCCCGCTTGGACAAGTAATCCTTTGCATCGACCGTGTTCATTTCGGGCAGGTGAGCGGCCGCTGCGAGGAGCCAGTGACAGCGAGACGGGTCGGCGCCTTGCATCCGCGACACACACGGGGCAGGCGATGCACCATCAAACTCTCAAGATGTGCTCTTGCTGTTTGGCGAGAAATCTGCAACAACATCCACCCCCCCCCACACCCAAATGCAATTCATTAAACAAATCGGAGCAGAGAAAAAAAAAACATCTTTGCAAAAGCTAACCCACTAGGAGTTGTAATCCTCCCCCCCACACACACACACACACAATTTCCCAGTAACTCACAAGCTGCGACTTCACCTGGGTGTTTTTTTTTGTGTGTGTTCCTCCTCCTTTCCGCTGCATCCGTCAGTCAGTCAGACAGAGAGGCACGTCCACGTCCAGCCGCCCGCATGTTTATTATTGTTTTCCCAGTGAATGAGAGCGGCGCCTGTGAGCCCCCGCCGGGTCCAAACGCCGCCTTCTCTCCACACAACCTGCCCACACCGCTGGTCGAGTCGAGAACTCACCCAGAAATTAAAATGCTTGGCTGTGGGGTGGGGTGCGTGCATGCAAACATAAAATGCCGCCACCAGGCCGGTGGAGGGCTATACAGAACACATGGAAAATAGGTGCAGGAGTAGGCCATTCGGCCCTTCGAGATAGCACCACCATTCAATATGATGGTGGCTGATCATCCACAATCAGTACCCTGTTCTGGGTGGGAGACTGCAACCTTCACGTGGTCCGCCCTGTTTCCACGAATGCAATCAACCCGGTGTGCACAATCAAATAGAACAAGTTGTCCGACAACTTTAGGCTGTGCACGCCATACGCAAGAAGGAGAAGTACCCCGTACTGGCTTTATCCCCATATCCCTAGATTCCCTTGGCCCGAAGAGCTAAATCTAACTCCCTCTTGAAAACATCCAGTGAATCGGCCTCCACTGCCTTCTGTGGCGGAGAATTCCACAGATTCACAACTCTCTGGGAGTGTCAGAACTGAACGAGGAGGAGGACACAAATGCAGGCTCAGACATAGGGCAGATCCGTATTCAGAGTTTAATCGGTCCAAGTCGGTGCACAGGTAAGCAAACACTGAAGCAACAGTAATCTAGGAGCAGGCAAAAACAGCGGGCGAAAAACAGGCCATAGTCAAGTACACAAAGTCACAATAGTGCCCCATGTCTGAGCCTGCATTTGTGTCCTCCTCCTCATACACAAAGTCACAATATTTCTAGAGCTGGACCGAGGTGACACCAGGTAGCATACACAACAAACTGGCAAAGAAACTTAAAACACAAAGACTTAAATACAGACTTAACAGGGGAATAATGAAACACATCAGGGCGGGGTCAACAATCACATGAGGGTAAACGACCTGACAGGAAATGGCACCTGAAACAAGAGGAGATGTGAGGCACCAAAATAAAACAAGAATGCAAACTCAAATACTGAAAACCAATAAGGAACAGAACCTAGATTAAACGCGAGACCTGACGGCGTGAAGACGTTTTTCCTCATCTCAGTCCTAAATGGTCGACGCCTTATTCTTATTAAGATGCCCTGTCCAACTCTCTCTTGAAAACATACAAGACACTATTGGTGCATAAGAGTCAAGAGTGTTTGAAGAAGGGTGTCGGCCCATTCCTTCTCTCCAGAGATGCTGCCTGGCCCAGCGCGTTACTCCAGCATTTTGTGTCCATCTTGCACGTAAGATCTGCAGTTCCTTCGTGCACTACGAGAGGAACAATTAAACCATCAACGAAACAATGAATTTCTTACTCGTAGCATCGTAATAGGTTGCAAAAATAAATGCATCGTTAATAATAAACACACATTTAATAAATTAATAACCACAATATCCAGTAGAAAAAAAGATCCTAAGTTTTGGTGCCACAAAAGAGAACCCAACGTTCTCATAGTTGAGGTCAATATTCATTGAGGTTAGCGTTTAGTTGTCGGGAAGAAGCTATTCTTGAACATGGTGGTCACGGCTTTCAGGGTCCTGTACCTTCTTCCCAATTGTAGGAGTGAAATGAGAGGGTGGTGAGGGCAGTGTGAGCCTTTGATATTACTGGCTGCCTTTTTGAGGCTGTGCCTCCTGTGGATCCAAAGATAGACACAAAATGCTGGAGTAGCTCTGCGGTGGGGTGGAAGATTGCAACCGTCACGCGGTCCGCCCTGTATCGACCAATGCAATCAACTCGACGTGCACAAACGGAAGATCAAATAGAACAAGTTGTCCAACAACTTAAGGCTGTGCACGCCACATGAGAGAAGAAGCTCTGCGGTCAGACAGCATTTCTGAAGAAAAGGAACGTTTTGGTTTGAGACCTTTCTTCAGACCCATGAAATGTGTGGGAAGGAAGGAGCTGCAGATGCTGGTTTACACTGAAGATAGACACAAGATGCCAGAGTAATTCCACGGGTCAAGCAGCATCTCGGGAGAAAAGGAATAGGTGATGTTTTGGGTCAAGACACCTCCCAGAGATCCCTTTGATGGTGGGGAGGTCAGTATCCGTGGTGGACCAGTCATTATGCTCGCTCCTGTCCACCTGTACTAGTTCAAGAGCTGCTGAAACCTTGAGCAAAACGCGAGGTGCCGGAGGAACTCAGTGGGTCAGGCAGCATCAGTGAAGGGAGTGGACAGACAATGTTATGGATAGGGGCCATTCTTCAGACTGATGGAGTAGGGGAGAGAGGTGCAGGTTTGGCAAAGCCTGGAAAGTAATCGTTGGATATAGATGAGGTGCTGTCCAACCCAGCCACCCACCTCACTCCCTACAACTGCACCAGTCGGAAGAAGGGTCCAGATCCATAATGCTGCCTGCCCACTCCCTCAATAGACAATAGATAATAGGTGCAGAGGTAGGCCATTCGGCCTTTCGAGCCAGCACCACCATTTAATGTGATCAGGGCTGATCATCCCCAATCAGTGCCCCGTTCCTGCCTTCTCCCCATATCCCCTGACTCCGCTATCTTTAAGAGCCCTATCTAGCTCTCTCTTGAAAGCATCCAGGGAACCGGCTTCCACCGCCCTCTGAGGCAGAGAATTCCACAGACTCACCACTCTCTGTGAGAAAAAGTGTTTCCTCGTCTCTGTTCTAAATGGCTTACCCCTTATTCTTAAACTGTGGCCCCTGCTTCTGGACTCCCCCAACATTGGGAACATGTTTCCTGCCTCTAGCGTGTCCAAACCCTAAATAATCTTATATGTTTCAATAAGATATCCTCTCATCCTTGTAAACTCCAGAGTGTACAAGCCCAGCCGCTCCATTCTCAGCCTGACCCGCTGAATTTCTCCAGCACTTTGTGTTCTGTTCAAGATTCCAGCATCTGCACTTTTTTTGTGTCTCCCATGGCTGTAGTCCCTTCAGCTGCCTTGGGACTCCACTCTGGTATTCCTCCTTAGTCATCTTCCCCACCTCTTCCCACTTCCCTCCTTCCTCCTTCAACGTGTGTTAGAATACTGACGTCACAGGCCAAGCCTTTCGTAACTTATCTGATCTCTCTCCCCTGGCTGCACGTCACATTTTTGTCCAAGTGCCTCGGGGTGTTTCATTTATATAAAAGTAATTATATATTGCTGCTGTTTACATATTCCAGGATGCGATGGCATCACATACCAGAATAAAAATAACTTTCTAAATGTAGCGCAAAAGGCCAATGTTAGCACCCAGAACCAGACCTGCAGAACACTCGCTCCTCCTTCACCTGTACTGGGAGGTGGTGGAGAGCCTTCCAACAGACTTTGATTGCCTTTGGTCCCATTCTAATGAGATTGCTGATGAGGCCTATGTCTGGTCCACAGATCGGCCAGGAGGTGCTTAAGAGACGGTTGGATGGGTACGTTGTGAGGTGGTGTTGCCCTTACACTTGGCTTTTGTGCACTCCCCACTAATGGACCAGGTTCTCAATGCTCCTTCTAGAGTCTAGAGTTTAGTTTAGAGAAATAGCATGGAAACAGGCCCACGCCAATCATCAATCAGCCATTTACACTAGTTCTATGTTGTCCCACTTTCCCTCTCCCTACACACTAGGGGCAATTTGCAGAGGTCAATTAACCTACAAACCTGCACGTCTTGCGACGTGGGGGGAAACCGGAACACCCTGAGGAAACCCATGCCGTCGCAGGGAGAACATGCAAACTCTGCGCGGACAGAACCCGAGGTCAGGATTGAGCCCGGTTCTGTGTCGCCGTGAAGCAGCAGCTCCACCAGCTGCGCCAGTGTGCCGACTAGGTTCAAGGCAAGAGGAGAAATATTTCAGGAACTTGAGGGACTACATTTTCACACAGGGTGGTGGCCGTTTGGAACAAACTGCCTGAGGAGGTAGTTGAGGCAGGTACTATTGCAATATTTAAAATACATTTGGACAGGTACTTGGATAAGAAACGTTAAGCAGAATATGGGGCAAATGCAGGTAAGCGGGACTCGCTTGGTCAGCGTGGTCGAGCTTGGCCAAAGGACCAGTTGCTGAGTTGTGTGACTCTGTGTCTCTATGACTTTGATGGGCCCTGGGCCATGGAATCCTGGGGGTTGATGCAGGTGTTCACACTTCCTCAAGAAGGCTCTGAGCATGCCCTTGAATCGTTTTCTCTGTCTACCCCGTGGTTCCTTGCCATGACAAAGGACCTTTGTTCCATTGGTCTGGTGTCTGGAATGCAAACAATGCGTCCCGCCCAGTGAGATGCCCGAGTGTAATTAACATAGCTGACGTTGGTCCAAAGCGATGTCAGCAGAAGCCACCGACAATGCTTTACACATCTCTCCAGTCTTGGGGACGATATTAGTGCTATTTCTCCAGTTCTTCGAAGCGCCTGCTATAAGAATCCGTGATAGACAAAAGTGCTGGAGAAACGCAGCGGGTGCAGCAGCATCAATGGAGCGAAGGAAATAGGCAACGTTTTGGGCCGAAACCCTTCTTCAGACTGATGTGGGGTGAGGGGGTGAGGGGGGGGGGGGGGAGAAGAAAGGAGAAAGGAAGAGGAGGAGCCCGAGGGCTGAGGGAGAGCTGAGAAGGGGAGGATCCGCGACCTGGATAACGTTCATGCTCACAGTGTTTTTCCCAGGAGAGATGTTTCTATATCCAGAGGGCTTAAGGTGACAGGGGAGAGATTTAAGAGAGACTTCAGGAGCAACTTTTCCACTGAGCGGGAAGTCTGGATCTGAAATGGAACTGCCAGAGAATATTATCGAAGTGGATGACAACTTTTAAAAGACACGAGAACAGACATGTGAATAGGTCACAAGACCATTAGTGATGGGAGCAGAATGCGGACATTTGGCCCATCAAGCCTACTCCACCATTCAATCATGGCTGATCTATCTCTTCCTCCTAACCCCATAACCCCTGACACACATACTAATCAAGAAAATATCCATTGACCTGGCCTCCGCAGCCTTCTGTGGCAAAGAAGTCCACAGATTCACCACACTCTGACTATATAAATTCCTCCTCATAATCTTAAGGAACATCCTTTAATTCCTGGAATCTCCCACTAGTGGAAACATCCTCTCCACATCCACTCTATCCAAGGGTTTCGCTATTCTGTATGTTTCAATGAGGCCCCCCCTCATTCTTCCAAACTAGCGAGTACAGGCCCAGTGCCGCCAAACGCTCAGTTTGTTATTGTTTCTGTAGATTAGCTGCGGACCAACGGGATGTTTGTGAAAGGTAAAGTTGAGGATAAATGCCACCCCAGTCTGCATTGAAATTGGTGCAGTCATGGGCGTGTGAGATTACAACTCGCACAACGTCATATTGCTGATGTTGAGAGTTATGAGAGTTTAATTGTTATATGTACTGATAACAGAACAATTAAATGCTAGCTTGCAGCAGCTTAACAGATGTTATGGATCATCAATGATATGCAATAATACAAATACTGTATAATTTAAAGAAGTGAGTAGTCAACCAGACACAGTACATAGTAGATGGTGGTTGTTGAGGTTAGTGTTGTGCAGAGTTCAAGAGCCTGATGGTTTTGCTGGGATGAAGCTGACCTTGAACCTGACAGACACGGTTTTCAGGATCTTGTACCTTCTTCCCAATACTAGTAGCAACGCGAGAGCATGGACAGGGTGGTGAGAGCCTTCGATGATATTGAGGCCATGCCACCTGTTGATGGATTCAATGGAGGGGAGGTCAGGACCCTTCATGGACCGGGCAGTGTCTACCACTCTCTGAAGCCTCTTTCATTCCTGGGCACTCAAGTTACCGAACCTCGGGGGGGGGGGGGGGGGGGGGTGTTTGTGTGTGTGTGTATCTGTGAACGCATGAATGTGTGTGTGAATGCATACACGTACAAGTGTGCGTGTGCGTGTGTGCGCGCATGTGTGTATGTGCTGCATGTGTGCACGCATGTGTGCACGCATGTGTGCATGTGCGTGCATGTGCGTGCGTGTGTGAGTGTGCGTTTGCATGTGTGTGTATATGTTCGCGTGTGCACGCGTGTGTGCATGCGCCATATAAAAGCCTCTCAAATGCCACTATCGAATCTGCCTCCACCACCACCCCTGGCAGTATGTTCTAGGCACTCACCACCCTCTGTGTAAAAAACTTCCCCCCCCATATCATTGCCCCCCTCGCCTTAAATCCATGTCCTCTAGTATTTGTATTTCCCCCCCATACTTGGGAAATAATTCTGACTGTCTATCCTCTGCCTTTCATGATTTGATGTACTTCTGGTCTGTGGTTTACAGGTTACTGTAGTGAGGCATCAGGAGTGAGGCCACGGGGCGATGATCTGGGGTAAACAGCTTTTGGAACCAGGTTGTCAGCACTGTGAAGCAGTTAAAAGCTGAGATGGTCTCAGGACGGGAAGTTTTAAAGTTCAAAATCAAGAATATATTGTTTGTAATCCGCAAACTCTGGAATGTAAACAGATGGAGTGATTCTTGCATTGTGTGGGGCTGCTGGCCAACATGGCAATGCGAGTGCGCATGTCAGTGGAGTTAGAGGAGTTTTACAACAATCACACACTAAGGCAGATACATGTCCCAAAGGTTCTTCCCAGGAATGAGGTCAGACAAACTCTGACCCTAAGGGACAGAGGGGAGATATTAACAGAAGATCAAAAGTCTGATTATAGCCAGTGGTGTACAGCATGGAAACAGGCCCTTCAGCCCACCTTGTCCCTGTCAGACAAGTTGACATATTGGGCCACTTGCTGACATTCGGCCCATATTCCTCTGTACACATCCCCTATATCTGTCCAATTCACTTATAAAAGTCATCATCGCTTCTGCTCCTAGAGCTTCCTCCGGCAGCTCCTTCCACACACGGACTACCCTCTGAGTGAAAAGGTTGCCCGAGGTGCCTCTTGAATGTCTCCCTTCTCACCTTAAGTTTATGCCCTCTAGTTTTCGAATCTGGAGTAGTTCCTGAGGATTGGCGGGTAGCAGACGTAACCCCTCTTTTTAAGAAGGGAGGGAGAGAGAAAACGGAGAATTACAGACCAGTTAGTCTAACATCGGTAGTGGGGAAATTGCTAGAGTCAGTTATTAAAGATGGGATAGCAGCACATTTGGAAAGTGGTGAAATCATTGGACAAAGTCAACATGGATTTATGAAAGGTAAATCATGTCTGACGAATCTTGTGGAATTTTTCGAGAATGTAACTAGTAGCATGGATAAGGGAGAACCAGTGGATGTGGTATATCTGGACTTCCAGAAGGCTTTCGGCAAGGTCCCACATAAGATATTAGTATACAAACTTAAAGCATACGGCATTAGGGGTTCAGTATTGATGTGGATAGAGAACTGGCTGGCAAACAGGAAGCAAAGAGTAGGAGTAAACGGGTCCTTTTCACAATGGCAGGCAGTGACTAGTGAGATATCGCAGGGCTCAGTGCTGGGACCCCAGCTATTTACAATATATATTAATGATCTGGATGAGGGAATTGAAGGCAATATCTCCAAGTTTGTGGATGACACAAAGCTGGGGGGCAGTGTTAGCTGTGAGGAGGATGCTAGGAGACTGCAAGGTGACTTGGATAGGCTGGGTGAGTGGGCAAATCTTTGGCAGATGCAGTATAATGTGGATAAATGTGAGGTTATCCACTTTGGTGGGAAAAACAGGACAGCAGACTATTATCTAAATGGTGGCCGATTAGGAAAAGGGGAGATGGAGCTAGACCTGGGTGTCATGGTACACCAGTCATTGAAAGTAGGCATGCAGGTGCAGCAGGCAGTGAAGAAAGCGAATGGTATGTTAGCTTTCATAGCAAAAGGATTTGAGTATAGGAGCAGGGAGGCTCTACTTCAGTTGTACAGGGTCTTGGTGAGACCACACCTGGAGTATTGCGTACAGTTTTGGTCTCCCAATCTGAGGAAGGACATTATTGCCATAGAGGGAGTGCAGAGAAGGTTCACCAGACTGATTCCTGGGATGTCAGGACTGTCTTATGAAGAAAGACTGGATAGACTTGGTTTATACTCTCTAGAATTTAGGAGATTGAGAGGGGATCTTATAGAAACTTACAAAATTCTTAAGGGGTTGGACAGGTTAGATGCAGGAAGATTGTTCCCGATGTTGGGGAAGTCCAGGACAAGGGGTCACAGCTTAAGGATAAGGGGGAAATCCTTTAAGACCAAGATGAGGAAGACTTTTTTCACACAGAAAGTGGTGAGTCTCTGGAACTCTCTGCCACAGAGGGTAGTTGAGGCCAGTTCATAGGTTATATTTAAGAGGGAGTTAGATGTGGCCCTTGTGGCTAAGGGGATCAGAGGGTATGGAGAGAAGGCAGGTACGGGATACTGAGTTGGATGATCAGCCATGATCATATTGAATGGCGGTTCAGGCTCGAGGGGCCGAATGGCCTACTCCTGCACCTAATTTCTATGTTTCTATGAATCGGCGACCTTGGGGGAAAAAGAACTGTGAACATTGACTTTATTCATGCCTCTCGTGGTCTTGTACACCTCAATAACATCTACGTGGAGGAAGAAAGGTCCACCCCACTGATGCCCGTGTGTGTGTGTGTGTGTGTGTGTGTGTGTGTGTGTGTGTGTGTGTGTGTGTGTGTGTGTGTGTCTGTGTCTGTGTCTGTGTCTGTGTGTGTGTGTGTGTGTGTGTGTGTGTGTGTGTGTGTGTGTGTGTGTGTGTGTGTGTGTGTCTGTGTGTGTGGGGGAGGACGGAGTCTGTGTGATAATGTTATAATTAAGCCAAGACTTCCCTTTGCATGACTGTAACCTGCAGATGGATTAGCTGTAACTGTGTAAAGTATATGACTGAACTCTGTGCGTACTCTGCGCTTTGGCCAACGAGAGTTGTTTTAAAAGTGCTATGTAAATAAAAGTGACTTGACTTGACTTGACTACATATTTTTTCTTGGAAATGTTACAACGAAATGATGTGCTGTATTTTTGGAAGAAGCACGTTGAACACTAGTTGATCCACTCTGTCAGTCAGAGAGCTACAGTAGACGGCATGGAAATGGGCCGTTTGTGCCAACCAATTTTGGCCCAATTTCCTCTAAACCTCTCCTACCCGATCCTGTCACTTGACCAAATGTATTTTAAATCATAAGTACTTGCAACACCTTCGTAAATATGCTCTGTACCCTTTCCAGCTTTTAGGCATCGTTCCGATAGCAGGGTGACTAATACTCAGAGAGCCAGTGTCTTCTACAAATCAGGTCGTTACATTCCAAATTGTTCTGACATGGACTGAAATACAAATGAGTTCCTTTCTTTGGCAATCATTGTTTAAGCTGCCGAGCCTCTGGTATATCTGGACAACTTCCAGATTGGAAAACCTTCCTGAATCCCAAAATAAAGTTCAGTTTAGATTAGTTTAATGTACATGGAAACAGGCCACTGGGTCCACACCAACCATTGAACACTTGTTCACACTCGCTCAGTTTTGTTGCAAATTTTCATCCACTCCCTACCCCTTGGGGGTGAATTTACAGAAGCCAATTAAAACCTAAATACCTGCACACCCTGGGATGTGGCAGGACGTTAGAGCATGCGGAGGAAAGCAGCGTGGTCACAGGGAGAACGTGCAAACTCCACACCGTCAGCACCCAAGGCCGGAATCGAACCTAGGCCTCTGGCACTGCGAGGCGGCTGTGCTGCCACAAAGCACGGAAGATATCCTGAATAAGAACGGTAACAAAAATGACCATAGAGTTCGCCTTTCATCAGACAGTGATCAAACAATTTTTTACGGAGCCACTCAAAGGGGTTTCAGGGAGAAGCCCAAAAGCTCGGAATATTTTAAGGAGGAAAGGATGGTTGAGAGGTTGAGGGAGATCTTTCTGGTGCGTGGGGTCTTGCTAAACAAAAGAAAAGCCAGGAAAATCAGGGACAATCAAGAGACCCAAAAGAAAGAGCATTGATGCCTTGTAGGGTTGGAGAGTTTGTGGAAAGTGACATAAACTGGGGGATGAGAATTCAACTTGGAGGCTTTAGTTAATCAGGAATGAATGTGCGTGACTTGTGATACCTATGATCCAACAAACATAAATATAACTAATCAGACCGTAAATTTATGGTTCATGTTGCTTTTATTTGGTGCGGTTGGGCATGGGTCTAACTTATTAGGCTTTTACTAGGTGGAGACATTTTTTTACCCCAGGGATCATGAATCATTTGCGACAGGATTGAGACGATGACAAGCTGCTGTTTTGCAACTGCTTCCAATCTTTTTATGGGATTCGTGTCAACTGAGCGCAGCACTTGTTCCAGCTTGCCCATGAACCTGCTTTGCAATCAGTTCCAAGTGCTTTACATTATATTATTTAGATACAAGTAGACCTTTGAAAAAAAACCATTATAATCAGTAATGTCACTCCTGAGCAAAGGAGTGCTCATTTAAAGTTATTCTGCGACTATAAATCAGGCAAATGCTTCAAAGAGATTTGAGTTCTGACCCTTATCGCAAGGTAATGATTTCTTAACATCAATCCACTTAAAGGAATTGGGAGCACATTGACCAAGGGGGACACGGACATTATTTCCCCACAGAGTTGAGTTGACATTTCTTTCTGTGGCACAGCTTATATGCAGAGTCTACTGTTGGTGTTTTGCCCAGAGAGTCTACAGTTTCCCCATATCTGTTGGATGCAAGAGGCAAATAAGTTCCTCAATGGTCGGTTGGATGGACACACGGACACACACACACACACGGACACACACACACACACACACACACACACACACACACACACACACACACACACGTTATATGTATTGCAACGGAACAATTAACTTCTTGCTTGCTAGAGCTGAACAAGCCCCTAAATACTACCACAGTCTGATAAATATGTAATAATCAATAATACAATAACTTAATAATCATAATACTAGGTAACCATAATAGTGCCAAACCTAAATCCGTCGTGCAACCAAATACACAGTCCATCAAGAGCCTGATGCTTGCTGTGAAGACGATGTTCTTGAATGCTTATGAATGAAATGGAGAAATGGAGACTCCTTTGTCTTTCTGACACAATAGATATCCAGCATCCAAACCCTGTTCCAGAGGAGAGGGGTTTTTCTTGACTCATGTCTGGTTTGCTATACACTATTGAGCACAGCCTATGGCAGCTGCGCAGAACGGCAGTGGAAAGAGCCGACGGCATCATGCTAGGCCAGGCCAACCCCTGCTCACCAATCGAGTGCCACCAGGATACTTGGCCTTCGGGTGAGAAAATAACATGGTGTTTCTCCATGGGGCAAGATTGGACTTTCCAGTGGCTTGGATGTTGCAAGATAGTATTGGAATGTGACGACTGTGTGTGCGTGTGTGTGTGCGTGCTGTGCCAGAAGAGGAACTACTGTACTCGTGTGCAGTACAATTTGACTGGTTAGCATTTAACGGTGGAACAACAAATACACAATGTGCTGGTGTAACTCAGCAGGTCAGGCACCGCCGCTGGAGAACATGGACCCATTCATGTGTAGGCAATGCTGGTTAACACCAAAGATAGACACAAAATGCTGGAGTAACTCAACCGGTCAGGGAGCATTTCTGGAGAAAAGGAACGGGTGCCATTTCGGGTCGGCTGAATAAGGATCTCAACCCGAAACGTTACCCGTTCCGTTTCTCCGGAGGTGCTGCCTGACCCACTGAGATGCTCCAGCATTTTGTGTCTATGAACCTATTCATGTTCCCATAAAGATGCTTCTTGACCTGCTGGGTTACTCCAGAACTTTGTATCTTTTTTTTTTTGGTAAACCAGCATCTGCAGTTCACTGCACCTATGCACAGGGGACAATAATAAAATTACCAATTATATACTAGCAGTGTTGCTGCCTTGCTGCAAAGAATAGATGAGCGTTTGCTGCCATCTGGTGGGAGTATGGAGAGGTTTCGCTCGTGGTACCCAAGGAAGACTCTTCATTGAAGGCTATTGCCATGGGAATAGACAGTCAAGGGCCCAGGTTGAAGTTTCACCCTGACAATAGAGTCATGGAGTCATAGAGTGATACAGTGTGGAACCAGGCCATTCGGCCCAACTTGCCCGTACCGGCCAACAATGTCCCAGCTACATTTGTCCCACTTTCCTGCGCTTGGTTGATATCCCTCCAAACCTGTCCTATCCACATACCAGTCTAACTGTTTCTTAAATGTTGGGATAGTCCCAGGCTCAATATTTCATCTGGCAGCTTGTTCCATACACCCACCACCCTTTGAGTGAAGAAGTTACCCCTAATATTCCTAGTAAAAATGTTCCCCTTCACCTTGAACCTATGTCCTCTGGTCCTCAATTCCCCTACTCTCGGCAAGAGACTCTGTGCATCTACCCGATCTGTTCCTCTCACACCTTTGACAGTGTCACCCTCCCTCAGTTTGGCACCAGGTTGCCACGAAGCTCACACCCATGGTACTTGCACACTCCCCAATCCCGTGTCCACAATCAGTGTCCACACTGTGCCACCCTTTATGTTGGAGAAATGCCAAGCAGATTGGATGATCACTTTGCAGATTAAAGCACAAAGTGCTGGAGGTAGTTAGCAGGTCCGGCAGCATCTGTGGAGGGAAATGAACAGACAATGTTTCGGGTCAGACTGCCTGGTCCACTGAGTTATTCCAGCAATTTGGGGGTTTGTTTTGCACATAATTCCAGCATCTGCAGTATCTTGTGCCTCCACCTTACACACCAACTGTGTGTCGATTTCACAGGGGTGACACAGACCTCTCTGTTGCAGGACACTTTTATTCTCCAATGACTCCCACGCTGACATAGAAACATAGAAAATAGGTGCAGGAGGAGGCCATTCGGCCCTTCGAGCCAGCACCGCCATTCATTGTGATCATGACTGATCATGACATCTATCTGTGAACTCTTGCACTTGTATAGCAAGACCCGAGGACCAAACATCTTCCACCCAAGCCCATGTTGCAATCTTCCAGACTCAGGGCTGAGTTCCACAGCTTCAGGTAACTCCTGCATCAGAACTAGTCAATCAGCAAAGAACCGTCTACCAGAGAACGGCCCCTTTGGTCCACAATGTCCGTGCCAAACATGGTGCCAAGTTAAACTATTCTCCTCTGCCTGCACACGATCTATATCCCCCATTTATCTGCATATTCATCTGCCTATCTGAAACCTCTGAGTACCACTATCATATCTGTCTCCAACGCCACTCCTGGAAGCACATTCCAGCCACTCACCACTCTCTGCAAAATATCTTGCCCCACATATTTCCTGTCAACATTCCCCCTCTGACAAAGCTATAGCCTCTAGGCTTTGTTATTTCAACCCTGGGAGAAAGGTTCTAACAGTCTAGCCACCTATTGCCCCCTTGTTATTTTATTTCCTTTTATCAGGTCTCCCCTCAACCTTTGACGCTCAAGAAAAATAAAATTCAAGTTTGTCCCACCTCTCCTTATCGCTAATACCCTCGAATCTAGGCAGCATTCTGGTAAGTCCCTTCTGTACCCGCTACGATCTATCCTGGGATGGGCAACCAGAAAGACTGCGCACCTTACTCCAAATGCGGTCATGCCAAAGTCCAATAAACCTGCAACATCTTCTTCTTGCGTACACACCCTAAAGTTGCGGGACAACTTGTTCTATTAGATCTTATTTGAATGGGCACGCCGGGTTGATTGCATTTGTCGAAACAGGGCGGACCACGCGAAGGTTGCAATCTCCCACCCCATTCTGACTCTAAACAGGAGTGTCAACAAAGAAAATTGGATCCGCAAGGGTAGATGTTTGAACCTTGCCCAGAAGATTTGTGGTAAAAAAAATCTTTAAAAAAGAAATAGAGGGGAGATGTTAAGGGCCTTTTGCACAAAGGAATGCCCGCCATTCCCTATGCGTGTTCTCCAGGGATGCTGCCGACCCGCTGGGATACTCCAGCACGTCCCATCCTCAAGGTCAAGGTCATTAATGTGACGTCCCATCCTCAAGGTCAAGGTCATTCATTTTTACTCATCAACTTCATGATGGTTTCCTAACATTCCCAAACATCAACACTCCCAAGAGCACACGTCCCAGATCTCAGTCCACACCAAGTTTGACAAAATCTATGTGTCAATATACAGGATAGTAAGTAACACTCACAGATCAAACAACACTTGGATCATTCTCAATAGTTCATTCAGGTTAAATTAAATGAGCTTGGTGTTTTCTGGACAGGTGATCGATTTGCCAATTTAATTAGAGGCAATTAAAAGGGCTTGATTCTTATTTAAGCAGTGGCCATCGACCAGAACTAGAAGCTAATTAGTTGATATCTTGAGACTTAATTGGCCTCACCTGAATGTGTTTTGAGAAACCAATTGAAACAGTCGAGGAGTTTTTTTTTAAGTCTCTCCAGAGGAATTCAACATGGTAGATGAATGTTCAGGATTCTGGCATTATTGAAACTTAAAGGAGGTTTAATAACGTGGATGCTGTTTAGTGGAGGCAGCAGCAGTGCTGAGCCCATGACTTCTCCAAAGACAAGATGGCGTAAACGGATTGAAACCATCACTCCACGCACCATTGCAGGGATCTTCTCATCACGTGTTCTGGGTGTTGAGGATTCGGAGGAGTTGCCATCGGACAAGGCTGAGAGTTTGGTGCATGAATGGTGCGTGTGGTCAACTTGCAGACACGTTTTTACCTTGTTCTGGTTTAACCTTTATGATGTTGTGGTTTAGGTTGATCAGGGTTTTTGCTCCTGTGCAAAAGTGTTTTTAAGCTATTGATTTGCTGGTGCCTGAATGTTATTAAGGTTCCTTAATTTGGTTACACACTGCTGTCTGAAGTTAAGGCTACTTGAGATAAAATGGCAAAAGGCATAATTAGAGGGAAATGTGAGCTGACAATATTTTGTCACAATGATCCCTGTAAAGAACATTGAGTGGGAGTCTTCCCAACATCAAGTCTGAAGAAGGGTTTCGGCCCGAAACGTTGCCTATTTCCTTTGCTCCATAGATGCTGCCGCACCTGCTGAGTTTCTCCAGCATTTTTGTCTACCATCAAGTCTTTAGCAACTGTTCATGTTGATATGCCTTCGGTTTGAGGAGCTTGTGACCTTGCCTCTCTTTTTAAAAATAATGTTTACATCTTAGATATAACATAAGTTGGATGTGCCTATGTGCTTAACAGTATGGGAATAACACCTGTCTTGTAATTTTCTCTGCCACTAACCTTTTTTAAAATGAAAACAACTATTTATCAGGAGACCAGGCTAAATTAGAGGGCATAGACTTGAGGTAAACAGAAAGTTATTGAAGAGGGATCACCGGGGCAACCTTTTCATTTAGCAGGTAGCCTGTATCTGGAATAAACTGCCAGAGGAAGCTATAGAAATGGATACAATTATCACTTATCAGACAGATGTATGGCTAGGGAGGGTTATGGTCAAATGGGACTAGTCATTTGACTCGAGTTGCGAATCTGTGGAATTCTCAGCTGCAGAAGGCAGTGGAGGCCAATTCACTGGATATTTACAAGGGAGAGTTAAATACAGCTCTTGGGGCTAATGGAATCCAGGGACATGGGGAGAAAGCAGGAATGGGGTACTGATTTAGGATCAGCCATGATCATATTGAAGGGCTGAATGGCCTACTCCTGCACCTATTTTCCATGTTTTGTCCCATATGCCTGTTTGGACAGGGTGGGCCGCAAGCCTTGTTTCTGTGCTGTATAGAGCTGACTCTGTTCTAATGCTGCTGCTGCTGCCCTGTGTTTAGTTGTAAAAGATTCCAAACCAGTTTGATTACCTCACTGACTCATTACTTCCAGGCTCTGTCTTGTTCTGCCGTAAAGCTGCCAAGTTTACATTTTTTTTTTTCTCCCCCCCCCCCCCAATTTTCAGCAGTGACTCTGGGCAAGAGGAAGAGCAGAACAAAGTTCAGCTTGATGACTTCCAGAAGCAGATGATCAAGGAGCATCAGGAAGCGGTGGCATACGCAGAAGCACACGCTGACAAATTAAATGTGATCAAAGAGCGAGACAGAAGGTAGCCTCACTGTATTAGACCTCATCGCATCCATTAACTTGCAACTTCATCCTATTTTATAAAATTCTTCAATTATTTAAAATGTGCCTTTCTGTTGATGGGGATGTATCAGGGCCACTGATGTTGAAAATGTACAATGGTGGGGCTGTTATGAATATTTCTTAATGGGGACAATGAGCATTGTCTGAAGAAGGGTCTCGACCCGAAACGTCGCCTATCTCCTTCGCTCCTTAGATGCTGCTGCACCCGCTGAGTTTCTCCAGCTTTTTGTGTACCCTTAAATTGTATTTGCCCCTTTTGCCTTTTATTCCAATCTCCCCTAAAGACTTTTTTTTTTCTTAAGTGTAATATATCACAGTGGAATAAGTAGCAACGTACACATTTATTATGAATGATCTAACCCTTCTAACGAGCCTAGTAGTATTGGGGCAAATCCCAAATTTGTGGTGGTTGGAGTGGGGAAGCAGGACTTGCACCCCCTCCATTCTCCATGCGGACCAATTTAGCTTATTGGTCGAGTCCTCTATGCCTGCATTTGGCCCATAGGCCACTAAACCCTTCCTATCCATATCTATACAAATGTATTTTAGAAAATGGGTGCAGGCGTAGGCCATTCGGCCCTTCAAGCCAGCACCACCATTCAGTATGATCATGGCTGATCATCCAGAATTGGTACCCCGTTCCTGCTTGCTCCCCCATCCCTTGATTCTTTTAGCCCTCTTGAACTCTCTTGAAAATATCAGTGAGTTGTCCTCCACTGCTTCTGCGGCAGAGAATTCCACAGTTTCACAATCCTCTGGCTGAAAATGTTTTTCCTCATTTCAGTCCTAAACGGCCTACCCCTTATTCTTAAACTGCGACCCCTAATTCTGAACTTGTGGATTAATTCTCGAAAAGTCATATTTGTATCTACTCATTGTATTTGTATCTCATTCCGGATAGACTACTCGGAGTGATAACGTTTCCCCTGAGGTGCCTCTTGAATCTATCCCCTCTCATCTTGAGGCTATGCCCTCTAGTTTAGAATCCTCTGCCCTGGGAAAAAGATCGAGTATTCTCATGATTCATTGTCTGTCATGGTCTTGTACATCTCGGTAAGGTTACCCCTCAGCCTCCTACGCTTCAAAAAAAATGGTTCCAGCCAATCTAACTTCCTAAGGGTAAATTGGGATGCTCTGTAGACGGGGAGAATAACATGTACAAGACCTTTTTGCATATACTTGGTAAACGATGCCCAAGTGGTGCTAGGTCAAGGAATCGAGCCGTGGGTTCATTTTCTGATCTCTGCTCTTGCAAATGGATTGGCTGCAGTGATAATACAATTTGATGATTTTAAACCAAGGACATGGCCAAAGACGTCAAGGTTGGGCACACAGGTTGCTGTGGGAGCAAACTGGTCCAAGTTATCGTCTCTAGGAATCGGTTGGTCACCCAGAATATAGGGTGGCAAGTGTTGCTTCTTTCACACCAGCTAATAAGGTTAACGAGATACAATGGATGCAGGAGTAGGCCATTCGATACCCACCAAACGATTGAGCATTTTTAGCCCGCATCTCCTACAAAAGACAACCCATTTCATTTTTTTTAAATCAACCAGGAAACGGATTAAAATTAGCTGCGATCAGCTTCGTGATTTGCTGCCCAAGTTTGAGGGACGAAGAAATGATATGGCATCGGTGCTGGAGATGACTGTGAAATACCTGGAGCTTGTCCAACTGCTTGTCCCCCCATTGCAACAATCTAGAGTGAGTACCCGGTCCACTTTTTAGAAACCTTCCTGCAGTGTAAGTAATTTGACCCATTAACTTTATGCCAGCTCAAAGCAATTCCCTTGGTCTAATTTTGCCCTGCGTTCTACATTATTTAGTATCCTCTTCTATTTATTGTTGCGAGTATAGAGGTACAGAGAAGTGCTTGTCCTGCATGCTATCTAGTCAAATCATAAAAAAGTACAGGTTGTAGATTGTCCAAGTCAATGAAAAATCCAAACTTAGCCAAAAGAGATTTTTTTTTGTCTCAATTTAAGGCCTGGTGTCCTGATAGTGCTGGATCAATGAAGTATGGGTCGGCCAGGTCCAGTGCGATACAATCCGTTCCTTCCACTGCAGCTCCGTGCAGCTGCCGCAGGCTGCGCTCGATCCGCTGGCGCACCCGGCTACTGTAGGACCTCCCTCGGCCACCTCTGCCAACGCCATGGCCCGCGATCCTCGCAGTCACTCTATCCATCACCTCCAACAGTCGCCCCTCCGCATCTGTGTGTCGAGGTCACCATGTCATAAGGTCATCAGGAATAGGAGCAGAAATAGGCCATTGGGCCCATCACGTCTACTCCGCCATTCAGTCATGGATGATCTATCTCTCCCTCCTAACCCTGTTCTCCTGCCTCCTCCCCATAACCTGTACTAATCAAGAATCTATCTCTGCCTTAAAGATCCACTGACAGCATTCAGTGGCAAATAATTCCACAGATTCACCACCCTCTGACTAAAGACCCCTTTCCTGTGCTGATCACAGATGTTTAGGTTATTTTCTGTCTCCTTGTTCAATGGCTGCCGTTGTCTCCGAGTCGAGGCTGATTAAGACCAAGGAATTACATTTTGGCTGCTGAATGTGTGGCTTCGATGAGCAGGAGTGGCCAAGCAAAACCAGTTCAAATCTAAGATTTAGCAGGGAATTAAAGTTTGACAACTTTTGAGCTTGCACACTTGTATTCCTATGACTTGTAAATTAAATCTATATTCGAATTTTCTAGACCTTGTCTTTGCCCGAGAGTCTGTATGGAAAATGGCAAAAACCCGCAAAGAATGGACCAACATTCTTGTATTCTGCACGAGAGGGAGACAAGACGAGGGGACAGAGAAAATCGTTCTCCAATGGGTTTGTATAATTTTTTAGAATTACAGTATGGAAACGGGCCCTTCAGCCCACAGGTCCATGCCAGCCTGCGATCACCCCGTACACAAGCACTCTGGGGGCAATTTATTGTATACTGAAGCCAATCAACTTACAAACCTGGACGTCTTTGGAGTGTGGTTGGAAACGGAAGCACCTGGAGAAAACCCACATGGTTACAGGGAGAACGTAATAACTGTACAGACGGCATCTATAGCTGGGATCAAACCCGGGTCTCTGGCTGTAAGGCAGCAACTCTATTGCTGCGTTGCCATGCCACCCCTTTGTTGAACATCAGTAGTTTACAGGCCTGTCCCACTTTCCCAAGTCTTCACCAAAGTTGAAAGGACCTGAAGAAAATAATCTAGATTTAATTAGATCTACGAACTCCTCCTCCCCGACTATCTTTTTACTTGTGGACTTTTTGTCCTGCTGGAAAAAACGTCCCGACTTACCTGATGTCCCGAGTACCCAAGGCTGGCATAATGAGCCGCTACGATATATCTACGGACTCCTACGGCCTTGTTACGGACTCGCTGAGGGCATTCTCCGAGTTTGAATCGAAGGGAGAATTCGTGACCAACTCGGGGAAGTGGGACAAGCCCTTAACTTCCTTGGTTGCTATATATCCAACACTTGAGGAAGGTTGGATGATCTGATGTACAATATATGCAAACCTTGCCAATGATATAAGAAATAGTGCTGGAGGAACTCAGCAGGTCTGGCAACATTTGGGGCAGGAATGGACAGATGTTTTTGGTTTAGACTCTTGAGTCTGATTCAGACTGAAGAAGGGTCCTGACTCAAAACATAATTTGTACATGCCTGACTCGCTGAGTTCCTCTAACTGTGTTTTACTCAAGATTCCAGCATCGGGAATCGCTTGTAAGTAATGCTTGTGTTCCCAGCAGGTTGTATTAATTATCATATTCAAGATATTGGGTAATGAATTCTAATGTTCCTGGGAGGCTGAAGTATGAGAAAGGAAGTGATTTTTGTAGAAATCCCAGAGTGTGCAGTCTGGTTCATTAATTATTCCTTGCCATGTTAGCTGTTGCTTTTGAAAGGAGCTTTGATCATCGTGTTTGTACCTTCCTAGAGATTGTGCTGATCAATGATGTAAACTACAACAAACTGTGTCTCAAATGACAGACTTGGCCGTGAACCATTAATGTGCCCGGCTGGTGGACATTGGGTCCCGAGATCCTGGTTCCATCCTCATCTTGGGTGATGTCTGTGCGGAGTTTGTTGCTCCCTGTGGGAGTACAGGATTTCCCCAGTGCTCTCGTCCTTGCTCCCAATTCCTCCTGATAGCTGGAAGGTGTGTGTGTTGGTAGATTACTTGCTTGCTATAACTTGCTGTTGGTGTGTAGGTTTAACTCCTATTCTTCAAAAGCAGGAAGAGTAAAGGACATCTGCCCAGCAACAAACTTGCAGGAGAAATCTGAATAAATCTTAAGAGCACAGAGTTGAGTTTGGAGATACAGCCCCTTAGGCCCACAGTCTACACCGGTTAGTGATCCCCACACATTAACACTCTCCTACACACCCTAGGGACAATTTACACTTGTGCCAAGCCAATTAAGCTACAAAAATCTGTCTTTGGAGTGTGGGAAAATCCCTTGTGGTCGTGGGGAGAACGTACAGACTGCACCCGTAGTCGGGATTGAACCGGGTCTCTGGAGCTGAAAGGCAGCAACTCTGATGCTGTGCCACTGCAGCCCAATTCTGGCTGCCCCATGGGTACGCCACCATGCCAGGCATCTCCTGGAGTCTATAACATTGGGATTCTGAGGGTAGAGTTAACTATTTCTACTTCATTTCTTCAACAGGGAAAGGGCCATACAGATCTCAATGGGCAAAAAGCCAGGCTTGGCTGGAGGTGTTGCCATTTTCCAGGATTTGATGCAACCAAGTGCCCCTCTTGCTTCAGGTTAGCTGATGCCAGTTGAAGTATCACCAACTCATCCATGTCGACACTAAACTGGGCTAACAGCAAGACAAATTGGGGAGGAGGGACAGGAAGAGTTAATTAGTTTGAATGCCCATTGGTAGAAAATGTTCCCATTCTCCAAAAACATTTCTCAGAATCATAATTCTGGACAAATGAAAATAATAAGCATATAATTTAATTGTTGAAATGATTGAAATTTTACTCTTCATTGTACGAGATTGATATTGTAGCACAGAAGGTGTGGTATGATCTTAAAGGTGTATAAAATCCTGGGGGTAATTGGGTGAGTAGTCCTTTGCCCAGGGTTGGGGAATCGAGAACAAATGGGCATAGGTTTAAGTTGAAAGGGGACAGATTTAAAGGAACCTTGTCCACAGCACTTTTCTAAAGAGTTTGGTATTACATTTTGGGATTTAATTGCTGCTAATTTCAGTTTTCCAGGGGGAGGAGCACCAGCATCAGATGGCCAGTCCTGCAATCCAAGGCCATATGATGTCCTTAAAGGTAAACGTATCATTGTGATGCGGTAAATTCAATAATTTACATTTGTTTGCTAATCCATACAGATTAGGGAGCCTCTCTGCTCCACCCAGCATTTGCCACATAATGGGTCTTGCACTAAAGGCTCAAGATTCCAAATACAAAGGTGATGCATTCCAGATCCCACCAACCATATGTGAGAAATTCTTCCTCATATCCTCAACAGTTAAGCAAAATTTGTATGTTATGGGTTGAATTACCCATGCCTGAAGATTCTGAAACATTAAGCTTTTTACATGTGGTATCTAACTTGCATTGCTACCAGCATTTTCTCAGATTATCAACATCTGTAGTGTTTTCATTCACAGGTAAACATTTCATCAGCACTACTTGCCTCTGCTCTCCAAAATCAAATTCAGACACTTAACCTTTGTTCCCCAGTGGTAGATGCCACCCCATGTCACTGAATCATTGAGCACTGAATACTGCTGCAAGCAATGTATCATTACTAATTTCAACTCTGTCAATTATATCTTGAGCTCATTAGCCTTTATCTTTTGCACCACTATCACTTCTAAAATATTGCATATACTCAAGCCCTTAAAATAATCTATGTATAAATCTGGGTTATTTGAAATTTCACTACAAAAACCTCTTTCACAGCTGACAACTTTGAAGAATTCAGCATCGCCTGTGGATTCAAATGGTCCCAACAAAAGTTGGACTTCAGAAGCAAAACCAGCAATGGAAACATCACCGATCTATGAAGCGGATCTGGATACCTTGGCAGCTGGAAATTACTTTGAGAACTGGCCAGAGGTAGCATCACCTGCAACGACTGAGGGTCAGTGTGCTGGAGAAATTGCTGAAGAGGACGTGAACCTTTTGCAAACTTAACATTGATTATTTATTGAATAACGATTGAATTATTAGCCACACATCTACAAGTGGCCTAACAAGCATTTAAAAATGTTTGGCTCGATGATTAGTCACTGTATCGAATGTAACCACTGATTTGCATT
Organism: Okamejei kenojei; assembly: GCA_035221665.1. NCBI lineage: Eukaryota > Metazoa > Chordata > Chondrichthyes > Rajiformes > Rajidae > Okamejei > Okamejei kenojei. The sequence goes on from CM069163.1 coordinate 18,612,798, forward strand.
AAATAAATTTGAATTCTTTCTCTGGACAAGGTTGGATTAGTTATTATTGGAATATTTGACTCGATTAGTTAAATTGAATGCTGGAGGAAACGTTCTACTTTTTTTAGGAAAATGCAGCAGAGCAAACCCCAAAAAGTGCCGGTGTAACTCAGCAGGTCTGGCAATATCTCTGAAGAACATGAAGAAGGTGGCATTTCATATCTGAATACTTTGCATGTGAAGAAGGGTCTCAATCTGAAAAAAAAAACAGTTATCCACGTCCTCCTGAAATGGTGCCTGATCAGTAGTTCGCTTTGTTGCAAGCCAGCAACTGATGTTCCTTGTTTCTAGAGCAAGCCCAATATGCTTTAAGGGGAGACATTATATTTCATGTTTTGACTATCTTTAATACCCAAGCTCAACTACCAGTATGGTAACTGGTTTATTGCAATAGTTGTGATCCAGTTGATTAATATATTCAGACGCACAAGTTCTTCTTGGACATGTTTTTATTCCAAAGCTGGTTCAGTATTTTTGCACTGATATTTAAATACTATACAAGTCTTAAATACAAATACAGATACAAGAGTAATTTTGTCAACAACGGAGTCATTAATGCATTTACTATATCAGCAACATAGATTCAATGAAATTAATTTAATGGATACTTTATGGAAGGGTTTAAGGGAAGAGCTAAGGGTCTAGAACTCAAAGGGAAGATCATTAACCCTGGAATTGGATTTGGAGTGCCCATGAAGTCAACTATTTAGCACTACAACCATATCTGGAGATTTCAGTGTTTGGCTCTACAACTGAGGTAGGAGCTGGCTGTTCAAGCCATGCGCGAGGACATTTTTTTTAATGCCGACTTTAGTTACCAACTGGCTTTTGTCATTGAGATTGTAAGATTAACACCAGCACAGGGTTAAGCTTGGTTTTGGAAATGTTCTTGAATGCCTGTTCCCAATGTCAACCCTATGCTTTCTCTTCAGAGGGAAAACAAATTTGGCATTAGTTGAATTAAACCAGAAAGCCAAGTCTTGTCAAAACATAGCATCAATCTTCGTTTATAGACATCAAGAAATTATATCTTCTACTGCAGGCTTGTGTGTGTTTGCTTTCATGTCTATGTATTGTATACAACTTTGAATTGGATTGCCATTTCTCACCCATTCTTTATTTCAAAGTCAAGCTATCGATCTGTTTCCCCACTATTTCCTGTGTCTATCTCAATGTCAATCTCTGCTAGTAAGAGCATTCAGCTACTTAATTTATTTTCCTGCAGTGTTGGTTAATGGGTACAACTATCAAAATTAAATCCAAAATCTTGCAACTTTAGCATTTTTAAATGAAGTTGGTTAATTTAAGGCAGCAGGTTTATTTCACTAAGATTAAAAGGATGCCTCCGGTTATTTTAAAGAGCTCCATCTTTAAATAGAACTGTTAAATATTCAAATTAGGTAAGACTTGAGCTCTAAATTTAAATAGAACTGCTAACTATCCAATGTATTCAGCAGTTCTGTTGCTTCATACATTCATCCCAGCAGGAGGTCTTCTGCACATTATAGCCAAGTGTTTAAATGAGCAATTCAGTGCCAGGTTGTTGAGTAGAACATGCATACTGGATCCACTGGAATGTGTCCGTTCACCAAATGTGCGACTCGCATTGTGTCATCTTCACCACTCCAACCCACCACCAAGACGTCTGTAGTTCATGCTTCCGAAGAATCTGCAATGATGGCGTTTAATCTATTAAACCATGATAACCTGCAAATAAAAAAATATCCTGGGCCTGACTGATTCTCCAAATAACACTCTACACAACTTAAAATTATAATGAGTTTAATTTTGAGATACAGCATGGAAACAGGCCATTCAGCCTACTGAGTCCACACCAACCAATGATCATGAGTTCTATCTTGCAATACCAAGGACCAATTAAGCTACAAGTCTTATGGATGTGGGGGAAAACCCATGCGATCACAGGAAGAATGTACAAACTGCAGACAGCACCCATATTCAGGATTGAACCCAGCTCTCTGATGCTGTAAGGCAGCAACTCTACTGTCCGGTTGGTCATTTAGTTTATTTGCCTACAGAATTTGCATAAATTGCCTATTAAGCAAGTAGGGCAGTGCCTGGATTGTAATACCTGTGGTATGTTGGATGGAATTAGTCAGTAAAGTTGCAGAAATGGTCCGCTAAGTATTTTGAAACTTATTTATACCTCCATGTATTTGCATCGGGATCAAAGACTTCAACGCTTTTCAAGTAGGTTGTGCCATCAAAGCCACCAACAGCCATCAGTAATCCATTTACAACCGCAAGCCCAACCTGTGCGTTGCAGAGGACAAAAGGAAAGCTATCGATTGCCAGAAACAGCGGTATTTACTTTAATAGATTTTCTATAAAAAATGCAAACTGGCTGGTACATAGGAAACGCCGTTGGTAATAGTAAGATTAAACGAGAACTACCAGTTTGAAGATGATCTTTATTTTATGAGGAGTAACGATGAGGGATTACGTGAAGAACCCCGCCTGACGCTGGAACGGCATACTTCAACAGCAGCGGCATGAAAAACACAGAACATAATAGCCAGAGTAAGATAGTAAGGCTTCTCATAGATTTAGAACTACCAGATCATCATTTATTTTTATGAGGGTGGGGAGTGGAGGGCAAACCGCAATCCCTCATCGTTACTCCTCATAAAATAACGATCAAACTTCAAAACTGGGTAAGTTCTCGTTTAATCTTACTATTTTTTTTTTTTTTTTTTTTTTTTTTTTTGTTTACCATTCGAGTCACGTGAGTGACTACGTGAAGATTTTGAAGCTTTCTGTGTTTTTCATGTCGTAGATATTTATTCCATACGACAGTCCGGCTCATTCAACACAGTAACGAGCGAATAACACATTTTTCCCCAAACATTGCCTCAAGTTATGTGATAAATTATTTCACATTATAAAAGAATAAAAGTAATGCCCTTTCCATTGAAAAGCAAGTTTATCACAAAATATCAATTGATATATATATTTTGATGGTATGACAAAGCAACAATTATAGAGAACCCAACACTCTGTGTCCAACTGACCACCATGACTGGTTCCTTTTTACTTTAACATTAATTACACCCTCCTGCGGCCTTGCATCTTTTGCTCGAGCGGCTCATCCCGTGCCATTCCTGTGAATGTATCTACCTCATTAACAGAGTGATTTCCACCTTTCAGTGTCTAGTTTCCACTGAGTGTATCCAATTTCTAACCATCTAGAATACATTCCTCTAGAACCATCAGTTTTTACTGAACCTAATGTGGTTTTTGTGTGTATAAGTTAGTGCTGTCTCAATTTACCACAGAGACTCTTACCTACTTCAACATATTTCATCCAATGTTCACACACACGCACACGCACACGGCGGCACACGCACACGCACACGCACACACACACACACCTTAAGGCCGACAGGATATGCTTATAGTTTACCTTGGTTTCAGCTCCTCTTGGTGTGCTTTGTTTGGTAAATTCATAAACATATATGATAATTGCAATCTGTATCCACATGCAATTATTTTTAACGTAACATTTGCAATGTTTGCACTCTTATATTGATACTAAAGTATCAGCATTATTATTTTCAATGTTAACTTTTTTGAATCATTGATAGAATTAGAGTCCATTGCCTAAGGCAATTCAGGATTATTTATCTCCCGACATATATTTTTACTTCCACCAGGTTTGTAATTACAGCACTAATTTTGCAGCCGACTCTTATAACCTTCCAATTTAATGTAAATCAAAGATAACCCATGACCATGACCTCATTAGTGCAAGTGCTGATTCTTTTATCACAGCATAATTGTTCCTCCAGTATTCTGTTTAACAGCCTTGAACTGGTTTAATCCTTTCGACAATGTTTTAACTTGCACAGCTGACCCATTTTAATTAATTCAAGTACCTGTAATATTGATTAACAATTTGTTTAATAGCAACTGTATTTCCATGTTCTAGATGTTTCCATTCTAATAAAATGATCTTACACTGTGAAAGTGTATATAAAATGATGTTTTGTATGGTTTATACCATCAAATCTTTACACTGAGGTAATTTTTATAATATATATGTACGTAACCCCTTCTTTATTGGAGTTACTTTTGAGTGCAAACCTAAAATCAATTTTTAAGGTTTTCTTATACAGGTGAACCGATCCTTCCTTAGTTATATTAAATTAACGATCATAATACACCTGTAATCCCCTCACAATTGGAGATTTCATGAACTTATTTTGTAACAAGATGTTTGCACACTCTTTCAACGTACTTCAAGCCTTCTTTTCCCCCAATTACATGGGTTTTTGGATAAGGCTAATGTTGGATTATACCACTTCTGCCTTGTTTTGATCCATTATCAAATCTTTCATTGGATCATAGTTTTTCCCCCAAGTTTAAAGATCTTTGCCTTTGTTTTGATCCATTAATCAAATCTTTCATTGGATCATAGTTTTTCCCCCCAAAGTTAAAGATCAGTAGTCTGTTCTTTTTGTAATCAATATCTTTGATTTATCATAAGGCAGGTTTATTCCATAATAATCAGGAGTTTTAACATAACCTGATTTATATTGATCTGCGAATCTAGAGTGCAGATTTGTAAATTATATATATTTTTCCCTTTGAGCTCCACAAACTGATGGCAATTTATTTTATTTTAAAAGTATTAGTTATTTGCACAACGTTTTATTTTATTTTTATTCTTCTTTTTGAATAGTAATGCCATGCACCAGTTTTTTGAAATACTTTGAAATTGTATTTCTTTATATCTCATATAATTTGAGACATGGATATCAAAACGGATTCAACCGTTGATATCTTTATAAAACATAAAAGTTTTATTCATATTCTGCTGTTTCATATCATTACAGCTTTGGTGAGTTTTTAGTTTCCATGTTTACTTTTCATGGCCTCACTCATCATTTAGTTCTGCTGTTTTAACCATAACAGCTTTTAGTGAGAGACCAACTAATTTTAGTGCATTTTTAGGGTCAGTTTTTCCATTTTATTTTTCACTGCCCTTGTTTCTCCTGAGTTTTTTCCCCTCAAGGAGACTACCTTCAGAAATATCTGAGGTAGATATTCCCACCAATTTCATCAATTTTTTTCCTTTTTATATGTGAAACCCCCTTAGGGTAGGTTAGGGAATATTTCCATTATTTTCCGTCTGAAGGCCTTTATTTAACTTTTTTAATTATGGCCTTTCTGACATTTAAAATTTCCCCCGCCCTGCCAAAAGTTTGTGGAGCATCTAAAACCTCCCCTAACGTATTTTTAACGGTCACCAGTATCGGAACTGGCTCCGTAATTAATCTCCCGTCCCGATCGCTGGGTATTCCCCCAGGACGTTCTTTTTTAAACTCCGTTGTTTTATACAGAGTATTTTTGTTCTATTTTACTCTTTTATTTTATTTTTGTTTTTAAAATTCATTTCAAATCCTCGTTCAATACACCAGGCACGGAGTTTTCCCAGACCCTAAAAGTTTTTCAACTGCACTTACCTGCCGGTTCCGTACCTACCGCTGTCGACAAGCTTAGCCTCTGCAGCTCTTCCTTCTGCCGTCAGCATCGACGTAATGCCGTTCCAGCGCCAGGCGGGGTTCTTCACGTAGTCACTCACGAGACTCCGAAGTAAAATCTGTGTCAATTTGCTCAATGCACGGGCCGTAAGTTGAGCAGAGTCTAGAAATGTCACATTAAAAAATAGCAATTTAAAAAAAAACAATTCTATTCCACTGGTTGCTTCGTGGATAATTCAAATTTGATATTTCTCCCAAATCTGTGAATCAGAAAATATGGGCAAAGAATTATTTAAAAATGCATGTTGAATGTTAGTGATCAATAGGTTATAGTGTACACCAGAGACTGCAGATGTTGGAAACTTGTGCTGGAGGAACTCAGCAGTACTGGAGGAACATCAAGGGGTCAGGCAGGATCTGTGGAGGGAAGTTGCTGCCAGACCCACTGAGTATCTCCAGCATTCAACGTACCCTGTGTTCACAATGCTGACAGCATGAGCATGGCTATAATCTCACGGTCATGATGTTCTTTGTTGTTGCATGGGAAGAAAGGAAGCCACACTTGCGTACATTCTGAAATTTTGTTTCCCTTTAGAATAAAGTTATTGTGCACATTACAGCAGAAATCAACTAATCCACATATCTCTAAAATTAATCATGTATTGTCTTTCTGCTGACTGGACACATGACAATAAACTGAACTTAACTTAACTGAACAGCAAGATGACCAATGTGCTTGCTAAAGAACAAAAAAAATCACATAAATAAGCAAATGCTTCATTTTAAGCAGGTTGTGAGAGGAGCAAAGAGGTACTAAGGGGTGGGAATGCCAGAACTCAAGGCCCTTCCTGGGGCTCCAATGGTGGATTGAATGAGAATGCAAGCATCGCAGAGGGGTTGGAGGAAATTAGGAGACTACACAGTGAATTTGAAAAAGTGAGATTTGTTCTACATGGACATTATGGGCATGGATGATGAACACTTTATTGTCACTTGATGAGGCACAGTGAATTTTTTTTTGTTTTGCCTACCCAAGCGTTGCAAAGAGTCACCACATAAAAGGTGTCGACAAGTGTTGGTACAGAATATAAGGATTACAAAAGTGGAACCAAGTGTGCTGTTATGATGTGTTAAAGAAGGAACTGCAGATGCTGGAAAATCGAGGGTACACAAAATGCTGGAGAAACTTAGCGGGTGCAGCAGCATCTAAGGAGCGAAGGAGATGGGCAACATTTCGGGCCGAAACCCTTCCTCAGACTGCTGTTATGATCTTGAGCATGAGGGGGCAGAGCAAGGGAAGCTAGCAGCTAGGTTGTTAGAATAATTAAGGCTTGAGGTCACAGAGGCATGAATGGCAGCAGACATGATGGAAGAAATAGTGTTAATGAGACATAATCAAAGGTGACAACAAACTAATGAATAGGGTCAGGTTGTGGATGATGCTGGGATTAATGGCAGTTGCTTTGGTCTTCTTAATATTCAGTCTCACCACACACAGATTTAGTATTTACGTACTCCGCTCCGTCTGGATGCCATAGCAACCACGGGAATCCACTGATTGCTTCTGAGGTTGTATCGCTCAGCACTGCTGAGCTCTGTCGTATCATCACGTCCCCCCCACTGCATAGATCACGTCCTGGAAGACAGCACAACCAAGGTGCTTCCGATTTGATCCCATGGGTGGACAAGGAGACCAGCGATTCTCCTGAGGAATGAAACGTTCAACTGGAAAGTACATGAACCCAAACAACAATGTCAATGGAGCAAAGTAGGCTGTGTGCCTATTCGTGGTAGCTCACACAATTTTAATGTTTCCAATTGCACGTTATTTAAGGTTTGTCCTGGCAAAGATGTGGGCTGCTGTTCTACCAAATATTGACTGGTTGCATCATGGCCTGGTTTGGCAAATTGAACGGCTAAGAATGAAGGGGACCGCAGGGAGTGGTAGACACTGCCCAGTCCGTCGGAGGTACTGGCCTGCCCACCATTGCAGGGGTCTTTAGGAGGCACTGCATCAAAAAGGCAGCCAATATCAAACACCCACACCAACCCTGGCCACATTCTCATTCTGCTACCACCAACGGGAAGAAGGTACAGGAGTTTAAAAACAGTGACCTCCAGGTTTATGAACAGCTTTTTCCCAGCAACCACAACATAAGCTCACATAAGTGAGAGGAGCAGAATTAGGCCATTCGACCCATCAAGTCTATTCTGCCATTTAATCATGGTTGATCTATCTCTCCCTCCTAACCCCATTCTCCTGCCTTCTCCCATTCTCAGCATCATGCAACACTAAACTCAACAACTATAATTTTCTATGGACTATGTCTTTGACTGCAATACAGATTGCAGTTTTGAACTATTATGGTTACATAGTATTACTTTTATAATTCATTATATTATTATATGTATTTGTCTGTCTGTGTTATTGCATTAGAGGGCCGGTTAAGATGCAGCAGTAAGAATTTAATTGTTCCATTGAATCAATTAAACATTCTCGACCCCTGGGAGTGTATATAAAAAGTTATTCAAACAAGCAAATGATCAAAGCAAGCCAATCCAATGAAACAAATCATCTGCTAGAGAAACTCAGCAGGTTGAGTGACATTTACGGAAGTGTAAGGGATTATCAACGGTTTGGGCAACTTCTCCCCCTCACCCCTCACCCCTCACCCCTCACCTTTCCACAGATGCCACCTGACCCGCTGACTTCCTCCAACAGATTGTTTGTTGCTCCAGATTCTGCCATCTGCAGTCTCTTGTGTTCCCAAGTTAATCAAAAACTGGCCTTCATAGCCAGAGGACTGGGAACAGCACTGAAGTTTCGCTGGAGTAATACAATGCATTGGCTTGACTGGAATACTGTAAATGGTTCTGGGCACTTTAATAATATCTTGGTACTGCAGGGTGAAAATGTCCAGAATGACACCTGGAATTCAAGTTTCAATAATCTAAAGTATGCCCTAGAATGTAGACGATTAAGACGCGACTCGATTTAAAAGTCAGGACATTGAGGGGAATTGTGTAAGAAGAAACTGCAGATGTTGGCTTGAACCGAAGATGGACACAAAAAGCTGGAGTGACTCAGTGGGTCAGGCAGCGTCTCTAGAGAGAAGATATTCCGTTACATTAAGGGGAATTGACAGGGTGGAAATAAATTCTTTCCACTCGTTCAGACCCATACACCAAGAGATGCAAACGCAAGCCAGGCCTTTCATGAACAGACAAGAACATTTCTCCCCTTAGCGGGTGTGGGAATCTGGAAAGTTTGAAAACAACTGACTTAGCTACAACCGGTCTCAAATTTACAATTGACAGTGTCGTTTATTTCATTAAAAGCTTTTGTGGGATTTTGGACAAAGTTAAATATATTGTGCCAAGACGCAGATCAGCTTCGATTTCATCAAATAGCAAAAATAGGGGACGCTGGCTCACTCCCATTCCCATAAGCTAAGCACTCTGGACAACCTTAGGCTGTTGAAAAGGCCACACACCTGCAACAGTGCGACCTCCAACTCTACGTCCACATCCTCACCCAGACTCGATACCACAGCCACATCTGCTTCCTCGGGGCCTGCCTGCGCCTCCATCTCATACCCCGTGGTTTCCAGCTCCAATTCCCTGCCTCCCAGGTCGGACCCCAGCCGGACTATCCATACCGACTGGCTATCTGCCGCCACATTGTACAATTCACCAACCGGGCACTAAGATCCACCCTGGTTGCAATGCGCCAGCACCAGCAGGACCTCGCATTGACTCTCCCGAATCTTCGGGCCTCACTCACCCAGACCTGCAACGACCCCAACTACACTACATCCTCCGGAAGATCCACCGCTTCAATCAACAATTCCTGTCCCACCTTACCTCCACCAAGGACCTGAAATTAAGCCCACGCCTCCAGGCCGTTCCAAGCCCACCGACAATCCCCCGACTCGACCTCCCGCAGGCCCCGGGCCCCCCCAACTCTGGCCCGAGCCGCCGGCCCGAGTCCCCCGACGCCATCTTGGCCACGAGGAGCGCCTCCAGGACTCACCAGACGCCGTCTTCACCCGACCACCAGCCGATGCTGCCTGACGACCTCCACCTGCCCACCGATGACGCCCAGCCCCGCTGCCTGCCGGTAACTCTGTTTATCTCCCCTCCCCGGTTCCACCACGCCCATCACCAGCACAACGTGACTGCCGAACCTCGCCGTCCCCCTGGGACCACCCTACCCCATCGCCGCACTGGGCTCAACCAGCATCGCCGTTGTATGGGCCCGCCGAAGACCACAGCCGCACCCGGGCCACAACCTTGCATCGCCGCCGGAACCCGGGCCCTACAGAGCATCGCCGCCGGACGGGGCTCCCCCCTCACGGCTGCCCGACACCGCACCCCACTCATCTCACAACGGTCGGCGGAACCCGAACTACGCCGCCCCACCGTAATCCACCCACGCATCGCCTGCGACCCCCCCTGACTCCCACTGCCCCGGACTCCTTCCTTCGGGTCCGCCGACCCACGACACTCCACCGCCCTTCAGCAACCCACAAGCCGTCGCCTCACCTGCAGACTGACTCTGCAGCGGCCTGAAGCCTCCACGTTTGCTAACTCCCACCACTGTTTTTGATGGCACTGGGTCCTAGTGCCCGTCTCCCAGCCTCCACACCCCCACAACACAAAGCTTTCCTCTCAGTTTCACTCACCTGCCTCCCTCTGCCACAACCCCCATCCTTGCCGCGTGTTTCACCTCCCCCCGGACCTCCCCCCTCTCCGACACCGAACGGTCTGTCCTCAGCAGAGGTCTTACCTTTGTCCCCTCCGTCCCCACCTCAATGAGTTCCGCGCCCCACCACGACTTGGAGCTCTTCTAACCGTCGCCTCCGCCTCTCAGCGTTCTTCCACGGGAAAAAGTCCTCGCCCCCCCACTGATGATCCCTTTTCCTTCCTCCAACGAACCCCCTCCTCGTGGACCCCCCCTCGTATACCCTCCGGCTTTAGAACTCTTTACCAGAAACTGCCGTCGGGACATCAACCGCCTCGACTTTCTTCCCACCCCCTGTCTCACTCCAATCTCCCCCCCCCCCCCCCCCCCCGAACGTACTGCCATCGATCCACGCCGTAACAACCCAGACTGGGTTATGAAACCCGCCGACAAGGGAGGTGCCGTGGTAGTCCTGGCGCGTCGATCCTCTACAAAGCGGAGGCCATGCGCCAACTCTCGGACACCTCCTCCTAACTTACCCCTGGACCATGACCCCCCCCACTGACGAGCACCAGCCCGCCATCTCGAGCACATAAACCGACTTCGTCAGCTCCGCTCCCTACCCCCCCCGAGCCTCCGACCTCATCGTTTCCCAGCCCCGCACGGCCCGATTTTTACCTTCTCCCCAAAACCCACAAACCTGACTGCCCCGGCAGACCCATTGTCTCTGCCTGTTCGTGCCCCACCGAACACATTTCCACATACCTTGACTCCATCCCATCCCCTTGGTTAAATCCCTCCCCACCTATGTCAAGACACCTCAGAATGCTCCGCGCATTCCACAGGCATTCTCCAGGCCCCCCATCCTTCTCATCTTTCACCATGGACGTCCAGTCACTCTACAACCTCCATCCCCCACCAGGACGGTCTCAAAGCGCCTCAGGTTCTTCCTCGACCAAGGAGCAACCCATTACCCGTCCACTGACACCTCCTCCGCCTAGCGGAGTTTGGTCCTTACCCTCAATAACTTCTCTTTTGATTCCTCCCATTTCCTCCAAACATAAGGTGTAGCTATGGGCACACGCATGGGCCCCAGCTACGCTTGCCTCTTTGTCGGGTACGTCGAACAATCCTTGTTCTCGGCGTACCAGGGACCCCATCCCCAACCTCTATCTCCGTTACATCGACGACTGCTTTGGTGTCACCTCCTCCACCCACACACAACTTACTGACTTCATCCATTTCACACCAACTTCCATCCGCACTCAAATACACTTGGACCATTTCCGACATTTCCCTACCATTCCTTGACCTCACCATCTCTATTGCAGGTGATACACTCCTGACCGACATCCACTACAAACCAACTGACTCCCACAGCTACCTGGACTACTCTTCCTCCCACCGTGCTTCCTGCAAGGACTATCCATTATATTCCCCTATTCCCAATTCCTCCGTCTACGCCGCATCTGATCCCAGGATGAGGTGTTCCACACCAGGTCCATCACAAATGTCCTCACATCTTCAGAGAGAACGGGGATTCCCCTCCCCCACTATTGATGAGGCTCGCACCAGGGTCTCCTCCATACCCGCAACTGCCCTCGCTCCCCACATTTCCCCCCACTCGCAAAAAGGGCAGAGTCTCCGGTCCTCACCTTTCACCCCACCAGCTGGCACATACAACACATAGTCCTCCACCAGTTTCGCCACCTCCAACGTGACCCCCTCCACTCGCACAATTTCCCATCTCCCCCCCTGTCTGCCTTCCGCAAAAAGACCGCTCCCTCTGCAACTCCCTTGTCAATTCTTCCCTTCCCTCCCGCTTCCACCCCTTCCCGGGCACTTTCCCTTGCAACCTTTCAGGACCCAAGCACCCTTCCAGTCCGACAGAGGTTCACCTGCACCTCCTCCAACCTCATCTACTGCATCCGCTGCTCCAATGCCAGATGATCTATATCGGTGAGACAAACGTGGAGGCTTGGCCGTCGTTTCGCCGAGCACCTCAGCTCGGTCCGCAATAACCAACCCGACCTCCGGTGGCTCAGCACTTCAACTCCCCCTCCCACACATTATTCCGACCCCTCTGTTCACTTCCTGGTTCGACGGCCAGAGGTGAGCAACCACCGCAGACAGCCTCATATTCCGCTTGGGGAGTCTGCATCCTCTGGGCTTGAACATTGAATTTTCTCAATTCTGTTTAACCCTGGTGTCTCCTCCCCTTCCCCACCTCCCCCTCAGCCCTCAGGCTCTCTCCTCCTCCTCCTTATCCCCCCTCCCCATCCTCGGCCCCAAAAACGTTGCTTTTCGCTCCTTAGATGCTGCTGCACCCGCTCTCCACCTTTTGTGTACCCACACAGCTCAGTTCTTTCGCACTACATCTAGAATATACCAGTGTAAAAGCATGAAATTTATGATTTAGTTCAGCAAATCCGTCTATCGTAGAACTCATCTCTTCCTCATGACTCAAATGACTTTGGGCACAATATGACTTTCCCTGACTCGCTTTAAATACACTAAATTGTGAAGATTTCCATATCTCTCTACGAACTCAAGAACATTGCTTCTCTGGCAGTACTCTACAGTGCAAAGTTTCGTCAAGCTGAGTGGTCGCCGATTTTACATGAATTTTATGTAGGAGAGGAAAGCAATTTATTTGGGGGGAGTGTCAGCATAAAGAGACAATTTATATGAGGCTCACTATCAATTTACTGCTAGGACATGTCCAAGCCAATCTACATCGCGGAGAGGGAGATTCAGATGAAATTGGATTGAGCTTTACAACTCAAGTACTGCTGGTTCCAACACTATAGCATTAAACCTCCCATTAATTCAGTAAGGATTATCACTGAAATTGCAATGGCTCGTGAAGGAGTTGGCTAAAAATGTTAACAACATCCTGGATCGAATACAGATTCACACAGTGTATAATCTGGAAGTACTGAAAAAAAACAGTCCTTTAAAAAAAATTAATCTACTTAACACTATGGATGCTGGAACATTGAAATAAAAATATAAAATGCTGAAAATACTTAGATCTTGCTTGACCTGCCAGCAGTTTCACAAATGTTTACGCAACTACAAATGTGACTAATCTTTGAAGGAATCTGTTCCCACCAATATTACCTGTATTCAGTGGAGAGGTTCCATCAGAGCCCCCTGTGGCGTAGAGATTTCCACCAAGAACTGCCACAGCCACTCCAGGGCGACGCGTGCTCATTGCGGCTACTCTCATCCACTTATTTTCCTTCGGATCAAACCTGGCAAAATAGTAAATATGCAACAAATCAGATTTTCCTCCATAAATCTCTTCTCATCAACTCTAATAGCGAGTACTCATCAGTCAGTGCATTGAGCGGGGGTGGAAGGTTGCAACCTTCACGTGGTCCGCCCTGTTTCGACGAATGCAATCAACCCGGCGTGCACAATCAAATAAGATCAAATGAACAAGTTGTCCGACAACTTTAGGCTGTGCGCGCCGTACGCAAGAAGGAGAAGCAATGCATTGAGTGCAAGAGTCTTCCTCTTCTTCTATTGCAATCTCCCACCCCTTAGCAAGAGTCGAGGGCGGACCACGTCAGGTGTCAAAAGGTCACGTTTTATAAGACTTTGGTTCAGCCACCTTTGGAGTTGTGTGCTGCCCTGCTTGCTCCATTACAGGAAGGATGTGGAGAGGGCGCAGAAGAGGTTTACCAGAATCTTTCTCATTCCCATTCCTCCAGGTGAATAGGTTCATGGGCAATAATGGAAGCAAGGTCTCAACCTTACAAGGTCAACTTTGATGCCAAGCAAGCCACGAGGAACTCTCATCCCGGTGGCAACGAAAGGCACAGTAGCGTGCCTCAGTGACTACCCACCGTCCAGTGACTCCGACATCCACCATCATGAAGTGGTGGTCATGATGCACTCTAACCTCCCAGGCAGCCTTGATCCACTGCAGTTTACCTGCCGTCATACTGGTCCACAGCAGATGCCATCTCCCTGGCCCTGCGCTCATCTCTGGAACATCCGGATACAAGAACAACTACATTCTGCACCATGGTGTCTTTCTCGTTGCACTACCCGTTGTACTGGTGAATGGCCTGATTGCACTCATGTGTGCCATGATCTGATTTAATTGTAATACGTGCAAACAAAATCTTTTCACTGTATCTCGGTACACGCGACAGTAATCAATCAATAGCAACATGGGCAGCTTAAACTACTAGTACATTTCACTACTTCCTGAAGATACGGTAAATGCTAACCCCCGTCATTTGGATAAAGAGTAAGCCACCTCTTTGCAAGTCAATAAATGTAGTTACTAGTTCGTGGGGAAATGAAACGTTCCTGTGGTCCTGCCTTCTGACAACTATTTCTAATCGCAGCCATTTCAAAAGACAGCTTTGTGGCGAACTATCTTCACCATGTTACAAGGGTCTGTGCCGGGCGGTTTACACTGGGCCTGGCAGCATTTCTGAATACCAAGCCCACTATCACCAATTACTTTATTCAGTTTGTCACTTGAACTTGGCGGATGCTGCTACTGATCCTTTCTCCTGCAAGTGGGGCCCTGTTTATAACCAGTTCCCTCAAATTCTTCTTTCAGCTTGTCCCCACTCACAGAACATCCACTGCACACTGAGAGCCCCCAAACTAGGGAATGGATTTATACTTGATGAACCTCAAGTAGCGCCAGGCCTTTTCTCAATGAATAATCAAAAAACATCCGTATTACACATTTACCAGTGGAAAACATCTACAATGTTATGATAGGATACTCCGTCTTGTCCTCCAACAGCATATAGGTATCCTCCTAGCTCTGTGACTCCAACACTGGTTCTACACGTGCTTGTTGGAGCTACATCACTACTCCATTGGTTGGTCTTGGGGTCGTACCTTTGCAACACAGCAGAAATAATATCGTTAGAAAAGACATGTTTGAGCAGGAGGGCCCCCAAAAAAAATTCTAACACCGATTATGATTCTGAAAGCAATCGAGACCACAGTAAAAAGACAGTTTTCACCTACTTCTCATTTTCGTAGACAGCAGTATAGTTTCTATCATGTGTACTTTTAGTATATCTGAAGACAAATAAAAACAAAATAAAAGGAACACTTAAGCAAATTAAGTAATCTGTCAGTTAATTATTCAATCACTTATTATTAATTAATCATTGAGATAGAATGAAATGGTGGACAACACTCTACCGATTCAATTAAATAGGAGGGGGGAAAAATGCAGATGTTCCTCCTGAAGATAAAACACAAATTCATGAGCAAAGACCATGCAAATTTGGATTCAAGCTTTCAGCAGAGAAGATCAAGGAGGATTATGAAAAAAACTTAGGGAATTAAACAAGGTAGCTTTGCTACAAGATTTGATTCTGCATTTACAGGAGTTGATTTGTTGTCCTTTTTTCACTGGTTATAACAGAACAAAATCCCTCAAGAATAGCTTGTAAAATATTGTAACCCCAACCCCCAGCATGTCAGTTACATTTTGTTAATAATTTAGTTAGTCAGTTGTCCATTTTGCTTTAAATATGCTTAAACATCATACATAAACAAATACAATTGGTCAGCAGTGCAAGAATGTTTAAAGGAGCACAGATGTGACTGGACAACTCAAAGTAGGTGTGCAGAAGTCAGAGTTACAGTTTAACATGACTAGACAGCACCAAGCTAGCAAATTGGGTTGGTCCTATTTGCCTGCATTTGAACCATAGCCCTCTAAACCTTTCCTATTCATATTTGTTCAAACCTTTTACGTGAGAAAAGCTGGAATACAAAATCATGGTAAAATGTACAGATATTACTATAATTACCCATGTAGTTAGAATTTATTATAGAAACAAATGAAGAATTTGCCGTTTATATTTATTCTCAATCCAAGCTGAAATTTTCTTGAATTAATCTAAATATAATTGAAAAATTCAAACTCCTTATACATTCAACATCATAGGCAGATCCCTAATCATTCTCCGGACTCTGCTGCAAGAAAACATCGCACCATCCCTTCTCTGCATCAATACTGTCCAACAATCTGTCAGCTGCACAGAGGATTGGAAGCCCGGAACTGAACATTGGGATAGTTTAGCTCCTAACAGGAGCACCACTGTAGCACAGAATGCGTTTTATAACAGTGGCATTCCTCATCCCACTCACAAAATCAGATTATTTTGCCAGTTCCGTGGGGGGCGTTAAATGTGTGATTTCAAAAGCAGCAACTTAATTTTGAAGTGCGATAAAAAATGCTCAAGCAAGCCACATACATTAAGCACATGCCATGTATAATTAATTGTGAAACATTCTCATGGTTTTTACTTCTTGGCTGAGCAACAGGCACCAGATGATGGACAACATTCTTCTCAGTTCACCATTAAGAACTATGTTTGCATACCAGCTAATGCAAGACAATTGCCTCCAATGGCAGGAGGTTGATTAGCAAACATCACATCTCCTACAATGCTACTCCAAAGTGATTGCAAAGTGTGTTTTCAGAACAGTTACTAAGCTACAAACATGAAACTTCAAAATGGTATTAGCTTAATTTAGAATCCTCCCAGCCCATGCACAGGCCTTTGAAACATCTACATTCAATTAAATTTGATAAGTTTCTAATTTCTGATTATTTTCTAAACTAATGTGGCAACAAATTGTAGTTACCCTCTACAAGGCATAAGTCAGGAGCGTGGTGGAACACAATATTGCTTGCCAAGATGAATGTAACTCCAACAACACAAGTTAAACATATTACACAATAAAGAAGCTAGGCGGCATAAACATTGACTTCTCCAATTTGCGGTAGCCCATGCTGTCTCCTACCCTTCTCAGCTCTCCCTCAGCCAGTGGCGGACTGGGTCAAAAAATATTGGTTGCCAGGAGACAAAGGGGGCCCACTTCATTAGGGGCCCACTTCATCAGGGGCCCACTTCATCAGGGGCCCACTTCATCAGGGGCCCACTTCATCAGGGGCCCACTTCATCAGGGGCCCACTTGATATAGGGGGTCCACTTCATTAGAGGCCCACTTGCCATCGGGCAAGCTGACACCTTGGCCAGTCCGCCACTGCCCTCAACCCTCTGGCTCCTCCTCTTCCTTTCTCCTTTCTTCTCCTCGGTCCACATCAGTCTGAAGAAGGGTTTCGGCCCGAAACGTTGCCTATTTCCTTCGCTCCATAGATGCTGCTGCACCCGCTGAGTTTCTCCAGCACTTTTGTCTACCTTCGATTTTCCAGCATCTGCAGTTCCTTCTTAAACACAATAAAGAATAGTGTTGGAAGGAACTGCAGATGCAGGATTAAACCGAAGTTAGACACAAAATGCTGGAATAACTCAGCGGGACAGGCAGCATCTCTGGAGAGAAGGTCTCGGGTCGAGACTGAAGAAGGGTCCTTATCAGAAATGTCACCTGTCCATTCTCTCCAGAGATGCTGCCTGTCCCGCTGAGTTATCTGAGTTACTCCAGCTTTTTGTGTTTATCTTACACAATAAAGCAGCCTGATTGATTGGGATCCTGTTCATGAATCTACACATTCACTCCTTCCACTACAGGCCCACCATGGTTACAGTGCACCTGTGAGATACAGTGTACTAATTCACCTAAACAAGTACTGTACGTCCCAAATCCGCTTAGGCAATAGGTGCCTGAGAACATCACTGTCCATGGCTCCCCCACAAGTCAGTCTAAGGAAGGGGACCAAAATGTTGCCTGTCTATTCCCGCCATAGACCCACTGAGTTGACCCACTGAGTTACTCCAGCACTGCATGTTTTGCTCAAGATTCCAGCATCTGCAACTCCTTGAGTCCCACATGAGTCATTTATCATCCATTCTTGGAAATATATATCCTGTCATTCATCATTGCGTGATCTAAATCCAGTGACTCCTTATCAATCAACACCGAATGTACCTTCACCAGGAGAACTGCAATGTTTCAAGGAGGTAGCAGTTTGAAAATGGCCATAAATGCAGATCGAACTAACGACATCAACATTCACAAAATGAACACGAACAGTAGACCAACAGTTAAATGGTTACATGTTCTTTAAGCTGCTTTGTAGCATCAATTATAGATGGTAGACAAAAAAATGCTGGAGAAACTCAGACGGTGAGGCAGCAATTATAGATGGAGTGAGAATCGCCTGTTCCTCCCAAATAAAATCACAAATTTGGGGAAATAGAAAGAGAATGGATGAAGAAACTTCTCCAGTTCTCTACTTAGGGCAAGATGATCTTCACTTCAATAACCAACTTTGGCTTTGCAACACTTAGTTAAAATAACTCGTGCCCAAATAACTAATGTAGAACATGTCAAGTCATGAGCAATTAATTCTATTGTGGTGTCAACAATTCTATTGTGGTATGCAGTCTGGTGCCTTTCTTTATGGGCTTGGTACTGGTACAGAGGAAGCTTATACTTCCTGCTTCAGAACTGTTTGATGGATTGAATCCAAGTTTATTTAGCATTAATTATTGCATTGGTTATAATAAGAGGACTATTAATGGTTCTGAACCAAAAACTTCCCAACTATTATTATCGATTCGGCTGTCAGCCTTGACTCAATGAGGCACTGAGGATATAAGACCAGTAACATTGAGCCACACCAGGCCAAGAAGGTGTTTACAATATGATCCATCCTTCCTCAATCACAATTTATCAGCGTATCCTCTATTCCCTGCTCCCTCACATGCTTGTCCTCCCCTCCTCTTAAATGCATCTCTACTATTTGCTTGCTTCAACCAGCAGCTTAATACATTCTCCCGATCCCTTGGATAAAGAAGTTTCGCCCAAATTCCCTACGGGATTTCTTGGATGTCATCTCCGTCAAAGGTCTCTGCTTTTTTTCTGTAGCCACTCTCAAAATATTTTATAAATTTAAAGAATAAAAGACTGAATTCCTAGTTCTGGTACCGCGAAAGGTGCAAACAATTGCTGCTTTCACCTTGAGTAACCAAGTCCAGAAAGTTAATTAAGCCAACTTTCCAAAATTGGTTAACAATCAAAATTTAAAGTTAGTTTTACCAGGTAGCAATAGCCAATTTACAACTCTACTATTGCCAGGATGAAATGAGTTACCAACACTAGATTCTGGTCAATATGGCTCAGTAGCATGGCTCGAGGTAATAATATGTTGCATGTTTCTTCAAGAAACAGAAATAGGTCATTTAGAAAATGTACCTTTCAACACAGTTGAGATAGGAAGACCCATCATGACCTCCAACTGCATATAAAAGATCATCAAGAACGGCCACACCAACACCACACCTACGCTTGGACATTTTTTCCATCATTCACCGTTCATGTGCTTGCGGATCATAGCGTTCCACACTGGAGATGGCATCACCACTACACCATCCGCCGACTATAAGGGACAAAAAAGTTAAAGGATATGATGAACAAAAAAAAAAGAATTTATATATAACAAGGTTTTGATCAGTCATCATTTTACTACATGTTCACTGGTCTGCGCTGTTCCCAAATCTCTGTTCATCCCAATCCAGCTGCTGTTATATATAAAGTAGATCATGTTACTTGGAAGTAAGGACTAAGTACTCAACCCATTTGGCCAGATGTTCTGATCAAAAAAATTAACGTTAGAAATCTAACACAAAAGCAAAAAATAATGGAAAAACCCCAATGATCAAGTTGTGGCCGTTAATCGGGTCCATCAGATGAAGCATCGTTACCCAAAATATTGACATTTTTTCTTTCCACAAATACTGCGCAAAATGTTTTTTCCCAGCGTTTTCTGGTTTTGTTTGGTCAGAAAGGCAGTTATGTTCAGTTCAAAATCTCTCCAGTTAATGATCGAACCATTAGACCCAAGTCAGGAAAATTTTGCTGAGAACGACTATTAAGTTAAAAATAAATGTCCATCGTAATGATTTACGGTGAGTTACTTTGTTCAGATTTCTAAAAATAAGACTATTGATATGACGCCAGATTGACCGAAAATACTTTTAAGTCCTCAGTGATGCAAATTATTTATTATAGGTTAGTGATTTTAAATAAACTATTAAACTCACTCACCAGCAAAAAGCACCTCTCCGCATCGAATAGGCTTTCGGGGTCTTGTTCGTGGGCCCTGCATTAGGGGTCTCTCCTGTGGCAGAAGCAGAACATTTTTTGCCTCATCCAAAAGATCTCTGAAGAGCACATGGAGTAGGAAGGCATGAGAAGAGGATGGTGGCATTGAAGACTCATGATTAAACAGTTCATCTACATCAGTTCATAAACAAAACACAGTCGCAATATAGGAACAGCCCAGTAGGCCACTCAAGTCAGTATGGACAAGATGGGCTGAATGGCCTGTTTCCGTGCTGTATAGTTCTACCACACTGAACAGAAACATATGGCACACAACACATTAACAAAAACCTTAAACCTCTGCCTAAGATGATCCAACTTATGGCCAGTCAAAAATAGAGGAAAATCCCCAAGTTATTACTTGGATAATTCCAACTGGAGGGCTACGATTAATTCACCATCCAAAATCCTAATGTTAAAAGTTGATGCAAACTGAATTTCTGCAGCTGCCCCCACTTCCCCTACAACTTGTATTGTGAGATCCCCAAATAGACTGCTCCTCCAGCTAATTCAAAATATTCCTATAATTGTTTAAATGATGATTTGAAGACCAATGTTCTTTTCTCTTACAACTGACTGGAGGGCAGCATTTACATGATAAGCAGAAAATCATTATTGTGCAGTTGAAATACAGCTATCTTTAATCCCACCCTGTAAATTCTCCCTTTAAACTGGTTTAAACTCTATTGAGGTAAATTTTGAAATACATATAATTTTTCAAAAGCTCGCCTCCAAAATAATGCACTTTGTTAGAACTATCAAAAATTGTGGTATAAATAGGGCACTAAAATAGTAGCCAAAAGCCATCAGGCATTTCTTTGGCCAAGTCAATACGCACTAAAACTAAAATAAATGCTTAAAGATCACTGAGAGTGACATAAAGATGGAAAGACTTTTCTCAAATGGGATTCCAAAATATTTGAGACTACAAGATTTCACTGATGTTAAAATGAGTTTGAGGTCAACAGTAAATACTATCCCAAGATCTTCATCAGACAGTTTTACTTTTCCATCCTCTGGTGATTAGACACTTCATACAATAATTGCTGTGGCTTCATAGCTACTTAAGTCTGGAAATTCAATTTTACAGAAATGTGCTGTTAATATTGTCCAACATACTAAAATAACCTTTCAAAATTTGTTTTGTTTTTTAAATGGAAAAATGAAGTCCTCATTAACCGCACATCCATTTCCATCGACACAAAATAGCCGGTTAAGTGTTCCTCTTTTGTACGTGGATGCGTGGACTAAGCGGGAGTCTACAAATGGCTTCAGTACCGACACCTACAAATGGGGTGGGAGATTGCAACCTTCACGTGGTCCACCCTGTTTCAACAAATGCAATCAACCCGGCGGCAACAAACAGAAGATCAAACGGAACAAGTTGCCATACGCAAGAAGAAGACCTACAAATGGAAGAAATAGTTGACTGGGATTCCTAAAACACGGACTAACCAGTTGGTCTTTCTGCAAACTAATAGTGTCTATGGTCTCACAGCCTAGTTATTAACTCTAGATTCCACGGGACTGCAATTCACAAATCGTAGTCATCTCTTCAAGAGAGAATGAAGAAAACCGATATCGCTCATATTTTTACAAAAGTATAATCTCGTCTGTATAACACCCTAGCTCAGCATGCAATGTATATTACCTGCACATCTCATCACTTTTGATCAAAGCGTCTGTTCCAACTGTGCCAACCAAGAATTTAGGACTCAGCAATGGCAGTCGAATATGTTGCAAGACATGAGGTGCAGGAAGGGGTGGGAGTGGAGGGGGAAAACGGAAGGGTGAAGAAGAAAAACTACTATCTCAGTGAAGGTATATGCAAGTTACAACGGTCAAAAAATTCAAAATAATCACTGTGTAGATGTGAAAAGCCCATTGTTTAGACTCATTTTCGAAATGTGGCCACTTATTGAAAGGTTGTTTATCATTATTCCCCACTGCAATTTGTCAATATGGTCAATTGGTACAAGTTACTGTGTGGCTGTCGGGCCTTCTATTGTAGTATCACTTGTTACTTACTTCATGGTCATTTGAAAAAAACATGCTGTAAAATGGGCTCAGACCATCCCCAATTGATTTACAGTCAATGGAAAAATGTCATAGTATAATCACCTTTTTAAAGTGGGAACACATGGCAGCCAATTTGCACGTGGCAAACTTACATATACAGCCATGCAATAATGAACATTCATTTGCAACCCGCTATTGAATTAACTTAGCAGGTTAGATATTTCACAACTTTTATTTTAAATGAATGTGCCAAAGTTCCAGGTGCTATATCCAATCCCTCTTATAACCACAAATACAATGTCAAATTAGAGAATGCTGTTCATTCCCAAACAATCTTTTCTCCCATTCAACTTGTTGAAACACTTGAGATAATTAAAACAAGAATGGCTTGCAGTCTGCAGCTGTACTGATGGGCTAACTGGTGGTGTCCCTCTATTACAGAGTGGAGTTGATAGTAACATTACGATTTCCAAACATGCCACTTAAAGCAGAAGTGGATATAACCGCCATAATTTCAAAAAAATTCACAGGAGAAAATCTGGTCGATTTCTTCAGTATAATCTAGCAAATTTTTTACCATAGAATTGACTCCACTGTAAAATACTCTAAAAGTCTTCTTTGGAGCATGACGTGAAAGTAAATGTTTAAAGGCCATTTAACCTGTAATTAAAGCGAAACAAACGCTGCACTTTCATGTTTCTCTCTCTCTGTGACATCACTGTCACTAAATGCTAGCAACCCCCTCGATTCATACACTGAAACAAAATAATATCAGTAAAGGAAATGTTCATGCCACAGATTGATAGATTTTCATCGCAGCTTTTATCAAGATTGGTGGCCACATAATCACTCAATATTATACACACAAACTTGAAAGTAAATATTGCCCAATCAGCATCTTTTCCAGGAAAAGTGTGGCGCTGTTTTATTTCCTGTGCTCTACTCTGACTGAGATGAACTTTTAATGCCAAATTTGAAGAGTTTTTAAATAATTATGGTCTTGCAATTCATGAGAAATTAAACTTACTATAAAGATCTGTTACAAACACCAAATGCAACATTTCAAACATTATTTAACCAAGGGGTCAGATGTGCTTCAGTTATATGTCATAATTGAAACCGAAGGTTTCTGTGTTAGGTCCTTCTCCAAAGGTCTGAGCTCAAAATCTACAGCGACGCCTAGGTAAGGCGCCGAGTCCCGTGTTTGAGGTGAGAGGTTAAATGAAGGTTCATTCTGCTCTCACAAGTGAAATTAAAAGTTCCCAAACCACCATCCAGAGGAAGGGCATTGGATTTGCCTCCAGTATCACACATGGCATATATCCCACTATCAACAACACCAATCATTTGATTCATATTACATCGCTGTCTGTGGGAATTTGCTGTCAGTGAATGAGCTACCTGTTTCCCAAATTACAAATACACTTTAAATGTAGTAATTTGGATGGCAAGAATTTTGAGATCTCCCGAGATCATGGAAGGCACAACCAAAATGAGCCGAATTCAGACCAACACGTCGCTGGGATAAGTAAGTAAGTAAGCAAGTAATTAAGTTTATTGACCAAGTATTCACATACAAGGAATTTGCCTTGGTGCTCTGCCCACAAGTGACAACATAACAGACAGTGACAGTTACGGATGACTCAGAAACGTTACTAAACATTAATGGTATGACTATCCACTTTTTCACACAATCAAGAATGACACCTGAGCAAGTTGTCCTCTCCTCTCTTGAATGTTATATTTGACCCAGGATACAACAGCGCTGTACACCTGCTCCTCGCATCGCACATTCAGTTCATCGCTGGATATAGTCTCAATCATCTGGTTTGCTGGCAGGAGCATAAACTCCTCACTCTCCATCACCTGCACAAAATGACAAGGGTGATAAAATGACAAAACCTTGGGTTTCAGTTTCATATCAAAACTATAGTTAAACTTGAAAATTGTACCATCAGAATGATCTTTTCAACCGATGCAGGAGATTCTGTGAATCCACTGCCTACGTACAACACAGACAAGGATAGTGATGAAACAAAATGTCTATAGCGTTATCAAGTGAGCTTGGAAGAGTAACTTCCAGCTGGGTTAGAATCTACATAAGAACGGAGGACAAGGGGAATCGTCGATCAAATAAATAAGCACATGGCAAGGCGACATATGCAAGTGCCGACTTCTGAAGAAGGGTTGCAAAGTGTCGTCTGGCCATTCACGCCAGATCCTGCCTGACTCGCCGACTTTCTCCTGCACCGTGAGAAACATTATCATCAAATTATTCTAGGATTCCACTTTGAAATCGTACGCAGTACAGGAGTAATTTCCATTCTAGCACCTTTTGACCATTATTCCAGAACAGACTATAGCATACTTTGAAATGATGGCTAAGACAGACACAAAATGCTGGAGTAACTCAGCGGGACAGGCAGCATCTCTGGAGAGAAGGAACGGGACCCTTCTGAAATTATCGCTGTTTACATGCCTCTGACTTTGGATGGAAACTCTTTGGATGTGAAACTGAACTGACCATGTTGAAATGTTACAATTATTTTTTTATAGTTAATGCATTAGCATCTTGTATAGCTTTATAAAAGTTGCTTTATTATTCATGACGAAACTGCAATTAAGGCATCACATAAATACCACAATATACACTAACTGTCGAAGGAATTAATTCATTGTTAATGCCATAATACTCTAACAGGAATGTGTAAAGCCA
This sequence comes from Okamejei kenojei, assembly GCA_035221665.1. Classification (NCBI taxonomy): domain Eukaryota; kingdom Metazoa; phylum Chordata; class Chondrichthyes; order Rajiformes; family Rajidae; genus Okamejei; species Okamejei kenojei. Next base: position 18,637,828 of record CM069163.1, read on the forward strand.
ATTATTTCTATACCAAGGCAAAGTCCGCCTTTTATTGAAGAGGTTATTTTTAAGTCAACAATATTGTTTCATAACAACAGCATTATCATACCACATACATAACAAAGGGACAATGTTTATGTATTGGCATCCCTTTCCTGAAAGGTGGCTGCTGCATAGGAAGACCTGCATTTCACCAGCTAATGAGCAATCCAGTGGTATTAAGAGAAAGCCAAATAAAACCTTGGCCAGCCGGCCGAGTTGTATTCAGCTCTGTGGGACTGGGTGGGCCCAGACCTGCAGGAAGTGTACAGCGACATGCTTCTAGCCGGCAGCATGCCAGACTCCATGAGTCAAGTCAAATCACTTTTATTTATATAGCACATTTTAAAAAACAACTCTCGTTGGCCAAAGTGCTTTACATTGGTATGAAAATAGTATAACAAACAACAGTGGTTCATAGATTAAATACAAACATCACTACATACATACAGCCCTCGCTCAGAGGACGCCAAGAAAGGCTTGGGAGTAGAGATGAGTTTTTAGTCTCGACTTAAAGGAGTCGATGGAGGGGGCAGTTCTGATGGGAAGAGGGATGCTGTTCCATGAGGAAGGGCAACATCACCCTAATCCACAAGCAGAAGGGGGAGATGAAGGAAATAGGAATTGGAGACCCATCACATTGTTGAATGTTGATGACAAGATCCTGTCTAAGGCCATCGCCAACCGCAACGTCTGCTCTGGGACGGGTGATCCACCCGGACCAAACCTGTGCTGTACCTGGCAGGAAAATCTCGGACAGCCTAGCGCTGCTGAGAGATACCATCGCCTACGTGCAGGACAGACGGGTGGACGCGTGCCTAGTCAGCTTGGACCAGGAGAAGGCCTTCGACAGGATATCGCGCACGTACATGAGGGACGTGCTCTCCAAAATGGGCTTTGTGGAGGGAATCAGAAATTGGATCCAACTGCTCTACACCAATATCTGTAGTGCAGTCCAAATCAATGGGTGGGAATCAGACAGTTTCCCCATCAGGTCTGGACTCAGGCAGGGTTGCCCTCTCTCTCCTGTCTTGTTTGTCTGCTGTATTGAACCCTTTGCCGAGTCCATCAGGAAGGACTCGAGCATGAGAGGAGTGACATTGCCAGGCAGTGGGGGCATTCAAGTAAAGACCTCCCTATACATGGACGATGTCGCTGTCTTCTGCTCGGATCCAGCATCGGTCGCAGACTGATTAGTATCTGCGACCAGTTTGAGTCGGCCACGGGAGCCAGGGTGAACCGCAGGAAGAGCGAGGCCATGCTCTTTGGCAACTGGCCCGACAGATCTTCCGTCCCCTTCACCATCAAGCCTGACTTCTTGAAGGTGCTGGGGATCTGGTTCGGGGGGGCTGAAGCGTGTGACAAGAATTGGCTGGAGCGGATAGCCAGGGTGGGGAGGAAGCTGGAGCTGTGGAGGCAACGCTCCCTCTCCATAACGCGGTAAAAATTGGTCCATCAGGTGTGAGGTGCTCTCGGGGCTGCTGTACTTGGCACAGGTGTGGCCTGTCCCTCCCTCCTACGCCACAGGGATCACCCGGGCCATCTTCCAGTTCATCTGGGGGTCGAGGATAGACCGGGTGCGACGGGCCACAATGTACAAGTCAGCAGACAACGGGGGTAAAAGCGTGCCCAACGTCGCCCTCATTCTGATGGCCACCCTTCGTGTGTGGCTGCATCAGGCGGAGTGTAGAGCCAAGGCACGTGGCACCAAGTGTCACTACCTGCTGAGGTTCTACCTGTCCCCGGTGTTGAGAAGGATGGGCCTGGCGCAGGTGCCACGCAATGTGCCAGTCAGCTGGACATTGCCGCCCCATCTGTCGTCTGTGGAAGGGTTCTTCCGGACCAACACCTTTGACCACATGTCCATTGGGCAGTGGTCAGCACAGAATGTCCTGCAGGCACTGCAGGGAAAGGACTCTATGGATCTGGTTCCCAGAGCAGACTACCCAGCTTGTCTGGCAAAATGCCTCATCGCCAGAACTCACCAACAAGCACCAAGACCTGGCTTGGCTGGCGGTGAGGGGAGCCCTCCCAGTCAGATCCTTCCTGCACCGTCGGAACCTCACTGCCAGCGCACGCTGCCCTCGGGATGGCTGCTATGGAGAGGAGATGCTTGCCCACCTCTTTGCAGAGTGTGGATTCGCAAAGAGAGTCTGGAGAGGTCTGCAGGGGTCCCTGTCACTGTTTATTCTGAACAGCTTCGTCTCTGAGATTTACAGACTGTTCCCAGGGACGCATTCAGAGACTGACATCGAGTGCTGCTGGAAGGTCATCAACTCGGTGAAAGATGCTCTTTGGTCTGTCCGAGCGGTGCTGACCACCCAGCGGATGTCCGTCGGGGAATGTTGCCGACTGGCCCGCTGCAGACTGCAGGAGTACGTGCTGAGGGACGCACTGAAGCTCGGTGCAGCCAACGCCAAGGCTCGGTGGGGGAGGGCCACAGTCTAGGGTCCTTCCGCTGCTGGACATGGGGGGCACGGTGTGGTGGAGACGCCCCTCAAAATAAGGGAAGGGATTCCCACGCCAGTGGGCCACATGAGTGGCAAGGGTGTGGAGTAAAATTGTGATTTGGTGAAACTGTATTGAATGTATGTATAGTTCCGAGAACATCGGATGGAGTTTTGTATGGATCATGTATTGTATGTATTTATTTCTCGAATAAAGTATATTTTGAAATTTTAAAAAAAAAAACATTTAAGGCTACACACCAACTGCTCCCACTTCCTATCATTAAGACACTGATTTTGGATGATCAGCCATGACCATATTGAATGGCGGTGCTGGCTCAAAGGACCGAATGGCCTCCTCCTGCACCTATTGTCTATTAATAAGCTTCTTAATAAGAATAAGGGGTCGGAGATTTAGGACTGAAATGAGGAAAAACTTCTTCACCCAAAGAGTTGTGAATCTGTGGAATTCTCTGCCACAGAAGGCAGTGGAGGCCAATTCACTGGATGTTTTCGAGAGAGAGTTAACTGTTAGGACTAAAGGAATCAAGGGATATGGGGAAGAAGCAGGAACAGGGTACTGATAATGGATGACCAGCCATGATCATATTGAATGGCGGTGCTGGCTTGAAGGGCGGGATGGCCTACTCCTGCACCTATCTTTCTATGTTTCTAATCAGTATCGACGAGTTAGCCAAAGAGCCTGTTTCCATGCTGTATGACTCTCATGTCCTGAAGGCAACACAGAAATGTGGATTAAAAATAACGAACACGGACACATTTCTTAATCCGCATTTCTGTGTTGCCTTCAGGACATGGAGTCGCGCAGCATCGAAACAGGCCCTTTGGCTAACTTGATCATACTGACAGAGTCTGAGCAGATTTGAATGATTCATATTCATATTCTTGACAAGGAGTTAATTAACAACCATTGACATGTTGAGGTGTCCTTTATCTGGAGTAAAAACAATTTCAGTCCATTTGAAAATGGATAAATATACAGTAAGATGTGAAATGGGCTAAGTTCACTTTTAACCAATTCCAGTACCAAATAACTGGTGTTAGTCATGTGCTCTCTCTTCCCACTCTCTAGTTAAATGTGTTAAATGTGTAAAATGTTTATTCTCAATATGACTCTATTTGTCAGTTTGTCAAGTTAATTGCCCAAAATAAAAACGGGCCATTCTAGAAACATTCAGCAGGTCAGGGAGTGTCCTTGGAAAGAGAAAATGAGGTAACCTTGGAAAGAGAAAATGAGTGAACATTTCAGGTCCAGGTTTCTCTCTCATTTGTATTCTCAAAACAAAGCGTGTGTGTGTTCGGATAAAGAGAATGGGAGGATGACCAATTATTGCCCCCCCCCCCCTAAATAAAGAGTATCAACAACCTCCAAACCAGTATCAATGTGACTTTGGTGCTGGAATAGTTGACCCTCTGGGCCCCATTGTGAATGCAGTCAGGGAGAATTATGCAAGGCTGGCTCTTAAAATGGATGCTATTTATTCAGAGATGATTGCCTATCTTGAAACTTTACACAGCATCGCTTTATTTCAGAAAATAGCTGTACCACCCACCCACACAATGCACACAGGAATGGAATTGTGCAGCACTCATACTATTGCCAATCCAGATCCCACCGCTTCATCCGTCAGGTTTCAGAAATATAATAATTTTCCAAATAGTTCGCGGTGAAGAGGTGGGGCCTCGTGGACAGCGCCTCCTGCGAGTGTGGGGACGCAACGCACAGAGTGGAGCACACTGTCACCAGTTGCCCCAAACACCGGCCACCAAATGGTGAACGAGGTCTGATTGACCTGGACGATGACACGTTGGCCTGGCTCGCCTCGATGGAGCTGCAGGTCTAAAAGACACACGACCGAAGAAGACAAATAGTTCAAAACTTGGGGAAATAAAGCGAAACCTCCCACCTCTTGGAAGTTGCGCTGTGTGAACTTATCTGCCACACGCAGCAACTCCCTGCACGCGTGAGTGTCGGCGAACGCACGATCGAGACGGATCGAGCTGCCGCTTTAAAAGTCACAACAGGTTTCTTGGATCTCAGCCAGCTGCAATAAGCAAGCAGCCGGCAGCAACATCGCCACACTGTTCTCCTCCACAATAATCTGTGACGTGTACGCAGATTCTGTGAGCAACTCCATGGCTCGTTCATCGATGCCTCTGATGAGAACCTGCGCCTGTCGACTTTCCGCAAGTTCGCTGGGGTGAACATTGCGTGGAGGTAGGGACTGCAGGCTGGTAGCACCACCCGATGGGCGTAGATTCCCATCAAGCCAACAACGCGCGCGACATCACACAGGCCCTGGTTGATGGCCTCCACAGCTGGTTGATGGCATCCAGAGTAAGCCGTGGGTGTTCGTCAGAGACATAATGCAAGCGCGCGGGTTGAGGCAGACCCTCTGGAAGTCGGTTTGCATCACCAGCTGTACGTCTGGTCACATCCATTCCTGTCGCCACCGGAGACATGCAGAGACCTAAAAGGTTGGATGAACATTCCCATTAGCTAAAACTTCATTGAAACTCAATTGGTAAGCATGCATTTATTCTGCAAGATTAACGATCTTCTTTGCAATTTGAACTTTTCTGCATGCCACAACTATTCACCTCCAAAAATTTGATATCATCTTCAATTTTTAAAAATTATGCTTCCAAGTTGCAATGTCATAGATTCAGAACATAGGACAGCCCGGAGGAGGAATAGGCCCTCCCTTCTGCCCACAATGTCCATCACAAACATGATGCCAAGTTAAACTAATTCCTCTGCCTGAATGTGATCCACGTCACGTCATTCCTCGCATATCCATGTGTATGTCAAAAGCCTCTTAAACATCTGTTTGAGAAGGAATAGCAGATGCTGGAAAATCGAAGGTAGACAGAAATGCTGGAGAAACTCAGCGGGTGAGGCAGCATCTATGGGGCGAAGGAAATAGGCGACGTTTCGGGTCGAAACCCTTCTTCTTCTATCCTATCTGTCTCCACTTCCATCCCTGACAGCACGTAGCAGGCACCCACCGTACTCCATCAGTCTGAAGGAGGGTTTCGGCCCAAAACGTTGCCTATTTCCTTCGGTCCAATGATGCTGCTGCACCCGCTGAGTTTCTCCAGCTTTCTGTGTAACCCTTGATTCTCCAGCATCTGCAGTTTCTTCGTTAACACCGGGTTTCTCCAGCACTTTTGTCTACCCACCATACTCATCTCCTTCAACCGTTGCCACTCTCACCTTAAAGCTATGCCTTCCAATATTTGATATTCCACCCTGTTAGAAAGGTTCTAACTGCCTATCTACCTTTGCATCTCAATGTTACACACTTATATCAGTTCTCTCCTCAGCCTCCGACACTCCAGAGAAGACAATCCAAGTTTGCCCATCTGTTGTATTATAGCATGGAAACGAGTATTTGGGCCCAGGTCCACGTCAACCATTCACTGCCCACCACCCCTCTCCTTCCACTCATAGTCTTCCCTCTGTACTGGCTTTACCAGTTCACCCCCCCCCCCCCTTCTCTCCTTATCTGACACCCCTTTTTGGCTCCTTTTCACCCCCAGCCTTTGTCAGCTTCCAATCCCAATCCTCACCTGACCTGTGTCCACACATCATTTGTGGACAAAAGTGCTGGAGAAACTCAGCGGGTGCAGCAGCATCTATGGAGCGAAGGAAATAGGCATGGCCTATTTCCTTCGCTCCATAGATGCTGCTGCACCCGCTGAGTTTCTCCAGCACTTTTGCCTACCTTCGATTTTCCAGCATCTGCAGTTCCTTCTTAAACACTTCCACACATCATTTTGCCAGATGGTGTCCAGCCCCCCACCTCCCTTTTCCAGTTTTTTCCAGCTTTCTCTCCCCCCCCCCCCCCCTCCGGTACCAACATTCTGCACTCAGCCTGAAGAAAGGATCTCGACCCCAGTACTGGGTCTGTCCATGTCCCCCTCCCACAGATGCCGCCTGGCCCGCTGAGTTCCTCCAGCACTCGATGTGGTGCTTCATTCACCCCGCTGACTCCCGGGCAAAGCCGTTGTAAAGAGGGGTAGAGACCCGTGGAGGCACGGCAGGCCGGGCATCGTCCCGGGATCGTCGCCTGCCCACCATTCCACCCACCCGACCCCGACCCGACCCCGACCCGAACCACGACAAGCCGACAAACACACTATCTTACACACAGTCACCGACCCGAAAAGTCCCCCGTCACCCTACCTCTCGTGACGCAGCTGTCCTCACACACAAGGCACACTACACAACTGTCAGTCTCAGACCCGAAACGAGTTCACCTATCCCTTCCTCCTCCACTTCCTCTATCGTTCTGCCTGCTCCCGCGTCTGACCTACTCCTGCATCTGGTTGTTCTGCCCTTATCTATTCTCACACTTGTGCCAGGCTGAGCTTCCTCCCCTTCTCCTTTCCTTGAAAGAGAAACCTCTCCCTCCCCCACAACAAACAATCCTCCCTTCCTCTCTATCCCCTCTCCCTCTCTTCTTATCCCTCTCTATCTTTTTTTTCCTCTCTCTCTCATCCCTCTCCTCCCACCTCTCCTCCCCTCTCCCCCTCTCCTCTCCCCTCTCCCTCCCTCCCTTCATACGCCTCTACGAGCCCTCCATCTCCTCTCCACCCCTCTCCAATCCTTTCTCCCCCTCTCTTCTCTTCTCTCTCACCCTCTCCTCTCTCTCCTAACATCCATTTCCCCCTCCTCTCTCTCAACCCTCTCTTTCCCGCATTCTCTCCCCCTCCCTCCCCCCCTATCCCCTCTCCCCCCCTTCTCTCTCCCCCCTCTCTCTCCTCTCTTCCCCCCCCTCTCTCTCTCCCTTTCACCCCCCTCTCTTCACCTCTTTCTTCCCCCCCTCCCCCCCCCCACTCTCTCCTCTCTCTCCCCCTCTTATCACACCCCTTCTTCCTCATCTCTCTCTCTCCTCCCCTCCCCTCTCTCTCTCTCTTCCCCACTCTTCCCCCTCTCTCTCACCCTCTCTCCCCCTATCCCTCTCTCCTCTCTTCTAACCCCTCTCCCCCTCTCTCCTACCCCTCTCTCTCTCTCTCCCCCTCTCTCCCACCCCCTCTATCTCACTCCCCCCCTCTCTCCCAACCCTCCCCCACTTCCCCACCCTCTCTCCCCTCCCTCTCACCCCCACCGTTCCCTTTTCCCCTCCCCTCTCTCTTACTCCCCTCTCTCTCCCCCCCTCCTCCTTCCTTCCCTCCCTCCTTTCGCAGCCTCCCTCTCTATCTCTCTGCAGGAACACCCCCCCCAGCGCAATCCCCATTGGCTCTATCCACAGTCTTCTGTGATCTGATTGGTGATGCACCCATTCGTCTCTACAGTAACAGCTCTGTCGGCTCTCTTCCCATCTCCAGGCCCCATCCTCTCATCTTCACCATGGACGTCCAGTCACTCTACACCTCCATCCCCCACCAGAACGGTCTCAAAGGCCTTCCGGTTCTTTCTTGACCAGAGGAGCAACAACCATACCCGTCCACTGACACCCTCCTCTCCCTCACTTCTCTTTTGACTCCTCATTTCCTCTGTAGCTATGGGCTCCCCAGCTACGCTTTTTGCCTCTTTGTTGGGTACATCGAACAATCCTTGTTCTCGGCGTACCAGGGCCCCATCCCCGACCTCTACCTCTTACATCGATTGACTGCTTTGGTGTCACCTCCTGCACCCACACACAGACTGACTGACTCATTCATTTCACCACCAACTTCCATCCGGCACTCAAATACTTGGACATTTCCGACACTTCCCTACCATCCTTGACCCCCTCTCTATTGCAGGTGATACACTCCTGACTGACATCCACTACAAACCAACTGACTCCCAAGCTACCTGGACTACTCTTTCCTCCCACCCTGCTTCCTGTAAGGACTCCATCCCCTATTCCCAATCCTCCGTCTACGCCGCATCTGCTCCCAGGATGAGTGTTCCACACCAGGTCATCAACAAATGGCCTCAATTTCTCAGAGAACGGGGATTCCCTCCCCACTATTGATGAGGCTCGCACCAGGGTCTCCTCCATACCCCGCAACACTGCCCTCCTCCCCATCCCCCACCTCGCAAACAGGCAGAGTTCTCCTCACCTCACCCCACCAGCCGGCAAAATACAACAGATAGTCCTCCGCCAGTTTCGCCTCCTCAACGTCCCCTCCCCCCTCTCTCTCCCCCCCGTCTGCCCTTCCGCAAAGACCTGTCCCTCCGCAACTCTTGTCAATTCTTCCCTCCCTCTCCCGACTCTAACCCTCCCCGGGGCACTCTTGGCAACCGCAAGAAATCCCTTTCCTTCACCTCCCCCCTCTCCTTTCTCCCTTCTCCACAAGAGGTTCACACTGCACCTCTCCAACCTCATCTACTGCATCCCAGCTCTCAGATGCCAGATGATCTCTGAGAGACCTCGATCTTTCGCCGAACACCTCCGCTCGGTCCGCAAAGACCAACCCGACCTCCTGGTGGCTCAGCACTTCAACCTCCCTCCTCCATCCGTACCCGACCTCTCGGTTCCCTGGGCCCTCTCCACGGCCAGGCAGAGTGGAGCAAACCCGCAAGTGGAGGAACAGCAAGTTGGAGGAAACAGGCACTCATATTCCGCTTGGGGAGTCTGCTCCTTTGGGCTTTGGGGTTTTGGAAACATCCAATTATGTTAACCTCTGCCTCCATCCCCTTACCATCTCTCCTCAGCCCTCGGCCCTCATTCCCTCCCCTAATCTCCCTCCCACCCTAGTCGCACTAGTTTCCTCCCACCCACTTACAATGGCTCCCTTTATCCCTTTTTTGCATATCTTTCATTCCCCTCCACATCACCGTCTATATCTCTCGTTTTCCCTGTATCCCTCCAGTCCCTGAAGAAGGGTCCCCCCTCGCCTATCTCCTTCGCTCCTTAGATGTTGCTGCACCCGCTGAGTTTCTCCAGCTTTTTGTGTAACCCTCGATTCTCCAGCATCTGCAGTTCCTTCTTTAACATCCCTTATACGTCCCTTATCTGTGCACATTTGGATGCAATGGTTAAGCTGCAAACAATTCTCAAAACGCTTTGCTGGAGATTCTGTTTTCTTTACTGAGTAAATTAATTTTGCTTCTCTGAAATGGTTGCCTTGCAGTCAGTCAGATAATCGCTCTCTGCTACAAAAAACAGTGCTTTGGGGTCATTTTTCTTCTGAACCATGGCTAAATGTTTTTTTCCACATAGGTCAAAACTACCATCTGTTTTAACCACGCCCCAGATCAATAGTTAGATCTTCAACAAACACGTAGAAACATAGAAAATAGGTGCTGGAGGAGGCCATTCGGCCCTTCGAGCCAGCACCGCCATTCATTGTGATCATGGCTGATCGTCCCCTATCAATAACCTGTGTCTGCCTTCTCCCCATATCCCTTGACTCCACTAGCCTCTAGAGCTCTATCTAACTCTATCTTAAATCCATCCAGTGACCTGGCCTCCACTGCCCTCTGTGGCAGGGAATTCCATAAATTCACAACTCTCTGGGTGAAAAAGTTTTTTCTCACCTCAGTCTTAAATGACCTCCCCTTTATTCTAAGATTGTGGCCCCTGGTTCTGGACTCGCCCGACATTGGAAATTTTTTCCTGCATCTAGCTTGTCCAGACCTTTTATAATTTTATATTTTTCTATAAGATACCCTCTCATCCTTCTAAACTCTAGTTAATACAAGCCTAGTCTTTTCAATCTTTCCTCATATGACAGTTCCGCCATCCCAGGGATCAATCTCGTGAACCTACTGCCTCAATCACAAGGATGTCCTTCCTCAAATTAGGAGACCAAAACTGTACACAATACTCCAGATGTGGTCTCACCAGAGCCCTATACAACTGCATGGGTTGATATGCCGAACAATAAAAGTACATTCAGATCTATTTGATGTTGACCAGCAGACAAGTGAGACAAAAATGGAAAATCAATCACACACACTTATCTTTCAGTAATTGTTTTTGCCTACAATTAGAAAACAATTTGAGTGTAATTCCCTCCAAAAACCTGAATGCATAAAAGTATTTAAAAGAAAAAGCTGATGTTTTTAAAGTTAAATGGATTTTTTAAAGGAGCCATGTGAAATTGTATAGTTTTAGGCCACAAGCAGGTACTCAGGACTGAGTTTTGTGTAGTAACTCAGTAGGGTTCAAGTTAAGTAACCCTTTTCTATTACCGTTTTATTTATCAATGGCATTAACACCATCTCTAATGATCATTCAACCATGTAACTGCACAGACTGTATATTTAACTGAAATAAATATCGAAAAATTCACATTACCACGTAATCTACGGTAAAACCTCATGTGCAAATTCCACACAGACAGCACCCAAGGTCAAATGATACGAGCATTGTGTCTCTCACATTGTGAGGCAACAGCTCTACCAGTGGTGCCACTGTGTCACCCTCAGTTGAATCTTTCATAAATCTGTAGTTCTGTGGTCATAATTACATGATGAGTTCGTGTGGGTTTAAAAAAAATCCTGCTCTTTAGTGAAGGCAAATTTCAAGAGAAGCCATGATTTGAACCCAGCTCTCTGAATTGTTAGTCTTAAACTCTGGATTACTAGTTGAATAACTTCACCACCGCACCATCATTATCCCCTCCCCCCAAAAGACTGTTGCAATTAATTTAATGTCCCCCAACAACTTTTAAAAATAAAGGCAGAGGTTACCTCAGTTTCGTGCATACCTTATCAATTCTTGAAATTATACAATAGTCATTGGTATCATTTTAATAGCCTCTAGAATGCAATCAGTGTAACTATTCCACACTGTACGAATGTCTGTGTCATTCATTTATCGTGGGAAGCCTCAATGCACTGTGGATTTTGATCTATTTAATGTGCGTCTACAATGCTCTGATATTTGATATTGAAGGTTATTCAACTCGCCTTTGTCACTAAATAATTCACCTGGCGCAAGTTACTTTCAACAACGCAAGCTGCAGAATGGAGGAATACACACACAGCGAGTAAGTGCACATTATAATAAAACAGTGTACAAGATGATATGTACATTTTACAGGAAGATATGAAAAATAAGTTAGCAATGGAACATAATCTAACATGTTCTCTTGTTTTTTTTTCCTTTCCCAGGTATTTGATCTGGCCGTGAGTTATACGATTTCACTGTCTGAGTACATCTTTCTAAGAGGGGAATTAGGTCAACCCTGTAGTCTCTTGCCTCCGTTTTAAGGTTGCATACAACATCTCGACAAATTCAATGCACGACTGCTTAAGACCAGTTAATCTCTACATCAGAGAACAGTTAATCACCTGGAACTTGATGTTCTTATAATAACCATGCAGGTAAGTGTGTTACATTATTGGACCAGAGGATCTACAAGCAGCATTTTGAAAATACAGAGGGTGCTGTTGAAACAGGTTGAACGAGTTGGTCACCGGCAGAGCTAAATGACCTTATCAGCTTGGCAAGATTTAATTTCAATGGCTGTCATTCATTTGGGAACTCAGTATGTTTGGATCGCTCCATTTTAGTTTAGTTTAGTTTAGTTTAGCGATATAGCATGGAAATGGGCCCTTAGGCCCTCTGAGTCCGCACCGACCAGCAATCCCTAAACGTTAACACTATCCTACACACCAGGGACAATTTACATTTATACCAAGCCGATTACCCTACAAACCAGAACGTCTTTGGTGTGTGGGAGGAAACCGAAGATCTCGGAGAAAACGCACGCGGTCTCGTGGAGAACATAGAAACACCGTATAGACACCACCTGTAGTCGGGATCGAACCCGGGTCTCCGGTGCTGCAAGCGCCGAGAGGCAGCAACTCCACCACTGTGCCATCGGGCCGCCCATTTTTATTTAGAGAGGCTGTAAAAACATAAAAAACGAACAAAAAGCAATTTTATCCTACACGCTACGAATCCCAGCTGTGGAGACACTGGTATCATTGTCTCGTTGTACGACATTGATCATCTTTTACTCTGGATTTTTAACTTAAGTATTGTGGGTTTTTTAAGTATATCAATTATGATGTTTTTATGTGATTTACCATGATTTTATATATATTTATGATATTTGAGATGCAATGCATTTTTAATGTAATGTTGCCCCTTGTCTGGACCTTGAATCCGTAATAAAAAGTTAATTATTATTATTATTATTATTATTATTATCCTTTATGTTGTCTGTTTGTTAGATACCGGAATTTTATGCATTTTATGTGAACTTAGTTCGCTGCAACATCAGAATGAAACTAATCAGAATTACCATGATTTGATTACGTGAAATAATAAGCATCTTAATGACAAATTGTAAATTTCATCTTGACTGTTGTCCGCATATAATTTTCCACAATTTATTTTGGCAACTGAAAATTATGTTGTAAAATAGTGTCACTTTTGATTTTATTAACACAAGGAACAGCTCTATTTATAAAAGATAATAAGGTCCTTGACGTCCTAGTTATTACAGAGAGACATGATTCGTGGTGATGCTGGAGATATTTGTCATAACAACGGTAATACATTATGAGGCCAAGAAGAAAAGCTTGGCCAAATAGTATTGCCTCTGTTGTGCGATGCTTATTCCGAAAATAATTAATTAAGGTGGGGGAATTGAAAACTGCCCAAAGTTGGGTGCCTAATTGGCAGTGGTGTAGATATGGTAATAGGATTAAACCACCCCCCCCCCCCCCCCCCCAGCTACAATTACACAATATATTACAGGAAGTCAGGTAGAGAGTATTGAAAGTTGAAAGTCTTTTTTGAGTATATGTGTGAACAATCAGGGGAATGAAATCTCAAAGTAAAATGGGGTCTTCTCTTTTGAAACAATGAAGATTAAGATAAGCACAAAGTTTTCAAAATGTCAATGGGAGTTGACATTGCTGACTCAGGGAAATGATTCAATGTCGAGCAATAGACAAAGTGCTGGAGGAACTCATTGGGTCAGGCAGCAGTTGGGGATGGAATGGACCGATGGCGTTTCGGGTCACGACCCTTCTTCAGACTGGAAAGAGGACCCAACTTATCCACTGCCTCCGCAGATGCTGCCTGACTCGCGGAGGTAATCCAGCACTTTGTGCTTTGCTGAAGATTCAGGTATCTGCAGTTTCTTGATGATTCGATATGATTGAAGCTCCAAGCGCCACGGTTAAAAAGATGCAAAGCATGAGTTTGCAGTAAGTGTTTCCCTATTTCATGTATGAAGATAACCATGGAGTTTACTGAGATAAGAAAGATAAACAGACATGAAATAAATGGTGAGAAAGAGTTGAGATTGAATGGCGCAGAGAGCTGGGTGGTTTTACAAATGGAAGAATAGGTTGAATTGAATTGAATCCAATGGTCCTTTCCTTGTATTAAACATCAGTTTGTTTTTCCAGCCGTCATTTTGCAGGCTTCGCACAGCACCAGTGGTGTTTCCTGCTCTTCAACGTGGTCCTTTTCCACGCCTTTCTCTTTGGCGCGGACTTTATGGAAGAGTATCTGCTGCAATCCTCCCCGACTACCTACACGGATGCCCAAACCCTGGATATCCGCGAGAGAGCCAGGAAACTGGACGTGAGCTCAGTCAGGAAAAACATCTCCAGGTTCTTCCGTATCGGTAACGCAGGAGCGTGCGCCGGCAGAGATCTCTTTCTCCTGGCCGTCGTGTCCAGCGACGCGGCGAACCGAACACGGCGGGAAACGATCCGGCAGACTTGGGCCAACGTGACAAAGGTGGAAGGATACCATTTGATGACGCTCTTTGCAATCGGCATCCCTCAAACACCGGCAACGCAGGGCGACGTCGATAGAGAGTTTGCAAACCACAAAGATATCATCCAAGGCACCTTCCTGGATTCACCCAGCAACGGTGTCCACAAAACCACCATGATCATGCGTTGGGTCGTGACGTTTTGCTCCAAAGCTGTATTTATTCTGAAATCCAACGAGGAGACCTTTGTCAACTACAAGAGCTTGATGAAATATCTGCTAGGTTTGAAGAGGCACGCAGAAGATCTTTACATCGGGAGGGTCTATCACCAGGTGCTGCCGATCAGAGAGCCCCAGAGCAAACACTACATGCCTGTTAGTCGGTATTCGGGGAAATTCTACCCTGATTATTGCAGCAGCACTGCCTTCGTCATCTCACAGGATGTGGCCAGGAAAATCTTTGTTGTGTCCCAGGCGATGGACGCTTCAATATCTGAAGATGTTTTTGTTGGAATCTGTGCCAAGAAGGCTGGTGTGGTGCCCATCCACAGCTCCAGGTTCTCCGGGGAGAAGCACATAAGGTTCAATCGCTGCTGCTACGATTTCATCTTCAGTTCATTCGGGCTGACGGACGAGGAGCTGGCGAGGGCTTGGGAGGAGATTACTGACAGCAGACGCTGTGCCATGTTGGAAACATACTACGGACTGATCAAGTGCAAAGCCTTGACCTATCTAGACAAGCTCACTTGATGTGGTGGCATTGGGTCCGAGTGTATTCCTGGACCAACACCCAAAACATTGCTTGATTAAAATGGTAATTCCCCGAAACTCCAATTCTTGCTGCAGAGAATGAGATAGTCATGGGTTCAAGTCCCACCACTGACACTTGAACACATGACCTGGGCAGTGCATCTATGGTGGATGTAAGATACCTGTTCAAAATAGAGTGGGAGAGTTTGTCCAGGTGAATACTTATACCTCAAGCCATATAATTAAAAAACAGATTACCACGTCCCTGGGACATTGCGTCTTGTGGACCCTTTCCATGTACAAATTGAGGCTGTCAACATCTCCATTACAATAGTAACAACACTTCAGTAACAGTTTTTGTTTAGTTTTGCTCATTGTCACGTGTACCATGGCACAGTGAAATGCTTTTGTTGCGCGATTACAATGCGACCTCCCACAGCCATCAGGCTATTAAACTTGGCTCGGACAAAACTCTGAACATTAATGCCCCTTTATCTGTTATTTGCACTTTATCGATTTATTCATTCATGTGTGTATTTACGTATATAATGGTATATGGACACACTGATCTGTTTTGTAGTCAATGCCTACTATGTTCTGTTGTGCTGAAGCAAAGAAAGAATGTCATTGCCCTGTCAGGGACACACGACAATAAACTCTTTTGACTTTGAGTCATCCACAAGCCATCCTCTGGTGATCAGTAGTTAGCATGTGCTCTCTCTCTCCAGTCCATTAACCCAGTATCGTCTCCTGTCTGTGAGAAGTAACTTTTCCATTTTTAGTTTAATTACTGCTTCCCATTACTGCTTCCCACAACGAAATTCAACCCCTCATGTGAAGAAGGGTCCCGACCCGAAACGTCACATAACCATGTCCTCCATAGATGCTGCCTGACCTGTAGAGTTACTCCAGCACTTTATGTTCTGTGTCTTCATTGTTGGAAAAATACTAAAAGATAATGATCAAACATGCAGTTATTATTCATTGATTTTTGTTTTTGTGTTGTGGAATTTTTAAAAGCTGCATTATTAGAAAGAATTATTGATTGTGTTCAATTAAAAAATAGATCAAAGATCCTGTTTCCAATATTTGACAGTGGGTTACTTGCAGCCATGTAAGAAATTGTTTTAATTTAAGGTTTCTGATGAGTGCAGGCAAATGGGACTAGCCCAGTACGCCAACTTGGTCAGCATGTTCAGGTGGGCCGAAGGGCCTGTTTCCATGCCGGACATCTCTATAACTCGATGATTTGACTCAGTTTGACACTCTGCCCACAGTGAAGTCTCCTGGACCATTTACTAGAACGATCAGCAAGGTATCAAGCAGCCACCTGTACCAGTAAACAGTCTCTCATTAACATCAAGGAGGGAAAATAGTAAAACTATGTATTTTTATACATTTTGTCATCTAAAGTGCAAGCAAGCAAATACTCCTTGCATCCTTGTTAGAAAAGAAAACATTCTTACTATGTTGTGGCCCTCAAGGGGGGTGGTGTTACGGATCCCATTTCAGATTTTGCTTATTTTAATACCATGCATTGATCGGGAGTATGGTGATTTATGGTTGGAACCATTTATAATTTCTGTTTGTTTCATAGAGTTACTGTACATTATGAAAATGAATTATAATAAACTGCTCTGCTTTAAACCATTTGCAATACACCAGGCCTGATATGCTGCCGCAAGTCAGGGCCTCATTGCTTTGTTGTCAGTGTGTATGACGATTAAACAGTCTCGATTCTCTCGACTCTCGGCATTTTCTTGAACATATGATAAAGTTTGCCCCCCAAAAAAATGGAAAGGCCGTTCTCCCTAATGTGACATCCAGTAGCATTGCAGATTTAGCAACTTCTGTAGAAAGAAGAGATTCATTGGAATGATTTCAAAATCAGGCCAAACACTGTAACAGCAGCCAGTATAACGTCTCATGTAAATGGTGTTGGAAGTCTTTTTCGGGTAGATCATTTCCTATTTAAGGGGAATATATTTTATGAAAGAACAGAGTCATTGGTTAAAGTATTCCTGAATGCACCGTTTCCTTCCTAATGGACACTTGGTAGCAATGTTGTCATCTTGGCACATCCTTAACTCTTCACTCCAGAGTGTGTTACAGGTGATAGAAGACAACAGGCATTTAAGGGCCTGTCCCACTGTACGAGGTAATTCAAGAGCTCTCCCGAGTTTAAAAAAAAACTCGTGGTAAGCATGTAGAATGTACGTAGCGGGTGCGTCGGAGCTCGGGACGTCTCTTAGCGGCTCGTAACGCAAACGACAGGTACTTGGAAAAGCTCGTGAAGACTCATGAAGATTTTTCAACATGTTGAAAAATGTCCACGAGAGCTCCCGAGTACCTACGAGCGGCTATCACCGTAATTCTCCGAGTTCAATTTCAGGGGAAACTCGGGAGAACTCTTGAATTAGCTTGTACAGTGGGACAGCCCCTTAACCCTACTCATGAATCAACTGTCTGTCGTGTTACAAGAGTATAGAACGTATATAATTTTTTTTAAAACATTGTCATCGTCAAAACATATACAGAAGAAACTGGGTCCATTAGTATCTGGTCTTTGAGTGGAAGGCATCCCATCGATGCTCCAAGTTGACATCTATAGTTCACATGCACAAACCCCTCTAATTGCCTTGTTGGTGGCGGGGTGAAGTCTGCCCACAGTAAACCTCTCCACGGCAGAGTAGGAAGTCTGAGCTTCAATCAACAAACAATGACAGCAAATCCGTTTAATAAACCTTAAACGTGTGTATAGAACATAGAACAGTGCAGAAGATAGACACAAAATTCTGGAGTAACTCAGCGGGACAGGCAGCATCTCTGGAGAGAAGGAATGGGTGATGTCTCGGGGTCGAGACCCATCTTCAGAGTGTCTGTAGAAGGGTCTTGACCCAAAACGTCACCCCCCCCTTCTCACCAGAAATGCTGCCTGTCCCGCTAAATTACTCTGGCTTTTTGTGTCTACTGTTTAAACCAGCATCTGCAGTTCCTTCTTCCTTAGAACAGTACAGCACAGGAACAGGTTCTTTGGCTCACAATATCTGTGACATATATGATGCCAAGTTAAACTTTGCCTGCACAAAATCTATATCCGTCCCTTCCCTGCATATCCATGTGCCTATCTAAAAGCCACTTAAACACCACTGTCATATCTGCCTCAACCACCCCTACCTGGCAGTGGATTCAGGACATCCATCATTCTTCATCAAAAGCAAGATGCCTCCATATCAGTGCTTTTTAAAGTGATAAACGATTTACAAAATAGGTTGTGTTCTACTGACACTGGTCCAATTCAAGGGTCTCGACCCGAAACGTCACCCATTTCTTCTCTCCAGAGATGCTGCCTGTCCCCCTGATTTACTCCAGCATTTTGTGTCTACCTCCCAATTCTTTAAGCGTTTGATCCTGGTAACAACTTCTCTTTTGAGAAGCAAGGAGAGGGTAGAATTACATTTCATGTTTTTCTTCACTCCTTACAATTCTATGTACGACAGTGATTGCAACTTCTACTGACGTGTGGATGGCCGTTGGCTCGCTAGAAGCTCATCCGCCCTTTCACAGGGTCTTGTTTTGGGTCCTGCTGGGTCCTGCTGGCTGCACAGCCCCCTCCTCACCTAGCAAACCAGTTGGGGGAGACGGCTTAGTCGCCGGCTATCCGACCATGGAGCAGCTAGCACGGGATTACATGACACCCTATTATTGAAGCAGAAATCTTCAAGGATGGGAGGACTTTTGCTGATATGTCAAACTGATTTCCATGGAAAAGGATGCTAAGTAGGCATTCCCCATGTAGTATACAACATGGGAGAGAACACACACAGAACATGACAAGCTGATGGAAAAGGGAGGACAAGAACTCCAAACAAGGCTCTAGAGCTAAACCAGGCCATGATGCAACCAGCAATCTCCGTCAGTGTTATCTGTCTCAGCAGGCCAGTCGCACCCATAGTCTCAACTCATGCACTATCGCCTTTGTGATACCCTCTAAATAATGCAGTGCTGGCACCTGAGCTTCTGAATCGTGTTGCAAAATCAAGTGACGGTATCTCTTCCCCATCCCTGTCTCAGACGGTTTCTCCACTGCCTGGCCAGGCTACAGTTCCTGGCTCACTGAGAGACATTAAGGTTTGTTGTGCTAGGAGCGAGAGGCAGCAAGAGGTGCCTGCGTGCACTCTGTGCAGTTTGTAAATCACTGGAGTGCAGGATATGGGGAGATGAGATGTGAGAAAGAGGATGAGATAAAATGATGGGAGGCATAGATATGGGAGACAGTCAGAACTTTTTTCTCAGACAGAAATGTCAAAGACTAGAGAGCATAGCTTTAAGGTAAGAGGAGCAAAGTTTCAAAGAGATGTGTGGGCAAGTTTTTTACAGAGAGTAATGGGTGCCTAGAAAATGCTGCACGGGGGGGTAGTAGAGGTATTTATAATAGTGATATTTAAGAGGTTTTTATATGGGCACGTGGATATCCAGATAATGGAGGGATATCGGAAGGTAGAGGACTTGAGTTTAACTTTGCATCATATTTGGCACTGACATCGTGGTCCGAAGGGCCTGTTCCTGTACTGTACTCTTCTACATTCTATGATTGGACCATTTCAATGGCTTGAATCTCACTGCAGGCCTCATTGCCAGCACCATGTTGTCCGTATATGTTAGGACACCCTCGTCTCTCCACCCTCTCCCGGCGGCTCCTGCTCCTTCTGTTTGTACCATCTGGCATTGAGAGAGAGAGACACACACGTGTGTTATGCTCTCTGTTTGCCCATTAGGACTGAGTGCAGGTCTATATCGATGATGCCGGTCTGAGGAGCGCGGCAGTGCCGAGCGCTCGACTGTTTGGTGACGTGGACGGATATTCAGAATGAAACCTGACTGAAGGAGAATGCTGGTTGGTTCGTGGTGAGATCATGGTGCATTGAGCAGTATTGGAGATTAGTCAAGTCAGGTCAAGTCAAGTCAAGGGGGTTTATTGTCATGTGTCCCAGATAGGACAATGAAATTCTTGCATTGGTGTTCAATTATTGATGGGAGATGAGAATGGGATTGGCATTGGATTACTCTTGTCACATGTAGCGAGATTCAGTGAAACGTTTTTGTGCGTGTGATAGTCAATTAAAGGGACTGTCCCACTTTCACGACCTAATTCACGACCTCTGCCGAGTTTGCCCTTGACTCATACTCGCAGCGTGGTCGTCATGAGGTCGTAGGAGGCCGTAGGAGGTCGTAGGTAGGTCGTAGCAGGCCGTGATGCTAGTCGTACCCTCGTTGCATCAGGTAGGTCGGGGCATTTTCTAGCCTGATAAAAAATGTCCACGAGTAAAAAAGGTTGTGAATTAGGTCGTGAAAGTGGGACAGGTCCTTAAATCAGATAATACCACATATGAGTGCAATCGAGCCATACACAAGTACAGCAGGAAATGCGAAGAGAAAAGTCCCAGTATTAATGTAAAAAATGCTAGTATTATAACATGGTTATAGATACGATAGAAACACTCCAAGGTCTTCAACCAGATCAGTGGATAGATGAGAACTACAATACAACGACCGACCATTCAGTAGTATGTTAACAGTAGGAAATAAGTTGTTTTTTAGTAGTTTTCTGTTTATAGTAGTATGTAGTTTGCAGTAGTTTGATCAGTATTCCAATTGTGTAATAAGACCCACTTTTTTTTACCAGAAATTTTGGGACATCTCCCTTAACTTTACACCCACAATTACATATGTTTGTCATGCTACATTTCTTCAATTTGCATTGTCTAATCGATTCAGAACCGGTCAAGACATTCAATTATCTCTTTTCGTATTTTTCAACTTCAATTTCTAATTCAGTATTTATCCAGCATTGTTCTTGACTCCCTTGCACGGTTTTATCAGCACTTCCCCATTTCTAAACTCCAATCCTCTCTGAAAAATAAGGCCAATGGGCTCTTTACCTTCCTAACCATCCGCAGTACCTGCCTGCCAATTCTTCCACAATTTGTGCGCTCCAGTCAGCCTGCCCCTGAGATCTGAGCAACAGCCTTGGACTTTAACAACACGTATCACCTTACAAACTTCGTATTTTGGGGGAGGGAGCCATAAGGGAGGAGACTTGTCGCTTTAGCCCAGAGACTGCAGCAGACCCTGCTGGACTTCAACCCCAAGCATTAAATGGACGGAGAGTGAGCAGCAGCTATTGCAGGTAATGTCATTGCAGTAATATTGGAAAGGGTTACAATAGGAACATCCATGCATACCAGCCAGCTAGTATCTTACTTAAAGTAGAATTTCCATTCATATGTTTCAAATATATGAATATGTTTCAAATACTATTTCATCTGTTTCAAATATTATTCAAGTACTTCCAGACGATATAAAAAGGTGAATATGTTCTCCCTTTTTTTAATTCATATTCTTTACTGTTCATTGCTGGTGAATCCAATTGCAATTAGAATTCTATTGATCTACTTCGCTATATGTTATTTATGTCTAAAACTTTATCTACCGCTTCTATTGGTAGAAATATTCAGTGAACGAGGTGTTGAGTTTGCTCATATTTCAAAATGTTGGGATGGTGGTTAATTCAAAGAATGTGCTTGACCGTTTTGGCATTGGTATCATGTGCCATGAAAAGCTTTTGTTTGGGTCATATCAAACTATACATGAAAACATTCACAAGGTAGTACAAGGGGAAAATACCAGGTGTAGAATATCATTGCAGTGCTGCAGGTACAGAGGAAAAAATGGAAGGGCCACAATGAGGTAGGTTGGAAGATCGGGACTACACGCTAGCTTACGGGAGGACTGTTCAGTAGTCTGACAACAGTGGGAAAGAAACAGTTTCTGAATCTGGTGGTGTGTGTTTTCAAATGGTACACGTGATAATAATAAACTACAATAAACTAAAGTCTAAACTAATTATACCTTATATAGATTCAGTGAGAATTTTATCTGCAGTAAGCAAGTGTATTCAGCGTGTAGGCAGGGATAGAAACTGAACACTAGTTGTGAAAGGCTGTCCTGCGTTTCGTTCCAACAAGACTGGATTCAATATATTAACACAAAGTTATTGTTCAGGTTACATGAGTTTTCCTACTTCACTTTATTTGCTGGGACATGTTTGCATTTATTATTCAAAGGCATAAATTAGAATTTCTAAAAATACAATGGCAGTTTTGTGGATTTGCGCCATTCAATATAGTCGGGTGGCTCAGGTTTCTCCAACCTGTGAACATGCCTGAGCTCTAACACCTTCACTTGAGCTTCTGGCTGGGCAAGTTCAACCTTGCATGAAACATGCATAACCCTACACGCACTTCAATGGATTGCTCAATTATTTAGCATTAGCAACACACAAAGTGCTGGAGGAACTCAATGGGTCAGGCAGTATTGTTCGTCAAAAGATAGATGAGTTGTTAGGCACAAACAGAAATAAATGTAGGATCCAATAGTCTTTAGGGGGACATTATTGCAAGCTGACCAAAAACGGGAGCTGAATATTCAGGGTATTTGGCATTCCAGATGAATGGGCGGGTAGGAAAAGGAGGTATAGTTTTAATTTAGTTTAGAGATAAAGCAAAGGCAACAGCCCTTCGGTGAAGTGCTGATGCTAGAATCTTGAAGAAAACACGTGCTGGAGGAACTCAGCAGGTCAGTCAGCATCTGTGGAGGGAATGGTCAGACAACCATCTCAGTGGAATAGGCATCATCTCTGGAGGAAAGGAATTGGAGACCCTTCTTCAGCCTCAGAGGAATCGCAGTTGGAGTGAGGAGGATAATGTATTCGAAGTAGACATGCCTTGAGGAGATTTCACAGTGGAGCAAACAAAATATGTAGGAAGGAACTGAACGGAGAACGAGGACCACCTCATATTTTGCTTGGACAGTTTACACCCCAGCGGTATGAACATTGACTTCTCTAATTTCAGGTAGTCCCTGCTTTCTCCTCCCCTTCTCAGCTCTCCATCCGCCCCCTGTCTCCACCTCTTCCTTTCTTCTTTCCGCACCCCCCACCCTCATATCAGTCTGAAGAAGGGTCTCAACCTGAAACGTCGCCTATTTCCTTTGCTCCATAGATGCTGCCTCACCCGCTGAGTTTCTCCAGCATTTTTGTCTACCTTCGATTTTCCAGCATCTGCAGTTGCTTCTTAAACATTCTTCAGTGCTTTTTTGGTGGCTTTTCATGCTGGTATGGCAAACTGGCTCCTTTAAATAGTTAAAATTTGATTTTCAAAGTTTTAGAAATTTAGTTAGACTTTATCATTAGTTTATGAAACTGGAAATTATTTGCTGACAAAATCATAACAGAAGAGGGTGTATATTAATGGAAAACAATTGTTCATAAATGCAGCTTAACTGATATGTGTACTGGTACCTTTTTATCTATTAAAAAAAACACTGCTGCTCAACTTATTTAATACCCTCTTGCATTTAATCAATCTCTAAAAATGATACTAAACTACAGGATGGATTTTACCTTCAAGCTAATAACTTCAGGAATAAGGAAGGTTATGCCTTGGAATGAAAGGAGATGGATCATATGCAGGCAGAGGAAATGGGTTCAACTTTGCATCACGGTCAACACAGACATTATGGGCCGAATGGCCTGCTCCCTGTTTTATGTTCCATGTACCACAGTTTTAACCTGCTGCTTCCTTGGCTATTCAGGTGGAGAGAATGAAAAGAAACGAGAGATTAGCCCTCTCGTCCTTCTCTGTGGCCTCGATAACATCTGGGAACATTGCTCCAACCAGGCGGGTGAGTAGTACAATCTTTCTTCTTCCATTGGTGAGAGCAGTGATGGCAATGTGGCTCTGAGCCCAGATTTTTCAGCGCACATTCCCGGAGCTGGGCTATGATAAATCAACCTGATGTATAGGCACTCTGAAAATACCTGAGGTCAGGATCAAACCCGGGTTTCTGGCGCTGTCAGGCAGCAGCTCCACCACTGTGCTGCCCCTTGTTGCTAACCCCTTCCATCCCTGGAGAAAATAAATAGATGATGTTTCAGGTTGAAACCCTTCTTCAAACCTGAAGAAGGTCTGAAGAATGGTCTCAACCCGAAACGTCACCTGTTCCTTTTCGCCAGAGATGCTGCCTGACCCGCTGAGTTATGTTACTCCAGCATTTTTTGTGTATCTTCAGCACAAACCAGCATCTGCAGTTCCTCCCTACACATTTCTTCCATCCCATTCTTCTCGTCCATCCTTCTGTCCTTCAAATCAAAACACTATAGACCAATACTATTTTGTATTTTGGATGTGTGGCAATTAACTAAGTTAAGAAAAGTAAAAGCAGAATGTGAATGGGGCAGCAAATGAAAAGGAGCTCACGATTACTTGAAAGAAATTATACACCGTGTCAAGGGAATAATTACATAAAAGCCTGAAACAATCCCTACTTAGTATTACGATTCTGATTTTATGCATTTTATACATGAACATTTAAATCTCTTTTAATGTCTGGATAATCCTGAATTTGCTGAGCACCAAAAAGCCCAAAATAAACTAAATCCAAAATAGAAAACTGAAAATATTGTCCTCTCTGTGAGTAGCCAGGCCTGTTCCAAGATTACAATCCCATGAGCAGATTATTGATTATTTGGAAAGTGAAGACTGTCCTTTTTTATCGAAAGGTTTTAAGCCTCCAGACTTGCCATTTCCATCCAAGCTGAGTGAGGACAAGGAACTGTGAGTTTTGAAAGTGTTACAATCGTTAGACACTAAAACTACCTGAGCCTAGGTGTTGTCCATGAGAGAGAAAGTGTGGGCATAGTGAATGGCTCAGCTTCACTGAACTGTCAATGGGTCAGGAGTGTCAGATATGTCACCTGGATAGAGCCATGGATCGATACAACATGCAAACAGGCCAACTTTAGCCCATCTCGCCCATACCAAGTTGGCATACTAAGCTATTTCAATATGCCTGCATTCAGTCCATATCCCTCTAAACTCTTTCTATTGATAGATCTATCCAAATGTTTGCCCCTCACAATCTTGTACATCTCAATAATGTCACTATTCAGCCTCCTAGGCTCCAAAGAAAAGAGTCCCAGCCCATCCAACCTCTCCCTATAACACGAGGCCACAACCCCAGGTAATATCCAGTTCAAATCAGCATGTTGCATATATAGACTAAGGGCAGATAAATATGGGCTGATGCTGGTTAATACACAAAAGGAGACAAAGTGCTGGAGTAACTCAGCAGGTCAGGCAGAATCTCTGGAGAACGTGCAAACGTGACATTTCGGGTCGAGATGAAGAAGGGTTTCGATTGAAACATCACCTATCGCTGTCCTCCAGAGATGCTGCCTGACCTGCTGAGTCACTCCAGCACTTTGTGTGAAGTTGTATAGACTAAAGGAAATTGTCAGGTGTGAGTATGCCTTTAAACTTTATCTGGTTGCATGGAAGGTGTCTGTCATAACTTTGGACTTCTCATTATTTTTAGCCATCCTGCCATCGGCCTGACTTTGGAGGGAACCAGAGACCCGTGTATCTCCAAGCTCTCACACTCAGTGACACTCCGGGTGTAGATGGAGAAGGGGGATATTTCTTATTAGAAGACTTAGATACATTGCACCTCCATCAGGTAACTTGTTTCCATTTAAACAAAATAATTATTCATTTGTTATGGATAATATATAGGGATCAGTTAAACATCCTAATGAATCCTTAAATACGGTTATTGCAGAACAGCAACAGTGGTGACTTCACAATACTGGTAGATACGACAATAAACTCAACTTGACTTGGCTTGAATGGGTGGAAGTTGGAGTAAAAATTGGGGCAAGGCCTTAACAGAGGTAGCAACAATCAGAAATCCCTGCTTATAGTTTGCCTTCATACCAGTTCCTTTAAGGAAAAGGTTTCAATCAAAGAATGAGTACAGCAACAAACACTTATACAATATACCAGAGGTCTCAAGGTAGTTCAGTAAAGGAAGATTCTCAGCTGAATTATGCACCATGGAAACAGGCCATTAGTCTAATTGTTCTGTCTGTGTTTATGCTCCACACTAAAATGCTTTCACCTTACCTAATGTAAGAGGATCATCATTGGCTCTAGCTATTATCTGTGCTGAAGGAGAAGAAAGATTAGAAGACATTTTAGAAGAAGTTTAGGTGGCGCAGCGGCACAGCTGGTAAAGCTGCTGCCTCACAGTGCAAGATGGTGACTGCCTGTGTGGAGTTTGCATGGGTTTCTATCGGGTGGTCCAGTGTCCTCACTCCTCCCAAAGTTGTGCAGCTTTGTCGGTTAATTGGCCTCTGCAAATTTCCCCGAGTGTGTAAGGAGTGGACGAGAAAGTGGGATCACATAGACAAGTGTGAAAGAGTGATCAATGGGTCTCGGAGGGCCAAAGGGCCTACTTCCTTGCTGGATTTTTCAATCAATCCGCATGACTATATCCCAGTTGTTTTTTTTTTAATACAGCTTTGTGGAGAGTTTCATAGGAGATAGAGAAGCTGAAGTGAATGGAGGGGTATGAGGGGTGAGGGGAGAAAGTGGTAAAGACCCACGAAGGAAAAAATAGAAGAGTGGTGAATAAGCTTAGTTAAAGAAATGAGATTTAAGGAATATCTAGAATATGCTACGTGGTTCCATGACCATTAGAACCTTTGAGTACAAAGGTTGGTATATTGTGATGCAGCTGTACAAGTTGTTGGCGAGATCACTCTGGGTGTACTGCATGCAGTTCTCCTCGCCCAACTATAGGAAGAAAGCCATTCATTGAAAGGGGGCAGAGGAGATGCACCAGGAAGTTATCGGGCTTGCGGGTTTGAGTTATAGGGAGAGGTTGGCCGTGCTGCGACGTTGTTCTTTGGAGTGTAGGAGGCTGAGGGGTGACCTTATCGAGGTGAACAGGATCATAGGGGGCATGGATAAAGTGAAGGCTCACAGTCTTTTTTCCCAGAGTAGATGATTCTAAAACTGGAGGGCATCGGCTTAAGGTTAGATGTGAGAGGGTTTAAGAGGGACCTCAGGGGCAACTATTTCACTCAGATTGTAGTCTGTATCTGGAATGAGCTTCCAGACAAATGTACAGAAGCAGATTTTTATAAGACATTTGGACAGATTATGATTAGGAAGGAAATAGAGGGCTGTAGGCAAATTGGACTAGCCTAGAATGTCAGCTTGGTTGGAATGGACAAAGTGGGCCATAAGGCATGTTTCTGTGCGGTATAGCTCTATAATCCCAGAATCCTATGGTGGGTGTTATTCGATTTTCAGACCACACAAAAGCTTTCAGAATAATTCCTTTCTGCAAAATGTCGTCTGGCTGAGGGAGGGTCTCATGAGCATGTGGCTGCCCTGATCTCACTCACCATGCCCTGCCTTTGTCCTTCCAGCTGGTCAAGCCGATCGCAGCTCACAGTGCAAGGGACCTCCCTGTCTCTGTCTGCAAGCAGAGGCCAGCCCGTCCAAGATTGGCACCCAACCTCCAACAATCAGCTCTACCTCCATCCAGAGCCATCTACCGCTCTGCTTATTCCAGCCCTTTGCGTGGGCCACCGGGATTTTCAAGCAAGATCAAGACGTCAGACTTGACAGGGTGGTCTTCCTCCTTGGGAGGCAACCGCATCAGGAGCGGACAGGTAGAGTTAAGAGATTTGAGCTTCACTCATAGTTAATACACTCGCAGAAGGGAAAAGCAAAGTGCTGGAGGAACCTAACTGGACAGGCAGCATCTGTGGAGGGAATAGACCAACCAGAAACATTGCCTGTCCTTTATCCTCCACAGATGCTGCCTGATCCACTGAGGTTTCTTCAGCACTTTGCCTCTTGTTTACTGCATCTGCGGTTCCTTGTATCTCTCAGATAAGGAAGTCAGGTTGGTGAATGGTGAGAAAACTTGGTGCAGTCAGCAGCAAATTCCCTTTCAACAGCATCTTAACATTTATTACATGTACCATAATTGCTAAGAGTTATAGAGTAAACACTAGAGCACTAAACTCGCGACAGGCGGTTTCCAATTCACCAGATTCAATGAGTGGGTCCAATTCACCAGATTCATGTCGTTGCCATCTACACCAGGGTGCAATGGTATTGTTTGTTTGCATGAAGCTCGTAGATTAGTCAGGATCATAACAATACAACTGCCATGGCGAATGCAAAACAGCAGCATGGTGCAGAGATTGTAGTGCAAACTGTGGTGCAAAAAACTACTGAAGTGCGATAATAGATTAACAGAAAGAGGTAGACTTTAGGTCAGGGGTGGGGAAACTGCGGCCCTTAGGCCATTAAGTACGGCCTTTTGAATGAATCCACATTTTGTAGAACAAATCCTTTTATTTTTAGTAATATGATTTTGTTCGTCTTTTATTATTTTTTATTTTAATCTTAAAATGAATGTATTTAAAATACCAAGAGTAAAAGAAGATTCAACAAAATAATTTTTGCACGCGGCTTTCCGTTTGATGTTGAATTTGAGAATAGTGAAACAGCGTATTTGTTCAACTGCATTTTTTTGATTCTGTCTGATTAACAGCCCATCATGTCAAAGAAAACCGAGAGAACACTGAGGGAAGAAAAAATAGTTTTAAATGAGGATTGGGAATGGGAACTGCAATATTATCTTGTTTCTGCTGAAGATAAGATGATTGGCTTGCTTTGTGATACTACAATATCAACGTTGAAGACATTCAATGCTCATCAGCATTATGCCACATAAGGACCACAAATATTTCAAATTAGAGAGTGAGGCGCGCAAGGTTGCATTGCAGAGATTAAAAGATGCAAAGCAAAGGCAAAGGCAGTTATTTCAAGCAGCGGTAATACCCGGAAATAATGCTACTGAAACGACTTATAAAGTAGCTTATATACTCGGGGGGGGGGGGGGGGGGGGGGGGGGGGGGGGGGGGGAGCCATTCAGTGATGTAGAAATCATAAAAGAATGCATTGTCGAAGTTGTAGGATGTTTAGACCCCGAAAAAGTTTCAAAGTGCAAACAACTGCCTCTTTCAAGGAGATCGGCAGCATGAATTAGCCCTCAACGTAACAGAACAACTTCCCACGCAATACTCCAAAAGGAAAATATATATAATTCAATCGCTTTGGATGAATCAACTGATACTACTGACTCGGCGCAGGTTTTATACCTCATTCGGGCCATAAAGGAAGATTTTCTTTGCTACGAAGAGTTACTCGTTTTGGGCACACTTAGGGGTAGAACACGAGGAATACATTTATTCAACAAATTTCAAGATAAATGTCGTGAAGTTGAACTGGATTTGGTTAATTTGGTGAGTGTATGTAGAGATGGTGCATCTTCCATGACAGGAAAACGTGAACAGTTTATTACTCAGATACAAAAGGGTATTATCAGATCCAGATGCTCTCATTTCATTTCATTGAATCTTACATCAGCAAAATCTCTGTGCTAAATCTACTATTTTAAGTGACACTTTGCAACAACTTATAAGTATTGTTAACTATATATCGTGCTAATACAACACGGCAACATCGTCAGTTTCGTAATATGCTAAAGTTGGATGATGAGGCATTCAGTGTGGATTTGGCGTATCATTGTAAAGTGCGTTGGCTATCGCAGGGACAGGTGTTAGCAAAATGTTTATCTTTGCGAGAACAGATAGTTAAATTTCATGAAGAACAGAATCAGCAATGTGAATTATTGAAAGAGGATTTCTATAGAAATACTGCATTTCTGTGTGATATCATGTCAAAGCAAAATGACCTGAATGTTGATTTGCAAGGTAGAACTAAGTCTATACATGATGTGTGGCAAAAAATCCAACCATTTCGAAAAAAGCTATATTTTTTCAAAATTCTTCTTCTTCAAAAGGAAATTTGGGATGAACATTTTCCCCAGTTAGCGAAGGTCATTGATGAGCAGGGGGATTCATGCAAATCATTTGAAGAATACGCCAGCTGTTATAGACTTATTAATTAAAGAATACAATGAAAGGTTCACTGGCTTTGAATATCATGACATCACACTCAAATTAGCATTTCAACCTCACCTAGTTGATGTCTCCAAGGCTCCTAAAGAACTACAGATGGAATTGATTGAGCTCTCAGAAGATGACATTTTAAAGTCCTTTATTTGAGGCTAAGAAAGATCCGATTGAAATATGGAAGAATGCAGTAGAATGCCCACGTCTGCGGCAACTTGCACGAACAATGCTTTCCTGCTTTTCAACCACTTATTGCTGCGAATCTACGTTCTTCTACCTAACCCAAATCAAGACGCCCTTAAGGTCACAAATGACGGACACCCATCTAGAAGATCAGCTGAAACTGCGCACCTCCATGTTGCAACCAAATATTCAAATGCTTTCCCACAAAAAGCAGTCACAACAAAGTCAGTAAAAGTTTTGTTAACTTTAGAACTAACAAAATTGTTTTCATTTTCTTGAAGTTAGTACATAGTAGTTAGATTTTTACAAAATAATGTACATTTTGAAGTATATCTAATTGAAGTTTCTTGGATGTGGCCTTATTAGATTACAGCTAACTTAATGCGGCATTCCAACATGAGAAGGTCCCCCACCCTTGCTTTAGAGTAAGAGTATGTGGTAGCACCTCTGGGAAGGGGGTGTGAAAGAGTCTGATAGAAGAAGCTTTACACAAAGCGTGGTAGATATATAAAACAAGCTACAGCCTCCGAAAATGTCAGATGGATTTTCCGCAAGGTCAATGTATTGTATAT
Organism: Okamejei kenojei; assembly: GCA_035221665.1. Classification (NCBI taxonomy): domain Eukaryota; kingdom Metazoa; phylum Chordata; class Chondrichthyes; order Rajiformes; family Rajidae; genus Okamejei; species Okamejei kenojei. Next base: position 18,668,351 of record CM069163.1, read on the forward strand.
ATTTATCATTTGAATAAAGTATATTTTGAAACAAAAAAATATATATAAAACAAGCTGCCAGAGGAGGTAGTTGAGGCAGGTACTATCATAACATTTAAAATACATTTGGACAAGTACATGGATACAATAGGTTTGGAGAGATATGGGCCAAACACAGACAGATGGGCCTAGTATAGAAGGGGCATGTTGGTCAGCATGGGCATGTTGGGCTGAAGGGCCTGTTTCCAACCAGTATGACTCTAAGCTGTTCTTATGTCTGAACATCCAAGCTTTCGAGCTCCTGTATCTCCTCCCAGAAGGTCAAAGAAAGAAAAGGGAATAGCCAGGATGTCTGGCCTCCTTGACACTACTTCCAGCCTTCCTGATGTAACACGTCGTGAAGGTGGACTGGGCAGAAATATAATGACTCCCTCTCTGTTAAGGTATTGAAACAGAATAACTTGCAATATGATCTCCTTAGATTCAAGTGTCCCGTGCCCTGCAAGACACGTGGAAGATCCTAAAGGCAGCCAACCGGCCCAATGTCCACATCTCCATGCTGTACCTTGGGACTGGGTCAAAGGTTTCCACTCAGGATCCCAATCATCAAGATGAAGTGAAGGTGGTTCAGCAACTCTGTGGAGCCGAGAATATCTGTGTGTACAAGGGACATCTCGTTCATAGAGGTAGGCTGCCTAACTGTGCCTCTGAGACTACTGTGGCCATTGGATGCCTTTGCATTATTTTAGTTCTGCGTAATGTTATGTGTACTGACGCAACATTTCCTCCAAACTCTCCCTCCTGCTTAATTTAGTTAAGTTTAGAGATGCAGCGTGGAAACAGGCCCTTTGTTCGGCCCTCCGAGTCCTCGCCTGTACACAAGTTCTATCCCACACAGTAGGGGCAACTTACAGAAGCCAATTAACTGACAAGCCTGCACGTTTTTAGAATGTCTGAGGGAACTGGAGCACCCGGAGAAAACCGGAGAAAAACCAAGCGGTTACAGGGAGAACGTACAAACTCCATATAGACGGCACCCGCAGTCAGGAACGAACCAGGGTCTCTGGGGTTGCGCCCCTATGCAGCCATACATTCACTGTGACGTCCACACACCTTGGCTATGAGGGACACGGCTACCCAGGAGAGGCACTGTGGGGCTAGCTGTCACCATATGATACGATATACAATATAACTTTATTCATCCCAGGAGGGAAACTGGTCTGCCAACAGTCATAAAACACAACAAGATACATGAAACATGAAATTCAAGTGACGAGTGGAAAGTCCAGGACTTGTGATGTGCAAAGATTGGGGAGTGGGAGGGGGGGGAATGGGGAGTCAGTCTGCCCCACGACAGAAGGGGGAGGAGTTGTACAGTTTGATAGCCACGGGGAAAAAGGATCTCCTGTGGCGGTCTGTGCTGCATCTTGGTGGAACCAGTCTGTTGCTGAAGGTGCTCCTCAGGTTGACCAGTGTGTCATGGTGGGGGTGAGCTGTATTGTCCAGGATGCTCCACAGTTTGAGGAGCAGCCTCCCCTCCAAGACCACCTCCGATGGGTTATTTCAACCGAGTTCTGTTGTCTACACACCAATCATATTCAAATGTCCCCCTTGACAGGAAAAATAATTGGACGGTTCCCCTCACCCTTGTTCTGAGGTTGTTTGGATCCACATAAAACCTCTTTTAACAGACATTTGGCAGCTACATGGTTAGGAAGGGTTTAAAGGGATTGGGTCAAATGCAGGTAAATGGGATTGGCCCAATATGTCTATTTGGTTGGTCAAGGACAAGATGGGCTGAAGGGTCTGTTTCCATGCAGTACTGCTCTGTGACTATATGGATTGGTCAGTCTCAATCTAGCTCCTAGTGGGATAGGATACAGTGAAATAAATTGATCCTAATTCAGTTCGAGCAGGCAATGTCATTTAATCAGAAGTTCAGTGATGCTCAGTCATATATATTTAGGGCTAAACCTGCAATATGTAAAATACGCTTACTTAAGGGTGGTGGTTCTGCTGCTGCACAACGCCAGCGACCTGGGTTTGATCCTGATCTTAAATGCTGCCTTTGTGGAGTTTACACGTTCTCCCTGGGGCTGCATGGGTTTCCTCCGGGTGCTCTGGTTTCCTCCCACACCCAGAATAAGTGTGTGTTTGTAAGTTAAGTGGCCTCTGTGAATTGCAGTGGATGAGAACGTGGAATGCCGTGGAACTACTGTGAATCGATGTTCGATTGCCAGTGTGGACTCGGTTCACTGAAGGAGTTGTTTTCATGCTGTATCTCTAAAGTAACCAATATTTTGCCTGCTCATTGGTTACACATCAAAGTCACTCTTACGTTGTATTAGAAGTGACAGAGATGACAGGGTGTTGTGATAAAGTAATACCCTATCGATTGGTCCTGGGCTTGAGTGGAACCCAGTCTGCCCCGAAGGACTGCCTCATCTATGTGCTGGTAGAAAGATTATCTGAGCCAATTTGGGGTCACTTTCATGATGAACAGGGACCAAGGGTATCAAACGTCCTTTCATAATGCCATTTTCAGCAATGTCCTGTGCAATATGAGAAGTGGAAGATGGATGAATGTCCTCCTGCTGCAATAAATGCAGCTTCTTCCCCTCTGTTATCAGACTCCCATAACCTGCAATCCCAGTCCTCCAACCCATCTCGTTGCAGACATCGCGCTTGTCTTCTGGGACCATTACACAGCAAAACCGTAACACGGTATTCTGCACTCTGGACTTTGCCACTTGGTGCTACCCGTTGTACTTGTGTTCATGTATAATAAGATCTGATTTAATTCGATAGCACGCAAACAAATGTTTTTCACTGGATCTTGGCACGTGCGACAATAATAAACCAATACAAGAGGCATATTTGCAGACATGATGCCTTTCTAGCAAAACTGGTTGTGATGTAAAGAACTTGATATAGACAGTGACTTCCCGTGGATGGAGAATGTTCTGTTACTAACAGATGGATTGGCCTATTTGTGGTCATTGTGTGCATCTATACCTTTAAGAACTCTATGTATTACTTGACATACCTTTTCATACAAATTTGTATAGTTGAGTATTAAAGAAAGTGCTGGAGGAACTCAGCGGGTCAGGCGGCATCTGTGGAGGGAATGGATAGATGACCGTTTCAGGTCTTGACCCTTCTTCAGACTGTTTAGTTTAGTTTAGAGACACAGCATGGAAACAGGCCCTTTGGCCCACTGAGTCAATGCTGATCATTCATCACCGTTCACACTAGTTCTGTGTTATCCCACTTTCTCATCTATTCCCTGCACATTAAGGGCAATTTTACAGAAGCCAATTAACTTACAAACCCGCACGTGTCTTTGATTTGGGAGTCAACCGACGCGGACACAGGGAAAACGTGCAAATTCCTCCCAAACAGCACCCAAGGTCAGGATGAAACCCAGGAGCCTGGTGCGTCGCTGTGCTGCCCACTGATGTAGTAGGTGGGAGAAATGTGGAAGAGAGTAGTGGGGATGGGATGGAGCTTGGCAAGTGATAGGGGGGTACAGGAGAGGGGGGGGGGGGGGTGATTATCAGATGGATGGAGTGAGTGATGAAAGGGAGGTGAAAAGGAGACAAAATGGTGTCAGATAAGGAGAGAAGAGGTAGAGTGAGATATAAGGCTAGAGGGAGGGATATGGGTATCGGCTGCCTTCAATGCAGAATATTTGGTTACATACAGTATCCCTGACCTGGATAAACAGAATTGTGGAATAACCTGCAGATGTTACAGCGTCCGTTCTCTGTCCTAGAACAATTCCAGTTTGTTTCGAGACGACACTTTGGTTTTCCGTTCGGCGCCACGATCTACGTGAACGGGCTGGTGGCCGCCCGCATCAGCTGGTGCTGTGAGCACAAGTACCCCGTTGGCTTCCAGCTGGGAAAGCAAAGCTGCTTCCGTCTGATGGGCATTAGAGGAGGAATACCCTGCCACAGGTGGGAGCACAGACCGCGATGGTTCATTACCAATGCCAGCTCTTTTGTAAGATTTTTTCCCGATAGCCCAACTTACTGCAGTTGAACAGGCCCCTAAATGCAACAAAGTGCAAGTAACATATAATAACCAAAAATACGATAAAGTAATGGCCATAATAGTAGGTAACCATAATATGCAAAAGCTGAAGACACTATCCACAGATGGTTATAGAGTCAAGGGTAGAAACAAAGGACTTATACCAAAGATACACACAAAGAGCTAGAGTAACTCAGCGGGTCAGGCAGCATTTCTGGAGGAAAAGAATGGGTGACTTTTCGGGTTGGGACCCTTCTTCAGACACAGAGACAAGACTGTTTGTCATATGTGGAACAAGTTTGTAAACACAGTGTTTAATGAATAGTACAATAAGCAGACTCAAAAAATAGTTCAATAAATAAAAAAAGAAATATAATGCAAAAAACAAAACAAACCTCAAAGTTCCTAAAACAACCAAGGCAATCGTAGCTAGGATCATGCGCAGACCAAAATGCTGGAGAAACTCAGCGGGTGAGGCAGCATCTATGGAGCGAAGGAATAGGTGGCGTTTTGGGTCCAGACCCTTCTCCAGCTAGGATCATAGTTGCTGAGGCTAGTGTTGTGCAGTGTTCAAGAGCCTGACGGCTGGTTCAAGAGAAGTCTCAAGCAGGGTTATTAATCTCTTGTGATGTAGATCAGCAAAGATTTTTGAAATGCATCTTTCTTCCAAAATAATCTTGGAGTCACGATTTGTGTTACACTTTATGTATCTTTTAAAATAAAAGATTTATCATTGACTGTATTGGTAGTTTCACTGGGAACACTGGACAAAGTAGATCCAATGTACCTGTGGTAACTAATTGAACTCGAACCAATGTACGTTAAACAGGTGCCTGATGGCCTGGCCCTACCAAGGACATGGGAGTAAGCAGACGGCAGATGCAACACAGCCTGGGAGAGAGACTGACTTCACCTACCAAGATGAGAGCTCACAACAAGGCAAGGAGTGCAGTGTTCCCGATCAATATGACCCACACTGTTTTAAAGAAATTAGGGCCGATTAGCAGGAAAGTAACGAGTACAGTGGGATGAGAATTAGTACAGAGGGATGGGAATTATAATGCTCATGGTTTCTCTCTGCTGGTTTTGATCGAGAGAACAAGTTTGGCCCTAGTCCAACGAGCAGAATAACCTGAGTGAGAACAAGTGGAAGGGAGGCAACCATGAGTGAGGATGTGATTTCACCAACTTTGAGTTGTAAATGCCCATTAGAGGAAGAGAAGAAGGAGGGAAGTGTGGGAAATCTGGGCTTGAAGATGTTGGGAAAGAGAAGATATTTCAATGGGGTTGGGTGTTGATTGGATGTGGTGAGGGCACTGGGTGCTGCCGCTCATTGGCTGATTGGAATGACACCATGGTGATGGGATTTGCCATTTCTCAGCAGCTTACCCTTCCACCTCCAGGTATATAGAGTCACACAGCACAAAATAAGCCCACTGAACGTGCAAACTCCTCATAGACAGTACCCAAGGTCAGGATAGAACCCAGGTCCCCGGCGCTGTGAGGCAGCATCTCTACCAGTTGTGCCACAGGGGTGCCCCTGTGCTAGTTGGTGTTGTGTAGCGTTCAGGAGCCTGATAGTTGTTGGGAAGAAGCAGTTCTCGATACTCACATTAAAACAAATTGCTTTACGTTCTTCCAGCCTCCACCCCTCACTCCCGACAGCTGGAAAGGTCGGCAATGTCAAAGTCCAGTTTCCTCAGGAGTGACGTGGGAGAGAACAAGATGACGATGAGTGATGGCTCCTCCAGCAACTCAAACTATAAAGCCCCGACCTCAATGAAGATTCCAGCCTCTTCAGGAGCGAGCAGATGGAAATCAAGACAGTCTTGTGATACGGACCAGCAAAACATAAACGTCAAGAGTGCTTACCTGTTGCAAGATGCTTTGAATACAAAAATGTCCTCACATATCCTAGAGTCTGACAGCAGAGGTAGGACGTACAGGAGAAACATTCTAATGAGAAGGATATGTCAAGGAGCAGAGAGAATGGGTAATACTGCGTACCGTAGAAAGCAGGTTAACCAAGAATCTTCCAGCGATAGCGGAAACACCAGACGTAAACTGTTTGAGAATCAAAGAAGGTTATGGAAGAAAGATACTTCAGATGCAGGTGGAGGAAGCGGTGATCAGGAAAGTGGGGGCAGTGGTGCCTCACGGAAAGGCAGCAGGGTGAAGAAAAAAATAAAGAGGAAGAGGGGAAGGAAACGGGAGGCAAGAGAGGAAATTGAGACACGGTTTGGTGACCGTGCGGATGGAGATGATGGGAAGAAGACACGGGGCAGAGGGAGGAGGCTGAAGAAAAGAAATAATCTGGAAGACCAAATTCCTGTCTCTGTAACACAGAGAGACGCAGTGGAAGATGGTGAGAAACGAGTGTCATATAGTTCATATTGGACATACAATGGGTGAATTTGGATCTATATTCACAGGTATAGTTCAGGAGGCATTGAACAATCTGTCTATTTGGTGTCACTCAGAGTATGCAATGGCATAGTTACATCTTTCCCCTTTGCCCTTCCCCCGCATTGTTTCTTTGGTTTCTGTGTTTAGTTTAGTTTAGTTTAGTTTAGTTTAAACACCAAAGAGACAGATTATCTAATGCCTCATGAACTATTTCTGTGAATATAAATCCAAAATCTATGTCCAGACCCATGTTCATTCAATGTTTATACCGTTGGGTTGTCAGCTCCCCAAGTGGAATTTGTGGTGCTGTCCCTCCAGTCTGCACCTGACCTCAGTCTTGAGTCTTGGTCTTACCCTTTGTCCATCTGACACACAATTACGTCACCTCCTTAAAATAGATGAAGGATGCCATGGTCAAACCAGTGTCCTGAAGACAAAATTGAATCCATATGTGATAAACACGCTAATTGCCATCCCTGCAGAGTGTTGGTATTTGTTGTGACGTTGACATTTTGCTCCACCTTCCTGAAGAATTTTTCTCTGTAGTTGATCCCACAATGATCGCTGTGGAACCTCACTAAACGCACCCACCTACCTCATGGAGTGGCCAATTCCAAACACCCACTCCTGGACCCATCCAGGAGCAGCCAGCTTCCCAGGAAACAGGGGAGACGAGACGGGCTGGACTGCAGATGAAAATTAAGCTACCTGGGTTCATGTCCCCCTACTCCCCGCATACTGTTGGCAAACATCCACGTTACCAATTTATTTTAGAGATTAATCATAGAAACGGCCCAACTGACCCATAGAATCCACGGCAATCATCGATCACCAATTCTCACTAGTTCTATGTTATCCCACTTTTGCATCCTCTATTGAACACAAGCTGGATGAAGCCAGACTCACCTACCTTAGAGGAAATGCTGTCCGCCTGATGTAACGTACCTTGAGGCCCTACCCCAAATCATCTCCCTCTCTCCAATACCTGAAGGGATTATCTCTGTTCCCTAGGTTCGCCCACGGATGTCTCTAAGGCAGATCCAGCTGCACGGGTTCGGGTGAAGCTTGCCTCAGCCCTCAAACGTGCCGAGGCCACGTGGCCCGAGGCAGAGCACAGTGTCACGAGCGAGGCCAGTGGAGGCGAAAACAGGAAGGAGGGTGAGAAAGGAAAGAAACCGCCCGCACATGGAAGGCAACCAATAACATGTAGGTTTTACAAGTGTGGGAAGCGGGAGATATCTTAACTAAATCTAAAGTGGCAGGTGGGAAAAATCTGGCCCAACCGGCCCACCCAACCTCTCAACCTCTGGACCCTTATAGCAAAAGGCTCCATTCAGACCCCTCCCACCATCATGTGGTCACCAGCATTTAGCAAGATGGTACCGCAGCATGGCAACTCTTTGCGTGCAGGTCCCATTGAAGGATCGATTATTATCCGATACAACCATCCTCTCTTATTGATCTCCACTTTTCCAGGAGCGGAATTGAGTCAACTCTATAAACAACAAAAACATGGGTCAGGTCATGGGTCATGGGTCATGAGTCATGAGGCAGAGAATGAGACAGATGATGTTACAGAGGTTAATTTGGTTCATATGAACAAAGACTAAACTTGGAGTCATATTAAGGATGAAACCATATAACTAAATAACTATAACCAGATAACTGTATTCAGCACTCTGTTGTCTTTCTCTTTGCTGACAGGCACATGGATGTGCAGCGAATGGAGGGATATGTGTCATGTACAGGCGGAAGAGATTAGTTTAACTGGGCATCATGTACAGCGGCACAAACATTGTGGACAAAAGGTCGGTGCTGTACTGTTCCACGTATGTAGGAAGGATCTGCAGATGCTGGTTTATACTGAAGATAGACACAAAAAGCTGGAGTAACTCTGCGAACCAGGCAGCATCTCAGGAGAGAAGGAATGGGTATCGTTTCGGGTCTCAACCCAAATTGAAGAAGAGTCTCAACCCGAAACGTCACCCATTCCTTCTCTTCAGAGATGCTACCTGTCCCGCTGAGTTACTCCAGCTTTTTGTGTCTATCTTCTGTGCTGTTCTATGTTCCATCTTGAACACAGTTTAAGGCATTAATATCAAGCCACAAAGGTTATAGCTTCAAATGCCATGTGATTGAATTACTTGAATGTTTTGAACTTCGAACGTTTTCCAATTCTGGCTGTTTCCAGTCAGCATTCCCAGGGAAGTTTGGAAAGTCCTGGTATTTCCGTACCTGACACTGACACCCAGTGTTCGAAAGGGCCATTGAAACATTTAGCTCCTCTTCTCTTCGCACCTGACACCTTTTTGTCTCCCTTTCTCCTCCAGCCTTTGTTACTCCACTCCACTCATGTGTTAATCAAAACCCCTCTCACTTACCAGGCTTTGTCTGCCCCCCATCTCTCTGCCAGTCTGAAGAAGGGTCCTGACCTGAAACGTCACCTGTCCATTCTATCCACAAATGCTGTCTGACCCGCAGGCTTCCTCCAGCACTTTGTGTTATGCACAAAGTTCCAGCCTATACATTTTCTTGTGCCTCTGATATTATTTTCATTGTTCTATTGCTGGTACATATAGCAATTAAACACTCTAGATTCCTACTGTAAGAAAGTCATTCTTAGATGTATAATTCACAGCAGAAATGCTGCTTCTGTTTTAATAACTTTTGCAGATGGGGAAGCAGATGAGTTTGGACAATTTCCGGCCAATGTACAGGTGAAAATTAAGGGCACCGTGTGCAATACTCCTGCGTCACTGGCTGAAAGAAAGACAAATGAGGAAGCAGCTAGCAGTGACTCTATACTACAAAGAAGAACAAAGCCTCACCATCATATGAAGCCGGCCCCCGCACAAAATGATGGTAGTCTACGGGAAACTAACTCACATGGCCCATTCAACAATGTGGGCATGTCTTCCAAGGATTGTTTGAATGGTAGACAGGAACGCACGTGCTTTCCAGCGACCTGGAATGAAACGATCAGTGGGGAAAATGTCTCCAGTCAGAGACCCAATGCTTTGAAGCGACTGGATGAACAGAACTACCTCCAAGTGTCTTCCGAAGCACATGGAAATTCATGCAGCATAACCAAACCTCGGGCGAGTGAAGACAAGCAGATTTTAACAGGCTACACGACCAATGTCCGGTCACCAGGTGATTTAGGTTGCACTTGTGATCCACCCCGGCCACGTCAGTTGCCTTCACATTGCAACCGAGACCCTGAGGATGGTCACACTGGCACCAAACCAGGAAGGCGCTGGAGTCAGGATGAAAACGTGGCAACTGAGCAGCTCCTGGGTAAACTAGTGTCAGAGAATAAGGACAATATAGCCAGGTTAAGTGGCCGCACACAGGACCACCAGGCAGTTGATGCACTGAGAAAACAGGCAAGTATGTTCTCTCTTGAATTGTTTTAGTATGGAGTGGGCAAGGTGTTCTTGCAACTGTTGTGATGTGTGAGCGGACCAAGGTTGCACATTACTGTAGCTGTTTTACGGGTGTGACAATGATAAATGCAGTAGTGGAGACCCAGGTTATGTGCACTCAGGTCATTGCTAAATATAGAAGCAGTTTGTCATAAATGGTTTCCAAACAGATTGGATTGATTAAAAATGCAGGCCCGTTTGCAAATATGTTTAAAAAGCTTGTTTAAAATACGTTTGAATGCGAGCTCCACGTAACCACTTCATCTCTTATGCAGAGATCTGCTTTTCCAACATCTTAAAGTTGGACAATTTGAAGAACATTCAAGCCCAGGGATTTGTAAATCAGTTAAGGGCCTGTCCCACTTTCATGACCTAATTCACGACCTTTTTTACTCGTGGATATTTTTTATCATGCCAGAAAAAACGCCCTGACCTACTTGATGCCACGAGTACCTACGACTAGCATTACGACCTACCTATGTCCATGCTGCGAGTATGAGTCAAAGGCAAACTCGGCAGAGGTCGTGAATTAGGTCGTGAAAGTGGGACAGGCCCTTAACCATTTTAAATATTCTTGAAGTTTCTAGCATGGACAATCCTTCTACCCATTATCCTTGCAACAATTGCCGTCCTCCTTTTCCATGTGGATCTGGAAATGTTCACCTTTTTTAGGCTTTATCCAAATAATTGATCAGCAAGTTTGAAAGCTTGTAGTCATATGTTATTAAAGTGTGCTGAAGAGATTTACCAGGATGTTACCTGGGCTCGCGGGCTTGTGTTGTCGGGAGAGGTTGGATAGGTTAGGACCTTTCCGAATCCAAGCGGAGAAATGAAAGGAATTCTCAAATTCGCTCTCGCTTCGGACTTGAGTGCAGTGAAGGTTGGGGTTAGTCTCTGCCACTTAAAATGCCTCACAGTTCACTCATTCATCCCACCTGAAGGTTGCAGACGTTATCACTGTGCTCACAGCCTGCAAATCAGTGGGGGAGCTGATCATGAGAAATACCGGGCTGACTGATGACCTCCTCGAAACACTTGTCATCGCACTGGTAAACCACAGCCAATCGCAAGTGGAAACAATTAACCTCAATATAAATAACCTTGGCCCTCACAGCGCTGAGCTATTGGTGGAGCTCCTCAAAGCCAAGCCCTCCATCAAGTGCCTGCTGTAAGTAGCGCATTACTCACACCGCATGTGATGACTGATTCATTGTGGCACTGATTCAATGTGAACTCTTCTAATCTGTGGATTAATTGACATGTTCATACTAAGCGTCCCATCCTGGAACAAAGAAAAGACTGATTTTCCAAAGAAACACAAATGCTGGACATCTAAATGTGGAGATGCAGTGGAATGAGTGAGAGACATATTCAATGTGAAGATTTCAGGCTCCTCGAACTGCTGATGAACCGTTTACAATTATTGTATACTTCTCACTGTGTTGTTGCATTTACTGGCCTGTTGAGCTGCAGCAAGTAAGAATTTAATTGTTCAGTTGCAGGTACATTAGGTCATAAGGAAAAGGAGTAGAATTAGGCCATTCGGCCCATCAAGTCTACTCCGCCATTCAATCATGGCTGATCTATCTCTCCCTCCTAACCCCATTCCCCTGCCTTTGCCCTATAACCTCTGACACCTGTACTAATCAAGAATCTACCTAGTTCTGTCCCGCTATCGGTCATATGACAATTAAACACTTAAAATAACATTATCAATGAGCACTTTAAAAGTGGAGGTATTTGGGAGTCATCTATATCTCAGTTGTTCGTTTTGTTTCAATCCTATCCTGTGTTGCAAAAGAACACACAAAACTACAATATAGAAAATACAAAACATTAGCAGCTAGATACAGCAACATGGCTGACCATTGAAGAAGTTGGAAGATGTTTAAAATTGTGAGACATTGCTGGTGCTGAACACATAAATTGGTTGTAATCATCCAGTGTATATGCTGCATCCAGGTCTCCTCACACATCGGTTGTTAATTCCATCAAGATAACATCGCCTTGTACCTTGAGCAAAAAAAAAATTGCTGGAGGAACTCCTTGGGTGAGGTATGGGGTCAGCCTGGCCCAATGTGATGCCGTCGGGTCCTTCCACCTCCGCTCCGTGCAACTACTGCAGGCTGCACGCGATCTGCTCACTCGCCGCTGTCTGGTCTCCCATGGCTGCCTCTGCCAACGTCTCGACCCCAAATGCACCGCCCGTCACCTCCAGCAGCCACTCCGCTGCATCCGTGCACCAAGGTCAATAGACAATAGACAATAGGTGCAGGAGTAGGCCATTCGGCCCTTCGACCTAGCACCGCCATTCAATGAGATCATGGCTGATCATCCCTAATCAGTACCCCCTTCCTGCCTTCTCCCCATATCCCTGACTCCACTATTTTTAAGCCCTATCTAGCTCTCTCTTGAAAGAGTCATGTCCTACTTCCCAAGCTAATCATGGAACATTAGGGTGGGTTAGAGTTCAGAGAGCATTGCTGAGCTACTACCTACCTCTTCGGAAACCCTCGGACTACCTTTGATCGGACTCTACCTTGCACTAAACGTTATTCCCTTATCATGTATCTGTACACTGTGAATGGCTCGATTGTAATCATAATCTTCCCGATGGCTGGTTAGCAGGTAACAAAAGCTTTTCACTGTACCTCGGTACACGTGACAATAAACTAAACTAAACTAAAAGCACCGTCCGTCATCTCCAGCAGCCACCCCGCTGCATCTGAGCACCGAGTTTGTCATGTCCCACTTCCCAAGCCAATCACAGAACTTTAGGGTACTTCCAGGTGAGTTTGCAGACCTGATGAGTGTTTCCAGCAATTTGTGTTTTTACCTCAGATTTCCAGGATCTGCAGTATTGTTTTGATTTCTACATTTAACGTTTGATAAATTTCACGTGAAAAATATATATTTGTAACATTTAGGATTTCTGTCAGGATTGCGATTACACGGTCTATGTGTTGCATCAAACATATTCGTGTCACTTTTTCCAGGTTACACGGAAACAATTTGGGTGACAAAGGCATTAGCATTTTGATGCATGGACTCATTGACCTCCTTTTGGCTGAGAATGCAGAAGAAACCAAGACTGGTAGTGGAGAAGGGGAGCATTCTGATCTCCAGAGAAAGAGGCTGCAACTAACTGAACTTGACATTGGCTCAAATCAACTCACCAATGAAGGTCTGAAATGCGTGGCTATGTTTCTCAGCATGAACCCACCCCTGGAATACCTGGGACTGTCCCGGAATGATGGTGTGGATTTGACTGGATGGAGGGGATTATTTGACATTTTGAAGGATTGTCGGCACATCTCCCATCTCGTCCTTGACGAAAATGTTCTTCGCAACGAAGGGGCAAAATACTTTGCAAAAGTGCTCCGTGTTAATGGACGTCTATGTAAAGTAGACCTGGACGGGAATGGAATAGGAGATGAAGGAGGTCTAGCTCTGTGTGAAGCCTTGTCTTCCAATACTGGCCGGTCCCTCAGGTATCTGAGTCTTGATGGAAATGAGCTCAGCAGTGGAGTGAAGAGAGAACTGAACGCATTACTCGCAGAAAGTAACCAGGGGTAGACTACACCACGGAGACACAAGGAACTGCAGATGTTGGAATCTTGATCGAGAAATAAACTCAGGCAGGCAGTATCTGTGGAGAGATTAGACAGGCGATGTTCCAGGTCAGGACACTTCTTCAGACTGATTGTAGCACGGTTCCAGTGCTAAATGTTTATTCATTCCTTGCCAGTCGGAAGAAGGATCCAGAACCAAAACATCACCTATACATGTTCTCCAGTGATGTTGCCTGACCTGTTGTTACTCCAGCATTTTGTGTTCCTCTCCTTCTTGATTCCGCTACACTGGGTAAAAGATACATTCACCATATCTAATACCCTAATGATTTTGAACACCTCTGTAAAATCACCGCTCAAGCCCCTGAGCTACCAGGAATGAAGTCCTAGCTTGCCAAACCTCCCCCACAAGCCAATGCCCTCGAGACCTGGCATCATCCTCGTAAATCTTTGCATACTTTCCAGCTTAATGGCATCTTTCCTATAGCAGGGTGTCCAAAACAGAACACAATACTCCAGTACAATGTTCTAATCAATGCAAAGCTGAATGGAAAGTAGCAAGTAGTCAGTATAATGACTCCAAATGCAGCCTTTCCAATATTCAACTCCCAGTTCATTTTATAACCAAGGGAGCAACAGCAATACATTGATACATTTGGCCAAAAGTCACAACACTCTTGAACCACTGACTAAAGCAGCTGGAAGGGCAAATGTGAAAAATTCGCCAGTATCTCATGGAATACTGCCCAAGTGCATGTCATTGGGAAAATAAAGCAAAAATAACACTGATCCCATGGAAAATAGTTCCTTGTGATTTATATTTGAGTAGAAGGCATCAGGAAGCAGCTTTAGAGGACTTTAGTTATACTGCATTTGGAGTTTTTTGTGGGTTTCTGGTCACTCCAATACAGGAAGGCTTTGGAAAGGGTGCAGAGGTTTACCAGAATGATGCCTGGATTAGAATGTATTAGCGACAAGGAAAAGTTGGACAGACTTGGAATGTTTTCTCTGGAATGTTGTGCAGTGACCTGTTAGAATTATGAAAGGCATAGTTAGTGTAGAACCTATTTCCCAGAATGGAAATATTAAATACTGGAGGGTATAGCTGTAAGGTGGAGAGGCAACATTTAAAGGAGATGTGCTGGACAAGTTTTTTTTTTTAATATAAAAACACAGAGGGTGGTGGGTGCCTGGAACTGCACTGCCAGGAATGGTGGTAGAGGCACTTACAATCATCACATTTAAAAGGCTTTTGGATAGGCAAATGGATATGCAGGGAATGGAGGGATTATGAATTATGTGCAGACAGATAAGAGTTTGGGTTGGCACCATGCGCAGCATGGGCATTCTGAGCCAAACGGCCTGTTCCTGTGTTGTACTGTTTTATGTTCTATGACTATTTAATGCAAAGTGAAAAGCAATGTCTCCCACGCGCAGGAGCAGCAACCATGGCAACTCTAAGAGATTGTTAATGAATTTGAGGCAGAGTTCATGGTCCTTGAATGCAATTAACATGCAAATCCCTGCTCATCAATGAATGACAGCCCGTGGCTTTCCGCGTAACATTCTCTTCAGTCAGTTTCTGTCTCTGAAAAACAAGTCCTCAATTTACTGACAACTTTATTTGTACACTTCACAGTCAGTGAGATCTTCATTAACAGATGCGGTGTGCACATTAATACAACTTACAAGGTTGCGTTGCCATCAATCCAGCAATGTGTCTTTGACCCAGCGTACATACAAAGTGGACACAGTTTCTGAAGAGGGGGCCCAGCCTAAAACATCATCTGTCTACTCCCTCCCCCGATGCTGCCCGACCCGCTGAATTCCTCCAGCACTTTGTGATTTGCTCAAAATTCCAGCATCTGCAGCTTTCTTGTGTCTCCATACATCAAAGCAGGTTTATTGGAAACAAGGTGACAATTTCTAAAAACTGCACATCAAATCTCTCTTCCAGATACACATTTTAAAAATATTGCATTATTTTCTCCCCTTTCGATTGGTGGTATTGAGGCAACATAAGCGGGCACTTGCAGATACACAATAATAACACATTGAAGATATTTGATCCGGTACATGGATAGGAACAGTTTAGAGGGATGTGGAACAAATGTTGGTACATTTTAATCAATCACAGGGTGTGGACAAGGCCACATTATGCACCATCACAAAACATTTTGGTGGTAGCGATGAGCTAAATCATTGAACCAAAAATAATTGCCTCTGTTGATACATGTGCAATAAAGGTGCTTTGATAGGGAATTCCAGGGTACAGCTTAGATACTTAAAATCTTGCATTGGCATCAAAGTGAAAGAAGCCCAGATTTCACTTTATCAATGGCAAAAGTTCATTTTTAATCAATATAAAGCTGGAAACACGTCAGGTGGACACTATGATAAATATATAACTCTGGTCCGATATCCCAAAATGACAGATGTTGCGGATCTTATTCATGGTTTGCTTGAAGGAATGGAAAAGATGTTTGAAGAGATGGAAAAATCCCCCTAATTGTCCCTTACATGTCCCTTAAAAAGAATTTAACAATTAATTTCAAGAAATATTCTTCAATGAGCAGGATAAGGAGGCTACTCTCCACCTTCCACGGCCACTGTTGCCACTGCCTTCACAAAGTAAGGGCCTTCCTGCAGGTATGCTCGGAGCTTCAGATAATGTTGGTTTCCAAAGATCTCAGCTATTGTCTTAGTATTTACAAGGGCCTTCACCAGTTCGAATTTGGCATCCTTTGAGCTTTTGTCGGCTTCAGTCGTCCTGTCAACAATGTATTCCACAAATCCCGGTGTATTGATCATCAGTCTCTGACCCCAAGGCTGGCCTGCAATTGCCTGCATTTAGGAAAGGGATAGGAGCAGAGTCATAGGGAGAAAGATGTCAACCACAGTAACAAAAATAACCCTGCCCATTCAATAATACACAATTAGGAATTTGACTTACTTTCATCAATAAAGTGCCATTGACTTAGAAGGGATTAAACTAAGGTAGTTACACTCCGAGTAATACGTGAGACAGATGATAATTTACAGCTCAGCACATTGAATAATTAAAGTGACAGATTCCAAGTTACTATTAGCTCAAGTAAATTAGCAACTTGACAGTGGAAACCAGATAATGAGTTATTTAAATTACACTGCAATGGAAAAGCAACTGCAGCAGATGCTACATGTCGGAAATAAGGGGAAATCTTAAATTCTCAGCGGGTCAGTTTGTACAGAAACAGAATGCAATGTTCCAGGTCAATGGATCTCTTCAAAATTGATTATTGAAGCTCACCACATTAACCTTCTCTCCCGCTCATATTGCCTGACTCACGATATTCCAGCATTTTCTGTTTTCTAAAAAGTTTTGACAATCTTTACGTCAATCTACAATTTTTGCAATTCTGATACACAAGTCCGATTTTAGATTACAGCAAGGAAAGAGCAAATTTAAGGCAAAACTGGAAGTACGGAAAATGGTAGAGCTCAGCAGATCAGGTAGCATCTGCGGAAAGAAAAAGTTAACATTGAGTCTGCAATCCTTTGTAATCACATTTTCCTTTCCACAGAGGCAGCCTGACCCCGTTAAGTTTTTCCAGCATTTTCTGTTTGCGACTCAAATTTTCAGCATCTGCAGTTTCCTTGTTTTGATTCTTCTGAAGAAAAACTGGTGTGTGGTAACATAATAGTATGGAAAAACAAGTTTCCTCCCTAAAATTTTTTTTTTTACAAATTCTTCCACATAACATACATATCTTTTAACCAAAGTGGCAACTGTAAAGCCATTTATTGAATGGATTTCTTTTTTTTTTTCCTTCTACCTAAATGTAAATAGATTTGAGGCAATTCTTAAGTGCCATTCTACTTGTTCACGGTTTGTATTCCCTTTATTCCATTAAATGTGGACAAGGTAAAAACAAACCAGCAACAGGATGTTTATAAATCTATTTAAAAATATCTATTTAAAAATGTATTATCCATTAGGTTACTCAATGCTAAAAGTCAATAACTGCATGATGTTGCACTTCAAGTTAGGACAGGATGTCTATATAAGCAGCTGCGATCAGTGTACTAGGCTCAAGTTTAGGTTTATTATTCTCATGTGAATGGAAGTACGGTGAAACGCTTTGTTTTGCATGCTATCCAATCAGCAATTACGCCCAACTCAACTTTAACAGGTAGAGCGAGGAGGAAGATGCAGAGGCCAGATTATAGTTATACTAATATTAGAGACTTACAGTGAAGACTTTCAGTGCTCCAATGTGGATTTCTGGGAAGGGTTGCATACTCAGACTGCGGAATGTTTCCATCGGGTGGTTGTGCAGGGCGTGGAACCAGGATTCAGTCATTCCTAAAAGATCTTCGGTTTGCTGATCGGTCTGTGAAGTGGATGGAAAAGTAAAACAGCAATGGCCTAAGAAAGTGGCGCAGACGGATACAGACAAACCATCAAAATGTACCCAATGATTCTCTGAAAACTCAGCTCAGAGACAGTGGAATACAAGTACAGTGGAACTACAGAAGAAAAATCTCTACAACGTGTAAAAACACCTTGCAAATGTCTTCAGGATTTATGTTTCAGCACGTAAATAAAATACCGCAATGTTCAATAATTCAACTCCCTTTTAAAAAAATAAATGATAAAACAGTTCACAGTCAATGCTCTCAAAAGTAAATTATTGCGTATTTGAAGTAATAATCCATTCTACACAACCATAATCAGTTTACAGAAAACTATGTATAGATAACCTTCTCTCTTGTATGTTTTTCTCTGTCCCAATTTTTCAGATTACTTTTAGAGTTTATAAACATATTTTCAAGTTTTTTAAATATAACCAATTCTCTTTCTCGCCACTCATACAAGTAGGTGTAAGTAACATTTATAAATTTAATTGTTTAAGAAACAATCAAGTGACAGTGATCTAAAGGTTAATGGCTATCTTGACATTCCTTATGCACACTCTAAGAATCTCACAAAACCATGCTACCAGCCTAATAAAGATCACAATTATACTGCAACTTTACATTTTGATCAATTATACCTTCCTGCAGAATTTTCAGACAATGTGAATTCAACACACTTTCTACTTTAAACTTTCATTTTTTAAATGTCAGGCCTACTGGAATGAAGTATAAGAGCAGATATGCACTATTCCCATTATAACTTGTAGTCATTCAGCAATGAAACGGCTGTTCACCCAACCCATCCATGCCGACTAAGATGCCTCATGTGGCACGGTGGCACTGGGACGCAGTGGTAGAGTTGCCTCCTTGCAGCGCCAGAGTCCCGGGTTCGTTCCCGACTACAGGTGCTGTCTGTACGGAGTTTGTTCAGTCTCCCCGTGACCTGTGGGGCTTTTCTCCGAGATCTTCAGTTTCCTACCACACTCCAAAGATGTACAGGTATGTAACATAGACATAGAAACATAGAAAGTAGGTACAGGAGTAGGCCATTCGGCCCTTCGAGCCTGCACTGCCATTCAATATGATCATGGCTGATCATCCAACTCAGTATTCCTTACCTGCCTCCTCTCCATACCCCCCTCATCCCTTTAGCCACAAGGGCCACATCTAACTCCCTCTTAAATATAGCCAATGAACTGGCCTCAACTACCTTCTGTGGCAGAGAATTCCAGAGATTCACCTCTGTGTGAAAAATGTTTTTCTCATCTCGGTCCTAAAAGATTTCCCCCTTATCCTTAAACTGTGACCCTCTTGTCCTGGACTTCCCCAACATCGGGAACAATCTTCCTGCATCTAGCCTGTCCAACCCCTTAAGAATTTTGTAAGTTTCTATAAGATCCCCCCTCAATCTTCTAAATTCTAGCGAGTACAAGCCGAGCCTATCCAGTCTTTCTTCATATGAAAGTCCTGACATCCCAGGAATCAGTCTGGTGAAACTTCTCTGTACTCCCTCTATGGCAAGAATGTCTTTCCTCAGATTTGGAGACCAATACTCCAGGTGTGGTCTCACCAAGACCCTGTACAACTGCAGTAGAACCTCCTTGCTCCTATACTCAAATCCTTTTGCTATGAATGCTAACATACCATTCACTTTCTTCACTGCCTGCTGCACCTGCATGCCTAGTTTAAATGACTGGTGTACCATGAAACCCAGGTCTCGTTGCATCTCCCCTTTTCCTAATCGGCCACCATTCAAATAATAGTCTACTTTCCTGTTTTTGCCACCAAAGTGGATAACCTCACATTTATCCACATTATACTGCATCTGCCAACTCACCCAGCCTATCCAAGTCACCTTGCAGCCTCCTAGCATCCTCCTCACAGCTAACACTGCCTCCCAGCTTCGTGTCATCCGCAAACTTGGAGATGTTGCATTCAATTCCCTCGTCCAAATCATTAATATATATTGTAAATAGCTGGGGTCCCAGCACTGAACCTTGCGGCACCCCACTAGTCACTGCCTGCCATTCTGAAAAGGACCCGTTCACTCCTACTCTTTGCTTCCTGTCTGCCAGCCAGTGCCTGAGACCCGGGTTCGATCCCAACTACGGCTGTTTGTATGTTCTCCCCCTGACCTGTGTGGGTTTTCTCCGAGATGTTGAGTTTGCTGCCACACTGCAAAGGCATACAGGTTTGTAGATTAATCGGCTTGGTATAAATGTAAAATTGTCCCCAGTGTGTGCAGGGTGGTGTTACTGTGCGGGTATCGCTGGTCGGTGCGGACTCGGTGGGTCGAAGGGCCTGTTTCCGCGCTGTATGTCTAAACTAAACACAATGTGTGGGAAAGAACTGCAGATGCTGGTTTAAAATCAAAGGTAGACACAAAATGCTGGAGTAACTCAACGAGACAGGCAGCATCCCTGGAGAGAGAAGTAATGGGCGACGTTTCGGGTCGAGACCCTTCAATCCGTCTGAAGAACTCCAGAGATGCTGCCTGTCCCACTGAGTTACACCAGCATTTTGTGGTCGACCTTAAACTAAACACATTTTCTGGGTACTCACCGGCAAGGAATGGAGACGAGCAATGGTTTCAAGGCAACGAATGCGTAGATCCGAGGGAGCATTACACGAAATTGAACCCAGCTTTCTCAAAACATCTTGGAATGCAGTACCTTGTACAATGGAACA
The DNA here is from genome assembly GCA_035221665.1 of Okamejei kenojei. Classification (NCBI taxonomy): domain Eukaryota; kingdom Metazoa; phylum Chordata; class Chondrichthyes; order Rajiformes; family Rajidae; genus Okamejei; species Okamejei kenojei. The sequence continues at coordinate 18,688,854 of CM069163.1, forward strand.
ACTGAACTTTAATCCCACATTTTAGCACTAAGTTCAAGGAAAATTTTGAGATATTGCAATACATAAGACAGACTGAAGCTGCAATTTGGTAATATATTTTTCTGCATAGTGTGAAGAATGTGTGCCACCAATAATTTCCCATGAATTTTAATGTGACCTGTGCAGTGAAATTGGAAGCATCAAGCCCAAGATGAACAAATAACCACTTATGCTGCCGATAAGCGCATTGGAAGGTAACGAGATACCGTGAGTCTCACCTATCCAACTGACGTGAAAACCAATATGAAATATGAAAACCAATACGTCTTGAACACTGAAGACAGATTTGTTAAAATGATCACAGCAGAGATACAAGGAACTGCTGATGCTGAAGCCTTGAGTAGCACAAAGCCCTGGAGTAAATCAGCGGGCCTGGCAGCATCTCTGGAGGCAGGGGACGGGCGTTTCACCTCTCTTTTCCAGCTTTCTCTCCAATCAGTTAGAAGGGTCCCCACCCAAAACATCACCCATCCATTCCCCCAGAGATACTGCCTGAACCACCAAGTTGCTGCAGTTCTTTGAGTTTTAAATAAGCCCATAAGTTTTCCCAATCTTTGAGCTCCTTAATTTTGCCATTCCTTTGCAAAACCATTGTCCATGGATTCTATTTGTATAAGAAACAACGGATGCAAAAGTGGCATGGGCTGCATGAAAGGCAGAGACAGCCAGAGTCAGGGGAAATACTAAATAGAATTACAGGAAAGGGTAATTGCTAGTAAGAACAAACAAATGCATTTAATTAGACACAAAATGCTGGAGTAATTCAGCGAGACAGACAGCAGCAGACTGAAGAAAGGTCTTGACCCGAAATGTCACCCAGTCCTTCTCTCCAGGCTGTCCCGCTGAGTTACTCCAGCATTCTGTGTCTATCTTCAGTTTAAACCAGCATCTGCCGTTCCTTCCTACACAAACGCATTTAATTAGCTACTTGTTTACACAATACTAAACGTGCAATTCTGTTTGGGAGAACAATTGGGTAAAGTAGTTTTTCCAACACATCAGCATCATAGCAGTGAATTGAAAGTGGGATATGAGAAATAACTACTTGTCCTGCATTTTTCATGAAAAAAATTGGCATGTTAACTACTTTTCATTCAATGTAGATTAAAGTAAAAACATTGTCTACCTGTTTTATTTAGAACTTGTTTTCCTTCAAGACATGATCCAAGCATTCCAATGGTATCTAAGCCAACTCCAATCATGGTCTGCTCGTGTCCTTTAATCATCTCAAACACCTTCTCGATAAAGGCAGGATAACATTCGCAGATCTGTTGAGGACTGTCAACCATTGCTAAGTTTCCAAAAAATTTCACCAGATCTACATAAGGAGGCAATAAATACAAGGTCAAAGACATTAGTGCATGACATTCTAAAAACACTAACATGTTTAGTGCTCAAATAGCAGCCATGCTTCCGTTAATGGATTATTCATTGCTTTTGATGAGAAAAGTCAAGTGCAGCCTCAATATCCAACAAAATAAGTTACCTTGCACCATCTTTCTTCGTTACGGAATGCCCTGACCCATGCCCCATGGACAACGACATGAGATGTTCAAACGTGATTACTCTGGTGCGAGCCTAAACATCATCAGACTCATTTGAAGATATATTTGAACCATTCCCCAGTTTTCAACAATGATCATTAAACAGCAAGCAGCAAAGGAAGGCAGGCCTCCAAAACTGCCAAGGAGCATAATCAGGTAAAAGACTGATGTTGGGGTAAAATTAAATGTTAATTTTAGAGAGAGATAAAAAGTTTCATCGACAAGGTAGATTTTTAGTGGACCATGTCTTTGGGGAGAGGCAGAGGAGCTACTCTGTATTGCCATCATATACAGACATTAAAGATATCCTTTCTGCTCTAAATTTATTGTGACAAATGTCAGTTAAAAATATGTATTTCACAGATGAAGAACTACAAATTTAAAATGGGTATCAATAGCTAAAAGGTATAGCTTCACACGAGGGAATGAACAATTGGCCAGAACCAGAGGAAAACAAGTCTATCCTTAGCTAGAGCAATTGAATAGTAAGTAGGGCACTTTAGATTGTCATAAGGAAAAGCTTGCTTGCCCATTCGTTATCAGTGGCTTGACGTAACTAAATTACAAAGGAATATTCTTACTTACTTGGTAAATAAAAGCTGGAGAAGGGATCGGAATTTGCACCAATAATCATGTTTGAGATTCTATCGATGATGCCTTGCTGAGCCAAGTACAGTCGTCCATGCTGACTTTGAGTAAGAGTGGTGAGCATCTCGATAGCAGTGGCTCTAAAAGTGAATGAAAAACCCGTAACTCATTACATCAATTATAGCAACATTATACATATGACATGAAATGGACTGAAATTTTAATCCCATTTATCAAAAGAGGCTTCAATCGCAAGCCACATGAGCTATTAGGAAAAAATAACTGTTTGGTCAAAAGGATGGGATTTAAAGGATCGCTCAAAGGCAGAAAAGTATTACAAAATTATGGACTGTAAAAAAAGATCAAAATGGGAAGACAAGTTTAAAATTATTTCAAAATATAGGCATCCTAGCACTAGCTGAACATTGTAATACAACTCCAAGACCCAGAAATTAAACGGCTTCAAGGAGAGATATCCTTTCAGACCCGATTGTAGACAATTTGCAAATATTCCAAGCAGTAAGCTTGGAGGCAACAGACAAACCTTAACATAATGCCCATTTTACCTCTTCCACTTGTGAACCAAGCATTTAGGTGGATAATTTAGTTCTCATCATGATCTATCAGTCCAATAATACTCTGCAAGGAGACAAAGCTCAACTGTAGCTGAACATTTGTGTTGCCCCAACCATTTTAGCATGGCTACATTTTAGTTTAAATTTAGTTTAAAATGCAGCATAGAACAGGCCCTTCAACCCACCAAGTCCACAGCGACCATTTGATCATCCAGTTTACACCAGTTATCCCACTTTCTAATCCATTCCCTCCACATTAGGAGCGAATTACTGAGGCCAATTAACCTGCACACCTGCATATCTTTGGGATGTGGGAAGAAACCGGAGCACCCAGAGGAAACCTGCGTGGTCACAGGGAGAACATGCTAAATTCATACAACACCCAAGATCACGATCAAACCCAGGTCTCTGACACTGAGAGGCAGCGGTTCTTCCAGAGATGCATGCCTACTGCTTTTGCCCACTTCCTGCTAGGGCGCATCCTGGTCAAAATTTGAAAGTGAACCAAGACAACCAGAGATAAAAACTCATGGTTATATTCAGCAAACAGGCGCCTCCTGAATTTGCTATTTATCGACTGAGCAAAGCAACAGAGCAAGACTTCTGAAGGGGGAGAAGCCTTCTGACGGGGGAGAAGCCTTCTCACCTGATGAGAACGTCGTCCCCTGCAAGTTCACCAAGCAGCCGAGTTATAAAACTACCGTTAACACAATACTCCAGCGAAGCAGGCGACTTAACCGCGATCCCCAGCACTAACTGCAAGACAATAACGTAATCAAGCTTAATTCTCCTGTCAGATTGATGCACGAGTCACGTTATTTTACATTAACAAATTGATTTTATTAATTTCATTTCTGAAAGCAACACATCAGGAACAAAATGACCTTGGTCAGCTGGCATACTGGATGATGATCACGCTGCCTTTCTTGAAATTATATAAAATAATAATTCCCACTTAAAGAAATCAAACTATTGTAGATGGTTTGTTCGATCTGGCCATTCCCTTATGCTACCACTGACAACTGCATGCATGAGGACAAAGGGAATCGCACAAGAAAAATGAAAACCGATTCCACCCAGAGTATAAGAAACGTCATAAACAGGTCCAAACTGAATACCCGTGTTGTCCCTTCCATTTAACAAGACTACTGTTTAAGTTAAGTTTAGTTTAAAGATACAGCGTAGAAACAGTAGCAATCATAGACCAAGATAACAAACTTGTACTCAGCGGGGTGACCAAAGGAGCACAGAAAAAAAATTGTGTCACAAACAAAGTTGACAATCAAAAAAGTGTTGATGGCGCAATGAGATGCAAAGTCATGTGTGATTTCTTCTCAAGGGTCATCAGCATCTAATTTAGTTTTAATATGAAAGAGAGAAAGTTTACAAAAGTAATCTTTTTTATCTCGACTAATCTCTGGTGGTGGCCCATCGGTAACGACGATGGCGAGTTGTGCAGTCTCAATTCTGGTGAGTTCTGACATGGCTCACGAGTCAGGGAAGAGGGCTGCACAAAAAATCTGTGCGCGAATGAGTTAAAGAGAAGCTGTTGCACTGTAACAACCCACCCTCTCGGCCGCAGAAGTCAGAGTCCAGTGGTGTGAAAGATCATCACTGCTGGGGACCTCTTGGCTGCACTGGATGGCCATGTCGTCTTTAGTGCTCTGACTAGCCCTTCACATTCCACAGTGTGTTGCTGTGTTGCCTTTCCAGCAGTTGGTTCATGAAGATCTCTTCCGCATGGTACGCCAAAGCAGACTTTCCATGAAGGATGAGCATGTCCCACAGGTTGAACTGGACTACGTTGTACCAGTTGCAAGGCTACACCTTGACCTAATCTCTACTGAGGCGATAAAATACTGCACGAGTGATTTTCTGACACTATTCTTAAATTTTAATTATTTCCATTATTTCTACGGTTCATTTAGAACACTATTCCAGCTTTACCTTCTTTACTATTTACAATTTTTCAAAAAAATCTTGATCCTTACTCTTTCCTAACAGTGCAACCAACATTCAAGGAAAATGTAAATCCATCTGGAAGTCAAAACAAACAAATTATTCAAGTGAATCAGAGTTGTTTACTCTGATTCACTTGAATGGCTAAAATGAGATCCCAATGTGTGGCCCACTCTTCACCAGGGAAAACTCTAAATGCTGAATGAACTAAGAAAAATCCTGAAGAACATGCTTTTTAAATCATTAAATATAACCATGGCAAATTAAAGTTTATAAAATAAACACATTCAAGAGGCTCAATTTCATTTAGAAGGAAATTCCTGGTGGTCAACTTTAACAAAAATACTGTACCTCATAGACTCTGTATCGCACTACATCATTGATGCCCATTACATCTTTTAAATCCTGTAATATACTGGTTGTAAATAATGCATCAAGTCCCGCCTTATTTTCGGCAATTCTCGAAAGGGATTTGATTGCCTGAAAATTTAATAAGAAACGTCAATAATTATCTAACGACTGTTTATGCTTTGGTTGAAGTAAATATCAACGGTGGCAAGAAAGACTATCCATGTGAAGCAAAATAGATTTATATGGTTGCGCATTATGTCCCATTTTAATAAGTGTCATATCAACATCATCAAATATATGATCTGAAATTTAAAAAATGCATCTCATCACATTGTATACCACTGCATGGCGTGATGGAAATGTTTGATCTCACAGCTCTGAGAATGTTAGCAATTATCTCACAAAAGGTAATCTTACCTCATTTGCAACAGAAATGTTCTCGCCACCAATACTATGGATCATCTCCTTAAGCAACTCAGGAGAACCAAGAACCAACACAACCGCATCTATGTTCTCAGCAATCCGTCCAATCTGGAAAAATGTACATTTAATGTGATAGTCCAAAACAAAGGTATCATTAGCTTCCCACTTTCCACTATTTAAACCACATAACAGTTGTACATAATACTAATATTCTGTGAATGCCCCAAAAAATTGCCTTGTATGTTTTAAATCTTACCTCATTTGCAATAGAAAATAGACCAAAAAAGCTATTTCAGTGGGACGGGCAGCATCTCTGGAGAGAAGGAATGGGTGACATTTCAGGTCTGAAGAAGGGTCCCAACCTGAAACGTCACAAATTCCATCTCTCCAGAGATGCTGCTTGTCCCGCTTTTTGTATCTATAATCAGTAACTTGAGGTCACTACTCTCAGATCTCTGTACTCCTTCAATTCTATCATTGATCATCCCTGACTTAAATCATTCCATCATTGGGGGCAGCTATTTTAGTTGTTTTGGCTACAAGGTCTAGAATTAGTTCCCCAAATCTCTCCAGATCTCTCTCCTCCTTTAAAAGTAGTTGTTAAAATGTATCCTGAAAGTTTTTGATCATTTGTTGTTACTTCTCTTGCAGCTGGGTGCCAAATCCCCAAAACATTTTTATGTGGGTCGGAAAACTCTGCTACATTAAAGATGCGTTAAGAACGCGGACCTTGATGGTTGAAGACTTTACCCACAGGATTAGTTCTGCTAACTAGCAATAGCTCAATCTCTTTTTGCTTCAAATGTTAAAGAAACCAAGTAACGTTCAGGACGTTGCCTAATCTTTTGACTGAGTTAATGCCAAGAATAAATTTTCAAATGCAACTGTAGATAGAGCAAAGCACATTTCTGAAGAAATACCCATCTTACTTGTGTCAATGCCAAGACTTTAACACGGTCATCAGAATGCTGCAGTCCCTTCTGCAGTTCCAGCTTGTACGTTTGAGCCAGGTAGACTGGTTCTAAAGCCTGCAGAAGTCGCTCGAGAATGGCCACACATACATCAATTTGTTCCCTGAACAAAGAGGCACAAATTTATATAGACAAAATAGAATAGAATCGATATGGTGCACATGAAGATAGATTTGTTTACTTTGGCATCACATTCAGTATAGGCATCATGGGCCAGAGTTTCTGTTCCTGTGCTGCAGTCTATCTTGTTCGGAAAGGCTGTTTAAAAAAAAAAAAAAATCTCAAATCCACCCAACCAATTGGAACAACTCAGTGGGTCAGGCAGCATCTGGGGACGGAATGGATAGGTGATGTTTCTTCAGACTGATCCATTTCTTCCACAAATAATGCCTGACCCACTCAGTTCTTTCAAACGTTGCATTTTGCTCAAGATACAAGAACATGCAGTTGTTTGTGTCAGCCAATTGTAGATTTTCCTGCTTATGTACATTGACAGGAAGCCACTGAGTAATGTTTTACTATACATTTAGCATGCTGGGATGAAACATTGACCAGCACAGATGAAACCAAGTCAGAATTCTGCAGCAAGATCGCTGACAACAACCACTTCAGCAAAGGCGACTTGCACAAGGGTGGAAAGAAGAGCAGGAAAATGGTGGGGACATAAGGATCTACATATGCTGGTTTACAAAAAAAAACAACAACAAATGCTGGAGTAACTCAGCAGGTCAGGCAGCATCTCTGGAGATGCTGGACAGGCAACATTTCAGGTCAGAACATCCTGCTTGGTTGTTCCAATATAGGAAAGATATGGAGGCTTTGGAATGGGTGCAGAGCAATGCCTGGGTTATAGGGTATTAGCTAGAAGTTGGACAGGCCTGGATTGTTTTCCATGGAACACCAGAGGTTGAGGGGAGAGCTGATAGAGGTATATAACACGATGAGAGGTCTTTTCCCCAGATGGAAATATGAAATGAGGGCATACCTTTAAGACGAGGGTCAAAGTTTAAAGGAGATGTGTAGAGAAGAAGGTGAGTGCCTGGAACACACTGCCAGGTTGGGGTTGGAGGCAGATACGATTGTGGCGTATAAGCAAATGGATATGAAGGAAATGGAGGGTTATGAATTATGTGTAGGTAGATAAGAATTGGTCTCGGCATCATGTTCGGCAGATATTGTGGGAAAAGGGCCTGTTCCTGTGCTGTATTGTGCTATGGGACCCTTCATCAGACTAAGGAACACTCTTTTGACAATGGTGGGGTTGAACAGGGGCCACAGTGACTAAGTTAATGAAACAGAGAGTCCTCAATTCATCCTTTCTCAAGATAGGGCAAGAGTATTTTATTGTCATGTTCCCAGATAGAACAATGCAATTCTTACTTGCAGCAGCACAACAGAATATGCAAACATAGTACACTGTAAACAATATAATAAACAAGAAAAAAGAACCAGTGTGTGTGTATATATACACACACACACACACAAATACAACTACGTATATTATATATACACACACAGATAGAAACATGCATACATATATATATATACACACACACACGTACACAGACATATATACACACATACATATATATACACACATACATATATATACATACATATACATATATTATATATATATACACACACACATTATATATATACACACACACACATATATATATACACACATATATACACACACACACATATATATATACACACACACACATATATACACACAAATATATATATACACACATATATATACACACACATATATATACACACACACATATATACATATACACATACATATACATATACACATACATATATACATATATGCATATACACATACACATACATATATACATACATACATATATGTACACATATACACATACATATATATACACATATACACATACATATATACATATACACATACACACACATATATACACACACATACATATACACATATATACATACATATACACGTACATATATGCATATACAAGCACACACACACACACACACATATATATATATAAAAGTATGTTATGATTAAGTTGACATAGATATTGAAAAGGGGAATTATTACCCTATCAAAGGTACCCTAACGCTATATCCCTCCTGGGATAAATAAAGTGCTATCGTATATATATGATATATATATATATAAAGTTCTATTATGTATATATATATATATATATATATATATGCACAAACAAAAAAACAAACACTGCTTCTCGCAACTCGCCTGTCATCGGTCTCCAGCAAGTTGAACAACACCCCAAAGCGCAGGCCGGTGGCCACTTCCCTCAGCGCGTTGAGAGGCACCGAGCCGACGGCCGCCTTCAGGCCGCGCAGCCCCGCCAGCGGCTCGTCCCGCTCAGCCAGCGCCCGCAACAGCTCGCTGACGGACGCCGCCATCTTGCCCTGGCGGTGAGGCGGCGACGCGGCGAGGATCTCGCGATAGTTGAGACAATGCCCCCCCCCCCCCCCCCCCCGGAACCCGAGTGCGGTCCCGTTGCCCCGGGCAACCGTGCAAACTCCAAACTCCTCTCCTCTCCCAAACCAACTAGAACAAGCTCGGTTTAGCTAGACATCTTCACAGAGGTAATGGCTGAGTAGTTATTTATCTTTTAAGATTGATCATAAATTAACGTGTCATGATTAAGTTGACATAGTTATTGAAAAGGGGAAATGGTTTATGTTTGTGTTTATTACCCTATCAAAGGTACCCTAACCCAATTTCCCTCCTGGGATAGATAAAGTTATATCGTATCGTATTTCCAGTGGTAGGGTGAGGAGCAGAACAAAGAGATATAAATGTAAAATAGTCACTGATAAAAGCAAACTAAACTTATTTAATCAGGTCTTTGTTACAATCAGGGTTTGTATGGTTTAGGTTTATTAATTGTCGCATTGTCACATGTACAGTGAAAGTTTTGCATGCTATCCAATCATGCAATCCAATCATGCATATCTTGTTATATGTCTCTATGTTATTGAATGTAACTTGTTTTCTTTAATGTTGTTTATTCCATTTAATTCAGAAACATGGACCCTCCTTTCCTGGTACTAATTCATTTTGGGTGACTAAAGATCGTTCCTTTCCATAATGGGTGAGGTTCGTGTGGTTCCGAGTGGAAAGGTCTACAGACAAATATTTGATGCTGAGGTAGATTCCTATCTAATTGCTGTATAAATATAGCATGTCTTAATGCTATAAAATATATTGTACATCACAATAACCTGGTTGTTAGCTTTTGTGAGCAAAGCTTGTGAAGGCTGGAGTGGGTGGATGTGCTAATATGGGACGTTCAATTTTTTATCCAGAGCCTCATAGCTATCTATGAGGAGAGATCATTTAACAAGGCAGGGGTAAAGCCCCTGCTATTTAGATGAAGGGTGCACCACCCAGAGCTATTTGCAGTCAAGGGAAGGGGGGGCAAGTTCTGGGCAGGGGAGACCAAACTTTCATTGGAGGAACCACTGATGCATCTCCTGGCCCAAATGAAAAGCTCAAAAGAAATTACAACACTGATTTTCCTCAGGATGCTACTGGAACCTATTGCTACATGGCTCTGTATCAGTGCATGTCCCAGAATGGAACGTCACTGCAACAATCAGCAAGAAAAATGCACATTGCCTCCCCAAATTATAACATATATATAACACATAACAAATAACAATTACAGCACGGAAACAGGCCCTCTCGGCCCTTCCAGTCCGTGCCGATCATTTGTTTTCCCCTAGTCCCATCTAGTCATCAAATTTTAAATGATCTATCACTGCAGACTAGCCAACACTTAGTGTGTTGAATGCAGTATCAGGGACCTGAATGCTATTTTAATCATCTCCCTGATCTGCCCTCAAAGTGAACAAGGTTAAAAATCAACCCTAATGTATCTGTTGACATTTTATTCGGTGGCTTTTTAACATATGGTAACTTAAAACCTATTGAATGGGCAGCACATATTCAGAGTGAGTGTTATGGCATAGACCTGTTGTTAATTAATTAGCAGTAATGGAATGGACTTCATAGTTAGTGACAGTTATTCAGAAAATATCACTGCTTTGACAAAGTAGATTGTAAAATGAATCATTTTTCACTGTGATTCACAGATCAGAGGATCATGGAAAAATGATTACTGATTATTTTGAAGAAGTATAGCTAAATTCACACAACAAAACTCCATTGTTGTTCCATTTGTATATCTGAAATGCATTATCAGAATTGTTACTAGGACAACAAAGCATTTACAGCAATTAATTATAATATAGTGGAATTAATATTATAATAATTTTAGTCAGGCTGATTAAATTCACCACTCTCCAATATTGCTTTGACCTTAGAGCTGTGAATGTTTCAATGTTTTGTACTAAAGAGGAAGGTGAGAAAAAGATAAATAATTATCCAGTTGTGGGAGATACCATTTGTTATTTTTATCTAGGATGCACCAGAGACTGAAGTAACTTTGTTTTCTCTCTGTACGTGACCTTTTCTGGAGACTGGGGCTAAATGAAAATGCCACATATGATTTATAAACCTAAAAATGATTTGACTTATGACTAGACCTGATATAACAATATATCAGATTCATGAGAGAAGGTATTCAAACTGTGGGTCATCCTGGGGTGAATATATATGTGTGGTAAAAACTTCTCTGAACATCAAGATGAAGCCAAGTTGTCAGCCTTAGCTGTCAGCTTTAATTTAAAATCAGTAAAAGTATTGACACCTACGATGTAATTTAAAAAAACATTTTGTGGAAATACTGTAGAATTGAAAGATTTAGAGAAGTCAGCTTAAAAGGTTATGGAGACACAATAAAGTTGAGAAATTTAGTTGCAACACTCCTATATCAAGACAGTTCTCACAGGCGAGAATTTGTAGTCTTAAAAAGAATATTGTGAGGATTCGCTGAATAGAGAGCTTTAGGATTACAATGTGTTTGATGTCGAGCTTATGTTTCCACACCCAGACAAAACCAGGATCTGAGGATCATAAATAAAAGTAGACACCAAACAAAAAACGTAAAGACTCCCTGATAATTCCTTACTCAGCACGATTAGAATGTGAACTCACTTCTTTAAGTAAATATTTCAGGAGATGCTTGATAAAAGGTGAAGATATCAGAAGGATGTGTTGATGGGTTAGAATGGAGGGAAGAGGCCAGTATTGTGTGTAAAACCACATAATGTGAACCTACGGGGATGATTGGCCTGTTCCTGCATTGTAAAAATAATAAAACATTTAATGCTGACTTAGACTGTATCACATTAAAAATACTGAATCATTGTTGTAGGCATTAGGCATGGTATAGTGACATTATGAGAAAGCGTTAAAGATCACACTAGCAAAGATATAATTAGTCTCATAATATGAGAAACAGTATTTTGCTATTATATTATCTTCCTTTCAAAGAGATATATATATATTTATTTTTTACTTCTGCCTGTGTATAAAGGTTCAGCTTGTCCGTACATTGGGAGAAACAAGAAGAAAATCCCTGTGCCATGATAATCAATTTGGCCATGAGAGGATTCCCATCGTTCGAAATTTGGACACACCGACAGGAGAATTCCTCTCACAACGCCAACGCTCATGGATGGAGGGGTTAATGAATGATGGGTATATTGAAAATCCAGTGTTACGCAGGTAACAGTGGAAATTGATCTCACCTGATATTTTCAGAACTACAAGAACTTTGATGGGGTCTGCATTTGGTGAAACCGCTATAACATATTTAGTTTGGGTTAGCAATAGGGCATTCCTGTTAACAGATGGGTCAATGATCATAGGATTCTTTACTGGGATTACTTGTGGTATGGAGACCCTGCAGATGCAGGTTTACTAAAAGAGACACAAAGTGCTGGAGTAACTCTGCGGGTCAGGCCGCATCTCTGGAGAATGTGGATAGGTGATGTTTTGGGTCAGAACCATTCTTCAGACCCATTGTTATAGGGGGAGAAAGTTGCAACAGTGATAGGAGTGGGACACAGCTTGGGAAGTGATAGGTGGATACAGGTGGGGGGGGGGGGGGGAGATGAAAAGACAATAAAATGTGTGATGCGATAAAGATAGCTACACATGAAAAGTGAAATCTGAGAAAGGAATATAGGACAAGATCTCCAGAGATGCCGCCTAACCCACTGAGCTACTCCAGGATTTTGCATCTCTATTGAAGGGATACAGGGTGAAGCGGAAAGTGAGAAATAGGTGCACATTCAGGTGGGACAGGGAGAGAAAAAATCTCCAATTCTAGGTAAACAACCCCCCCCCCCCCAGTTTCCCCTCACCCCCTTTTTTGTCCTTTTGTCCCTGTGCCCCCACCTCAATGCACACCCATTTCTCCTTTTCCATCATCCCTTTCCACTATTTCTACTCCTCCCCTCAGCAAAAGATCATGTGCATTCACCCTATCTCCCTCATGATTTTATACATCTCTATAAGATCACCCTTCAGCCTCAGCTCTCCCTATCGCTCGGACCATTGGGTCTGGACTATATCCTCGTAAATCTTCTCTGCACTCATTCTAGCTTCATGGTTTTCAAGAGAGAGTTAGATTTAGCTCTTAAGTCTAAAGGAATCAAGGTATATGGGGAAAAAGCAGGAACGGGGTACTGTTTTTAGATGATCAGCCATGATCATATTGAATGGAGGTGCTGGCTTGAAGGGCCGATTGGCCTACTCCTGCACCGAATGTTCTATGTTTCAATGTTAGGGTGACCAAAACTGAACATAGCACTCTAAATGTGGCCTCGCCAATGTCCTGTACAACTGTAACATAACATTGCAACTTCAATACTCAATTCCCTGACTGATGAACGCCAATGCACCAAAAGCCTTCTTTACCAATGCCCTCCCATTCACTGTGAAGGTTCAGCCCTGATTTGACTTCCCAAAGTGTAACGCCTCACACTTATCTGCATTAAACTCCATTAGCCATTCTTTAACCCAGCTGATCAAGATTCTTCTGTAATTTTTGACAACCATCTTCACTGTCTACTTACCCCCTAAGTTTATGATCATCTGCAAACTTAGATGCATAGACATGCCTTCTATATTCTCATCCAAATCATTGATATAAATCACAAACACCAATGGGCCCAGCGCTGATCATTGAGGCCCACCACTAGTCACAGGTCTCGAGTCCTGAAAAAATTATCCCTTCCAGCACCCACCTCTGCTTCCTTCCTTGAAGCCAGTTCTCTATCCAGTTAGCTAGCTCTGCCTGTATCCCATGCGATCTAACTTCTCCAAAACAGCCTACCATGCAAAAACGTATCAAAATCCATTGATAATGTTTACGGCCTTACTCTCATCAATCTTTTTGGTTACTTCTTTAAAAATTCAATGAAATTCGTAAAACATGATTTCCCATGTCCAACACCTTGCTGACTACCCCTAATTAGTTCTGGTCTATCCAAATGAATATATACCTTATCCCTGAGAATCCTCTCCAGTAACTTACCTGCATTTGATGTTAGACTCACTGGACTATAGTTCCCAGACTTCCTTGCAGCCCTTCTTAAATAGAGGCACAACATTCAACACCATCCAGTCATCTGCCAATCATCCGTGTCTAACGATAATTCATATTTCTCAGCCAGCCTGTCGCAATTTCTTCTCTAGCTTCCCACAGTGTCCTTGGATATATCTGATCAGGTCCAGGAGAGTTATCTACCTTCATATGCCCTAGGTATCCAACGACGGCAATATGGACTGTCCTCAAGATTTCCCCATTGACTGACCCAAGCTCCCGAGCCTTCATGTTTTTCTCCATGGTAAAAACAGAAGTCAAAACAACAGCATTCATTAAGATGTTATGTTAAACTAAATCCCCATCACTGTCTTCGGTGCTTATTAAGGATTCCACGGCACTATTTGTGTTCCCTTCGTGACATAGGCCTTGCTTATACTTCTACCAATATCAGTGATATTGATTAAATAGCCATTAATTTCTGTGTTTTGAGGCCTTGCTCTGTTTAAATAGATTCTGGTCTTTCCAACGGTACAATACCAACAACATTTCAGAATTACTTAAATGGTCGCAGTCTGCTTTGGGGCATCATAATGTTTTGAAAATCATTATGTAAATGTATGTTTGTTCTTTATCGATGTGACTAAACACGCAGATCATCGTCTATTGTTGCAATCTGACATTACAGAGATGCAGTTCTTTCAACTACAAAAACTAAAGAGGATCTTGACATGAACAATGCAGTGATGGAAGTGAAAGGTCTTCCTGATGTAATTAGTAAGTATGGTTTGTTGAAAAATATTTTTAGTGGGCTTTCTCCCCTCCAATTTTAGTTTTATCTCATCCTTAAAGATGCTGCCTTATGTTGAGTTGCAATTCCACCAAAACTCAGGGCAGGTGAAGTTCAGGGTCGGGACTCTTCATCAATCTGAAGAAGGGTTGTGACCCAAAACTTTGCATGTCCATTCCCTCCATAGATGCTGCCTGACCAGGGTGAGTTCTTGCAGCACTTTGCGTTTTGCTCAAGATTCCGGCATCTGCAGTTCCTTGTGACTCCATCCCAATTTTATACTCATCTGATGCTCACAGATGGACATACGAGTAGAGATCTACAAACACAAGATCCTTCCTTCCTTCCTTCCCTTTCCATTTGTTTAATTGCATTGAAGGAAGAGGAGAGCAACATGCTGCTCAGGCTTACTGTAGATAGGGAACTCTGCACCCACTAATACTTGAATCAAACCTCTTCTAGTCTACATGGCTCAGCATTTCACCAAACATGACCCTTTGCTCATCCATACTGCAAGAATCTTGGAAAAATATTCAATGTTTTTTACATTTTATCAGCAGTCCTGGAGATGTTGTGATTAATTCTTATTGTCTGCCATTAGTTTGAATCCATCAGTCTTTAAGGGAAACCAGTGCATTGTGGCATGATAATGATGGAGTATTGCATCCTGCTAATTTATTGCCAATACCTTTCCATAAGACCATAAGACATAGGAGCAGAATTAGGCCATTCTGTCTATTGAGTCTGCTCCGCCATTCGATCGTGGCTGATATATTTTTCACTCTCAACCCCATTCTCCTGGCTTCTTTCTGTAACCTTTGATGCCCTTACTAATCAAGAACCTATCAATCTCCACTATTGCCATCTGTAGCAATGAATTCCACAGATTCACCATCTTCTGGCTAAAGAAACTCCTCGTAACCTCCATTGTCTTTTTATTCTGAGCCTGTGCCCTCTGGTCCTAGACTCTCCCACAACTGGAAACATCTTCTAGAGGTCCATTCTATTTATCCCAGGACCAACGGCGGGATTTTAATGCTTTGGTTTGTTTGGCTTTACCCAGTTTTGATTTACGAATAGCAGTTTGTTTTAACACCGATTAATAAGATGGGTCTTTGTTCATTGAAATTTGGCATGCTACAAGTGGAATGTCTCTAAGTTGACTGAAACCAGACAGTAGGTTTGGACCAATGCTGCCCAAGTTCCCTCACCATCCATGGAATCTCCTCTGTGAACCTCACCCCCACCCTGTATCACTGTCCCCTGCACAGACCCCACAACTTACCCAACTATTGATCCTACTGTAGACCTAAAACAGGCAATGCTCCATAAAGCATTATTTTTGAATGGGCAGCTGGTTGGACTAAGGTTAAAGTTGGTTGGTTAAAGTGCAATGTGCTTTCTGCAGCCGCTTAGTTTAGTTTAGTTCAGAGGTACAGTGCGGAAACAGGCCCTTCGGCCCACTAAGTTCGCACCGACCAGCACATTAACACTATCCCACACACACTAGGGACAATTTACCCATACACCAAGCCAATTAATCTACATACCAGTACGTCTTTGGAGTGTGGGAGGAAACTGAAGATCTCGGAGAGAACCCACCCAGTCACAGGGAGAACTTACAAACTCCATACAAACAGCACCCAAAGTCGGGATCGTACCCGGGTCTTTGGCGCTGCAAGCGCTGTAAGGCAGAAACTCTACCGCTGCGCCACCATGGCCGCCCTTGTTCTTGAGCAGTTATTGAGCAGGTCTCATGGCTTCTTGCCTAGAATTTGAAACATTCTCTTTTGATTAATCAGATACTGTGTATGGTGGTTAAGTTAATGGACAAGCAGGCAGAGTTCCAGACCTTTGATCCACAGGCACGTTTGATATGTTCAAAATTTTAAACTCAAGTAATTACAGTAAATAACCAGCATTTAAAAAAGGCTTCATAATAAGTGTTGGAAAATTTAAAGGACTTTGTCACATGTACCAAGGTAAATTGAAATTCCATTTCATTCAGCAAAAATCTTTTACTTTACATAGGCACAATCATACTGAACGCAAGACTGAAAGAATGGTAGATTACACTGAGGCAGTACAAAAGAGTCACCTCATTTCCAGCGCCATTTATATCCAGTCCAAAATTATTAAATATATCATCTTAACTTGACCAGAAAGGTCCATTGTCTTGGTGGTGACATTGGGCTGGAGATGCAGGAGTTGGCTTGGCCAGCCGATGTTGTCAATGTTCTCTGTGCCACTGCAGGACGCGCATGATCTGCATGCTCCTCTTGGAGCAGCATCCAAACCATTCGACCCCCAGGCTGCTGAAGGGCCTCCACCTTGACCCAGACACATCGACCCTCGCCTTGCTCTGTTCAGCCTCTAGGCCCTGGGGCGCCTCCCGCAGCCGACCTCGGAACCCCTAGAGGTCCTCCTAGGGTACTGAAGATGAGCTCCCAGCCCGCTCACCAACATCGTTCTCATCATCCATAAGCCCCCACCGCCATGGCATAATGGGAGCAAAATTAATTATAAATGTAAAGGGATCTTACTGTGGGAGGATTCATATGTGGGACTCCACAGCAGTATGAATCATGCAGAAGCGTCTCACCATTCTTGGGAAATCTAGCCTCTCCATGAGCAGGCTGTCCTGTTTGCTGGCAAGGTGTCCATAAATGATTCTTGTGTTAGTCACATTAAAACCTGCATTGCATAATATCATCACCATGACCAGGCATCTCTGTGCATAGGAAGAAGCTAAAACAAATGTAGCATTCTATGTGACTTGAATTGTAAGTAAGCTTTGACTAAGTTCCTTCAAATCCAGACAAAAATATTGTGTTGTGAAGGACATAAATGTCTTTGTGTTTATTTCAAATATGTTACTGAAGATGATATTTTCCTTTAAACTATAGAACCTACAAAAGTAGGATCTAGCGTTATTCAGCAGATGACGGAATATAAGCAGGCAAATCATGAATCAGTAGTAACGAACATGGAACAAAAACTGATCACCATCAGCAGGGTATGATGATATTGTCTTTCTCTCTCTCTTTTGTCTTCACTCATTGATCTCCATCATATTACTATGTGCAATTTGAGATTTGGACAGATTAATAGATAGAATGGGTTTAGGGGACAATGTGCCCAATACAGGCAAATGGGATCTGCCCAATGGGCAAAGTTTGGAAGCTATACAGCTCTATGAATACGTGCAAAAGTATGACTTATGAACTGTGTTGTGGTCTACACTTGCTTCGGAATGTACTTCCCATTTAACACATTGGTAGTATGTTGAGGATTTTGACCTAAATTCAAAGTATGGCGTTTATTTTCTTCCAATTTCTCTTAGAATGTATGACATAGAAACATAGAAATTAGGTGCAGGAGTAGGCCATTCAGCCCTTCGAGCCTGCACCGCCATTCAATATGATCATGGCTGATCATCCAACTCATATCCCGTACCTGCCTTCTCTCCATACCCTCTGATCCCCTTAGCCACAAGGGCCACATCCAACTCACTCTTAAATATAGCCAATGAACTGGCCTCAACTACCCTCTGTGGCAGAGAGTTCCAGAGACTCACCACTCTCTGTGTGAAGAAAGTCTTTCTCATCTCGGTCTTAAAGGATTTCCCCTTATCCTTAAGCTGTGACCCCTTGTCCTGGACTTCCCCAACATCGGGAACAATCTTCCTGCATCTAGCCTGTCCAACCCCTTAAGAATTTTGTAAGTTTCTATAAGATCCCCTCTTAATCTCCTAAATTCCAGAGAGTATAAACCAAGTCTATCCAGTCTTTCTTCATAAGACAGTCCTGACATCCCAGGAATCAGTCTGGTGAACCTTCTCTGCACTCCCTCTATGGCAATAATGTCCTTCCTCAGATTTGGAGACCAAAACTGCACGCAATACTCCAGGTGTGGTCTCACCAAGACCCTGTACAACTGAAGTAGAACCTCCTGCTCCTGTACTCAATCCTTTTGCTATGAAAGCTAACATACCATTCGCTTTTTTCACTGCCTGCTGCACCTGCATGCCTACTTTCAATGACTGGTGTACCATGACACCCAGTCTCGCTGCATCTCCCCTTCCTAATCGGCCACCATTTAAATAATATTCTGCTTTCCTGTTTTTGCCACCAAAGTGGATAACCTCACATTTATCCACATTTATCCACATTATCCACTCTTGTCATGTATGAGGTGGTAACAAATTTAGTACAAATTTAAGAATAAATTTAATACAAATTTAATACTGTCCAATGTCAGTCTGCTATCCAGTGTTCTCGTGTACAGTTCCAATACCTCACTGCCTTCTCCGAATGCAGTCTTTTCCAATTCGTATTTCAAGGACAGAAATAACCTTTACTTTGTGGCCTTCTTAGGACCTTGAAACCCGGTTTACTCAATCTGCTCAGCAACTACTGCGGGACATAGAACAATCTGTCCAAAATGTTGATGGAATATTGTCAAATATAGAAGATGAAAGCAATTTGCCTACATTGACATTTGAGGTAAATTTCACTTCATTTTTAAATTCACTTCTCCTGGCAATAACTAGATATAATGGGTTGAACTTTATGCAAAATTCTTGAAAGGCAAATGCAGAGTTATAAAACATTAAAATGGTACACTGTTTTTTGATGAAGGTTGAGCCAAATTCTTTGAAACATAAATGGGGCTTGCAATGTGCAACTAACATAATATCAATGCTAGATATATTTCGCCAAGTTTCCTGGCATAGTGAGGGGCATACTGTTCCAGCACAGGGGAAACTATATTGGGTTTGTATAAGCCACTCATAATGAAGTGACATATTATACATATTGCAGGTGGCTATTCCAACATCTATAACTATCACCGAGCTTAATTTTAATAAGCTGAAATTATTTAGTTTTGACTAAATTCATACAATCTTTGAAATGCATAATAGAGTGTTGGGCACCTGAAAGAGAAGGTTTAAATGCCTGTTTAGATAAAAGATCAAACAGCAAGCTATCTTTATGGGTAGCACAGTGGCTCAGCTGACAGAGCTGCTGCCTCACAGTGCCAGAGATCTCACCCTGGGTGCTGTCTGTATGGAGTTTGCAAGTTCTCCCTGTGACTGCATGGGTTTCTTCTGGGTGCTCTGATTTCTTCTCACATCCCAAAGATTTGTATGTAAATTGGCCGCTGTTAGTTACCCCTATTGTCTAGGGAGTGGACGTGACAGTCGGATAACATATAACTTGCGTGAACTGGTCAGCGTGGATTCGCTTTCCATGCCAGTTGCCATGCGGTATCTCTAGACTCTAAACAAGCTATCTTTCAATTTCAAATGTATTTCCAATATACTCTATGCACTCAACAATATTTATTTTTCTTTTTGTCTTTGCCTGTCTTGAAGGTGTGATTGTTACTTGAATGTTGTTCCATTGCGGAACAATCTGTGGGAGTAGTTTCACCATAGCAACTTCAGCAGTAAAGAAATTAGCTCCCCATCACTTTGTCCACAGTAATGACTGAGTATTGAGCATTAAAAGCTATCTGTATCGCTTTATGTCAAAAGAATAAAAGACAGCTACATACTGCTCAGCAGTTGAAA
The DNA here is from genome assembly GCA_035221665.1 of Okamejei kenojei. Taxonomy (NCBI): domain Eukaryota; kingdom Metazoa; phylum Chordata; class Chondrichthyes; order Rajiformes; family Rajidae; genus Okamejei; species Okamejei kenojei. The sequence goes on from CM069163.1 coordinate 18,709,165, forward strand.
GCCTACTTGTTGACCTGTACCCTAATTTTAATGCACTCATCCATTGAACCAATTCTTCACTTGATGTATGATCAGCCAGCTTTGGAATGGATCTGTCCTTGCTAGCCATTTACCTCATTATTAAAATGCCAGCCTTTTTAAATAATGTGTATTATTTTCTTTTGCAACAATGTAATTTATCTTTCTCAGAAAAAATGTACTTGTATTTGTAGAATCTAAATAACATCTGGGACCAAGTTATGGAAATGGTGAAAGACAGGAAGGATCTGATCAAAGAATTTGATAGAACTTACAAAGAATATGAAAAAGAAAGAGTGAAACAGGTAATTGATTAAATAAGAAATCCCTGCCTTATTTTCCCTACTTATCCCAACCGTGGTCTGCCTTGGGGTAAATCTCCTCTATTTGAACAGTAGGTTGTTTGATCTTTCAAGGTTTATCATTGGGACATGCACATATTTTCAAACAGGAGGCTTTGAATCCCAGACTATTGTGCAAAATGATCTTGGGGCTTCATAAGATTATAGGATTTCCAGCAAATGAAAATCAGTTGCCGGAAATGCGCAATAAATATAAAAAAAGTTGAACACAACACAGCAGGTCATGCAATATTTATGGAAGGAGGAACAGAGTTGCTGTTTTAGGCAGAGACCCATGGTTAAACCCTTGTTGGAAGTGGTCATTGCCTGACACGTGTATGAGTGGCATTTCATAGGCTTTTTGACAGGCACATGGATATGCAGAAAATGGAGGGATATGGATCATGTCCATCAGTTGAGACTAGTTTTTCGGCAGCATGTTCAGCATTGTACAGCACAGAAATGGTGGGCCAAGCGGCTGTTCCTGTGCTATATGGTTCTATGTTCTTTGACACAAATATTACCTGCCACGTACCAACCCATGCTTTAGCATTATCCAGGAGTTACTGCATGCCGGCATGGATTTTGTCAGCATTTGTGGAGTTTTTAGTAAAATGGAATGTGGTGTAATCTGCAATGAATATACCACTTCTGAGACTATAATGGAGGAAAGATGTTGATTTTTCAGCCCAGGCCACTCTCTGGACAATGTTCTTAAATTATTTTTACTTAAATTCGGACAAATCTCCATAATCTAACTCCCAGTCAGATGCTTCAGTGATGTCAAGGGCAGATCTCCTCACCTTAGGAATTCCGTTTTTTGCCTCTGTTTGAACCAGAACCACAATTGTGTCGAGAACTGGGTGGTCCAGACTGTACATCAGTGATCAAGTAAGTTAGTGTCAGCCGAAAAGATCATCGGAGTCTCTCTCCCCCCCCCATCTCAGACACCTACACCACACGCTGCATCCGCAAAGCAACCAGCATCGCGGAGGACCCCACCCACCTCTCACATAAACTTTTCTTCCCTCCTCCCATCTGGCAGAAGGTACCAAAGCATATGGTCCCTCACATCCAGACTATGCAACAGCTTCTTCCCCCAGGCCATCCGACTCCTCAACGCTCAGGGACTGATCTGAATACACCCCCCCCCCCCCCCCCCCCCATCTCTGCTGCTACGTAAACTCTGCACTGCACAATTGGTTTGTGTACATTGCACTCTGTTGCACTGTTGTCTACTGTCCTGCGTTGTTGTTTTGTACATTTTCTATTTACTCTGTTGCACTTTAGTAAGGAAGGTTTTGCACCATGTGTATAGTGTATATCTATATATGTAGCATGTTGTCCAATTGTGTTCCATGTAGCACCGAGGTTCTAGGGAAACACTATCCCATTGCACTATGTACTGTGTATATGGCTGTAATGACAATAAACCCTCTTGAATCTTGAATCTTGGATCTTGTTAGCACCATTGACAATGCTTTCCCATCACTTTGCTGATGATTGAGGTGAAACTGTTGTGGTGTTAATAAGCCATAATGTATGTGTCCTTGTAAAGCTGACAGGACATAACTGGGCAATTTTCCACATTGGGGAATGCCAATGTGGAAACTTAGGAGAGCTGCTTTCAGATCCCATGACCTTTGCAATTGCATGAAGAATTGTTTAGGTCTTATGTTGGTGGGAATCTCAGGAAAATCAAAAATGGATCATTATATATACTTTGTGAATATAAATTGTTAATATTATAAATTTATATCTGTGATTCAGATAACAGCTGAATTTAAAGAATCCATGAAGGCTTTAGAAAAGATTTCTTATTTTCCAGAGGATGATATTCATCGATTTTTCAATAAAGAAGCAATGGTAAGAAGAAAATATTTAAATGACCTGATTGTTTCAGAAATGTGATAGTTGGTTGTTAGATTTGGAAAATTGTGGAGGTGGCTCCATGGGCTGTCTATAGGCAGGTCTGTCGGTCTTGCCAAAACCTTCCTACTCCTCCTGATCCACCTTGAGGTGGACCCAGATATGGTCATATGTCTTTCTTGTGTGGCTTCTGGGTGTCCCTCCCCATACGCCCCCCCCTCCCCCCTCTTCCCTATGAGAATTCCATAATATGATTCCATGGATGGTGAGCGCTTGGTACTATGTCCTTACAGAATGCCACAGATGTAAAATCCCATGATATTGCATAAACCGAGTTGCACACAAAGAATGTCTTTAGCAAGTACGATGGACTTCATAAAATGAAAATTGAGAGATGCCTTATTAGTTTACTTCCCTTCTCGCAGTTTGTTTTAGCACTTGCTAATTTTGCAAAACAATATATACATCGAGATGCTAACCAATGCAAATAATTCTGTTTCATCTATTCTCATTCTGCACAGTTGGTGAATCAGGCCTTGCTGGCAAATCATAGAGCAATGAGCAAATTGTATATTAACCTGATCAAGGTTGGTCTGAAGCATGAGATGTCAAATCGTGAGGTATGGAACAGCAAGGTTGAACACATGAAAATCGCCAAGAGGCAGAGCATTCTTCAGAAACTGAAGTGAGTCCTTTTGTTACCATGACTATAAATGGTCTTCTTTCATGTCCATCATCTATATTTCAAATGTTTGGCCAGGCGCTTGCACAGTGGGCAGCCTTTTTGTTTGCCACCGCTAGTTCTTCCAGGCAGCATTGTTCACCAAGAAGTGGGCATCTTATTAGGTGTGGCATGGATTGTACAGATGTTCCACATTCACATTCTGTGTCTGCCGCATCCGCATAGCCTCATTTGTTCATATTGGTCTTGCATCAGCCCATCCCGGTACAAAGCCTATTGAGAGACTTCCAGGTCTTCCAGTCACACCTGTGACCAAGCAGTTCCTTGGTTGGGATTGGGATCTTTACGTGGTGGTGGTTTTCACTGCGTTTCTTTTCCCACAAGGCTAGTCTGGTTGCTCGAGGGGACTGTGACAGTGGCTGGACTGTGTGAAGGAAGCTCTTCCTCAATTCAGCCGTTTTGGGACTGGGTGATGGGAGTGACAGGAATGACGAGTGTCCCCAACTTGCCTATAACGTTCAGTTCTGCCTGCAACTGATCTGCGGATTCCTGGTGGAGCAATACCGGCCAAGCTATCCACATCCGTTGGTTTTAGGCAGCCAGTGATGCATCTGCAGCTGTCATTAAGGGCAGCATCAACTTTCTTTCTATAAGAAGATCGCTCCCAAACAGAACAAGCATACTCTAATATAATTATTGGAACTGATAATAAATGGTTTACGCACTGTGTCATCACAGTTTTCAGTATTGAATATTTGGCTTTGTTATTTGTTTACATTTAAATGCTTATCAATGTTTATCTTTTTGTTTTATTCCTCCTTTCACAGAAATTATTTGGCAAAGGACTGGGAAACTGGTTTTTTAACGGAACAGGAGTTATTAAAGAAACAACAGCTAGGACTAAACAGTACACGGATCCAGCTTCTTGAGGAGATAATGTAGGTTCAAGAAGCACGATCTTGATGAAAGGTCACAATATGAGCATACTTTATTCAGATGAAGTAGGAAATGTTGAACATTTACAGTAAATGAAAATCACAGAACTGCAGATGTTGGAAATCTGAAATAACAACAGAAAATGCTGGAAACACTCAGCAGGTTGGACAGCATCTGTGGGAAGAGAAACAGTTAATGTTTCAGGTCGAGGACTCCAAACAGGGAAAGTGTGAAAACAAGCCAGTTTCACATTGCAGAGAAGACAGTGGTAGGGTTGAAAAGAACAAAGTGTGGCCAGGATTATGATAGGAATAAATTGTATCATAAGATCATAAGTAATTCGACCCAACATCTGATACCCGTACTAATCAAGAATCTATCATGAATCTACAGTGTCTATTTCTGTCTTAAATATCTCCATAACTTTGCCTCCACAGCCTTCTGTGGCAAAGAATTCCACAGATTCGCCACCCTTTGACTAAAGAAATCCCTCATCATCTCCTTCCTAAAATAACATCCTTTAATTGTGAAGCTATGACCTCTAATCCTAGACTCTCCCACTAGTGGAAACATCCTCTCCACATCCACTCTATCCAAACCTTTCACTGTTCTTTACGTTCAAATGAGGTTTGCCCTCATTCTTCTAAACTCCAGTGAGTACAGGCCCACTGCCTTCAAACGCTCATCATATGTTAACCTGCTAATTCCTGGGATCAATGAATATTTTTAAGGCAGAGATTGATAGATTCTAGATTAGTACGGGTGTCATGGTTTATGAGGAGAAGACAGGAGAATAGGGTTGCGAGGGAAAGATAGATCAGGCACGATTGAATGGCGGAGTAGACTTGATGGGCCAAATGGTCTAATTCTGCTCCTATCACTTAGGAACCTATGACCATGGTTGACAGAACCTTTGATTGCATCTCACCCATTTCCCAGATCTTTGTTCTCACCTGCTCTCCTGGACAGAGCAGGGATGGAGATCCACTGGTCTTCAACAGCCATCCAACAAGCCTTTGCATTCAATGGGCCATCCTTGCATCAACAAGATTGGACCATCCATCTCAGCATCTAAAGGGACCATCCACGATTCTCTGGTCTGCTCTGTCATCCCCACCCTTCACTCTCTTTCTTACCACATCTGGCCGTGCAACCAAAGGAAATGCAACACCTGTCTGCGCTCCTCTTCCTTTCCCGCCATCCAAGGACTCAAACTGTACATTCAAGTAAAGCAGAGATTCATTTATCTTTCTTCCGAATCCAATGTTCACTCTGTAAGCTGGAGAGAACAAAGGCAGGTTGAATGACCTCTTTGCAGAGCACCCACATTAATTGTGCAGTGACACTTTAGTTCTCCATCCCATTCCTATTGACCTATCTGTCTAGCCTCCTGCACTGTTATAAGGAGGCACAACACATCATTCCTACCATTTGCAGGTATTGCCGCTTTCCAGGATCAATGTCAAATTTTACAACGTTAGGCAATCAGAACCTTTTTCCCAAAGTAGAAATACACAGTCAGAAACCTTTTTCCCAGGGTGGGAATATCTAAGGCTTGAGTGCAAAGCTTTCAGGTTAGAAGAGGCAAAGTTTTAAAGAAATTTTACACCAAGAGTGGTTGGTGCCTGGCATGCGCTGCCAAGAGTGGTGGTAGAGGCAGATGCAATAGAGGAATTTAAGAGGCTTCAAGATAGGCAGATGGATGTGCAGAGAATGAAGGGACATTGATCACATTCAGGCAGAGAAGATTAGTTTGTCTTGGCATCATGTTCAGCACAGAGATTGTGGGGTGAAAGGCCCAGTTCCTGTGCAATACTGCTCTCTGCTCTGTTTGTCAGAACAGGCCATGTCAGCCATAAATAATCCACCTCTAATATTGGCTCAGTTTTCCCCTCTCCTTTGGTGTACTATGACCAGCTTGGCATGTCCTTCAACCTGGATGTCACCATTTTCTACAGCCTTTGGCTTCAATTCTCACTGTCCCTGTTAAACCATCAACCAATGATTCGGCCCGAAACGTTGCCTACCTCATTCGCTCCATAGATGCTGCTGCACCCGCTGAGTTTCTCCACAATTTGGGTACCCACAACCAATGATTTCTGCAGCTCAACCTCAGAACAGCTCTGTCCTTGCCCTATCACATGCATTCTCTTTGTTCCATACATAAAGTCCCGCAGGACTGCAGGAGACGATGTAAGAGTATGATAGTCTGGAGTGAACAGAAATAAGAATACTCTTGCAGTTCTGTTATCATTGATTCTGACAAAGAGTAGCAATGTTACAAAATTTTGAGATTTTAAAAATCAAGTCTGCAATTTATCCCATCAGATAAAGCATAAAAATAAGTTTAATTTGACACCTAATTCACTTTCATATCTTCAGTATTAAAAAAGTTATGGCCATTTTCATACTCGGAAATTAGCAACTTGCTTCCTATTGCTTTCCATTGACTTAACACAAAAGTTGTGATCGAGGACAGCCAAAAGCCCATAACTTTCTTAAAAATTAAGAGAACTGAAAGAAATTTTCAGTTATTATAGATTGAAGTATTCTGAAACAAATATGAAACAATCTTACCTGGATGACCTGAAATTAAAGCATATAATTAGTTAGTTACCCAATTGTAGCTAATTACAAAATTCAATTACTAGATCTAAACATCTATCCATTTCTTAAGAAAAAAAAATTAAAGCCCAAGTGTCCAATTAACATTCACACAATAATTCACAATATAACATGATTTTTAAATCTAATTGTCATTAATTTATAGGCCAAATTGAAGGAATTCAGTGTTTAATGCCCATAATTTAATTGGAACGTTGCGGTTGCGGTGAATTTAAACCCCACATCAGCTGGAAAAATTCTGCCGGTTTGTATGGGGACTTTGCAACATGAAATATTGATTTCTAAAAAAGCAGGTTTATGTGTAAAAATAAACAGCTTTCACTTACCCGTCCCCTACGTAAAATCCATCCCCATTGTCGGCGTTCACGGCATTAGGAGCTAATTTTTATTTTACTGCAGCGATGAAATAGTCGGGCTATTTATAAAAAAAAATTAACTTACCGGCAGTCGGAACGAATCTCCAGAAATAGATCGCACTCCGACAAAAGAAAGCTCCGGATGGCAAGGGGAAAACCGCATTTTAACCCCGTCCCCCCCCTTAAAGGCGCCAAAGTCGCGCACACGGCCAGCGACAGAACTGCAGCACCGCTAAAGGTAAGTTTTGTAACATACCTACAAAGAGTCTAACATTTAAAACATTTACTATTACTTTATCCACTGCCAGGCCTGGCCTGCTGAGATTTTCCAGCATTTTCTGTTTTATTCTAGATTTGCCAACATTTTCAGTGTTATTCCAGATTTCCACCATCTGCAGTTAAAAATAAAATTGCAATAACTTTAGCCGTGACAGGAATAAACAAGGGAGATGTTGGATAATAGGACAGAGGCGAAGAGTGGGTTTCATCAAGGAAGGGGAGACAATGGTGTCAGCATTAAAACTTGATTGTTCTAATAAAATGCCATTGAATAAAACTAATATTCCATTAAGCTGACTCAGTTGTGCTCTGCAATTCAAACTTAGCTTCTGTTTATTTGTATATTTTTACAGAAACATTAAGCCATCTGATTGCAAAATCTCACTAAAAATCTGGTATGACTCCTTAAATGCCATAAATAAGAATATAGGTAAGTGTATTAGATCGAAATGTGTTGATATGAATGATGGCTTTGTTTTGCTTTCGATGGGATAGAAGGTTACATAATCACATAACATATCTTTGTGATTATTTTAAAAGTCAATTGCATAAGAGAAATGAGTAATGAGTGAATTAAGCTGTCGGACACTGGCACCAACTGGGGGTGGAGGTAAATCAAACAAGATGTAGCAATGGGAAATATATATTTTTTAATGTTCAATAGGGATTTGGAGAAATATATTTCACCAGGAAATAAATCCAAACGATTGAATAATGAAACCGAATGGATGAGTAAAAATCTAGGGGCAAAAATGTATTTTAAAAAAATAAATAAATAAACAGGAAAACGCAAAGCAGAGGAAGGCTGAAATGATAAACTTACAATAGGGGAGGCAAGGTAATTAGTGTGGAACATAAAATAAACAGTATAATGACTACAGAGAAATAAAGAACAAAGGAAATTTGGGATATTCAACTTCAAAGTCAGTTTATTTTCTCTTGTACCAGTTATGGTACAGTAAAATTTGAGTTACCATACAGCCATACTAAGTGAAAAGCAACAAGACACACAACCACATAAAAGTTAACATAAACATCCAGCAGCCGACAATCGAAGCCCCTATCGGGGAGATCGAAACTCCCGCGCGGGGCGGTTGAAACTCTCTCCACGGCATGGAGCTCCCGAGTCGGCCTCTTCTTACCAGAGACCGCGGGAATCACGATGTTAAAGTCCACAGGCCTCCAGAGCAAAGGGATCACAAGCTCCACAATGTTAAAGTTTTGCAGACTCCCGCAGCTTGGAGCGCCCATCGGTCTCCAGGAAAGGCCGCCAACTCCACCATGTTAGGCTGCAGTGGGGACGGAGATACGATACGGAAATAAATCGTATCTCCGTCGAGGTAAGAGATTGAAAAAAAGTTTCCCCCAACCCCACGCCCCCACATAAAACAAACCAAGGAGCATTTAAAACATACTTTTTAACACATACTAAAAATAACAAAATGAAGACAGGACAGACAGACTGTTGGCGAGGCAGCCACTGCTGGTGGCGCCACCCGGTGATAGGTTCAGTAAGAAATGCACAGGAAATACAGAGAACGTGGCAAAAATATAGGGCTGATTTTCATTGACCTGGGCCTACCTCTCTGATCTGCCACCATTTTTGTCGATGTCGCTTGTATGTCGGATGAATCGAGGAAGTTCAACATGCTTGCAGAAATGGCTGTGGAAAAATATGGTGAGGCGCTCTGCTGCATTGGGCCCACAGTGAGTGAGAGTGGTCACACAATGTGTCTGCATCTGTGCCCTGCCCACAATAATCAACAAGCCGCCAGGTCTTTCTCCCAAAAACCTGTTGTAAACAACTGGTACTGATATAAGTGAGGATAGTTTAAATACTCTCTCCTCAGGTTTTAAACTTCTAGGTATTTTTAAATGCTTCCATAAACTTGAAATAAAATTAATAACCTACAAAGTGCTGTAAAGTTTCAAAGAAACTAGTGTAGTTTAGTTTAGATTAGAGATACAGTGTGGAAGCAGGCCCTTCGGTCCACCAAGTCTGGCTACCAGCAATCACCCGTACACCAGATCTATCGTACACATTAGGGGCAAAGACACAAAATGCTGGAGTAACTCAGCTGGATAGGCAACATCTCCGGATTGAAGGAATGGGTGACGTTTTGGGTCGGAACCAAATAATAAAAGTGTTGTGAAATAAAATGGAAGTCCACAAAACTGGACTTTAATATTAGGAAAAATAAAGATGTTTTTTGCTAACCTGTTTGAACATCACTTTGTCCACGTGATAGTTTGCCCCTTATATTTTGTTTCATATTTCACATTATACAATGTACACGTGTATGAAACTCTGCAACATATTTCTATAACCACGGATCTATAATAATAATGATTTTTATTTAATTTCTAGATTCACTGCACATTAAATATGTAGAAAAATTGCAGAGTTATTATGAAAATCTCTATCGTGACTGGATTACAGAAATTGGAAAATGTAAGGTGGGTACTACAGTGCTAAAGGATTGAAAGTACAGATGCCTGAAGGATGTAGATATGCACCACCAGAGAACCAATAGTTGGGATGGCAAGGAGCACAGCGGGTAGATCTGCTGCAGAGACCCAGGTTCATTCCTGATCTTGGGTGCTGTCTGTGTGAATTTGCATGTTCTCTCTGTGACTACGTGGGTTTCCTCCGGGTGTTGCGGTGTCTTCCCACATCCCAAAGCCATGCAGGTTTGTAGGTTAATTGGCTTCTGCAAAATGCCCCTAATGTGTAGTTAGTGGATGAAAAAGTGGGTTAACATTGAAATAGCATGACTGGATGATCAATGGTTGATATGGACTCAGTGGGCCAAAGGGTATCTTTATTTAAAGTTTAAAATTAAAAAATGCTTCAAGTATGACTAGTATTTAACTGTACAGAATGATTTAGATGAATGGATAGAAACCCATATGTCTAAATTTTCAATGAGCAAACATAGTTTGGGCAGTCACGGTGGTGCAGCGGTAGAGTTGCTGCCTTACAGTGAATGCAGCGCCGGAGACCCGGGTTCGATCCTGACTACGGGTGCTGTCTGTACGGAGTTTGTATGTTCGCCGGGTGACCTGCGTGGGTTTTCTCCGAGATCTTCGGTTTCCTCCAACATTCCAAAGACGTACAGGTTTGTAGGTTAATTGACTTGGTAAATGTAAAAATTGTCACTAGTGGGCGTAAGGATAGTGTTAACATGCAGGGATCACTGGTCGGCACGGACCCAGTGGGCCCAAGGGCCTGTTTCCGCGCTGTATCTCTAAACTAAACCAAACTAAATAGCTTTGAGTGGTATTGCTACGTAACAGAGGTTGGCCAGTTTATATTGTGGAGAACTGCTTTAAATAGAAATGGTTTAGTATAGATCTCTCATTTGCTCTATGGAACAAATAGCCTTACTTTTTAAAGTTGTTACTGGAGCACGTACTTCACATTTATTAATGCAGTACTGTTGAGGAATGAGTAGGTTAGCATATGATGAGTGCTTGACAGCACTGGGCCTCTACTCGCCAGAGTTTAGAAGGTTGAGGGGGGACCTCATTGAAACTTACAGAATAATGAAAGACATAGATACGCGTAGAGAGACTGGATGTGGAAAGGATGTTTCTACTGGTGGGAGAGTTTAGGACCAGAGGTCATAGCCTCAGTATTAAAGGGCGCTCTTTTAGAAAGGAGATGAGGAGGGCAGTTAATTCATTGCCACAGAAGGCTGTGGAGGCCAAGCCAGTGGACATTTTAAGGTAGAAATAGACAAATTCTTGATTGGAATGGGTGTCAAGGGTTATGGGGAGAAGGCAGAAAAATGGGATGAGGAGCCAAAGAACAGCCATGAATGACTCGATAGGCTGAATGGCCTCATTCTACTCCTATAACTTGTGAACTTGAGGTTGAAGGAATATCAACAGAAACAGTAACATTGTTAGAGAACCATAAAATGGGGCACAACTGGAACCTGAATGTGGAACAGTTGTAATGTCAAGCCACGCGATGGACTCTGTTGCCCTTGTGCCGTTTATCTGTGGTGGTGGAGATGATGAAGGAAGAATTATATCATTTAGCTTATTGGTTTCTGCAGATATAGCCTTACATAATGTGGTTCACTCTCAATTGCCTTCTGAAGAGATCTGGCAAAAGACCCAGTGACTGTGGGAAAAGAATTTCAAGTAAATGACTATTTACCAACTTGTCTTTCCAAATGATACATTATAAGCTACTAAGTGAAAGATTCCTTTGTACTTTATTAGGTGTTTATAACCTGATCAGATGATATCGTTTATTAATTCCTGGTGCAACATATGGTGGAAATGCTGCCTACATGTTATTGCATTATCTACAATGACATTTTTTTTGTATATTTCTTGCTTCAGGAGGAGTTATTGAGTTCAAAAACCTGTACAGAAAAAGAAGCCACTCAGCTGATGGTTTCTGACTTTCTCCCTCTTCTTGGCAATTTACAACGCCACTTTGAAAATGAGCTGTCTGCTGTAGACGTAAGTCTTTATTTCTGAAGAAGCATCTATCCAAAAAGGGGCAGCACAGCAGTAGAGTTGCTGCCCTACAGCGCCAGTGACCAGGGTTCGATCCTGACTGTAGGTGCTGTCTGTACGGAATTTGTACGTTCTCCCCGTGACCATCGTGGGTTTTCTCCGGCATTTCCGGTTTCCACCCACACTCCAAAGATGTACAGGTTTGGAAGTTAATTTGCTTCAGTAAAATATTAACTTGTCCCTAGATTGTGTAGGATAGTGTTAGTGTACGGGGATTGCTACTAGGCGTAGACTCCAGGACCACAGTGTCTGCTTACATGCTATTTCTCTAAACCTAACTAAACAAAACTTTATGGCAGTTGAATCAATGAATTCAGCCAATGTTCTAAGTGGGAAACACCTATTGAGAAAGAGTTGTTTTTAAATCCAGTTCAGATTTTCTCTGGCAACTAGGCAATGCGCTTAGAGCAGTTTGATGGTGAATTGTTATCCTGTGGGAAGGGACATTTTAATGCATGACCTTATTGTCATTGGGAAAATTCCAATCAACCTGTTGCTTTAAGAGCCACAGTGAGTAATGGTGCAGCATGTTTCAGTACAATGTAATAGGAATTGGGGTCTGACCAAATACACCACTGGAGACAGAAACCAATACTCAATTTGTTCAAGTAAGAAAAAAGTAAAACTTTATCTCTGTAAATTATTTTATTACTGAATTTAATTTGTGATTTGGAAATTGGGATCACATGCTTTAAATCACCAAATACAACCTTGATCATAACAGATGTTCAGAATCATATTCAATCTGATTCAGATTAATGTATTACCAGATGCACCTGTGCAAAAATCCTTGTTTACATGAAGCACACAGAGTAACAGCCTCATCCCCCATCCTAATCAAAGGGGCTATTCTGAATGGGATAACGTAAGGTAACTGTCTACCAATCATACGAGTACAATAGCTCACTGATCAATCCCTAAGAGACATTTATAAAATTGTGAAGTGACAGGAAGATTGCCTCAATATTTCCTTCTACATACTGTGATCAATGTGTAATTTTTTGTTTCATTCCCCCCCCATTTACAGAAACACATGGAGAACTTGGCCCAGCAGACAGAACATAATTGTAAGGAGCTGTTTAATACTAGTCATGAAAGTTCTTCTCTATGGGAGGAGCATAAAAAGAATTTAATTGAACTGGAAGACCAGCTGAAAGAACAGCTGGATGACTGTCGCAGGAAGCATGATAAAACAAATCAGGTAGCCAGACAGTTCCGGAATGTGGAATTACACTGAAGTTAATTTGCAGGTCTCCACTCAAATATAAAACCGTGATGTGTGTAGTAATGTGACCATAATAGGAAGACGAGCCGAACTCCTTGAAACCCGGCATAAGTGTGCAATAAATTAGAAACAAGGAACTGCAGATGCTGGTTTACAAAGAATACACAGTGTGCTGGAGTAACTCAGCGCGTGAAGCAACAACTCTGGAGAATGTGGATAGGTGACATTTTGGGTCAGGATTCGTCGCTGTCACCCAGAGATACTGCCTGACCCACTGTGTTATTTAAGCAGTTTGTGTCAGCTCTTGTGCAACATATTACCTGCGTGATTAACACCAATGACTCTAATAACATTTTTGCTTTTTAGACTTTCTGACTTTCTGCTGTTGATAATACGTTTTTGAACATAATCTTTTCCAATGGATGCAATTTAATTTATCTGTCAGTGTCCACAGATTTTATGATCATCTGTGTTGGTTGCAAAAGCTGCCACTGAAGCCATTAAATATAGTCCTATAAAGTAAGTTGTTTGGGAATCCTTTAAATACAGTGATCTTATCCTGGTATAATTATTTAGTGCTTTGAACATCATTCTTATTAGAGTGATAAAGTCATAAGCTACAGAAACAGACCCATTGGCCCATCATGCCCCTGCTGACAATTAACTACCCATTTATACTAATCCCAGTTGGTTGTTTGTGCTGCTATTATTGAAAATACAGTGCCTGCTTACTGCCCTACTCCAACAAAGCCTGCAGCCAGGTTCCCAAACCTTTGATATAAGCTATAACAACCCCATGACACTATAACACTTGGAGAGAATAAGCACATTCGCTTTTACGAAGTTCAAGCATAACTTTAAAAAGCAGTGCTGACCAAATCCTCACAAAACTCATCCCCTGAATAAAACCTTTCAGCATTACATCCATGACAATAAGGTTGGAGTATGAATTTTATGTGCAACTAATATCAGAATAAAGAGGTTAATTTTGAATCATGTTTTCCACACAATGCATCTCCTCCCTCTTTATTTATTTTCATCGATGAGATATAAATGTATTTCAGAAAATTACCCTGCCAGTTGCATAACTGAATGTTTTCAAAAAGCGTGAAGAAATAATATTCCAAGAAGTAATGACTAATGTAATTATCTTTAAGATTTATGTGAAATATCTGTTCACTATTGGTATACTTTTTCTCCTATCCCTTCTCCAAATTTATAAAAACAGCCATATTTTCAGTCATGTTAAGGTGTAGAGTTACGTTCATAGTTGTCACATGTACCAAGGTGCAATGAAAAGCTTGGTTGTGCATGCTAATCCAATCAGATCAGATACTATCAAGTCAAATTCGATTACAATAGGTAGAGCAAAGGGAAAGATACAGAGTGGAGAATATAGTTCTCAGAATTGTAGTGCAACAGTTCTATAGACAAAGTCTATGTATCACATTAAAGGTTAAATCTTTTCTCAGGCAAGAGAAGCAAATTTAGACCTGCTTATCGATCAGCTGAGACAGGATAACACACAAATGGAACTGAAGGCAGACTACAAGAAGGCTGTCTGTCTACTGAAAAAAATCTTAAAAGGGTAAGTATTTTTTACCATGTAAAGCTACTCCAGTTTGCTTATTTTCAACCTTCAGCAGGGATAATGATATGTCAATGAAAATAGCAGATTGAGGGGGTTAAACTGAATTTTGACTTTACAAATTGTTCAGATGCACAGTGCACAGGCCCAACAATTTAATAATTGCCAACTTTCAGATTGACTTGAACATGTTTGAATTTGGTGCTTCAGTGAAAAAGCATTAAGAAGCAGAGTTTTTATTCATATCTGGTAGGTAGACAAAAATGCTGGAGAAACTCAACGGGTGAGGTAACCTCACTATGGAATATCTGGACATGTCAGCATTCATATCTGGACATCGCTGGCAAGATTTGCATTTATTGTCTATCCCTTATTGCTCTTGAGATGGTTGTGGTGAACTACCATCTAGAACCACTACAGTGCTGAAAAAATATTCCCACATTGCTTTTAGCAGGGAGTTCAAGAGTCGAGAGTGTTTAATTATTTTATGTTCTGGCCATAGGCAAATACTTGCTGCAGCTTAACAGGTCCGTAAACACAATAACACACAAATAAATATATAATAATCAATAATATAATAAATAACAGAAATACCCTGTAACCTTAATGATACAAAATAGGTCCATAGAAGATCATAGTTTTAATTTAGTTTAGAGATACAGCATGGAAACAGGCCCTTCGGCCCACCGAGTTCACACCGACCAGTGAGCCCTGCATGTTAACACTATCCTACACCGGACAATTTGCACACACACCAAGCCAATTAACTTACATACCTGTGTGTCTTTGGAGTGTGGGAGGAAACTGAAGATCTCAGAGAAAATCCATGCGGTATCGGGGAGAACGTACAAACTCCGTACAGACAGCACGAGTAATTGGGATCAAACCCAGGCCTCCGGTGCTGCAACTGTCCGCTGCTCCACCATGCTGCCCTGAGGTGGCAGTTGCTGAGGCAGTGGTTAGCATTGTGCACTGCCAGACATTGATGGTTGCTGGGAATGAGCTGTTTTTGTACCTGGTGGATGCGGTGTTCAGGCTCTTGTACCTTCTTCCAGATGGTGGTAACAAAATGAGGGCATGGCCAAGATTCAGTCCAGCTATAATGAAGGAACAGCTATACAACAATACACACATCACTGTATCATGTGCTTGGGGCACAAAGAGTTGGAACATTTCTACTTCCTTGAATTTATTCCAATTAGAATCCTTATGTACACACTTTCTAGTAGACAGTTACTGAAGACAAGCAACAGAAACTAGGCATTTACTTTGTTCCCTGTTTGGATTGCATGCCTTGATATTTTTCCTCAGTAGGTTGTGAGCTGATAACACTATGCCGTGAACTGACAACACTATGCTGTAGGAAGTATGGATGCTTTCTCTGTTCTATCATACTTAGCTTCTGCTGAAATGAGCATGCCACAATAAAGTAACTCTGCTGCATTTCCACCACATGCATTGCATGTGTTTTAGTAACTTTGTTATAACCATGTAATGCTGGGAGCAGTTTTAATATCTTTTTTTGTACACAGATACGAAGTTTTTCACCAAAGACAGATCCAAGTAGTCAACAAATATCCTTCTACAGTGAAGAGGGAACTGCACAGATTCAGCGCTACCGTCAGTAAACATTTTGGCGTGTTCGAAATCTATAAACTGGTATGAAAACGCTTCAACCTTTTAACAGTTCATTGAATATTGGGGAGAATATCTTAACATTTTATTTTTCTTAACAAGTATCAGCATAGACATAATGTAATTCCCTGCTTTACTGGGCTAGCCCCATTTTCCTGTATTTGACCCATAGCCCTCTAAACCCTTCCTTATCCATGTATCCAAATGTCTTTTAAAAGTCAGAATTGAATCTACTTTTATAGCTTCCTCTGGGCTGCTCATACCCGATACGAACTACGGTGAGTGAAAAAGTTACCCACGAGGTCCCTCTTAAATCTCTCTCCTCTCACCATATACCTATGGCCTCTAGTTTTTGAATCCTCTACCTTGGAGGAATGTGGTAAAAAGACTGAAAGTTCACCTTACCCATGCCGCTCATGATTTTGTACTCCTCAATACAATCACCCCTCAGCCTCCTCTGTGTAAAGGAGGCTGTCCCAATTGGGTGACCTAATTGGCGAGTTTAGAAGAATTTAGGAGAGTTTGAAAAAATGTCATGTTGTAAACCTCCTTCGACTATGTAAAAGACTAGTTTCGACTAGCTACGACTAGCTACGACCAGCTACGACTAACTTCGGGAAAATTGGACACCAAATAGTGGAGAGTGCAGACGACCTCCTTCAATCTCCTTCGACCTTCCTTCGACTATGATGAAGGCCATCTACGACTACCTTTGACCACCCTCGATTACCTACAACTAAGATGCCGACCTACTACGACCTTCTACGACTAAACCTACGAGTAAAAAAAGTATTGATCTTTCCATGGCTACCTATTTTCACTCGTGGGCATTTTTCAACATTGAAAAATACGCCGCGACCTAGCTGAGGCCTCGAGTACACGGGGACTACTCTCGAGCATGAAGGAGAGTTACTATGACCTCCTACGACCTCGTGTCGACCATGCTGCGAGTATGAGTCGAGGGCAAACTCGCCAGAACTTGCGGATTAGGTCGCCCAAGTGGGACAGCCCCTTAAGTGTCCCCCTTTGCTCCCCTGCAAGGTGTGGATATCCCTCCCCTCATCTCCAGTGGGCTATCAGCTTTACAACTGATACAGCTGTACAAATGGGCTAGCTTCCATCACGGCTGCTGAAGCAGGATTGCTGACTGTTGCTGTCCCTTGTGAGGGTGGGTAAGTGGATGAGTGAAGTCCTGGCTCCATCTCTGATGTTTAATTTTCACTAGGCGGAAATGAATTGAAAGCCATCCTAACTAGCGTCAATTAACACTGAAATTTTAGAAAAGTTTGCATTTTGTACTTCAGATCCAGGGTATTCAAATATTGGAATGTTCCTAAGCAAGACACATAATAGAAGGTTTTAACCTGTGTGAAGATTTTGTGCCTCCTTGTATTTGTTAATCTGTATTATAGGTATGTTTGTTCTTTGCTCCAAGGAACATCCAAGGATAATAATAGAATCTCCTAAACAGGATGACGAAGTATTTCCGACTGAAGGTTTGCTGCTTTACTTACAACTTAAATACTTTGTTGGCATCACCCCTTCACCACCCCCTCCCCTCAACTTTTCTGAAGTCAGCCATAAAATGCTCTATACAGTCCTACTTGTATCTTCTCTATGTACAGTTTATGTTTTTGATCTCATGTACCGTACTTTTGTACTTAGTATACTTTTGTGTACTTACAAAACATCCATAAAGAAGCTGAAAAAGACTGGAAGTGCCTAAACCACGCCCTTTGTCTTGGCCAGCAGTCAGAAACTTTCAGACATTCCGAAACATTGAACAGCTATTAGAAATTATAATTCATATCAGTGCTTAAAAATGTTGAAACATTTGGAAAAAATAATAAAGACGCAAATATTTATTAAGCTTAAATACATTTAGCTTATTTTTTAAATGTAAGTAAAACCTATATTGATCCCCTGCAGTCATGCATTCCAATCATGCAAATGCGGACATTCTGCACAGTTAAGCGTTCTATCTGTTGAGCAGCTAGAACTAAACTTTCAACTGTATGATTTTCATGATGTGTAATTTTTGATCCTCAACTCTAGAAACTGTCCAGGGGGGAGTTTCTGAGCATATTATGAGTGAAAGTGATGTGAGTCGAAGCATAAGGGATGAACCGTCGGCAGAAGAGTCAAACTTCCTTGATGAACAAAGTGTAAGATTATGCGAAAATGCAGATCCTTCTGTTAAACTACGTAGTTCTGTCTAGTGCTGGAGTAACTCAGTGGGTCATGTAGCAGCTGTGGTGGAAATGTAGGCAACATTTGGGGTCAGGATCCTTCTTCAGACCAGACTGACCCATCGAGTTACTCTCACAACATGTTATGCTCAAGATTCCAGCATCTGCTGTTCCTTGTGTCTCCACAGTTCTGTCTGTTGCTGTTTTCTGAAGAACATATCAATGTGTAAATAGAAATAGGAAAAGGTTATTCAGTCCTTCGTGGCTGTCTGCCTCCATTACCTCGATATTCTGTACTCTGTACCTTTGTACCGAATGATTGACCTTTTTATGATACGATGACTTTGCTTCTCAACATTAAATATAGAAAATATTAATGCTACGCACTCAAATTCTCTTGCAATAATGGCCATGGACATTTGTCTTCCTAATAGCATGTTACACCTGCAGGATAATTATCAGTAATTTAAAGTCAAGAGTATTGGAATTAATATATTAAATTCAAGAATTCAGTTACCTCAACACAAATACCTTTTTCATATCTCACCATCTAAAAATACTTTGCATTTTAAAACTGTTTCTACCGAAATGTCCCACATACAGTATTTACCATTTCCTTTCCTTTCATACCAATTTAGCTTCCCCATATACTCTTGAAACCAACATCAACAGATTTGTTCTTATTTATGTGGTATTTTTTAATCCCATAAGACTCTAATAGATTTGTCAATTATGATTTTGCTTTCATAATTTGCCAATTGTCTAATTCCAGTGCTTCAACTTTCATAATAATAGATTCCAACTACTACTACTGATGTCAGGCAAACTGCATCATAATTCTTCCTTGAATCACTCCTTTCTTCAATGGTGGGATGTACTTAGAGACACAAGAGACTACAGCTGCTGGAATCTTGAGCAAAACGCAAAGTGCTGGAGGAACTCAGCATCTGTGGAGGGAATGAACAGACGGTGTTTGGGTCGGAACCTTATTTCAGACTTTGAAGAAGTGTGTATGATCTGAAGGGGGATCTTCTTCTTTGAATCCGTTGCAATCTCAGATGTCGTTCTGCCAGTATCTGGCGCAGGTCACAGCTGGTCGGGTCGTTCAGCCAGGTCCTGGGGGCTGCACTGGGGGGCGTCGTCACACTCCAGTAGGTGGGACATTGCCTGTACTGCTCCACAGCAGCATGTGTTGGCCACGGGAGGTCGTGCCCGCTGGCGAGGCATTCAGTCGGAGTGATTCCTCTCTCCATCCAGTCGTGGGCTCGTGTGTTGAGCTGGTTCCATTCATCTTTCCAGATGTTGGTCCTTGCTGTTTCTTTGGTTGTCTGGAGAGGTGGGACTGTCTGCAAGAAACTGGCTCTGGATTTCAGTCGGGGTGGAGGTGCTGTGTGTCCGTGCAGGGGGTGCCTGGTATCGATCTCCTGTCCTCTCCGCTCGTCTTGGATCGTCTGATATGGGGGGGGGGGGGCAATACCAGCTAGGGCGTAGAGGCACGGGACTGGCGTTGTCTTTATGCATCCCGTGATAATGCGGCAGGTGTCGTTGAGGGCTTTGTCAACCAGTTTGGTGTGGTGGGAGCGGCTCCAGCTTGAGCACGCGTATTCAGCTGTGGAGAAGCACAGGGCTAGGGCAGTTGCACGGATGGTTGGTGGATCAGCGCCCCACTTTGAGTTTACCAGTTTGCACAGGATGTTGTTGCGAGTGTTGACCTTGGCTTTGGTGTTCTGAAGGTGGGTTTTGAAAGAGAGTGTCCTGTCGAGTGTGACTCCGAGGTACACGGGGTGGAAGTGATTGGAGAGTTTGTGGCCATCCCATGAGACGCTCAGTTGTTTTCCTGCATCCCGATTTTTAAGGTGGAAGCTGCATAGTTGGGTTTTTGATGGGTTGGGTTTCAGGTGGTTGTTATTGTAGTACTTGTCATCTCTTGGAGGGCGATTTCCAGGACAGACTCGATCTTCTGGAAGTTCTCCTGTTGGGTGGTGATGCAGAGGTCATCAGCATAGATGAAGCGCCGGTATTGTGGGGGAAGTGGTTGGTCATTGGTGTAGATGTTGAAGAGGAGGGGGGGCAGTACGCTGCCTTGTGGTAGGCCATTCTTTTGGGCTTTCCATTTGCTCTTCTTGTCGTTTAGTTGAACGAAGAAGCTCCTGTTGTTGAGAAGGCTTTTGCTGACTTGGCACAGGTCGAGGTCACCAGTCATGTCAAAAAGTTTCCTGATCATGGTGCGGTGCTG
Organism: Okamejei kenojei; assembly: GCA_035221665.1. Classification (NCBI taxonomy): domain Eukaryota; kingdom Metazoa; phylum Chordata; class Chondrichthyes; order Rajiformes; family Rajidae; genus Okamejei; species Okamejei kenojei. The sequence goes on from CM069163.1 coordinate 18,729,680, forward strand.
GACAGTGTCGTAGGCAGTGGTGAGGTCTATGAAAGCTGCTCCGGTGATGAGTTTGCACTCAAAACCGTCCTCAATGTGTTGGGTGAGGTTCAGTAGCTGCCCGGCACAGGAGCGGCCAGGGCGGAAGCCAGCTTGATCTTTAGTAAGCTTGGAGTCTATAAGTGGCATAAGGCGTTGGAGCAGTAGCCTCTCCTAGAGCTTGTAGGTGATGCAGAGGAGGGAAATGGGTCTGTAGCTCTTTGGGGATGATGGGTCCTTTCCAGGTTTGGGAATTGCTACAGCCTTGGCCTTTCTCCATACAGGTGGGGTTGTTTTGTGTGCCATGCACGAGTTCAGTATTGCTAGGAGCCAGGCCTTTGCTTTAGGTCCCAGGTGCTGTATCATTTCCGTCAGTACATCATCGATTCCTGCTGCTTTCCCAGGTTTCAGCATGCTCATTGCAGCTTCGAGTTCTTCTAGGTCGAAGGGCTTGGTGAGAGCGCTGGCTGGTTGTAGGCGGTTTGTTACCGCTGTCCGGCGGTATTCTCCTGTGGGTCTGCGCCGATTTTGGCTACGACCGTTTGCCACCAGCTGTGCTGCAACTGAGTTCGCTGTGACTGTTGTGAGCGTGGGCGGTGTGGTATGGTCTTCACCGAGGCGGCGGATTGTGGCCCATGCCTTCCTGCTGTCATTGGTCATGTTGGTGTTTTCTATCAACTCCTTCCAGACTTGCCTTCGGTCCTCCCCGACTGTGTTCAACAGGAGGGTACACAAAAAGCTGGAGAAACTCAGCGGGTGCAGCAGCATCTAAGGAGCGAAGGAGATAGGCGACGTTTCGGGTCGAGACCCTTCTTCAGACTGGTCAGGGATCAGGGAAACGAGAGATATAGACGGTGATGTGGAGAGATAAGGAACAATGAGTGAAAGATATGCAAAAAAGTATCGGTGATAAAGGGAACAAGCCATTGTAAGGTGTTTGTGGTGTGAAAATGAGAAGCTGGTGCGACTGGGGTGGGGGAGGGAGATAGAGATAGAGGGAATGCGAGGGCTGAGGGAGAGGTGGGAAGGGGAGGAGACAGCAAGGGTTAACAGAATTGAGAAAATTCAATATTCAAGCCCAAAGGATGCAGACTCCCCAAGCGGAATATGAGGTGCTGTTCCTCCAGCTTGCGGTGTTGCTCACTCTGGCCGTGGAGGAGGCCCAGAGGTTCAACAGGATCTCTCCGAGTTCCATGGTGGTGGAGGAGAAAGGTGGTGAAGGAGGATAGAATCCCAAAACATTATGTGTCCATTCCCTCCACATACGCTGCCTGCCTACTGAATTCCTCCAGCACTTTGTGTTTTGCATGGGGATATATATTTGCTAGCTATCTTTAACAAGGCTTTTGAAAACCTAACATTCTTGGCAATGCAGATAATACAGGAAGTAGAAGAACATTTGGAAAACGAGTTATCTCAAGAGTATTTGGAAGATGGGTTATCTCCTCAAGGATATTCGGAAGATGAGGTCTCTGTTCAAGAGGAGTCGGAAGATGAGTTATCTCTTCAAGAACATTTGCAAGATGAGTTATCTGTTCAAGAGCCTTTGGAAGATGAATTATCTGTTCAGGAACTCGGTGTGTATTTTAAACTAAATAATTTCAAAATAGAATCCAATTAAGTTCAGACTGTAGTCATTTTTCTTAAGTCTGTGCTTGAAGTCATTTTTGAAATGTATTCCAGCTTTTATTATGATAATGGGAATTGATTCTAATTGTAATCTCATCACGGATAACATAGAAATTTGAAAAGAAGTCTGATTATTGGTCCACCATGTTTTTATTCCACATTGTTGCAATTCAAAAAAGAGGGCATTGAAATACTGGCAATGTTCTTTCAGCCCCCCAACCAAGCAGAGAGCAAATATATGTAGATTTCTAAGAGGTGCGAAAATAAAAGTAAAGGTAGGAATTTATCTATCCTGTTATTGATTGTGACAGAAAGACTACATAGAGTAAATGACAGAATTATTTAAGATATTTTCAATGCAACCATCGCAGGCCCCCCACACTTGTGGGAATCATCTGATTATATTTCTAGTAAATAATAAAGGGACTGTGAAATAAAGGGCAGAGATTTGACCGGTCCATCTGCCCACGCATCTCTTTATGTGTTTCATTCTTTACCTTAGATAACATACTTGATGAGCACTCAAAGGAAAGCAGAAACATCAGTAATTTGGCAGACTGGGAGTCATCAGCTAAGGCCAGTGAATATTCGATTGAGGATCAAAATGAAGATGATGAGGTTTTCTTAGTGGATGTAGAAATGGTAAAGTCTGGCTGACTACGTTTTATCTCTGTTCCTCCCACTTCCCTGACATCAGTCTGAATAAGGGTCTCAATCCAAAACGTCACCCATTCCTTCTCTCCAGAGACGCTGCCTGTCCCGCTGAGTTACTCCAGTATTTTTTCCCATTCTTGGTAACGTCTGACTTTTCTTTTCTTGTCCATTTCTTTTCAATCTTGTTTTAGCTTTTCCTGGCATCCACAATTTCATTTATGTAATTAATTTCACCTCAATTGTACATTTTTCATGGCTAGGCAAGTTTGATGCCCAAGCAATATCTTTCTCCAGCTGGTGAATAACAACCTCTGCAACATGCTATGCAAACATGGGAATCTGCAGATGCTGGAATCTTGAGTGAAACACAAAGTGCTGGAGGAACTCAGCGGGTGAGGCAGCATCTATGGAGGGAATGGACAGACAACATTTTGGGTCGGAACCCTCCTTCAGACCAATAGTTGAGCAGTTATACTCAAGTTATGCATATCGATACAGGCCAATGTCTGCTTTCCCACCTGGGTAATTTTACTAAATATATGACAAGAAACAAATTTGCATGCGTGAACAGGGTCCCTGCAGTACATGCATTGAAATCAGGATGGTGAAATAGGAGGAACACCACCAACAGGCATAATAGGCTTGTTGGGAGTGAGGGAGTGCGTGCTGTTTGTTGAGGCCATAAGCATAGGATTTTACTTCGGAATCACGTGAGTGACTTCGTGAAGACCCCGCCAGCAGGCATGCGCGGCATATCGTCGCACGCATCTGCAGCGGCAGCTGGGGGGGGGAGTGCGCTCTCCCCACCGGCCTCCTTCACAAGACCGGCAGGTAAGTATTACCTTCCTTTATAGCATGGACAAGGGCCGCAGGACGACGCTGTCGGGGAGCGGAGCTGAGCTGCGGCCAGCCGACGGCCCTTGTCCCCGGAGCTGCACGGAACGCCGGCAGCCTCAACGCATGCGGAAGTCGGGCGCGGAGCTGAGCTGCGGCCAGCCAACGGCCTTTGTCCCCGGAGCTGCACGGAACGCCGGCAGCTTTAGGAATGCGGAAGTCGGGCGCGGAGCTGAGCTGCGGCCAGCCGACGGCCTTTGTCCCCGGAGCTGCACGGAACGCCGGCAGCCTCAACGCATGCGGAAGTCGGGCGCGGAGCTGAGCTGCGGCCAGCCAACGGCCTTTGTCCCCGGAGCTGCACGGAACGCCGGCAGCTTTATCGCAACGGTGGGGGCAGGAATGAGGAAGTCGGGCGCGGAGCTGAGCTGCGGCCAGCCGACGGCCCTTGTCCCCGGAGCTGCACGGAACGCCGGCAGCTTCAACGCAACGGTTGGGGCAGGAATGCGGAAGTCGGGCGCTCCCGCTAATACAGGGACCGACTCACCCGAATGGGTTACCGCAACGGAGCTGCAAGCAACAGGTCCAGACTCCGAGCCCCCGTCCCCCAAGAGAATAAGGGGGGATACAGGTACGTGGCAAGGGGTCTTGTTTTCTTTTACAGGCAACCTCTCCCCGAGTTCCAGTAGACCCGAGGGGGCTGGGCCGGGGGACAGCCGCACAACAGGGGAGCCCTGCAAAGTGCTTTACGTACCGCAGCCAGGGATATCTGCCATCGTGCAGCCCTGGCATAACACTGCTGCGTCGTGTAGGCCTGCTGGAGCAGATACCGCCGACAACACACCCCGTCAGGCTGCGGTCAAGGGCGGAGGTGGCAGCAGGAAGCGGTCGGTCAGCTCAGCGCTGCGAGCGGCCGACCATGCGCCTCCACGCCAAGTAATGGTGTAAGTGTGGAGGTAAGCTTGCACGGACTCCGGGGAGCCAGGTTCCGGGGGCCGGCGCCGAGTCAACTCACCTGCCTTCTTATCTGCCAGGTGGGCCGCCACAGTCTGGGAGAAGACAGACTAGCGGAGAGTCCGTGCGGGAGTCGTATGACCCTACTTGGGCTGTAGGTCATGACGACCTGCCATTGGACCATAGACCCTAAGGGGGTGAGGTCCGATGGTGGAAGCCCCAGTGAATTCGCAGGGCCTGGGGAAGTCGGCTTGTCCGCTGCATATAGCAGGGACGGTCGCATTGAGCGGTTGGAGCTCTTAAATGGTCCAACATCTCCAGCGGGACCAAGAACGAGAAGAACGGCATCCACTAGCCGTGCAAGGACTCCGCTCAGCTCCTCATCGTCTCCAGCCAGAAGTATTAATGATTGCCCAGCTGCTGAGTTTGACGACGACCAGGGACAGCCAGTGACCGCTGAACCAGAGCATGAGGAGGATGCTGGATGTGGTGAGTGAAGTTTGCCGTTTCTACCCAGACAGGTGAACCCTGCACCACGAATTGGCGGGCACCATTGATTGCCTACGTATGCACCAACTCTGGAGTCAGATTCTCAATAATACCTTGGAGAACGGTTCTCCACGGGGCCCTGATCGGGGATAATGTGTCCAGTAAATAGCATGATGCACTGGCACTCCTATGCAACGCCCAGTAAGAGATATATATTGCCTGCGTAAGAGCTCCATATAGCCCACACTAAACCCCAAATTCGCGGGGTTGTGCCGACCATTACCGCTCCACAGACGCATCAGTTGCTTGGAGACCTGTACAAACAGGTGAAGGGACTGGACAAAGGAGGCCAAAACAGTGGGCCTCATGAAACTCCGTCGGTCAGAGTTCACCCATATCACCGGCAACAGCCTAATACAACCTGTGAACCAAGGCTGCCAGATAGGGCACAAAGATTCTACCTACCTCCATCTCAATAAATACAACGACCATTTAGGGCAAGGCCAACAGCGGCCTGCATGGGAAATGCGGCCGCCGGGCCGTCAACCTCCATAACGTCCACCCGAAGCACCGTATGTATGGAACCGCCGTTCACTATGGAGGTAAGGGGGTCTGGCTCCTCTCACGCCGTAGTATCCCTCCTGTACGAATAGGTGGGCGATTGCGGGCGGCCTTGGACATATGGGGAAAACTGTAACCACAGATGAGTTTATTTTACAAAGTGTTCAAGGGTATATAATTCGTGGGAGGTATAGATTCCCATACCCAGCATTCGCCTCGTAGGAATTTACTCTATCCCGAAAAGGGGTGGAGGCAGGGCATGCTGAAATTATATGGCGAGCAGGGAAAAGTGGTAATTGGCATAACCAAGCATGGACATATTGAGTTGAGGCTAATATGTTCACCAGCAGTAAAAATAAGAGGAATGTCGGGTTATAATCGATTTAGCTGAGTTGAACACTTTTGTACAATATACCCATGTCAAAATGGATGCTTTTGGAATAGCTAGGTGGATGCTTTACTCAGGGTACTTTATGGCATGTATCAGTTTGAAAGAAGCATGCTATACGGTGCCCATCGCTGAGGCTCACAGGGAATTCTGAAGTTGTCTGGAAGGGTGCATTGCCTAATGGAACCATCACAGCTTAGGCTGTTTACCAAGTTGGTATTTACCTGTATTGGCTCTTCTCCGACAACAAGTTTATAGTGATGGCATGTTGGATGAAATTCCTTATAATGGGGCAGACCCTCCAATTGGCAATTCAAGGAGTGGCTGCAAACAAGGCTCTGCTCGAGAAGCTGGGATTGTAATCCATCCAGACAAATCAAAAACTGCACCCGCTACGGGTTATGGATTTGGTGTTCACCTTAGACACTAATTTAATGAAGTTTATCATCCCCACTAATAAAGCTACTGCTATATCAGAAGAGTGCCACAATCTTGCTTGCGCCAGGGTATCGACCATGTGGCAAACAGCGAAAGTTATTGGTATTGGTAACTCTAAATTGGTAACTACATTCCCAGCTGCACGATTCGGACCGCTACACTACCGAAATTCACAAAGGTCACAAATCACAGCATTAAAAAACAAATGCTGGCTGCTTTGATCGGCCACTTTGGTTACCACCGGAAGCTAGAAACAAGCTATAATGGTGGGTAGATAATATTAAAGAATGTCATTGACCTATTATATGGAGCAACCCTGATGTTGTGCTACTAACTGACGCAAGTGCACCAGGCTGGGGAGCAACTGGTACGATGTCCAGTTGTGGTGGCAGATGGAACTCTCATGAGTCTACATTCCTGGAGTCACATGGGATAAACTATATAGAAATGCTGGGGGTATTTCATGGACTGCGGGCTTCTGTACTAATTCATGGGATTACATGTCCGCTTTCGAATAGATAATGCTACAATAATGGTTTACATCAATCATATGGGTAGTATTAGGTCGCTAGTTTGCAATGAATTGGCTAATACAATTTGGCACTGGTGCATTGAAAGAAATATTTGGATTACTGCGACCTATTTCCCTGGGAAGCTTAATTCAGTGGCGGACACCAGGTCACGTGTCTTCAATGACAACATTGAGTGGATGTTGAACCCCCAGATTTTGGAGATATTATAGCTCAAATTGGGGACACCAGATATTGACCTATTTGCGTCCAGGCTGAACCATCGAATACCAACGTATGTGTTGTGGGAACCAGACCCTGGGGTAATAGCATTGGATGCATTTTTATCCATTGGGGGAAATGGGTTGCTACGCGTTTCCCCCATGCTGCCTCACCAGTCGGGTATTGCAGAAAATTAAACTAGACTCTGCAACTGACATATTGATCATTCCCGACTGGCCTACACAACCATGGTACCCGATGGTTGTAGAAATGTACAACAACCATGGATGGCGATTGGGAAACATCCCAAATTGATTACTCACTCCATTACAGGGGGGTCAGTCATCCTTGCCATGGTCATTAAACTTGTTGGCTTGCAGGTTCTGAAAAGACCGCTCAACCGGGCAGGCATCTCGTCAAGAGCCATGAACCTTATTGCAGCATCGTGTCGGGAATCCACCCGCAAACAATATCTCACTCAAATCAGAAAGTGGGAGGTTTCTGTGCCCGGAACAACAAGTCCTCCAACTCGGCAACAATACTGGATGTGTTGGAGTTTCTAGCAGGCCTCCATTTTGATGCAGGCCTCAGCTACAGTGCCATCAACAGCGACAGGAGTACGCTGTATTCATACCTGGATATAAGTATCAGCTCCCACCACCTGGTGTCTAAACTAATGAGGGGAGTATTCAATACCAATCCCTCCACGACCCAGATATACAGTAACGTGGGATGTGGGGATCATGCTGACCCTACTGAGGAGCTGGGCTCCAATAGATGAGCTACCATTTGAAACAGCTCACCCTTAAGGTGGTGATGCTCATGGCACTGGCGACAGCCCAACGAGCCCAGATGTTACAAAAACTGCGACTGGACGCCATGGTGGCCAACCCTGGTCAAATAAAATTCTTTGGTAAAAAGTTATTAAAACAGGAGTTGCTACTAACGTTTTTTAAGTCTTATTCCACCAGGGCTGCAGCGAGAGCCATGAAGGTGCCCATGGACCACTTTTTCGCCACTGCGGGCTGGGCCAGTGGGGGAAAAACCTTTCAATGGTTCTATAACAAGTCTCTGGCCGTTCCTGCGACATTCGCAGAAGCTATCCTGGGTACCGCTCAGTAAATGTCTGGCCCCGAATTAGGGGTTGTTGTTTAGTTGATTAATAAATTGTGTTGATTTTTCAGCCGCTGTCAACTGAACTCCATTAACAGTCTTACTCCATCAGAATGGCGGCAGTGTGATAAGCATGGACGTTGTTCAGGGCATGAAATCACAGAGCTTTGAAATCTTCACGAAGTCACTCACGTGACTCCGAAGTAAAATAGTAAGATTAAACGAGAACTTACCAAGTTTGAAGTTTGATCTGTATTTTACGAGGAGTCGCGGTGTGGGATTTCGTGCCCACCGCTCCCACCCTCTATCATCAGGTCAAACAGGTAGTTCTACGGTTTTCATCTTACTATTTTCAGTCATGGTTGGTTCTGTGATTCCACACCGCTGCTTTGAAGGATGCTGCGCATGCCTGCTGGCGGGTCTTCACGAAATCCCTCACCGCGACTCCTCGTAAAATACAGATCAAACTTCAAACTTGGTAAGTTCTCGTTTAATCTTACTATTAAATTGTAAGACTTAGACCTTGGCGAATTTACAAGACATGCTCAATCTATAGAAAATCAGGAAGTTACAGTCTGAAGTTCTGATTAATAAATCTTGGGAAATTAGAATGGAGCTTTCCTTCCAGACATTAAATAGGTTTGATTATTGGACTAGACTATGCAATTTGAGGACAGAGCTATGACTAAGCTCAGAAACCCAAGAAAATGCTGATAATGGAATCTTGAGCAAAATACAAAATGCTGGAGGTATTCAGCAGGTTAGGCAGCACCTATGAAAGAGTAACTTGGCGGGACAGGCAGCATCTCTGGAGAGAAGGAATGGGTGACATTTCAGGTCAAGACCCGTCTTCAGACTTGAGTCAGTGGAAAGGCAAACGAGATATAGATGGTGATGTTGAGAGAGATAGAGCAAATGAATGTAATGAACAAATGAAAAAAATGAAAATATATAATTAATGTTTCATACCGCTATACATCACCATTTATATCTCTTGTTTCTCTTTCCCCTGACAAGTCTGAAGAAGGGTCTCGACCCAAAACGTCACCCATTCCTTCTCTCCAAATAAATGCTCCTTGTCCCGCTGAGTTACTCAAGCATTTTGTGTCTATCTTTGATTTAAGCCAGCATCTGCAGATCCTTCCTACACATCTATGAAAGTCCTGACTCTAAATGTTATCTGTCCATTCCCTGCCTGCCCAATCTCTCCCTGTAGCTCAGGCCCCTAAGTCCTGGCAACATCCTCGTAATTATTTTTTGCACTCCTCCAGTTCAATGACACCCTCCCTATAGCAGAGTGATTAAAACTGGGCACCTCATCAATGTCTTGTACAACTGTAACAGAATGTCCCAACTTCTATACTCCATGCCCTGATCGATGAAGGCCAATGTACCATGACTGTTTATATATTCTACATCCTGAAGCACAGTGCAACAGGAAATTCCTTTTGTGTTCTAGGTTGATAATCAAGAATTATCTGAGAGCAGAAAGTCTCTGCTTACTCAGTATGAGTATTTCACTACTTCCAGAGGAAACAACTATTCAGCACGATGTAAAAGAAGGGCGAAATTGCAAATAAGTATCATTTCTGATTTGGCTGGCACCAGGGCAGCAGATTTCCTTCAGAGGAGCACAAAGCATGCTTTTCTTCCTGAAGAACTATTTATTGATTTAAAACGAAGGTTGGTGGGAAAGCTTCAATCTCTATGTTAAATGTGTTTTACTTTTGAATTAAAAAGTAATTTGGGAAAAATTGAAAGACCTTTCAATGTGGCTTTTGGTTCGATGATATCCCAAGGCATTTCATTACTTATTTAATAATTTGATCTTGTGGTAATTATATCTTATAGGCAAACACATGGATTAATTTGTACACTAGAAAATCCCACTAGCGAGAGGTGTCCTTTATGGAGTCAGTATGGATAGAACTAAGGAATTGTAAGGGTAAAAAGACCCTAATGGGACTTATCTACAGGCCCCCAAACAGTAGCCTGGACATAAGGTGCAAGTTGAATCAGGAGTTAAAATTGGCATGTAGCAAAGTAATGCTGTGGTTGTTATGGGAGATTTCAACATGCAAGTAGACTGGGAAAATCAGGTTGGTACTGGACCCCAAGAAAGGGACTTTGGAAAATGCCTTTGTGATGGATTTTTAGAGCAGCTTGTACTAGAGCCTACCAAGGAGAAGGCAATTCTGGATTTAGTGTTATGTAATGAAAAGGAACTTGAGGTTAATGAGCCATTAGGAGGTAGTGACCATAACATGGTCAGGTTTAATCTACAATTGGAGAGGGAGAAGGGTAAATTGGAGGTGTCAGTGTTACAGTTGAGCAAAGGGGACTATGGGGCCATGAGGGTGGAGCTGGACAAAGTTGACCGGAAAGATACCCTAGCAGGGATGACAGTGGAACAACAATGACAGGTATTTGTAGGAATAATACAGAAGGTGCAGGATCAGTTCATTCCTAGGAGGAAGAACGATTCCAGGGGGAGTAAGGGGTGACCGTGGCTGACAAGGGACGTCAGGGACAGTATAAAAATAAAATAGAAGAAGTACAATGTAGCAAAGATGAGCGGGAAGCAAGAGGATTGGGTAATGTTTAAAGAGCAACAGAAGATAACTAAAAAGACAATACGGGGAGAAAAGATGAGGTTCGAAGATAAGCTAGCCAAGAATATAAAGGAGGATAGTAAAAGCTTCTTTAGCTATGTGAAGAGGAAAAAATTAGTGAAGACCAAAGTTGGACCCTTGAAGACCGAAAAAGGTGAGTTTATTATGGGGAACAAGGAAATGGCAGATGAGTTCAACAGGTACTTTGGATCTGTCTTCACTAAGGAGGACACAAACAATCTTCCTGATATAGTAGTGGCCAGAGGATCTGGGGTGATGGAGGAACTGAAGGAAATCCACATTAGGCAGGAAATTGATGGGACTGAAGGCTGATAAATCCCCAGGGCCTGATGGTCTGCATCCCAGGGTACTTAAGGAAGTGGCTCTAGAAATCGTGGATGCATTGGTGATAATTTTCCAATGTTCTATAGACTCAGGATCAGTTCCTGTGGATTGGAGGGTAGCTAATGTTATCCCACTTTTTAAGAAAGGCGGGAGAGAGAAAACAGGGAATTATTGACTAGTTAGCCTGACATCGGTGATGGGATGATGCTGGAGTCAATTGTAAAAGATAAAATAGCGGCACATTTGGATAGCAGTAATAGGATCGGTCCGAGTCAGCAAGGATTTACGAAGGGCAAATCATGCTTGACTAATCTTCTGGAATTTTATGAGGATGTAACTAGGAAAATGGACAAGGGAGAGCCAGTGGATGTAGTGTACCTGGACTTTCAGAACGCATTTGATAAGGTCCCACATAGGAGATTAGTGGGCAAAATCAGGGCACATGGTATAGGGGGTAGAGTGCTGACATGGATAGAAAATTGGTTGGCAGACAGGAAACAAAGAGTAGGGATTAACGGGTCCCTTTCAGAATGGCAGGCAGTGACTAGTGGGGTACCGCAAGGCTCGGTGCTGGGACTGCAGCTATTTACAATATACATCAATGATTTGGATGAAGGAATTCAAAGTAACATTAGCAAATTTGCAGATGACACAAAGCTGGGTGACCTGTGTGAACTGTGAGGCAGATGCTATGAGAATGCAGGGTGACTTGGACAGGTTGGGGGAGTGGGCAGATGCATGGCAGATGAAGTTTAATGTAGATAAATGTGAGGTTATCCACTTTGGTATCAAAAATAGGAAGGCAGATTACTATCTAAATGGCGTCTAGTTGGGAAAAGGGGAAGTACAACGGGATCTGCGGGTCCTTGTTCATCAATCTATGAAAGTAAGCCTGCAGGTACAGCAGAGAGTGAAGAAATTGAATGGCATGTTGGCCTTTATAACAAGAGGAGTCGAGTATAGGAGCAAAGATGTCGTTCTGCAGTTGTGCAGGGCCCTAGTGAGACCACACCTGGAGTATTGTGTGCAGTTTTGGTCTCCTAATTTGAGGAAGGACATTCTTGCTATTGAGGGAGTGCAGCGTAATCCCAGGATGGTGGGACTGTCATATGCTGAGAGAATGGAGCGGTGGGCTTGTACACTCTGGAGTTTATTGGTTAAATGTTTTGGGATTGTGGTAGAATTTTCCCAGTTTGGGGATTTCTTGCTCCCACTAAAATAAGTAGATTGGTCCTCATTTAAACATCTCATCGAAATAGCTTGGATAATGTTGTTAACTAGTGGTAATTAATAATTAGTTATTAGTAACTATTTTTGCAATTACAAAATAGTTGGTAACTATCAGGGAATTGGAGCTGTGGCAGGATGAGCTCTGGATTGTCCTGGAGAATGAGAACTTCAGAGATAGGGGAACAAGGTGGTCACACCTAATGTGTACAGGAAGAGAATAAGTGGGTGACCACAAGGAGTTCTTGTGACCACTGTAGCCATTCCCCTTCAAAACAGTTTAATTTTAGTTTTAGTTTAGTTTAGTTTATTGTCACGTGTACTGAGGTACAGTGATGAGGGGGATGACCCGTCAGAGGTGAGCAGCAGTCACAGTCAGGTCGGTGGCACTGAGTCTGGCTCTGAGGCACGGTGGGGGAGGGCAATGTCTGGCAGAGCCAAAGTAAACGGAGCCTCGCTAGTTAGGGGCGACAGACATGAGATTCTGGCAGCAATCTAGAGTCCAGGATTTCTTCGTGCTGCTGCATGACATTCTCAAGGAGGAGGGTGAGCAGCCAGAAGTTGTGGTGTGTGTTGCCACAAATGACAAGAGTAGAAAAGGGGAAGAGCTTCTGTGAAATGAATACAGGAATTAGGCAAAAGATTAAAAACCAGGACAGTGATCTCCAGATTACTCCTGGTGGTATGTGCTTGTAAGGGTAGGAACAGGAAAACAGGACAGATGACTGTGTGGCTGAGGGGCAAGGTTTCAGATTTTTGGACCTTTGGGATGTCTTCTGGGGCAGAGGTGACCTGTATAAGAAGGACTGGTTACTGGAGGAACCATTCTCCTGGCAGGCAGGTTTGCTAGTTCTACTCGGGTGGGTTTAAACTAGATCGGCAGGTGTTTGTGGGGATGGAGGAATCCAATGCAGGACTGAGGCAGTTGAGAAGTTGGAAGTCAATGTAGAAGGTGAAGAAAGAACGTTCAGTGGACAGGGTAGGGCAGGGTCACAGCGAGAAGTGAATTACATTTATTTTAATGCAAGAGGCCTGGCAGGTAAAGAATGAACTCGGGGCTTAGAGAGATAAGTGCGACTAGGATGTTGTAGCCATTGCGGAAACCCAACTAAGAGAGCGACAGGACTGGCAGCGTAATGTTCCAGCGTACAGGGGAGCTACAGGCAAGATAGAGATGAGAGGAAAAGCTGACGGGGTGTTTTGTTATTGATTAAGGAGAATGTTGAGGCAGTAATCCGAGATGATCCATGGGCCATCCAGCGAGGCTATATGGGTGGAGCTGAGAAATAAAAAAAAGAATGATCACCTTGTTGGAGGTGTCCTATATGTCCCCAAATAGCCAACGTGCATTAGAAGAACAAATATGCCAGGAAATTGCAGACAGCTGCAAGACTAATAGGGTTATCATTACAGACGATTTTAACCTTCCCAACGTAGACTGGGACTGCCATAGTATCAAGGGCTTTGACACTTTATCAAATGTGTTCAGGAAAGTTTCCTCAGGCAATATGTAGGGGGTCCTATATGGGAGAAGGCAAAGCCAGATCTACTCTTAGGAAGTCGGGATGGACAAGTGACTTAAGTGTCCATGTGCGAGCCTTTTTGAGACCAGTAACCACAGTTCTATTAGGTTTAAAATAGTTATGGAGAAAGACAGGGCAGGCCCACTAGCTGAAATTCAGAATTGGGGCTAGGCCAATTTTGATATTCGACAGGAGCTTGTTCAAGATGATTGGAGTAGGCAAATGAACATCTGGAAAGTGGGATGCTTTTAAAGGTGTGATGACAAATGTTCAGAGCATGTATGTTCTTGTTAGAGCAAAGATCAAGGCACGTGGCAGTAAGGAAGCCGAGATGACAAGAGAAATTGAGGGTCTGTTCAGGAAAAAGGCATGGACGGGTATAGGCAGCTGGGATGAAGTATATCTCTGGAGGAGTTTCGGGAACTGAGGAGCATACCTAAGAAGGAAATCAGGTGGGCAACAAGGTTGCAGAGGATAGCTCTGGCAGATAACATTAAGGAAAATACAAAGAGATTTTATGTGTGCATGAAGGGAAAGAGAATAACTAGAGAGAGAGAGAGAGAGAGAATAGGGCCCCTCAGAAACTAAAGCCGTCATCTCTGTGTGGAGCTGCAGGAGATGGACATGATGGGCTCAATGATGATTTCTCCTCTTTTTTTACCATGAAAACTTTGGGAATTTGGGATAGTTAATGGAGATGTTTTGGGGATATATCTTACAGTTGAGAAGGTGCTGGACACCCTATGGAGTATGAAGGTGGATAAATCTCCTGGGCCTGATAAGATATATCTGAGGACACTGTGGAAGGCTAGAGAAGAAATTGCTTCCTTGGGGCGAGGTGGCTAAGGGGTGATCTAGAGGTGTATAAAATTATGAGGGAGATAGATAGGGTGAATACATAGGTTTTTTTTTACCCAGAGTAGAGGAATCAAGAACCAGAGGATATGCGTTTAAGGTGAGAGGAGAAAGATTTCATAGGATCCTGTGCGGCATTTTTTTCAGACACAGGGTGATGGAGTGAGCTGCCAGAGGAGGTAGTTGAGCCAGGTACTATAACAATTTTTGAAAGACACATGGAACAGGTACATAGATAGGAAAGGCTCAGAGGGATATGGGCCAAATGTGGACAGGTGGGTCAAGCATAGATGGGGCATTTTGGTCACCATGGGTTGAAGAATTCCATGCTGTATGGCTATCGCTCTAATTTGATACAATTTTGTGAATAAACAGTACCTCTGATAGTTCTTCATTCACATCTGATCAGGAATACATAAATATTTTTGCACACTCAATCATTTTACACTTCCTTTTGTTGATAAATATTTCTGGTACTGCCAGGTTCATGTGTCCTTGCTAACAACATTGTCAGTCACTGTAACCATACAATTGTCCCTTCATTTTGGGAAGAGTCTACCCAATACTAACTCAATTCTTTCCCTCACCACCATTGGATCAAGAACTCACCATGTTGGGAATATAGTTGGAAATCTACGGTCTAACACAACTGTATGCTGAAGTGAAAGTATGTTTTGTATTTGTGCAAGTCAATTCGATTTGAAATATTCAGATAATTCAGATAGAGATACAGCGTGGAAATGGGCCCTTTGGCCCACCAAGTCCACGACAACCACCAATCACCTGTACACTAGTTCGAACCTACACACCAGGGATAATTTACAGAAGCCATTATCCCTACAAACCTGCACACCTTTGGAATGTGGGAGGAAACCGGAGCACTTGGAGAAAAACCATGTGGACAAAGGGAGAAAGTACAAACTCCATACACATAGCATCCATGGTCAGGATCGAACCCGGGTCTCTGGCACTGTAAGGCTGTGCCATTTTGCCGCCCTAATCCGATTTTGAAGATTTTAAAAGTGGCTTCAATCCCCTGAGTATTTTTGCCATGTTCGGACACCTTGATTAAATCATAAACTGGAATCATGTTGTATCATTAGTTACAATCCAGACGTTGTCAGCGATTATTACTGGGAAGCATTTGATCTTTATAAATGAATACGTTTTGTCAAATGACGGTAGTTTATCAAAATAATATATTATATTTTATAGGATTCGCTTGATTTATTTTGATCACTTAGAGGAGTGGTATGGTAAAGCCTTGGAAAATGCCAATAATATTGTTGTGGCCAAGAAGACAGAATTTCAAGCAGAAATGGAACTTCGAACTCACTTGCATGAGCCCAGGGGGAAGCGCATTAAAATGGATGTACTCCATGTTCGGGCTGGTACTGTATCAGCATTATCTCAGAGTATCTAATAAACTGCAACAAAGTGGAACCCTCAATGCATCAATCAGTTGATCAATGCATTGAATAGTGGTTTATTATACTACAGAAGCTTACAGAACCTCCAGCGTAATCCCTCATTTAATCACAACCATAGTTGCAACAGAGAACTAACAATTGGCCCCAATGTCTCTTGACGAAAGGGAGAGAACAATGATTAATTTCTCATCGTTATTTGGTGGCTGTACTGATTCATACAGATGAATCCTGTATCTCAGCTGGTTAGATACATGATTGAGGTCATCTGAGATGTCACTTCAAAAATTGTCTTTTCTCCTCCCCAAAGAATAATTAAATAAAGAATGCCAGTGATTGTTCTACCATGTACAAGTAACTTTAAAATCTACTTGATCTTACCAGGCAACAAGCAACTAGTTTACTCCCTGTTTCTTTGGCAATTCATAATAAAGTCAACTCTCTGAATTGGTAACCTGCTCCCTATCAGATGTACGGCAGCTGTTGTCAAGTATAGATAGATTCCAGTTGTGCTTTTAACAAGAATCCACACTGACGGTATAGCAGAAAGACACATTTCTTCCTTGTTGAAATTAACCATTGGATTTGTCCAACAGCGGAGCTACGCTTGCACAGTGAGAAAGTGGAACGCCACTGTAACGCAGTGGAAGAAACGATGCAAAAGCTAAAAAAGGAATTTGCTAAGCTTCAAACAACGCACTGCAAGTCTGTCTTGGACTTTCGTAACAGCATATACAACCTGGAGCAGATCTTCAAAACTGCAACTAGATCTGATAGGTAAACGTATGTTCCAAAGATGAATTACAAAGAGCATCTCCAATAGATTCATGCATAAATCCACGGCTCAACATTATATGGGGTTGTTATAAAGGGCATGGCAATGTATTATGTGCTGTTTATTACTCTATAGAGTTCATTCTCTTTTTTTTGTACCTTAGGCTGGTCAATCTATTAAATTCACTTAACAGCAAGCAGCAGAAATATATGGACGGTGTCAACAAATTACTTCGTAACTTCCAACAAAAGCTGGATAAATCTCTCGGAAAGTTACAAGATGATAACGCACATTTTATTAAATCTTTGAGGTACCAATGAGAAAAAAGACAACTTGACTTTAGTGTAAAATACTAAGCTTTAGATGCCTAGTGTAATGAGTAAAATTATCATTAATATTCACTTGCAGCTGAATGATTAGTGGATTCAGGATGGCTGCTGGGTTCAAATCTACCCAAAATCGCTGAGGTGAAAGCTAACTTTGTCAAAAGTAAAAGGTAGACAAAAATGCTGGAGAAACTCAGCGGGTGAGGCAGCATCTATGGAGCGAAGGAATAGGTGATGTTTCGGGTCGAGACCCTTCTTCAGACTCCTCTTCAAAAGTAAAATGGGTTTGGCATTCTCAGTCCTGGTAGTCCTGGTGTGGCAGGTTTGAAAAATATATTTGCATAGGGAAGATTGTAGATCTGAGCCTGGAACTGAGGACCCTCCGTGGGGCAGAAGAGTAGTAAAGTTAACGTGCAATTTTGTGCTATATCTGACCTGGAGGTACTTGATGCTGGCACTGTGTGTATGAAAGGAAAATTACTCCACTCCACACAAACTAACATCCACCCTCTTGCTAAAATAATATCCTGATGAGCATGATGTTTTTAATAAAGGTCTCCGCTGAATAACGTAATAAAAATAAATCCACTTTATCTGTATTAGCTTGCAGATGGCTGCCCATCTATGAAAGAATTGTTTCTGCAAACAATATTCAGGCAGTGTTTACTAGATACAAATACAAACCAAACAATACCCAGCTATATGTATTTGATTCAGGTTGAGTTGGGTCTATATTCTTATAAAATACTAGACCAAGTGCGGACCTGTTGGGCCTGCTCCCCCAACGCAATTTTCCACCAAACTGCACATTCGTGGCTGCTGCGTTCAAAGTTGTGTCGTTGTCGGCTGAAATTAAGTTAAAGTTAATAAAGTAAATAGAGGACCCGTGAAGGCGTTTGTAAAGTAGAAGGAAACTTACCCGTGGGGCCGTTGGGTTCCCGTTGTGAGGCCAGGCAAGTACACGCGGAAAAAACACATGGCGATTTAAAAAAATAAATACATTTGCGATCCCATCGTGACGTCATTGTGACAGGCAGGGCGTGGAAAAGTGATTTTTGTAAAGTTTAAAATGTCAATAACTTGTAAAATGTTCCATCAATCTGAACATAACTTGTTTCAATTACATCACACGACAATGGTGAGCAATGTGGGCCAAAAATGGTATCACTATCTGGTTTCCTTTGAATGTACTGCCGGGGGTGGTAGTAGAGGCAGATACGATAGTGACGTTTAAGGCGCTTTTAGGTAGGCACATGGGTATGCAAGGAATGCAGGCAGATGGGATTAATTTGTTCTTGCCTCATCTGTGGCATGGATATTGTGGGCCAAAGAGCCTGTTCCTGTGCATAAAACTGTTCCATGTTTTATGTGACTTGCATTTAAAAAAAGCTTTTCACAACCCGAGGATGTCAAAAATGCTAATCAGACAACTATGTATTTTAGTATAGCTTCTGTTGCATTATGTATTTATAAAGTGTTCTATCTGCCATGGTAACTGCTGTTTAGTATCAGCCTTGAGGTTGAGAAAGAAGAATGAACAACAATATAAACCGATGCCTAATATCCCACCAGCAAAGGGATTTGGGGATACTGATGAGAGAGGAGAATAAAACACATTCTGGTATAGCTTTATCAAATATTGTCTAGCCCACTGCCTGAATATTGTTTGCAGTCCCGTCAGCCATGCTATGGCAAGGATGTGATTGTACTGGGCAAGGGAGATTTACCAGGATGTAACTTAGAATGGAGTGTTTTAGTAATGAAGATGGACTTAATTGGCAGGATGACCTATCCATAGAGTGGAAGAGGCTGATGGGGGATGGAACCTGATTGACACATAAAAAATTATAGCAAAAGTAGATAAAAAGTGTCCAATTCACAGATTTTAGATAAGGGCAGGAAGCTTTGAGCAACTAAGCTTAGAATTCTTAGAATAAAGGGGAGGTCATTTAAGACTGAGGTGAGAAAAAACTTTTTCACCCAGAGAGTTGTGAATTTGTGGAATTCCCTGCCACAGAGGGCAGTGGAGGCCAAGTCACTGGATGTATTTAAGAGAGAGTTAGATGGAGCTCTAGGGACTAGTGGAGTCAAGGGATATGGGGAGAAGGCAGGCACGGGTTATTGATAGGGGACGATCAGCCATGATCTCAATGAATGGTGGTGGTGGCTTGAAGGGCCGAATGGCCTCCTCCTGCACCTATTTTCTATGTTTCTAACTGGATGAAGGAAATTTACAAACTGGTTGAGAGAAAATGCCCACAGTATTGAACTAAAGATTGAAGCGTTTGAGGAAGTTCTTTTGAAGTAAGTAGTTTATGGTACTTTAAAGTGAATGAGAAAATCTTTGAGTGAATGAATCTTTGAGTGAATGAATCTTAGAATAATTGCAGTGCAGAAAGATGCCATTCGGACCAATGTGTCTAGGCTTGGTGTCTACAAAAGCAATTTACTTGTTCCACACCTTTCGCCCATATCTTTGCGAATGTTTATGACTGTATATTTATTCATTTCTCTCTTAAAGACTATAACGGGACTTACCTCCACTGCTTCTGCGGGTGATTTATTCGAGATTCCAACCACACACTGTGTTTAAAAATAGTTTTTCATCGTCATTATTAGTTCCATTACCCTTCATTTTATTCCAGTGACCTCTACCCTCAACCCCTCTAATGGGTACAGCCTCCCACTATACACAGTATGTAGACTCTTCACCATTACATAAACATATCGCATCTCTCCACTGTCTTCTTTTGTCCAAAATAAAATAATCCCAGCTTCTTGTGGCAGTCGTCTTTCAACCCAAGAACCACTTTCGTAAACCTACTCCGATCCCTCTCCAATGCTTGACAAAATGGGTCCATTAGGATTTATCTCCCAAAAAGGCACAGGATTGTAACTTAGAATGGACATTTTTCTATTGCTAATAAATGCTTCAGTTACTATGTAATGCTCGAACCTCTAGGTTATTCGCAGAAGGTGGCAACTTTACAGCGACAGAAATTGACACATACCGAAAGAATGTGGAGCAGGAAGCCTCGAATATTGCCAAAATAGAAGGGACAATTATGGTCGACCTGGAAGTAATGGAGACGCTATCCATACAACAGGTGTGAACTCAATATCAAAGAAGTTAAGACATTTCATTTATTTTTAATTAAAATTGGCCTGGAGATATAGCGTAATATAGGATATGCCTACAGCTGGCTTGGCTCTATGGAGTCAAGCCTCATTTACTTGATAGAGCCTAAATTTGATAGAGCCTGAATATTTTTTATAATTTACAGCTTGACTTCAAAAATTGGTCATTTAAATGATTTGTCCAACCTTATGTTTGAGAATTGTAGATGCTGAAAATCTGTAATGAAACCAGAAAATATTTTAGAAGGATGAGGGGGTGGGGGACCTCAGTGATACTTGGCTGGATAGTGCAGATGTGGAGAAGATGTTTCTACTAGCGGGAGAGCCTAGGACCAGAGAGCACAGTCTCAGAATAAAATGTCATTCTTTTAGAAAGGAGATGAGGAGGAATTTCTTTAGTCAGAGGGTTGTGAATCTGTATAATTCTTTGCCGCAGACGGCTGTGGAGGCCGTCATTGGGTATTTTTAAAGCGGAGATTGACAGGTTTTTGATTAATAAGGATGTCAAAGTTGACAGGGAGAAGGCAGGAAAATTGAGTTGACAGGGAAAAATAGATCAGCCATGTTTGAATGGCGGCCTAGACTCAATGGGCCGAATGGCCTAATTCTGCTCCTATGATGTATGAATGTAGGAAACACTCAGCATGCTGGGCAATATCTATGGAAAGAAAAACATTCAAGATTTCAATCCGAGATTCTTTATCAGAGCCAGCTAACATTTCTTTGGTTTGCACGTGGTTGTGTGGAGCTGATCCAACCAACATGTGTAGATTCCTTAAGCCAAGGAAAAGACTTTACATTTGGTGGAAAGAAAGCTTGAATTTATTACAGGACCATCATCAACATCAGCCCCATTCCATTCACCACAATCAGCAATTTTGCCTGAATTATTTTTCTTCTGAAGGCAAAGCTCAATTTGAGGACAATCAGTGTTGCATTTGTTTAAATAAAGTGGGTAATGTGCATGCAGAGATGCGTAACAAGCTGCCATGTAGATAAGGGAAGCAACATATGCAGCACCATTGCTCTGACAAAGTCAGCAGATGAATGCATAGTGATTTAACACCACTTGGGCTACACTTCAGCTCCATACACCAGCTCATTTCTTAATTCAGAGGGTGGTGAATCTGTGGAATTCTGCCACAGAAAGCTGTGGAGGCCAAGTCAGCGGATATACTTAAGGCATAGATAGATAGATTCTTGATTAGTACAGCTGTCAGAGGTTATGGGGAGAAGGCAGGAGAATGGGGTTAGGAGGGAAAGATAGATCAGCTGTGATTGAATAGACTTAATGGGCCGAATGGCCTAATTCTTTTCCTATCACATGAACTTATGAACTCTTACCTTGTGTGTCTGAACAAGTACTATTGTCAACAATTGACGTTTGCTTGATGATTGCTTTAATCGGGCTGTTTCTACAATGTGTGCTTCTTGGACTTGCTGAGAGTTGTTAGCACCTACCTACAGGGTATGATGTGCCAGGTGCGATGGTGCATATTTTTCACCTCACATATATTCAATCGGATCCGAACACTGACACTCAACGATTGAAGTGTACAATGTCAGGCACAACATTTCCCACTTCACTGTTTAAATTCAAGATAGAATACAATCCTCCAGGTATGAACGTGAACATGAAGTATAAAATCAAAATGTGTCAAAAATTAAGATATTGTTAAAATAATATACACAAGTTTCTACGACCAGTTATTTGTCCATTATTGTCAGAGTTTGTCCAGTTATTGTCAGAAACAATCTCCCAAAGTCATTCCTTGCAGTTGTTATCTATGGCAAAATATGACATAGATAACAGCCTCTAATATAACAGTTCACATGAAGATATTAGCTGCTGTACATCAAATAATTATATCCCAGCTGCTGCTATGACCACCAATAAGCTGCTTAAGCTACTTAACTGCCTGAATTATTAATTACATTTTATTTTTTAAACCTTAGTAGTCTTTTTACAATAAAAACTGATAATTTAAAATGGAAGAGCATAAACGTTAAAATTCTAACAATTTGAAATTTTTATTTTTTTTTGAGGTGCTTGTTCGATATTCCATACCAAAAAAGTAGCTCATCGGGATGGGAATCAATAAAAGGAAAAGTTACTGATGCAAATAATGCATTGCAGGACTGTTATTACCTGGTGGAGACAGATTGGATAAAAGTGAGGTGGCTAACAACTGCAGACTCCCTTCAAATCTCAATTAAGGGCAGATTGAAATCACGATACACCCATCAAATTATTAATATGACATTACCAAGAATGGATAAAGAAATGTCAGTCACGGCAAGTTGTTGAACGTTGATACTTTTGTTTATTCTTTCACAAGTCTTTTGAGGCGATCAAAGAGGTTGAAGACAGGTATATGCGTTATACCGTCGATTTGATCTTCATTGAGAAGATTAAACGATTTCTGACAAACACGCAAGCAAGAATCAAGAGTGCGGTAAGAAAAGCTTTCTGAGTAACTGACCCAGTTAAGTATGGACATTGCACAATCCAAGGACAAATCAATTCATTTAATAGTTCCAGATTCTAGCCATCCTCAGTAAAAATATCCTTCCCTCTGCTCCTCTCTTGTATCTCACCCGAAAATTTGCCCCCCTGTGTTAGACACCTCTGGTATGGGGAAATCTTTTGAATACTATCTTACAATTCATCATCTAATTTGCCCTTACCTATTCTGCTAGATGCAAACTCAAAATGTTCCAAGCCGATTTGTGATAACTTCTCATTCATAAATCCATTTCGACTATGGGCCTTTTATGACTTCTTTAATTATGATTTCCAACCTTTCTCCTACTTTTGTTAGGCTAACTGGTCTAAATTAGAGGTGTCAGTACATGTCAGTCCAACCTTGCAGGTTAAATTGACAATGTTAGCAATACGTACAGTATGTACTGGTAAAAACCTGAAGCCACTTTCAACTTTTCAATGGTTCTATATATTTCTCTTCCTACTTTCTTAAATAGCGAAGTTATATTTCCTATCTTCCACCCTGCAACCATTCTGTGATCTATAAAAAATTACAGAAACTGCAGGTGATGAAACCTTGAGCAAAAATTAAAGTGCTGGGGGAACTCAGTTTCATCAGAACTTGGTAAAAACAAAAGAGCTTGGCAAAAAGCTTAGAAAAACTTGCCAGTACTCAACTGTTCTGCTGTATGTTTTGCCATTCGTGATATGTTGCATCCCATAGTTTGATCAATCTGCCTCAATTTAAAATAAATTTCTTATAATTATAATCCCAAAGTACATTATTAGAATGGAGTACTGATGAAATAGCATTGATTTGAGAAGTTAACAAAAACCTTCGGGAACCTCCGGGAACAGCACGGAAACCTTGGGTGGGGCACAAAGTCTCGAGAGGTTTCCATTCAGGTTTCCTAAGTGGGACTGGGGCATTACTTAGGCGACTTTTTAGGCAACTGCAGGAGACTATACAGTCGCCACATGGTCGCCACATGTTCGCAAGTGGTTGCCGGGGAGTCGCCTTCATGGTCGTGAGGCGTTCCTGCATTCTGGGGACTAGTCGCAGCCTCATTATGGTCTCCGCGAATTTTCCAACTTGTTGAAAAATTAGCGGCGACCAGAATTAGCGGTGACCCATGGAAAGTAGCGAGAATTCTCGTGCCGTAGGTGGATCGACAGGAGGTCCTAGTGGGTTGCCAGGAGGTCAAAAGTTGAGTTAGCATTAAAAGCCTGCATTATCAGTGCTTTATTAAATCATGTAATCTAACGTGATGACCATTGTGATTATCGTGTGAAAAACGTGTTCTATTTTATTTTTAATTTATTTGATTATAATACAGGTCGCCAAAAGTAACCACCAGCTCCAATGTATAGCTTCCCATCTTGAGCAGCTTGAAAAGAAAATAGATGCATGTGCCAAACCGAACCTGGACAAAGAAGTGAGTTTTATTTTGGAGACACAAGGAACAGCAGTTGCTGGGATCTTAAGCAAAACACAAAGCAGGCCAGGCAGCTTCTGTAGAGGGAATGAATGGGCGCCGTTTCAGGTGGGATCCTTATGCAGACGAGTTCACTGCACAGTTTTACGGTACAGGGTTAGGTTCACTTCTCATACATACTGCAGTTGGCACCGCTTTCCCAGAATGAGTCATGAAGATTAGCCACCTGCTGAATGTTGAAAGATTTAGAAGCGCACTGAAAATCCAGATACTTCAAAATGAGTGAAAATTAAACAAGTGGAAAATCATGAGAATGAAAAGCAATGAGGCTGTACAAAACAGGGATCCTTCCTCTCCATCAACTGCTGGTTGGCACAGAAACCCACAATGATGAAACCTCTGTAAACAATTAAATATTATGCATGTTTTAAAGATATGTAATACATTGGAACTGTTAGAAGCTACAATAGTAAATAGCAGATAAATATATCAGGATTCAGGTAGAGGAAAAGGAAGGTGACATTTTAGAAAGGAAATTTGCAGGTTACCTGACCATCTTGCTGAGAATTCTAAGGCAGGAGAGTGAATATTGATTTAACCTGTGAATGTTATATTACTGTTACTTCATTTTTACCCTCCTTATTCCATCCCACCCTTCACAGCATGTGTCGCCTCAGGATCTATATCGCTTTGCCAAAACTATCAGGGATCTAACAAAGACATTATCCATCTATCTCAACTGTCTGGTGGTGAGTATAACTGTGCATTTTTACAACAATAAAAAATCGTAAAAATCCGATCCCTGTTTTGTTCAGCATCAAACTGCAGAAGACAAAGTATGGCCCCATGTTCAGTCTTGGATTTGAGCTTTCACACGTCCTGCTGGAACTGAATGAACTCGCTACACCTGGACTCCATGTCCCGGTAGTACAGAGATCAATACTCGACCAATGCCTCAAACAATGCAGATCGACCCAGCGCAGCAGCTGGTAGAGCTGTTGCCTCACAGAGCCTGAGACCCAGTTTAATCCTGACCTTGGGTGCTGTCTGTGTGGAGTGTGCACATTCTCCCTATGATCCCCGTGGGTTTCCTCCAGGTGCTCCAGTCCTTCCCACATCCCATAGACATGCGTGTTTGTAGGTTAATTGGCCTCTGTATGTGGAGCCTTCGAATTAATACAAAAGTGGGATGACATAGAACCACTGTGAACAGGTGATAGTTGGTCGACATGGACTCGGTGCGTTCAAGTGCCTGGTTTCATGCTGTATCTTTCAATCCATCAATCAAAACTCTGGAAGTCAGATATAATGAGGCGAAGAACCCTGATTGTGAGAGGAACAAGAGCATGCCATTCACTCAGACACCATATACTGCTATTAAAATAGGTAATGGTTGAATAATACCTTCTCCATCCACCCACCAATGGCACTCATCATTGGATTAGTACTAGATTAAGGTACCCGAGACCACAGCTCTGTATCTCCATTTTTTTAAAGTCCTGTAAATATTGAGAGAAGAACTTGCTCGAGGTGTTTGTTTGATGCCTTTCCTGACCTGGGAATATTCAGAGATGCTTAATCGGGAAATAATGCCTGTGAAAAGATATCACGGTTATAAATCATCTTGCAACAAAAGCAAACAGCATTTATGTCTGCATAAAAATGTATACATTTAGCAGTCTTTCTTAATAACAAATAAATGAGTTATTTGATATAGTCTAATAGATTAAGAAATGTAATCTACTTCAGTGAAGGATTGAATGGTAACGATAAAAGTCTCTCTCAGTAAGAGTTTCCAAACATCAGGGTGTCATCAAATGTTAGGGGCCACATTCTCACGCATTTAAGATGATCTAACTGATGTCAGAAATAATTTTCCTGTTCTCGACAATATTGGAACAGTCTGCAAGCTCAAATGTCAGCTGGTTCCATTTATTCAGAAAAGAGCTGGGCCTTTGATTTTGAGCTGATTCGTCTGAAGAAGGGTCCCGACCCGAAACGTTGCCTATTTCCTTCGCTCCATAGATGCTGCCTCACCCGCTGAGTTTCTCCAGCATTTTTGTCTACCTTAGAAATCTCTCTAAATCAAAGGCTGGGACTGTAATACAGTCATCGGGGCCAGGGTGATCTCCAAGGCTGGTTTTGATCATCTAATGGATAAGAAATTTCCCAGCTAGTTTTCCCCCAACATATGACTTGTTTGAGTCGGATGGAAAATGTACATAGTGCTTTGTACTAGACGTTAGAATTCCCTGCCAATCACTGTTCATATGTTACTTGTGCCACTGGCTTGGCACCCAAAACAAAAAATATTCTGGTCTTTTCTGCTTGTTGTCGCCAGAGCATTTATTTTGCTGCGTGGTTACAGTAACAGCAGTGACAGTGTTTGCTGCTGGCTGGCTAACATTGTATTCTGGTTTCTGAGATTGTGACAATATTGACAAGGAAGCCTCTGAATATCCTATTACCTTCACAAATTATTTATTTGCAGTGGATTTGAGGTCTGTGCCGGTTGTGAGAGTACTTGATCAGTACTTTGCAGGGTTTCCCTCCTGCAGAAATGAAGAGTATTGTGTGCAGATCTGGTCGCAGCATTTTATGAAGGAAATGGTAGCTTTGGAGCGGATGCAGAAGAAGTTTACCAGAATGCTCCTTGGATTAGAAGATGGTATAAGAAGAGGTTGGACAAACTTGGATTGAATTCTCTGGAACACTCAGAGGCTGAGGGGAGACCTGATAGAAATATATAACATTATGAGAGACATAGGTACGGTTGGCCATCAGAACTTTTTTCCCCAAGGTGGAAATGTCAAAGAGTAGAGGGCATAGGTGAGAGGGCAAAAGTTTAAAGGTGATGTGTTCATAAATTCATGTGATGGGAGCAGGATTAGGCCATTCACCCCATTAAGTCCATTCTGCTATTCAATCATGGCTGATCTATCTCTCCCTCCTAACCCCATTCTCCTGCGTCCCCCCCATAACCCCTGACACACCTATAGGGTAGGTTTTGTACACAGGAGCGGTAGGTGCCTGCACATTGTGGGCAGAAGGGCCTGTTCTTGTGCTGTACTGTTCTAAAATATAATGAATGAACCTGTGTCTCCAAATAATTTCACTATCAATCATTAGTTAACGAAACTGTTTAGCTTAACCCTTAGCTTATTTTCATTTTTGTCCCTTTTTTTGTAGGATCCAGTTGTAACAGATGGCCCCCTCCAGGGGTCAATTGCAATAGCTACCCGTAGTGAATTTATGAAAAAAGAGAGTAGAGTAAGCTTCTATGTGAATGAGAATTTGTTTAATCCCATGAGAAAAGGACGAAATGCCATAGAAGATGTGGCTGTTGGCGTCATCAAAGAATTAATGCTGTAAGTGAAAAAAGGGTTTCATCATTTCCCTGACACCAGCAGGCTATTTCACTGACACTTATACTAGATGGTAGAGCAGAGTGCCTGAAAGGTACTACTACCCAATCCGCATTGTAAATGTAATTCGTCTCAAGTAAATGTAGAATGCTGGATATGTCGGTGCACTAAACCTTTGAACAACATCACACAGCGCAACCCTGAATACAACCTACACAACATGTAACATTGAGGAGGGCTGCCAAAGTATACAGTGTGGTACAGACCAACAACAGAAATGTTTAACCTGAGCAAGTGTGAGGTTTAGTTTTAGTTTTTCGTTTTAGAGATACAGCACGGAAACCGGACCTTCGGCCCACCGAGTCCGCGCCGACTAGTGATCCCCCCACATTAACACTATCCTATACACACGTGGGACAATTTACACTTATACCAAGCCAATTAACTCACAAACCTGTACGTCTTTGGAGTGTGGGAGGAAACCGAAGATCTGATTGATCCCTGGGATGGCGGGACTGTCAGATGAGGAAAGATTGAAAATACTAGGCTTGTATTCACTGGAGGATGAGGGGGCATCGTATAGAAACATATAAAATTATAAAAGAACTGGACAAGCTAGATGCAGGAAAAATGTTCCCAATATGGGGCGTGTCCAGAACCAGGGGCCACAGTCTTAGAATAAAGGGGAGGTCATTTAAGACTGAGGTGAGAAATAACTTTTTCACCCAGAGAGTTGTGAATGTATGGAAATCTCTGCCACAGAGGGCAGTGGAGGCCAAGTCACTGGATGGTTCAAAGAGAGAGTTAGATAGAGCTCCAGGGGCTCGTGGAGTCAAGGGATATGGGGAGAAGGCAGGCACGGGTTATTGATAGGGGATGATCAGCCATGATCACAATGAATACGGTGCTGGCTCGAAGGGTCGAATGGCCTCCTCCAGCACCTATTTTCTATGTTTCTAATCTTCTATCTCCGAGAAAACCCACGCGGTCACGTACATGATCGTACTGAACGTACAAACTCCGTACAGACAGCACCCGTAGTCAGGATCGAACCCGGGTCTCCAGTGCTGCAACTTCACCGCTGCGCCAGCGTGCCGTACATTTTGGGATGTCAAATGTAAGGGAGGGTGTACAATGATCTGGAAAAATGTTAGCATCAAAATTGGATGTCACCCACTTCAGGTGAACTAAACTGGTGTTATATTTTGCCCTGATGCTAAATCATATGTTTTCAAACAATTTAGCAGGAACTCACTATACAAAATCCAACTTAAAACCTGTGGGTCAAAAGGTACTGTTTTTTGTGCTGTACAATTCTGATGTGCATTGACGGATGGCAGCCACGAGCTGATCGTGCATCTGTAACGTCATTTATGCATTATGCCTGGCACATGGGTCAGCTTTCATCATGGCAGCCACACTGGCTGGAGACTCTTCTCACTGCTTGTGAAATTTGGAGAAAAAATAATTATACGTTCAAGGATATTGAATGTAGTGTCCAAAGCAATAAGAAGGGAAGGAAAAGTGGCTCATTCATGCTGGCGCAGGTACACTGAAACTGATGTGATCTCCATTGAATATATAATAATTCTGTGTTGTATTGAAAATTTTAATCTGCAGATCTCATAGGTCCGAGGTCGCTTCCGATACCACGAATGAGGACAGTAGTGACCAACCTAAAGTTGGAGGTAAGGATTCAATGATACTTTATTGTCACTTGTACTTTGGCACAATTAAATTCCTCTTTTGCAGGGAGATGCGCTGTAGAAAGCATTTTATCAGGACTCATCACAGCATGGTTTGGGAACAGCGCCGTGCAAGACAGCGAGAAATTGTAGAGAATTGTGGACACAGCTCAGACCCTCACACAAATCAACCTCCCTTTCATTAACTCCATCTACACCTCACGCTGCCTCGGCAAGGCCAGCAGCATAATCAAGGACGAGTCACAACCCGGCCACTACCTCTTCTCCACTCTCCCATCAGGGAAGAAGTATAGAAGTGAAAATGCACACTTCCAGTTTCTTCCCAACTATTATCAGGCAACTGAACCATCCTACCAACAACTAGAGTGCAATCCTGAGCTGCTATCTACTTCATTGGAGACCCCCAGACTATCTTTGATCGGACTTTCCTGGACTTAATCTTGCACTACATGTTATTCATGTTATTCCCTTTATCGTGAATCTGTACACTGTGGATGGCTCATGTAATCATGTGCTGCCTTTCCACTGACTGGTTAGCACGCAACAAAAGCTTTTCACTGTACCTCGAAGCACGTGATAATAAACTAAAGTAAACTTCAAAACTGAATTATTTGCATCTTCTCATCACCTCAAATAACAGTGTAAATTTATTCCTCGTTCCTTTTTAGAGATGCTGCCAATCTGTAATTTCAAATAGCAATGATAAAGCAACATATATGGTCACTTCATGCCTGGGCTTAGGTAGGGGAGAACAAAATGAACCTGCCTGAGTGGCTATTAGGAATGCGTTAAAACATCCTCATTCAAATATTTATTGTTTAATGTTTTATGTGTCATTACTAACTCTCACTGTATGTCATGTTGTTACTTGTGGGCAGAGCACCGAGGCAAATTCCTTGTATGTGAATACTTGGCCGATAAACAAATTAATACATTCATTCATTCATTCATTCATTCATATGCTGATACCGTATGTTAACATTAGGGAAATATACGTGAAATACATGGTATCAATTCCACAGCACGAACCTTACCATTAAATAATCTAAACTTATAAATAAGTTTGATTTTCAAGACGAATTTATTTTGCAGGTGTTTTTTGCTGTGGGATTTTAACTGAACATCCTCAACTGCAGCCAACTGTACCTGAACGTGACAATCAGGACACATTTTGCAGTTGATCGCTGTGATTTTTCTAACATAATTTGCTTATTTTTAAATTTTCTTCCCATATCGTCTCTCTTCACAAAATATACTGGTAGAACAATTTTCAGGGTACTGGCAACTTCCACTATTTCACTCAACTGGCCCTTCTTCAGTAGCTACCACAGACTCTTACCCTTACTGTCAGACTCATTGCTGCACAACTTCATCTTTGTCTCGCCCAAATAGTGCCTGGGACAAGCCACTTGCCATTTGTGATTGCAAATGGAAGCCCTGGATGAATTTTCTTCAAGAACATTAAGATCAAGTACAGTAATGTCCTTGTCATTGTGGATGGAGAGTTGAATCACAGATGCTGCCTGACCAGCTGAGTTCCCCAAGCACTCTGTGGTTTCATCAAGATCATAGTATCTGCTGGTGGCTCTAATCGAACTTGCATCTTATTGATTCAGCAATTCACCAGCTCAGCCCCACATCATGCTTCTGAAACGAAGCTTATGCATTTCGCCACTGTGCCATTAAAGATTTTTGAAATTTTGTTTTTTTATCTGTAGAATAACAAATAACACTGCCAAAAATATTAGAAGTATGTGAAACATTAACTGTAGCTCCATAAAATATCACACTGTTTTTCATCCACTTTAACAGGATCTCAAGTATCATTTTATTCTGCCTCCGCACATGGACGCTCCATAGTTGCGTCTTCTAGAGGACTAAAGACTGCCTCATCACCACCAAGGTCTGTTAATGTTTAAGACTATTATTGCTTTTTCGAGTTAACTTCCAGGGTTTTTATGTGAGTGTGGTTTATTTTTTATGAATCTGTTCATTCATTCATTCATTCATCTGGATTTGAACAGAACCTATAAATTCAGGTTCAGGGGAGGACCTGGGTAGGGCTTGAATGCTGAAGTAAATGCACTTTCTTTCCCTTCACGCATGTCCTAGCAATAAAGAGTTTCTTCAGAAGGTGTCTTATTGCCTCACTGGAAATATCCTGTCCCTATTCCTGTGATTGCAACCGGGCACATCCCTTCTGAGACCTGCTAAAGCCCCAATTCTCTGCAGAGCAGAGCCAGAACAAACTAATTTATCCCCCTGAGCATTAGTTAACTTTGCTGAAAACACACGTGTATCACTGGGGACTGAAGACTTGTACAAGAAAAATCTTTGTGCTATGTGGATCCCAGGGAAATATCAAGATACTACCGTGCCTTACAAAGACAAGTCTGCTCAGTTTCAGGCAACGCCACTCTACATGTATTCCTGCAAGTCTCCTTGTATAACCCTCATCACCACTCTGCACGTCTGCCCACCTACATTTACCCCACCCAGTAAACTACTAATCTTGTCCCCCATATTGTGCATTTTTCAACAAATGAAAGAAAGCATTGCGAGAAAATGAACAATGACCACATTTTAATGTTCCACTAATTGTTGCTGCAGTAGTCTATAAACTGCTGTGATTCCCGGCAGCTCCATAGAGAATCAGTAAAACGAGTTGAGCTTGGTTCAGCGCCATTGATGGAACCGCTGCTTAGCCGTGATGTGTAAATGAGCGCATCAGTGGCATGTGGGATGGATACTTCTGACTAAGGCTTGGGTGCATAAGATTTCTGCAGCATCACATTTAAACATGTCTCACTACAACTATCCCCCATGCAATAGCTTCCTTCATACTGGCCCACAAGGTTTGCTTTTAGAAAAAAATGTAATCAGATGATTTTGTTCATCAACTCATTAAACACGTTGAAAATAAAGGTTTAGGCACTGCAACGACAGCACCTATCAAAGGACACAAACACAAATATTGTGCTTATTAGCAAACAGTGGCATTTTAAATGTTGCTCCTAGTCTTGATTTAAAAGTCATGGCTGCATCTTTGCCATTTACTGTCAGCCGCAGCTAGAGTCAAGATTCAAGAGTCAAGAGGGTTTATTGTCATGTGTCCCTGATAGGACAAGGAAATTCTTGCTTTGCTTCAGCACAACAGAACATAGTAGGCATGAATACAGAACAGATCAGTGTGTCCATATACCATTATATAAATATATACACACATGAAATAAACTGATAAGGTGCAATTAAACAGATAATGGGCTATTAATGATCAGAGTTTTGTCTGAGTCGAGTTTAATAGCCTGATGGCTGTGGGGAAGTAGCTATTCCTGAACCTGGTCACTGCAGTCTTCAGGCTCCTGTACCTTCTACCTGAAGGTAGCGGGGAGATGAGTGTTTGGCCAGGATAGTGTGGGTCCTTGATGATGCTGCCAGCCTTTTTGAGGCAGCGACTGCGATAAATCCCCTCGATGGAAGGGAGGTCAGAGCCGATGATGGACTGGGCAGTTTTTACTACCTTTTGTAGTCTTTTCCGCTCCTGGGCGCTCAAGTTGCCGAACCAAGCCACGATGCAACTAGTCAGCATGCTCTCTACTGTGCACCTGTAGAAGTTCGAGAGAGTCTCGACTCTCCGTAATCTTCTCAGGAGGTAGAGTAGTTGATGTGCTTTCTTTATAATTGCATCAGTGTTCTCGGACCAGGAAGGATCTTCAGAGATGTGCACGCCCAGGAATTTGAAGCTCTTGACCCTTTCCACCATCAACCTATTGATATAAACAGGACTGTGGGTCCCCATCCTACCCCTTCCAAAGTCCACAATCAGTTCCTTGGTTTTGCTAGTGTTGAGGTCCAGGTTATTCTGCTGGCACCATTTGGTCAGTCGGTCGATCTCTCTTCTATACGCTGACTCGTCCCCTATACTCTGACTCAAGTTCGCTGACATCAAGTGATGTCATCAGCGAACTTGATGATGGAGTTCGCACTATGACCGGCTACGCAGTCATGAATATAGAGTGAGTACAGCAGGGGGCTGAACACGCAGCCTTGAGGTGCTCCCGTGCTGAATGTTATTGATCTGTAGGATTCTGTAGATAGATTTCTGGTCTCAGAAGATTCAAGAACCACTCCAGAGACAAAGCTTTGATGCTTTAGTGCCCTTTGGAAGGAGTAGTTTGGAAGGAGTACTGTCGCGTCTTTATAACAAGACATTAAACCAAAGACCTGCTTTGTCTCCCAACTAAGTGTAAAAGATCCCAGTTGTCATTTCAAAGAAACTCAACTAACCCTGGCCACTATTTATCCCTTGATCAGCTCTGTAAAAACAGATGATTTGCTATTATTGGACTTGTCAGACAGGTTGTCAGGCTTGGAGCATCTTATTCAAGGTAGCATTGCCCTGTATCCATAGCTGGAATAGAATGCAAGAGTCTCAGTTCACTATAACTAATTTGCTTTTAATTCTGTTCTTTAGATTTGTTGCATTATATTTTATTCTTTGGCGGTGTTATGCATTTCATGATATTCATGGAGTCAGTCAGCTTCACTTTCAGCAGCAGTGCAGCAGTTAGTGCTGCTAGCTCACAGCTCCACGGACCTGGGTTAGAGCTTGCATGTTCTCTCTGTCACCCCATGGGTTTTACCTGCATGCTCCAGTTTCCTTCCACATGCCATCGGCATACATGTAGGTTAAGTAGCTATGGTGCATTATCGTTAGTGTCAGTGGCTGGCAAGATAGTCCATGGGGCATTGACAGCCATGTGAGAGAGAGTAGGCTACAGGGAAATAAAGGGGAAATGGGACTGACAGAATTGCTTTGCTGGGAGCCAGCACAGACTCAATGGGCCAAATGATCTTCTTCAGAGACATAGTATGTGATACATACAAACTTAAATGAGCATTTTTATCTTTCTAGTGCAACTAAATATACTAAGCCAAACCGCTTTGATCCAAAGTATCAAGTTTTTGGTGAAACTGCAGAACCA
The DNA here is from genome assembly GCA_035221665.1 of Okamejei kenojei. Classification (NCBI taxonomy): domain Eukaryota; kingdom Metazoa; phylum Chordata; class Chondrichthyes; order Rajiformes; family Rajidae; genus Okamejei; species Okamejei kenojei. The sequence continues at coordinate 18,763,691 of CM069163.1, forward strand.
TCTGAGTAAGTAGATTCTCAGTTCAATTACTTTTCTGATGACTCTTGGCAAGTGTGCCCTAGCTTTGGTGAGCGATCATTAAAATGAGCCTTCCTCCATTGGTGAACGTTAGCAAAGCAAGTATAGCTTCTGGAATCATAGCTTCAACATCAGCTCAGAAAAGACTAGGCTTGTATTCACTGGAGTTTAGAAGAATGAGGGGGGGATCTTATAGAAACATATAAAATTATAAAAGGACTGGACAAGCTAGATGCAGGAAAAATGTTCCCAATGTTGGGCGAGTCCAGAACCAGGGGCCACAGTCTTAGAGCAAAGGGGAGGCCATTTAAAACTGAAAAAACTCTTTCACCCACAGAATTGTCAATTTGTGGAATTCACTGCCACAGAGGGCAATCGAGGCCAAATCACTGGATGGATTTAAGAGAGAGATAGATAGAGCTCTAGGGGCTAGTGGAATCAAGGAATATGGGGAGAAGGCAGGCACGGGTTATTGATTTGGGACGATCAGCCATGATCACAATGAATGGCGGTGCTGGCTCGGGCTGAAAGGCCTCTTCCTGCACCTATTTTCTATGTTTCTATGTTTCTATGAGGGTGCTCTCGTTGCGTGCCAAGGTGTTTCTGAACACATTCTTCAGAATTTCAGCATGTCACACCTTTTTAACACATTCACACGATATTAGCCTGATACCAGTTACTTGTGCCAGGCTAGGCAACAGCCAAACCCCAGCAGTCAGCAGCTGGGCTCTCACAGATTCAACTAAGCAGCCAGACAATCACGAGGATCAGCATGAGCAACAGCAGACTGCCACCAGCTCTGTTGGAGGATGTGATGGGAATAGTCACCCGAGAATATCTTTGTCAAAGAAAAATCTTATAGGTTGCTCAGTTCAGTTTAGTTTATTGTTACGTGTACCGAGGTACAGTGAAAAGCGTTTGATGTGTGCTATCCAATCAGTAGAAAGACAATACATGATTACAATCAAGCCATTTACAGTGTTTAGATACATGAAAAGGGAATAACGTTGAGGTATAAATGGAGTCAATAGATGGGAGGTTGGTTTGTGTGATGGTTCGTGTGAATATAAATTGGAAGTCAAATACCGTTTTAGCCATTAAAATTACTCACCTTTATTATATTTAATACTTTGGTCTGAGATGTAATTTAGTAACAACTTAATCTATATAAATATTACCTGAATGGTTTGAATTGCCGTCACTCGGTGGATGTTTATAATACTCGATCATGATGTGGGAAACCTCCCATAGATCATTTTGTACGACCATGTCAGCCTCCCCCCCCCCCCCACCCACAAAAGTACAGCCACCTGAATCTCCGTCATATGAAGAATCAGTCTGAAGAAGGGTCCAGGCCCAACGCATCATCTGTCCATTCCCTCCACAGATGCTGCCGGACCTGTTGAGTATCTCCAGCACATTTAGCTGGAGATACTCAGCATCTGCAGTCTCTCGTGTACCAACCATAGTTGTTCATGTGTGATCACAGTGGGTTCCTGCGTTCAACCACCTGTGTGGCTGGGATGTTTACATGTGATAAGATGCATGTGGAGGGAGTATATCTCTCGGTGGCCATCCTGCCGCTGGGATGAGCAGATACTGCGGTTCTATAGATGGACACAAAATGCTGGAGTAACTCAGCGGGACAGGCAGCATCTCTGGAGAGAAGGAATGGGTGACGTTTCAGGTCGAGACCCTTCTTCAGACTGATGGGATTGTAGACCTGACAAAAGCTCTGCCAGTGGCTGCACGTTGATGGAACTAGTGGCCTTAACTGCTGATGAATATTACTTGCTTGTATTTAACCCAGAGAGTGACCGGACATGCGGCACGGTAGCCATTGCTGCAAATCCCTGAGCCTGAGTGGCGAATCTGAAGTACTGGTGGAGTGCAAACGTTGTGTTTTATGTTTCCAGCTGTCTCATATCACACTGCTAATGCCTCGCAGCAGACTGATTGAAAGCTGCAACATCCAGTTTTGAAGTTATGATGGAATTACCTGCACTCAGACAAATGCGGCCCAATTATGTGAAGGAAACAAGCCCCCTATTGCAGGAGAATGCAGAGGAATTTATAAAAGGAATACTGCTTCTGCCTCTTTAAATTGATCCAAAAATTGGTGCTTTCATTGTACACAAAAAAGGTGCCAGAATGCACGATTAATAAACATATGTGTCATGTGGCTAGAAAACAAAATAATGACATTTAAGTTTTTAGAGGTGCCCTTTTGCCCTACCGTCACTAAAAAACACAGCCAAAAATAATCTGATGTGAACCCTCTCAGAGGATGTGGCATCAATGGATGGCTAACACCAATCCCATCTTCCACCCTCAACACCACACCCTATTTTCTGTCACCTTTAGAAGTAAAGTTGCTTCTGATGCTGGTTGTTATGAATTATCTGAAAACAAAACAAGCAATGTTGGCATTAAACATCAGCAGATAAAGCTCAGTTAGGGTCATGAGTGAATGAAATGACCTTGAACCTAGAAGCATTGCTCAGCAAACAGGATCCCACAGCTAAATGTTTATTTAAGTTCAGCTTCAGTGCCTCTGACACTTCAAGTGTGGCTTCCTACCAGGTAGAAACAAAGAACTGCCCATGCTAGTTGATGCCAAAGATAGACACAAAGTTGTGGAGTAACTTAGCAGGTCAGGCAGCATCTCTGGAGAAAAAGGTCAGGTGACATTTCAAGTTGGGATCACAAGTCTCGACTAGACTCGAAATGTCACCCATCCTTTTTCTCCAGAGATACTGCCTGACCCGCTGAGTTACTCCAGCACTTTGTGTCTAGCCTTCCTACCTAACAGGAAACAGAAACATAGAAAAATAGGTGCAGGAGTAGGCCATGCGGTCCTTCGAGCCAGCACCGTTATTCAATATGATCATGGCTGATCATCTAAAATCAGTACCCCATTCCTGCTTTTCCCCATATCCCATGATTCCTTTAGCCCAATGAGCTAAATCTAACTCTCTTGAAAACATCCAGTGAAATGGCCTCCACTGCCTTCTGTGGAAGAGAATTCTACAGATTCATAGCTTTGGGTGAAAACGTTTTTTCCTCATCTCAGTCCTAACTGGCCTGCCCCTTATTCTTAAACTGTGACCCCTGGTTCTGGACTCCCCCAACATCGGGAAATTTTTCCTGCATCTAGCCTGTCCAATCCTTTAAGAATGTTATATGTACTCCTAACAGGACTCCTAACAGTTTCAGTTAAAATCCCCCCGAGATCTTTTACCTTTCCATTTGACCCATTTGACCCCTGTCTGTAGGTACCTTTCCCATAACGTAAAGCAGCAGACTGTTCCTAATTATAGGAAAGACATTCTTGCTATCGAGGGAGTGCAGCATAGGTTTACAAGGTTCATTCCCGGGATGGTGGGACTGTCATATGCTGAGAGAATGGAGCAGCTGGGCTTGTACACTCTGGAGTTTAGAAGGATGAGAGGGAATCTCATTGAAACATATAAGATTGTTAAGGGTTTGGACACGCTAGAGGCAGGAAACATGTTGCCGATGTTGGGGGAGTCCAGAACCATGGGCCACAGTTTAAGAATAAGGAGTAAGCCATTTAGAACGGAGACGAGGAAACACTTATTCTCACAGAGAGTGGTGAGTCTGTGGAATTCTCTGCCTCAGAGGGCGGTGGAGGCGGGTTCTCTGCTTGCTTTCAAGAGAGAGCTAGATAGGGCTCTTAAAAATAGCGGAGTCTGGGGATATGGGGAGAAGGCAGGAACGGGGTACTGATTGGGGATGATCAGCCATGATCACCTTGAATAGTGCTGGCTCGAAGGGCCGAATAGCCTACTCCTGCACCTATTGTCTATTGTCTATTGTTATGACAGTGGTGAATCATCTCGACATTGGTTCCTTCCCCGTTGGCTCTCCTCAGCCATAATTGGTAATGAATGATCAAGGTTAATTTCTAGTTGTATCATCTAATGAATGCCCTAGAACGTGGATTACTTCTGCTGGAGGACTCCTTTTAAAGCAATTTATCTCATAAAGGGACTTGAAATATACTACTTTTAAAATAGTTATGATAATCTAGGCAGCAGGGTGGCAGGGAGACCAGTGGATTTGAGGAATCTCGCACCACTACCACCTCAAATTCTTCTATGGTCACAAAATGTGGAGTTATAGATGTTGTTATCCTGCCTGCGTTCAGTTGCAGAGGTGACATGAGTAGTGGCATTTCCATGCCACTGCTTCTTTCAGCAGACCAGACAGCATTAACGTCCGTTGCCAACACGTGTTCCCAATGAGTCAGCTTTGTTCCAATGTTGGTCATGTGCGCCTTGGCTCCAAAGAAATTCCAGTTCAATATATTGTATGAAACCTTAATGCAAACCATTTGTCCTTTCCAGCTATTATAAAGGAACAATAACGTACATTTTGTGGGAAAGTACCAATTCCTTACTGGCAGTTGCTGAGGTAAGTAATTAATTTGTTAGAGTTGAATATTTTACTATTACTATTATGTTTTATTATTATGTATATTAAAGTTAAAAAGTTTGTCATAATCTCACATTTACATTGATCAATTTTGGTGATATGTGGTACTATTTTATTGTAGTAATAGGGTTAGCTTTTAAGTCCCTCGAGCCTTTCCTATTATTTTGTAAAGAACAGACCTTGCAACGTTCTTTGCTTTATTTTTCTGAAGACACTGACTCTGCTGTGCTCATTTTGTTTCTGCACCTTACATAAGTGGCTTTTCATACAATGGTCCATTGTGGACTAGACTTTGAGTCACACTGAGCTTGCTATTTAGGTGCTAAATAGGTTCTGAAGCTTGCAACACACCAAACAGCCAGTGTGTGCTCTTTATAAGGCACAAGCACATCGTGCTCCTGCTACGTGGTATTAGGCAAACTGATAAGCATAAGTTCATATGTCATAGGCGTTGAATTAGGTCATTCGGCCCATCGAGTCTACTCCACCATTCAATCATGGCTGATCTATCTTTCCCTCTCAACCCCATTCTCCTGCCTTCTCCCCATAACCTTTCACATCCTTGCTAATCGTGAATCTGTCAATCTCCCCTTTAAAAACACCCAATGACTTAGTCTCCACAGCCCTCATCATCTGAGTACCATGCTCTAAATGGGCATTGAGCTTGCATCCATCACATGTTCAGATAGGGTACCTGCTGCACGTTAGAGACAGTGGGGGCATAGTTGGTGAATACAGCAAGGACCCAGGTGGAACGGTGTCCAAGGATGGCCAAACCACGAGGCTGCCATCACAAACAAAAATGTTTTTACAGTATTACCTGAACATGCAGCAAAAGGTGTTGTAATGTTCCTTCGCACTCCATGTAAAAACCATGGGCTGCTTCCAACTCCCATCCCAGTTCTCAGCTATTGTTTGTCATCTGCTTCCCTCATGACCACCTCTCCCTTGATAAGTAGTCTGTGACTACTATTCCAAGCCATTTTGTGAGTAGGATGCCTTCAGCAGGTGTCCAGCAAATATGCACAGTCCAGCAGTCCAGTATAATGATACCCAAACTGCTGGATGTAAGACTTACTGCATCTGTTCAATTGCAGGGGTTGTTTCTTGCATCCAATTTGAATTAATGGCAGTGGGTTATTTCACAATAGATATCACAGCAGAGTGTGATCTATCGTCTGCTTGGCAGGAATCTCTGATGAGCCAGTGGGGTTAAGAATTCAGATTTTCTTCTTGTTTGCTTCCAGAAAAGCTGGTGCCAATTTAAATGATTTGCTCCCTGAAACTGCTGCTGAAGCCCGGGCAAAGGATTGACAATGAATTTGGTTCAGGATCACACAGGCATAGAATCAGCAAACCGCTTAGGGAAGCTCGTTTTTAATTTTAACGATGCCATCAGATCCCGTGCCATTCAAATGACATTACCTGATACACCTGATTACCTGATAGTTTGGGGCTTATATTGACTCCGTATCATCTTTTGATGGAAATATTGTGCATTCACGCAGAGGCAGAGGGTTGACCACCAAAGATCTGATGCAGCAGGAAAATGTCAGCATGGAGGCTTTGGTTGTGGGAATGAATAAAAGATCACGGTCAGCAGAGCCAAGCTTTCCTGTTGTGTGAGCGGCCCTGTTGAAAAGAAGAGACAACTGCAGATGCTGGAATCTTGCATAGAACAAAAAGTGCTGGAGTAGCTCAATGGTCAGGCAACATCTCTGGAGGACCAGGATAGGCGATATTTCAAGTCAGGGGATCTTCTTCAACCCCATTGATAGCACAGATTCTGAAAATCAGATAAATATGTAAGGGAGTTACCTTTCAGACTTTTAATAACATTGAAGTAGTGCCCTGCATCACCCAAGGAATGAATGCCTTTTAGTATCTGGTGTTTGGAGTGCATGGCATGTCCTCGGCAGTGTAACTCGACAGTTATTGTTGTGGTGCATTGTTATTGAAGGCACAGACGTGATGGGCCAATCTCTCTTTATCAGTTCCTACATCACATTCTTATTAAGGAGGCCCAACAGCTTAATTTCACATGTCCCTCGACTCCTCTCATCATACCCGCTGCCTTCTGGCTTTAACCTAACAAACTCTAAAGTACCATTAATCATGTTTCACTGTGTAATCCTTTTCTTTACCTGTGAAAGGACTATTACAAAAAGAAAGAACGAACTCTAATCAGCAGACCTGAGTACTTAAAGGAGACATTTGAACAATGCGCGGAGGAGGTGATTCAGAAGATGTTGTCATATCAAGTTCAGGCAAATGACTATTACAATAACAGTCTGCAAGGTAACCGGACAGTACATTTTATCATGTCATTTCCATCACATGTGTAATTTCATGAAGTTTACGAAGAAATACATAGCAGAAAACTATGTGACACTCGTTGAGTACATTTTATTTTCTATTTGGTAATGTCTTCATAGTTTGTATCAGTTCATTGTGTGGTGGCAGGAACAAGATAAGTAAAAGGGTACTTAGGTACTTTTTCTCTTTCCTTTCTTCTCACCCTGAGGTTATTTGTTTGCTGGGTTACAGCTCAGTTGGTATTGACTCCATGTGAGCACCAGTACTGAGCTCTCTGATGGTGGAAAATTATAAAAGAGGCTGGAAAATTATAAAAAGCCTCTAACAGTATCAGGCTGAGATCACATTATTCAGCCAAAACCAGCCATGTCACAGAATGTGAGACTGAAGAAGGGTCTCGACCTAAAGCATACCCATTCCTTCTCTCCAGAGATGCTGAGTTACTCCAGCAATTTGTGTCTACCTTCGGTTTAAATCAGCATCTGCAGTTTCTTCCTAAATAGTTTTGAAATATTGTAAGCAGTTTACCTCTGTTCAGCTTCCGTCTTCTTTGTCACATCCATTCAGTCATTTTTACTGTAGTAAGACAACACATTTTCCTCATATTTTTCCCACATTTATGCTGCTCCGTGTCAAAAATAGCTACAAAGACTTCCATCACTATTATTTCTGAAGTGCTAAAGTTTTCCATCTCTAGTCTCTCCCTGGCATGTCTGTTCTCCATTGTCTGATCTAAGGCTGTTATGGCCATTGATCTGTCACCCACACATGGAAATAAAGAAAGGCCCGGGAGTGAAAGAAAAACAGAGGAGGTGCATCAAGTGTTCTCTCATGCTCACCCAATTCTTTATCCATTAAAGTATAAAGGATGCATTTCCATGGTAACTCTGTTACTTGGTGACGATAACCACTGCAGTTATTGATAGTATCCTCAGAAAAATGGCATAAGCAAAAGATCTGGGGGATGTACAGTGAACCTGTGAAAACTCCCCCCCACCCCAATCCCAAACAAATTTCTGACCCCTTCCAAGGTTGGGTCAAACACCCTTGGTCACAGTTTGTAGGTATTTGGCCAAATGGGGTTACCTTAGAGAGGTGAGTTGGGCCAAAGGGCCTTTTTCCATGCTGTGTGACTCCCTACCTGACACATGATTGAAAGCCCATTCATCATAAGCTCTGTCATTTTTCTAGGGTACTGCTCACCTCCACACTGTGAAGAGGCAGTTTAGGCCGCCCATGGATTGTTGCTACATCTCTGAAAGAAAGTAATGTTGTAATATTTACTTTTAGCTAAACATTGAAACCTTCCTTCAACCTCCGTGTTTTATTTTGTTCCTCCAGAGTTCAGAGAGCTGCTGCTGCTGTTTGAGCAGTTGCTCCCTGCTGTGCCTCAATTCCTGACTGAAGAAATCCTCAAGCAGCACATGGAATTATTCACAAAGTCAATAGCTGTTAAACACGGCACATCCTCCAAGAAACAGCAGCAAATGGCGACTGTAAAGGTAGAAGGGCAAAATGGAAAATATATAAAAGTAGATAACTCTGCTTATTGTGCCTTTTCTGTTGCTGCAGTTGGCTTGTGACTACCCACACTCCTCAAAATCATCCCATTACACCATCTTCTTCAGACATTGAGATTGTTCTTACACCTCACCCTATTCACCCCCAGCCATCCGCCCAGCAAACACACATGTAAAATGGACAATCATCTTGCTTTAAATACTTCAACTAAAAGCTAAGCTGAGAATATGGAGAAGCACAGCGCTTTTTCCCATTATGATCTTTAATATGCATAAATTTCTGATTTCACTGTGTATGAACATAGCTTAGCAGGTTTTAAATCTATTTTTACTACATTGCCACAAAACAAAGTTAACGTGTAAACTAGGCTGCATCATAGGCCAAATGAAGGGGCTGAATAAAGCCCTGAATGCATACTTGCTTTATTCTATTTACTCTCATTAGGCTGGGAACAAACAGAGGCTGAGGCCAATTCTGGGTCATCCCAACAACCTCGAGATGCTGAAGAGTTTGTGCGAAGAGGAGGAAGAACGACAAGGCACTGAAGCCACGGAGATCACGTCTAATTGGGAGAAACTCAAGGCAAGAAGACAATTAAACATCACCAAAACCAGATGGGCCATTAACGCTCTTAAATCATTTGCTATTTTTGGACGGTTCTCTAGCAGAGATCTAGTCAAAAATCCTAACTTTAGATCCTGTAACGATCTAGATCTTAGTTCTTAACTGAGATTTATGCCCCTGTCCCACTTAGGAAACCTGAACGGAAACCTCTGGAGACTTTGTGCCCCACCCAAGGTTTCTGTGCGGTTCCCGGAGGTTCTTGTCAGTCTCCCTAATGGTCAAAAGTGGTTTCTGCGTCTCCTATGTTCCGGCGATTATTTCAAAAAATTGAAAAAACCTCCGGGAACCAGACAAAAGCCTCCAGGAACCTCCGGGAACCGCACGGAAACCTTGGGTGGGGCGCAAAGTCTCCAGAGGTTTCGGTTAAGGTTTCCTAAGTCGGACATGGGGCATTAGTTACAAATGAAATCCCACTGTGAGAGGGCAAATAATAGATGCACTCAGGGAGTTATAGAGGGGCAGAACATGGTAACAGGCCTCACGGCCCACCATGTGTGTGCTTGGCATCCTGGGCTAGTCCCATTTGCCAGCATTTGGCTTACAGCCATTGAAACCTTTTTGATCCATATTCATACATGTGACGTGATCCATAGATTGTCTTCACGTTGAACCTCCTACAACAATCCCTGATATAGTTACTTTAGTGAGGTCGTGGAGAATTACTGTTACACCTAGAATTGAATTCTTGAAAGAATCATCATTGTTACAATATTACTCTCAGAGAATAAATGACATGGCAGTCATTCATTAAAGTATTCATTCATTCATGGCAAACCAATGAACAATTTTATTGTGATAAGGTATTATTCCCACCCGGATGTATGGCTGTACGAAATATGTTCTAACCAGACCCTCTTGCCTCTCTTCCATTACAGTAATTTTTATTTAACATTTTCACAGGATTGTTTAAATGAACACGCAAAGAATTTTGTGTCCGAGCTCTCCAGACTCTCTGAACTGCTCCTCCTGGAGTTTGACAACTTCCTCATCATCAATGATGTCGAAATTTCCGGTAAACTTTTTTTTTTTCACATTTCTTGTTTGTTCGTTCTAAGTCATCTCGGGGGGTTTCAGAGAAAGTGAATTGTTTGTGTTAAATTATGCTGTAAACTCTTTGCCTCTCTAGATATGCCTCTGAAGATATTCCTCAAATACTGCTCTCCCCTCTGTTGCAATTGGTGAACAAGTTTGTTTGCTAATGTTCTTGTGAAGCATTTTTTTCTCACCTACGTTGAAAGCACTACATAAATGCAAACCATTTGTTAATGCTTCACAAGCACGTGGTCGCCTCACCTACAGTGCCCTCCATAATGTTTAGGACAAAGACCCATCATTTATTTAGTTGCTTCTGTACTCCACAATTTAAGATTTGTAATAGAAAACATCACATGTGGTTAAAGTACACATTGTCAGATTTTAATAAAGGCCATTTTTGTACATTTTGGTTTCACCATGCAGAAAATACAGCTGTGTTTATACATAGTCCCCTCATTTCAGGGCACCATAATGTTTGGGTCACATGGCTTCACAGGCGTTTGTAATTGCTCTGGTGTGTTTAATTGCCTCCTTAATGCAGGTATAGGAGAGCTCTCAGCACCTGGTCTTTCCTCCAGTCTTTCCATCACCTTTGGAAATGGTCATTGTTTTTATCAACATCAGGACCAAAGTTGTGCAATGAAAGTTAATGAATCCATGATGAGACTGAGAAACTAGAATAAAACTGTTCTTCATCAGCTAAACCTTAGGCTTACCAAAATCAACTATTTGGAACACCATTAAGACGAAAGAGAGCACTGGTGAGCTTACTAATTGCAAAGGGACTGGCAGGCCAAGGAAGACCTCCACAGCTGATGACAGAATAATTCTCTCTATAATAAAGAAAAATCCCCAAACACCTGTCCGACAGATCAGAAACACTCTTCAGGAGTCAGGTGTGTAGTTGTCAATGCAGAAGACTTCATGAATAAAAATACAGAGGTTACACTGCATGATGCAAACCACTGGTTAGCTGCAAAGATAGAATGGCCGGGTTACGTTCGCCAAGAAGTACTTAAAAGAGCAACCACAGTTCTGGAAAAAGGTCTTGTGGACAGATGAGATGAAGATTAACTTATATCAGATGGCAAGAGCAAAGTATGGAGGAGAGAAGGAACTGCCCAAGAACAAAGCATACCACCTCATCTGTGAAACACGGCGGTGGCATGTATGGCTGCTGAAGGTACTGCCTCACTTATCTTCATTGATGACATAACTGCTGATGGTAGTAGCATAATGAATTCAAACAAATACCTCAAAACTCATTGGCCGGCGGTTCATTCTACAGCAAGACAATGATTCCAAACATACTGCTAAAGCAACAAAGGAGTTTTTCAAAGTTAATAATGTGGTTTTCAAAGTTAAAAATGAGTGGCCAAGTCATTTACCTGATCTGAACCAAATTGAGCATGCCTTTTATATGCCGAAGAGAAAACTGAAGGGGACTATCCCCCAAAACAAGCATAAGCTAAAGATGGCTGCAATACAGGCCTGGCAGAGCATCACCACAGAAGACACCCAGCAAATGTCCGTGAATCGCAGACTTCAAGCAGTCATTGAATGCAAAGGATATGCAACAAACTACTAAACAATACTACTTTCATTTACATGACATTGCTGTGTCCCAAACATTATGGTGCCCTGAAATTAGGGAACTATGTATAAACACTGCTATAATTTCTACATGGTTGAAACCAAAATGTATAAAAATGGCCTTTATTAAAATCTGACAATGTGCACTTTAACAACATGTGATTTTTTTTTCTATTACAAATCTCAAATTGTGGAGTACAAAGGCAAATAAATAAATGATTATGGAGGACACTGTATTTAACCAACTCAAAGGCTATATTGCCCCTGAATAAGAATGTAAGGATATTTGAACACTCCGTTTTTCCCCCTGGGTGGAGTATTCTAAAACGTACCTTCTCCGAATACGTATGCAGATGAAGCAGCTTAATCAGGGGGAAAGACACTCGAGGCCACAGGCTTAACGTCAGATGGGAGAGATTTAAGACGGGACCTCAGGGGCAACTTGTTCACTCAGAGGGTAGTTCACATCTGGAATGTGCTGCCAGTAAAAGCTATAGAAGCAGATATAATTATGACTTGTACAAGACATTTGGACAGAAATATGGATAGGAAGGGTTTGGAGGGAGAGAGGTGAAATGCAGGCAAATGGGACTAGCCCAGTATTCCAAATTGATCGGCATGACAAAGGTGGGCTGAAAGGCCTGTTTCCATGGTGTACAGCAAAGGCAATAGATGAGCATCAAGCCACAGACTGGGATTATAACTGAAAAGTTTCTCCCATTTATAGTAGATAAACAATGCCTGACTTTAGTGACACATGATGGGTGTGACCCTATATTCTGCCACAATCAGTAGTCAGTAGTTCACAGCTTCTTCCCCCTTGGTTACGCTGCTTAGTTTTGGAAATAATAACTGCTGAGTTGAACATTCTACATTTTACCAGCAGAAACAGAATATCTGGTATATTAAGATATATGTTTTCTCTGCAAGCGTTACCTTTGCCCTACTCTGACAGCTAAAACCATGGGAGGCCATGGTGCATTGGGGAATGAGTTTTGCAACAAATAGGTCAAGTGAAAGGGGAAAACGCTTTAATGTAGGAAAGTGTCAGATCAGGCACTTCTTTATGAGGAACCGGAGGCAGACCGTTTTATAAATGAAAATAGATTGCAAATGAGTGGAACATGAAGCACAATAAAATGTGTAGTCAAGGCAATAAGTAGTTAGGAATGCAAATATATATTGGCTTCATTGGTATGGGCCTCAAAGGTTAAGGAGAGGAGGCAAGAGAATGAGGTTGAGAGGGGAAAATAGATCAGCCATTGAATGGCAGAGCAGACTCAATGGGCCAAATGGCTTAATTCTGCTCCTATGTCCTTTGGTCTTATTGCCCTGATTGCAAGAGGATTGGATTTTAGAAATATAAAAATATTCTTACAATTGAATATGGTGCTGGTAGGCTGCACCTGGAGTACAGTTCTGGTCCCTTTATTTAAGAAGAGATTTTCTAGCACTGGAGCCAACCAGAAATGATTCACCAAAATAATTCCTGGGATGAAAGGATTGCCTTATTGCAAAGCTCCTAAAAATGTTTCACCTGTATTCTCTGAAGCATGGAAGAATGGGGGGGGGCGATATTATTGATAGGGGACATAACAGATTGAATTTAAGATGTTTCCACTCGTGAGGGAGTCCCAAATGAGGCAACAAAATTACAAAATAAGGGGGCAGTCATTTAAAACTAAGGTGCATACATATGTCTTCCTGCAGAGGCTGGTGAATCAATGGAGCACAGGTGGTTGTAAAGGATAGTTCACAGGGCAAGTGGACGCATTTTGAAAGGCAGGCAATTGTGGGCTGTGGGTAGCTGATGCAGAAAAGGAGATGCAGCCTGGTATGGATCAGCCACGACCATGTGGAATCGCGAGGCAGCTTGTTGAGCTGGGTACCCACTCCGGCTCCCAGTTACATCTTACATCTTATGTCAGTTGTGTAACTTGCCCAGTACTATATATCCTTGCGGTGTCATTCTTCCCCTTGATGAAATTTCAGTCATTTTGGGCCCCATTGTTTAATCTACACAGACATTTCATCCCCGCAGATAGTTACAACACTGATCACATTGCTTGTGTTTCTAGCTTCTGATCACAGACATGAGCCATAACACCAGAAATATATGTCACAAAAGAACTCAAGAACTCTGCCTTACTAAAATTAGCCACAAAATGTTGCTGTAGCTCAGCAAGTCAGACAGCAAGTCTGAAGAAGAGTCCTAACTCGAAACGTCACCCATCCCTTTTCTCTAGAGATGCTGCCTGGCCCGCTGAGTTTCTCCAGCACTTTTTGTCTATCTCTGGATAAAATGGATAGGTGGCGATTCGGGTCGGCAACCTTCTTCAGTCTTCTTCAGTTCCTTTTTATCACATTTAAATTCTGTTTTATTTTTAGAACTCTTTGCAGCACATGAAAATGACTTCACTTTGTCTGAATGGAAGCAATCTGGGCCCCAACTGCAAGAGAAGGAAGCTTACGACAAACTTTCAGTCCCAGAGGATCGAGCTGGCAGGTGATCAGTTTAGAATTACCTGAAGCAAACCACTATATTGTCATTTCCAAATCTGGCCCCGAAATCTCACCAAGCCATGTAATCCTCTTAAACCCACATTTTCCTGCGGGATCCAGGATGGGATAGGACTCGCTAGAACTTCCATTTATCATTGTTCAAAACTTGCGATCTGAATATACAGCGGTGTTGACCATGTGGCAGAGGGGAGGTGTTGGAAGCATATCACAGTAAAGCACATCCCTGAAAGTGGCATCTCTGCTAGACAGAGTGGTGCAGAAGGCTTTTGGCACGCTGGCTTTCAACAGTCAGGGAATTGAGTATCGAAGTTGGGACATTATGTTACAGTTGTACAAACCATTGGTGAAGCCACACTTGGAGTATTGTGTTCAGTTTCATACAACTCCATAAAATCAACCCTCAGCTTGTGCTCTAAGGAACAAAGACCTCACCTGCCCAACCTCTCCCTATAGCTCAGGCCCTTGAGTCCTGGCACCCTTGTAAATCTTCTCTGCCCTTTTTCCTGTTTAATGGCATCTTTCCAATAGCAGGGTGATCAAAACAGGATGCAATACTCCAAGTGTGGCCTTGCCAATGTCTTGTACACTATAACATAACGTTCCAATTTCTATACTTAATTCCTTGACTGGTGAAGGCCTTCATCATCGCCCTGTCTACTGGCGATGCCTGCGCCTTCCAACTTTTCAGTTTATCATTCAGATTCCAGCATCTGCAGCTTTGGTTGTTTCCCATGACATTTTGTTCTTTATGGATTATTATTCCCCCCACTGGCAACTTGGGTCACTTTGAGGCAGTGCATGGATTTCATGTTCCGTGGAATATATTCCACAATCCACGACCCTTGGAAGATTTTTTTTCTTACTCTATACCTGCATGAGTTTACTGGTGAACTTTGTGATTTGGTATCATTCTATTTTTTTCTTATTCCCTTGTGCAGGAGCTGGCCAGGACTTCCAGCAAATGAACTTTTACAAGTTAATGCCCAGAGTTCGATCGAGGAGCCGGTAGCAGCGGGAGCCTTGTCTGCAGAAACTGCAACGGTAACAACTGCTAAGAACACACTGGCTCACCTGGCTACCATGGAGGCAAGAAATGCAGCTTATGTGGTCAGTTGTTTGCTTTTTATTGATCTTTCTTCATATTCCTCTCGGTGTGAATCATTTACACAATCTGCTGCTTTCAGAAAATGCACATTCGTATCTCGAATGTAGACCCAGAGGGTTGCAAGCATCACCAAGGTGGTACTGAGCCATCTAGTTGTGAGGCTTTGTTCCAACCATCTGTGGCAATATTCTCAGAGCAGCAGATGCAATCCTTTTATCAGTGTCATCTTTTGCTCACCGAGTAGAACAGCTGCCTTTCAGACAGAGAGCTATTGTTTAAAATTCCACCTCAGAAATAATCCTAGTCAGAGGCTCTGGGCTGTACTCTGGGAACGCTGCACTCTGTGTCTTTTTTTTAACTACTCTTAGGAGCGTTCTATCAGTCATCAATCTTGTTTTTAACTTTATATGCCGTGCTCATAGAGTGATATACTGGGGAAACAGGCCCTTCGGCCCAACTTGCACTCTCCCAGCTACACTCGTCCCACCTGCCCGCATTTGATCCATATCCCTGCAAACCTGTCCTATCCATGTACCTGTCTAACTGTTTCTTAAATGTTGGAATAGTCCCTGCCTCAACTACTTCCTCTGGCAGCTTGTTCCTTGCACACACCACCCTTTGTGTGAAAAGTTACCCCTCAGATTCCTATAATTTTTCTTCCCCTTCACCTTAAACCTATGTCCTCTGTTTCTCGACTCACCTACTGTGGCAAGAGTCTACCCGATCAATTCCTCTCATGATTTTACACACCTCTCATCCCTACTTAGATCACCCCTCATCCTCCTGCACTCCAAGGAATAGAGTCCCAGCTTACTCAACTTCTCCCTATTGCTCAGACCCTCAGGCCCTGGCAACATCCTTGTAAATCTTCTCTGTACCCTTTCCAGCTTTACATCTTTCCTATAATGTGGTGCCCAGAACTGAACACACTACTCTAAATGCGGCCTCACCAATGTCTCATACAGCTGCAACATGACCTCCCAACTTCTATACTCAGTAATCGGATTGATGAAGGCCAATGTGCCAAACGCCTTTTTAACCACCCTATCTACCTACGACCCCGCCTTGAAGAAACCATGCACCTGCACTCCTTGTTCCCTCTGCTCTACAACACTCCCCAGAGGCCCTACCATTCACTGTGTAGGTCCTGCCCATGTTAAACTTCCCAAAATGTAACACCTCACATTTCTCTGTATTAAATTCCATCAACCATTCCTCAGCCCACTTAGCCAATCGAATCAAGATCCTCTTGCAATTTTTCACAACCATCTTCACTCTCTGCAAAACCACCCACTTTTGGATCATCTGCAAACTTGCTATTCTTGCTGCGTATGTTCTCATCCAAATTATTGATGTAGATGACAAACAGTAACGGGCCCAGCACCAAACCCTGAGGCACACCACTAGTCACAGGCCTCTAGTCCGAGAAGCAACCTTCCACCATCACCTTCTGCTTCCTTCCATGAAGCCACGTACTGTCATGTACTGTCACAAAAAAAACACTGGTAAAAACAACATTTGACACAGTAAATGAGTACTTTTGAAGTTAGAAGCACAGCCAATTAACATACAGCAGGCTTCCTCAAACAGCAATGTGATAATGACAATGCAGTATATTTAATTATCTTAATTGAGGGATATATATTGACATGGATACCAGGGATGACTCATTTGTTCCTCTTTGTGCCCTGGAGCCTTTTTATCTGATAGAGCTAGCACAACCTCTGATTATCACCTCGCCTGCATTCGGTACTTCTGGTAGTGCCTTCGCTTTTCTTAGTATTTCTGTTCAGTGAGGGGAGAATTTCAGCCGGTGTTTCAACCCTGATCATCAGGCAGGGATGTTAGGATGCTCTCTCATAACCACTGTCTTAATTTGCATGAACTTGTGGAATATGATTACCAATGTGAATCCATGGGATAGATTGCCCAGCGTCTGTGTGAATGGCTATTAATGAAGTCAGCAATATTGGATGATCAGTTTTGTTTATTTATTGTCACATGTGCAGAGATATAATGAAAACCTTGTTCTGCATGCTATCCATCCACTCTCCAGCCGTATCGTCCGTCACCTCCAGCAGCTGCTCCTCCACCTCTGTGCGCCGAGGTCACCAGCAAGATTCGAGTAAGGGCATGGTTACTGCCACTTGTCCAAGAAACCCAATGCCATCAACTGCCCCCGGTGCATCCCGATCACTCTTAACAATAAAACATGCCCAGTTTGTAATGCAGTTGGTTTGAAATAATTGTTTTATCCCGCACATGTCCAGCAAGACATGCTTGGCCGATACGCACCCATTGCACAGTCACCATCCCGATATTAGCACATGTCCTGTCCTTCTGTTTCTATTTGACGTAATTATTGAATTCTTTCTTCCAACAGAAATACAAACAGTATTTTCTACAGCAGATGTCACACATAGAACAGGAGATAAGTATGCAGTTAATTGATGTCCAGCGATGGGCAAAAGGCTGGAAAGACTCGGTGACAAATATTAAGAAGCTGTATATCTAGCTGACCTCCTTGGAATATGCTTTAATACTGTGCTTTGAATTGCTCAATACCTATCCATGTTTGTACTTTAGTTAGTAAATTAATAAATATATGTTTTTCTCAATTATTTAGTAACTTTATTAATTGCCCGTGAAATAGTGTCATATAGTTCCTGGAGAAAGTATTTTTCTCAAAAATGTTTTGTTCCAATTATGCATCGCACAACACTGACTTTTACAGATACAACCACAACACACTCCAGGTGAAAGGGACATTTGAGGATAGTCAGTATTACAGTCGAGGAGGTGCTGAAGGTGGATAAACCTCCGGGGCCTGCTGAGATTATTCTGAAGACACTGTGGGAAGCTCGAGAAGAAGTTGCAGGCACCCTGCCTGAAATGTACAAATGCTCATTAGATACGGGTGAGTTGCCGCAAGATTGGAGGGTGGATAATGTTGTGCCTCTATTTAAGAAGGGCTGCAAAGAAAAGTCTGGGAACTATAAACCAGTGAGCCTAACATCTGTGGTAGGTTAATGACAGGAGAGGATTCGGAGGGATATGATCTATTTGTATTGGATAGACAGGAGTTGAGTGGGGATAGTTAGCTTGGTTTTGGACGTGGGAGATTGTGTCTTACGAATTTCATTGAACTTTTTGAAGAAATAACCAGAAAGATTGACAAGGGCAAGGCCATAAACATTATCTATATGGAGGTATACACAAAATGTTGGAGTGGCTCAGCAGGTCAGGCAGCATCTCTGGAGAAAAATAATAGGTGACGCTTCAGGTGGGAAACCTTCTTCAGAATATATGGACTTCAGCAAGGCCTTGTTGCTAAGGTTCCGCATGGTAGGCTGCTCTGGAAGGCTAGATCGCATGGGATCCAGGGAGAGCTAGCTAACTGGATAGAGAATTGGCTACCTGGAAGCAAGCAGAGGGTGATGGTGGAAGGTTATCTTTTGGATTAGAGACCTGTGACTAATGTTGTACCTGAGGGATCAATGCTGGGTAATTTGCTGTTTGGGGTTTATAAGAATGATTTGGATGAGAACATACTAAGGCATGATTAGTAAGTTTGAATTTGACACATAAATGGGTGGCATCTGTTAATTCCAATTCTTAATATTAAAACTTTAGTCCATTTTCTTTAATCTTAACACCTGCAGGCTTTTAATTATTTTTTTTCTTCACTCTGAACTATTTGCTCCAAACCAGGTCTGCAAGGTCTGAAGAAGGGTTTTGACACAAAATTTCACCTATCCATGTTCTCCACAGATGCTACCTGACCCACTATGTTACTGCAGCACTCTGTGTCCTTTTCTGCTTGGAATCAAAGTTAGGTGAAACACATATCCGGAGTCACAGAAGCAAATAATGTGGAAAATGCAAAGGACAACTGAACTCTAGCAAAAAAGTGACTAGGAATTAAGAGATATAGCATAGGATCCAAGGTTACAGCAACTTGATTGAGAACCATTAATGAAAAGCAGATTTGGGATGGGGTTTAGTGTTGAGTCATAAAGTCATTGTCATTCAGCACAGAAACAGGCTCTTTGACCCAACTCATCCATAGATGTCCCATCTAAACCTGTATAGGAAGGAACTGCAGATGCTGGTTTAAACTGAAGATAGACACAAAATGCTGGATAGACACACACAACAGGACAGGCAGCATCTCTAAAGAAAAGGAGTGGATGACATTTTGGGTCGAATTCCGTCTTCAGCTGAGTTACTCCAGCATTTTGTGTCTATTCCCATCTAAACTTGTTCCATATCCCTCTATACTTTTCTTATCCACTTGAGTGATAGATTAGAGCATAGGATTGGTTAGAACTAAATATAGAGTACAGTCTTGGGGAATAAGGTGTGAACATTGAACGCAATCGAAGCCTTTAGTGCTGCCACCCAAGGAACTGACTGGTATGAAAGATAAGAATGGGATTAAGAAATGTAGAAATATATATGTATCTAGAGAGAGACAGTAGTTTTTTTTTTGAGCTGATATGTTGAACAGGTTTGATGTAGAATAAGTGATGGCACATTTTAAATTTGATCATTTTTCTTTGCGCTGTGAGCTACCTGCGGAGCGAGAACAGGAAAGGTTTATTTTGTCCTAATTTTCTTAATTGTTGTTTACACAGAATGGTGGAGAGGTCTGAGATAATCCAAAGTGTAGATAGTTGACTCACTCTGGAGACAGAATATCTTGGGTACAAATCCCACTCAGTTACACTCTAGTCTAGTCGCTGGATTAATTTTTTGTCATATACACCAGAGGGCATGAAGACAAACGTAACAATAAATAGACATAACGTAACAATAAATACAATGATGATTGCAAAACAGCAGAAAGGTGCAAGATTGCGGTGTAAAATCTGAATAGTGCAAAAGACCATTAAAGTACAATACTGGAATAACCAACTGAGGTATAGTTAAGAGTACGTGGTATCTTCTCCAGGAATGGGGTGTGACAGAGGTGATTGGTTCAGGATCTGCTGAATAACTGTAAAAGTGTGTAAAACGTTGCCTATTTCATTCGCTCCATAGATGCTGCCTCACCCGCTGAGTTTCTCGAGCATTTTTGTCTACCTTCGATTTTCCAGCATCTGCAGTTCCTTCGTAAACAAAGTGTGTATGTTGTTATTTCAAGAAAAGCAGGGATGTTATTCTTGATATCCTGCCTACTATTCACAAGTCAACCAACATCAGCTATCTGTCCATTATCATAGATACTGTAGACCCTGACCATGGGGAATTGCCTGCTATGTGTCCACTGTTGCTGCTGTGCTCCATGTGTTGGCTGCAAGCTTCTTTGACCTAGGTACGTTTAAAAAACTATATATATTTTTTTTTGTCCATGTCCTGTTCGCCATTTTCAAACCTTTTTCCTAAAAGACACCTTTTTTGAACAATAGCATAACATTAGTAGATATTTCAAATTTGAAATTACATTGTATAATGCAGGAAGCACGCAGATCTGTGCAGAAGAAAAACTGTGTTCAAAGGTCAATAGTATAAATATTTCTAACGTGGCTTGCTCCTTGCAGTCAGTTTTTTTCTACATGGAACAGATCCTTGATATAATACAGGCAGCCAACCAGTGGCTCCGAGTTTGTGGGAATAGTAGTTTCCTCTGGATATTTCAGACTACTGGGCTAGTTTAGTTTAGTAGTGTAGTTTATTGTCATGTGTACCGAGGTACAGTGAAAAACCTTTTGTTGCGTGCTATCCAATCAGCGGAAAGAATGTACATGATTACAATCAAGTTATCCACAGCGTACGATACAGGATAAAGGGAACAACGTTTAATGCAAGATAAAGTCCAATAAAGTCAAGTTAAATATAGTCCAAGGGTCTCCACTGAGGTTGATGGTAGGTCAGGGGCAGGAGATTGCAACCTTCACGTGGTTTGCCCTGTTTCGACAAATGCAATCAACCCGGCGTGCATAATCAAATAAGATCAACTTGTTCTAAGTTGTCCAACAACTTTAGGCTGTGCACGCCATACGCAAGAAGAAGAAGGACTGCTCTCTAGCTGGTGATAGGATGGTTCATTTGTCTGATAACAGCTGAGAAGAAACCGTTCTCAGTTGCAGTTGTATAGTTCTGCAGTTGTGTAGGGCTCTGGTGAGACCACATCTGGAGTATTGTGTACAGTTTTGGTCTCCTAATTTGAGGAAGGACATCCTTGTGATTGAGGCAGTGCAGCGTAAGTTCACGAGATTGATCCCTGGGATGGCGGGACTGTCATATGAGGAAAGATTGAAAAGACTAGGCTTGTATTCATTGGAGAACTAGGAGCCACAGAATAAAGGGGAGGTCATTTAAGACTGAGGTGAGAAAAAACATTTTCACCCAGAGAGTTGTGAATTTATGGAATTCCCTGCCACAGAGGGCAGTGGAGGCCAAATCACTGGATGGATTTAAGAGAGAGTTAGATAGAGCTCTAGGGGCTAGTGGAGACAAGGAATATGGGGAGAAGGCAGGGACGGGTTATTGATAGGGGACGATCAGCCATGATCACAATGAATGGCGGTGTTGGCTCGACGGCATCCCCCTGCACCTATTTTCTATGTTTCTATCTATGTTTCTATGTCCCTGAATTTTGAGGAATGCATTTTCACACTTCTTGTCAACATTTGCTTGTCGTACCTCATCTTTGTCTCACTATTTTTGGGCCTTGACAGTGAGGATCAGCTCGTAATTGACTCACAAAGATCATCAACGCCCAACACCATTTCACGCTCGCAGATAAGCATGCACATTTCAGTAAAAATCATCGGGTTGTGACCAGGAACAGCTCCTCCTTGATTGAAGGACCATTGAGAGTAATTGTAAACACAAAACCTGTATTTCTAGGACACTTGCGTGCAGATGGTAACTGTACTGTTACTGGACTGGTAAGTTACAGTTTCGATGTAATGATTTAAAAGCATAGATTCCACGCTAGTCCCGCATCTGGAGAGTTTAAATTGAATTTAAATAGATCCAAACGTAGGCAACTGCTAGGATTTCTGTTAAATCCAGTTGGGTTCACTTGCACCCTTAAGGAAAGGAAGTTAGCCCTCCTTGACTGGCTCCTGTGTGAATTGAATTAAATACTTTATTGTCACAGTAAAATTATTTGCTTGCATACCGTGCCAAGGTATGCAAATAGTCACTCACAAAGGGTGATTACAAAGTTACAAATTCACCCCCCCCTCCCCCGAGCCAGTCCCCCTTGTCCCCTCCGCCCCCCCCGCTCCCCCCCCCCCTCCTCCCCCCCCCCCCTTCATTGTTCATCGTTCACTTCTCTGAGGGTCTCCACCGTGTCGTGCTGGAGAAGCTGGCGTGTGCCTGAGATCCTGAGATAATAGACAATAGACAATAGGTGCAGGAGTAGGCCATTTGGCCCTTCGAGCCAGCACCGCCATTCAATGTGATCATGACTGATCACATGACTCATCCCCAATCATTACCCCGTTCCTGCCTTCTCGCCATATCCCCTGACTCTGCTATTTTTAAGAGCCCTATCTAGTTCTCTCTTGAAAGTATCCACAGAATCTGCCTCCACCGCCCTCTGAGGCAGAGAATTCCACAGACTCACCACTCTCTGTGAGAAAAAGTGTTTCCTCATCTCCGTTCTAAATGGCTTACTCCTTATTCTTAAACTGTGGCCTCTGGTTCTGGACTCCCCCAACATCGGGAACATGTTTCCTGCCTCTAGCGTGTCCAAGTGCTTAACAATCTTATATGTTTCAATGAGATATCCTCTCATCCTTCTAAACTCCAGAGTGTACAGCCCATCTGCTCCATTCTCTCAGCATATGACAGTACTGCCATCCCCTTGTAAACCTACGCTGCACTCCCTCAATAGCAAGAATGTCCTTCCTCAAATTAGGGGACCAAAACTGCACACAATACTCCACGTGTGGTCTCACTGGGTCACTGTACAAGTGCAGAAGGACCTCTTTGCTCCAATATTCGATTCCTCTTGTTATAAAGGCCAACATGCCATTCGCTTTCTTCACTGCCTGCTGTAACTGCATGCTTATTTTCATAGACTGATGTACAAGGACCCCCAGATCCCGTTGTACTTCCGCTTTTCCCAACTGACGCCATTTAGATAGTAATCTGCCTTCCTGTTTTTGCTACCAAAGTGGATAACCTCACATTTATCCGCATTAAACCTCATCTGCCATGCATCTGCCCACTCCCCCAACCTGTCCAAGTCACCCTGCATTCTCATAGCATCCTCCTCACAGTTCACACTGCCAGTCAGCTTTGTGTCATCTGCAAATTTGCTAATGTTACTTTGAATCCCTTCATCCAAATCATTGATGTATATAGTAAATTGCTGCGGTCCCAGCACCGAGCCTTGCGTTACCTCACTAGTCACTGCCTGCCATTCTGAAAGGGACCTGTTAATCCCTACTCTTTGTTTCGTGTCTGCTAACCACTTCTCTATCCATGTCAGCACTCTACCCCCAATACCATGTGCCCTAATTTTGCACACCAATCTCCTAAATGTGTCCTAAAAATGTGAGATCTAAACCCTCTGGAGCTGTGGTCCTGGCAGGGTCACCCTCAGCGGGCAGGTTGATGGGGAGGTTCCAGACAGAGCACGGACCGAGAAGAAGACCTCAGTGGTGGAACACGTGGAGAGTGGAGGCTGGCCAACTGGTGGAGCAACCCACCGGCTGAAAAGGCGGAAGAAGGCTGCAGCAGATGGGGACTCCCAACCGTGGTGGAGTCCTTGCCGTTGGACCTGGGTCTGTCTCTGTCAAGGGCAGTGTGGTGTCTGTCCGTGCACCAGTTAAAATATATCAAACACAGGCGTCCACATGGAGAGCATCACACCTACACATGCCTGTGAAGGTCCCATCCTCCTGTGGTGATTTCAGACCCACAGCAGTGTTGACTATTCTCTGGAATGCCCAGAAAGCTGCTCTGTTCATGGGGTAATTAGAGAGAGGTATTAAATGCAGGTAAGTCACAAAATGCTGGAATAACTCAGCGGGTCAGGCAGCATCCCAGGAGAACATGGATAGGTGACATTTCGGGTCGGGACCCTTCTTCAAACCGATTGTTTGGGGGGGGGGGGGGGAGGGGAGCTTGGTAAACTGGCCCTGCAGTTCCTTGTTTTTGCTGATAAATGCAGGTAATGTTCAACAGAAAACACTCAAGGTGACTCCAATCCTGGTGCATCCAGGTTAAGATGCACTATCATTCTAATATAGAAAGATTTCAGCAGAGTTGAGTTTAAAGTTTCTGCTCGGTATGGTTCAGCAACATGGGCGGTGAGAGTTAAACCAAAATCACATGCTGATTCACCTTGTTGCAGAGCGACCTTTGGTTTTATTTCCCTGGCTCCCCGTGGCACCTATTCCCTGGAGGAGTTCATTACTGAGGTCGTCCCAAAAAGATCCCTGGTGTGCAGTTAGCTGCAAGCCTGAAAAAGCAACACTAATTCCCCCTCTCGCCAACCGCCTCCTCCTAGCGTGGTGCAGCTACAGTCTTTGGTTGCCATGGTGACGGCCGGCTAAAAGGGTTGTGACACATTTCCATGTCACCACCTGACGAGATGCAAACGGCAAGTTGAACAAAGCAACATCAAGGCCCCCGACTACTCCTGGAGGTTTCCGAGCAATATCTGACAGAAGGAATAAATTACCAAGAACTCTCTTTACATTTGACCTATGGTTCAGTTTGATTGAAGACATCTTGATTACATCCAAGTCCTGCCCAGCGTGCAGCTTTCAGTCATGGGAAGCAGAGGGTGGAAGGCAGATAAGGTCTTTGGTTAACAAGGTTAAACAAAAAAAAATCCAAAGATTGTTAATTCCTGACGTGATAGGAACCATATGTGTTTATACTGCAAGCAGAAAACTATCATTGCTTTTAAGCCAATGTTTGTGGAAACAAATTTCTCAGAGCCCATCGACTGAAACGGGTCTGGATTTTGCTCTTCTTTGGTTCCCCGTGGCAGCGAGACTGGCACAGATAGTTGTCAGCTGGGATCTCGTTCCTGAGACAGGTCGTAGGGTCAAGTCCCATCTCAGAAATATGAGCACTATACCTGGGAGTCTGATGAAAGGCTATCAACATGAGGCATGAGTTTCACTCTCACATCAACATAGATATTGTCTGCTGTGTGGGTACTTATAATATTTTCTGTTTCTGCTTGACCTTTCCACGATCCCCATGGCATTTTGCTATTGCACAGTCGAGGTTTCTCATGCGAAACCCAAAGTGCTGGAGGAAGTCTGCGGGTCAGGAGGTTTGTGTGGAGGGAATGGACAGACAACATTACAAATCTGGAGTCTTCTTCAGCCGGATTGTCCTGAGTGGATAAGTCTGAATAACAGACACGACCCAAAACATTGTCAGTCCATTCCCTCCACGGATGCTGCCTGACCCGCTGACTTCCTCCAGCACTCTGTGTATGATCAGGATTCCATTCTCTGCAGTCTCTTGTGTCTTCATTTTAAAACTGAACACAGTCCAATCTTACTCAAATAATTTGATTGGATCCAGCCACAGGTGGAAGCCACCTCCAAAGGTGGATCCGAAATTAAACATCAATATGTTTTCATGTTAGAACACTGACAGACTTAATGCATTTTTAACCCAGAGCAGAGTACTGGAATTTCCAGTATCCTGCGAGATGAATAATGTATAGAATTTGCAACGAGCAGGACTGCGCTGGAGGCACTGTCACGCAGTTATTTAATCTTTTCTTGGAGAAGTGATCCACATTTTTTTGGCTATCTGGATTGCCAGAGGTTTTAATAAACTTTGGGTGTAAGATCAAATGCTTGAGCCTTCAGTGCCTGCCAGTTTCAAATTCCCTTCGAGGATTCTGGAGAATGTTGGCAATTTGGGGGCATTTTAGTATCTTTTCCCACACCAAGCTCACTGTTTTTCACAAAAAATGTACACTTGTAATTTTAATAAGTTTCTCTGAGACTTTTTCCCCCCAATTGGCAGCTGATAGTTTCCTCCAATTTTGATTTTTTGCAATTCTCTGATTTCTTTTAATCCAGCCATTCCCAGTACTAGGCTTTGGAGTTCTGTCCGGTACTCTGCACTGCAACTTCTCACCAAAGGTTATTTGGCAGCAACTCTCAGACTCGCTACTAGCATCTAGAAGGACAAGGGCAGCATCTATACGAGGAACACCCATATCCAGCCCACACACCATCATTGGCTGGGTGTGTCCTGCCAGTAATGCCTAACTAAGAGCACTGCCAGAGCTCTTTCTCCACAGGGTCAGCAGGGGAGTGTTGCAGAGCAAAGGGATCTAGGAGTGCAGGTACATAGTTCCTTGAAAGTGGCCTTACAAATGCATAGAATGGTCAAGAAGACTTTTGGTACATTGGCCTTCATCTGTCAGGGTATTGAGTATGGAATTTAGGATGTTATGTTACAGTTGTACAAGACATTAGTGAGGCCGCATTTGGAGTATTGTATTCCGTTTTAGACATCCTGCTATAATAAGGATGTTGTTAAACTGGAATGTGTGCGGAGAAGATTCACGAGGATGTTGCAATGGTCTTGAGGGTCCTGAGCTATAGGGAGAGGTTGGGCAAGCTGGGACTTTATTCCTTGGAGCGCAGGAGAATGAGGGATGATTTTATAGAGATGTATCAAATCATGATGGGAATAGATTGGGTAAATGCATTGAGTCTTTTACCCAGAATAGGAGAACCAAGAACCAGAGTGCAGATTTTTAAGGCGAGAGGGGATAGATGTTATAGGAACCTGAGGAGAAACTTTTTTACACAGAGGATGGTGGGTATATGTAATGAGCTGTCAGAGGAAGTTGTTGAGGCAGGTACTATAACAACATTTATAAGATTATATGACATTTTGACAGATAGATGGATAGGAAAAGTTTAGAGGGATATATGCGAAACGCGGGCAGATGGGACTAGGTGTAGATGGGGCATCCTGGTCAGTGTGGGCAAGTTGGGCCGAAAAGGCCTGTTTCCAAATTGTATGACTCTTTGAACCCTCATGGCCATATGGGTGGCAATAATGCTATGTGTAAAGAGAAAGGGAAGAGCTAACACTACTGGGTCTAACACTAGGAATAATGTGCGATCAAGGCAAGAATGTGATAATAGTTTTACATATTTTTTTGTCCGGAAGAGAAATATGGGACTTGGGGTTGGGAGATGAGCAAACAAACAGAGGAGGGGAAAAGAATGGTGTGTCTGAGGTGGTAGAAGATAGTGGCAGAAATTGGGTGGGAGCAGGGGAAAGAGAGGTGGGGTAGGGGGTTAATACTGGAAACTGGAAGACTCAATGTTGATAGTGTGGGTTGTAAGATAGCTAAGAGGAATATGAGCTGTTCTTCTAGTTTCCAGGTGAACTCGTTTGCATGTGGGGATGGTTTTGCATCAGTATTCCTCACTACTCTCTTCAACTTTTAACTGCTTGCATCCTTACACCATGAACATTGTTCAATGTCCAAGGCACAGATTCCCCCCCCCCCCCCCCCCCCCCCCCCGCCCACCACACCTACCTTGTGCCAATCTGAGAATCAGCGTGCCAAAAAGACGCATGATATTTGCTGACCAGTCAGTGACCCGATCAAAATAATAAAACCTTGAGTTAAAAAAAATATCCAATAGGATTAGTAACTCACCAAAGAGTGAGACAGGAGCCTGCCATGGTCACTGGAGAATTTAAATCATTTGACTAAATTTGACTGGAACAGCATCTTCCCCGACCTCATCATGGACAGGAGAGGTTTTTCTCTGGAATTGTTCTGCTACAATGCTGAGAAACTATATTCTGGACTCTATTCTGGTATTTTTCCATTCGCTTTGCCTGTTGTACTTGTGTTTGACTTGGCTGCGTTCATGTATAGTAGTATTTGATTCGGTTGGATAGCACGCAAACAAAAGCTTGTCACACCGTCTTGGTACTCGTGGCAATAATAAACCCAAACCTATATCAAACCAAACCAAACAAAAGGTGGCACCATGACTAAATCGTGACTGTGTCGTTAAAACCAAATCTGGTTCAGTAATGTTCTCTGGGGCAGGAAAGCTGTCACATTAAGCTGATTTGATCATAATGTGACTCCACCTTCAGAAATGTCTTTGCCAGCCACCCAGATCCAGGGCAGCTAGATGCCCAGGGTGACAAATGCCCGTCTTAACAGTCACACCCACATCCAGAGGCTAAATAACAAAAAATGACAATGCTTTTTACCCACTCCACTCATTTCAGTGGAAACCCTCTCAACAAAATATGCCTCAAGTGCCTATTTGAAATCCCATCCATCATTATTCAGTAACCATGGAAATAAGACACTTGCTATGATCTAATGCAATTACATTCTATGCTTCCTGTTTTACCAAGCAATACACAGAATGATGAAGCTCCACAGCCTTACATTGGGAGCACCAGGATTGGGATCACATCCTTGGGACACATTAGCCATGCAATTAGCCACATCTATTTTCTGAATTGGCTACAGAAGGCTGATTGATAATGGGCTGGTTTAGACTAATCCAATGCTGCCTGCGATGCCTTCCATTGTCTTAATAGTTCCTGGCACTCATTGTTTGCCCTAATATGAAGCCTGAGCGTCTTGACTTGATACGTCACCCATTCCTTCTCTCCAGAGATGCTGCTTGTCCCGCTGAGTTACTCGGCATTTAGTGTCAATCTTTGGTTTAAACCAGCATCCGCAGTTCCTTCCCACACATGAAGAATGATGATTGGCCTTGGAGGCAATACATCTTTGGGCAGAATATGGTTGAATGAGAGAAAGACTACATGTACTCAAGTGAGAGAAGAGCTCCTGGTATAGAACTAAGTCACACTTCCAGGGCTATTTCAATGCCCATGAGAGCCCCAAATTAATTTATTAGAGAGGGTCAGAGGATTAGATTACATCTATGAACCGTGTTCATGCAAAGAGAGCAAACAACGTTACATGGATTGAAATGTTTATTTTAAGGATTAAAAGGAGGGGGGGTGCATTACCATGTACGGGCAATGAATGCATGGGTTTGACACTTCCCCTCCCCACGGGAAAACCGTGACGCTTTTGTACGGCGTCAACCAACGTGGGATTATTTTGTATTGTTGAAACGAAAGAGGAGCGAGAGAAGGGAGATTATGTGATGGTCGGAGGGGTTGAGACGGGGGAGAAGGAGAAGGAGAAGGTTCCTCGTACGAGTCTAACCTGAAGCGGAGGGTACAGAATTATTCGAATGTGAGTGAGCGGTGAAACATTAAAGGAAGCGCTTCTGTCCCTGATCCGCCGACAACCTGCGAGAGAGGGGGAGATAACAAGGGGGGAACCTTTGCTCAAACTGCTACTCGTTTGTACAACAGATTATCATTCCTTTGGATTTCTCTCTCAGATGGAATATCTAAAATGAATCCGTTTATTTGCTCATCCATTTTTAATCGCCTCCTCGTTTTGATGGTTTCCCAAATTGTTCCCGAAGGCTGGATTTCTCCTCGGTTGTCAAACTGAAATTGTGGGTTTATTTCGCTGCTCTTAAAGTGACCGTGCACTCGCCGGAGGTAGCCCGTGGATTTAACGCCGTGGATGCTCGCTTCATTCCTGCGATAGAAGCGAGTCCACCCGGGATGGGACGGGCCGGGAAGACCGTCTAGACCCACCCCATCGGCCCATCGGCCCATCGGCCCCCAACACAACCCGTAGCTTCGCGTCGCCCGGCGCCGGGGAGACTGAGGGCAGTACCGAGGACCCTGGGGAGACTATGGTTCGGAGATGATGAGGTGGAATGCCCAGGTAAGGAGTTTCCCAGTTCCCGCTGCATGCAGGAGCTGCACATTACGACCATATTGGCGGGGGGTTGTGTTTACACTTGAATGTGCTATGCCTTTCGTGTGAGTTTCCTTTTAATGCTTCCAAAATGAATTTGTGTTATTATTATTAATATGCAGATGGTAGAAATATGTATATATGCACACCATATGCATATTAATTATAATACACGCATACACATTAATATATATATAATTGTGTGTGTGTGTGTGTATCTATATATACACACACACACACACACACACATACACACATATAATTATATATATATATATATATATATATATATTAGTATAATATATATATTAGTATTATATAATATATATAATACATATTTTGCAAATAGATGGATGCACACGAGCTAAAGACTCGAGTGTTTTGTTTCTCCACGATGTGCGGTCAGTGACAACCCCCCGGGGCTGGTTTTCGGTCCCGTGTCTGTCGTGCATGAAGAGCGAGGTCAAGGCTGGGTGTTTGCTGCTCGGCGGCGCCGCTCCGTGTCGTGCCGCCAGCTTCTGCATGATGTCATGTCAGTGAGCACAATAGCGGCCGTTTCATTTGCAAAGCACCGGCTGTTTTTAACAACTCGAGAGTCACGGCCGCAACTGGTCCTTGTGTGGCAGCGGGTGGGTGTTGGTCCGGTGGGGAGTTTGTCCACACTCTGGACAGGCCGGGCAGCGGCACTGGCTGTGGTGGAGCTGCCGCCTCACAGCGCCGGAGACCTGGGTTCGATCCTGATCTCGGAGCTTGTCTGTGTGGAGTTTGTACTTTTCCGGGTGGGTTCTTCCCCCGTCCCAAAGATGCAGGGGGTTATACATTCATTGGTTCTGCAAAGCTGCCTGAATGGATTCGGAATGGAATGGATTAACACAGAACTAATGTGATGGGTGATCGATGGTCGGCAGACACTCAATGGGACCTTCCTGTTTCCATACTGTATCTCTAAACAAAACTGTTTACATAATGTAAACTGTGACGCTGGGCGTTTAGCCCCATTGGTCCTTCTGCAATCAAATCATACCATACAATACTTGACTAGAGTACGGTGTGATCGATACTGTACCAATCACATTCTCTGCACTCTAGGGATGAAGGCATTTATTCTGAATTTCTTATAACCATGTAACCATATAACAATTACAGCACGGAAACAGGCCCTCTCGGCCCTTCCAGTCCGTGCCGACCATTTGTTTTCCCCTGGTCCCATCTACCTGCACTCAGACCATACCCCTCCATTCCCTTCACGTCCATATACCTATCCACTTTACTTTTAAATGTTAAAATCGATCCTGCCTCCACCACTTCTGCTGGAAGCTCATTCCACACAGCTGAGTAAAGAAGTTCCCCCTCACGTTACCCCTAAACCTTCTGTCCCTTATTTCTCATGTCATGCCCTCTTGTTTGAATCTTCCCTACCCTCAATGGGAAAAACGTATCCACGTCAACTCTTGTTTTATTGTATTGACATTCTTTTGTATTGACATTTTCTGGCACTTTCTGGTCAAAGCTATTTTACTTTCAAAAAGAGTGTAACCTAACTTTCTAGCCATGTGCAATGAGTGCCTTGTTGTTATCTATGTGGCAATTCACTCGCCATGAATCTGGTTACTCTGCAAGTTCATTTCTTCAAGGGCCTTCTCTGTGTCGTCAGCCCAGAAAATGTGCTGCTGTCCAAATTGTAAAGATTAAATATAAATGAAAGTGGGCCCAGCCCCAATACTGTGGACTACTTTTCCACCATCTGCATAGTTGGCCCTTCCACTTAAGGGCTTGTCCCACGATGCGAGTTTACCCAAGACCTCTCCCGAGTTTAAAAAAAAAATCAAACTGGTGGTATTCTACGAACTCCTATGACCTTCCACAAGTATGTTCACAAGCTCCTACGAGTAAAAAGTAACCTTTTTTTTCATCACCGGTATTTTTTTTACTCGTGGACATTTTTCACAGCGTTGAAAAAACTTCACGAGTAAAACAATACCTGTGATGAAAAAAATCGTTATTTTAGCTCGCGAACATACTCGTGGAAGGTCGTAGGAGTTCGTAGTTTTTTAAACTCGGGAGAGCTCTTGGGTAAACTCACATCGTGGTACAGGGCCTTCACTTTCTGCTTTGTCTTAACCTATCTTTTTTGCTTTCTCTGTCCTTTTAGAAATTCCACGTGTAATTTAGCAGTTTGTTTTTATGCTTGTGATGGGCTGCATGTGAGATTTTCCATTGCATCTCTACCTTATTTTGTGTATATGACAATAAACTCAACTTGCTTGTTCCCTGCTCTGACCTTCAGGAGATTATCTGGCATCGTATCAAATATTTTTTAACTCCATATTAATTTCATCATCTGACATCTTTTGTCTGCTCCCTCTGTGAGAAAAAATTAACAAGGTTGAACAAACAAGTCTTTCCATTTTGAAATCCACATTAACTATTCAATGCTGTTCTAGTAAGGAGACCTTTGTTGTTAAGGTGATAGGTCCACCTTACGTTTGGTATTTTATCTCCTTCTTAAATATCCATCTGTGTTCATTGATCCTTAATACCCACCTTTCTCCAACAATTAAAAAGATGTGTAACTTTGTATCTGTCAATTCTGATGTCAGATGCATATGCACCTAATCTGCTCTCCCGATTAAAACTGAACCTAAGTTGTTATTTCCTATTTATTAAATTTCATTGTGTGTTAAGCAAATCCCTGATTCAAATCCATTTAACTATTTGTTCTTCCTCTAACCTTTGCAGTGTTTTTCCTTTGTTCTTGATAGATCTTGGGCATGTTCATAAGGTCATAAGCGATAGGAGCAGAATTAGGCCATTCGGTCCATCACGTCTACTCTGCCATTCAATCATGGCTGATCTGTCTCTTCCTCCTAACCCCATTCTCCTGCCTTCTTCCCATAACCTATGACACAAATCAGGTGTTGACCATCAATGTTGACCATTCTTCAGTGTCCGAGGTAATCAGATATTAGCCTGGTGGACTGGCAGTTTGTTTAGGTATTTGCCATAGTTTGGGTCAAAGATCCTATAGCGGAGCAAGATAGACCACTCCTGCTAAATGCAATGGGCAACGGAGCGGAACGTGGGCCTTTTTTCCATCCATTTCAGTAACCCGACCCGACTGTAAATCCCTCTTGGCGTTGTGGGGGAACAGTTTGTGTGTGATACAGGGTTAGATTCATAATTCTGTTAAATTTTGTTGAAGATTAATATGTTAACAAATTATGATTCTGTTAATTGTCCGGTAAGCAGAGTCCAGAAGGTAAATAGAGATTTGATAAGCAAAAGGATAAAGGGTTACTGTGAGTGGATGGGAATGTGAAGTTGAGTTTACATTCAGATGAGTCAGAATCGTATTAAATGAGGGAGGAAGCTTGAGGGGGTGGGTAACCTGTTCCTAATTCATGTTATTCTGTTTATCTAGTTCAAGGACTCTTGTTACAGGTGATGTGTGAGTCATCATTGAAAGGTGTGGTGCAAGTTCCCCAAAGAATAATGAACAATAGATTAACAGAAGTAGAACAAAATGTGTAGGAAGGAACTGCAGATGCTGGTTTACTCTGAAGTAAATGCTGGTGACTCAGCGGAACAGGCAGAAAAAGGGTCTCGACCCGAAGCATCACCCAATCCTTCTATACAGAGATGCTGCCTGTTCCGCTCAGTTACTCGAGCATTTTGTGTCTATTAACAGAAGTAAGAGTTTAGGGTCTTGATGTGGACTTCATTAAGCCAAGAGCAGGCTAATGGAGATTGTTAAATAGCCCTCTCTCAGAAAGCCTGGACAATTTGCAAAAGACATGTCTGAGCACTATTGTTTAAATTAATCTTGGGGATACTTCAGCCCGATACAGGAAATCAAGCAGCCAACACTGCTGCTGTAATTCCATTGTACACAAAAGGCTGGAGGAACTCAGCGGGTGCAGCAGCATCTAAGGAGCGAAGGAGATGGGCGACGTTTCGGGTCGAGACCCTTCTTCAGACTGGTTAGGGGTCAGGGAAACGAGAAATATAGACGGTGAAAAAAACCAGTCTGAAGAAGGGTCTCGACCCGAAATGTCGCCTATCTCCTTCGCTCCTTAGATGCTGCTGCACCCGCTGAGTTTCTCCAGCCTTTTGTGTACCCTCGATTCTCCAGCATCTGCAGTTCCTTCTTTAACACTGCTGTAATTCCATTCCCTGCCTCACAGTAGGCAGTTGTGCCTTTCATGTTAAAGCAGCATTGTCAGCCCAGGGCTACCTGAGGGGCCAAGGCCTACAGTGTGAAACTGGACAAAAAGAATCAAATCTGCAGTTGGACAGGAGGCCAGGTTGTTCTTCAGCTCCTCGTGACCCCCCTCCCAACGTTTAAATGTCAGATTGAGCGGACTATTCACACCCCTAGCACAGAAAGTGACCAGCACATCATGTCATTGCCTGGACATATAACCGCTCTAGACCCACCCCCCATTTAAAATTATTGAATGGTGCTATGAATTTGACTATAAAGGAGGCATCACTGATTGTATCACGAAGGGTCTCGACCCGAAACGTCACCTTTTCCTTTGCTCCATAGATGCTGCCTCACCCGCTGAGTTTCTCCAGCATTTTTATCTACCATCACTGATTGTAAAGGTACTTTTGGGTGATTCGAGGAGGCGAAAGATGCTATAACAATACAAACCAATTCCCAGTACATAATGATGTACAGTGGTCACTCTGATATAGTGAGATAATGACATTGTTCAATTAGTTCTCCTTTGCCTTATTTAGCAGCAGGAACTGCCACACAATGCTTCCTGAAAGAGGAAGCGTGGCTGCCATGTGTTTCCCACATCAGCTGGACGTCTTGATATCCTTCGGCCTCTCACAGCGACAGACACCGGGTACGATCTTGGCCTCATGATCGCACATTCTCCCTGTGACCGCATGGGTTTCCCGTTTCCTCTCACATCCTAAAGACGTGTGGATTTATACGTGAATTGGTCCCTGTAAAATGCCCCTAGTGTGTAGGGAAAAGATGCAAAATTAGGATAACGTAGAATAAGTGACAGATGGTCAGCATGCACTCAGTGGGCCAAAGAGCCTGTTTCCATGCTGTATCTTTCAATTCAATCAATTCTGTTATTTGAAGGAGACAAAAATGCTGGAGAAACTCAGCGTCGATGGAGCAAAGGAAATAGGCGACGTTTCGGGCCAAAACCCCTTCTTCAGACTGTTATTTGTTACTTGCCTTCTTTCGGGAGACCTCTGCTGCTTTCTGAGTGGTGTCCAGCTGTGGGTTCAGGGCAGTCACTTGGCAATGCTGAGCGTACAATTTACCAACAATCTCCAGCTCATCCTTTTCACTGCTTATCAGGAGGTTCTTCCTTTGTTACCTCTAGTTTTGAGGTTCTTCTTCGCCAGAAATTTCTGCTTAATTTTGGAAGGTCTCAAGCTTCTTCATCAATCTCCTTGCCAGCTTACCCCACTCCGAGTCAATTAAAAAAAAACTTACCAAGGGTATTGCTGTTTATAGTAGCTTCAAAGTTTATGGTGGCCCTAGTCCTTGATGTTGAGTGGCAAATCTTTTATTTTTCTAAAGTAAAATGGACAGCATAGTGACACAACCCATGGAGCTACCTCACGGCTCCAATGGCCTAGGCTCATTCATGACCTCCAACATTGTCTATGTGGAGTTTGCATGTTGTGTCCACATGGGTTTCCTCCACATCCCAAGATGTGGGGCTTTGGGTACATTGATCTGTCACTGTGCGTTGCCTATTACGAGTTATCAAATGTAATGCAGTTGATGAGAAAATGGGATAAAATGGGACTTGTTTCGGATTAGTGTAAATAGACGGTTAATGATCAGTGCAAAGAGCCGCCTTGTGTTGCGTGACCCCGTGACTATCTCTATGAGGAAGAGGCACTGGAATAGGCTCACTGACATCATGTTACTGCTTAATTACAGTTTGCCAGCTTGGAGCAGATTCAAACGGGTTCCTATTGTCTTAAAAGGTGCAATTTAAGGAGCACATCTGTTGTTCGTGGTGTGTTTTGATAATGAGATGAAACATGCCAGCTTCCAACTGGTGCATCAACAGTTGTTAGTTGCAGTCACTGATAGCGATTGGAGGTGAGAATGGAAAGATGTAATGGGAACCTGATGGGCAACTTTTCGGAGTGGTGAGTTTATTAAACTAGCTGCCAGGGGGAGTAATTGAGGCAGATACAAGAACAACATTTAAAAATACTATTGGACGGGTATCAAAGGTTCAAAAGTATATGAGGCAAATGGGCATCTTGGTGAGCATGAACGAGTTGCGCTGAAGGGCCTGTTTCGTATGATTCTTTGACTCATTCCCAAGAAAATCAACATGTTAATTGTGAGCAGGAAGCTTTAGTACCTGCTGTCAACTGCTGGCCAAAGAACCATGGGGTGATGGTGGGGATTTTTATCTGGTATCGCATCGTATCAGCTGGAACTGAGTGAGGCTCCCTTGCAACCTTCCATTCCGATAAGGTCAAGGACAGTCCTGCTGGTGGGAATGCGCCAGAGGAGTCTTATCACCGGAACATCACCAGGGGCTCAGCAGCAAGGAAAGTTGCTAGGGTGGAGAGGCGACAGGTTCCTGGGGACGTACAACCTCCCAGGAACGTCACGGAAGGTGTCGGCAGTTCACAGGAGTGCCACTGGGTGGGGGTAAGGGTCAGCAAGATCCTGTCAACACCGCCAATAGGTCACTATTATTGGGTGGCGACAGAATCCTGGATTACAGATGGAGGCTGCGGGAAGTCCATCTGAAGAAGAATTTAATTTGAGGAAGGACATTCTTGCTATTGAGGGAGTGCAGCGTAGGTTTACAGGGTTAATTCCCGGGATGGCGGGACAGTCACATGCTGAGAGAATATGCATATTCTCTCAGCATACACACTGGAGTTTAGAAGGATGAGGGGGGGAATCTCATTGAAACATATAAGATTGTTAAGGGTTTGGACACGCTAGAGGCAGGAAATATGTTCCAGATGTTGGGGGAGCCCAGAACCAGGGGCCATAGTTTAAGAATAAGGAGCAAGTCATTTAGAACGGAGATGAGGAAACACTTTTTCTCACAGAGAGTGGTGAGTCTGTGGAATTCTCTGCCTCAGAGGGCGGTGGAGACCGGTTCTCTGGATGCTTTCAAGAGAGAGCTAGATGGGGCTCTTAAAAATAGCGGAGTCAGGGGGTATGGGGAGAAGGCAGGAACGGGGTACTGATTGGGGATGATCAGCCATGATCACATTGAATGGCGGTGCTGGCTCGAAGGGCCAAATGGCCTACTCCTGCACCTATTGTGTACTGTCTAATCTGGCAAAAAGAAACCAAGCAATCGATTGAAATTCTCAGTCTCCTTCTCCCAGGAAAAACGCATATTGTGCGTTTTTCCTGGGAGAAGGAGACTGAGAATTTCAGTCGATGCAACGGTCAACCACAAGGACTTTCACTGCATATGTTGTCGATCCAAAACCCTGTCCACCAATGACCCCAGGATCTGCAGCTCCCGATCCCGATCTCTGGCTCCTCGAAGCCAGAACCTGTTGCCTTTAATTCTGGCCTCTTCCTTCTCCAACCACCCCCATCATCACCAATCTCCGCCTCCTTCCCCCACTTCTGAAGGCCTGTCCATACTCGGCCGTCTTCCTCCCAACCCCTCACGTGGTGAAAAATTAGTAATCGACTGTCCAAGAATGTTGTGCATTGAATAGCTCTGTAATGCCCCTGTCCCACTTGGGAAACTTGAACGGAAACCTCTGGAGACTTTGTGCCCCACCAAAGATTTCCGTGCGGTTCCCGGAGGTTTTTGGCAGTTTCGACCATTAGGGAGACTGATGAAAACCTCCGGGAATCGCACATGGAAACCTTGGGTGGGACGCAAAGTCTCGAGAGGTTTCCGTTCGGGTTTCCTAAGTGGGACAGGGGCAGTACAGTAGACAATCACAACATTCCTAATTGGAACGGATCCAAAATCTATAATATCTGTATCTGCATTCCACTGGACTAAGTGAAGAGCTAATCGCCATTCAGTGTATTGTGGGCTCCATGATGTAACATATGCTTATTATAATACATATATTCTTATTATAATACATTATAATACTGTGTTTAACACGCAGTAACATGTGTTTTTATTATGTTGTGCTCACTGTTTATTACTTGCCCCATGTAAACACAATAAATGTTTCGTAACATTTGCGTGCACTATTTTACAAAATGGCACGGGCCACACACACTGTAGAGTCTATACTTGCTTTTGGAACAATCCCATTTCCGTGAAACGTTCTTCACTTTTACAAGCACCTCCACACCCAACCCCCTGCCGATTCTCCTGCCAGCCCCCTCCAATGTGGTTGATGCATTCTGGTCAGTGGATTAATTGGTTAATGAATCAACACCAACCAATTAATCCACTGACCAGAATGCATTTAGGATGTGGGAGGAAACCAGGTCAACTGGAGGAAACGTAGAAGCACCAGGAGAATGTGTAAACCGGAGGTCAGGAACAAGCCGAGCATTATTTATAATGTTTTACAAACTGTATTGAGAACAGCACCGCCAAAGGCTGATACAGATTAGTGTCTGTAAACCAGGCATGTCAGAATAACAGGAAATGCTGGAGACACTCAGTGGGTCAAGCAGCAATGTGGAAAGAAAAACCGAGTTAATGATTGTGGTTGAAGATGCTTCCCCTGATGCGATGGTCAATTCCCTCTCTTCCTGCATATGCTGCTTGATTAGCTGAGTGTATCCAACATTTTATGTTTTTGGTCAGCTTTACAGCGCCTGCAGTTTTTATGTCTGAATAAGCACTCCCAGATTTGTGAAGATCTGCTTGTAAAGTTCTGCATTATTCCGCTAAACACATGTTATTTCAAGCAGCCGCCATGAAACAGACGTCCCGAGGTCCCACCTCCCTGACACGCATAGTTGCTGAGCATGTCGGCCTCGTCCTGTCAGGACACATCTGTGTCGGAGTCATGCATGCGTGCTCTTGCGGTTTAAATCGGCACCAAATGCTGCTGTGTTCCAGCCCTGGTATCTGTGCTCTTTAATTCTATGGTAATCCAACCATTCAGCCTCTCCCAACCCAATAGCATTCCCAGATCATGCTCTCTTCCATTCTGGCTTATTGTGTGTCCTCGCCTGTCAACACTTGGAATTCCTTCCCCAAACTTTTCTTCTCCAAAGCGTTTCTCAGAACCAATGCTGTGGTCATGTGACATAGTTATCCTGTGAAATATCATAAAGTCTGAGTCATATTGCATGTAAACAGGCCCTTCAGCCCAACTTTCCCATGCTAACCAACATGCCCCATCTACACTAGTTCCACCTGCCTGCGTTTGGCCCAAATCCCGCTAAATCTATCCTATGCATGTATCTGTCCAAATGTTTTTTAAATGTTGTGATAATACCTGTCTCAACTACCTCCCCCAGCAGCTCATTCCATCTCCAACTCTCTTTAGGGAGTTAGATTTAGCTCTTGGGGCTAAGGGAATCAAGGGATATTGGGATGGGGGGGGGGGGGGAGGGAAGGCAGAACGGGGTACTGATTTTGGATGATCAGCCATGATCACATTGAATGGCGGTGCTGGCTCGAAGGGCCGAATGGTCTACTCCTGCACCTATTTTCTCTGTTTCTATATTCCTTCCGTCTTGGGACATGTTATAAAGGTGCTAGATAAACGTAAGTTTTGGCCCAAAGCTGGAGAGTGTTGCAGACTCTGAACCTTGTGTCTGCGCGTGTACAATATTGAGCAGCTGGAATGCCTTGCAGTTCCTTACACAACCCGTCCAGCCACGTCTCCCAGAAACGCCTTGGGCTGTTCTATGTAAACTGAGCTGCTTTGTGGTACGATGATTGTCGGAGCCAAGTGTCCTGAGCTTCGGTGCAGCACCTTCAGCGTTGACAGTACAAACCATCGTCTTCTAATTCCCTACCCTGCAT
Source organism: Okamejei kenojei (assembly GCA_035221665.1). Taxonomy (NCBI): domain Eukaryota; kingdom Metazoa; phylum Chordata; class Chondrichthyes; order Rajiformes; family Rajidae; genus Okamejei; species Okamejei kenojei. The sequence continues at coordinate 18,803,616 of CM069163.1, forward strand.
TGTGCAATGAAAGCAACCATGGTGCATGTTTCTCCCCTGAATTTTCCCGTTGCTATGTTGAAATCAAACCATGTTTCACCAGCCTCTGCTTCAACTTGCCCTTCCTTGGAACTCAGCTACTCATCAGCTCAAAGATTTTTCCTCCCATCTGAAAGGTTTTGAAATGCAAGCGGGGTGTTGCCGAGCAGCTGTGTTTACTCCACTGTGGTTTTGTTCAGAGCAGCTCGCCTTCTGCCCACTAGATGGAGTTATTGACTCAATCCCAAACCAGCAAATGTCGACAAAAATGCTGGAGAAACTCAGCGGGTGAGGCAGCATCTACGGAGCGAAGGAATAGGCGACGTTTCGGGTCGAGACCCATCTTCAAACTAATGTGGGGGTGGGGGCGGGAAGAAAAAAGGAAGAGGTGGAGACAGTAGGCTGTGGGAGAGCTGGGCAGGGGAAGGCGGGAGAGAGCAAGGACTACCTGAAATTGGAGATGTCAATGATCATACCGTTGGAGTGTAAACTACCCAAGCGAAATATGAGGTGCTCTTCCTCAAATTTGCAGTCGGACTCAATCTGGCCATGGAGGAGGCTCAGGACAGAAAGGTCGGATTCGGAATGGGAGGGGGAGTTGAAGTGCTGAGCCACCAGGAGATCAATGCGAACTGGTTAATGCGGAGGTGTTGGGCGAAGCGACTGCCGAGCCTGCGCTTGGTCTCACCGATGCAGAGCAGTTGACGCCTAGAGCAGCGGATGCAATAGATGAGGTTGGAGGAGGTGCAGGTGAACCTCTGCCTCACCTGGAAAGGCTGCTTGGGTCCTTGGATGGAGTTGAGGGGGGGAGGTAAAGCGACAAGTGTAGCATTTCCTGCGGTTGCAAGGGAAAGTGCCAGAGGGGAGAGGGTGGTTTGGGTGGGAAGGGACGAATTGACCAAGGAGTTACAGAGGGAGCGGTCTCTGCGGAACCACTGCTCCACTGCCAAACCAGCAAATCGCAGGCTATACATTTACTTGTGCCACTCAGAAGTGTGGAGGCGTCAAACTGCTCCCAACCCAGAATAATGCAATTTTGCACACATTCTGGGGTGTTCTAGCTTTTTGGCGGAAGCTTCATTCTTGTTTTTGGAAGCAAGACCTTCTCCAAATGACATGGATAGATGTGCAATACGTAAACTTCATCCATAGTGAGATTTTCCATCTCCAGAGATGTGAAAAATGACAGTTGTTATTTACTCACAGAATAATCTGTTCTTTGTAAATCCTATTTTCCCAATAACTGAGACTTTATAAGGATCAACATCAAATGTTTCTTTGTCCTCATTAAAACCTGTGATCTGCTGTGACCTCAAACACAGACTCTCACGTGACTGCACGGCCTGTCAAGAGAGCTCAAGGCGATGGTGACTCTCAGCAACCTAACCTCAGGATCAATCCTGGATGCTATTGACCAACACTTCCTCCACACTGCTATGTTGGGGATGTTGCTTAATCTTTGGACCTGAGGTGAGGAGACTTTCGCTTGGGTAGTTTACACCCCATTGGCCCAGCACAAATTGGAGGAACAGCACCTCATATTTCGCTTGGATAATTTACACTAATAAATTGGGTAGTATGAACATTGACTTCTCTAACTTCAGATAGCCCTTGATTTCTCTCTCCATCCCCGTCCCCGTTCTCCCACTGGTCTTACTGCTTCCGACTACATTCTATCTCTGTCCCGCCCCCTCCCCTGACATCAGTCTGAAGAAGGGTCTCGACCCGAAACAGCGCCCATTCCTTCTCTCCAGAGAAGCTGCCTGTCCCGCTGAGTTACTCCAGCATTTTGTGTCTACCTTCAATTTAAACCAGCATCTGCAGTTCTTTCTTGCACAGACTTTAACTACCTCCAGCTCGCGTCAATGGGCAGGGTGGGCAAATGCCAGTGTTGCAGGCTGCACCGGTGCACAGGCATTGAGAGACTGCAATGAAGCCATGTAATCACTGGCAGCCGCCAGCTCAGGAGATGGCCCTGGAGTCTATGCTGCTGAGCCTATGGAGTCCTACCTATGGCCCTGAGTCCGATGGAGTCCTACCAGGTGGCCCTGAGTCTATGGAGTCCTACCTATGGCCCTGAGTCCGATGGAGTCCTACCAGGTGGCCCTGAGTCCGATGGAGTCCTACCAGGTGGCCCTGAGTCTATGGAGTCCTACCTATGGCCCTGAGTCCGATGGAGTCCTACCAGATGGCCCTGAGTCTATGGAGTCCTACCTATGGCCCTGGAGTCTATGCTTCCATATAACTAAGTTTCCTCTGGACATTGTTCATTGGATATCTCGCTGTAGATTAGTTTGACATCTCACTGAACTTTTTGCAAGTGCTCAACTCTTGCTTCACTGCAACATGCATTCATCAGTGGATGCGAAACGTCACCTATTCCTTCTCTCCAGAGATGCTGCGTGACCCGCTGAGTTGCTCCAGCACTTTGTGTCCATCCTAGATGATCATCTGGAGGCCTTGTTCCCCTCACAATCTCCCTTCGGGGATAAATAAAGTTCTATCGTATAGTGTGTGTTGGGTGGGACAAAACTGCTGTTTTGGCAGAAGGTCTCGGCTAGGAGGCAAGGAGCATCTATCTCACCCCACTGGGTTGGTAACTACCCTAGGCAGTCACCAACCCAGTGTGGTTGGCAGGAAGCAGCCTTCCGATCAAGCCTAGGCCTGTAGAGCTTGGGTAACAATTTTGTAATTCCACTGTGATACGTATGGCAATTTAAACACAAAGGGACACTGTTGGAAGAGTAGGAAGGAACTGCAGATGCTGGTTTACACCGAAGATGGACACAAAATGCTGGAGTAACTCAGCGGGTCAGGCAGCATCTCTGGAGAAAAGGAATGGGTTTTTCCAGGCCAATGTGCTGGAATTTAGTTTATTGTCATGTGAATCGAGGTGCAGTGAAAAGCTTTTTTGTTGCAAGCTATCCAGTCAACAGAAAGACTATACAAGATTGTATAAGCTGGCAACCAAGCCATCCAGTGTACTGATACAGGATAAAGGGAATAACATTTAGTGCAAGGGAAGGTCTGATTAAAGATAGTACCTCTCCTATGAGGTAGATGGTAGGTCATGACCACTCACTGATTGGTAATAGGATGTAGAAACAAGGAACTGCATATGCTGGTTTATACTGAAGAGAGTCACAAAGTGCTGGAGTAACTCAGCGGGTCCGACAGCATCTCTGGAGAATGTTTTTTGAGTTGAGCCTTCTTCAAACCTTTAATTTTTGGGGAGGAGAATTGGGCAGTGCGGGACTGGGGAACGAGAAGGTTAGAGACTGTGGAAGGGAAATCGCCAGAGGCCATGAAATCAGAAACAGTTGGGGAGATGATGGCCTGGCGTTAGTCTGTGAGGTCATGGTCAAGGGGTCAGTATGAGGAGGTGTCCGAGAGCTGGCGCCTGGCCTCAGCATGGTAAAGACCAGCCCGCCAGACTACAACTGCATTTCCCTTGTCAGTGGGTTTCATGACAATGTTAGGATTGCTATGGAGTGAGTGGAGGGCAGTGCGTTGAGAGGGAGTGAGATTGGAGTGAGGGGAGTAGAGAAGGATGAAACACTCTTGCTTCTCATAGTGTTCTTGCTCCACTCTAATACACTGGGGTGTTTTAACCTGGTCGAGTTGCTGCCTCACCAGGTAGTGCCAGACAGCCAGGTGTCCGAGGTTGTGGGGAGAAGGCAGGAGAATGGGGTTAGGAGGGAGAGATAGATCAGCCATGATTGAAAGAGTAGACTTGGGCCAAATGGCCTCATTTTACTCCTATTCCTTATGACCTAACAACATCCATAAATTGCAACCTTCAATATATTGGTTTATAATTGTACGTGTATCAACACTGCAATTAGTGGGGAGGGTGTTGGTCCATAGCATCTCCATCTCCATCTCAAGCAGTCTCCCAAATGCACTCGGAATGCCTCTGTCAATCTGTAACAGAAGAGCTGATTGATCAAGGGATATTCCTGCACATAACCTGCTCTTTAAAGAGGCACCCGTAATGAATGGACATTTGACAGGACTACTAATTAAATACATTCCGTTCTCAGTGTCGCATCAGCTTTTACCCGAGTTCCTGCAATACGTCAGTGAGCAGCTGAGTTGTACCCACTGGATTTGATCTTCTGGTCATGACCTGAATCAGGGGAGATATTAAACAGGGAACTGTCTGCCTGTTGGAATAATTGTAAACAATCTCATCGTTCTGCTTGGGGTCCAATCAGATGTCAATACCAAAGCTCTTCCTTTCAAACAGATAGATCATTGGTCCTTTCAGTTGCTTGTGGGATCCTTCTGGGCAAAGGTTGACCTGTGAGTTTGTGTTTGACTGGACTATTAAATTCATGAGCTGCGAATCACTTGGGGAAGTCCTGGAGATATGAATGATACAACGTAAACACATATTTCCCTTGCTCCGCTTTCATCTTCCTTTCTCCACCACAATCACTTTTGCCTTGGTTTTCCTTTCAGCTGCCCTAATGGAATGTAACCCTGTATATCCAGAGGGCTGGCAAATAAAGCCAGCCCTGGTTGGACCACATCTTGGAGTACTACTATAGCCAGTTCTGACCTCAGAAAGGAAGTATATACTGGACTTGGGTGAGATCAGCAGAGACTGATTGTAATGTTTCTGATAACAGAGTTAAGGAAGTAGTTACGGGAATTTTAGATAATCATAAAATCTAATCATGAAGAATAAATGTGGTTTTATGAAAGGGAAAGCATGTCTGCAAATGTATCCGTTTCTTTCGCATGCATTGAACAAGGTGGATAAAATGGATCCAGTTGATATTCCTCTTTACTTATGTTGCTTATTGCCAGAAATTGTTTGAAAAGTTGCCACATGAAGGCTTACTACACAGGTAAGAGCTTGGGGCACAGGGTGTAATTTATTACTATGGCAGGAGGATTGGCAATAACTAGGAATAAAGTCCAAATAAACAAGTCTTAAACTGGTGGGAGCTGTCACATCAACTATTTATAATCTACATTAATGACTTGGATTAATAGGTGGAGTGTATTCTAGCCTTGCACTGATAATACAAAGACAGGTGGGAATGCACATTGTGTGGAGGTCACAGAGACTGCACACACAGATAGGTTAATCAAGCGCACAAAAATGTGATCTGAGATTAATTTGAGGTTCTGAGGTTTGGACGGATATCCAATAGAAAACCAGAATGTAAGTTCACCTTATTGAAACACACAATTCTGAAAGTGCTTTAGTGGGTGAATGCTGATTAGATGTCAACTCTCAGGGAGGAATCTAAACCTGGGGCATAGTTTCAGAGTAAGGTGGAGACATGAGAAACTGCAGATGCTGGAAACTTGAGCAAATAAACAACGTGCTGGGGGAACTTATTGGGCGGGCAGCATCTGTGTCACTGCCTCTGTGGATGCTAGCTGACCTGCCGAGTTTCTCTAGTCCTCTTTACTTTCAGAATACGGTGTTGTCCATTTAACACTGAGATGAGGAGGACGTTCTTCCCTTGTGTTTGTGGGTCCTTGCAGATCTCTTCCTGCCGCATACAACTGTGGAGGCTGAATCATACTGAAGGCAGAGGGAAATTTTTGGTTTATGGAGGAAATGAGTTGTGATGGGGAATGTGAAGGATAGTCAAGCTGAGACCAAAATTAGCTATAATCTTATTGAATGGTAGCCCAGGCTGGAGCCATTTGATTTTTTTTTTCCTCCTATTCTTATGTTCTTCCGCTTCGTGGAATAGGTCACCTAAATTGGGGTTCTGGCCCTGGGAATTCTGGAGTTTGATGGAACAGATGGAAATAAACCCTTTGGGCAAATTGGAAAATCTAGGGCAACTTGGTATCAGAGCTGAGCCACTGGGAAGGAAAAGTAGGGAGAAACATTGTGGAATTGTCTCCTACAAAAACCATTAAGTTAGTGCTTTATCAACATATATAACTCCCAGATTGATAGTCAGCTGTGTTGTGCTGTTCAGTGAAATGCTTCCAAGTCAATTTAATGGAAGTAAGATTAAACGAGAACTCACCTGTTCGAAGTTTGATCGTTATTTTACGAGGAGTTACGATGAGGGATTACGTGAAGAAGAGCCCGCCTCACGCTGGTAACGGCATACTTCAAAGCAACGGCATGAAAAACACAGAACACCAAAGCCGGAGTAACATAGTAAGGCCCATAAAAAGACTTAGAACCACCATTTGATCATTTATTTTACGAGGGTGGGAGTGGAGGGCACGTAATCCCTCATCGTAACTCCTCGTAAAATAACGATCAAACTTCGAACAGGTGAGTTCTCGTTTAATCTTACTATTTTACTTCGGAGTCACGTGAGTGACTACGTGAAGAGTTTTAAAGCTTTCTGTGTTTTTTATGTCGTAGAATTAATCCGTACGACAGTCCGGCTAAGTAAACACATACATGAGAAAGCAGACAAATGTTAGATCTTTTCACAATTAAGTTTTTTAATGGCTGAAAGACCATATAATACCCTCCTTATATTTGAGGGAAAAATGATTACAAGTGACAAAAGATATCAGTGACTACACAACTGATTATAGCAATTAATAGCAAACAAAGCAGGTGATTATAGTGCTCCCCAACACCGCGTGTCCAAAGCTTGTCATAGTGTGAACAGGTTTGTTGTAGAACTTTGAAAAAGTTTCTTCTTTACTCCACCCTGCGATTTTTAAAAAATATGCTCGAGAGGTACGTCCCGCCCCTTCGCCGCGGACGTAGCTGCCGCCCTGGTGGAGTGAGATTTGAAGACATCAGTGTCTACTCCCGCTAAAACCAACACCTGTTTCAACCATTTTGAGATAGTTTTGAACTGAAGCTTTTGTGTGTGGCTTTTTGTGCGTAAGCAGCAATGTCTTTTCGTTTCCTCGAAAAGTGTCCGTCACTTTAATACATTGGTTCAAATGTCTAACCACACACAAAGCAAGCTCAATATGAAAAGCTTGAAAGGTTACCTTTGTTCCAGATCTCCCTGGTCTACTTTGTTTGATCAGATCGTAAACATAGAATACAACGTTATCTGTAGTCACATGCATACAGTCTAAACGCAACATTTGTAAAGTTTGCACTCTTTGGGCTGAGACCAGTGACATTAACATGACCAATTTCAATGTTAACCTATCCAATGACAACCCTTCAATTGGCGTCCATTCTCTAAGTAGAGCAAGTACTATGCTCACATCCCAAAATCTCTGTATATCTAGGTTTTGGCGGATTCATGTGAAAAATTCCTTTCATGAATCGTGATATTAATGGATGCGACCCAATTGATTTCTCACCAGTCATAAGTCCTAAATAGGACGACAAGGCACTGCGTGCAGTGTTAATGGCACTGTAACTTAAATGTTGGCCAAAGCGCAAATTGGCAAGGAATTCCAAAACATGAGTAACATTCACAGAATCATCAGAAATATTTGACTGTGTGCAAAATTCTTCCCATTTCTTAATATGTGTCATATATTGTTTCTGTGTGCTATCTCGCCATGATGCGCCAATAACTGTCAAGTTTGGTCCGACAATCCCAGTTCCTGTAGTGGTCTGGTCAAAACCTGCAGATTAACAAATTCATATATGCATATAATGGGTAACCTTCATTTGTTACTGGATTAGTCAAGATATCACTACAGTTAGGAATCTGCATATACGGCTCTTTAATCATATTCAGCATAACTGGGAACCAAGGTTGAGTTGGCCAATTTGGCACTACCAACAATCCGGAAGCTGAATCTTGCTCTATTTTCTTCAAGCATCTCTGGATCAGAGCAAATGGTGGAAAAGCATAAAAGAACATTTTTCCCCAGTGTAATGAAAATGCATCTACTGCAACTGCGTCCGGATTGTGTTCCCAAGACACATAATGAGGCAATTGATGATTAAGCCTGGATGCAAACAAATCAATTTCTGGCAACCCAAATCGTCTAACAATATTCTTAAATATTGCTGGCTTAAACATCCATTCCGTATTATCTTTAAAAATCCTGGACCTTTCATCTGCTACCACATTGTCTTTACCTGGAGTATAGCTTACTGAAATCCATATCTGCCGACCAATACACCATTGCCATATCTCATTGACCAGACAATCACATGATACTGATCCAACTCTCCCCATGTGATTAATGTAAACCACAGCTGTTTTATTGTCTAATCGTATTAACACATGCAGACCTTGTTTAGCACAACAATATGCTTTAAGCCCATAAAAGGCCCCCAATAACTCCAAATAGTTAATACCATACTCTTGGAGAAACACTTGTTCTTCAGTTTTCCATCTACCTCCACAACTGGAGGATAAATCTGTGGCCCCCCCCATCCGAGAGCACTAGCATCTGTATGTAAAAGCATTTCAGGCTGTTTAATCATAATATTTATTAGCAGCTTGTGGGACATTTTCCTTTTTTAACCCACCATTGTAATTCCAATACAGCTTCTTTTGTTAATTACATAGGCCTGTCAAATGGCCTGCCTTCTCTTTGAGAGCTTGTATCTTGTACCTTCGAAGATATCGATAAATGTAATGGACCAAATTCTACTGCAGGAAATGCTGCTAGCAGTTCACCAATGGTTGTCACCATTTCTCGGATGGAAGGATAAGGTTTTGAATGAGATAATGACAAGTTACCAAAATATCATCGACTTTATCTGTTGGTAAAGGTATTAACATAGTCACTGAGTTAATTACAAACCCCAAAAGTAAATTGTTTGTGCTGGCTGCAGCTGGGGCTTAATTAGATGAATTAAGAACCTTAGCTTACCACAAAGCTTTAGTAACTGAAAACTGAGTCCTCAGCTGACTCCTGATAATCACTAATGACCAGAATGTCATTGAGATAAGCCATAATGATGTGCATTTTGTGCTCTAATTGGGCTAAACTGGTTTCAACAGTTTCGTAAAGAGTAAAAAGCTGAACTCAGTCCATTTGGCAAAGCTTAACTGCCATAATTGTCACAACCAATTAAAATTTAAGTACCACCGAAACCTGATGCATAGGTACAGAATAATAGGCGTCTTTTCATCAATCTTAGCCATATAACAACCTGCTGAATTAAATATTTTGCAGTATTCAATGTCTCCATTTGAACATGTTTGTATTCTACAAACTTATTTAGACCTGTAAGGTCCAGAATACTTCTGCAACCATCATCTGTAATGCCTTCTAACATTAAAGACAAATTTATGCTCGTGTTCAAAATCTTTTCCATTACCCCTTTTCCAGATAATTAGGCAATGTGGACATAAATCTCTGCTTTTTCAATTGCAGAAAACACGAAAACATAAGCAGGTTTATTCTGTACAGGAGGATTAACCTCTTTTTTTTTTTAAAAGTAATAGTAGTTAATGAAACTGCTCGTAATATACTGATCAAAAAATAATAGTAAGCCAGTCTTAATAAACTTTTTGTAATCTCCCTCTAACTGGAGATTAATCCGCAGTTTCTTTAAGCAGAGAACAAGTCTTTAATTCCTCTGCATATGAGCGTGGTGGTCTCCTTATCCCCTGAATTCGGGTAAGTATTTGGTTGTGCAATACAATAAAACTTCCTTGACATATTTCTGCCTCTATTTCCAATATCAAATCCCCTTCTGGGCGAAAATACCTTTTCGTCCAAAGACGAAGGTTTCATGCAGCTAAAATATTTAGCTTTTCATCCAATTTCAATAAGTTAGGCAGATTACTCCAAACAGATAACCAAGAGCTTAAACACCACTTGCTCGACACAGGTATGCAACCTTGGGTGAAAAATGGGCCAAATAGCCATTTATTTTATACAAAATTTCATAGAAAGAATTGCACAATAGCGTCTTTATTTTATGTTTTCCTTTCATCTGCCCAAAAGCCATAATAGCAGCAGAATAATTTGTGAGGATTTTTAAACCTCACTATTTGACGCTCTCATATTTGGAGTCATGGATGCCCATATTAACGGATAAACCGTAGGCTCTTCCAATGAGGCACAATTTCCTGTGCTGTGCAATTTTAATATTTCAATCATCACAGAATCATGAAGTTGGTGAGATACCATATATATATGTTGGCAGCTAGGTTTTCTTCCATAGCCTCACCACTTCCTTCATATATAGCAAAACCTTTTGCTATTCCAGGCATCTTTGGCCTCTTTTAATATTTTTTCATTTTATTTTTATTTTTATTTTGTGGTGTGCTTTCAAAATGCAAATCACCATCAACAGGGTCTGCCTTCTGCAGCCCTAAATCAATTGGGATTTCATCCCATGAGACTTCTTCCGGCCCAAATCCTGGGTCCGGAGTTCCAACTTCCCATTAGGCCCATGGCCATATTCAGAATAATTAAACCCCTCAGGGCTATTCTTAGGAACCTTCAGGGTACTTTGACCCTAGTCTCATAATTATTTGGAGAACTTTCTCCATATGCTCCATAATCAGTTCCACATAGTTTACTTATCTGGAGGACTTTTCAATGTCAGAGTCATCAGAACCACGGGCCTCTCAGATTTTTTATTTTATTTTATTTTCCATTTTTCATATTCGGGAGCATTTCTCTCCGTGGTTATCATTTTGTAAACTAATTCGCTAACGGGTATATCTACGGCCACCGGTATCGGAACCGGCTCCGCACTAGCTTTCCCGTATATTTATTTTTCACCCCAGGAAGCATTTAAACCCGCGAATATACGTTTACTTCATCATCTGTGCTTATCCAGCACTAATATGACTCTGACCTGATTTAATTATTTCCTATACTGCTGGACCTACCCAGCGCCCGCTAAGAAATCCCAACTTTACTGTTCTTACCTGCGGGGCCGTTCCGACCGCTGCGAGGAGCTGCTCCTTACTGCAGCTCCTCCTTCCCGCCGTCAGCGTCGACGTCATGCCGTTACCAGCGTGAGGCGGGCTCTTCTTCACGTAGTCACTCACGTGACTTCCAAGTCAATTTAATGGAATTGGGATTCACATCAGCAAATATGTAATTGAACGTTGAGAAAGCCTCAAAGAATTGAATGGCCTCAACCCGTTCCTAGAACATAAAACATACTGTAGAGTTAGTTGTTCTGCACATAGTTCATAAACAGTTCCTATATTAACCCTGCCTGCAACAGACATTCCTATAGCACTATTCATAGTACAATGGGATGACCTAATTTATAAGGCATCTATAATATAGTAAACATGTCCAGAGGCAGTTTCCAGAAGCATTATCAGACAGAAATTGATCCCATGCCAAAGACACATTGGGGCAGGTAACCAAAGAGAGATTTTTTGAAGTATGTCTTAAAGGGGGAGAGAGAAATATTTAAACAGGACATTTCAGTTTGGACCCAAGCAGCCCTTTCTCTCCATTCATCTCCACACATATCGCTGCTATTCAAGTATGAAAAGCACAAGCTGAAAATTCCCAATAGATCAGGCAACATGTGGAAGAAGAACCAAGTTAATATTTCAGTCAAAGACAAATGTCCATTATAAGCCAACTGACTCCCACAGTTATACTGATTTTGCTTCCTCCTGAAAAGACTTTATTCCATTAGACTAAAGGGCCTGTCCCACTTTCACGACCTAATTCACGACCTTTTTTAGTCCTGGGCATTTTTCATCATGCTAGAAAAACGCCCCGACCTACTTGATGCCACGAGTACCTACGACTAGCATCACGGCCTGCTACGACCTACCTACAACCTACCTACGACATACCCACGACCTTGTGATGACCATGCTGTGAGTATGAGTCAAGGGCAAACTCGGCAGAGGTCGTGAAAGTGGGATAGGTCCTTTACAAGGAGAGATTGTATAAACTGGGGACATAGAGGTTTGAGTGGTGACCTTGGAGCGATTTACAAAATTATAAGAGGGTTAAACAAAGGATAGCTCGTCAGAATCTTTCTTTTCCCCCAAGGCAGGAGAATCTTAAACTAGAAGACACAGGTTTAAGTTCAGAGGGGAAATTGAATATTGAATTTTACAATTTTGGATAACTCCCTTCCCCTGTTTATATCAGAACTAGTCAGTTCTGCTGCATTTCATCCAATTGTAATATTGCCTTATTTTTTCTCAGTTCTTGTAGCTCTATTTCACAGCTTTCACATTCCTTTATTTGCATTCTTTCTAATCCTCATTTCCGAGCCTTTTCCTTCCTTTGCTCATGTTCTCTCCCTCTCCCTCCATTAACGCATCAACCAGATGACTTCATCTACAGTTTATCCGCGTGATAATCCCGGTTTTTGGTGACATTTCCTTTGTCCTATCCATTCCTTTTTTAAAAAAATTATATTTTTATTAGAAGCAGTGTACAAAAGTATAAACCGCGGCATATGACAGAATACATTTATTGTACCGCTTCCATTTTGATTTTAACAAAGATGAAATTGAAAAAGAGAGAAAGAGCAAGAAAGAAAGTGAGAAAGAGAGTGAATATGTAAGAATAGAACCCCTAAACTACCACATGAGTGTAATCAAAGAGCGAGTGAGTAAAAACTTTAAAAAAAACGAAAAAAATTGAAAGAAAAAAACAAAGTATTGATATACCTGCTTCATTTCTCACCGCAATCATCACCTAGTCCGTAATTCGGTTTAATTCCTGAAGTTGTGTTGCGCCATACTATCCTTGTAATGAATCAATGAAAGGAGACCATATCTTTGAAAATTGCTTTGATTTTCCTGTTAAGACAAGTCTCATATCTTCAAGATGTACACCTATCCATTCCTCTCCCACACCCTCATGATATTCTCTATTTTTCCGGTTCTTCTAAACGGCCCTTGGCCTTAAATGTTAACTTTATTTCTCTCTCCACACGTAATGCGTGAATGCTGTGTGATTTTGGCATTTTCTGGTGTTTTAGATTTCAGATTTCCAGCAGCTACAGCTTTTTTTAATTTTTAATGATCACAAGTGTCTGGTGCCTTGAAATTGTGACTTCACCAGACACGGCACCGCCTGGGGATGAGGGGGTGCGATTATGCATTGTACATCCGGTAGCAACACTGGCTGAACTCTCCGCTGTGCTAAGGCCCCCACCCTTCTAATTATCTGTCTGTGTATGTGTGTTGTACTTTGTTTATCTTCTATACAATTCTGGGCTGGGCCTATTGCTTGGAGCGAGGTGTGGGGAAGTATGTAATTGCTGTTTCTGTGTAACGTGATCGAGGTTGTCCTGAGTCCCCAAGGTACAGCTTGGCCTCTGAAGAGTCTGGCAGAATTCCAAGTGAATTCCAAGAACAGCCATCAACCATCAAACTAGCGTCAGGTCAGGGCAATCTGAGTCAGCTTCTGAGCAAATCTCAAGTGTGTTGATTTTGCCCCAAGCAAGTCTCGGAAGGATGGCTTTAGGGACAGATGACAAATGTGTGTGGCCAAGATCAGCAAATAATCTCAAAGAAATTCTTTTAAAAAATATTACTGTACAAATGGTTCCCACCATTACTTTCTCCCTGCCCCCCCCCCTCCCCCACCCGCCAGAAAGGAAGAGACTGTTGAGAAATTATATTTAAGTGTGAGCCTGGACAACAAATGTGATAACATATTTGACAATGAAGCTCCATTCATGTGTAATCGTCCACATTGGGAGTTGGGGAATGTTCAGTGGGGTCTTGGGGAGAAAGATGTCAATTATGCTTTCATCAATCTGAACGTTCAGATCAGTCTGAAGAAGGAACCCGACCCAAAACATCATCTGTCAAATTTCCCTCCAGAAATACTGCTGACCACCGAGTTCTTCTACAGGTTCGTTTTTTGCTCAGTTACAGCATCTGCAGTCTTTTTTCTCCATCTTATTACTCCGCCTTGAATCTCCTCCAGTACGCCCACTTTGAAGAAGTTTGCATCCTCTATCAGATGGGAGTTCGTTACGATGCTCCCTCACTGCTCCCCCTTTATGACTCCTACATTGGTCTGAAGAAGGGTCTTGATCCGTGGTGCAAGTTTAAAGTTGAGCACTGAGGTTTTTCTAAGCCTCTTGTCAATCTTCATATATTTTTCCTATTTTGTATAGCCTTTGTTTGCCAAGTTCATTCCCTCCCTTCTCACACTAACTGGGGGAGGCCACATACCTGGCAGTGCATGGCATTAGGGAACGAATGACCTGTTGTTACAGTACCAAACTATGATTGCAGGTATGGAAAATGTTTGTAACCTCGCCTCATAAGCAGGCTGATAAATACTGGTTTTATCTGAGAAATGTATAGGCCTTCAGGAAAATTCAAAGCACTAGTAGATAATCAGTCTTTTCCACGGGTAGGAGAGTCTAAGACGAGAAGGCATGGGTTTAAGGTGAAAGATTAAAAAGGGACGTGTGGTGCAGCTTTTTCACAGAGGGGTTTGGCATATGGAGCAAGCTGCCATAGGAATTCGGAAAGGCAGGAACAAATCTGTTTAAAAAGCGTTTGGACACTTATAATGATAGGAAGGGTATAGATGGGGAATGGGCCAAATGCAAGCAAATGGAATTACCTCAGGTAATGACTGTTTCCATGCTGTATAATTCTTGCTCTAATGGAGCTGGCAATAATATGCTCTCCCTTCCAACTGCACAAAGCTCTGCTATTTCTCCCCATGTTCTCACACTACTCTCTCCCATGATCTTGGATGACCGCCCAGCCAACATAATCTCCCACCATTTCCCCACTAAACTATTTATGACTCCACACTGTCCTCATCTACAGAGCTGCTGTAGAGATAGTTGGCAGCTTCAGGTTCCCAGGCATACATACCACCAGCTCCCTAATCTGGTCCCTTTACACTGATGCAGTTAATCAACTTCAGGAAAGAGCTTCAGTATATCTACTTGCTGAGAAGATTCTGCATGTCCACAAGGATGCTCTCAAACTTTTACAGATGCACAAGATGATGCATCTCGGCCTTGTACAGCCACTGTTCTTTCTGTTTTTGACGGCCTGAACCTGCAGAGTGATGAACACAACCCAGTCCGTCACAGGGTTATCACTTCCTTCCATCCAATCCATCTTTGTGGTAAGTTGCATCAGGAAGGCTGGAAGTATTGTCAATGATTCTTGCCAAACTGGCCATTCCTTGTTTTTCCTCTTTTTCCTTATGCAGGAAAATACAGAAACTTGAAGCCTGGATGTCCAGACTTCAATCACCCCTTTCTCACCCCCTTGCTGGGGGCGCTGCCATGTACTGTCTCTTAAATACCTAATTCAGTCATTCTGTTATTGCACTAGTTTTACAATACTTCAGATTGCACTCAAATCTTTGCACCATTCTGCTTTGCATTCGTAATTTTATTTATCTATCATCATCTAAACTGGGTACTCTGCATCATGTGAACAAGGAGTTTCATTGCACCGTCAATGTATATGACAATAAACTAATCTGAATCTGAACAAACCCAGATGGCAGGAATGCATGACTCTGATGCAGGTAGTGCAGAGAAAGCAGGCACTCTGCAGAAGCACTTGGACAGGTTGGGAGAGTGGGCAGAGAAGTGGCAGATGGAATATAGTGTGGCAAAGTGTGGGGTCGTGCAGTTTGGTAGTAGGAATAAAGGCGTAGACTATTTTCTAAACCACTTCCAGAGAATCCAGAAAGTGGAGGCAAAGGGAGTGCTGGCGTAGGATTCTCAAAAAGTTAATTTGCAAGTCGAATCGGTAGTAAGGAAGGCAAATGCAATGCTTGCAATTATTTCAAGAGGGTTAGAGTACAAAAGCAGGGATTTAATGCTGAGGCTCTAAGGTGCTGGTTAGGCTGCATTTGGAGTATTGTGAGCGATTTGGGGCACCAAAAGGATGTACTGGCTCTGGACAGGGTTCAGAGGTTGAGAAAAATGATCGCAAGAATGAGTGGGTTAACATATGATGAGCGTTTGACGACACTGAGCCTCTACTCGCTGGAGTTTAGAAGAATGAGAGGGGACCTCATTGAAACTTACTGAATAATAAAAGGCTTGGATAGAGTGGATGTGGAGATAATATTTCCACTAGTGGAAGAGTCTAGGACGAGGTCATAGACTCAGAATTAATGGATGTTTCTTTAAGAAGGAGATGAGGAGGAATTTATTTAGTCAGAGGGTGGTGAATCTGTGGAATTCTTTGCCACAGAAGGCTGTGGAGGCCAAGTCAAGTGGATATTTTTAAGGCAGAGAGATAGATTCTTGATTAGTATGGGTGTCAGGGGTTATGGGGAGAAGGCAGGAGAATGGGGTTAGAAGGGAGAGTTACATCACCCATGATTGAATGGTGGAGTAGATTTGATGAGCCGAATGGCCTATTTCTGTTCCTATCCCTTGTGACCTTATGGCTTGATTTTTGTCGCCCTTTCCAAAGTGTCCTACAGCCACTTAGAGTGTAATCACACTTTTATTGTTGGAAGCATAGAACCCAATTTCTGCACTGCAACCTCACAAACCGCCATGTGATAACCTGTAAAAACAGGCAGATAGTCTGTTTTTAATTATGTTGATTAATAGCAATACAGTAAATAACTTGGGATAAACCTCTGGCTTTAAAATTACTGCTTACGATCTTCAATATCCAAAAGCACGTAATCTAAAGCCAGCTCCTCCAACACTCTCAACAGTGTGGTGGAGCAGCAGTCTGGATTTACTAACTGGAATCCCTGCAGTAGGATTTTAGCACTGTATCTCTTGCTCCTTAGCGAGCAGACCACCACTGGTGAAAGACGGAAGCTGAGGCAAAAGGGAATCCTGTTAGTGACTATATCTGGAGGGTTATATCTGGACGCCACTGTATTTCTGACACACAGTGCTGGAGTAACTCAGTGGGTCAGGCCGCATCTCTGGAGAACATTTCCCAAGAGTCGGAAGATGGATCCCAATCCAAAACGTCGCCTATCCATGTCATCCAAAGGTGCTGTCAGACCTGAACCACTCCAGCCCTTTGTGTTCTACGCAAACCTCCGGCATCTGCAGTTCCTTGTGCCTCTGTAATTCTGAACTTATTTTATTGTTTCCTGTTTAAACTTCAAGCGCAAGCGAACAGGTTGTGGATTCATCCCACAAAAGTATCTTTCTAAATTCTTAGCATCTGTGTAAACCCGTTCACCCACAGATATGTGCAACAAATCGGAACGCAGGCAATGGAGGAATCCAACAGAAACAGACTAACCTAATTTATGAAAAGTACCAATAAGGATTCAAGAAGATGAGGATAGGATAAACATGGGAGTGACTGGAATAAATGAGCAAGAACAAAATAAGATAGAATGCATATACACATTGATGAAATTATAAACAATGAAGGCTGCAACTTAACATGACTCGTAATACAAACAAACCATGAAGCAAAACCGATAACATTCAAAATAAATTAAAGACAAAATAACAGCCTTGTGCCAGTATTGCTTCATTTGCCTGCTGTTTTATCGTGTTCTCCCCGTGACTATGTGGGCCTTCTCTGGGTGCGCCCACACTCCAAAGACATTGATTTGCAGGTTAATTGGCTTGGCAATTAATGTAAGTTTTCCCTAGTGCGTGTAGGGTAGTATTAGTGTACGGGAGTGGCTGGTCTGTGCTGATTCGGTGGGCCGAAGGGCCTGTTTCCGCGCTGTATCTCTAAACTAAACTAACGTGGGGTGAAGAAAGTGGTTAATGTGGGTGGGACTGGACACGGCGTGTGAGGCTAAGAAGCTTCACCCCCTCATCTCGTTATACTGGCTGTTGCCACATTACATTCTCAGCCCTGATGCATGGTCTCAACCCAAAACGTTTACCACTCCAAATATGTACAGGTTTGTAGGCTAATTGGCATTTGTAAAATTTGTAAATTGTCTGTAGTATGTGTAGGATACTGTTAGTGTACCGGGGGGCGGGGGGTTGGGGAATGGCGTCGCTGGGCTGAAGGGCCTGTTTCCGCAATGAATCTCTAAAGTAAACTAAAGTGAAGGATCCTCTGGCCTGAGGCCCAGCCCTGATGCCCACGGCGCAGCCCCGAGCCCGCCAAAACCCCGGCACCCGCACAACCGACTGACGCTCGCCGCGGGTCCGACCGGTCACACAACAATCCGCGATTATGTCAGCGGTGTCTCCCCACTCGCCCAACGGTTGATTTACCTCAGCGGCCAATGTTCTCCCTGTCCCGCACCACGCCCTTTAGTTTCAGTCAATGCAGTAATGGAGAGGAAAGATGTTGTCATATGTCTTTAGAAAATTGCAGCACAATAGAAGGCTATTCTCCCACATTGTCTAAACCAACCACAACTCCAATTTAAACTGGTCCCAGCTGCCTGCACAAGGTCCGTATCTCTTGATCCTCTACCTGTTCATCTCTGTACTACCTGTTCAGTCCGAAGAAGGGTCTCGACCCGAAAAGTCGCCCTTTCCTTCTCTCCAGCGATGCTGCCGGTCCCGCTGAGTTACTCCAGCTTTTTGTGTCTCCCTTCGATTTAAATCAGCATCTGCAGTTCTTTCTTACACACGTACCCCTCTAACTGCGTCTTAAACGGTGCTATCGCATCAGCCTTTTCCACTTCCCCTGACAGCTATCGACCTACCATTGTTTGTGTAAATAAAACTTACGTCTCAAATTTCTTTTCAACATTCCCCCTCTCCCTTTAAATCTAAATCTTCTAACAATTGGCATCTACGCCTTGGAAAAAGAGGCAGTCCATCTAGCCTATTTATGCATCTCATAATTGTACATAAACATGTTTTGGCCCTACTCGTCCACACTGACCAAGATATCCGTCTAGGCCAGTCCCATTGCACACAGTCCCATTAGCAGGTCACTGTCAGAAAAAAAAGGAATGTGGAGAATTGAGAAGTGAAATGAATGGGCAAGACAAGCCCAGTCCCTCTTGCCCAGGTGCAAACATAATTCTGGATAGTGGATGATTTTTTTAATTTAGAAGAAGCTTGATAAAGAGACAACAAATATGCAGTTAGAGTGTGCTTAAGCCCCTTCCGGGGCATACTGGCACCAGACGTGCGCTCAGATTCCATTGCATTCCATCACGCGATGACATACCTGGCTGCGTCTCTTCTGTGTTGGCTTCTTTCACATTCATGCTTGGAGCTGCTGTCCTGAAATGGAGACATCTCTCTGAAGTGGCTGGAAGTTTCTTTCACCCCTGGACTCGAGTAAACCATACGCAGTCCATTGTACTTGTCTGCCTCATCCTTGCCAACCAGAATTTATCTGTTTGAGCAACCAATTACCCCCTCCCCCCCCTTTCTTTGGTGCCCAAAACTGCAGGATTTGTTCTAGAGAGAGAACACCCAACATCCACCAGAAACACAGCGGGCGTGAAATTCCACCCATCCCTAAATGGGGCTGGTCAGATAAAGATATTAGCACTCCACACATAGCATGAGACAGCAAAGCAGAAAAGGATGGGGTGGGAATTGGGGTAAGGTGGGTGGAGCTGTAGAAGGTCTGTGGAACTGTTGTCCTGTGCTGGGCGTTGTTTCTGTAGATAAGAAATATAAGAAGGAATGGAACATTCTGTTCCTCCAGTTTAAGCTTTTTAACCTTATTGTTTGTTTTTTCCATTGAACAGGGTCAGTGCAGTACTTGAAGTAAACTGTATGAAGGTACTGCAAATCTCTTGTAACAGCCAACACTTGAAATATTATCTGTACAGTCGGGATTGTATCTTTACCCCCAAACACTCTCATTTTATGAGCAGAGATTGTTAATGGAATATCTTTGTTGTTGAGATGGTTTAATTGATTGTCAGAGGTTTGTACTTTGTGGGAGGCCACACCCAAATTCAAGAGTTATATTGTTCTCATGTCCTTTGGTATGATGAGGACCAATGGATATCAATCATATTAATGGCATGTCATTATGGGTTGGTCTCTGAAATATAAATCATGTGAAATGTGTTTACCATGTATAAAGGAAAGTATGGTGGTTTCTGACGGGATGATTCACATCAACAATATTCGATGCTCAAAATGTGCCAAGGAGAGTGAGTCATTGCAAATTGTTTGAAGTGCTCGGCTATGGAAACAAAAATGAGACTGCCTGCAAACCTGTAATTTTGCGGAAAAAAAAATCTTTGCTGACAGTTCAGCTAATCTTTCAGTAGAAATCTTTTCAAAAGGTTTTGGCCCGAAATGTTGCCCATTTCCTTCGCTCCATAGATGCTGTCGCACCCGCTGAGTTTCTCCAACACTTTTGTCTACCTGAAATCTTTTCTAATGTGGATTTCAGAGTGAGAATTATCTGACACCACTTTGGGCAAAGGTATGGCATTGCCACTTGCATTGATGGGCCTTAGCTCAACTTCTGGCCTGTCCCAAGGACATTTATCTTACCCAGAAAGGGAACATCTATGCTTTCATGATTCACACCACCAGATGCATCCATTGACAAGCCACATTAAGGACAAAAGATTTCCTTACTTTCACGACATGGTGAATCTGGTTTTTTTTTTAATAAAGACACATTTTAATGAATAAATTGTCATGGTATTTGAGCACATTATTCCAGATCATTATTTTCTGGTTAACCAGTTAATTAACGTAAGAATTAACAGTAATCCGTAAATTTGTTGCCTTCGCTTGGGTGATTACTGAGGTTCCTACCGTTTATGCTATAAGGATGAGTGAATTAGACATTGATTGCTCCAACAGGTGTGATGAGCTTTGGGGGCAAAGGCAAAAGTATTTTCATTGTTCTCATTTGTCAGCTACTGTGGTCTTCAGATACTCGTTTCCATTGGAAAAATTACAAATTTACTCTGCATCTTTAACGCGGTTGAAAATTCTAATGTGCTTCAAGTGGATTAGGCGCAAAAGGAAACGGGAGGAAGGGAAGATGAATGATGTTGAATGAAGGCATGGAATGATCTAGCAAGGTAAAGAGGATTAGAGAGAGTTTTCCAGGTTAAAGATGAATTGGCTTGAGAGTAGGATGAAAAGGAGCCAAGTAGTGAATTAGTTAGAAAAATTGGTAGGAATGAGGGGCCAGAAGAGAATGGAATAATAAACAAAGCTTTGAAATGGAGAATTTTGAAGATCGGCGAGATTGAAGCTGAGACATGCTCCGGGTGATGGGAATTTCCTGCAGTCCATAATATGGGCGGCAGCCCAAGGCTGACTGAATTGTACTAAAGACTTTCTCCCCATAATTAGAAACCCCCACTGAGACAGCAGTTGACAACTCATAACATTTAGAGAATCAAACCATGTGTGACAGTTGGTTGACATGTTTTGACGATCCTTATGACCGAATCTCTTTCTCTGTAAACGAACTGCTTTGTGAAGGAGGCACTTGTTCCTGTCTCAGTTGAAAGACACGTCCTCAGAATATCAGATTAAGTTTACTTTTCATATGTCTGTCTCCCTTTGAACCTCTCCCTCCATGTTCTGAATATCTCAGTCATTATACTCTTCCACTTCTCCCCATCTCATTAACTTTCAGCGGAGTGTCGGCATTGACCCTGAAGGCAGAGGCGAGGTGAGAGTTCAACATGATTCCCGTCTCCTCTGACACTGGCTGTCTTTTCGATAAAATAGGTCAAAATTTCATCTGCTTGCCTCGGGTGGAAAAAAAAAACCCATGATATGATATTAAGATGAGCAAAAGATTGTCCTGGCCCATATTTATCTTTCAGTTATTCATATGCTCTTTATGGGAGCTTGCTGTTTGCAAAATGGTTGTTCCAAAGTTCTACTTGGGCTGTGAGGCAACCCAGGATGTACTGAGGTTGTATAAACAACTGTAGAGCTTCTATCATTGTGGTACAAGGAGCAGGCACTGGGGCGCATTTAACATGGAAGTCGAGACCCCACAAAATAATAAGGATCTGAATGAGAGGAGCAGAAGGTGCTTCCTCCGAGCTCCACCAAATGACACTGTACTGACCATAGATCTCTTCGATGTTGGGAAGATCAGGAGCCTTGATGAACCAGACAATGTCCAACACTTACTGCAGCACCCTTCATTTTAACAAGAAACTAATACCAATTGATTCTCTCCACCATTGTCCCATCAATGAAAACAAATGCATGCACCCTCGGCTTTCCCTTCCTCAAGTCAACAATCAGCTCCTTGGTCTTAGCTAATATTGAAAACAAGATTGTTCTGACACCACTCAAGTTCTAGGAGCAGAATTGGCCCATTTGTCCCATCAAGTCTACTTCGCTATTCAATCATGGCTGATCTACTTCCCCATTTGCCTGCCTTCTCCACATGACCCCCGACAACCTTACTAATCAAGAATCTGTCAATCTCCACCTTAAAATTATCAATTGACTTGGCCTCCACAGCCATCTGTGGTAATGTATGTATTCCACAGATTCACCACCCCCTGACTAAAGAGCACTCAACCAGATTATCGACCTCCCATCTGCGCACTGACTCGTTGATACCTGTTATTCATCTAATGACGGTAGTATCATGGGCAAATTCACAAATGAAGTTGGACCTAAGTCTGGCTACATAATCATAGGTAGAGAGAGAGAGAGTAGAGCAAGTTACTGAGAATACAGCCCTGCGGTGCGCTTGTGATGAGAGTCAGTTAGAAAGAGGTGTTAATGCCAATCCGTACTGATTAACGTCTGCCGATGCGGAAATAGAGGCTGCAGTTACATAGGAAGGAGCAGAGACACTTTCTAATTTCAACAATGAGTTTGGAAAGAATGATGGTGTTGTATGTGTAGCTGTGGTCCAATGGGTAGCAGTGAACTTGCTGTTGATTTGTTGCGGTGAATTGAAGTTGGTCCAAGTCACTCTGATGCAAGAATTGATTTGTGTCATGAGCGACCTCTCGAAACATTTAATGACAATGGACCTGAAGGCAGTAGTCATTGAAGTGTGTCACTTTGCTTTTCTTGGGCACTGGAATGATGGATGTCCTTTTTAAGCAGATGGAGGCCTCAGGTCATAGTTGCGAGTGTTTGAAGTTGTATGTGAAAACTCTAGCCAGTTGATTCATGCATGTTTTGAGAAAGCAGTCGGGTACGATTGCTTTCCGAGGGTTCAGCCTCAAGAAAGATCTTCTGACACGAGCCTGGGCTACAGATCACAGGATCATCTGTGGTTCTGGGTACCCATGAAGGTACATCATTGTTCTCCCTTTTAAAGAAAGTGGATAAGGCATTGAGTGATGCGTCACTGTCACTTGGGCTATTGGGTTTTGCGTTTTAGGAAATGATGGCATATAAGTCCTGCCACAGTTGCCGAGCATCTGTCTGTGCCTCAAGTTTAGTCTGGAAGAGTTATTTTGCACTTTTGATGGCCTGGAGGGCGTACCTTTGAGTATGATTCTGGATCGCCTATCTTGACTGGCATAGATCTGGTCCTCAGTAGATTGTGGATTACCTGGTTCATCCAAGGCTTCGGGTTGGGAAACGCTCCAGT
The DNA here is from genome assembly GCA_035221665.1 of Okamejei kenojei. Lineage (NCBI taxonomy): Eukaryota > Metazoa > Chordata > Chondrichthyes > Rajiformes > Rajidae > Okamejei > Okamejei kenojei. The sequence goes on from CM069163.1 coordinate 18,826,880, forward strand.
GTTCTTGGTAGGAATGCATTCCTCCACATATTTCGTTATGAAGTCATTAGCAACCGCGGTGTTTTTATTTAGGTCCATTACCAAGTCCTTGGATGTTTATCCAGTCTACCAAGTGAAAACAGATGTAAAGTCATTTTTTTTCCACTCCCTGAGCAGCTCTGTGCAATCCTCTTTGCCAGATCTGTGTTCTTCAGCCGTTGCCTACACGTCGGAAGGAGGAGCCCAGCCAAATGTGATTTTCTGAAGGATGGTCTTGGGATGGAGCAACAAGCGTCTCTGATTGTGCAGTAACAGTGGTCAATGTTTGATCCTCTGGTGCTGCAGCAGATGAGCTGGTAATAGTTTGGAAGTGTTCTCATGCTAGATTTGTTGACGTCCCCAGCAATGATGGCGAATGCTTTCTGGTGTTTGTTGACCACAATATATGGTTCCTCAAATGGTAGCAGAATGTCTGCCTGGGGCAGGATGTAGACTGCAATTGTGACAATGGAGGTGAATTCCCTTGGGAGATAGAAGGACGGCACTTTACTGCTAGATGTTCCAGTTGCAGGGAGCAAGAGTTGAATAATTTGTCTATTATTTGTTGTAATTATAAGTATCCATGCTGATATGCTATGGGACATCCTGGGGGCATAAAGGGCATTTTTAAATATTAATCAGCAAGTTTGGTAAATTACTTATAATACATTATGGGGATTTACAGAATCTCACTGTATTTGCATGATAATATCACAACTTTTAAGTTGTGCTCATCCTATGAAAGTAACAAGATACATTGTGAAATCTTTGTTCACTGTCTTTAGCAGTTTTTTGGTATGTGTACACATGACTTTAATATAACAATTATAGGCTTGGATGCAAAACAAATCCATCAGTATTATGATCGAAATGGGAGAGTCAATCTGCACACAACAATTGCGCAAACACAAGTGATAATTGAGGGATGAACTTTGATTAACAAGTCTTCATTGGTATCTTTTGTGTCCACTCAGAAGGGCAGACAATAACATCTAATCAAAAGAACAGCATCTCTGACATTGTAACATTCCTCATTGCCACCCAAAAGATTTTAGTTTATATGTTTCTGGAATTGGACTCTTACCCTCAGCTCTTGGAATTGGATCCACTGAACCAAGACTGGCACACAAAGCGCAGAATCAGATCTATGTGCCAGGCAAATTATCGTGTATGTTTTTCAGGAATTGGGTATTTTTGTGAAAAAGTTGGGTCATGAGCATCTGTTTCTTTGCTTAAATGAGCTTTGGTAATGAAAGTGATTGGCCCTGCAGCTTTAGCTATCAAATTTCTTGGCAAGAGGTTTAATGCCATTTTCAGTTGGGCACTTGTGTTCTCCGCTGCAACAGCTGAGGAATGCTGACCTTTAACTTCAACTTTATCAGCCTGCAAAAAGGAAACGAGGGAACAAGCTGACATTTGTCATAAACAATTACGCTTGCTTTGACATAGCGATCAGAACCATGTGTTAGCTGAATTAAATTGGCTTGTTCATTGACAAAAATCTATGGTAACAATCCTTGCTGGAATCCATGGTATTTTAAAGGGAGTGTATTTCTCTATTGTGAAATTGGGTTGTATGTCTGGTTTTTGAAATGGATGGCTCCAAAAAGCACATTGTTTAACCACTAACCTTTATGCACTTTGTAATTATATTGTCTCTCACAATACCCAGTCTTACGTGGCAATTCTCACGTGCTTCTATGTAGCATATGAATTGCTAGCGGTGAATGGAGAGCCTGGCTACCTCACTCAAGCCCAACAGTCCAGGTTTGATTTTGAATTGAGTGTGTACGCTGATAAAGCATTTGGGATTTGGTCAGAGCATGCTATGCTCTCCCAGTTCAGTCTGTTATCCAGATCGGGATGATTTTAATTTAATATTAGGTGTTTGTTTTGACCTCAACTGAGTGGTTGAGATCTTTCGGAAAAATCTGAGGTGGCTGCGACTCCTTCCCTATGGACAAGAACCTTGCGCATAAATAGTACTTTTCATATCGTCAGGACATGTATGATATTTTAAAGAGAAGGCAGAAGGAGCGATAGGGGTTGTAACATTTCGATTGGTAAATGTAGAGCTATCTAGATGGGATTAATAGAAAGGACCCAGGCAATATCTAGATTTACGTTGATTAGTAGAAAAAATAAATGAGTATTGAGAAAAATATATCATCAAGTGGTGGGTATATGTAACTCTTTGTCTGAAATGGTGGTGGAAGCAGAAATCCTCCCCATATTTTAAAAGAATCTTTGAATCGCTTGCAGGGCAATAACCTACTGGGCTATAGACCAAGAGCTGGGAAGTGAGATCAGTAAAAAGTCTATTTTGTCTCTGAAAAAAAGTTTTAGGGATTTTTAAAAAACTAGTATAGAGGTATTGGGCTGAAAGGCCACTTTCTGGGCTGCACATTTCTATGAATCCATCGCTTCGGGAGCGTAAAGCTAGGGAACGTGAGCACAAGAACAAGATTAATATGTCTAATGGGGCGATTGGGAAACACCTGATGAAAACACCTTACCTCTGGAGTGATGAAAATGTGGAGCTAACCACTTCAATGAATAGAAGAGGTGAGTAGAAAGAAAAATGAGACGAGGACTAGAGGGGAAAAAGGGTATTGGTCTAATATTGTCACATTGAAAAACGATGTCAAATCATACTATGTATGAGATCAATCAAACCGTACAAAAGTACAACAGGTAGTGTAAAGGCAAATAAAAAAACAGAATGCAGAATATAGTGTTACAATATTGTAGCATTACAATTACAGAGAAAAATTATATGGTCAAGGGATGCTTAAGAGGAACTTAAAAAAAAAAAATAGCTATGCCAATTGGCCTATTTTTGTAAGGCTGATTCAATTCAATAATCCTGGTGACCTGAGAATCCGAATTGGTACATTACACTAAATCTGTGAGGGACATTTCCTTAGATGAGGGATTAGAGAGCCAGAGGGAGTGATCACCAAATAAAGGTTTGGCCATTTAGGACTCGGGACTCCAATGATGAGGAAGTGACCTGCAAAGATCCTGGAATTCTCTATCCCCATAGATCTGCGGAAGATGTGCCATTTAGTGTACTGGAAAGTTTTGAGCCCAAAGATTAGATTTCCCATTATTGCACTGAATGGCAGTCGGCTCGAGGGTTCGAATGTCTTACTGCTGCTCTTTTCCAAGATAGATCCCCAAGAAGTCGCCTCGAATAAAAATAAAAGGAGGCTAAAGGGCCCGTCCCACATGGGCGACATTTTCGGCGAGAGCCGGACAAGAGGTTGTCGCGGCGTGGTCGGAGCGTGACGCTGGGTGACGCACATAGTGACGTGCGGCGACTCCCTGCCACCCTGGATTTTGGAATGTTCAAAATCTTCAGGCGACATTTGGGTGTCTTATCATGTCGTGCGCCCTGTCACACGCTGACGTACGTTGTCCTGCGGGTGACGCCCGGTGACGCTGACGTTAAATAAACAATTTATTTCTTAAAAAGTTGTTGGTCCTTAGATTTATTGTAGATAGGTTAATTTCCAATGTGATTATTATACTTCGGTCTAACCTTCTTGTGTTGTGAAGGCGGGAGCGCGGAGTGCCGTAGCTTGATGTGACGGTGATGCGGAGTACCCGCACAACTGTCAGTCGCTGACGTTCGCATTCGCCGAAGAAATCGCTAAGTGGGACAGGCCCGTAAGTAAACGTTGTGTGTTCCAGGGGCCCGTGATGCATGGTGCTACACCATGTGTTAACCAATCGCTCTTTACAAATGCTGATAAACCCGCTATGACTGTCAGCATTTTCTGTCCGTTGACCATACCCTTTCAACTGCGCTTTGTTGCCCACCCTGATCCCAGTTACTGCCGGTGCCAATCCATTGCACTGCTGTCTGAAGTATAAACACTCCTGGCCATTGAAGCTTTTTTTCCAGCCCAGTGAAGACTCGAAGACATCTTGTCAATACTGGATCGAAAATGTCTTGCAGTCAGGATGAATTAGATCAAAGAGATGTACTGCTGTGTGTATCTGCTGCTCATCCACATTAAATCTGAATCTGTGCTTGGCTAAATTAATCCAAAGAGTATTTGTTAATCATACTTTTATTTCTGAATTTTCTGAATATCATATTGAAAATAACAATCTATCTGCATTGATGTTGTCGACATATAAATCAGAGCGTTTGTTCATTCTCCGGCAACTGCCAAGTTCATATTGCTGTTATTCTGGATTTTTTCATGGAGTCATACGGTGCAGAAACAGGCCCTTCAGCCCGACGCATCCATGACAACCAGGTTGCCCCATCCAAGCTAGTTTCATTTGCGTGCATTTGGCCAATATCCCTCTAAACCTTTTCTATCCATGTTCCTGCCCAAGCATCTTTTTTAAATGTTGTTATAGTGCCTGGCTCAGCTTCTTCCATTGGCAGCTCATTCCATATACCCACCACCATCAGCGTGAAAAGGTTGTTCCTCAGCATCCTATTAAACTTGTCCCTCTCATCTTAAACCTATGTCCTCAGGTTTTTTTGATTCCTCTACCCTGGTTGAAAGACTGTCAATTCTCCCTTTCTATTCCCTCCATAAATGTATACACATCTAAAAGATCACTCCTCTGCCTCCTCGCTCCAAGGAATAGTCAGTCCTAGCCTGCCCAGCCTTTCCCTGCAGTTCTGGCCCTCGGGTCCTCGCAACAGTCTCATAAATCTCCACACTCTTTTCAGCTTTACTTTCATTTATTTTGCAAAATATCACAGTTGTTGGACATCTGATCAAACAAAGAAAATGCTGGAAATGCTCACATTTTGACAAAGTTATCAGTTTTGCAGGACTAACTGTGTTTTCCCCCCTTTACTGGTGCTGTCTGACTAGCTGAGATTGTCCGCTATTTATGACGTATGCGTTGGTACTCCTCCGCTCATCCTAACATTATAGTCAGAATTAGACTTACCAAGAAAGCCCTGGAAATTATCCCAGGGATTCCTAGGCAGGATTACCTTGGGAATCATGGTCACCATTCACTGGGAATATTTATACATAACATCTCAGTAGGAAGCCATTATGTACATCCTGCATTTTATTGTAATCCTTTGGAGTCACGTGAGTGACTACGTGAAGAACCCGCCTCACGCTGGTAACGGCATGACGTCGACGCTGACGGCGGAAGGAGGAGCTGCAGTAAGGAGCAGCTCCTCGCAGCGGTCGGAACGGCCCCGCAGGTAAGAACAGTAAAGTTGGGATTTCTTAGCGGGCGCTGGGTAGGTCCAGCAGTATAGGAAATATATATTAAATCAGGTCAGAGTCATATTAGTGCTGGATAAGCACAGATGATGAAGTAAACGTATATTCGCGGGTTAAATGCTTCCTGGGGTGAAAAATAAATATACGGAAAGCTAGTGCGGAGCCGGTTCCGATACCGGTGGCCGTAGATATACCCGTTAGCGAATTAGTTTACAAAATGATAACCACGGAGAGAAATGCTCCCGAATATGAAAAATGGAAAATAAAATAAAATAAAAAATCTGAGAGGCCCGTGGTTCTGATGACTCTGACATTGAAAAGTCCTCCAGATAAGTAAACTATGTGGAACTGATTATGGAGCATATGGAGAAAGTTCTCCAAATAATTATGAGACTAGGGTCAAAGTACCCTGAAGGTTCCTAAGAATAGCCCTGAGGGGTTTAATTATTCTGAATATGGCCATGGGCCTAAATTGGAAGTTGGAACTCCGGACCCAGGATTTGGGCCGGAAAAAGTCTCATGGGATGAAATCCCAATTGATTTAGGGCTGCAGAAGGCAGACCCTGTTGATGGTGATTTGCATTTTGAAAGCACACCACAAAATAAAAATAAAAAATAAAATGAAAAAATATTAAAAGAGGCCAAAGATGCCTGGAATAGCAAAAGGTTTTGCTATATATGAAGGAAGTGGTGAGGCTATGGAAGAAAACCTAGCTGCCAACATATATATATGGTATCTCACCAACTTCATGATTCTGTGATGATTGAAATATTAAAATTGCACAGCACAGGAAATTGTGCCTCATTGGAAGAGCCTACGGTTTATCCGTTAATATGGGCATCCATGACTCCAAATATGAGAGCGTCAAATAGTGAGGTTTAAAAATCCTCACAAATTATTCTGCTGCTATTATGGATTTTGGGCAGATGAAAGGAAAACATAAAATAAAGACGCTATTGTGCAATTCTTTCTATGAAATTTTGTATAAAATAAATGGCTATTTGGCCCATTTTTCACCCAAGGTTGCATACCTGTGTCGAGCAAGTGGTGTTTAAGCTCTTGGTTATCTGTTTGGAGTAATCTGCCTAACTTATTGAAATTGGATGAAAAGCTAAATATTTTAGCTGCATGAAACCTTCGTCTTTGGACGAAAAGGTATTTTCGCCCAGAAGGGGATTTGATATTGGAAATAGAGGCAGAAATATGTCAAGGAAGTTTTATTGTATTGCACAACCAAATACTTACCCAAATTCAGGGGATAAGGAGACCACCACGCTCATATGCAGAGGAATTAAAGACTTGTTCTCTGCTTAAAGAAACTGCGGATTAATCTCCAGTTAGAGGGAGATTACAAAAAGTTTATTAAGACTGGCTTACTATTATTTTTGATCAGTATATTACGAGCAGTTTCATTAACTACTATTATTTTTTTAAAAAAAAAAGAGGTTAATCCTCCTGTACAGAATAAACCTGCTTATGTTTTCGTGTTTTCTGCAATTGAAAAAGCAGAGATTTATGTCCACATTGCCTAATTATCTGGAAAAGGGGTAATGGAAAAGATTTTGAACACGAGCATAAATTTGTCTTTAATGTTAGAAGGCATTACAGATGATGGTTGCAGAAGTATTCTGGACCTTACAGGTCTAAATAAGTTTGTAGAATACAAACATGTTCAAATGGAGACATTGAATACTGCAAAATATTTAATTCAGCAGGTTGTTATATGGCTAAGATTGATGAAAAGACGCCTATTATTCTGTACCTATGCATCAGGTTTCGGTGGTACTTAAATTTTAATTGGTTGTGACAATTATGGCAGTTAAGCTTTGCCAAATGGACTGAGTTCAGCTTTTTACTCTTTACGAAACTGTTGAAACCAGTTTAGCCCAATTAGAGCACAAAATGCACATCATTATGGCTTATCTCAATGACATTCTGGTCATTAGTGATTATCAGGAGTCAGCTGAGGACTCAGTTTCAGTTACTAAAGCTTTGTGGTAAGCTAAGGTTCTTAATTCATCTAATTAAGCCCCAGCTGCAGCCAGCACAAACAATTTACTTTTGGGGTTTGTAATTAACTCAGTGACTATGTTAATACCTTTACCAACAGATAAAGTCGATGATATTTTGGTAACTTGTCATTATCTCATTCAAAACCTTATCCTTCCATCCGAGAAATGGTGACAACCATTGGTGAACTGCTAGCAGCATTTCCTGCAGTAGAATTTGGTCCATTACATTTATCGATATCTTCGAAGGTACAAGATACAAGCTCTCAAAGAGAAGGCAGGCCATTTGACAGGCCTATGTAATTAACAAAAGAAGCTGTATTGGAATTACAATGGTGGGTTAAAAAAGGAAAATGTCCCACAAGCTGCTAATAAATATTATGATTAAACAGCCTGAAATGGTTTTACATACAGATGCTACTGCTCTCGGATGGGGGGCCACAGATTTATCCTCCAGTTGTGGAGGTAGATGGAAAACTGAAGAACAAGTGTTTCTCCAAGAGTATGGTATTAACTATTTGGAGTTATTGGGGGCCTTTTATGGGCTTAAAGCATATTGTTGTGCTAAACAAGGTCTGCATGTGTTAATACAATTAGACAATAAAACAGCTGTGGTTTACATTAATCACATGGGGAGAGTTGGATCAGTATCATGTGATTGTCTGGTCAATGAGATATGGCAATGGTGTATTGGTCGGCAGATATGGATTTCAGTAAGCTATACTCCAGGTAAAGACAATGTGGTAGCAGATGAAAGGTCCAGGATTTTTAAAGATAATACGGAATGGATGTTTTAAGCCAGCAATATTTAAGAATATTGTTAGACGATTTGGGTTGCCAGAAATTGATTTGTTTGCATCCAGGCTTAATCATCAATTGCCTCATTATGTGTCTTGGGAACACGATCCGGACGCAGTTGCAGTAGATGCATTTTCATTACACTGGGGAAAAATGTTCTTTTATGCTTTTCCACTATTTGCTCTGATCCAGAGATGCTTGAAGAAAATAGAGCAAGATTCAGCTTCCGGATTGTTGGTAGTGCCAAATTGGCCAACTCAACCTTGGTTCCCAGTTATGCTGAATATGATTAAAGAACCGTATATGCAGATTCCTAACTGTAGTGATATCTTGACTAATCCAGTAACAAATGAAGATTACCCATTATATGCATATATGAATTTGTTAATCTGCAGGTTTTGACCAGACCACTACAGGAACTGGGATTGTCGGACCAAACTTGACAGTTATTGGCGCATCATGGCGAGATAGCACACAGAAACAATATATGACACATATTAAGAAATGGGAAGAATTTTGCACACAATCAAATATATCTGATGATTCTGTGAATGTTACTCATGTTTTGGAATTCCTTGCCAATTTGCGCTTTGGGCAACATTTAAGTTACAGTGCCATTAACACTGCACGCAGTGCCTTGTCGTCCTATTTAGGACTTATGACTGGTGAGAAATCAATTGGGTCGCATCCATTAATATCACGATTCATGAAAGGAATTTTTCACATGAATCCGCCAAAACCTAGATATACAGAGATTTGGGATGTGAGCATAGTACTTGCTCTACTTAGAGAATGGACGCCAATTGAAGGGTTGTCATTGGATAGGTTAACATTGAAATTGGTCATGTTAAATGTCACTGGTCTCAGCCCAAAGAGTGCAAACTTTACAAATGTTGCGTTTAGACTGTATGCATGTGACTACAGATAACGTTGTATTCTATGTTTACGATCTGATCAAACAAAGTAGACCAGGGAGATCTGGAACAAAGGTAACCTTTCAAGCTTTTCATATTGAGCTTGCTTTGTGTGTGGTTAGACATTTGAACCAATGTATTAAAGTGACGGACACTTTTCGAGGAAACGAAAAGACATTGCTGCTTACGCACAAAAAGCCACACACAAAAGCTTCAGTTCAAACTATCTCAAAATGGTTGAAACAGGTGTTGGTTTTAGCGGGAGTAGACACTGATGTCTTCAAATCTCACTCCACCAGGGCGGCAGCTACGTCCGCGGCGAAGGGGCGGGACATACCTCTCGAGCATATTTTAAAAATCGCAGGGTGGAGTAAAGAAGAAACTTTTTCAAAGTTCTACAACAAACCTGTTCACACTATGACAAGCTTTGGACACGCGGTGTTGGGAGCACTATAATCACCTGCTTTGTTTGCTATTAATTGCTATAATCAGTTGTGTAGTCACTGATATCTTTTGTCACTTGTAATCATTTTTTCCCTCAAATATAAGGAGGGTATTATATGGTCTTTCAGCCATTAAAAAACTTAATTGTGAAAAGATCTAACATTTGTCTGCTTTCTCATGTATGTGTTTACTTAGCCGGACTGTCGTACGGATTAATTCTACGACATAAAAAACACAGAAAGCTTTAAAACTCTTCACGTAGTCACTCACGTGACTCCGAAGTAAAATAGTAAGATTAAACGAGAACTCACCTGTTCGAAGTTTGATCGTTATTTTACGAGGAGTTACGATGAGGGATTACGTGCCCTCCACTCCCACCCTCGTAAAATAAATGATCAAATGGTGGTTCTAAGTCTTTTTATGAGCCTTACTATGTTACTCCGGCTTTGGTGTTCTGTGTTTTTCATGCCGTTGCTTTGAAGTATGCCGTTACCAGCGTGAGGCGGGTTCTTCACGTAATCCCTCATCGTAACTCCTCGTAAAATAACGATCAAACTTCGAACAGGTGAGTTCTCGTTTAATCTTACTATTTTATTGTAATCATTCCTGTAACCTCATCTTTTAGTTATAGACTTTGCCTGTTATACTTATTCCAAATCAGAATTTAAATTTGGGGAAAGAGAAGGTACACAAAAAAACCTAATGTGTGAAGCGGGTGCTGCAATAGCTCGGTTAATCCCCCTGTCATATTAAAATCAACCTCAATAAAGTTTTTGTAAAGACCAGACCATTGACTCATCTGCCCAATGCTCATTAACATGCTTAGAATGGTGATGCACTGAGATATAACATCAGACAAGAAACCACTGTTCAGTTCAATTCGAGCCAAATATTGCATACAATGTGAGCCATTGTATTCTGGGTTGTAACAAAGGCTATTTTGATGTTTCCCTGGAAGCTCGGTAATCTTCCCCAATCAATGACTAAACTGATCCAAGACAGTTTCTGATTCTATTTGGGGGGGGGGGGGGGGGGGTAGTCTACAGGGCTCGCTGAAATGTTCTGAGGCAATTTTTTACTTTTTTTTTGGAATGATGGACACAGTCTAGTATTTTGTTTTGGATGTTTAACTATTCAAATAAAAATATTTTCAGAGCTATGAGGAACATGCAGTAAACAGATTCATTTATTTGCTCTTATAGGTTAAATCCCCCCCCCCATATTCGTGATCTTAAATTGCCTTTCATTTCATTCCATTTTCTGGTCTAAGCTGAGCAACATATATGTGGCTTGGGTGATAGCTAAAATTGGCCTCAGCACTCTTAGATTATAACACGCTAGATTATTCACTCTATTATCAATTGGGTTGAGTGGAAATGGTCCACAAAATAGAATGGTCACCCACAGCCAGGTCAATTCATGTCTGCAGCCATTGGTGCCAAACTTAGACAAATGACCATCTTGAGGTCACTATGATGATGTGTGGGCCACAAACTGGTTTGAGAATCAATTCAATGTCAGTGATGTCACAGTTCATTTTCTCCTTCTAGTAAAACAGCTATCTGAGCATATCCTCTCAGCGTTAAACTCACTGAAACCTGGCCCAAAACCTCTCCCCCTGCTTTTTCACTAGCATTCCCAAACTGGAATGCTGTCTTGAACCATGGAAATGTTAAAGCAAATCCTATTGTCACTCAATAGGCTCTTTTTTAGTAGCAATCAATGGTTGGGTAACGGGGAATATGAGTTCTGCCTGACTTTCTGCTCTTCTCCGACCACCTCAAGTATTGGGGTAAATTATTGTCTATCCACTAAGATCAACAATACAAATACAGACCAAGGGAGCTCTACAATCTTCCAAATACCACACCATGGCTCCCCGAAAGGAAGAAAGCTAGAGAAGCCACAAAAGGCAGCTGCATTCACCCATTCCACAGCGGGTCGTCAGCCTTTGGCCAGCCATAGTAGAACACTGGGGAAAACCCAGGTAATTTCAGTATAATTTACATTTCCACATTTTCTGAGCGCACTCCGTGCAGTGTTGAGAGCAGCACTGCCAGAGGTGTCTTCTAAGGAGACCTGAATTGGAGGCAGTCCAAACATCAGGTGTGTATACAAATCCAATGCCACTATTCTGAAGAAAAGGTGAGGTGCTCGCAGTATCTTGTCCCCTGTAGCAACTATCCTCGAAAACGGGTCGTGTGGAGGATATTGCTACTACCTTCATGCATTGGAACAATTACCCCATTTAATACCCCTCAATGAAATTCCTTGGGATAGCACGAAAGACGTTATAAATCTGCAGTTAGCTGATATTTATTTTGGTGGCTACACTTGTGGGCGGTGGTCTTGAGGGACACACGCGTCAGTTTTACACAAATTGAACTGATGCGATGTTTGAGCCGCAGAGACATAAAGGGATGAGGCCGCGGCGACTCCACGTGAACGGTCTACCCCGTTCTTTGACCGGCATCTGGGCATGGTTTGACAATAAATTGCAAATCCGGGAGCGAGTTGCCGCCTGTTGAGAGAGAGAGCGAGCTGCTGAGGATATCTCGAGGGCCGCAGTGAGAGGAAGGAAGCTTTGTTACAGCTCTGTGAGAAATAACAGCGAGGAGGAGGGAGGGGGTTTCCTATCTTGCCCCGTCGCCGAGCTCGCTTGCTTGTACTCGAGTGGGTGGCGAACACAGCATGTGAAAGGCTCACCCCTCACAGCGCCGGAGAAATGGAGAGCAAATCGCCGTTTAATCTTCAAAAGGCCCTCGCACAGCCGGTGAAAGTCTGCATGTTTGATCTGGTGGACGATGCGGTAAGTCAGGTGTTGGAGATCTGCCCTTTGGCACTCGGTTAAAATTGGCCACCCGACCCCGCTCCGCTCGCCGTCTCAGCTCCGCCTGGTGCGGGCAGGCTCGCCGCGGGGTAGGGGACGGGGGCAGGCTCGGAGCAAATCGGTGGCGAGTACCGAGACAGAAAGTGAGCTAAACAACGCATACAATAGATTGTGCTGAACAACAGTTTGTTGACCATTTGCTGGCTTCGGTGGGCCAATGCACGGTAGTTTGCATTGAAGGCATTACCAAACGAGCATTTGCATAATAAAACCAAGTCACAATGCAGGCACTGGTTGTATGGAATTGAATACAGAATGCAGGAAATACACAGTCGGTCAAAAATGCATGAAATACACAGTAGCTCTTTCCACTGGTATTATCCGACCCACTCAGTATTTACAACATCTTTTATTTAAGATGTTACTTGTCCCGTCCGCCTGTCTGTCTTATTTAAGGATTGTCACATCTGGGGCCAAGATGGAACTATGATGACACCACAGCAAAAGTTATTAATCATCATTATTACTCTTTTTTAACTTTGATCGTACTGTCAGGTGCCCTGGGCATTTATTATTTTTAACGTGCTTCTAAAATGAGCTTCTGTGAGTTTTTGAACAAATGGAGAGGATGTTAATGTTGATCTGCTTTGCTGCCTGCACTTTTCAACATTGAATCATTGTCACCTTTAGCAGTTCAGGAAAGTGTTATCTTCACCTCCCCTTTACACACCCATTCCTGAAGGAGGTAGGGACCACTCAGACATGTGGCAAAGGTAACAAGGGATCTTGGTGTTTGAACATCTCACTACTGACAGCTCCATGAGAATGGAATCTTTCTCCCTGGGGTCCCTGGAATTTAGAAACTGAGGGAGATTTGTGGTTTACACAGTTCTGTTAAGGGCCTGTCCCACTGTACGAGGTGATTCAAGAGTTCTCCCGTGATTCGAGCTTGTTTAACGTATGTAGCGGGTACGTAGGGGCTCGTGGATGTCACGTCGCGGCTCGTACGAGTAACGGTAGGTACTCGGGAAATCCGGTAAACTCGTAACGTTTTTTCAACACTGTGAAAAATGTCCACGAGTAAAACAATACTCGTGATGAAAAAAATTGTTGCTTATTACTCGTACGAGCCCCAATGTACCCTCTACGTACATTACACGAGCTCGAATCAGGGGAGAACTCGGGAGAACTCTTGAATTACCTCGTACAGTGGGACAGGCCCTTCTTCCAGACATGGCCCCGGGAGGTGGTTCAGCATTCCCTTTTCCTAAACCTTGCCAACTCTCCCAGTTGTCAACCTATCCCTTGAATCAAGTTTTTTTTGATCACCTGCATATATAGCTTACACATGTGCATGCAAAAAAACCTGCACGCAAGCGAACATGCAAAACCAGTTCTCCCAGCAGATTATAGTCAAGAGAGTTTTATTGTCATGTGTCCCAGATAGGACAATGAAATTCTTATTGTCAAAATCTTAGTCAAAGATCTGAAGTAAAATTTTGGTTAACACACTCTCACTCTGGGCAGAAACCTTTAGGGAATAGCCCTGTGTTAAAGGTGAAACATCAGCACATGCATACAGTTGCTTTAGAATGACGTTATTATAGAAGTTACAAGAAACTTCTAATGTTGGAATCTGAAGGAAAAGAGACCATCCCTTTCTCGCCATAGATGCTGCCAGACTCACTGATTACCATCATTAATTTGCTTTTTGCAAAGGATTATAGAAGTTTACCTCATAAAAGGTGCTGTTTAAGCTATGAGTCCATGCCAAATGATAACTGGAAATTTATTCATGGCATTGTTTCTGTGATCCTTGCAAAGGAGTTGTTACTGCAATTCCATGGAAAGTGTTTTTCAAAAACAAGATCGAGGTACAGCAAATACAATAAGTCCTTTGATCTCTCCGCATTTACCAAAAGGCTCCAAAGCATTGATGAGGTATTGATGCCTTTCTCTTCCAATGCTCATTCCTTGAAGAACCAACCCTGGAAGGATTTGCAGGCTACTCAAAACCAGTTATACTTCCCATTGAATGGGCAACATCTTTATGCAATCGGTAAGGTGGTTAGTCCTGTGGAGAAGGATTTTATGGAAGTCACACAACTTTTCCAATGAGAAGCATTCTTCACCTGAACAAAATGCAAATATTCTGCCAAAGAGTAACCTACAATTCAACTTTGGCGCTTCAAACTCCGCAACACAGATCTGTTCTTTTGTGCCACAATCTAAAGTCACTGGTATTAAAAACAACTACGTGAGTTGTAGTTTCACTAGTCAGCTTGCTCTCTGAACTCTCATTGTTTTCTCCAGCTAACTCTTTCTGATAAAAATAAAAATAAATTCCAGTGTATCTTCTCGACAGTGATCATGTGGTTTTGTGTATTCTTTTGCAAAAATCCATCCAGTTTTTGTCCCACACATGGAGCATTGTGTTCAGTTTTGGTCCCCTGTTATATGAAAGATGCCATTAAACTGGGAACACTGCACAACAGAGAAGATTTGCAAATAGAGAAAACATTTGCGAGGATGTTGCCAGGACTCAAAGGCCAGAACTATAGTGAAAGGAGAGGTGGGGGTGGGACAAAGTCTAGCAAGCAAGCCTCCCTCACCCATAGAAAGGCACAAAGAGCTGGAGTAACTCAACGGGTCAGGCAGCATCTCTGGAGAAAAAAGATGTGAGATGTTTTGGGTCTGGACCCTTCTTCAGTGTCTATCCTCAGTATATTCTTCAGTGTCTATCCTCAGTGTATACCAGTATCTACAGTTCCTTTCTACACATCCCCACAACTATCCACCAGTTGAGCCAGGTGCAGGAAAATGAGAACAACATTAATGGGGCATCTTGGTCAACGTGTATAAAATGGGCTGCAGCTCTTGCTTTGTGCTGAGTGACTCTAAATGAGCTTCTCCCATCTCCTCATTTCCCGTCTCCTCCCTCTGCTGGGTGCTGTAAATTGCTTTTCACAACTGTTGCATGCTGTTGTACAGTGGCTCACAAAAACAACTTGCGCAAGTAAAGCTCAGTCATTAAGGAACATTGGTGCATGTTGTTTCAAAGCATTTTAAATGGGGATGGTTGGCATGCAATTTGAAGTGATGCTTGAGATTTCCGTGCAAAGGAGGTGAATGGTAAAGGGGAAGCATTTCAATACTAGCTTTGAAAGTACGAGAAAAAGCAGAGATGGTTTTGATTTCTGTGTTTTCCTTTGGATACGCAAGTTTATTCAAGTACACAGTCAACTTTATTCTTGTCCAATACGAGTCCTAGCCCCACAGTGCATGAGAGCTCTTGCAACGGTTTAGGTTTATTATTGCCACGCATAGCGAGGTATAGTGAAAAGTTTTGTTTTGCATGCTATCCAAACAAAGCAGATGTACCATACATGAATGCAATCAAGTCAATCTCGAATGCAATCGTTAAAGCAAAGTCGAAGATACAGAGTGCAGAATATAGTTCTCAGCATTATAGCACATCAGTTCCATTGGCAATTACCAATGTCCTCAATGGGGATGAGGTGAATCGGACAGTGCCCGATCCTATGGAAGGACCATTCAGAAGCCTGATAATGGAGCTCGAGAGCAGGCATAGATTGTCTTCCATGGATTATATGGTGGTGGGAAAGGCAGATAATTGTTAGTATAAAATGTCATTGTGCTCTTTGTTCCTCAGACAACATATCAGGTGAGGAGCAGGTTGTAGAATGGACATTTTATATGGATCCTTATAAAAGAAAGGGTAAGAGAGAGACAGAGAGAGAATGGTCACCATTTGTAATAAGCAGAAGTCATTTCATTCTGAGTATTAGGTTTGTACTCTGTTATCAAGGGGATTTTTCATGTACATTTTGTATTAGTCCACGTGGGTTTTATTTTCCAGTCTAACTATATTACACCTGTTATGACTGCACTGTGGTAATAGTGATATCGAAAGCTGCTCTTGGTACCACATTCTAAATTTATGCCATTTTTTTTCCACTCTGCATTCTTCTGAAGAAATTATTATTTATGTCAGTTTTATTTTCCATTTGTAAGGGAAAGGCTGGTAAAAAAATGACCATCTATATTGAAGATGAGAGTAGGGCAGTAGAATGGATGAATGGGAGGAAGACTGGTGGTCTACAGACATAGTAGGATAATCGGGCAGTCAGGAACTTGTGTAAGCGCCTGAACCTTCTAAAGTGAGCACTCCGCGTCGATAAGCGACATTTAAAAAAACTTTTGTAGCCCCTGAACAGTGGGAGATGTCCACAGACACGGCTTGTCAGGGGCTTGGTCACCAATCAGAAGAAGAGGAATTTCTTACCCTGGAGCGCAGTAAATCTTCGGAATTCTGTGATGCTCGGTCTATATGTATTTTAAAAGGTAGGATCAATAGAGTTTAGGACGATGAAAGGTTATAATGCAATTGAAGCCAAAGATCAGTTCAGTTGTGAATGGCAGAGTAAGCTCAACAAGCGGCTGATTAACACCCACTCTTGTGCAACAACAGAATACAGTGCCCTCCATAATGTTTGGGACAAAGATCAATCATTTATTTATTTGCCTCTGTACTCCACAATTTGAGATTTGTAATAGAAAAAAATCACATGTGGTTAAAGTGCACATTGTCAGATTTTAGTAAAGGCCATTTTTATACATTTTGGTTTCACCATGTAGAAATTACAGCAGTGTTTATACATAGTCCCCCCATTTCAGGGCACCATAATGTTTGGGACTCAGCGATGTCATGTAAATGAAAGTAGTCATGTTTAGTATTTTGTTGCATGTCCTTTGCATGCAATGACTGCTTGAAGTCTGCGATTCACGGACATCACCAGTTGCTGGGTGTCTTCTCTGGTGATGCTCTGCCAGGCCTGTATTGCAGCCATCTTTAGCTTATGCTTGTTTTGGGGGCTAGTCCCCTTCAGTTTTCTCTTCAGCATATAAAAGGCATGATCAATTGAGTTCAGATCAGGTGATTGACTTGGCCACTCAAGAATTGACAATTTTTTAGCTTTGAAAAACTCCTTTGTTGCTTTAGCAGTATGTTTTGGATCATTGTCTTGCTGTAGAATGAAACTCCAGCCAATGAGTTTTGAGGCATTTGTTTGAACTTGAGCAGATAGGATGTGTCTATACACTTCAGAATTCATTATGCTACTACCACCAGCAGTTGTATCATCAATGAAGATAAGTGAGGCAGTACCTTCAGCAGCCATACATACCCAGGCCATAACATCCCCACCACCGTGTTTCACAGATGAGGTGGTATGCTTTGGATCTTGGGCAGTTCCTTCTCTCCTCCACACTTTGCTCTTGCCATCACTCTGATATAAGTTAATCTTCATCTCATCTGACCTCAAGATCTTTTTCCAGAACTGTAGTTGCTCTTTTAAGTAATTCTTGGCAAACTGTAATCTGGCCATCCTATTTTTGTGGCTAACCAGTGGTTTGCATCTTGCAGTGTAGCCAGTGTATTTCTGTTCATGAAGTCTTCTGCGGACATTGGTCATTGACAAATCCACACCTGACTCCTGAAGGGTGTTTCTGATCTGTCGGACAGGTGTTTGGGGATTTATCTTTATTATAGAGAGAATTCTTCTGTCATCAGCTGTGGAGGTCTTCCTTGGCCTGCCAGTCCCTTTGTGATTAGTCAGCTCACCAGTGCTCTCTTTCTTCTTAATGATGTTCCAAACAGTTGATTTTGGTAAGCCTAAGGTTTGGCTGAAGTCTCTAACAGTTTTATTCTTGTTTCTCAGTCTCACAATGGCTTCTTTGACTTTCATTGGCACAACTTTGGTCCTCAAGTTTGCTAAACAGCAATAAAAGTTTCCAAAGGTGATGGAAAGACTGGAGGAAAGACTAGGTGCTGAGAGCTCTTATACCTGCTTAAAGGAGGCATTTAAACACACCTGAGCAATTACAAACACCTGTGAAACCATGTGTCCAAAACATTATGGTGCCCTGAAATGGGGGGACTACGTATAAACACTGCAATAATTTCTACATGGTGAAACCAAAATGTATAAAAATATCCTTTAATAAAATCTGACACCTAGCCAAATAATGTTTTGCCATAGTTGAATTTCAAAGAGAACCTGAAAGGAGGTGACAGAAATTTAGGGGACAAATTCACTGGAGGCCCAGATGGCAGCAGTTACTATAGCGGCAGTGAAATTGGGCACTGCGCAAGAAGTACAGGCAGTTAGAATGCAGAGTTAATCCCCGAGGGAAGGCTGATGCTGTAAATACTTCATAAATAGCATGTTCAAGGCAGTGGCATTGTGAATGGAAGGTGTGTGGAAGCTCTAAATAAGAATTGTACTAAATAATTGTGACTAGTGTCACACAAGCAGTCGCTGAGTGGCAGCATAGTAATTTGCATAAGACATAGTCTGCAGCATCCGTGGCACACTACCTCTTGTGGAGAGCAAGAACTCATGTAAGTTAAATCACACAGTTCATCTAACTCATTTAGAACTTTTTTTTTAGTGCATTATATCCCACCGAAAATTAGCTCGATTAACTTCCAACCAAGATCTTTACAAGCAGCTATTTCTGATCTGACTTTGGCAGTTGGAAAACACTGAATCTATCGGGAGTACTTTCCACATGACAGCAACTCACCATGCAAATCTTTCATTCTCATTTCTTTCTGGTTTCTTTTCTGATTCTCTTGAATCTTTGTCCTCTGGTTACTGACTCCCCTACTCCAGAAAAAAACTGTCTCCTCATAATGAGATGCATATCACTGCCCATTATGATTTTAAAGACTTGTATTAAATCATCCGTTAAATGCCCCTGGTCTGACCGGGTGAATCTTAATGACTGTGATCTCCATTCTCATCTTCAAACTGATGGAGTAGGGGGGAGAAAGCTGGCAATAGAAGTGCAGGTCATCCAAAGCTTGGCAAGTGATAGGAGAATGCAGGTGAAAGGGTCGATTGGCAGATGGGTGGAGTAAAAGCCCTGTCCCACAGTACGAGTTCATTCCAAGAGTTCTCCCGAGTTTGCCCTGATTCGAACTCGGAGATTTACGGTAATGGCCACTCGTCGGTACTCGGGGCTCTCGTGGACATTTTTCATCATGTTGAAAAATCTTCACGAGTCTTCCCGTGCTTACCTGCCGTTAGCGAGTCTTCCGGAGTACCTGCCGTTAGCGCTAAGAGACGTCCCCGAGCTCCGACGTACCCGCTACGTTCATTCTCCGTGCTTACCACGAGTTTGATTTCTTTTAAACTCGTGAGAGCTCTTGGAATGAACTCGCACAGTGGGACAGGGCTATGTTTCCAATGTTAGACGTAAAAAGGAGACATGAGGTTGTCAGAAAAAATCGAAGCTGAGGAGTGAAATATGAGCTGGAGGGAGAGATACGGGTGGAAGGATATTGGTAGAAATAAGGGAGATAAAAGGAAAATATTTGACACGGGGATGGGTGATGAGTGTATAGAAGAGGGGAAAGGAGCAGGGTGTCTAGTGTGGCGGGTGAAATGTGTATGTACTGGAGTAGGGATGACATTGGAGAATTCAAAGATAGCGACAGAGACTGGGAGGTATGACTGCAGGTTATGGAATCTGATAAAAATGGAAGAATGGGAGCCAGATAAGGGAAGGATGGACAGATTATTTTTCCATACCGCACTGGACTGGCATTGCTGTAACCAGAGCAGCTTAGTACAAGGGTCAAGCACAAAGAATTGGACGGATTGTATTTAAACAATGTCATGTTTCATAGAAATAATGTGACTCATTATATGAATAATAGCACTGGGTTGTGGTGTTGAGCTGAGATTGTTTTTAGAAATATAGAAAACATGGGAAAATAGGTTCAGGAGTAGGCCATTCTGCCCTTCGAGCCTGCACCGCCATTCAATATGATCATGGCTGATCATCCAACTCAGTATCCCGTACCTGCCTCTCTCCATTTTGAAACAAGATAGTTTACTAGAGAACCAAATTGCCACACCAATGCTTTTAAAGACTTAGAGAAATATTGATTTTGAAAACTGAATCCAATGGTAATTTCACTTTAATGGTACGCTAGATTGATAACTCTGGTAAAGTCGTGTCATTAAGATAAAAACTGCCATCTCTGTTCAGTTATTAACTCTATTCTGACAAACTAGCCTGGTTCTATTATAAAGGTAATATAGCAAAAAAATTGGCCCATCTGTCCAACTTGTTCCTGCCGATCAACATGCCTACCTAGGCTAGTCCTGATTGCCCCATATCCCTCTAAACCTTTCCTATTTATGTACAAGTCCACACTTCTTTTAAATGGTGTTATTGTACCCGCTTCAACCGTTTCTTCCTACCGCTCATTTCATAAATGTAAAAACCCTCAGTGAAAAAGCGATCTCTCGCGTTCCAATTAATTTCTTTCCCCTCTCACTTTAAACCTTTGTCTTCTAATTCTTGATTCCCAACTTTGGGGGGAGAAGACTATGTGCATTCACCCTATCTGAGCCCCTTGTGATATTATACATCTCTATCTGGTCACTCAGTCTTCATCGTTTCAAGCAATAACATCTTAGCTTGCACGTTGCACAACCTCCTCCAATAGCTCAGGCCCTTGTCCTCGTGAATCCTTTCTGCACCTTTTCCAAATTAATGACATCTTTCGATAGTAGCATGACCCCACGCAACAGAATACTCCAATTGCAAACCTCTCCAATGTTTTATACATCTGCAACATAACATCCCAACCTCTGTTCTGCACTGTTGGAAATTACATCTTTGAGCTGAGACATTAAAGCAAAGGATGGTTTGTATCTATGGTGGTCATAAAATATCCTATAATTTGATCTGAAATCTTTTTATACATTATGAAGAGCACAGTGCTTGCTGTACACTATATATCAAATAGAACAGCTCACTTTATCTATTATTACTTAGACTTAGTTCCTCCCACACTGTTGAGTGCATTTTGGCAGCAAGCTTTCGCCATTCTGTTCGGTCATGTGCGACGTCTTCCACCCTCAAAAGGTTTGCGTCCCGGGCTTCCAAATCCTTCTGGAATGTTCGCCTCCATGTGACTTTTGGTCAGCCTCTTTTCCTTCTTCCGTCAGCTTGCCAGGTCATTGCTATCTTAGGTGCACGTTCTGGTGACATTCTGAGTATGTGTCCTGCAAATTTCATCCTGCATACCTCTATGTCCTGGCTGAGAGGCTTTGCTGCAGTTTCCTGGTAGATACAGAATTATACAGAATAGTATTCCATAGAGTGAACATTTTTCCAATTACATATATCGCATCTTGAATAAATTGTTAAACGGAAGGGCGTGCCTTCAATATGCGACAGGGGAAAGAGCATATTGTACATATTATAAATAATGATATATGCTTTATGCATCGTTATATAATACATAGCTGCATCTTGCATATCTTCTTAATGAGTATTTTGCATTTCAAATTATACATATTCTGCTCAAGCTTCACTTCTGGGATTTGTGGCATTGAAATCTATCATCGGGTTGCTGTTTTTGTAGCTGTCATTTCATAAATTCTATCCACATGCCCTGTGATTGCTTGTGGCCCTCATTTTAGGAGGGAAAAAAAAACTTCTTAAACAGAATGTAAATTTCCTGCGAGGAATCACGGTGCCCTGTGCAATAATGTGCAGATGTTATCGCAATGTTGTCATATCAGAGGCTGAGAATAAGATCCCTCATTTTAAAAAAAAAGAAAGCTGTGTGGTCCACTTTAACTTATCGAAGGGTCTCGACCCGAAACGTCGCCTATTCCCTTCGCTCCATAGATGCTGCCTCACCCGCTGAGTTTCTCCAGCATTTTTGTCTACCTTCGATTTTCCAGCATCTGCAGTTCCTTCGTAAACAATGAATGGAAATGGTCTCTTTCCTGTCAGGTCGTTAGAGATGCAGTGAAATGCTTGTTCTGCATACGATCCGTCAACTTATACTATACTGGAGTACAATAGATCCTCTCCTGAAACAGCACACAGAGTTGCCACGTTCTGGTGCTATCTTGCACCTTCCAGGTCTCTGAGAAATCAGACCTCTAAGTCTGAGGAGGCATGCAAATTTTTATATTTCTCACTTTTAAGCCCTGTGTTCTGTCGGCTCTGGATGAATGAAGTAGGGTTGGCCTGGCCCAGGGTGATGCTGTCTGCTCCTTCCACTGACATTTCCGTGCAGCTGCCCTAGGCTGCGCTCAATCCACTTGCTCATCTGGTTGCTTGATGTAGGGCCTCTCGTGGCTGTCTCTGCCACCACCACGTCTCGACACCATCATGAACATGCTCTCCAGCAGCCCCTTCTTACTAATGTGCACCGTGGTCGACATAACCTGCTTCCTGAGCTGATCTTGGACATTTGAGGAGATGAGTTGGAACCACTGACTTTTCCCCTCTCACCTTCCACCACACAAATTAATTATGCAGTGATTTGCAATGCCCCGGCTGATGATATTCTTTATAATACATTAATGCAGCATCCTTGGTAGAGTAAAGTTCCAGAGCGTAATTGGCACTTGTGAAGTTGAAAGATGATTACAAGTTAAAATTATAGACAAATCCCAATTCTCCGACAGAGATGTGATATTGTCATGTCTCACTCCTTTGACGTCTGATTGCGAGACAGATACTAATTTCTGAAAATACTGCGCAAAGCTGACTAAAAGATGTCATTGAGCAAGAAGGGTGTCACAGGCTTTAACAAGAGGTCTGATTCATTTGGTGGAATACCTCCCTGTTTGATCACAGTGCCTTTTCTGGACAGCAGCTTGTGTAGGGTTGGAGCGGTCGGATGTTTTACAAGTGCATTGTGAAATGGACGAGGAAAGGTATCAAAATTAGACTATAATTCCTGAAAATTCTCTCGGTTCTGATTCTACTGATGATACTCTTTTCTGAGTCAGATGGTTGTGGGCTATAGGTTCCTCTCCAGACTCTTGTCCACAAAGGACTGGCCCTTCAGTGCAGTGCTGAGTGACCACTGCACTATTGGAGGCGCAGTCTTAAGGGCCTGTCCCACGTACGCGACCGTTACAGGCGACTGCCGGTACACAATAGACAATGGGTGCAGGAGTAGGTCATTCGGCCCTTTGAACCAGCACCGCCATTCAATGTGATCATGGCTGATCATCCCCAATCAGTACCCCGTTCCTGCCTTCTCCCCATATCCCCTGACTCTGCTATTTTTAAGAGCCCTATCTAGCTCTCTCTTGAAAGCATCCAGAGAATCTGCCTCCACCGCCCTCTGGGGCAGAGAACTCCACCGACTCACCACTCTCTGTGAGAAAAAGTGTTTCCTCATCTCCGTTCTAAATGGCTTACCCCTTAATCAATATCACAAACCAGGTTGTGTGTACATTATCATATTGCTGTTTTGTTTGGAGCGTGCTTACATTTCTTGTCCTGCTTCTTGTGTTACTTTATTGCCACTGTAAACGTACTTTATTTACTGTTAACATTTTAGGCTGTTTGAGGTTGCAAAAGATGCAAAAAAAAGCAAGTGTTTCTTTTTATGGAATTCAGTATTTCGAATTTAGTTTGATTCTATATGAAAGCTCACACTAGATGTCATCGGGTTCATGTTTCCATGGTGTGGTGAGCACCGCAACCTTCTTTGCACAGATGTTTGTCTGGCCAGCTTCTTTCTTCGATCTATAGTGAGCTAGATGATCGCAACTAGGAAAAGATGGGGGGAAAGGCTGGGACTCTGACTGTTAAGGGCCTGTCCCACTTACGTGTCCTTGGCACACAAATTACGCGACTTCATGGTCACGTTGGGCCGCGACGGTCCCGCGAAGGTCGTGCGCGATTCCATGCGTACGCACAGCCGTCTGGAGCATGTGACGTCATTTGAAGATGGACACAAAGCTGGAGTGACTCAGCGGGACCGGCAGCATCTCCGTAGAGAAGCAATGGATGATGTTTCGGGTCGAGACCTTTCTTCAGTCTGAAAAGAAGGCTCTTGACCTGGAACGTCACCCAGTGCTTCTCTCCAGAGATGCTGCCGGTCCCGCTGAGTTACTCCAGCATTTTGAGTCTATCTTCAATTTTCTTGGCCCCGCTCTGGGAGTAGAAGTGGGTGCGGATCCGGATTGCAACGGAGGTGAGACGTTGCGTCGCGCCAGGGTCTTGGGCCTGTCCCACTTTGGCCGTCAGTTACGCGACAGGCCGTTGGCGCGCAAAGTTTTTGTTCACTACAAAAATTTCGGAGCCCCGCGCAATGTCGCGCACAACTCCATACCCCTCCGCGCTTCTCAGTAGGACCGGCCACGCGCGGCCACACGATGCCCGTGCGCCTCAACGTGACCACGAGGTTGCGTAATTTGTGTGTCAAGGACACATAAGTGGGACAGGCCCTTAAGGTTCCACTAATGGATAGTCTGAACAGTTTGTGTAGTCTGATAGGCTCAGTCAGAGGAAGGGTCCTGACCCGAAATGTCACCTATCTGTGTTCTCCAGAAATGCCTGACCCGCTGAATTACTCCAGCACTATGTGTCTTTTTTTGTAAACTAGCATCTGCAGTTCCTTGTTTCCACACGTCTGGATACGTTTGGGCTTTGCCAGGACACCCAAACTCCCCTCCAATTGTTTATTATTTTTTGTGTTATCTGATGGTGCCATCACTGGAGATTTTAAAGGAAATTGGAGGAACTACAGAGGGAGAAATAACTGAACGATGGCTGGTTCTAGTCGAGAAAAAACATAAGATTAGGAACCGGAAAGTGAAGATATGGGCAAAAGATTGGCAAAGATGCGGCATATTGGTCAGAATACAGGAGTTAGGCCAAAGGGCCTGTAGCTGTGATGGACGAGGTAGGCTAAAGGGCCTGTTTCTGTGCTGCACGACTTGGTGGCTCTTGCCCAAGGACCAACCTGGTAAAATAATCTAATATTTCCATAATGCCGAATGTGTAGATGAACACATCCAACTGCTCTTCCCTCATACTGGAGAACAAGTGGACATGCCAGATGTCTTTCTTGATGGTGGAGGCAGCATTGTAGGCTCTGCCAGCATTGCTTGCAGACATTACTGGCTTTGTACATTGATGAGATGCTCTTGGCCCACAATCCATGGGTCCCAGCTGCAGCCTACAATTAGACAAACTGATTGGCTGCCGCATGAGCAGGACACTGACGTTTTTCACTTGCAGGAAAACACTTGGAATGAGGGCAGGGGGTGATAGACAGACGGGGCAGAGTATCTGGCCTGGCCTGCCAACCAACTCGCTTATAATTGCAGTGAGCAACAGCTAATCTCTTTGACCAGCTTGCAGCAGTTTTGAACATCTTCCTTTTGAATAAACCTTTCCAACCTAGACCACACTGATACCCTAACCATAGTCGAGGACTGTGTTATATTGTTTGACACCAGCTTGCCTTTCTTAAATGAAAGCACTTCTCATCACATTGTGTGTTTTCCTGGTGAGTTACATTATATAATTATTTCAGATCTACTTAAGGGTGTAACATGGTTGTCCACTATCTTGCCAATAGCCTCTGTGACCCGGAAGTGCTTGTATTTGCTCCATCCTTTACATCCTTGTAATATTTATTTAAGAGTTCCAGTAAACCAGAGTAAACCAGTGCGTCACTGAGTATTAACCTTTATGCTTCAACTTAAAACTTCAAAACGGGCCATCTGCAGGTCGAGAACAAAGGAGGAATCGTCGGGGGGGGGGGGGGGGGGGGGGGGGGGGGGGGGGGGGGAAGAGGCCTGTCGTGTAGTGGGGGGAGGCCTGGTATCGGGGGTGGGACGGTTCGGTGAACTTTTGTTGGCGCCAAAAGATAGTGACACTTTTGTATTGCCTAGGTGAGGTTTGCTACATGATTTTACCAGGTTGTACACAAAACAAAACATTTCACAGCACCTATGCACATGTGACAACAAAGTAGTGAATCGAATCATTGTATTCTATTGATGCTGGTGTTTAAACTGCATGTGAGCTATTCACACCTTGCTTCATTTCTCCCCATGCAAATAATCCAGATGTCCAGTCTAGTAATCAAGGGATTGGAGTTCAAATTCATTGCAGCGAGTGGGTAATTAGTTTAATCAGGAAGAGAAATCTGTACCTGACTGATCTATCTTGATTCTTGCATGCCCTTCGAAATGACCTGGCAAGTATCTTTTTATTCAAAATAACTCTAAGCATTGCAGTATGAAGGGCACCGTGCACTGTTGCAGGTGAGTCTCTGATGAAATGTTAGACTAATGCCCTGTCTGCTCTCTCAGCCACGCGAGACCACTCTTCATTATATCAAAGAAGAGAAAATCATTTTCATGGATAGACACAAAGGCCGGTGTAATTCAGAGGGACAGGCAGCATCTCTGGATAGGAGGAATGGGTGACATTTCGGGTCGACGCCCTTCTTCAGACTGAAAGTCAGGGGAGAGGGGAAACGAGAGATATGGAAGAAGGGTCTCAACCCAAAACGTCATCCATTACTTCTATCCAGAGATGTTGCCTGATTTACTCCAGCATTTAGTATCTATCTTTGGTGTAAACCAGCATCTGCAGTTCGTTGCTATACATATAATTTCCTGGCTTTTATTTACCCTTTATTCAACACTCAGATTCACAGAGCAGTGCAACATGGAAACAGGCCCTTCGGCCCAATTTACCCATGCCAGCCAAGTAGGCATTCTAGGCTAGTCCAATATGTTGCATTTGACCCATATCCCTCTAATTTTCTTCCTATCCATATAACTGTTGAAATATCTTCTGAAAGTCATCCTTGTATCTGCTTCTATGGCTTCCTCTGGCAGATATGGGTTATGCCAGATATGGGTTACTCTCTGAGTGGAAAAAGCTGTCTCTCTGGTCGCTCTTAAATCTCCCAACTAAAACCTCTGCTCTATGGGGAAAGAGACTGAGAGTGATCACTTTACCCATAGCCCTCATGAATTTGTATACTTCAATAAGGACATTCCTCGGCCTCCTACACTCTGAGGCGAAAAAAAGTTCCAGCCTATCCAGAAAAAGATGATTATTTATGAAAAAATTGTATTATTCTGTCATTATTGTATTGCAGTACAGATCACCTGTTGCATTTGCAATATTACAGCAATGAATACACTTCAAAAGCACTTCGTAAAATGTTTTGGGATATTCTGTAAGAGGTGGGAAATGGCTATCCAAATGCATTCTTTACCAGCATTCCAAGCTTTGCCTTAAACATATCAACACAGCTTTCCCTAACCATTCTGTAGGGCAGTGTCATATTTTCCACATTTTCCTCACTATCTATCTCACTGCACCAGAGAATATCTCTGTGCGCAAGACTTTAGAAACTCCAGAAATCCTCATCGTAAAACCATGAATTGATTGCAGCTGGGAGTCCAGAACCAGGGGTCACAGTTTAAGAATAAGGGGTAAGCCATTTAGAACGGAGACGAGGAAAAACCTTTTCACACAGAGTGTTGTGAATCTGGAATTCTCTGCCTCATAGGGCGGTGGAGGCTGGTACTCTGGATGCTTTCAAGAGAGAGCTAGACAGAGCTCTTAAAGATAGCGGAGTCAAGGGATATGGGGAGAAGGCAGGAACGGGTTACTGATTTTGGATGATCAGGCATGATCACATTGAATGGCGGTGCTGGCTCATATGGCCGAATGGCCTACTCTTACATCTATTGTCTATTTTGAGGGATTTGAAAGGGTTAATAATAGTTGTTGGGAGCACAGATGCTAATTAGATGCTTTGATTGTGGGAAGTTCACAAGTTGCCGAATGAATGTAATATTTTGTGGTTAACAAAACATACGCTCTGCATTTGTGTTTGCAAATCCCTTTAAAGGTCAGTGACACAGAAGATGTGGAAAGCTGAGTTACATGATTTGTGGAGTGGAGCACAACATATCCTGTGCAGTCAAGGCAAGGAAGGGTTAGCTCAGTCTTGTTACCATATGGGAATATCATTACCGGGGATCATAATACCAGACTATTATTTAAATGGTGGCCGATTAGGAAAAGGGGAGATGCAGCGAGACCTGGGTGTCATGGTACACCAGTCATTGAAAGTAGGCATGCAGGTGCAGCAGGCAGTGAAAAAAGCGAATGGTATGTTAGCTTTCATAGCAAAAGGATTTGAGTACAGGAGCAGGGAGGTTCTACTTCAGTTGTACAGGGTCTTGGTGAGACCACACCTGGAGTATTGCGTGCAGTTTTGGTCTCCAAATCTGAGGAAGGACATTATTGCCATAGAGGGAGTGCAGAGAAGGTTCACCAGACTGATTCCTGGGATGTCAGGACTGTCTTATGAAGAAAGACTGGATAGACTCGGTTTATACTCTCTGGAATTTAGGAGATTAAGAGGGGATTTTATAGAAACTTACAAAATTCTTAAGGGGTTGGACAGGCTAGATGCAGGAAGATTGTTCCCGATGTTGGGGAAGTCCAGGACAAGGGGTCACAGCTTTAGGATAAGGGGGAAATCCTTTAAGACCGAGATGAGAAAGACTTTTTTCACACAGAGAGTGGTGAGTCTCTGGAACTCTCTGCCACAGAGGGTAGTTGAGGCCAGTTCATTGGCTATATTTAAGAGTGAGTTGGATGTGGCCCTTGTGGCTAAGGGGATCAGAGGGTATGGAGAGAAGGCAGGTACGGGATACTGAGTTGGATGATCAGCCATGATCATATTGAATGACGGTGCAGGC
Organism: Okamejei kenojei; assembly: GCA_035221665.1. Lineage (NCBI taxonomy): Eukaryota > Metazoa > Chordata > Chondrichthyes > Rajiformes > Rajidae > Okamejei > Okamejei kenojei. Next base: position 18,855,717 of record CM069163.1, read on the forward strand.
TCGAAGGGCTGAATGGCCTACTCCTGCACCTAATTTCTATGTTTCTATGTTTCTATGTTTCTATGATCCTGGGCACCATCAAGGTCCATGTCACTTGAGGACAGGAAACTAGGTAAAACATTGCTAGAACAAAGCAGCGCACGTATGATATGGGCAATAGTTTGAATAATTAATTAAGTTGTAACCAGATTAATGAAGCAAGTTTGGATGGAATTGCGCCTCTGTGCACATGGTAAGGTCAAGCCAACGTGATGGGAGAGATGGAGAAATCGCATTGATTGGTGTTGAGGAATTGTTGCCCAGGCGATAAAATGCAATGATGCTGTTCCTTATGAACCCAGCATACAAGCTCCTGGTTTAAACATCATGAAACCAATGCAGATTAACATTGCTGGCATGGTTCTTTTCCTCTTTATATTTCCCAAGCAAGTTCCACACGGATTACACAGGAGCCCATGTATTCCGAGTCTAGTGGATGACTTGGCTAAGGACTCTCCTCATTTTGGAGGCAAAGTAGCTCTAAAGTGATGCTCTTGGCAATGAAAGATCTACAGTTTGTAAGCCCTCCTGTAAACTCAGCAAAATAGCATTGGATTTTCACAGTCTAAGGACAGGTGTCCTTAGATCTGCTGCCAGGTACCAGGTAAACAAATACAGCCTATTCCATGTTTGGGTTGTTGGCAACTAAACTGACATTGTCGAGCCAGGCTAGCCCAGGTGCAAAGGAGGTGCAGACTCCCAGTGAGTCTGAAACCGTCCTGTCAAAGTGGAGATGAATGACCCTTGAGCACTGGCCATTTGTACCTGGAGAGAAGATGGATATCAATGAATCAAAGCGGCTCTAAACTGCTCACACTGGATCATTTGAGCCAACACTTGGTGAAACAAGATGAGCATCTGAGATTTATGGCAGCATCTTTTGTACGTCCTCTGAGCGAGGGCTGTATGTATGTAGTGATGTTTGTATTTAATCTATGAACCACTATTGTTTGTTGTACTATTCTTATACCAATATAAAGCACTTTGGCCGATGAGAGTTGTTTTTTAAATGTGCTATATAAATAAAAGTGACTTGTCTTGATCTAAGTGATCCATGATCGAAGTTGCATCCATCAAGAGTGTTTAATGTCATATATATTGAAATAGAATAATGGATAATTGACATTTGTGCTTGCAGTGTTGACCTACATCAACGTTAACTCAACCACACAATATTGGCAGCAAGCATGTATCAGCTGTTCCACATTGCACTTTTTGCCTGATAGAATAACAAATGGCTTGGCTCAGTGTGAACTACGCGGCAGATCCTGTGCCCCATCAATGATGCCTCCAGAATCAGTGCATTGGTGGAGGTTCAGAATGCATTCAAACAGATGAGATGTGCAGTGCACGATGTGCAGTGGTCAATGTCTGACAAACTGCTAACCAACAAGTTCTGAAAGATTGGACAAATGGAAAGGAAATGTTGGCTTGGAAATTAATGGCACTGAATAAGAAAGGCACTTGGTAATGGATCCCCTAGAAGTGAAAAGCTTATATCTGCATAAGGACCATTAAATCATTGATCTGCTTTAAAAAAAACTTCATCTAGTTCACTAAGTCCTTTGGGGGAAGGAGGTCCTGATCATTTTTTTAAAAGTAAAAAAAAATTCATCTGTATCCCAGCTGGAGAAAGAATTTGGGGAGGACAGTAAATGCTGACAGCTCATACATAAAACGTGTAAAATGCCTGACATTTTGCATCATGATTGGTAAACGGTGATTAAAAATGTGAATTATGGACTATATTTCTTTGCACCATTGGTTCAAAAAAGTTCTCAAATAACAAAAACATAATTTCTGCATGAATTGCAAACCATGATTAAGAACAGATGGAACAACAAGATGGGATCCAAAACAAAACCCCACTGGTTTTAAAAAAAACCTGGTATCTCTTAATCAAAACCAGGATTTGATTAATTCTGATCTTATGATCAACACATCCCTGTTGTCCTGCCATAGGCTCACAGGTTGTGTCATTAAGTCCCAAAGGCTTATTGTCTCCTTCAAGAGGATCTTGCCACCTTGGTCTGCAACCATAAAATATATGTCTCTGAGTCAAACTTTATATGATGCTGCTCCTGGTGAGGTCCTTGGGATAATTGGTTATGTTGGAGATGTTTTAAATACAAGTAGTGGTTGGAATGCATGTACTGTCAATCATGGGCCCTACCTTCAGGATGTCAATGTAGGGATAAACCTTAACAGGACCGTCTCAAAAATAATACTGTCTCTAGTTCAGTTTAGAGATACAGCGCAGTGACAGGCCCTTCAGCCCACCTAATCAGTGCTGGGCAGTGATCTCCGCACGCCAACACTATACTACACACACTAGGGACAATTTACAATTATACCAAGCCAATTAACCTACAAACCTGTACGGCTTTGGAATGTGGAAGGAAACCAGTGCTCCCTGAGAAAACCCACGCAGGTCACGGGGAGAACATACAAACTCCATACACACAGCAGCCTTAATCAGATCGAACTTGGGTCTCAGGCGCTGTAAAGGGCCTGTCCCACTTGCGCGTCACGCGAAGATTTTGTACATCTCACAATCGTGGGGTGCCGCGCGCGAACGTACGTCACCACGCACCATGCGGACGTCATGCTTCGTGACGTGCAAATGACGTCCGTGTGTGACAGGCTCTTTAGGCAGCAACTCTTTTGCTGCACCATAACATAATTTCTACCCATTTGCCACATTTCTGTCTTGCCTATTAGCAGTGTTAAGTAATTAAGAGTTGCTGCAAGAGTTCGGTTTCACTTGAAATTGCTAATTGTTGCTCATTAGCTGGAAATCTCAGTGAGTGCAAAATGAAATAGTTTCACAGGAAACCAGCAATGCGCTGATGGGTGGGGTCGCTGCTTGTGCCTGTTTGAGGAAAACAACAGAGCCCCCTCCAACCTGCCCTGCCGGCCGACTGCTCCCTCAGCCTTCATGTGGCTTTATCTCTTTCTCCTTTAAAGTTGGGAACTTCTGTGAAAGTGCATAACTACCGACCCTGGCCCGCTTGCACTCATCGCACACTGAGTCTGCAGAGTCAACAAGTCATTTTGCCATGAAGGTTAAAAATGTATCATTCCTGTTCCTCCCAATCCCCTAGTAAACTCATATTTATACCAATGACCGATACAAAATGCTGGAGCAGCACAGCGGATCGAGCAGCATCTCTAGATGATAGTCTGAACAAGGGTCCCGACTTGAAACATCACCTATCCATATTCTTCAGAGATGCTGCCTGACCCATTGAGTTGTTCCAGCATTTTGTGTCTATCTTTGATATAACCAGCATCTGCAGTTCATTTGTATTATATTTATACCAATGACATTGAGTTCAGTTATAACGTGCAGAGTTTATATAAAAATACAATGATCTCAGAAGAGCCCTGGGCACTTTAGAGCTTTCTGAGTGTTTTGAAGTATAGTAACTATTGTAATGTAAGAAATACAGTAGTAATTTTTGTGCACAACCAAGATATCACAACCAAGATGGTAATAAAGACCAGAATATCAGTTGGATGAGAGACAGCAACAAAGTGATCTTCCGAACAGGACTAAGCCTAACATTACCAGCAGTGTAAAGAGCAAAATGCTGGAGGAGACACAAAGCATTGCAGGTGCTCGTTTAACAAAAAAGGCACAAGGTGCTGGAGTAACTCAGCGGATCAGGCAGCATCTCTAGAGAACATGGATAGGCGATGTTTCGGGTCGGGACCCTTCTTCAGACTGTTGTAGGGGGGTAAGGGAAGTGCAGAGAGAGGGTGTTGTGAAAGATGGTCTCGTAGAGCCTTTGTGGGGGAGAGGAGGAGAACTTCATCAAAGTAGGAATACCGTGAGGAGATACTGCAGTGGAGCAGTAAAATGAGCTCAGCAGGCCAGCGGTACCTGTGGAGGGAAATGGACAATGTTTCAGGTGGGGACACTTTGTCAGATTCAACAAATTCTCTCCACAGGAAAATGCTGAGCTGGTGATATAATGCTGGCGATAACCTTATAGGAACATTTGGCTCCTCACCTAAGAATGGACATGACAGCAGCAGCTATTCCTTGCTGGGAAGTATGGGGTCAACTCAACTCTAATTCTGCTGAGTAAGCGAATGAACCCATCAGGGGTTCCCTGCGGGTTCAAAGGGAACCAACCAAAGATTACATTTTCCCTTTCCATTTATAATACTCTGCATGTCGCATCGTTTAAATGAGTTAAGGGCTATGAGTAAGTGGATTCATAAGGTGCACAGAAATAGGATGTTGCACATGATCAAGGCTCCTGTGATTATTTGTCACTGACCTTGTCTGTATTAGACATTAATGCAGGGAATAAACCAAGTTTAGCGGATGATTTTGTGTATCATTGCCGAAGTTAAGTGGGTAGTATTGATTCATTCTCCTGCTATACTTCATCAAACAGATTCCTGATATCATGGGTTTGTTGTACAGGGAGGATTTTCTAGAGCTTGGAAGAATGAGAGGTGATCTCGTTGAAACATATATAATTCTCTTAAGTTTGACGGGGTAGATGCAGAATGCTGCTTACCTAACTTGGGGTATCTAGAACACAGTCTTTAAATCGGGTTGGTCATTCTGAACTCGGGAAGAAGTTTGTTCACTTAAGGGGTTGGGAATTTCTCACCCCAAGTAGACTGTGGAGGATCAGCTGCTGAGTATGCAAACCAAAAGGTCGATAGATTTTGGGACATTGAGGATATCAAAGGGTCTGGGTTCGTGCAAGAAAGTGGCACTGACGCAAAAGATCAGCGACGATATTATTGATTGGCAGAGCAGGTGCGAGGAGCTGACTGACGCACTCCTGCTGATGTAGCTTATGTTCTGTCTGCTGAATGCAAAATGGAATGGAATGTACAGTGAGCAGCCGAGGCAGGACTGACTGCGTGATGCCATGAAGTGGAAAAAAACCTTTTCTCTCTCTGGGACATCCATTTTTGGCCTTGTTCTCAATGACATCTCAACTGTGGTATGAGCAATGCCTGGTATTGAAGAGGGAACCATTTACGAGGAGATTTACTAGAATGTTGCCAGGGTTCCAGCAACTATGTTACAGAGAAAGGCAAAACAAGTTAGGTCTTTATTCTTTGGAGCGCAGAAGGTTAAGGGGGGACTTGATTGAAGTCTTTAAAATGATGAAAGGGATAGACAGAGTTGACGTGGATACGTTTTTCCCATTGAGGGTAGGGAAGATTCAAACAAGAGGGCATGACATGAGAATTAAGGGACAGAAGTTTCGGGGTAACGTGAGGGGGAACTTCTTTACTCAGAGGTTGGTGGCTGTGTGGAATGAGCTTCCAGCAGAAGTGGTGGAGGCAGGATCGATTTTAACATTTAAAAGTAAAGTGGATAGGTATATGGACGTGAAGGGAATGGAGGGGTATGGTCTGCGTGCAGGTAGATGGGACTAGGGGGAAAAAAATGGTCGGCACGGACTGGAGGGGCCGAGAGGGCCTGTCTCCGTGCTGTAATTGTTATATGGTTTATATGTTATATGGTTATACCTTCCCTCAACAACGAACAACTTGGCAATTAATTTTGACGGGAAAAGTGGAAGGAGAGTATGGGGAACAGACAGACATGGATGCAAAAAAGGGATGTGTGACCAAGCTCTTTGAAAAAGCAGTGGCAAGAGTGTAAGTGGCCACCCTGCACTGTAAACTTTCACGGTCCGTCAGCTCTAACTTTGTCGCCATCGCCAGCTGACAGAATTTGACGATGAAGTGTGGCACAGTTTAACAACCAGCTATGCATACTCATTACTTGACGCTGATGTGGAGCTGAGATTTTGTGAATCACGTCACCACTTGTCCAGGGTTCAAGAAAAATAATTGCAGAAAGACTGAGCATTTTCCATTGTCTCACTTGGCTGAAACCATACAAGATGTTTGGATGAAGCAGGGTTGTCAGTCAATTTTATTTCACTCTTCCAGAATGCCAACTCTACTCTTGCCCTGATATAGCGTTGAGCTGTTTCTCGAATGAGATCAGTGTTCTGGTCCTGACCAGATTTCCCGGCAATGAACCTCAGCTGTTGATCACGTTCCTGCTGGCATCTGTCCCAAATTTGGCTTATCATAGTCAGATGGTGTGTGCATCAGCTCCTGCTAAGGCAGTTCAATGAGGAAAGTGACACCAAACTACAGGAACCAAGCTGCGATGGGGGCAGCCAGTACCACATTTAATGGAAATAAATAAACCATGTATATTCCTCAGAGAACAAAATTGTAATTTAAAAGATAACCTACACATAACTAAAACTCTGATCTGTGCTCTTCCAGTTTGCGAGGACTTGGAATGAGGAGAGGAGGATGAGGAAATGGGGAGGAGGGAGATGGGATGGTAAAGGGAGAATTGGGGGGGGGGGGGGGCAGCACCTAGCCCCGCTGTCTACCCGCTGGCGAGGGTCACCGCGGGTCCCGGGACGGACAACGCTCCAGTGGCCCTAATGCACCGCAACATTACATGGAGAGCGGGAGCGCTGTAGCCCGGCCCACAGCAAGGGGGGGACGGGGACGGAGAGGGGAGAGAGGGATGAGGGAGTAGAGAGGGATGAGGGCGTAGATGGCGGGAGGGGGGCAAGACTGGGAGGGAATGGGGTAGAGGGGTTGTGGAGTGCAGGGGATAGGGAGGTGGGGTAGAAGGGAGACAGGGATGGGTGGATTTGATGGAGGGGGATACGTGAGTGGTGGAATATTGCGTTGGGGGAATGTGTTTGCGTTGGTGAGTGGTGGAATATTGCGTTGGGATTTTAAAAAAGACCAAGACTCCCACTTAGTCCTAGTATCTTTTAAAATTCATGAGTGTTCGGAAAAAGCGGAAGTAATTTCTCATCCAGCTTCTTGCAGCCTAGATGTAGGGTACGGAATTGAGTTGCAGAGAAATAAGTCCATTCATTTTATTGAGTCATACCAAGCAAGAAGCACTCGTTATCCTAACTATGCCTATTGTAGATACCTGGTTTTGACTCTCGACTCCTCACTCCCCTTCCTATTAACTGAGTTAATAGCCGTTTATTCAATTACAGGATTTAAATTTGATGTTTAATTGAAGTCGGGAATATTAGGTTGTATAGAGCAAAGATGATTAATAAGAGATTTAGTTTAAAAAGTGCCCCCCCCCCCCCCCCCCCCCGTGCTCACTGACCCACCCTTGTTCCAAGTTAAGCAATGCAACAGCATTAAAACATCTCATCACTCTTTCCAAATCCCTTCAGGGTATGACCCCCCCTCCCGCTTCCCTTTGTCTCTACATCTTCCAACTCCCAGATTTCACCACTCCTCCAATCCTTACTTCCTGTTTGTTCCCTGGATTTAATTGCTGCAGAAACTCTGGAATTCTCTCTACCACTCTGTCTCTGTCTGGATTTAAGAAGCTCCTTAACAAACTCTCTTGACGATGAAGCTTTTGGGCTGCTGTCCTAATAATATCTCCTGATGGAGCTTTAGTTTGAGAAAACCCGTGTTGAAAAAACGTGGAGTTTTTTTGCAGCATTAAATGCACAATGTTATCTGTAGATAAAATCTCCCAGCCAATGCAGCCTTTTAAAACATTATTTTATGCTGTTGTGAGAGAGAATCATTGTGGGGGACTGTTAGTTCAGAATAAAGACCCACAAACAGCAAATTAAAATGCAGCTGGCTGCTCAGCTTTATTTACAGTTCCGTCCATATGTTAACCAGGAAATGAGTTGATGATGGTAACGTCGTTTCAGTGCCATGAGTGCCTTTCACCCAAACACCTGCAGAAACACAGGGCTCTCTCTGTACAACTGCCACTTGAAGCCTCAGAAGTCAGTATGATTACGCCAACACGCTCAACTGGAAATGTTGGGTGAGGACGGGATCAAGAATCCAAGGATGTTTTATATTCATTTGAACAGACAATGGAATTCTTACCTGCAGCAGCACATCAGATATGTAAACACTGTACACGCAATAATGAACAACAAAAAGTTCAGTAAGATATAAAAATACAAACAGACAATAATAGTGCAAAGATCAAAACAGTGCCCCCTGCAGTTCGGAGCTTATTTGGAAGTTGTAGTGTTTAATTGCCCGATTGTTATAAGACGAAGCTGCTCCAGAACCTCGATGTCACAGTTTTCAGGCTCCTATACTTTCTTCCCGATGGCAGGAGTGAAATGAGAGTGTGGCTAGGGTGGTGTGAGTCTCTGATGATGCTGGCTTCTTTTGTGAGGCAGCGACTCCCACAAATCCCTTTGATGGTGGGGAGGTCAGTGTCGGTGATGTACTGGGCAGTGTTCACCACTTTTTGCGGTCTTCTTTGTTCTTGGGCATTCGAGTTGCCGGAACAGGCCGTGTTGCAACCAATCATTATGCTCTCAAAATACGGCCTTTGGTATGTGCGGCTTTATTTTCCAGCCAGCGTATTGCCATCGTATGAATTCAGCAGCATTCTGAAAGTACCTGAAATTAAAGGAGAAAGGCAGGTCAGAGAGAATTAATAATTTATTTTGGAAAACAAATGAAAATTTGGTGCACAGTGGACCTAGATCAGGAACTTACTGATTTGGAATGAAAATTGTTAAACATATTTTGGGATGGGGGTTACACAGCCTAGAAGATTGTTGCTGTTTGTGAGACGAAATCTACTGATCAGCCCAATCCTTTGTTCATTTTCCCATTGCCACTGATGAATATTAATTCCACCCTGAAAGGTGAGAAAGGATGTTCCTTGAGTCAACAATGCAAGGAGGCAGGGCATCTGAAGAGAGAAGGGGGAAAAAGCAAGCATAGTGGAGCATGTGGATAGGATGGAACTGCTTGTTTTACTTCAGGCTCACCTCTGTCAGCCAAGTGTTGACCATCTGTCAGTTATTAGTGCACTTGCTCCTGAATCAGATGCCTGGGGGTTAAGCTACAGTTGAATCATTAGAGAAGAAAATCTATATTGATGATGCTGCCAGAGCAGCATTCTAGGTAACCTAAGTTTCTTATGCATGAGAGGCTGCACTGATCTTTTCCCTGTCTTTAAAGTGGATGCAAAGGATCCAAAGATGACTATGGATAGGTGATGATTTTAGGTTTAATTTCTGTCCATTTTAGGACCCTTTTTGAATTTCTAGTAGGAGGGGGACGTAGGTATTTAAATATCCACAACCCATATTCCTTTCAGAAGAGTGGATGGGATCAGGACGATGTTAGAATCAGAATGTCTGCCTGCCCTACCCTTCCCCTCGTAATGTTGGTGTATTTTTGAAAGAAGGTGGTCCACATTGCCGAGCTCTAAACAATAAAGGCCAATTCTCAGGAAGTGGATTTCCACAAGATATTTCTCAAGAATTCCTCTGGGACATATGTTGGTGTATTAGAGGAAAAATCAAGAAAAGACTTGTGTTTACATGCATTTCAGCACCCGAATCACAAAGCTCGGCGCTTATCAGGACTATTGAACTGACCTCTCATAAGCTAAGGATGTATTCCTGATCTCCCAATCTACCTCAATGCAGTCCTTGCACATTTTGGGGGGATTTTTCCTGCAGCTGTATCAGTACATTCTGCACTCTGTTTCCTTTGGCTTTGCACTAGCCTAGAGAACTCGTGTATGGATGGTTTAATTGTGCTCATACATGGTATGACTTGTCTAGCAAACATGTAAAACAAGGTTTTTCACTGTATCTTGGTACACGTGACAATAACAAACAAACGCATTGCTTATGAAGTAGTTACCATGGGAAACTGAGAAACTGGAAAATCAATGTGCACCATAGAAAGCTCCCAATGATGAGTGATGGTGATCAAAGAGAAAATATTGGCCAGGCCCTCGATTTTTTTAATTACAGGATTTAAATCTGATGTTTAATTGAAGTTGGGGTTATTAGGTAGTATAGAGCAACGATGGTTAATAAGATATTTAGTTTAAAAAAAAATACAAGTTGATTTGATAGAGTAGAATGGAGAAATTCTTTCCAGGAGTCTTAGATTTTGGAAACCTGGCAAAGTATCAGAAAACAGGCCAGGATTTTTTTTTTTTTGGCAAGTAAATTGGTGAGCTGGATAAAATGTCCCAGAGGGTGGTGGAAATAAAAGTAATTATAAAATTGAATAGGTAATTGGATATAGAGTTAAAAAAGTAAAATTCAATGCAGGATCAGAGGAAAAAACAGAGGGGTTGTTGAGCATGAAGGGTTGAGTGGCATTCTGTACTAGTCTTTGATTCTTGTCCAGACCAGTTTTGGGCCAGGAAGAGCGGAAAGTCAACTTTCCCTTTTGTTATGCTGTAAGTTGTCCTCTTTCTCTGCACAACACAGGAAGTTCATTTTCCAGCAAAACATGACCAGAGATCTGGAAACTCATCGCCTGGAATTTCCTGGGAATTACCCATTAATGCTTTTGCTGAAATGGCCGATGGCAATTATATAATTGCTACAGCATATCAAATAAGAAACCCAATTTAACTCAAACTTTTTTGGGAATTCCATTTAATACAGGCTTTGTGCGTAGGATTTATGCACTGCAGGAGGGGGCCGGGGTTCAGTTTATCAAAATAAGATAAGTATGTCCTGCCAAAGTGACCCCCAAATTCACATTTCCAAACGCTGTGTGTCATAGAAAAAAAGGGAAAGGTGTATAATGGAATTTATAGCCAACATGAGGTAACCCTTTTAGGGAGAAGCATGCAAGCTCAGAGGCAGTAGGGAGAGCTGAATGCTATAATGAAGGGAGAGATTGCAGGCAGCACCACTTGCATTGTTGAACTTCCTTAACTTGAAGAAGGGTCTCGACCCGAAACATCGCCCATTCCTTCTCTCCAGAGATGCTGCCTGTCCCGCTGAGTTACTCCAGCCTTTTGCGTCTATCTTCCTTAATCTTACATTTGTTTCAGTCTGAGTTATGTGCTGCATTCTCCAGTGCTGCTTTAACCCTTGGCCTTCCAATCTGGAAGCATGACGGGTACCAACCGAGCCACTGTTGCCACTTGTGTGGTCCTGGGGCTGTGGACAATGAGGAGGGCATGTCCTGCATTAGTGGGAGCTTCAGGCTTAGATCAGTAGGGAAGTGTTTCTTAACCTTGACAACAGATTCTCCAGGAGGGTCACACTGAGGAATGAAATGGTGGCACTCCTGAGCTTGTGCTCCCTGCCCAGAGCTTTGCATGCCTGCAAATGAGTCTGGTCACAGAGTGTTGAGAAATTCTGCAGTGAGCTGATTTTCATCAACAAGGTCCCATAAGCTCTCCTGGCAAAGACTGTTTGCTTTAATAAACAACACGGGTTTCTAGTCCTTCCATTGATATTGGAAAAGTATAATTTGTTTATCACTGTACGTTTTGTAGTTTCTGATCGTACAACCATGGGAGAAGGTTGGTAAACTAAAGCTCTGTGTGATCCATATCTATAGACCGTACTGTGGGTACATGATTATAGCTGGGCTCTTGTCATGTGGGGAAAGTGTTAAACCAAAGCCCCATCTACCTTCTCAGACAGAGAGTGGTTCCTCTGTTTTAAATGATTGCTTCTGTGCCTGGTCCCCTGGCCAATGTTTAACCCTCAACTAATCTTTAAAACCAAAGCATTTATCTCATTGCCCTCTTGGGAGCTTGGCTGTGTTTGCATTAGAACAGTGACTATATTTCAACACCTTCATGAAAGTACTCAGATGGCAGTGAAGATGGAAACTGGAATACCGATACCTGAAGAAGTGCCGTTGTTCAAGAAAGCAGCTCACCACCTCCTTCTCAAGGGCATTGAGGTGGGCAGCCTGTCAGGGTCCATATCTCTTGAATGAATTTTTTAAAAGTTGGTTCTTCTTTAGTGCTGAGCTATACAGAGTGCAAAGATTATCCGGTTCTCTATGTTGAGTTGAGCTGTTTCAGACATCACAGTCACTGATGGAGGGTGAAATTATCAGCTCAAATGTTAAGCACAAGGCTCATTCTACCTGGCAAAGATTCCCATACTATAATTGAAAGAGCAGCGGGATTTTCTCAGTGTCTTTGACCAGCTTTTAAACTGCATTAAGCTCAACTAATTAGTGGCAGATCAGTAGTGAGGCTCATAAATCAATCATGATCCTATTGAATGTCAAACCAGGCTCATAGGAGTGTTGGGCCTGTGCCTACTATCTTATATGTTATAAACTATATATCTCATTAACTATGTTATTTTCTTATGCACTGAGACATGGAATATACAGCACAGAAGTAGGCCCTTCGGCCCATTGAGCCTGCACCAACCATCATGCACCCATTTACACTGATCCTATATTTTATTCTCCTGGCATCCCCATCAACAAGCCCCGGATTCTACCATTTTTCCTAAACACAAAGGACAATTAACAGCAGTCAACTGACACATCTTTACGATGTTGGAAGAAACCTACACAGTGACGGGAAGATCATACAAACGCCACGCGTTCACTGCACAAATCCCAAGAGGAAAGACTGTATTAGTTCAATGTTTAGTTTTCTGTTATCGAAGGGAGAGACCAAAGAACACGAAAGAGATTGCACTGGAGATCAACATTGAACCTGCGTCGTTGGAGGAGTGAGGCAGCAGCTCCATCAGTTGCACCATCGTGCTATTTGAAGTGGGTTTTTAATGATTGAAGATTTTCTCCAAATGCTCCGAGAGAATAACAGGAAACCCTCAGACCCTCAAAGACTTTCAGCTTCAATAGTTGCTTCTTACAAGAGAAAGTGCTCTGCTCCTGGCCCTCAGCCAAGCCCATGCAGTACTATCTGTGTGTGACTCATTTCTCATTCACTGACGGGGACTGGCTTGTTCTGCTGTTTGATGTGAGGTCGTGTGGCTGCCACACACTAAAGTTATTTTCCCCGCTCAGCAATAAACAGACCACATGATCTAAACAGTGTGCCAGAGGAGTCGTCGTCTTTCCTACCCCCTCGGTAAAAAATGCCTGTGCCCCATGAGCTGTTTCCCTGGCTCACATCTTATCTTGAAGCAAGTAAAAAATAATGATGCTATTTATCACAGAATGCAGTGGGCCAGCTCAGCTCTTTGCCATTGTTTCTGCCTCAGATAAGCATAAATACAGCAGCGGTGACGGTGGAGGGGGTAGATTCAGGAGGGAAGAACAATAACATCCAATTTAATCCTCCCCACATCCTTCCAAAAGCCGACCACACATCTTGCAGAGTACTTGCACACACTGCAGCAGGAATATTGCCTTAGGTATGCTCATCCCAGACTCAGGAGCCCCATGGAAATCCCACCCTCTTCCAGCTAAAAATTATAGTGTGCAGAAACCATTCACAAAGAGCCTTTGCTGACGGTATTTGGTGTGGTATTTCCAGAAGATTCAACTAATAAAATAGTCACTGCACAGATCCCTGGAGGAAAGATTGCAATAGTTTAGTACCTGGTTTTGTGTTATCCAAGAGAGACCAGAACACTAAAGAGATGTTAAAGTTGTGTGATCATTCCTCCTGTGACTGCAGTGAATGTAAAGATCTCCTCCACTGTTTATATTTTGCACAGATTGTAGGTAAGAGAGTAGATATGAGCTTCAGGTTATCAGATATGGATGTAGTCTTGATCTGAATAGTTATTTTACAACTTAAGAACACTCTAAAGACATCATGAAGCACTTATGGAGCGACTACAGGATACTGACCAGATGACCTTCTTCAGTGATCGGAATGCGCAAGTGAGGGGTGAGTATTGGCTGAGCCGTCAAGAAGGACTCTGAGAGTACAGTAGCCCCCACTCTATTGTTATGGATTTGGCACTCTGCCTTTTGGAGAGGGACTAATCCTGACATTCGAGAGACACCATTGATGGTTTGGAGCGTCTCGAAAAACAATGTAGCCATCGTCAGCTTCTCAGGGTAGAACGATCCTTCTCATTGTTGGACCCGTGTCAAGGAAACATGACTGTGAGGAGACAACAATATTAATGGATAATGTTGGAATACACTTGTAAGAATAATATTGATTATGCTTACGTAAAGTTTAAGTATATGGTTGCAGTTCATGAGAAGTGTCAGAGTAGAAGGGAGAATGTTTGAGAGCGTTTTGGAAAAGTCCCAAGGATATATCTGCCAATAATCACTATTTTCAAGGGTGTTGGGAGAAGAAGGAGATGGCCTGAGGGCCATGTGTAAAGCAGCTGTTGAACAATGGTGCCACCCAGTAGCTTGGAGTCAAAACCACACTTATGCTGATTGAACAGGGTGGCTGAGAGTCAGTCGAGTCACCCCTGACTCTCGCTCGGCTGCTCTGTGGCAGTGATGGCCTGTGGGGAGGTGGAAGCAGGGATAGGAGCTACCTCTGAGCACTATTGACGGCACCCCCCCCCCCCCCCCCCCCCCCCCCCGCCTTTCAACCTTCTACCTGCCATTGGCCTGAGTTCAGCCAAACCCTGTCAGATCAGGACCTCACAGCAAGCCCACTGGCACACATTGTCTGCTGGTCATGGAAACACCTTAACAAACCTTTCATCCTCAATTTTGATCCATTTCATAACCTTCCCCTCCTTATCTCTGCAAGCTTATCCAGGACACTGTGATACCTCCAGCTTCAGGTTCATGCACTTCCCTTTTCTTATGTGTAATTCCTTGGTTTCTCAAGCAATGCACACTCTCGCTCTTTCACTTTCACTGCTCACCAACTCACACTCTCCTCCTTTAAGATCTGCCTTTCTGATCAGAGGCATTGGCCAATAATAATGCCCTCAGAGTGTCGATCAATTTTGTGCGATATCACTCCTTGGAACATTTACCTACATTACAATTGCAATATAGACGTTAGCTGTTGTATCGTCTCATTGATGGGATTTATAGGGAAGTTCTGTCATCAACACATTACTAATCCCACAGCATCTCTCAGTCTGAATGACGAGTGGAACAATGATGACTGAAATTATTTTATGCTTATAATGACAGAGAAGAAGGTCACTCCGGCTTGTAGATCCCCGATGAGATTACAGAGAAGCAATACCATTGGTTCCATTCCCTCCTTTATTTCCTGTACCTGTGAAATGTTATTTTTCAACTATCAATTCCACTTTGATTCTTTTTGGCATTGACCTGTTCTGAAGGGTAATTTACTGTGGTCCAGTTAATGTACCAGCATGTCTATCTATGGGTTACAAGGGGAAAAAACTAGCGCACCTGGAGATTGCCAATTCGATCATGGAAGGAGTGTGCAAATTCCTCAGAGACAGTACCCGAGCGAAGGATTGTTAACTGAATTAACTGCTGAGGCACCATTTTATCCATGAAAACTTGAAGAGTACATTTTCTTTAATGCCTCCTGGTTCTGAGTGAGTATGATTTCAGAGTGGTACCATGACAGCTGAGGAAGATTTGTCTAATGAGCATTAGTGAGTGTGGATTGAAATATTCAGACTACAATTGCACCGGAATCTCGATAACTTCAAAGGGAAATCAATACCATGTCCATGAAGATCTTATCAGACAAGCCTCACTGGGGTCGGCTGAACCACAAACAATTCCAGCCTAAATAATGAAAAAGTACCTTCCAGGAATCTTTCTCAATTGCTTGCTCACATTCGTTCACAAAGATATCGAGGCTAGATGGTTATTTGAACTAACAAAGATACTTTATTTTCCTATAGTTGTAAACCTAGTGCAAAGCAACATTTTTCTACCACCACATAAACTGGTTGAACATTCAGAAGAAGACAGCAACTCTCCAACACGTTCTAGCCTAAACACTCTGCTGCAATATGCACAGTGATGCATTTTCCATCATGGCACCAACCCAATGTTACAGAGGTTATATCCCTCTCTCTAATAAAGAGGAAAAAAAAAAAAGTCCCTTTAGCACCAAGTCTTTCAGATGCTTAGGTCAACCGATTGTTATTTTAATATAGGATGCCGTCCTTTATTACAATCTCTTATGATTTGGGGACCACTGTGTATAGAATAACAATGACATGGGTCATGCAGTTATTTTCGTGTGAGGTTCATCCTCTGTGTGTTTCCAAATCTTATTTGTAATAAGTCATTGGCACCTCTGTTGTAACAGCATGTTAATATTCATCTCCAGTTTTAAATGGTCCACAAGTGCAGTTATGCCTTCAGCTACTAAATGCTAAGCTCTGGTGTTCTTTCCCTAACCCTTTTGACTTTGTTGCCTGACGTTCCTTAAAACTATCTTTCATTTAAGATCTGGAATAAATGCAAGACATGCTAGAAATACTGAGCAGGTCAAATATCAAATTTTATTTGATAAGGATTCGGAATGAAATGATCATGGGATCATTTACTCTGTTAAAGTTGCTGTGTAAATACAAATGATTGACAATAATTTGCATCATTGTGTGCTGTGACCCATGGCCTTGGGATTGCTTTTAGCTGTTAAATTGCTTGGAATAGTCATCCACTGTGTGCGATTCATCACCAGCAATGGTGTGTTCAACTCCCACCATAACAAATTGTATTTGGTTTTAAAGATACAGTAATGGCATGCTTTTGAAAAATGTGGTATTTCCCAAATATCCTGCAGGGAATGAAATCTGTAATCTGTACCTAGAATCCAGTGCTCTAAGTTATCTTTAGAGGCCATTTAAAAGTAAAAATGCTCACAATGGTTCAAGAAAGCCCATTACCACCTAGTCAAAACCACAAGGAATGAGTGAGAAATACCAACAGTGCTCTTCGCTCAAGAATTAATACGAAACAATATGGAGGTGGGTGCTTTAGAATGGGTGCAGAGAAGGTTTACCAGAATGTTGCCTGGATGATCTGGATCACAGATGATGATGAGCCAGAGTAAAGGAAGGAGATCGATTGACTAACAAAATGATGCCAGAACAACAACCTTGCTCTCAACGCCAGTAAAACCAAGGAACTGATTGGAAGATGAAAGTCGAGGACCCACAGACTTGGCTTCATCGACGGGACAGTGGTGGAGAGAATCAAAGATTTCAAAATCCTGGGCCTGCATATCTCTGAAGATCTGCACTGGACCCAGCACATTGATGCAACCATAAGGAAAGCCCATCAACACCTCTACTTAAAAGATTGAGGAGATTCGGTATGACAACAATACTCTCTTGAAGTTCTAGAGGTATACATTGGAGAGCACATTGGCTGGTGCTTGGAACACGCTGCCAGGGATGGTGGTTGAGGCAGATATGATAGTGGCTTTTGAGAGGCTTTTGGATTGGCATATGGATGTACAGACAAGGGAGGAATATGAATTATGTGCAGATAGATAAGAGATGGTCTTGGTGTCAGAGACATTGTAGGCCATTGCGCCTGTTCTGTACTGTTCTATGTTAAATATTGTTAAATATGACTGCCTCAGCCATAGTTTATTTGCCTGCCAACAGAGTTACTGGCGGTTACTTCAACAGGACCAGTAAGATTGCAGATTCTGGAACAAAGAGCTGAATGCTGGAAGATCTCAGCAGATCAAGCAGCAGCTGTGGAGACAAAAGGTAGATGTCGACATTTCTGATTGAGACCCTGCATCCACACCAGATGTTGACGTACACCTTTTGCCTCCACAGATGTGGCTTGACCTGCCTGGTTCACCCAGTGTTCTGGTCCTTATTCAACCATCGTGTGAGATCCAGTTGGGTATAATCCAGATTCAACAAGGATTAGGATTTCTTCCCCAGCGGGTTACAATATTCTGTACTTTCATTGTATCCATTTCAGAGATTAGCCTTTATCATTTAAAATCATTGATTTATTTCATTTCTTGCATTCCTAAGTTACATTGGTAGGATTTGAATTTGTGACTCCCGATTATCAAAAGCACTAGATATTAGATTGTTGATTTAACTCTGTACAAACACATTCCAACCAGCATTTATTGCTGCACACTGCTTTATGTCATTAGCCCAAAGCTGTTGCTGACTTAAAAAGCAAATTTATAGAAAAAATAATTAAGGTTGTCTTTTAAGAGAGATGACTGGTGCTGGGGGAGTGCACTGCTTATCCTCAGGCCTGGTTTGTATTAATTTCAGTACAAAGTGGGTGCCTCCCTCCCCATGGCTGGATATAAGAGTCCTGTTGGCAATGAGTTTGAACAGCTTTAACCCAGCAACTGCCAGCCAGCAATGGAAATGTGTCCTAAATTTGAGCCCAAAATGATGCCGTTTGACACTGGGGGCAATGGCATATTCTTGTGCCAGATTAGATGGCTAACACTAAATGGATTATTCCATATGATGCTGATATTAGTTGAATGGAAAATGAAAGTGTTTCATTCCCCATTGTCAACGACCTCCGATAGACTGATACAAGAGTATTTCAAGAGAGTTAATACATCTCAGGGCGGGGTGTTTAAGAAACAAATTAATTTCCTGCTTGATGTGCTGTGTAAGTCACCCTTGAGAGTGCAACCTCTTAATTCTCCTGGATGCAACATGCACCCACATTGGCCTGTATATAACATACTGCCGGTGTTGACTGGTGTATAACATTATCATTTGAGAAATGAGTATCTTTCACATTACTACTCATGCATTATGCTTGATGTAAGACATCATCACAAGTGTGTTGTGTCTTTTATAACACATTCTCACCTCTAGGTTTCCTCGATGTTCAACTGTGCTCGTACAGTTATGACCACTGACTTTGTGATGTTTTTTGGTTTAAAACAGTTTTTTTTAAGAAATAATTGCGGAGGAGAATAAGTGCTGTCAAATTATTTGTTTTATGATCACAGACAGTTCATTGGGAAGTAATCCAGACTGAGTTGCCAAAATCTGTTTTCCTGATTGTTAACAATGAGCAAATGATGGTCTTCTCTGTAAAATTGATCAAAACACTTACAGGAGCTTCACAGGTCCATAAACTGTGCATATCTACGCATATCTACAAAGGCAACATCCAAGGGACTTGGTTTACACCTGGTGTCCCTGATGGATTTCTACTTAATCAGGAAGATACTTTAAATTTCACTGTGCTGTGCGTTTTCTCCGGATAACATGGGTATTTTTTGCATATAATTTCTGTAATGATGCAGTTACAACAACAACAACAACATGTGATTTTTTTTTGACCAAATAGTAAGGCTGGACTTCCTTCATTGTCACACTAGACTTCATTCTCCCCTGGGAATTGAATGCACAAAGCTCTGACTTTGTGGTTTGGGTGCAGCTCACTAAGCCACAGTTGATACTCACAGCAAGGCTAAGAGGGAATTGCAGCTGAGTCCTAACTCTGTGCTTCATGCAAGGGTTGTTGGATGGAGATCTGTGTGGTCTCTGGCTGACCTCCCATCCTGACTCGGACGTGCTGTGACCATTTGTAGCATATCCAGTATTTCTCCAATTGGCATTAACTAACCGTTTTAAGGTTAACACAAAATTATTCTTGCTTCTTCAACCAGTCGGGGGGGGGGGGGGGGGGGGGGGGGGGGGGGACTGTTGCTTCTAATTCCTTGGGTCTATGGGAATCCCCAACCTGTGCTTAGGGGATTCACTGAATGAAAATATCCTTGAAGCTCAATTCTGAAAACTTCCCCCTGAACTGAACTGAACTTTTATTGGAAAACTACTGAGTGGAATTTTTAAAGGCACAAGAGACTGCAGATGCTGGAAATTGAACAAAAAAAACAAGCCACTGGAGTAACTAGGCAGTATCTGTGGAGGACAATGGCCAGTTGACAATTCATGGCAAGACCCTTCATCTGAACTGGAATTTCAGTTTTGTTGGGAATGAACTTTGAAGAAAGACTGGATAGACTCGGCTTATACTCGCTAGAATTTAGAAGATTGAGGGGGGGGATCTTATAGAAACGTACAAAATTCTTAAGGGGTTGGACAGGCTAGATGCAGGAAGATTGTTCCCGATTTTGGGGAAGTCCAGGACAAGGGGTCACACTTTAAGGATAAGGGGGAAATCTTTTAGGACCGAGATGAGAAAAACATTTTTCACACAGAGAGTGGTGAATCTCTGGAATTCTCTGCCACAGATGTTGGCTATATTTAAGAGGGAGTTAGATGTGGCCCTTGTGGCTAAAGGGATCAGGGGGCATGGAGAGAAGGCAGGTAAAGGATACTGATTTGGATAATCAGCCATAATCATATTGAATGGCGGTGCAGGCTCGAAGGGCCGAATGGCCTACTCCTGCACCTATTTTCTATGTTTCTATGAACTTCTGAAAATAATAATTCTTTCAATCCTGCTTGTACTTCGAATGGCCCATCAGTTTCTCTGGAATAGTGCACAAGTGTTGCTAATATGACACTCATTTACATGTCTTCATCTCCTTTTTACCTTGTCACCTTGGGATTACCCATTTTATTCCCACTGACTGTTCCTGTGACGATATTGCCACATTTGCTCCTTCATATCGTTTGGACAATAGCTTTTGTCTTTAATTCAGCTCTCATTTTTGAGGGTTTTTTTCAGCTTAAAACTACTGAGCTCTGCTTTATTTATTTGTTTTGGTAGATCTCAAATTTGTCTGAAGAAGGGTCCCGACTCAAAACATTATCTCTCCATTTCCCTCCACGTGTGCTGCTGTGTTCCCCCTGCACTTTGTTCATCTTCAAATTTGCCAACTTTCCCCATGTTAAACCATAGAAACACATTGAGGACATCTGCTGTGAAAGATCTACAGTTTTGTTTGCAGTCCGTTACTTTGCTATCCAGATGTTCTGCAGCATGGCAAGGGACAGATTGGGTTTTGCAAATTCTTGCCACATCTCAGTCTTTGATTTGGTCTCATGCCATTTCACATTTCAGACGGATGAATTTGTTTATATCCAGGGTATTCTTGCCAAGGTTGGCCGAAAAATGTGTTTTGTCTTTTATTCAATTTCATCAACTCTGTCTTGCTGGCGTTCACTCTTAGATTAAGCATCTTCCCTTGTAACCTTAATGGTCTTTCTCAACACCTATAACTAGAAAAATATATATAATTTTGTCACCCACCAGTGCACAGTAACCCACAAACGTTAGTAAGTTACTAGTATAAGTAATAGGCAGAACATTATCAGTTTTGTTAATGTAATACATTACGACCAGCAAAACCTATGTCACTTTGGCCATTGGAGATGAAAGGATAAACTGAGGCTAAGTGAGCTGAGAACTGACACCGTCCCTCAGGGTGTCAGTTCCCACACCCCCCGACATCAGTTTGAAGAAGGGTCTCAACCCGAAACATTGCCTATTCCTTCTCTCCATAGATGCTGCCTCACCCGCTGAGTTTCCCCAACATTTTGTGTCTACCTTTGATTTTTCCAGCATCTGCAGTTTCTTCTTAAACTAACCATCCCTCAGGGCAGTAAGCATCTGTGTGAAAAACACATGAGTCACTGCTTTAGTCCTTGTACCAGGAACCTCCACTCTGTTCATCAAAGGATCCAAAATAGTCGCGACACATTAGCTGATTATCCAGTTCATTGTCTGAATGGATAAGAGACATCTAGCGAGTAGCACCCTCCCACTCTCCCCACGGCCTTGCAGATGATTAAATATTTAACACAACAATTCAGTCAGACTCCACAACTACACCGGATGTAAATATAGAACATTGTTCCTCATGTCACACTTGGCTCTGCTCCCACTCACCTTCCTTCTGTGCTTCGTAGTTTTTGATCCCCTCCACCAATAGGAACAGTTTATCTTTGTCCACTCTGTCGTGATTTTTATCAGGCCTTTCCTTGAATTGCTGCCATTTACGGCATTTTCCGTTTCTCCAGTCAATAGCTGGCTACAGGCCACAGTGACACACACTGGTGATTGATGATGCTGTGTACTGGTAATGCAGGAACGCTGCAGAGCAGTTGTAGTCAAACACTTGTTCGATTCCCCCAGCTCCCCATGGATTAGAACTGATTGTGGCAGCTGTGGTAGGGGAGGGGCTGGAAGCAGGCCAATTACTTAGTCCTCGGGCCAAGGTTACTGCGTCCCTTGTCCGCTCTCCATCAGCTTCTCTGCAGCCTCATCTCCTCTCAGCAGTCCCCCCTCCTCCCTGGTCCTCCTAGCGGGTGGAGGAAGAGAGAGTGGGAGAGAGATAAAAAATAACAAGGACAACTCTTTTACATCTTAAACAGCATGGAGAAGAGGTCAAAGTAAATCACAGAAAATCCTTCAGCCAGCACAATTCCGTATGGATTAATCAGGCATGTCCATTTGACAGGCTACAGTGCACACAGATTCATTGACTAAGCTAGCGATTCGAAAAGGACAGCAATGGTTAGCAAGGTAATGCATATTAAACCTTGGTAAAATGACCAGTTCAGAATTACAGTGACCCTTGGTGAGGCATGT
Source organism: Okamejei kenojei (assembly GCA_035221665.1). Lineage (NCBI taxonomy): Eukaryota > Metazoa > Chordata > Chondrichthyes > Rajiformes > Rajidae > Okamejei > Okamejei kenojei. The sequence continues at coordinate 18,877,947 of CM069163.1, forward strand.
TGAAACATAGTGAGCCACAGTACACAGTGAACCAAGCAACATCTCCCAGATGGTGCTGAAAAAGGTTCAGCAGATGCTGAAAGCTTCATCAAAAAATTCATCAAAATGGTCGGGACCCAAGATATCGCTCATCCATTCCCTCCATAGATGCTGCTTGACCCGCTGAGTTACTCTAGTTATTTTGTGTTTTGATCCCTATTGATGCCGTTAGTTGGTCTCAGTTTAGCTGGATGCTGAGGAAGCCTCAGCATCCCCGATCTCTGAAGGGTTATTTCACTGTACTAATTACTGTGCAATGTGCATGTGTGAACATCAGGTGATGACAGGTCCACATTTGCACGCGAGTATTATCGCCTATTAATGCTATGTTGTCACCAGTGAAGAATGACCACTTGAATAAAGTGCTTCAAAAAAAAAAAGTCCTGGCATAGCTGAGTCAGATGGTGATACTGATCAAATGTTGTCCTTCACATTTTTCCTGCAGAAGTAGCATCACATTTGTCTATCTTGCCTGTGCCTACTCGTGGAAATAATTAATTCCAGTTCCCCTTCAAGTTCATAATGGATTCTTAATTGAAAGTTGCCATTGAGTTGCGTCCAGCACTCTTTCCTTTTGTGCATGCTAGATTATAATGTACCTCCCAGAAAAAAAAAACAATTTTTGTCAATTATCTGAAATTATTTTTCTGTGATTAGAAAGCAGCCCCGATGAGACAGAGGTCATCGTTTGGCAGGAGCTTGCATTCCACACTGCTGCAGTCCCCTTCCTGCAGTGCAGTCCTGCTGCCAACTGCGACAGAAAACAATGTTAATCATTAAAACCTGCTGGACTGATGAGTAAATCTAATTAAGGACACTCACTGCCAGGCTCCCATCAGAGGGTAGACCACTTAGTGAATAAAGCTGAAAACAACAGCAGAACAGAGCTGCCAGTTCTGAGTTGGAAACATTCCAGGAGTTCTGATCGTGTGACTTTCGGCTAGGGCTAAGTAAAAGGAGACAGTTCCGACTCCATGGTAATGTTGTCAACTTACAGTTGCATGGAACTAAGTGTTTTGCCTTAACTGCCAATCATGCTCCTTGCTTGTCAGAATGTCAGGGCAAGAGGAATACTCTGATCCCAATTCATTGTTCTTGTCGAGATGTGGTTTCAAGTATTTGTATCTTCTGCCCAATGGGAGAGGGGAGATGAGAGAATGACCGGGTTGTGAGTTGTTCTTGGTTTGATGTTGCAGTGTGGGGGGACAGACCTGTCAGGGATGCGTTCACATCTCTGCAATATCTTGCACTTTGAGCACAGCAGTTGCTATACCAAGCTGTGATGCATACAGATAGAGCACATCTATTTATGGTGCATCTGTATGGTTATATTTATGGGGCATCTGTAGAAATTGGTAAATCCATTGGAAACATGCTAAATTACCTTCTGAGTAAGTCCAGGAAATGGTATTATTTCTTAGATATAGCATTAATATGGTTAGACCTTGACACATTATTGGTAATATTTACACAAAAGAACGAAACTCTGGACCATCTCTATTTCAGCACCATCTGGGGCATGCAGTCTACCCCACTCTTAAAGTCAAAGACCAGCTTCTTCGCTTTGTTAACATTGAGGGAAAGGTCGTTATCTTGACACCACGCCACGCCGCTCTCTATCTCCTTTCTATGCTCTGTCTCGTTGTTATTTGAGATCTGGCACACGACAGTGGTGTCATCTGCAACTTTGTAAATCTAGTTATGGGGTTGAGAATAAGGCCTTGCGGGCACCAATGCTGTAAATTATCATAGAGGATGTTTTGTTGCCTTTCCTTATTGATTGCGGTACCTATGGGTCGGGAACACGAGGATCCAGAGGTGGTGCTGAGACCTAGGTCCAGGAGTTTGGAGATGGGTTTGATTGAATCTGATGTAGGTGTCCTTGTTATTCAGATGTTTCAGGGATGGGTGTAAGGCCAGGGAGATGGCGTCTGCCTTAGGCCTGTTTCAGTATTAGGCAAATTGCAATCGATCAAGGCTGTCTGGAGGCTAGAGTTTGTGTACACCATGACTGGCCTCTCAAAGCACTTAGTGATGGTGGATGTCAGAGCCACCGGAGGGTAGTCATTATCTCATAGATTCTTGTTTTACTTTGGCACTGGGATGATAGAGATCTTCTTAAACTAGGTGGGACTAGGGTTGCCAGCTTTCTCACTGCCAAATAAGGGACAAAGGGTCAGAATAAGGGACTAATGCCCGACGACAATTTGTTGACCGACTCGGCCGTGGCTGGGTGAATGATGAGCTGGCCCGGGTGCTGGACTGCACACACAGCCCAGTGGGCGGGCCAGCTGAGGAGTTTTAGCACAGTCCAGCACCCCATCCAAAAGTCAAAGTCAATTTTACTTGTCACATCCAACTCATGAACCGATGATCGGCCGTAAGTAGGAGGGGTGGTGGTGCAGGCGGTAAGCGGCGGTCCGAAGGTCGGATAGCTGGCCGGGCTGGTGACCGACGGGGCCACGGGCGAGGCGCTGCTGCTGCACTCCATGGGCTGCACTACGTCAGGATGGGTGAGGCAGGGCTGGACCCGGCGCTCCGACCCGACAGTCCCTTCGACCCGAGTAGTAGCAGTCATATACGGGACAAGGGCAGGCCCATATGGGACAAACCAATTTAGCCCAATATACGGGACAGTTGGCTACCCTAGGAGGGACCCTCAGATACAAGTAGGGGGAGGTTCAAGATATTTGCAAATAGCCAGTCAGCTGGTCCATGCAGGTTCTGAGAGCTCCATTTGATTTTCTACGGGTTCACTTTCAGGAAGGCCAATCTAATATCTGTGACGGTGACCATGGGTACAAGTGTACATGATGCTGTTGGGGCAGGTGACTTCATTCCACTGACCTGTTAAAGTTGACCTTGTCGGGGAGGGATGCATTTTGCCAGTGATGCGGCCCAACTTCACTTTGTAGACTCTTATCGCTTGTGAGCCTTGCCAGAATGGATGGATGTCTGTGTGGTTAGTCTGGGACCATAGCTTGGTCTGGAATTGTTTCTTGACACACCTGATGGCTTTGCCAAGGTCCTACCTAGATTTCTTGTACAAGTTGGGATCATCTGAATTGTTCGTCTTTCTCAGTTCTGATTAACTAAATCGTTCTGTTTCCACAGATGCTGTCTGACTTTTGACTTTACCGAGCAGTTTCCGTTTTTAATTTCAGATTTCCAGCATTAACATTTGTTATTTTAATTAAAAGTTGAAGGCAATGTTGTGCCGGGGCTGACCACACGAGGCAGCATAGTGACTGCTCTCGCGTCCCTCCTAGAGCAGTGACTGGTTGGAAGTTTCCTGGACCCATTATGTGTTGGGGGTGAAAATAGGATCACAGTGTCTTGCAGCATAGAAACTGGCCCACAGCCAAGCTCACTTTCATTCGAAGAATAAACTTTTATTCATAAGAACGTATATATAGAAATATAATGTTTATTTTATGTGTTTATTTATTCATGTGTGTATTTACGTATATAATGGTATATGGACACACTGATCTGTTTTGTCGAACGAAATTCTGTTTGTAGTCAATGCCTACTATGTTCTAGTGTGCTGAAGCAAAGCAAGAATGTCATTGTCTGAAGAAGGGTTTTGGCCCGAAACGTCGCCTATCTCCTTCGCTCCTTCGATGCTGCAGCACCCGCTGAGTTTCTCCAGCCTTTTGTGTTAACCAAAAATGTCATTGTCCTGTCAGGGACACATGACAATAAACTCACTTTGTCTCTTGTCTTGTCTAATGCCATCAGTGGATCTCTTTTTTTTTACATTCATAATGTCATCACGTGTATGCAATTATTCCACCATCAAAACAGTACATACAATTTACAAAGCAGAGGCCTCTGAACTATGCATTCAAATATTTGTGGAGTTCTTTAACGGGGCCCAGCCCCTTCAGTGTCCAGCGGCGGTAGGACCTGGGGCTGCAGTGTTTTTTTTTTTCCCACCAAGCCTTAATGGTCTGTCACTCTAACTGTTGATCACTCAGCAGAATCATCGAGCTTCGTACTTGTCGATTTGTTAGCATTGAATTGCGATGCCGCATCGGATAATTAGGTCTGCTCTTTTTTTTCAATTATTATTTTGTTTTTGCACAAGGGCCACTCGGCTGTGATTCCATGGGCCAGATGTATAACCCAACTAAAAAAAAAAAACCTCTTCTCCTAAAGTAGTGCCCTTTGAAAGTGAGACCGAGGTCTCCACAGGGGAAGTTTTCTCTCGGGGGGTGGGGAGGGTATCAACATAGAGCTAGCTGTAGCTTGAAAACAAGGGCCAGAAAAAACATGTGGTGGAGAACTGGATTGGAGTGTAGGCGGAGAGACAATCGGTTAATAACTGATGAAGGTAGACAAAAATGCTGGAGAAACTCAGCGGGTGCAGCAGCATCTATGGAGCGAAGGAAATAGGTTTCCTTCGCTCCATAGATGCTGCTGCACCCGCTGAGTTTCTCCAGCATTTTTGTCCACCTTCGATTTTCCAGCCTCTGCAGTTCCTTCCGAGACACGGCTAAATAACTGAATGATCTGAATTTATTTTCACGCAATTTTCGCGTGGCCCTTATTGAACACAGCGTTCAATGAGACGATGAACTTGAGTTCAACCAGAAATGTGAACTGCGTATTGAATATTTGATTCAATCCGGTGCCCTCGACCAGGGAAGTCTAGTCCACTATTGCGAGGCTGCAGGAGGCCCCGTCGGACAATGGTGACATCAGGGGGCTGGCTGGCTGCCAGACAGGGCGGGTGCGAATTGCAGTCGCTCGCTGCCACATCCCCCTTTCTGGCTCAGCCGCCGCGGCTCCGCTGAGAGTTGAAGCAAGGTCCTTTCTTTTAAAAAAAAAGGACCTCAGCACCCGTGTTTGCATTCGCCCTTGGCTTTACCAACTGAGACGTGGCTTGTCTCTTGTCATTTTAAGTTTGTGTGTGGTGGGGGTGGGGGCGGGGAGCACACGATACAACGCTAAAGCCTTTCTCATGGTTCACCTAACGCGGCCGCAGTTGCAAAATGACTGCGCAGAGGTCGGGAAGAAGATGTTTGACAGTTCGAGACGCATGAAGAACCTCTGGGCTGCGGTGAGACTGGAGGTGACTGGAGACCCGAGCTCCGTGGTCCTCAACAGATTCACGCAGTTGGACCCCGATCTGCCCCTAACCGAGGTAAGCTGGGATGGAGTCTAAAGCTCCCCGTGATGAAGGGAGCGGTTCCGTTAGTGGGTGGCTCAACTGCGGACACAGATGTAAACATTTAGACCAGAAAGTCCAGATTGGGCTGCAAATATATTAGAGTAATCTCGATGTGGAATTGCATCACAGGACGGTCAGTGTGATCATAAATGAATTGGACGGACAATCGAGAGGAAAAGTTTGGAGGGGATGGGACTGCCGTATTTGTTTTGTTTTTTTACCAGGAACTGGCATGGTCTGGATGGATTCTGTGATTGCAGGAAAAATCTTTTCACCGGTTAGTTGGCGCATTATGAGCCATCCCCGCAGTTACTAAGAAGTTCTGAGTTATTTCTGCAATGTGTTTGTTTGTGTAGTGGAATCCCACTGGTGTCATGAGGTGTTGTAATGCCACTTAATCATGTGTTTAACTCTCCTTACTGTAACCCAGTGAGCAATCGCGCCTGGGGAAGGAGGGGGGGGGAGTGGTATTATCAGCACCAGTCTCGGATTAATGGGATGTTATTCCATGATTTTTCCCCTCAGCCTTTTAACCTATTCAGGAGAAAAATCAGGCTCTTCTAGAGTTACATTTTTGTAAAAAAAAAAGAACTCGTAAATGGAACTAGGCAATTGGTGTAACTATTTCAAATGCTAAAAAAACAAAATGCTGCAGGAACTCAGCGAGCCAGGCAGCATCTGTGAAGGGAGTGAAGTCTGTGGAAAAGTCCCGACTGGAAACATCGACCGCCCACAGATGCTGGCTGAACCACCGCGTTCCTCCAGCACTTTGTGTTTTCCCTCGAGATTCCAGCATCTGCAGTTTCTTGTATCACGAACTGAATCAAATATTACATATGATTTTCCAGCAGCCCACTTACTACAGGTCGCAAAACAATTTATTTCAGGCGTGCAATTTATTCTGCAGCAGGAGAGGATTTCCCATACTTTGTGTAGCTAGATTGTAGATCATTTTTTTAAGGAATGGCTTGGGATCAATCTAAATAGATACAATGGCCATTTTCTGTCCTGAATTTAGAAGAGTGAAAATTGTCTACATGGTTCATTGACACAAGGAGATATCGGTAATTTGCTCTATCAAAGATGAAAAGTTAGGCTGATTTAAGTTAACTGTACCAAGGTGAATTTGTGACCTCTGCCTTTTTAACTGCAGTCCAAGTTGAAACTGCCCTTGTGTTTCTGTGGTATTTATTCGATCACAAGTCCAAACTGAAAATCGATCACTCGATCACACTAGTTCTATGTTGTCCCACTTTCACATCCACTAGGTACACACCGGGGGCAATTTATAGAGGCCAGTTAACCTGCAAACCTGCATGTGTTTGGGATCTGGGAGGAAACTGGAGGGCACAACAGATACCCTTGCAGTCACAAGGAGGATGTGCAAACTCCACACATACCTTTTCTTGCTGCCACCAATCGATATGATGCACTGCTCATCCAAAGTGGTTATTTGACGTCCGAAGGCATCACGCTTGCACTTGCTTCTCCCATTTCCAGATAATCAGTTGCCTAATGTCCTTCGGGGAAGGAAACCTGCCTTTGCATCCTGCCATTGTCCGGTCAATATGCGTCTCCAAGTCGACCCCCATAATAGCAGGTTATCTACCTCCTCAGTTCGGGACAGTTAGCACTTAGTTAATAAATGCTGAGCCTAAGTGTAACATTGCACCATTGCCCTTTATTAATCTCAGCCTCTTCTGCTTTGCAGATGCCTTATTATCACATGAATGAAATCAGCCTCTGGCGTAAGGTCCATTTAACAATATTTAATTACTTTTTAAGATGCACTGAATCTGACGTTGGAAATGTAGCTACATTCTCTGTGGTCTTGCAACATCCTGAAATGTAATCCTCTGCAACTTGTTTTATTGTGGGTGCGGCTTAAAACAAAAAGACTCAAGGACACTTGGATTAAAAATATAATGTCCAGCAGTAAGCCACAATACCTGGAAACAGGCTCAGCAGCCTTCAACAAAAGTCACATTGCTGCAACAGCAGGAACAATTTCTCCTTTTGTAATATCAAGAGAAGGGAAAGCAGTGTGCTCGTCTGCTCTGTACATTAGCCAATGAAGGCTGCCCTGCACTTTGAACATGCAGATCATTAACCTTTTGCAGCCTTGAATGGGAGTGGAGTTCTGCCCAACACTGCTGTTCATCATGTGACACCAGGGTAATAGGTATTGGCATCACTTAAGCCATGGGGGAGGGCCACAGCCCACCCCTGCCCTTTGCTAACAAACAGGCATGCGGTTTCATATAGCTACTGAAAGAGGAAACTCCAAGCGGCTCAGTGGAAGTATCGCTACTACCACCTGGCACTGAATGGCCAGAACTGACACCTCCATAGTTCAGCCTTGTAAAAGGCAAATATAGAGACTGCAGACCTGGAAATGAAAGCCATTAATATATTTCAAGTGCCTCCTTCACAACCAAAATAGCATCCTAAAATGTTTTAGTGTCATCGAATTCACTGCTGCACTGTAGGAAATGGAGTGTCCAGTTTGTGCACAGAAAACTCCCTTAAAGAATGATGGGGCAATGGCCTATTTATCTATTCTTGGTGATGAAGGATTATGGATAGGTGTTCATTGATGCAAACTGCCTTGGATGTCTTGGAAATTCTGCCAAGAGGGTTTCTACATCCAGCTCCGAGGAAATCTGGATCCACTGTTCTATGTCTCATCCACAAGGACGGTCATTCCAACTGTGGATCATTTCCATGGTATTAGAATTCAAACAGTCAGCTCATATACCATCAGAACTAACTTCTCGAATGGTATTAAAACCCATGATCTTCTACATCCGAATTAAGAAACATCATTAACTGAGCTGCGATGAGCACTTCAGGGATAGATAGCAGAGGCAGAAAATCCAAAATACTTGAATATGGTAGTGAGGGGATATGTTTGCTCATAATTTTGGATTATATCTGGTAGCTATTTAGCATTATTTAGAAACGTAAAGATGATTCAGATGCTCGCCTTTTCCCATTGGTGCAGAATAACTGCCAAAGGAAAGGAATTGTAAAGGAAATATACTATGTTGAGTTTGTGAGCTGTTTATCAGCCTTTGGCCATCATGTGGAATGTTGTTGAGTTGGATTTCAGGTCAAGTCTGGTTGGAATTCAGGTTAAATCTAATTTATTGCCACGTGCACAGTGAGGCTAGGTACAATGAGAATCTTGCTTGCAGGAGGATTTTTATTGTGACAGATTACAAATAGAAAAATTAAGGTACTGTAGATGCTGGGAATCTGAAAGGAAAAGGGGAGATGCAGCGAGACCTGGGTGCCATGGTACACCAGTCATTGAAAGTAGGCATGCAGGTGCAGCAGGCAGTGAAGAAAGCGAATGGTATGTTAGCTTTCATAGCAAAAGGATTTGAGTATAGGAGCAGGGAGGTTCCACTTCAGTTGTACAGGGTCTTGGTGAAACCACACCTGGAGTATTGCGTACAGTTCTGGTCTCCAAATCTGAGGAAGGACATTATTGCTATAAAGGGAGTGCAGAGAAGGTTCACCAGACTGATTCCTGGGATGTCAGGACTGTCTTATGAAGAAAGACTGGATAGACTCAGTTTATACTCTCTAGAATATAGGAGATTGAGAGGGGATCTTATAGAAACTTACAAAATTCTTAAGGGGTTGGACAGGCTAGATGCAGGAAGATTGTAAACAACATTACTTTTAAATCTTCATTAATGGATAAAGGTTTTTTTAAATGGAAGAACTATGGAATAAATAAGATGGGTGATCTCTACAGGGAAAGTTTATTTCTTTCATTTCAGGAATTACAACAAAATTATGGATTACACTCAAAATAGTACTTTAGATATCTACAAATTAGAGATTATGTTAAATCAAATACACCAGATTTTAGGAGTAGAAAGACGGAAATTTTAGATGAATGTCTAAATAAACTATACCATCCAGTGATCTCAGCTGGTCAGGTGCATTATCATTGCACTTTCCCTGCACCCATATCATGACCTGAGACAAGCCATGAAGAGCAGTCTGTCTCTGCCACAGTGACGTATCTCAATTTTTTACATCTAGCTACCCTGGCTTAGTGATATTGCTAATTAGTTAGAGCTTGCATCGTGCAAAGAGCCCTTGAGTGCTAGAAGATAGATTGAAGCTGTAAAATTTCACACTACTTTAGGCAAGGTGGGGAAGCGACTTGCCAAGGGCACTCTCATGTACAAATCTGTCTTAAAAGGGTATTTATGGGACGCACTGGTCAAGAAGGCTTTGAATATCAGGATCAACATTGACCCATCTGATCATCCGGTATTTGCGTTTATCATCTCTGCTCTGTTCCTTACAGTGATAACTGCACTCTGCTTGCCTATAATTGTTTCCACACGAGATGGAAAGAAAACAAGTACATTTTGTACAGAAATAAGGAGTTCAAACAAACGAATTAGCTCAGCACGATATCAGCACAATGATGGATGGTTACATCGGTATACCATCCGGAAATATCGCGTTCTCCTTACAGCATGTAAAGATTGCTGTAATAATGTTAAAAATGAATAATGCTTCCAAAGAAGTGGTGCTGCTTTAATCTACAGAGCGGTAACTGTGCTGAAATCTAGGCGGGGCGAGGAGGTGGAGAAATGTGAAGTCAGTGTGGGACAAGATCAGTTTATCCGTCATTCACACACCCATAGATACATTCCCTTAGAGACAGAGGTACATACGCACATTGGTGTTTACATTCGCTTGTGCATCATGCAGTCAATCTTGGATGGCCTTTCTTAAGGTTATTGTTTTGCTTGACAACCTCAGTTACCTATTTCAGCCCACCAACACTAAAATGCTCTTGTAATTCTACTCTGATGAACTTTAGCCGCTCTGTTTGAGGACACATGATAAAGGGTGCACAGCCTTGGAATTCTCTCTGTAATCTCCTCCATCTTTGTATTTGCCCAATTTAATGTAAGAACCTCCTTAAGACCATGTATCTTGGTCACCAGTCATTGTCACATTGTGTTTGGCACTTCTGGGAGACACGAGGGCCAGGTCAGTATTCTTGCCCACTAATGAAGAATGAGCATGTGCGCAACGTTATGACTGATTTGGATGAGTTAAAGTGGATGGAAACTGCTCACATTAGTGCTCCATTGCTGAGGTGGGTTTTGCTGAACCTGGGAGTTGTAGGAACGTAGTTGTTACTGAACCTGGAGGTGTGGGACTTCAGACTTTTGTACCTCCTGCCTGATGGTAACAATGAGAAGAGGGCAATGTTCGGATGGAGGGGATCATTGAGGGTAGATGTTGCTGTCCAGATACAGCATCTCGTGGCAGATCCTTTTGATGGTGGGGAGTGCTGTGCCCATGATGGACTGGGTGACTCGACCAGCCTCTGCAGTCTCTTGCATTTCTCTGCATTGGCATTGCCGTACCAGCCATGGTGCACCCAGTCACAACTTACATGGGATGTTTTAAGGAAGAACATTTTACACAGAGACCGGGAAGTTCCGACCAACAAAGATGGTGGAAAACAGAATTAATCAAAGTTTTATAAGGAGATTGGAAAGGCACTTGAAGGGAAATAATTAGCAGGGCTCTGGGAAAAGACTGGGGAAATGGGGTTAAAGGGATTGTTTGACAAAGAGGTGGCATGGGCTCAATGGGCCAAATGGCCCTCTTCACTGAGGGAATTTTAAGGGTGAATGAATAGCTGAAATGGGATGGTTGAATCATCTCAATGTGATTGATCAGGAGTGTAGAGGCATTTGACGTTATGATTATGCACATTTATGGCAGGAATAAAAGAGGGATCTGTTCTTCCTTAACACTGCAGCATTTATTGACAAACTGGCTACATTGTGAAAATGCTCCTTTCTTTCTCATATTCGTGCCTGTTCCAGAGTAACCCAGCGCATTTCACCAACACTGGCCTGCAACCCCTGGTGGAGTGAAAGAGTGGATAAAAACTGCAGTGTGCTTGTTTTTTTTTCTTTGTCCCTGCATTCACATGAAACCTTTAACCTATTTGTCTGGCCTGCATTGAGAAAAATAACAATACATTATTGAGCTAATGTGTTGCTGAAATCAGTTTTCATAGACCCAGCATTGTGCAAGGTCACAATTGTTGGGACTAATGAATGCTGCTAGTCACACAGCCTGAGCAGGGAATATTGCAAAGTTTCAAGTCGGGCATTAATAGTGTAATTATGGCTGTGACACTGGCTGGAGATAATTGAGATTCAGCAATGGTTGGAGGTCTGTGACTCTTCACGGACTTGCTGTGGCGTTGCATTCTCTGTGAGCTGTGTACATTTCAAAATCAAACTGGGTTGAGATTGTTCTGTCATTGTAGGGCCTATTCTATTGCAGGCGCTGTGTTCGTTCCCCCTGCCAGCTGGTTTCCTGACAATTAACAATCTAGAAAATAAGGCACGAACTTGTGGCTCTGTGAGTTAAAAAAAAATGCAATCCTGTAAAATCAATACAGTTGTTTCCCCCCTCTGTTTGGATGTCTCTTGCCAATAGTGGAATTGACATCCGCGTTTGAAAGGCCGGAGAGGGGATTGGAGCATGGAGAATGGGAAGCGAGGGTCCCCCGGCTCCACTAACAAATCAGACATACCATGGACTAATCACCTGGAGCAGTGCTTGGTCATTCCTGGGTTAGCTGGTGAGTAAGGGAAGCTGCTCCTACAAATGGTTAAACAGTAACGGGTGAGCAAATGATCTAGTTGAAGGTTTGGGATCAGGCATGTGTCATTTTTTTTAAAGAATGTTAGGTGTGAATGGGATAGGGTTTGGCTTTCATTAGCTGCATTATATGGTCCCTGAATGTCCACCACCTAAACGTTTGCTGCTGAGCTCTTCTCAACTCCAAGACAGCCCCGATGCTCTACACTCACTGACGAACATCTGAAGTGTTGCAGCTGCTGACTTGATCGACAGGCACAGCAAGATCCATCAAACAGGAACACGATGATCTGCTTCTAATGCTGTTGGGTGAAAGATAAATATTGGCCAGGATACCTAGGATAAACTCCCCGCTTAGCTTCAAGAGAGGGCAGATAAAGTGCGGAGGCGCAGCGGTGGTGTTGCTGCCTTACAGCGCTCGCAGCGCCGGAGATTTGGCTTCAACCCCGACTAGGGGCGCTGTCTACGGAGTTTGTACGTTCTCCCCGCGATCTTGTGGGTTTTCTCCGAGATCTTCGGTTTCCTCCCACACTCCAAAGTCATACAGGTATGTAGGCAAATGGCTTGGTAAATGTTTAAAAAAATTAACGCCCGTAGCGTGTGTAGGGTAGTGTTAATATGCGGGGATCGCTGGGCGGCGCGGACCCGGTGGGCCGAAGGGCCTGGTTCCCTGCTGTATGGAAGTGAAGCCTGGATGGTGCAGACCCAGGTGTGCAACAACAATCAATCATCTTGGGAGACGCGAGGCAGAAAAATAGAAAGAAAACATTCAGCAGTTTTTACACTTGACTGGAGATTAAGATTCAATGGGGAAGACAAACTAATCCACAAGGAGACAACAGTTTCAACATATATCGTTTTGACAAAGTGCCCCAGTTTGTTGTTTATGTGGTTCTCTGAGGAATGTTGGGCAGCAGGACTCTCTGCTCCTCCCTGTCCCAGCACGGCCCTGCTCCCAATAACAGCTGAGAAGACACGGGCACTGGAACGCAACTCTCTCTCCGTTTATTGCACGTTCCACAAATATTCGCAGTAAAGGGATAGTGAAGAATATACCGACGACCTCAATTCTATGAATGGCTTTTCCAAAAAAGTGCCCTATCTCAGCTGCCAGAAATACAGGGTGCATCAGTAGATGGGCTTATCTGGTGCACTGCACGTGCTCCCTTGCATTCATTCTACTCACTGTCACTTTAACTCTTGTACTCACGAGATTGACGGACGGCAATGCTTACTTTTTTTTCTCTTGAGGTGCGGGAACGTCAAACTTGGTGATGGGGGAGGGGGACCATGGGCTAGGCTTCCGATTACAGTTTCCATGACACTTTATGCAATGATATTTTATTGTCACATGTACCTAGGTACAGTGAAACGCCTTGTTTTCATACAACCCGATAAAATCATTTGGCAAACACCGAGAAAGTTGCAAAGAACATTCTTATCTACTGCCTGCCGCCGCACGTGAATGCAGGCATCCCCCAACCCACACCCCCCCCCCCACCGGGTCCCCCTTCATTCTCGACAGCCCCCCGCCGCCCCCCCCGATTGTTCTCAACAGTTTAGTTTAGAGATACAGCATGGTACAGGCTCTTAGGCCCACCAAATACAACTGTGTATCACCCGTTCACGCTAGTTCTGTGTTGTCCCACTTCCTCATCCACTTCCCACAGACTCGGTGAAATTCAGAAAGGACAATTAATCTACAGACTCCCACATCTTTAGGATGTGGGTCAAACCAGAGCAGCAGGAGAAAACCCATGTGGTCACAAGGAGAATGTACAATCTCCACACGGATAGTATGCAAGGTCAGGATAGGGCCTGGGTGTCTGGGGTGGGTGGGGTATGTGTGTATCTATGGCATGATTAGAAACTGTGTTGCGTCCGTTTGCTGCCATCTGCAGTCGAATACCCCATTGCTGCTCACCATCGAAACTCGCAGATGAAGAATGGATAATTGAGGGTTTCGGGGAGTAGCTGAGCTCCTGAGTCATCAACTCGAGGAGGGAAAAAGTTTAACACTGAAAGGAGGAAGTGTTCTCAGAATGTCTTTTGTTCTTAATTATCATTTCATTCTGCATGCAACAAGTTTGACATGGTTATTTTGAGGAAGAAGGTTCAGAAGGTTCTCTTCACGTTGCTAAGTCTTTCATAACATTTAGTCTAAATGTAACCTTAAAATACGGAGAAATGCCTTTCTTAGCATCAACAGTGATGTACAACACACAATCAAACATTCTGTTCTGATTGTGTACTCTGAATACATTATCTTTGAAAAACTAGTTCAGCAAGGTCTGTTCAACCTCAGCAAGATCTGTTCAACCCTTTAGTGCCTCTATTTGAGTATAATGTTAAATAGTAACTGTGCTTGCCCCTTGCCCTGAATAGACAACATGGATATTCTGACAAGCCAAACTTCCAGATGTTACAATTTCCATGATCTGTCCTTGAAAATGAACCAGAAATGCACAGAGAGCCTTAGCTAACTAAAGTGGGGGAGAATATCAGTCGCACACAAAAGGCTGGAGAAACTCAGCGGGTGCAGCAGCACCTAAGGAGCGAAGGAGATAGGCGACGTTTCGGGTCGAGACCCTTCTTCAGACTCAATATCAGTCCATTCCTTGTGTTCTAGCCTGTCCATCCCCTTTTTATTCTCACATGAAAGAGTTGCCTTGTACAGGTGCAGGCAGGACACAAATTGCAAACAACTGGATAACAAAGCTCATAGCATTGTAACTTAGTTGCTAGCACTCTTGTGTCAAAGCAGCAGATGCTGAAAACACTCAGCAGGCAAATTGCCTCTAATATTCTGCATCACATAAAGGGTTGTGGTTGGATGGGACATTTTGACATAACAAAAGGTGCTTTGAATTTGCAAATCTTTTGCTCATTTGATCCACACCTGTAGTTTATGGGAACCAACCTATTATGAACAGAGAAGATCTGGGAGATGTCTATCTAATGGATCATCATGGATCCTGGAGAACTTAATTAATTACTGAAATAATGAAGTAGATCTCTTGTAAGCTCTTAATGATTCGAAGTTGGAAATATGGACGGGCGTCTAAGCTCGTTGGCTTTATTCAATGAATTCCTCACTGGCTGAAGATAGGCATGTTGAGTTATCCTTCATACCAGCCTGGCTATCGCATTACACCACTCACGCAACCCGGTCTACACACACTACTTAGAGTCGCCAAAGCAGCTGGCAACCCGGAGTCGCATCAGAAATGAGGATTGGAAAACTAGAATTAAACTGCGGGGGAGTAGTAGTTATTGATGTCAAATGAACGCTTTTTACCTTGACATCGATTTGGATGGTAAATATTTAGCGTAACCATGGTGCTTTATCTGGCCTGGCTCCAACGCACTAAGAGATGGGGAGCAGTGAAAGGAGAATCAATAAACTTTCTCTCTGCAGGAAAATAACTCCAAAGGTTTAATTTCATGCATGTGGGATTACAAACCGTGCCAAGTGTGTGATGTGTTCATGTGCATTTGTATACTTGTGTGTTTGCACTGTGCCAAGATGCTCCATGGGTGGAAGTTCTAACCACAGGAATACTTCCTTTAACCTGTGGAGGAAGGAATCCAGTAAATGGAATTGTAGACCATAATCTTTCCAGACA
Source organism: Okamejei kenojei (assembly GCA_035221665.1). Lineage (NCBI taxonomy): Eukaryota > Metazoa > Chordata > Chondrichthyes > Rajiformes > Rajidae > Okamejei > Okamejei kenojei. The sequence goes on from CM069163.1 coordinate 18,893,457, forward strand.
AATGTTGGATAGAAAAGAGAATCAAGGACAGATCTGCATTTACTCAAAGTTGTTTCAAGATTCCATCCAAATCGGTGTCCATAGCTACCATCCACATTAGACAAAAATCAAGACCAATGGATTTGTTTTTTAGTTGAAGGAAGAAAGTGAGTCAGTCTCATTTGAATTGGTTCGCATCTTTCTGGACAGATAGAGGGAACATCACTGCAACCTTACAAAAAGAGTGATGCTGGGAGAGGAGAGGCCTGTAGTTTAGTGGGGTGCTTTTCGAAAGGAGAATCTGATGATGTGTAAAAATAATGACATCAAGCCGCACTTATGCGAGTTAAATGTTATGAGTTGTAGATAAACCATTATTTTTGCCGTAATTGGTCCACACTTCAGTGGAGTTGTGACGGCATTACAGACAGGTGTAGCAATATAGCCTTTGCGCAAGCCTCTAGTGTTACACGCTACACGAGAGCCTAGCCTCTTGTGTAACCTTTCCTCAGGACTGTTGAAGGAATATTGGCTCTTGCCTGAATAAGTTTTAGTTGAGTTGGCTGCACCAAAACCTTTTTTTTCTTTTCTTGTGACACACAAAACTGAATTCATGCGTCTACAGTGTGTGCGTGTACTGGTGAGAGGACATAGCAGAACAAGCCACAGGGACGATGGCATTGACCGCACCAAGTTTGGCCATGTCACTGTTAAACTGTAGTGGACAACATGGCTGTCCTGACACGAAGCCTCAGCATATATGAATGAATTAAGAATATGGACTGGAAAATGAACAAATTCATTTGTTGAACGTTTTTGAGAATGCAAATTCTTGACTTCAAGTTTCCAGACAAAATACATAGTTTCTATGGAGGAGACATTGAAGAATGTGGGAGAATTTCATCAACCTACAAGCGACTAATACAGCTATAGATCTAAACAAAGAATCATAGCAAAGTCCTCGGCTACAACACTTAGCATGGGGAGCACTGAGACCGGCCATTTGAAAACGGCCAACTGTTGTTGTTCCCTAAAGATGGGTCGCATTTCAACAGCTTGCAGATTCAATGTTAGTAGCGGCAGCAAATGGCCAGTGCATTAACATGTGAAACGATATATCTACAAACTGGAAATAAGTCGTGACATTTTACTATGTCAAATTCATCCCTAAAGTGCTATTGGAGAGTCTTCTCTACCAACCTGCCAGCAACCTTCTCTACCAACCTCCGGAGATTTGTGTCATTAAGGTCAATTCAGTGCACAGTGCCACACGACATAACATGAGTTATACGACCTGAAAAACGTTTGCAGAGCCTCTGCTTAACATCCAAAGACACTCCAAAGTGCATCCCTCCCTAGGTAGTGTCAGTCTGGATTATGTTTCTAACCAGTTTATCCAATGACGCATTTATCTTAACAACCGCCTCAATCTCCCAGCCCAGATTAGTTGGGAATTAACTCGGTGCAGACAGCACTTTATCTGCATGTCCATGTGGCACACTGTTTTACAACATGAAAGGCAATATATAAATGCAGTGTGTGGTTGGATCTACTTTCAGACTTAATCTAGATGCATCTTGAGGGAGGCATCATGTAAAAGTGGCCACAGCAGCTGCTGAGGCAGAAGCAGTGTGATGACTCAGTGGGGAAACTCCTGCCATGCATGACACAAAGGGTTTAAAAACAAGTAAGGCAGAGACTGAACGGCACAGTGGTCAGGGCTGGAGTGGATTGTATTTGCACTGTTCCTTCCACTCGCTGTGAAACTGAATTTGCAGAAGTGTTGTGGTTGTGGCTCCTTCAGAATTGATTCAAACAGAGAAACTCAGCAAACCTTAAATTAGTAACCACTGCATTCTGAGTCATGGAAGAGTGAATAGTGTAAGTCTGAAATCACGCAAGCATCACAAAAGCGTGACATGAAAGTGTAAACTGAATGGTCAGCTCAATTCGGTTTTTTCGCTTTCTCCTGAAGATGTCCAGAGGGAATATTCTAGAGGCCGATCTCACCTTATTGCAAATATTTTATCCAGATGGACATTGTTAAACGATGAGCTGTTTTAATTGAAACAAAATCCGACCGTTCTCACATTTACCAATTCTCATCAAAACATCCCACTTTTTAAAACCAAACATTAGTCAATCCAATGCAACCCTGGTTTTCCTCATCATTGGTGCCCAGCCCTAAACATTGGCTTTTCTTTCTTGAATCTCCTTTTGCCTGGAGCTTAAAACCGTCTACTTTGCTATGCCGTTGGGGAACGTTGACCAAACGCTTGGAAAAGTAACTGATTTGAAACCATATCTTAAGGAAAGCCAGTGGTTTTGGCATCAGTGAAATGATGAAAACTAGGATTGAACTGGACAAGATTAGCTTTAATAATTGAGGTTTTCATGAGAAGCAGTAAAAATGGAATGTGTTAGTTTTTGTTTCTGTTTAAATAGCCTTTGATAATCTTACAACAGTTATTGTAGCTGGGTGTCGAAGATCCTGTTATGGTTAAATAGTGAAGATGATATAGAAATGTCTGTCATTATTTTGTGTTATGTAGACATAGTATATATCTGATGCATCCCATCAGCAGTAATAAAGCAAAAAGCCAGTGCAGCTGCAGAGACGTTGATGGATGTGCAGGGGTATGGATCAGGTGCTGGCAGGTAAGGGTTGGCCTAGGCGTCATGTTCAGATATTCTTGGCTGATGGGCCTTTTCCTGAGCTGCATTGCTCTATGTTTAACGTTAATTAGGTTCTACTGACATTACCTGAGCGACACTTACCTAAGCAGGTTCAGTCTTTAGCGAAAAAAACTGCAGCTGCCAGAAATCTGAAATAAAAACAAAATTCTGGAAGTACTCAGTAGGTCAGGTGGCTTCTAGGAAGAGAGTCTAACATATTTCAAACTGACCGTTCATGTTATTTAAGGGGTTCTGTTCATGATGATGAAGCATTGCCGTTATTTCAAGTAATGGTATGGTGTTTTGTGCAAAGCCAGACTTGATTCATCTCAGTGGTTGGAATCCGCAGGGCTGGGTCGAGGCTTCACTCAATCGGAAACTTATTCTTCATGAAAGACACAATTACCTTTGGAGGGTACAGTAGGAATTCACCTGGGGAATTTATGACTTATCGGGTTAAATTCTGAGATCTTGATGCATGAATATGGCATCTACTTTTAATTCTGAAGGCAGATCCATGTAACACGGAATAGCTTTTTTTGTGTTTGAAGGATTTGTTTAGTAATGTTAAAAGAAGTTTGTTTACACAATGCAGTGAACTGCAACAGTGGGATTGCTGATTTATCAAAAGTAACATCTGCCGTTTCTGTCTCCACCAACCAAGTAAAACAAAAAAAAAAATCGTTGAGCGTTTTATTGTGAAGAGATTGAGCAACTTTTTTCAACAGGAAGTTCAAGCGAAGCTAAGTCTAGCTACTCATTTGGTATTCCGAGAAGCTGGGATAGTAATCGGAACCTCACAACCGTGCACGTGCTCAGGGTCATCAGACAAGGCAGGGAAACAGAGGGGCGTCTGGGCTATAGGGATTATACCCAAATGCCAAGGCTGTTTTGGCAACTCTTTTTCCTTTCCTCGTCTGCACACGCCTGTTTGCGGTCATATATCAATGGATTTGATGCCGGCTCATAAAGTCATTCAGTACGTAAACAGGCCCATCATAAGTTCTAGGAGCAGAATTAGGCCATTCAGCCCATCAAGTCTATTTCGCCATTCAATCATGGCTGATCTATCATTCCCTCTCAACCCCATTTTCCTGCCTTCGCCCCATAACCCCTGACACCCTTAAGGGCCTGTCCCACTGTACGAGGTAATTCAAGAGTTCTCCCGAGTTCTCCCCTGATTCGAGCTCGTGTAGTGTACGTAGCGGGTACGTAGGGGCTCATGGATGTCACGTAGCGGCTCATACGAGTAACGGTAGGTACTCGGGAAATCCAGTAAACTCGTGACGTTTTTTCAACACTGTGAAAAATATCCACAATTTTTAAAAAAAACAAAAAAAAACTTTTTTGATGAAAAAAATTGTTACTTTTTACTCGTACGAGGCCCTACGTACCCGCTACGTACATTACACGAGCTCGAATCATCGGAGAACTCGTGAATTACCTCGTACAGTGGGACAGGCCCTTCACTAATCAAAGTTGGCCCTTCTGCCCAACTCAAGATGCCCATCCAAGCTAGTCCCATTTACCTATATTTGGTCATTTCACTCTAAATCGTTACTACCAATGTACCTGTCCAACTCTTGTTGTCCCACCCGCCTCAACAACTTCCTCTGGCAGCTTGTTCCATCGCTCAGGTTAAATATAGAATCTCTCACAGCAGTAGCAGGCCATTCAGCTCATTCATGCTCGTGCTGTGTGCTTGACTAATACCATACCCCTCTCTTTCCATGTAAACGATACCATCACAGATATTTATCGAATACCGTCGCGAAACTTGCTGTTGAATCAGTTTCCCCTGCGCTTTCAGGAAGTGCAGTCACGATCATGTGAACCCAGTGTAAACCATGATGGTTCTTTTGCCTGAGCGATATGTAATAGCTATACTTGGCAAGATATTTGTGGAGCTAAACTAATAGCCCTGTCCCACAGTACGAGTTCATTCCAAGAGCTCCCCCGAGTTTGCCCTGATTCGAACTCGGAGATTTACGGTAATGGTCGCTCGTCGGTACTCTGGGGCTCTCGTGGACATTTTTCATCATGTTGAAAAATCTTCACGAGTCTTCCCGTGCTTACCTGCCGTTGGCGAGTCTTCCCGAGTACCTGCCGTTAGCGTTACGAGCCACTAAGTGACGTCCCCGAGCTCCGACGCACCCGCTACGTTCATTCTCCGTGCTTACCACGAGTTCGATTTTTTTTTAACTTGGGAGAGCTCTTGGAATGAAAGGCCTCCCATGGGCAAACAGAAGAGACAGCTATCCCTTAGCTCCATCCTTAGATTAGAACTGAATGTGTATCTCTGCTGATTGTAATAGACTGACTGAGCATGTTTTATCTTCCCATAAAACAGTTGCTGGACTTTGGACATCTGCAATGTGAAGCACCTGCAGGTGTTTTAATATTGTACATTAATGCACCAAACAGTAAATGGTTCACCACCTGAATAAATCCAGTTCAGATTTTTCTATGCACCTTTTGGAGACTCTGCATAGTAAACTTTTGCTCTCATAGTATCAAAGGCACTTTTTTTTTAAACTGGTCTTAATACTGCTCAGACACTGTCATCTTAGGGAGCCAGTTTTTTAATTAGTGATAGGTTTCACACACCATCCCCATTTTAATTAAAAGGTAGGCAGAACATTGATCATAAGAAGTTATATTCTCGGCAGATTCCATCTGAGTCCATAGCATAACAACTGCGAGCCTGTGGTGACTTTAACATAATAAATCGTCCTGGGCCTCTTCTTGGAGATATAACCAAACATCGGGGTAACGTGAGGGGGAACTTCTTTACTCAGAGGGTGGTGGCTGTGTGGAATCAGCTTCCAGCAGAAGTGGATAGGTATATGGACATGAAGGGAATGGAGGGGTATGGTCTGAGTGCAGGTAGATGGGACTAGGAGAAAACAAATGGTCGGCACGGACTGGAAAGGCCGAGAGGGCCTGTTTCCGTGCTGTAATTGTTATATGGTTATATGGTTAAAATTAACTCTGGGTCACATAAGGGGTACTGGGCTAAATTATCACAAAAGGACACATTTTAAGGAGTTTAAAAAGAGAATTTGATCGAGGGAGGAAAATCTGGAGCTCAATGTTCATTGTGCCAGAATTCGACACTGCATCCATTTAATTCGCCACATGTTCCCAAAGACCCCCCCCCCCCCCCCAGGTTCGACCACCCACTTACATAATAGGGTGAATTAACAGTGGCCAGTTGACCTACCGACCCAATCAGCTGAAGGTGGAGCTTACAGTGGTGGATCGGAGAATGCCATTGAGTTTAAACCACTACCTTGAGAGGGGTTCCAAGATTTCCAAGGTCACCTTACAATACAGGTAACTTTCTGGTAGAAGCTATAATTTTGTCTTCCTTCAACAAGCTATTAATGGTTAGGCAGGGAATAGAAATTGATTTCAACTCGGGGCCAGCAAATCAAGGATTTTAATGATTCACTGAGTGCATAATGTGAGAGTCACACACTGAAGGAAAAGCCATGCACACAGTAATGGCTTGTTAATGTTTGACAAGACTTCACCTCTGGCACTTTACTGGCATGATTCATAGGCAACTCTGTGCTGGCCTGGATGAGTATAGCTGCAACAGAATCCAAGCAGCCCGTCAATCAGGACAAAGCAGAGGCTTGACTTGGACTCCATCTAAACCAGGGGTGGGGATCCTGCGGCCTTAAGGCCTCATGCGGCCTTCTAGGCCATTAAGTGCGGCCTTTTGAATGAATCCAAATTTTGTCAAACAAATCCTTTTATTTGTATTAATATGTTTTTGTTCGTCTTTGATTATTTTTATTTGAATCTTAAAATGAACGTATTTAAAATACCAAAGAGTAAAAGAAGATTCAACGAAATAATCCTCCCCTCACGAAAAATGCTTTCTTGCGTTTCAACCACTTATTGCTGCGAATCTATATTCTCTTACCTAACCCAAATCAAGACACCTTTAAGGTCACAAATGACAGATACCCATCTAGCTGAAACTGCGTACCTCCATGTTACAACCAAGTATTCAAATGCTTTCCCTCAAAAAGCAGTCACAACAAAGTCAGCAAAAGGTTAGTTAACTTTAGAATGAACAACATCCTTTCATTTTCTTGAAGTTAGTACATAGTAGTTAGATTTTTACAAAATAATGAAGTATATCTAATTGAAGTTTCTTGTATGCAGCCTTATATATTACAGCTAACTTAATGCGGCCTTCCCCACTCCTGATCTAAATATTGACTCTGTTCACCATCAATACAGTGTGACTGCAATGCGTAAATACATCGTCTAGGGTGCCTGCCACCCTGGCCATTTCCTTTTCCCTCTTCCACCATTTGTGAGGAGATAAGGGAGCTTGAAAAAAACGAGACGTCCCAACTTTAAGAACAACTTCATGCCCGCTGCCATCACTCCTGAAACCATCGCTTTTTTTAATACCACATTCCCAGAGGGTCTGCTACGTACTCTAAACTCCACCCCATTGGTGTTTCTATTATTGTACTTTAATATTCTTTTGCACTACAATCTTACATCATCCTTTTGCACTCATATTTATTGTTGCATTTATCAATACTCTATGTACTTTGTTTACTCTGAGCTCAATGTGAAATTCATTGCATCCTGGTATAGATAACAATAACCTAATCTGTAATCTGTAAAATAAGATGTCAAACTCAATTTGTCAGCAACAGCAGGGTTTTAATGGGCTGTCCAGAGAAATATTGTGTATCACCATGGCAATGCCCTCTCTACTTTCCCGTGACTGCCTCATCGTTCATTAATATTTAGGGCAAGACAAGCTACAGGGGACACTCTAACTACCAAGAAACCAGCAGGAATGGTGATGCTGAGCACATTGTTACGATGTGTTTTTATTGGACATGGCAGGCTGTCTTTGTTATATTCCTTCCCTCTAATAAACTGCTGCACCGCCCTCCTCTTCTGCTTGTCCAGAGAACAAAGAGTGTCAAACGACAGCTCTGGTTGATTACAGCATCCGTAATGTCAAAGGGGTTTTTAACAGTAACTCTTTTGCGGAACTCCTGAAGGCTCTTGGCCCAAATGCCAGTTCGACATCCAGAACGGCCCGAATCACGGCACCACGGTAACCGGCCTTTGACGCTACTGTGGTGGGAATGAGTTGTTGTCCATCTCCCACAAAGTGTGTTGTCCAAGGAAAACGGTAGTGTGTGCTGAGGTTCATCCCTTGCTCGCTCTATCCCAGGGCTCTATGGACTGTTCTCTGTGATGCACACAGAGACAAACATTAATTGCTGCTGGTTTATCAGTAGCTCAGTGAAAAATACAATTTTGGTCTGCCCGGAACCTGTTGGTCATCAAGTACAGGGAGCTGCTCGTAACTGTGTGTTGCCAACTGGCACATTCCATGCAGGATTACGTGCGGCGGGAGGGGCTGGCGCGTAGTACAGCTGCCGCGAAGGCTCTGTGAGGAAATGCCATAGTTTAAGGCATTCCCACAACAGCCCACGGAGGCTGGGCTCTGCAAAGCAAACCTCTCAGACAGAGAATGATTGGGATGCCTTGCTGACATCATGTAACTATGGTAAACAGATGTACTACAAGGTACACAGACAATGGATGAGTAGCATATTATGCAATTGCAAGTTTACTCATGAAGTATATATATATATATATATATTGTTAGAAATAAAACTTTCAGATCTCCATAACGGGTGAAATCTAGAAATAGTTTGGTGGGCTTTTGTTGCCTTATCTTCAACAGTGTTCTGCACAGGTGCTCCTCAATGCCTTCTGCAAATTCTCTTCTGTGTCTCTTTAGTTTGTCCAAACAGCAGAGACTCTGGCAGCTTAGGGGCTAACCCGGAGTCACTGCAGACTGACAAGCCTGACCACCACCCAGCCCCAAGCTACATGTGGACACGCAACACTATTGCTGTCGAAGGGTCTTGGGGTCAGCAAACATTAGCAGTTTCCCCACTGGCCAACGTGGGTCAAGTGCGGTGGGGCAGTATCGTTGAGATCCCCTACTCTGGTCTGATGTGGGCCCAGCATAGAAACATAGAAAATAGGTGCAGGAGGAGGAGGCCATTCGGCCCTTCGCACCGCCATTCATTGTGATCATGGCTGATCGTCCCCAATCAATAACCCGTGCCTGCCTTCTCCCCATATCCCTTGATTCCACTAGCCCCTAGAGCTCTATCTAACTAAATTGATCCAGTACATCATTGTATCAGTGCCCTGGTTCGTCACTGAAAGCTCGAGGGATGCCTGTGCTACTAGACTGTCTTTTGTCTCAAGCTGACAGTAGGTGTAAGTAGTGTTGTTTTGATTTAAGGTTTAGCCTCTAATCAGGTGTCAGTGCTTGAAAGAAAACAGCTCTTCTCCAAAACATTCAGGCTGCGGCAATGAGTAGAAAAACAAATGCAACTGGGCTGCCTGGCGACATGGTTACAGAGGGCAACCATGTCCCACTGTGTCCCAACAACCCGTGTCACTGTTCTCTGGGCATGGTGGTTGCACTGTGCAAATTCACAAGAAACTGCAGATGCAGACTCTGAAGAAGGGTCCCAACCCAAACCGTTACTGCCTCAATTCCCCCGGGGATGCAGCCCGCTGCGCTGCTCCAGTGCATTGTGTCTTTTGGCCTACACATGGCTTCAGTATCCAGGGCTGGGAACGAATGGAAAAAAATTAGCAGAGCTTCCCAATGAGACATATTGCTGAGTGGTGTGTCTGCAGACTTCAAAAAGCAAATTACTAAGATGCTGGAAATCCAAAACGAAAACAGAAACTGCTGGAGGTACTCGACAGGTTTGGCAGCATTTCCAGAAAGGCCATCAATCTGAAATGCTCTCTCTGCTTCGCTCTCCACAGATACTGCCTGAGCTGCTGGGAGCTTGCAGCATGTTCTGCTTTTAATCATAAGAGTTTAATTGTGCATTGGTTAGTTGGGGCATTGTAGTCAAAGGTTTATTTGCCTTACAGAGCGCAGCGCAGGAGATTGGTGAGGAGACAGAAGACGGTGCAATCTACACCATAACGCTGAGGAGGGTGCAGGTGCACCACACAGCGAGCAAAGGACAACGATGGCTTGGGGTAGGCATTGATCCAGTACATCACTACCCAAATCCCACAGCGCCAGGACCACACCAACTCCCACCAGTAACCCCCTCACGGTTGCTATTAGCAGCATTCAAAATAATTGCTTTGAATGATCATTAAAGACGAAGGTGTAGAAGAACAAGCGATACATTTGCATTTCTGTCACACCTGTCAGCTGGAAGGAGCGCAGAGGTTGCGTGCGAGGATGTGGCCAGGACTTGAGGGCTGGAGCTGTTGGGAAAGTTTGGGCAGGCTAGGTCTTTATTCCTTGGAGTGCAGGACAACGAGGGGTGATCTTATAGAGGTGTATAAAATCATGAGGTAAACAGGCATATATTTTTCCCAGAATAGAGGTACCAAAAACTAGAGAGCACAGTTTAGTTTAGTTTAATGTCACCTGTACCACGGTACATTGAAAACCTGTATTGTATTGCGTGCTAACGAGTCAGCGAAAAGACAATACATGATTACAATCGAGCCATCCACAGTGTACAGATAAAGGGAATAACGTGAATAATGTTTAGCGCAAGATAAAGCTAGTAAAGTCTGATCATAGATAGTCCGAGGGTGTTTTTAATGTGTGAGAGGAAAGATTTAATAGGAACCTGAAGGGCAACTTTTTCACTCAGAGGGTGAGGGGTATTCAGGAGGACCTGCCAGACCAGCTAGTTGAGGCAGCTACAATAACAGCATTTTAAAAACATTTGGACAGGTACATGGATAGGAAAGGTTTGTCCAAACACAGGCAAATGGGACTGGCTTAGATTGAGCATTTTGGTCGGCATGGATGAGTTGGGCTGAGGGCTTGTTTTCATGCCTCGTGGCTCTGCGACTCTATCCACTGTTTCTCCCTCAATGTATGCTCTTGAAGGCTGTGTGCGTCTGGCCATTTGGATTACTTACACTGGGATTTCTAGCTTACTTTCATGTCTGATTGGCTTGTGTTACTCAGCCCCTCCCTGGATAATTTTGCCCGAGTCATCAAAGGAGCTGCATTTAGGGCTGTAATAATGTTTTATTATTTATGCAATACCAAGCAGCAGCGGGCAAGAAGCTGACCTTGTCCCAGACCATTTCAACAGCAGTGATACCAGGGTGTTCAGTTCAGAATGTCTTGTCCACAGTTTAATGCTTTTAACCCTGGGTCCCTTGCATCCTAACATGATGTGCATCTCACTGGAAGCACTCAGCAGATCAGGCAGCATCTCTATCCGGGAATGGACAGGTGACGTTTTGGGTTGGGACTCTTCTGTAGATTGGAGAAGGTTCTCGACCCAAAACTTCACCTGTTCATTTTCTTCACCGATACTGACTGACCGGCTGAGTTCCTCCAGCACTCTGTGCTTTGCTCACGATTCCATCATCTGCGGTTCCTCGTACCCCCATGACCTGCCTCTGCTTCTTCTTAACAGGTGGAGAATGAGTCTGCCATGAATCTGTACGAAACCTGCAAATTCGGACCATCAAGGCCGGGACCCTGGAGAAACTGGTGGAATACCTGGTATCAGCCTTTAAAGGCAATGACTCCACCTACGTCACCATCTTCCTCTGCACTTACCGGGCCTTCGCATCAACCAAACAAGTGTTGGACCTACTGCTCAACAGGTGACTGCAGTGGGCTGTCCTGTTCCCTAGAGCGGAGACAGCTGGGGATGGTGACTCAATAGAGGCCGTTATGAGATATAGGGGGGCCTAAATAAAAGTCATTAGAGTCATTAAAACAGATTAAGGGGAAAGCTCTTCCCAAGGAGCCCTTGCATGTAGAACTCAACATTGTGAGCTCGAGCTGAAGCAAATGCTTTGAAGAGAAAACTAGTCAAATACTTGAGGCAGAAAGGAATAGGACATTGCAATGAAGAGATGTGTGGAGCCCGAGTGTAATTAACTCAGCTAATGTTTTGTCACTGGCAGATTCAGTCGAGCTACCCCTGCAGCTTCTCTGGTAAAGAGCTGATGAAAGACTCTGAGGCATGGTGTCCTTTAGTTTATTAAGTGTGGAGGGCTAAGCAAGAGCCGGCATTCCCATTGTGACAGTTCTGCTCACTCTACAGCTCACCAGTAAAGCTAAAATCTGGCTTTTCAAATTGAGAATGGTTATTTGGCTGAAGTGTTGGATGGTGAAACTGCACTCCAGTTAGAGTCTTTCATCTCTTGACCCAGCACAACTGGCCCAGCAGAAACCCTCAGACCACTGCTCAAACCCCCTGGAATCTGCATGGTGCATCACCAGCTGGTCCAGCAGAGAGAATGGATCAAACCTGAGTCCTTTAGAACGAGAAGCTACAGTAACTGGATATTCGGTCTCATCAACTTGTTTTCCCTTTATATAACCCAAACTCATTTGTTTAACTCTCTCGTGTTTCTTACAGATATGGAAATTTGCATCAAATGAATGGAGATGTTTCTAAACTTACGCCTGATGACAGGATGGAATTGAAAAAGTAAGGCCTTTTGTGTACCAGTACTTCTACTGCCTTATTAATCATTTATCTCAGAATTTGAGGAACGACATTCTTGCTATTTAGGGAGTGCAGCGTAGGTTAACAAGGTTAATTCCAGGGTTGGCGGAACTGTCATATGCTGAGAGAATGGAGCAGCTGGGCTTGTACATCCTGGAGTTTAGAAGGATGAGAGGGGAATCTCATTGAAACATATAAGATTGTTAAAGGTTTGGACACGCTAGAGGCAGGAAACATGTTCCCGATGTTGGGGGAGTCCAGAACCAGGGGCCACAGTTTAAGAATAAGGAATAAGCCATTTAGAACGGAGACGAGGAAACACTTTTTCTCACAGAGAGTGGCGAGTCTGTGGAATTCTCTGCCAACAGAGGACAGTGGAGGCGGGTTCTCTGGAAGCTTTCAAGAGAAGAGCTAGATAGGGCTCTTAAAAATAACAGAGTCAGGGGATATGGGGAGAAGGCAGGAACGGGGTACTGATTGGGGATGATCAGCCATGATCACATTGAATGGCGGTGCTGGCTCGAAGGGCCGAATGGCCTACTCCTGCAACTATAGTCTATTGTCTAATACTGAGTAACAGTTCTTTCTAATACTTGTTGCATTCTGAAAAGAACAGTACTGTCAAATTAGAATTGTTGTTATTTTTGAGGGAGGGTTATTTCTAGGTGCCAAGCTTTATTGCTTTGCACATTTGTGCTGTGCTAGTGAGTGCTGAGGGGATTGGTTCTGCTTAGATGTGGGCTGTATGTTTGATGTTCTTTGGAAGCAGTTTAATTCTCATTGACCTTTGCTCATACATAAACAGATGCTCTGACGATTGGGCCTTGTTTTTCTTTGGTAAGGGGAAAAAACTCTAAACCTATCCCTGGAGGTTTTAAGGCCTGAATTCCATGCAAGCCAGGTTAGTCAGTGGGGGAGACGAGGTAGACAAACTTCCTTTACCCTCTACAGTCAGTGCTTGGCGATCCATGAAAATGTTTATTATTTATTCACGAGGCTTGGGCAGCATTTTTTTCACATCTCTCATTTTCCCCTGAACCAAGATGGTTGCATGACTATTTCCGATGGCAATTAAGGGTCGACCCTTTAGTGTGAAGGAGTCGGGCATGAATTGGGGATAGGTAAGGGTGGCAGCGTTTTTACCCGTCAATGAATCGTAGTCATTGAGCCGTACGGCACGAAATATGCCCTTCAGCCAGCCCACGAGCCTTGGTAGTACAGCCGTTTGCTGTTTGTCATAAAGCATTGGTCATTCATCGCCAGGTGGTCACATGCTTTTTTGTATTCTTCTTTCAGTACCATTTCAAACATTCTTGGAGCCTGGCTCGATCAGTATTCTGAAGATTTCAGGAAGCCACCGGATTATTCCTGCTTGAAGCACCTATACACTTACATCCATCAGATGTTTCCCGGTTCGGATCTGCAACGCCGTGCTCATGTCCTTCTTGGCTCATTCCAAAGGCACAAAGAGCTGGACCTTGTTCAAGGTAGGTTCTTGCAGCACCATGCCCACCCCCACAAACCCCACCCTGTGCACCTTCACTGTCTGCACCTTTCAAGAAAAAGGGGCCGCAACACATTCACTTTCTCCTGGCACTTACAGTCTCTCACTTGTAATATTACTTCCTGGCAGTGGGTATAAGATGGATGTTGGCGATCACCACCACTCACCCTCGCATTGGTGAAGAGGATTACAGAGAGGAGACTCTGTGGGGTTTGTTGCAACCTCACAACTTCAGTCATCCTGGATTGATGTGGACCTTTGGTGTTGACGATAGAGCTTGCATCTTCTCCATGTGTGTTTATTCCAGGTGCTCTGGTTTCCTTCCCCAATCAGACACTTGCTGGTTGGGAGATTCACTAGGTACCTTAAAGTACCCCAACTGTATCTAACAGTGTAGCTGATGGGCATGTGAGAGGGAATAATTTAGATACTCGGATTGATGGGATTTCTTTGAAAACAGCAAAGAGTTAACAGGCTAAACAGCTTCCTTCAGTGTCATGAGGAAGTATGAAACATGAGAGATGGAGTGAAGCTAGAAATACAGACAAGAACAAAAGATATGTTATTGCTTCTGTGTATGTAAATAATCTCCACAATGTTCCCGTCCCAGCTATTGTGTGTTTCTGGGAATCCAGCAACCTGCTGCTTGCAATGTGCTGAACACCATATATCCATGTGGTCTGTTGCAGAAGTAAATGCCGGCCCAGTCTGTTCCCATTTATTTTGCTTGCAATGGTTTCTAAAAAGTTGAATGACCGCAACTCATGTTTACCGATTGCTTGCAACATCCCAAGAATGTTATCAAACTCATTGGAATGTGCAAGGCAAAGAGATTTTAAATAAAAAACTACAATATCGTGAAATCCTAAAATAGAAAATGCTAGAGACACTCAGCAGGTCTGGTAGCATTTTTGGAGATAGACAAAGTGCTTATATTTCAGGTTGATGATTTTCCACAAAAATCTACCATAAATGATAACTCTGTTTACATTTAGACTGAACTACAAGGAATTTCCAACATTTTCTGCAGATAAATAAGATTTTAAGCGCACGTCCAGGTGGAACGGTAGTGCGGCTGGTAAAGCCGCTGCCTCACAGCCAAAGACCCGGGTTCGATTCTAACCTTGGGTGCTGTCTGTGTGGAGTTTGCACGTTCTCCCTGTGACCTCGTGGCTTTCCACCCACATCCCAAGGAATTGTGGGTCTGTAGGTTGATTGGACTCAGTGCAATTGTTCGGAGAGTGTATGGAGAGGTGGGGGACGATCCCCCCCCCATGTTTTGTAATCCAGACTTTATCAGACGCTTTCCAAGGGCTGAATCGGCCCCTGGCGCAGCTTAAAATCAGACTGCTGCATCGGGGCGATCGAGGCTCGCGATGATGAAGCCGCTCCTGGCCGATGAAAGGCCTCATGAACGTGCCGATTAAAGCCCCACGATTCGGGGCAGGTGAAACTAATGTTGCTGGAGTTCGGAGTCGGTCATCAACCAGGTCGGCTCCCGATGTTACCGTCCACAGGGGCCACGGCCAAATCCGCGCGCGGGTGTGTGTGTGCGTGCGCGCGGCCGCCAAGAAATTGTGTCCCCCGCATGTTTTGATAGCGATTTCCGTGCCTGGTCAGCGTGGACTTGGGCTGAATGACCTGTTTCCATGCTTTATCTCTAAACTAAACTAGACGAGATGTTTTTCAAAGAGTACTTTAAAGAAGGAGAAATTGGGATTGGCAAAAGGGACTGAGGAGTGAATTCTCGGGCCAGACAGTTGAAGACGTAACTGTCAGTGGTGACCAGATTGGACTAGTAAGGGACGGTTGAGAACCTAACCTGTCACTCCTGATCTGACTGTGTGGTGGATTTAACTGATGGTTGTTGACGATACCTTGTCTTGTGTTTACAGCGGCAGATCACCGTAGCTGTACCTTCACGATGGTTGAGGAGAACGGTTTTGAAGAGCCAAAGCCTGACTTCCTCTCCTTTGTTGCCAATGTGGTGGCCGAACAGTTCACCTTAATGGACGCGGTGAGTGGAGCATGAGGCCTGTCGCTTACCGCACTGCCAAAGCTCAGAGATGGTTCCTCCCTTTCCTGTGCCCCGGAGGAACTATTGGCTTGCACTTTAATTTATTTACAGTGTACTGCGTTTCTCTCTTTGGAGACACAAGGTGCTGGAGGAACTCAGCAGGTCAGGCAGCATCTGAGGGCCCGACCCAAAATGTCGTCCATCGATTCCCTCCTCAGGTCCTGCCTGACCCGCTGAGTTCTTCCAACACTGTGTTTAAGAAGGAACTGCAGATGCTGGAAAATCGAAGGTGGACAAAAGTGATGGAGAAACTCAGCGGGTGCAGCAGCATCCATGAAATAGGCAACGTTTCGAGCTGTAACCAAAGGGCTTTGGGCCGAAACGTTACCTATTTCCTAAGCCCTTGCGTTTCGGCCCGAAATAATGTTGTTAACTGTCTACAGCGCCAACTTACCCAGCTGAATGGATATTTCCACGTGGTATCTAAGCAGGCAGAGGGATACAACGGTTGAATATCGGACAATTCTGAGGTCCCTAGGGTGGGCTAGTTCATGGAGCATGCTTGGTTGCGGTGGCCCTGTACGATTTCCCAGTTTAGAGGGCGATATGCATTGTCACATTCATGCCAACTGTGTCAGGCTCTGCCCTGGGGCATGAATTTGATCACTTACATTGGAACACATGTAGACTAGTCTTCCCCTCTGGAATGCACTGAAATTCACAATTATTCAAATAAATTAACGTACAGAGAGGGTTGTTGATTTTCTATGACTGGTCTGTTTTCTGGATGTTCAGGTTATGAGTTTGTATTTCTTTTGTGCAGGAGTTGTTCAAGAAAGTAGTTCCATATCACTGCCTGGGAAGCATCTGGTCCCAGAGGGATAAGAAGGGGAAGGAACACGTGGCTCCAACAATACGTGCCACCGTCACACAGTTTAACAGGGTCACCAACTGTGTCATTGCAACCTGTTTGAGTGACAAGACATTGAAGCCTCAACAGAGAGCCAAGATCATTGAGCGATGGGTTGATGTGGCCAGGGTAAGTTAGACGTATTTAAGAAGGAACTGCAGATGCTGGAAAATCGAAGGTAGACAAAGTTGCTGGAGAAACTCAGCGGGTGCAGCAGCATCTAAGGAGCGAAGGAAATAGGCAATGTTTCGGTCTGAAGAAGGGTTTCGGCCCGAAACGTTGCCTATTTCCTTTGCTCCTTAGATGCTGCTCCACCCACTGAGTTTCTCCAGCACCTTTGTCTACCTAAGTTAGAAGTGAGGCAGGTGTGTGAGTAATATTTCTAAGCCCCAGTCTAGCACCAGGATTGTATTGGGAAGGCATTCATGACCATCCCAAATGGTGGAATCCCAGTCTAAGAGGAGTCGGTGAACATGGCAATATCTGGATAAGTCACCGCATCTCCATTACAGCCCAGAGCCTAAGTTGCCAACTCTGGCTGGAGATGTTCCTGGAGCTTTAAACACATGATCCCCCATCTCCATTGTGCTGCCCAAACCTTATTCTACCCACGCAATGCCACCAGCAGTTTCCACTTTTCAATTAACTTCCCTCATAATAAACGCTATGGAACTGATGCGCCACTATATTCTGTAATTTGTAACTTCCCCGTTGCTTCATCTAGTGTACTTGGCTTTAACGTGATTGTCTTTATATATGGTGTAGTGCCAGTAATATGTTTGTGGCTGCAGGAGTCAGTACTCTAGAAGCTATCCTAAGACACCACATGTATAAATTCATTTGCAGGATAAATGACTCTAAAAATGTGCTTATTGTGGCCTTGACAAACATAAGGGTTAGCACTACACGCTACGAATCCCAGTTGTGGAGACACTGGTATCGTTGTCTCGTTGTACCACATTGATCATCTTTTACTCTGGATTTTTAACTTAAGTATTGTGGGTTTTTAAAAAAATATATAAATTATGATGTTTTTTATGTGATTTACCATGATTTTATATATATTTATGATATTTGAGATGCAATGCATTTTTAATGTAATGTTGCCCCTTGTCTGGACCTTGAGTCCGTAATAAAGTTATTATTATTATCATTATTATATA
Source organism: Okamejei kenojei (assembly GCA_035221665.1). Classification (NCBI taxonomy): domain Eukaryota; kingdom Metazoa; phylum Chordata; class Chondrichthyes; order Rajiformes; family Rajidae; genus Okamejei; species Okamejei kenojei. Next base: position 18,911,245 of record CM069163.1, read on the forward strand.
GTATACCAGATCTGCTTGGATAGTATGCAAAACATAGCTTTTCACTGTGCCTCGGTACACATGAAAATAATAAACTTAATCCTAATCCACTAGCTCCCTGAGTGAGTGAGTAAAGGGCTGACATGGACAGGCCAGGTGGTTTGATGACTCCAATGGGAGCTGAATGCTTTTAGAAACATAGAAACATAGAAATTAGGTGCAGGAGTAGGCCATTCGGCCCTTCGAGCCTGCACCGCCATTCAATATGATCATAGCTGATCATCCAACTCAGTATCCTGTACCTGCCTTCTCTCCGTACCCTCTGATCCCCTTAGCCACAAGGGCCACATCTAACTCCCTCTTAAATATAGCCAATGAACTGGCCTCAACTACCCTCTGTGGCAGAGAGTTCCAGAGACTCACCACTCTCTGTGTGAAAAAAGTCTTTCTCATCTCGGTCTTAAAGGATTTCCCCCTTATCCTTAAGCTGTGACCCCTTGTCCTGGACTTCCCCAACATCGGGAACAATCTTCCTGCATCTAGCCTGTCCAACCCCTTAAGAATTTTGTAAGTTTCTATAAGATCCCCTCTCAATCTCCTAAATTCTAGAGAGTATAAACCGAGTCTATCCAGTCTTTCTTCATAAGACAGCCCTGACATCCCAGGAATCAGTCTGGTGAACCTTCTCTGCACTCCCTCTATGGCAATAATGTCCTTCCTCAGATTTGGAGACCAGAACTGTACGCAATACTCCAGGTGTGGTCTCACCAAGACCCTGTACAACTGAAGTAGAACCTCCCTGCTCCTATACTCCTCTGTAGTTTTCCCCACTGAGCTGCTGGGGTGAGGACTTACAATGGGATATTGTGAAAAAGTAGAACAATAAGGAACGGAAATCTCTCTGTGACTCTCAGTCACAAGCTGTGGCCTCTTAGTCACTGTGATTTAAAGTTTGGAAGCGCAGCATAACACATGGCTGTAATTTACCATGTATGTTCAGAATGATGGAGCAAGGGCAAATTTCTACTTACAAGACTTCTGTGTTGGAAAAAAAAAATATTCCTTTTATAATCCATCTTCAATCTTTCCCTTTGTCACAGGAGTGCAGAATCTTCAAAAATTTCTCCTCGCTACGAGCCATCCTCTCTGCTCTACAATGCAACTCTGTTCATAGACTTAAGAAAAGCTGGGATGAGGTATCAAGGTAGGATCAGGATAAAGCACAATTTTTAATTCCTTTATTTTGTTAAAAAAAAAGGGTCTAATTCCTCCTTGGATGTGGATTCAATGTCATTTATTGCTGAAAACTCATTTGTAGTTTGTTGCCTCTAATCTTGATTCTCTCATTTGATTTCCTATCTTTCCCCTCCGTAAGCTTATGCTCAGACCTCCAGCCATCTCCCAATCATTCAGCATTCCCATTTTCATTGGCTGAATCCATTTAAAAGTCCTGATCCTTATTTTTAAATCCCACGTGGTATCACCGCACAATAACTTTCTGCAGTCCAGTGCAGGTAAAGATCTGTGCTCCTAGATCCCCAGCCTCCTGAGCCCCAGGTTAACCACTTCCCCTTTGACTGGCATTTCTTCAGTTGTTTCGATGCTAAGCCCTGGAACTCACTCCTAAACCCCTCTCTCTTATCCTTTTAGATCCTCAATAAGTCTGCCACACCAACTGGGTTACTTATCATTTGCCTCAATAGTTTTTCATAAGCTTTAGTGTCATGTCTCTAAAGTTCATGTAAAGTGCATGGAGATGTTTCATGTTTTAAAGGTGCTGTGTAAATGCAGGTTGTGGTTATTGAGTGATATTCTCCCCATTCCTTGCCTAATTAGCAATTCTCTGTGTATGACCTGAGGAGTGGCAGTCCGTTTCCTTTTGGAGCTTCATATCTAGGCCTTGACACACTATGCAATGGTGACCTACCCTCAACCCAGAACGTTTGTGCCCATCTCTCACCTCTCAGCAAACACAGCAGTGACCAGAGAATGTATGTGAGGCCTTCCAATTTGGTGCCATCTAGAGGCCTTCTATGGAAATTAACCCAGCAAGAGATTTAGCAGTTGGCATCATTTGGAATTACTTTGACCATCTTTCCACAGAAAGGACAGATAAGGAGCTAATTTACTTAAGAGTTTTAAGAGATATACAGTAGCATGGAAACAGGCTGATCGGCCCACCGAGTCCACACTGGCCAACCATCGCCCATTCACACTACTTTTATGTTATCCCATTTACTCATCCACTTCCCACATACTAGGGGCAATTCACAGTGGCCGATCAACCAACAAACCCAGTTGCCTATGGGATATGGGAGGAAACTGGAGCATCCAGAGGAAACCCATGTGGTCACAGGGAGAACATGCAAATGCCACACAGACAGCACCCGAGGTCAGGATCGAACACGGGACCCAGGGTCTCTACATCAGTTCTACCAGCTGCGCCAAAGTACTTTATGTTAAATCATGGTGTATTCATGTATAATTACTACACGTGCAATTTAGAGCATGATATTTGAGAATAGTACAGAGGGAAAATCTATTTAGGTTTCGACCATCCTGAATCCAGCTGGCACAGTTCTAGTTTCCTAAAAAGGTGCTTGTGGTGTGGCAATATTGTGGCTCACATTGTTGCCAAAACCCTGCCCTTCAAAGGTTGGTGTAGGATAAGGAGATAGTTTGTACATTTCAATATATGTCATGAAAACTGTGAAGCTGGTGGACTAGCCAGTGATTTAAATTTAGCGGATGGAGAATGTGCATTACAGTCTTGTTTCACAGAAACCAGATACCAAATGAATGGGCAAGAATATGTTGAGGTACATAACCTGTTGTCTGCAGTTCGGCACAGCAAGGATTGGAAATACACGTTGCATTGTGACAATCTCCAGCTGTGCTTGGATGTAAACTATTATATGTAGTGAACAGGATGGATATTGTCCCGCGCCTGCTCCTCAGTAACACGTACAACGTGTACTCTGGAAGCAAGACCTTGCAGATTAGGTTTCCTGGAATTGTGCACAAATCAATTCTAGCTTCAATTTCCAGTTTCCCCTGTTCTGCTCTGAATAGGAATTTGACTGCCTGATTTAAGGGAGTTGGTCAATATGCTATAGTTATCAGTTTTCCTGTGAATAGCAAATTGTGTTGCATTGCTTCTAACATTTTATGTCCGTGGTTGGAATTTTGCAGAGAGAACATTCGGATATTCCAAGAACTGTCCGAAATCTTCTCCGATGACAATAACCATTCCCTGAGCCGCGAGCTGCTCATCAAGGTAAGAGTTCACTGTCTTTCTTATAAACCATAAGGGTTCTCTTTCAGAATCTTGGTAGGGGTCCTGTTACCCAGTGAATGTTCACCCAACCGTAAACCCACACGAGTGGAAGATCACTGCCTGGACTTGATTAGTGTCCACACTCTATCGCCTCCCAGCATGGCTGAGCAGAGTTGGACATGCCAATCCTGAATGACCTGCTCTATGCCCCATCCCGGGCCCAATAAGATCAATGGACAGCACAATGGTAGAGCTGCCTCAGCGCCAGACATCCGGGTTCAATCTTGACTACAGGTGCTGTCTGCAAGGAGTTTATACTTTCTCCCTTTGACTATGAGGGTTTTCTCCGGGTGCTACGGTTTTCTCCCACAGGTTTGCAAGTCAATTGGCTTCTGTAAATTGCCTTGGCATGTAAACTACAAAAAGGGGATAACATAGAACTTGGGTACGGGTGATGGTTAAGTGAAACTAAACTAAAGTTAATGCACCCCCATCAACTGTCTGATAATTTGTCTTATGTACCATGCAGTGAATCAGGATCCCTCTGGTATATCATTGCCTTTAATTCTGCGCCATCAGCTTTCCACATAGAGTTTTTTTTATTATTGATGACAGTGGTGTTTGGGGATTGTTAACACAGAACACTTAAAAATAAGAAATGCATCTTTGTGCTTTAAATACAATTATATTCAGGTGTTCTTTATGCACTGAAGAGACGGTTGTTTAAAACACTAATGAGCCTTTCTGAATTGGACTTTGCTCAAGGACTCTCAACAATAAGTCATTTATAATTGTGCCTGGGTAATCCATACCTGCTCACACCTGCTGGTTAGTTTGTTGGCAGGGGTTCTGGCCTCCAGGGTTATAAATAGTAAGAAGTCGACCAAGCAGGTTTATAATACTGAATGATGGAAGGGGTCCTTGGGGTAAAACATTTGGCAAATCAGACATGGGATCTTTCTGAGTTCCAGCGGGTGACCTTGGTAATACATGAAGTTATGTACCTAGTGTCAGTGTGTGGCGTGAAACTGCTCTCGCCAGTGGGAGCCTGTGACCCGAATGATCTCAAGGTCAGATCCCTGGAAAAGCTCCCAGTATGACTCCCCAAAAAAATGGGAGTTGCTGGATATTAATCTGTTTAAATCAGGCAAAACATTGTGGAAATATCCTGTATTTGTTATTTTGTTATTCCACTGGTGAATCTGCATGTCCATGTCACTATGGTGTGATGTGAAGCAGTTTATCAATCAATTTAAGCAAATATTTATTCTCACTGTCCTTAGAGATTGAATCATCTACACAAAAGACACGAGTACTCAATTTAGATCACTGTTTGTTCAGGTAATCAAAAACAACATCAGATGCTGGAAATTAGAAATGAAAACAGACATCGATGGAAGCACTCAGCAGGTCGGGCATCTTCTGTGGATAGAAAAACAGAGTTAAATTTTCAGATCAATGCTGATGAAGAGTCTTGGTCCTGAAACATGAACTCTCTTTCTCTTTCCACAACTGCTGCCTGACCCGCTGAGTGCTTTCAGCAACGTCTGTTTTTATCATCCCTCTTTATTATAGTGTCTGTTGAAACAGTCCGAGGCATGTGAAGGTATTTTTTTTTAGGCCAACTGCCGATACTCATATCCTTCTATGGCCTTGCCTCCACAAAATACAGGCTCCCAAAATACTCTTCCCAAATTCCAGCTCTGGCCTCCACTATTGTGGGCTTTGCAGGCCTCAACCTTTTAATTTCTCTCTCTGATCCTCTCCACCTCTCTCCCCTCCACAAAATGTGCCTCTTTGAGCCATTACATAGAAACATAGAAAATAGGTGCAGGAGGAGGCCATTCGGCCCTTCGAGCCAGCACCGCCATTCAATATGATCATGGCTGATCGTCCGCTATCAATAACCCGTGCCTGCCTTCTCCCCATATCCCTTGACTCCACTAGCCCCTAGAGCTCTATCCAACTCTCTCTTAAATCCATCTAGTGATTTGGCCTCCACTGCTCTCTGTGGCAGGGAATTCCATAAAATCACAACTCTCTGGGTAAAATTTTTTTTTCTCAGCTCAGTCTTAAATGACCTCCCCTTTATTCTAAGACTGTGGCCTCTGGTTCTGGACTCACCCAACATTGGGAACATTTTTCCTGCATCGAGCTTGTCCCGGCCTTTTATAATTTTATATGTTTCTATAAGATCCCCCTCATCTTTCTAAACTCCAGTGAATACAAGCCTAGTCTTTTCAATCTTTTCTCATATGACAGTCCCGCCATCCCAGGGATCAATCTCGTGAACCTACCCTGCACTGCCTCAATCACAAGGATGTCCTTCCTCAAATTAGGAGACCAAAACTGTACACAATACTCCAGATGTGATCTCACCAGAGCCCTATACAACTGCAGAAGAACCTCTTTACTCCTGTACTGAAATCCTCTTGTTATGAAGGCCAACATTCCATTAGCTTTCTTCACTGCCTGCTGTACCTGCACGCCAACTTTCAGTGACAAGGACACCCTTGTACCTCCCCCTTACCTAACCTAACCCCATTGAGATAATAATCTGCCCCCTTGTTTTTGCCACCAAAGTGGACAACCTCACATTTATCTATATTATACTGCATCTGCCATGCATCTGCCCACTCACTCAACCTGTCCAGGTCCCCCTGCAACTTCCTAACATCCTCTTCACAGTTCACACTGCCACCCAGCTTTGTGTCATCCGCAAACTTGCTAGTGTTGCTCCTAATTCCCTCTTCCAAATCATTTTTATATATATATATATATATACACATATACATACATGGTGAACAATTGCGGCCCCAACACCGAGCCTTGCGGCACTCCACTCACCACTGCCTGCCATTCTGAAAAGGACCCGTTCATTCCTACTCTTTGCATTCTGTGGGGAGGAAGTTTGGGAGATTATTGTGAAAGGCACAATGGAAAAGCAAGCATTCATTGTTGTTGAATTTAACAGGGCTTAAAGCGAAGCAACTGATAGAAAAATAAAAATAAGAGCATTCTGCACTTTTAACATCAAAGGTAACTTGCACAAAGCCTTATCAAAGCTGCTCGATGAAGCTATTGTATAAGATCTGCAGTGTGGTTAAAGTGCAGATTCTGGGAAGCAACAGTGGAGGCAACGTTTTTAGGCATGATGTAGATGCAATGATGGCAGGATGTGGTTGTATAATCTGTAAATAACTGCTTTTATAGACCAGTCACTGTGTTCTTGCAGAAGACACTGCTTTCTTCACCAAGCTGATAGGTCAGTCAATAAGTTTTGAAATGACTTTTGCCAGCAGCAGGAGAGTTTCCAGCCGAGGCCAGTGTGTAGCAAACCCGCAGTGACTTGACTAGGGGAAAGTTGTCACCACAGTGCTCTTTAGAAACAGTCCATGACCAGGCCTTAGTTTCCGTTCTACCTCCGGTAACCCACAATCATCGCTCTTAATTAGCCTCTCTTACAGTAACTTGCATTGTCTTCATAGTGTGGATTTTTCAGCTGCTGCGTCTGAATCACTGGGTGAGTGAATCACTTGGAACTGCCCTGGCGCTCTGAGCAGCACTGGAAGGGAAACCAGTTTCACTCAGCCAATGGGTAGGATAGAGATGAACTGAATCCAAGGTTGAGGCTGCGGCAAACACTGGAAACATGAAGTCAGGCAGCATCTGAAGGACGAGAAACCAAATAAATGGGCCAAACTGAAGCCTGGCTTCTCCCTTCATAGGAAGTTATCTCTGGTGGCCCAAGCAATATCCAGCCCTCGCTCAACACCACCAACAAAAACAGGCTGGTCATTAGCACATTGTTGGTTTGTAGGATTGCGTTGTGTACAAATTGTACAATGGTGCTCCAATGACTGACTTCCGAAAAAAAATCTTAGCATGTCTCAATGTCCTGAGCTTGTTCACTCTTTTTAACGTATTCTGGCAAGATGCATCACAGCCCGCGGTGGCAGCTGCTTTGCTCTTGATTGCCTGAACCTGCAGAGGTGGCAAACACTGCACAGTCCATCGCAGACTTGCCTTTTCCTTCATCCTTCCATCTTCACGGTGTGATGCCTCGGGGAAGGCTGAGCCTCACCAATGACGTCTGTCACCCCGGCTTTTCTCACTTCTATCTTTTGAGAGAAGTAACAGGAGCTTGAAGGCCCAGATTTAAGGACAGCTTCTTCCCCACAGCTAGCAAACGCATGAACCAATCACTTCCTCACACCCCCTTCCCAGAGGTGCTGCGATGTACTCTTAAACTCAACTTGATTATTCCATAGGTAGACACAAAATGATGGAGTAATTCAGCGGGTGAAGCAGCATCTCTGGAGAGAAGGAATGGCTGACATTTCGGGTCGAGACCCTGTTCAGATGTTTTTTAGAATATTTGATTATTCCATAATATATTTTAGTATTTTTTCTCCACTACTTCAACTTGCACCACAACTTTAGACAACTCTGCTGTTTTGCATCCATCATTGTATTTATTGTTATCTATTATTACCATGCACCCCATGCACACTCTGAACGAGGAATTTCTTTGTACCCTTGTGTATATTACCAACCTGAATCTAAAATCCCAAACCCTTGTCCAGCATGGGTGCTGCCACCTACTGGAAAGGCAAGGATTAGCACTTGATACCATTTAACGCTGAAGTTTAAATTAGACACATGCATTCTTTGACCTGTTCGTAAGGTGCTCATTGTGTGTATGTCTCCTTTATTTTCATATTCTGGAACTCCAGGAAGGGACCTCAAAGTTTGCTACACTTGACCTCAATCCAAAACGGGCTCAGAAAAGGCAGCAGCAACAAAAGGAGTTGGTAGGTTTGCTCCAGAGATCTATTTGATGCACATAAGTCATTTATTCTAATGGCTGTCCTTAATCAGTAATGCAAATGCCTTTCTGTGTTTCTCCAGGGTGTCATGCAGGGTACAATCCCTTACTTGGGAACCTTTCTCACTGACCTGGTTATGTTGGACACTGCGGTGAAAGATCATTTAGATGTAAGTGAGAATTAGCCTAGAATCTGTTTACAAATGGAGCATTCAATGGATGTAACAAATGGGTTTAGTGTCGGGAAATACTGCTTGTGATATTGGAATATGATGACAAATGTGTTCTCCACTGGTGTAAGTAACTAAGTAGTTAAATGGGTCCACATCTTTGTTCTTGTAAAACGCAAACTGCTGAAATAACTCAGTGGGCAGGCAGTGTCTCTGGAGGACATGGACAGACGATGTTTTAGGCGGACCCTTCACACCATGTCCTCCAGGGATGCCGCCTGACCCGCTGAGTTAATCCAGTACTGTGTGTTCTCCACAAGATTCCAGCATTCCAGGTCCTTGTGTCTCCTCTGTTTATGTGCCAGCTGAACGTGTGAAGTAATTATCCACAAATCTCACCAGCAGTTGCTTCAGGACTTGTAATGGTTAGTGTCAGTCTGTGTACCAGAGTAGACTTGCAAGTGCGATGCCAGCAAGTGTCTGATGCCTCTACCTGCTCCCCGGGGGGGGGGGGGGGGGGGGGGGGGAAGAAGAGGAGAGGAGAGGGGAGAGGAGAAGAGAGAGAAAATTCAGTTTATTAATCTGTTTCTTTCCACTTCACAGGGTGGTCTGATCAACTTTGAAAAAAGGAGAAAGGTAAGACATTTAAGACTTGTTTCATTATTGAGGGCCATGGGGTTATAAATGAACAATTACCTCCACAGCTCAGAGCGTGAGCTCCCCATGAAGGAGCCACTGTGCTGACTCCCAGGGAGAGGTCATATCCCAGCTGGACTGCCAGATGTCACCTGGCACTGAAAACCCACCGCCGCTACTCACCCCTCTATCCCATTACTTAGTTTAAATTACTCAGCCTGTGCCCAGAGGCCCAGCAACAACCCTGAATCCCACCAATGCATAGATTCAGTTACAGGGCATTCCCGAGGGGCCATTCTTTCAATGGCCGATGGGTCAGTTGGGGATGGGCACAACATACTGGCATGACCAGTGGCATTTGCATTTAAGCAATGAACAATTTTTTTTTAATGTGTCTTATAAATGAGACTGTGTAACGGCAGTGTGCCCACTCACAGGCTTGGCTTACTGCTTGTCTTCAGAGACAAGCTGATAGCCACTCCATTTGGAAGCAGATAGAAACTAATAGTAGTTAGTATGGGAGCTGCCATTGTATTTCACTGGACCTTGGTGGGATGTTCATATTACACACAATACTGTAACATTGCTGCCAGGATTTGGAACTCCCACCGCACAATGTGAATTGGGTGTTGTGGTACGCAGGCATCTGCTTTGGTTACCAACTCTGTATGGTTCATATGGGATACGGAAGACTGGAAATGAGATAATGGACCAGTATGCTATGGAAGGCAAGAAAAGCAATGAATCATTGAGATGTGGATGTATTTTTCTGCAAGCTCCACTAACACTGGCGAATGTTTTCTCTGCTAGGAGTTCGAAGTGATTGCCCAGATCAAGTTGCTGCAGTCTGCCTGCAACAACTACTCATTTACACCGGACCATCGGTTTGTGGAGTGGTTTCGCAGCGTGGGGAGGCTGACAGAAGCGGAAAGGTGAGGGGACGCTTGTGCTGCTGTGGGTGGGTTGGTCGGCTATGTTGTCAGAGAGGAGAGAGCCAGGGTCCCTGCTCGGTGCTCACACTTTCACAGACACACCTGCCCAACACAAGTTTTTGTGAAATCAATCTCAATGACTGACATTTTATCTGAGCAAGTGGTGCGAGTACACTACCCTATCCCAGTGAGATCAGAGAGCCAGTGACTGGGGAAAACCTGGCTGGGATTTGAATAAAGAACGCTAGGTGGGGAGAGGTGCTGGAAAATCATGCCCCGTCTTGATTTTGTTAATTGTTTTAATCTTCTTATAATTCCAGTTACAACCTGTCCTGTGAAATTGAGCCTCTGGCAGAATCTGCGAGCAACACTCTGAAGGCAAAGAAGAACACAGGCATCATCAAGCGGTGGAGCGAGTGAGTGTCCTTTGCCACTGTGGTTAGACAGATGTACATTGAATGTAAAGGTAGAGGGGATTGTGACATTTGGCCTGGGTAATCCTGGAGAAATGGGGGCTATGTGGAGGACAAGACAGATCTACTGCAGGTCCATCCTGCCAGATGGAAAGTGGGAGGTTAGGTGTGGATGGTGGGGGCACTTCACCTTTCCCTCAGCATTGGGTTAAGGGAGGACTCTGTTGTGGAAGGAATTACTTGTTGGACATGGACATGGATAATCATAAGTTTAGTTTTAGTTCTGTTTATTTATTGTCATGTGCACAGAGATACAGTGAAATGCTTGTTCTGGATGCTATTTGGACAAATCATACGATACATCCTCTACTGGCCACTCTCTCATTGCACTCCTGCCATCGGGAAGAAGGTATAGGAGTCTGAAAACCATCACCTCAAGGTTCAGGAATAGCTTCTTCCCAACAACGCAACAAAAAACAACTAAACTTTGAACTATAAACTGTATTGATTTGCACTGGGGACCAGTCTTTTGTTTTGATATGCACTAATATTTTACTAAACATCATTTATTTTTAAATGTTAGTGCCGTGTTTACGGACCTGTTATACTGCTGCAAGTACGGGTTTCTTTGTTCTGTTTCGGTACATATGACACTTGAGCAAAGGTGGGAAAGGCCAGAATAGTTACAAGGTGGACATTTCTGTGCCCCGCCGTGACTGTCACATTGGGTGGCCATGTAGAAACATTATCGGTACATATGACAATTAAACACACTTGACTCGGGACTTGGAAGTGAGGTGATAGCCTGATTTATATTGACATTGATAGCCAAGAGTCAAGTGTGTTTAATTGTCATACTGACAACAGAACAATGAATTTCTTACTTGCAACAGCACAACAAGTCTGTGAGCATAATACATATTAAACAATTCAATAAATTAATAACCATATCAGGCCGTGATATCAGCCAGTAAGCTCTCTCTACTGCACACCTGTAGAAGTTCGAGAGAGTATTCGTTGACATACCAAATCAATGTTCTAGGGAAGTAGAGGTGCTGGTGGACTTTCTTTACCATTGCATCAATGTGCTGAGCTCAGGACAGATATCAATGGAAAGAAAATGTGAGGAGAGTAATGGGGGCTGCTGATAACCCCAATGAGGTGTCTGCTCAGTCCAACATGAGGTCTATCCAGTTTGTTAACACCTTCCTCCTTCCATCCCATCGACGATTGCAGCAGGCAGACGCCAGCCGCAGATGCTCCGTGTACAGGCGCCCAGTCCCGATCCTGCGAGCAGCTCAAGTACGGGCCCTACCTGGGCGGTGGCGATGCAGTCGACTCAGTCAGTGTCACATCTGCCGGCTCCAGCAACTCCGACGTGGAAGAAATCAACATCAGCTTCATCTCCGAGTCACCGGATTCCCAGGAGAAGAAGGTAGGGAATGATTGTGCAAACACCAAACAAATTGTTCTTTAACTCCGAAGTCCAGTGCCAGAGGCCGAGTGTGATCCGTCCATTAGTGCAGTAAAATGGGACAAGCCTAGACTTCATGGAGAGCCTTGTGTAACGCAACAGTCTGTCACTAAAGAAGCCTGAAGTGGGTATGATGGCAGCAGTAGAGCTGCTAGAATGAGCTAAACTGTTTGCGGCTAGTTGTAGATTCTAACCCTGGGGTGATCACTGTTCTCCATTCCTCTCCCAAGATTTATCCATTCCAAACCCCAGTTAAAAGTGTTGGCCTGCCCAACCACTAGGGTTTCTAAATCTCCCAGATTATCCTGAAGTCTGCCGGATGGGAAAATTAATTTCCAGGACCAAAGTAAAATCCTGCAAATTAACTGAGATATAACAACTCAATGGCTCTATCTCTTTGCCATAAACATGCTGGAGTTGAGCAAAGAACGGCTAGTTAATTGATAGTCCAGAGTCACCGTGTGTCTGTTTACCTTTTGGTTATCCCTGGAAGGTATTACCTGCCATTAGTGGGCATATTGGCTGGCCAAAGGCAGGCTTCTGGGGTAGGGAGATGAAGGGAGAGATGATTTGTTGAGGTGTTCAATTAGCCTGGAGTTGGGAATCTTCCCATCCTGACACACCCCTGTTGGATCCCCGATTAATGTTTACTCCCATGATGCCCCTGAAGCCCAAAGTGTTCCACATTCACAACTTTCCACACACTTGCATTATTAAGCAAAACAATATCTTTGGAAAAGTCGCATTGCTTTTTGAAAAGACCTTCTCCCAAGGCCTCACCAACTGTGATCTCCTCAGCCCCACAACCCAATGAGATATTTATGTTCCTCCTATTTGAGCCTCTTGAGCACTGCTGATGTTAATCCCTTCATAGTGTGCGACAGGGCTCTCAGCCGCCAAGAAGCCCAGCGAGGAAATTCCCCTGCTCCTTCCACTTGTAAGATGCTTGTTCATCAACTTAATGTTCAACATCCATATTGTGAATGAAAGAATAATTTTGCATGCCAGTGCATCTTGAGCTGTGTTGCTGTGTATTAAAGGTGCTGTGCAAATGAAATGTGTGGTTGTGAGGTAGGTAGACGTGAATTGAGCTTGGCGCTGGTGTAGGGAACACATGAGGGTGATGGTGGCAATGCTGGGCTTACAAGAGGATGTACTCTGCAAACCTCTTCAGAACTGACTCAGCACCTCACCTTTAGTTTTTTTTTTAACTGAACTTTGGAATTACCAGCTTTTAACTGGCAGGTACAACATTCCAAGCTGGGCCAGACTGGGCACTGGTGGTACCAGTCTTGTCCCAATGGTAAACCTTTTTTTTTTTTCTCCCATATTTTATTTTCTTTTAGTTCTGGGAATCAACATCGCTGTCCTCATTGGACACGTCCGGAATCGGCTCTGGGTCAAGCAGCGCCTCCTCATCCTCCGTCTCCTCCACACCTATAACGTCCATCAGGACGCACAAGCGCTCGGTCTCTGGAATATCCAGCTACTCCACACTATCTCTGCCACTTTATAACCAGCAGGTGGACGACTGCTGTATCATTCGGGTCAGTCTGGACGTCGACAATGGGAACATGTACAAGAGCATTTTGGTGAGTGTCACGTGCTCTTGGACTAGGGCAGGTCTGTTGTCGCTCATTGTTCGGTCTTGGGTGAGATGGGGAGCAGGAGATGGCGAACATTGGATTGGTCTAAGCAAAACTGCCTCGCATTCCTCTGGGCAACAAGCGCGTATCTTTCAAGACAGAAGCGAGTGCAGATGCTGGAACCTGGAGCAACAAACAAAGCAGCAATGCTTTTCCATCCACAGATGCTGCTCGACCCACTGAGTTCCTCCAGCATCTTGTTTGTTGCTCTGAGTTTATAACTTTTTTAAACTCACTCCACATCCACCATCTCACCCACTAAGGCATATATGAAAATTCTTGGCACTACTATTTTGAAGGAGAGCTCGGTTCCCATGTGATAAGGTGGCACAGTAGCGCAGCAAGTTGAACTGCGATCTCACAGCTCCAGTGACCTTGGTTTGATCCTCACCTTGGCTGCTGTCTGTTTGGAGTTTAGACTGCGACTGCGTGGGTTTCTTCCAGGTTTTGCAGATTCTTCCCATATCCTAAACACATACTGGTCAGTAGGTTAGTTGACATGAAAACGACTAGCAGCAGATGAGTGGTAGAAAATGTGCAGTGTTAATGGGAAGGTGAAAATAATAAAATGGGATTAGTGTCAATGGGTGCTTCATGGGCAATGAGGACTGAGTGGGCTTAAGGGTCTGTTTCATTGCTGTGCCTCAACACTTATACTATGACAATCAAGGGTGATAGTAAATGGTTGTTTTTGACACAGAGGGAGATGAATGGTGGCATTCCCCAAGCATTGTTGATAGGACCACTGTTTAAATAAAATCTATATTGATGACCAAGACTGAGGGAGACAAGTCACAATTTCTGCCTTGGTTTTGCTGAGATTCTAGAGTTAGCCTTGCCCTACTACCACAGTTACGTTTTGAGCCCCACGCCACTGCCACCAGGAAATGGGGAGGGAAATGATCCAAGGTTCCTCGTGTTGCCTTGACTCTGATTAATGAGTGTGGCTGCAGCTTGGAAGTGACTCTGGTTGTGGCGCTTTCTCCAAGACAAAATATCTCAATTACCACTGCTCCAAGAGCCAACATGAGATGCAAGCCCATGGGAACATGTATTCTTAATGGGTGTAGATGTCCTATGGAGTTGAAGGGAGATAATGTGTAGAGACATAAAGGTAAGGGGAGATGAGGATGTTGTAAATATTATAAACTACTGAAAGGATAACAGGGCAATAAATGCCAAAGCCTGGTCTTTTAAAGGGTTAAAATTCTGTTCCAGGTGACAAGCCAAGATAAGACGCCTGTTGTCATTCGAAAGGCCATGGCCAAACACAATTTGGATGGGGATAGGCCCGAGGATTACCAACTGGTGCAAATCATCGCCGAAGACAGAGGTATGTGTGTTATGTAGGTGTGTGGGTACTGAAGTCTGAGCATAGTCATGTGGGTCACTAAGACTGTCCCAGGAGAGCTCCAGTGAGTGTCACTACCCCCTGTCCCAGTATGATCTCCGGTCTAGGTTACTAACACTGCCTGTTCCAGGTGGGGTGTTTCATATAAGAATGATATGTCCTTTGAAATTGGGCAGAAGGTGTAGCCTGCACGGTGCCCAGTGGCAGCATAGGATTGTTGGAAGTGAAGGTATCAGACCATTTGCTGATTGGCAGGTCAGATAGCGCCAAGCAGCCAATTATCTTCGAAGAAAAGCAAAATGCTGCAGATGTTGAAAAAACGAAATAAATGCAGAAAATGCTCGAAACACCCAGCAGATCGAATAGCATCTGTGGGGAGAAACCCTCACCTTGATTAAAATGATTGAAATTGAAAAGTAAACAATGTGGTGGAGATTGTTGGGAGACACTATAGTGATGGAGTTATTTAGCTTCCTTAGTGAAGAACCACGCAATGCAGCATACACAGATAATGTAATCTCACGCTAACAATGCTGCCTGTATTAGCTTGCATGAACTCAGCATTATGACTAACTTTAGACGCCTCCATGCTGGGGAAGGCTATATTCAGCCTGGATTATCTTTCCAATTGCAAACCAGTGACTCTTACTGGAAAAGTGGAGTCAGGTTGTTCTGTGCCTGTAGGGTCAACACCTAACCCATCTCACTGCCACATGAACAGTGGTCACCAAGTGAGAAGTCAGCATGTATCACTGAAATGAATATTTTGGAAGAAAATTAAGTGCAGAGAGGGTTGAATAAAATGGGAGCTTAAGGGTTTGCTTTCTCTTTCTACAACAGAACTGAAAATTCCTGACAATGCCAATGTGTTCTACGCCATGAACTCGTCTGTCAACTATGACTTTATGCTGAAGAAAAGGGGACACACAAAACCAGGGAAACCAAAACACGTTTCAAGCTCAACTCTCCCCAGAATGAAACAGAAAGGACTGAAGATCACAAAAAGCATCTTCTAGCTCCTCCGAGCTGAACCCGTTGCCTGTGTTCACTGGATTCACCCCAATGTTATATAAATATGTGAAAAATCAGTGTTACCGATAAATGTGCAATATTTTCTGCGACTAAGACTACTGAAAGTATCATACAACCAGCATCCATTCAGTTTTACCTGAGACTGAAAGACATGAAACTGGAATGGATTACAGAGTTGAGAAGGAACGGTGTAGGGCAGCCATTGGATCTACCCTTTTCCCACAGGAGTGGGGGAGGGTTAAATGTCCTTCCTCGTTATGGTACAAGGAAGACCATGCATTCAGTGAAGTCTCCTGGAATACATCCAGACTAATGCTGGGAAAGTAAGAAGATGGAACTGCATTTCCATCATCTAGCTGATCAAAGGGTAAGCTACTTCGACACGAGTTCTCCGTGAAGTCTGAACCATTGTCTTTCAGCCCTTGCACAGCAACTGGCTTTGCCTGGAATGTCAGGTTATTAAAATGCAAAGAGAACACTAATCTATCATCAAATATAGAAGTCATTGGTTTTCAGTTACAGAACACTTATCTCTGTGGCTGGCCGATTCTCTAAAGCCACGGCGAAACACAAGGTCCATCCTGAACATATCCTGAACGAAGCTTCGAGTTTGCTCGTGTCTGGGTATGAGTGACTCTGAATCCAGCAGGGAGAGCTCCCCACTTTAGAGGTTGCTCTCAATGTAGTGTAACCAATGACACATTGTGGGGATGTCCAATCCCAGTATCTCTCTCTCTCCTGGATGTCACTAATCAGATCAAGGACAAATGACGTATGACACGGCGCAGAGATGTGCAGCCAACAGTGGGTGCTTTTGTCTTACTGAATAGTTAAGCTGGAACTGACAGAATTGTACAGTTAAAATCTAAGCCATTCTTGGCTAATGAGAAACATTTGTTTTTTATTTGCAAATAATACGACTCATTTTCAAATGAACAGCGTTAATTTTTTTTTAAAGTTTGTTTTGTACAAAAAAGCACTTGAATCTTTTTTGGTCCAATATTTATTCATTGTACAGCCATTATATTGATGAGTGGAATTGTAAATTTCTTACTGTTGAATATGATCTAATATATTGACTTGTTACTTGTATGCAGTTGCCATTTGCTCAATGGTCTTTTGTCTGGTGAGATGTGTTGTCTTTGGTACATTTTTGTATATTGTAAAAAGGACGATCACGAATACAGCTTCAAACAAGATCTGTTCTGACTGTTTATATTTGACTTCCAGTCAGCCATGATAAGCAGCTGGCATTATTTGTCACCAGCCTTTGTTGCTGCGACACACTATTCTGCCCATGATCACCCTATCATTCAACACAGTGCTTGCGTACTGTATGTGGTTTGCTGAAGCCAGGTCCTTACCTCACCAGTATGATTCTTTGTTCTGTTTTGAGCTAGGACAGGTCATTCCAGGACTCTCAGCACATCACCAGCCGCCTGTCAACATCAATTATATCTGTGGCAGAATCCAGGTCCAATACTAACTGAGTGGGAAGTTCACGCACCACTACATATCAAAATCAAATCCCATGTTGTTTCTGCACATGCAGCGAGACAAAGGGTAGGAAAAATAGTTTACACTTGATTACATTATCATCTTCTCCTGCTACTCGAGTACAGCGCACTGGGTCTCTGACTTGTTTTACAAGTTTTCTATAATGCCTAGACAAACTGAACTTTGAATAGTTAAACCTCTTTCAGAACCATTCTGCTAGAAGAATTAGACTGAAAATATTGCATATGATGTAATATGTCTAAATGCATTCACACCAGTCCAACCTGTAGTTCATTACCCATTTGACCAAGCCACTGCTATTGTGCAACTTTTTCTTAAAGCATATTCCACAGGACTGGACTTGTCCTGGACTGGAGCCCCAGGCAGCAAGACTCCTTGCACCTGCTATTCCCCCATAGTCTCCTATTCTTGAACTAAACAGGCCTGAGACTGAACTCCTGCCAACTTAATTGTCCACTGATGGTGTGAGCTCAAGAACCATCAGAGGTAACGACTCTCCTATTCCAGGGCCGATACCCAGTTGCTACCTACTTCTCCAGAACCTCATTCCAGTCTTACTTAACCCTCAATATCAAGTGGGTCCTTAATTGTACGTGATATTCAAGAGCCCCAAAACAGAAGCAACACAAATCAGGGAAAGCACGGCATCAGCTGCAGTCACATCACAACAGGAAAGACCACAATACCTGCTGGAGAATCAATCGCTTTAGCTCCTGGCCAATACTGAAAATTCCTCAAGAGCCCCACCATCACCAATGGCCTTGCATCATGAGGTTAGAAGTTGGACATCCACTGATAAGTACACAATGCTAATTTCCCTTTCCAATTCTCTTCAAAAAGCCTGCAAGTAGAACGATGGATACCATTCAGGCTTAGCCATGTCTTCATTTGCATCGGCAGCATCAGTGACTTGCGTTCATTAACATAAAGCAGTAGAGGAAGAAAAGAAGCCCCCTTCAATTCATAGCAGGGACCAGTATACCAGTGGTGTGATGTGATCATACCACATGCAAAACAGATAGCAAATTTTCCATCAGGTGGATTTTATTTACACTAATAAATGGAATAATCTGCATCACTAAAGTATTACATAAGCAAAGGGTGAGGTGCTTTATGTTTTTCAGAGTTACTTTAAGAAACATTTTAATGCAGAGACAAATCGCACAACATCAGTTACCATGGAAACAATACTCGGTTGTGAATCTAGCTGCACCATTTGCTTTGAATGTCTTCATTATGTTAACTCTAATCAGAGTGCACAGCATGGAAAAGAATACCTCACAATCTCAGTCTCATGGACACACATACACTAATCTTTCTCATATGCAGGTATCCTATGCCACATTGCACAATATTTCACACTCGACACATTCCCTTCTCTTACCCATTCAGTTCTTAAAAAGGGACAGTTCACTCAGCGTTTCCCTGGTCTATTCTTCAGTCCAATCACCCCTTATTCTATGCACTTCCACTATCCTTTCCTGCCATTTCACCCCTTCCTTCCCTACCACCCAGGAACCCAAACTGTCCTTCCCGGTGAACCAATAATACACAAGCACTTTTTCCAATCTTGTGTCCTGCATTCGACATTCACAATGTGGTCTGACCTACACTGGAGAAACAAAATAATCGACTGACCACTTTGCAGCACACCTGCATTTAGTGTGCAAGGGCAGCTTCAAACTCCCACATATCTGCTATTTTAATCTCCCATTTACCCCCACCCCCCTCCGACGTAACTGTCCGTGACCTCCTGCACCATTACAATGAGGTTCAACGCTAGCTTAATGAACAGACGCCTTACCTTCCATCTGGGAACACTGCAGCTTTTAGGACCCGGTATCAATTTCTGTGATTTCAGATAACTTGCTTTCTTTAATTTCAATAGAACTGTCTATCTGCTACAAGCCATCCACCTCTGATATTGATTCCTCTTTTCATTCTCCAAGGCTACAGCCAGACCTGCTGGACATGTCACACAGTGCTGGATTTTACAACTATTTACATTATTTTGTTTGTATAACCATTTCCCATCATTCAGACCCCCTTTCCTGCAAGCAGATACTGTCCTTCCATTACAGACTCTCTAAATCCACCATGGGATCAGTCTATTGTTATCCAACAACACAATAATTGCACTCAAATCATCTCACTTAGAAAGCTTCACTGGCCATTATTTTGGGGACAATTCACTGCCCTCTGCCATGCTCTGGAAAATAATATGGCAAAACTTCAGTTTACCAATTCTTCAAGTACAAAAAAAAAATCTTACAGCCCCTGAGAAGTGTTTGGTGTGCCTGCCGGGAACTTTGCAATCAAGTCTCTGCATGAAACCTCCAAATCAAAAGTGCTCATGAGCTCGCCACAGGTAACACAAGGTAGCCCTGGCCTCTCACTAAATACATCTGTCGCAATCACGTCACTCACTCTGAGACGCAGCAAACCTTACCTTTTCTGGATCAAGAGGTTTCTCCCGGAATGCATATTTGATTTCTTGATGAACAATGCGGTAGATCACTGAATAAATGAAGCAAGTACAAAAATGAGTCGCTATATCTTGGAATTAGCGGTAACCTTTTCCAGGGCATAGTTTTCAGCTCAGCAGCCCCTTTTCATTGACACGATCACTTGGCAAGCAGTCTTGGCAACTCGTATTTTTAAACAGGCCATAACTTGGAAGGATAACAGCAAGTTCATATATACACACCCACACAGACCGGTTATGCCTTTTGTGTGGGTGAAAATAGGATGGTGTGACTAAGTGTTCCACTATATCTTGCTACATTCGACAATAATAAACCAATATCAAGCCATATGCAAGCCAGACTGTTTTTGTATTTGCTCCTTTTCATCTTTGTGTATTGAGACATTTCAACATGTATATAAACTTGGATGTCTTTAAATATTCATAATTTCCATATGGCATTTTCCAAATTAAGAAGCAGAAGGCCTCCACCCCTCTCCCTTATATAATCATTCCAATTTCCTTTTCCATTGGATGAGACCAAGCCAAATTGTTTCTGTACCAACCCTCGGGTTTTAGCCATAAAGTTTGTCCATCTGGAGAAGCCATGCCTCAAGGTTTTTATGTTTTCATTGTTTTAGCTGTCAGCATCTGTCCCCAGTAACTCACAACGGTACTTAGCTTTGTTATAGCCATGAGCTAAATATTAATTTATAAAAGTTTATTGCAGCTTATAACACAGAAAAGTACAGCACAGGATCAGGCCCTTCAGCCCACAATGTCTGTTCAGAACATGATGCTATGATAAAAAAATAAGTTAATCTGCCTGCAAATATTCCATATCCATCCTTTCCCTGCGTATCTACGTCTACCTAAAAGCTTTGTTAATGCTACTGTCGTATCTGCCTCCCGCCTGTTTCCGATACTCACTATCCACTGTGTATAAAACTTGCCCCGGACATTCCTTTAAATTCTGCCCCTTTCATCTTAAAGCTATGTCCACTAGTCTTCGACATTTACTGACTGTCTGCCCTACCTATGCCTCTCATAAACTTACATACTTCTATCAGGTCTCCCATCAACTTCCTGCATTGAGATGAGACCTAAAAAAAAACCCATTTAGATCCTAGTACAGCACAAGAACAGACCCGTCGACTCAATTTCTGTGCCGAACATGATGGCAAGACCAACTCTTATCTGCCTGCACATAATCCATATCCAAGCATAGTCGTGTACCTACCTAACAGCCTCTTAAATGCCACTATCACCATCTGTCGTAATGCCACTATCGTATCTGCTTCCACAACCGACCCCGGCAATGTTTTCCAGGCACTCACCACCCTCGTGCAAAAAAAAGTTGCCCTTGCACATCACCTTTTAACGTTGTGCCTATCACCAAGCATTGCCCTCTAATATTTGACATTTCCACCCTGGGAAAACAGTTCTGACTCTATCCTATCTATGCCTCTTATAATCCTATCAGGTCTCCCCTCAAACACCAGTGTTCCAGAGAAAATAACCTCTCCCGATAGCTAATGCCCCTTGAATTAGCCTAGCTTGTAACTATTCCAGTATATTTACAACATGGGCATCCGACTGACAATGTCAAAAATTGTAGATATGTTCTGGCCACAAAACAAGACACACAAGCACGCACACTTAAAGTAATAACACCACATACCTAATTTGTGAATTCCTGGCCATGGCCCCTTCAGTTGCCATGTTGCCTTGTCTATGATAGTGATGCATATTTAAAGAACTCGTCCAGCGTCTGACATTTTCCATATCATCTCCTCACGGCAAGATTGAACCCCACAGAAAAACAGTGGGATTGGATCATCACATGAGACATTTTAAGAGGCATTCTTGTTCACTTTATTCATGGCAGGATGGGTTCAATAATAGAAGGCAGATGTGACATGTGGCACGTTCCCTTAAACACTGCCAGCAATAATGCCATGCAATATAACAGAACTGTTCATAGTGGCAAATTACAAAATGTGTTCCCCATTGGTTAACTGAATTGGAACCTTATTATAGTCCAAACAACTTAAAAATCTGCTACTATAGTCACTGTCACAATGAACAATGAATAGTTTTCTTAAAAAAAGTGATTTTATTTATTTTTCCAAAATGTAATCAAAATTAGTGGCCTGGAAAGAATAAATTTACTTTGCTGTTGATCATTTAAAAATGTAATTTTAACTACAAAACAATGGCATTTATTACTAGGTCCCTTTAAGACCTAACTAGGTAACTTGCAAACTTGATCTTGGAGACAGTATACTGCATTGATTTTGGGCAGGATTGAGCTCTGCATTCCCCGATCTTCAGAAGCCAAATCCTGCAAATAAGGTGGGAGGAGAGAAAGATATTTTCAAATTACAATGCATAAAAAATGCAGATGAAAGCCATAATTTCTTACCATAAAATACTGTACTGGTTCACCTGAGAACTTAGTCTTATAGACCACATTTGTTTGTAATTACTGAGTCAATGTTATATCCTGTTAATCTAATTATTTAATAAAGTTTATAACCATACAAGGTCATAAGATTAAAAGACCTAGGACCAGAATTAGACCATTCAGCCCATCGAGTCTGATCCACCATTTAATCATGGCTGATCTATTTTTTCCCCTCACAACCTCTTTCTCCTACCTTCACCCGGTAACCTTTGACGCTCTTACTAATCAAGAATCTATCAATCTCTGCTTTAAAAAAGACTTAGCTTCCACCGTTATATGTTTCAATAAATTCCACAGATTCACCACCCTCTGGCAAAAGAAATTCCTCCTCATCACCATTCTAAAGATATGTCATTTTATTCTGAGTCTGTACCCTCTGGTCCTAGATGCTCCCATTACTGGAAACACCCTTTCTACATCCACTTAATCTAAGCCTATCATTATACCACCAGGAGGCGCCGACGATGGCTGCCTTGCCAACGATATGTCTGTCTGTTCTTCCTGTTTTGTTATTTTAAGTATGTGTTAAAAGTATGTTTTAGTGTTTCTTGGTTTGTTTTGTGTGGGGGGTGGGGAGGGGGTTTGGGAGAACCTTTTTTCAATCTCTTACCTCGACGGAGATGCGATTTTTTCCGTGTCGTATCTCTGTCCTCCATTGCGGCCTAACATCGTGGAGATGCGCGGCTTTTCCTGGAGACCGACCTGGCGCTTCAACACAGACGCAGCGCAGACTTACCATTGTGGAGCTACGATCCCCCTGTCGGGGATCGACTGTGGAGAGCACCAACCACGGCCCTGTGGACTTTAACTTCTTGGAGCCCGGTTTAAACATCGCGGTCCCTGGTTAGAGACTGAGTCGGGGCTCCAAGCCGTGGTACGTTTCAACCGTCCCAACGAGGGAGTTCCATCACCCCGACGCGAGGGCCTCGGATCGCGCTGCGGGAGCTTTGATGGCCCCGACCGCGGATGGTTCGAGAGCCCCAACCGCGGAGAAGGAAGAGGGAGAGATTGGACTTTATCGCCTTCCATTACAGTGAGGAATGTGGGAAGCCGCTGTGGTGGATGTTTATGTTCACTTTTATTTTATATGTTTTAAACCTACTGCTTTTCACTTGGTGTGGCCGTATGGAAACGCGAATTTCACGCTACCTTATGGTACATGTGACAATAAACCCATCTTGAATACAGTAGGTTTCAATGAGATTCACCTTCATCCTTCTGAACTACAAAGCCATCATCCAGATCACTAACATACAACATGAAATGTAGTGGACCCAACACCAACCTGCAGAACACCACTGGCTACCAGCAGCCAACCAGAAAAGGCCCACTTTATTCCCAATCTTTGTTTTCTGCCAGTCCACAAACATTCTATCTATGCTAGTACCTTGCCTCTAACACCACGGGCTCCTACAGTGCCCTCCATAATGTTTGGGACAAAGACCAATCATTTATTTATTTGCCTCTGTACTCCACAATTTTAGATTTGTAATAGAAAAAAAAAATCACATGTGGTTAAAGTGCATATTGCCTGATTTTAATAAAAGCCATTTTTGTACAGTTTGGTATCACCATGTAGAAATTACAGCAGTGTTTATACATAGTCCCCCCATTTCAGGGCACCATAATGTTTGGGACACAGCATTGTCACGTAAATGAAAGTAGTCATGTTTAGTATTTTGTTGCATGTCCTTTGCATGCAATGACTGCTTGAAGTCTGCGATTCATGGACAGCACCAGTTGCTGGGTGTCTTCTCTGGTGATGCTCTGCCAGGCCTGTATTGCAGCCATCTTTAGCTTATGCTTGTTTTGGGGACTAGTTCCCTTCAGTTTTCTCTTCAGCATATAAACGGCATGATCAATTAGGTTCAGATCGGGTGATTGACTTGGCCACTCAGGAATTGACAATTTTTTTAGCTTTTATAAACTCTTTTGTTGCTTTAGCAGTATGTTTGGGATCATTGTCTTGCTGTAGAATGAACCTCCAGCCAATGAGTTTTGAGGCATTTGTTTGAACTTGAGCAGATAGGATGTGTCTATACACATCAGAATTCATTATGCTACTACCATCAGCAGTTATATCATCAATGAAGATAAATAAGCAGTACCTTCAGCAGTCTTACATGCCCATGCTATAACATGCTTTGAATCTTGGGCAGTTCCTTCTCTCCTCCATACTTTGCTCTTGCCATCACACTGATACAAGTTAATCTTCCTCTCATCTGTCCACAAGACCTTTTTCCAGAACTGGAGTTGCTCTTTTAAGTACTTCTTGGCAAACTGTAACCTGGCCATCCTATTTTTGCAGCTAACCAGTGGTTTGCCTCTGTATTTCTGTTCGTGAAGTCTTCTGCGGACAGTGGTCATTGACAAATCCACACCTGACTCCTGAAGAGTGTTTCTGATCTGTCGGACAGGTGTTTGGGGATTTTTCTTTATTAGAGAATTCTTCTGTCATCAGCTGTGGAGGTCTTCCTTGGCCTGCCAGTCTGTTTGCGATCAGTAAGCTCACCAGTGAGCTCTCTTTCTTCTTAATGATGTTCCAAACAGTTGATTTTGGTGAGCCTAAAGTTTGGCGGATGTCTCTAACAGTTTTATTCTTGTTTCTCGGTCTCATAAATGGCTTCTTTGACTTTCATTGGCACAACTTTGGTCCTCATGTTGATAAACAGCAATAAAAGTTTCCAAAGGTGATGGAAAGACTGGAGGAAAGACTAGGTGCTGAGAACTCTCTTATATCTGCATTAAGGAGGTAATTAAACACACCTGAGCAATTACAAACACCTGTGAAGCCATGTCCCAAACATTATGGTGCCCTGAAATGGGGCGGATTATGTATAAACCAGGCACGTGTTATCAGGGTAGGCAAGGTAGGCACTGCCTACCCTGACTAAAATTATAAAATGATAATTACTAAATATAAATAGTAAAGGCACAGGAGAATTATGCCTACCTAAGAGAACGATTCTTAGGTAGGCATAGTTCTCCATGCCTTTCATGCGCAGTACATGTAACACGAGAAAGTTTGTGCAGCTCAGGTGCCATCGACACTGCTTCAAGCCTTCACGACAAGGGGAGCTGAAGGCAGCTGAAATTCTGCCTTTGCACCGTGGACTGTGTACTGCGCATGCGCAGCGCAAGTTTCTTGGCCGGGTTTTTCAAACATGGGTTGTCATTATCTTAAGAGTATCTGAAGAAACAAAGAGAGAAGAATGTAGTTTGTGCACAAATAATGTGGTTATTTCAAGAACGATGTTGCTGCACTGAGAGATGGCCAAGTAATCCCTCATTGCTGGCAGCTGATGGGAAGCGGCTGTAAAAGCACAGCGCTGCTGGGGGGGGGGGGGGGGGAAAGAGTTATTTTCACAGCGTGTGGGGAGTCTGGCCAGGGGTAAAGTTGTGGGGAGGGCAGGAGCATTGAGAAGGAGGGGGTCGGGGATCATGCCAGCAACCAGCTCAAGAGTGGATCACCAGGCGATGGATAACAGGACAACGGGCAGTGGAGCTAACTCCTGTGTCAGCGCGAGTAACCTCAATTGGTCCATTATTTGCACTGACACAAGGGGTAAGCTCCACCTCCTGGTGTCCTGTTATCCATCGCCCGCTGACCAGCTCCGCTCTATCTTTGCTCTTGAGCTGGTCTCCTCACCGTTCAGAAGGAGAGCACTGCCAGAGGTGAGCGGGCCGGCAGAAGGCGCTGAGGTCCTGGCAGCCACCCGAGCTATTTCCCTCCCCGGCCACAATGCGTGGCTCTGCGCCCGGACGCCGTGGCAGCGGTGAGTGAGTGGGTTACTGGCATGATCCCCAACCCCCTCCTTCTCAATGTTCCTGCCCTCCCCGCAACTTTATCGCTGGCCACACGCTGTAAAAGGAACTCTTCCCCCAATTGGTCCCTTGAACTAGTATTGTCATTCACAACTGATTCAACTTGTCCCGATGTGCTCCCGTTTTTCCCACCATCTCTCCACCTGCCGTCACCCTCCACCCATTCAGTAATTCCAAATTCCGAATGAAGGAGATTTGGAAGCCTTGGACAAATTGATTTGTTACTTTCTTTATTTTAATTTTTAATTTTTTTGAGCGTGAGAAATTCTATGTCCCACCACCTTCCTTCAAAATTTAGCAACTCAAAATGGGGGTGCGTCTTCGACGCAGGTGCGTCTTCTTTGCCGGAAAATACAGTACTTTATTAAGAGATGTGGCTTTTGAAGACTTTATAAAAGTCGACTGGCAGCTTACGGAGTGGAGAACAATCTGCGCATTCGTGGTTTAAGATTTTTTTAAGATTAAGATTAAAACCAAAATGTATAAAAATACCCTTTATTAAAATCTGACAATGTGCATTTTAACCACGTGATTTATTTCTATTACAAATCTCAAACTGTGGAGTACAGAGTCAAATAAATAAATGATGGGTCTTTGTCCCAAACATTATGGAGGGCACTGTATATTGTTTAGCAAAGAGTATCCTCCGACTCTCCTTTATCTATCCTACTTGTTACTTCTACAAAGAATTCTACCAGACTTGTCAGGCCAGATCTCCCCTTAACAAAACTATGCTGCCTTCAGCCTATTTTATCATGTGCTGTTTCCAAGTATCCTGAAATCTCACCCTAATAATGGACTCTACAATTTTACCAATCACTGAAGTCATGCTAACCGGCCTACAATTTCCTTTTGTTTGCCTTGCTCCCTTCTGAAACAGTAGTTACACTTGCGATTTTCCAGTTCTCTCTAACCATTCCTGACTAGTGATTCTTGAAAGATCACCATTAATGCCTCCACAATATTTGCAGCTACCTTTCAGAACCGTGCAGCATAGTCCATCTAGTCCAGGTCACTGTCCACCTTCAGACCGTTCAGCTTCCCAAATACCTTCTCCTTTGTAATAGTGACTGCACTCACTTCTGCTCCCTGACTCTCTTGAATTTCGGGTACACTGCTGGTGTTTTCCACTACCGCAAAAAAAGTATTGAGTTTGTTCGTCGTTTGTTTTCCAATGTCTACTCTCGGCTCTCTTTTATTCTTAATATACCTGAAAAATCTTTTGGTATCTTCTTTTATATTATTGGCTAGCTTACCCTTCTTGTTTAATCTTTTCTCCACTTATTTATTGAGTTGCATTCTGTTGGTCTTTGAAAGCATCCCACTAATCTTTGCTGTATTATATGCCTCTTCATTTGCTCTAATGCTGTCTTAGACTTCCTTTGTCTGCCTTGGTCACCTCATTCTCCCCTTAGTATGCATCTTCCTCTTTCGATTGAAAAAAATTGGGATGAAAAGTCTTCCACATTACTTCCAGATAGTTCTGCCATTGCTGCTCCACCGCAATTCCTGCTAGCATCCCCTTCCAATCACTTTTAGGCAAATTCTCCCTCACCTCTCTGCAGTTAGCTTTACTGAACAGTTATACCGATACATCCACTTTCAGCTTCTCTCTCTCTAACTGTAGGTTGAATTCTATCATATTTGATCACTGCCTCCTACAGGTTCCTTCGTCTTAAGCTCCCGAATTAAATCATATTTTATCAAACATCTGCTGCACATCCACTTCCATTCCCAACTGCATCTCCCGCTTCAAAAACGTCTTGAATTTGATCAAGATATTCAAAAACTATTTGCTTTAACAAATCAATGCACCGTTTGCTGTACCCATTGTACTCGAGTTGGATTTGACTACATTCATGTACAGCACTATCTGATTTGCATGGATATCATGCTAAACAAAACTTTACACTATACCTCGGTACATGTGACAATAATAAACCTAAATTCAGTGATTGCAGGGTTGGAAGGATTGCAGGATGCTGCCTCCACATCAGAGTCCACATTTTTTCAAATGCTAATTAACTTTGTCCTTGATTCGCATCGTTCATTTTTTCCCAGCCATTCATTATTAAAGGGCTAACCACTACATAATTCAAGTGTATGCCGCTTTCCTTTTTTCTGAAAGCGCAAACAATTGCATTCTTTATTCTCTGGTCCCATTCCTAAATTCAAAGGCCATTAGACCAGTTACAGCACCACCAACCTCTACTTGTAAAATGCCATTTTATTCAGGACGTCTTACAAGCATAGACACTCTTTAATTTACAAGGTGTGGACTCGAACTGAAATTCTACAAATGAAAAGATAGTAGCAGCTCCAATCCACTTTCCAGAGAAAACCGAGACTTACCTTGGGCGAACAACTGATTTTTGTTGGTGCTGATCTCGAAAAAGGCCTGAGCAAACCAAGACGACTTGTTGATGATAGCTGGGCCACTTTGTCAACAAGGCTGGAGGTAATTTGCTGTGGCCGTGGAACCAGGCCCAGGTCACCTACTTTGTAGTGGGTCAGAAGACCCGATTCTTCAACAGTACTAGAGGCAGAACCTTGTCTATGGGGTGAAAAAAAACAGGTCTTGAGGATGGAAAGGAGGTGAAACAAAAATTGTTACCAACACTGCTTTAGCCTATGGCGAATTACTACCAGCTAAACAAACATTTAACCCACATTTAAGAGGCTATTAGATAGGTACATGGATATGCATTGATATATATGGATCACATGCAGGCAGAGGAGATTTGTTTAATCTGACATTATGTTCGGCATGGACATTGTGGGTCAAAGAGCCTGTTTCTTGCTGTACTGTGAAACCAACCATGAATGACACAGTGATAGTCTAAGCAGGAGGATTAAAACAAAACCAGGTATAACACCCCGTGGATTTGATTCCTGAATTTACGGCAAATGATCTTGGTCTAATGACCAATGGCAATGGGATGAAATCAGCAGGATTTCAGGGTCCAGACTGCCATTAGTCACTCTCCTTGGAAACACATCCCAGGGAGCCTGCATTAAAGCCGCCACCAAATAGCAATAAACACATGCTATTCAATGTAGAGTGAATGAATTCTGAATATTCCAAACCACAGTGGCGTAGCGGTAGAGTCACTGCCTAGCAGCATCAAAGGCCAGCGTTCGGTCCTCATTATGGGTGCTCTCTGTACAGAGTATGTACATTCTCCATGACTGTGTGAGTTTTCCCCGGGTGCTCCAGTTCCCTCACACATTCCAAAGACATGCAAGTTTGTAGGTTAATTGACTTCTGTAAATTGTCCCTAGTGTGTAGGACACAAGCAGTGTAAGGGTGATCGTTAGTCGGTGCGCACTCCGCGCTGCATCTCTATACTAACAGGAATGAATTTCAGTTCAAGATTGTAAAGATCCCATATTACTGCCATTCCTTTATCAGCTGAGTCAGCCTCCATTACAGGAACGGGCAGCAACTGTTTGACCAGATCAACATTGGAGAAAATGGCACACCTTATACTGTACTTGTGTTCTTATCTCATGCTGATTTCACAATGACAACGGTCTCACAGTGAAGACAAGAGACAGTCAGATTGGACAGAGTGCAGCTTTTCATCCAAATTTGCAGGTCTCCTGTATCATGAACTGGATGCAAGTGACCCTTGTGCCACGTAGTATCAGAGGTGCTGGAGATCTTGCTGCATCTCAAACTAAATCACCATCTTCAGACAACACTGTCAAGAAGAACAAATACTGGGCCCCAAGGAGAAGGAAGATGCAAGGTGTAGTTATTACTCAGCATACTACATTAAACAGTTGATCTTCTGGTGATTTTGAAATTGCACAGGGTTAAAAAATTATGAGACCACTTTACATCTCTAAGTTGTAACGTGTGGATTTGTGCACTTGCTGACAGCCCAGTTGAAAAATGCCAGAGATCAGAATTATCCGAGGTTTAATTCTTATTTTATGCTGAATGAGATGACCTTGAGTGAAACAGATATTTGTGTACCAAAAGCCAGTTTGTGCCTGTTCATGTCCTCATGGCTTAAGTTCACATCCTTGGCTCATGAACAATTGTGGCTTCGATGACATACCACAGGTCTAATCCAGTACAAAACAGTGGTTTCATACCAAGGAAGGAACCTGAACTTAAGTTTTAAAAGGATACACAATTAAATTCATATATTTTCCTAAAAAACAAAATCACACCATATAAAGGCAGAAAAACAGAGCAAAATAAACGGATTAACACCTGGATTCAAAATTTGTCCGCACACCTTGCTGTTATATTCCCTGGTTTATGTTCAATAATAGGCAGCTCAGTGGTAATAAATTCCTCTGGTGAAGGTCCAAGACTAAGTACAGCCGCACTGTTCAGTAACTGCAGCAGTTTCTGCATCATTTGACTTCGGCGAGTATATACTGCCATCTCAGATTCCGTCTTTTCTACACCGATGGTAAGAAAGTTTTCATCTGTACATTCTGTGCTCTCCTGTGGAGAAAAAGGTTCTGTAAAATTTCTAACCCTGCAATTACTATCTACTAAATAGCACCATGCAGGTATCATTAAAAGACAGTAGTGATTCACGATGGGTCATCACTGTGTCGAGAGTGTTTAAGAGGGCGACAAGATATGCTGGTGTTGCCAGTATTGCCCACATCCCATATCATAATTATTATTTTTTTTAAGTATAAAGGTCTTTACAAGGGACAGAGAAAATTTGAAATTACAAATTGAAAATTGGAACTCACTTTAGAGCCACAGAATCATATAGCACTCGAACAGGCCACTAGGTTCAACTCTCTCATGCCAACCAAAATGCCCATCTACACTCGTCCCATCTGCTCACATTTGGCCCTTATATCCCTCTAAACCTTTCCTATGCATGTACCTGTCCAAGTGTCTTTTAAATGTTAAAAAAAAGTGCTCAGGCAACTCAACAGGTCAAGCAGCATCCCTGGAGAACATGGATAGGTGATGTTTTTGGGTTGGGCCCTACTCCAGCACTGTGTGTATTTTAAAATATATATAAAATAGCATCTGCAGTTCATTGTTTCTACATTCTATCTTTTAAATGGTGTTGTAGTACCCATCTTAACTACCTCATCTGCAGCTTATTCCTTATACCCACTGCTTTCTGTGCGAAAAAGCTGCCCCTCGGGTTCTGACTGTATTCAAGTGTGTAAATTGCATAGTTTTGTGCCTACGGTAATCAATAGGGCAAATTTCTAACCAATTATTGCATTGATCCTTTGGGATTTCTGTCAAGACGTAGAGCATTGTAAACTCCTGGGGTGGCCATTCACAACCAAACCTCAATTAGCTGCCCATTCCGCAGATAGCCTTGTAGTATGGGAACAAAATTATTTTGTTCCCTCATCGGGGATAAGAGGCACAATAAGAAGAATCATGGTAAAAGTGGGGAAAATAGAATAAGGCTTTGTTTTTCTGATGCATACGTTACATGCCATTTTCATACACAGATTCATACAGCACGGAAAGAGGCCCTTCAACTCAACTCATCCATGTTGACCAAGATGCCACATCTTAGCTAGTCTCATTTACATACATTTGGCCCATATTTCTCTAAACCTTTCCCATCCATGTAGCAATCCAAATGTCGTTTATATGCCATTATTGTACCTACCTCAACTACTTCAAGTGCTGCACGGTCACTCTTTGTAATCAGGATTCTTCCTCTCTCCCTACTTTTCTCTCTAAAAACCCGGTTTGATAATCATGACCAAGTGACGTTAACTCTGCCTGCCAGAAAGGCAAGGCCTGTTGAATATTTGCAATGTTATCTGCTTTTAAAATAAAAGATTCCCAACAGCCACAATCCTCTGTTTTTAAATTACTTTCCAATAAAGTATGTGTAATGGATATTTGTACATTTATAATTTACATTATATTTGCAAACAAAGTCAGAGCTGAAATGAAGCAGCTCACAGATAATAAGGTAGTGTAGTAAAACCTTGTTATACCAGACCTGGGGGCTGGGGGTGATCATTATTGCTGATTGTCTGCTTTCACCGAGTTAGGAATGATCATTGTATAAGTAGTAGAAACAAGGAACTGCAGGTGCATGTTAGTACACAAAAGGACACAAAGTGCTGAAGTAGCTCAGCAGGTCCAGCAGCATCCCTGGAGAACATGGATAGGTGACCTTTGGAGTCGAGACTCGGTCTTCGTCAGAGTCTCAGTCTAGAACTGGGTCTGGAATCCATGCTAATTGACGGTCCCAGCCTGCTGGCATCTAGGGGAGAGGCGAGGATCGGTGGGGTTGCGGCCCAGGAGCATCCGGAATGCAGGAAAATGGTCAACGGCAGCGGTAGGCACAGCCTGGAAGCAGCTGAGGTAGCTGTGTGTGACAACGGTGACGTCAGAAGTCCTGCATGGATGCAGCCGGGGAGGCAGTGCCGGGCTAAGGGTGGTGGCAGCAGCCCAGCCTGTCTGTCCGCTATAACCAAAATCAGTTATAAACTGCTGTAATAACGAAGGTTTACCGTAGTTTTAAAACTGTAAAATGTTTAACTGCTGATCTACCATGTGGTGGCAGCAGTGGGTTTTTAACCAATGAATTACAGAGTACTGGGCATTTAGACTCAGAACTAAGGATCAGCACCCTTCCATAAGTTAAAGATCAACTGTATTTCAAGTACTTTATATAGGTGACTTCCACAGTACCAGGTGATGGGGGTGAGATTGTGAAGAGGTTTTACCTATATGAGGGCTGGAATTGGTGGAGGCTGAAGCTAGAGAGGTAGCAAGGTACTCTCACATTAATTAATTAATGTGATAGTTACTTTAATAAGGTCTAAAAAGCATTTGATTAACAAAAGGAAAGCAAATTTAAGATGCTCACAAAAAGGATTAGAGAAACTTTGTTCTAAAGGAGTACAACATTTTCCCTTTCAAACAGAGAAGAATCTGAACAAGAGATTTCGCCTTTTTTTCTTTAAGAAAAACTGAATTTATGCTAGTCTTGTGTTCAGTAATTAGTTTGGGGCAGGAATTAACACTGTAGGATTGAAAGATTCCTGTTCTCTGAAGGTTGGGATGTAACAAGTGATGCCGCTGAAGAAGGATCTCAACCCGAAACGTTACCCATTCCTTCTCTCCAGAAATGCGGCCTGTCCCGCTGAGTTACTCCAGCACTTTGCTCCTCATGGATCTATATTTGGGCCTCCTTCCCTTTTACTGATATATTTCATAATGAAGGAGAAAGAGGGACCAAAGAATTGTTTAGCCAAATTTGCAGTCAACACTAGTTACAAAGGACAATAGTTTTGAGGAATAAAGGAGCTCATAGGACTAATGTTAACAGATTGGATAGGCACATGGATATTCAGAGAAGAGAGGGATATGGAGCATGTGCAGGCAGAATGGATTACAGTGGCTTGCAAAAGTTTTTATACCCCTTGAACTTTTCCACATTTTGTCACGTTACAACCACAAACGTAAATGTATTTTATTGGGATTTTATGTGATAGACCAACACAAAGTGGCGCATAATTGTGAAGTGGAAGAAAAATGATACATGGTTTTCACATTTTTTTACAAATAAAAAAATTTGAAAGTGTGACGTGCAAAAGTATTTAGCCCCCTTTACTCTGATACCCCTAAATAAAATCCAGTGCAACCAATTGCCTTCAGAAGTCACCTAATTAGTAAATAGAGTCCACTTGTGTGTAATCTAATCTCAGTATAAATACAGCTGTTCTGTGAAGGCCTCAGAGGTTTGTTAGAGAACATTAGCGAACAAACAGCATCATGAAGCCCAAGGAACACACCAGACAGGTCAGGGATAAAGTTGTGGAGAAGTTTAAAGCAGGGTTAGGTTATAAAAAAAATATCCCAAGCTTTGAACATCTCATGGAGCACTGTTCAATCCATCATCCGAAAATGGAAAGAGTATGGCACAACTGCAAACCTACCAAAACATGGCCGTCCACCTAAACTGACAGGCCGGGCAAGAAGAGCATTGATCAGTGAAGCAGCCAAGAGGCCCATGGCAACTCTGGAGGAGCTGCAGAGATCCACAGCTCAGGTGGGAGAATCTGTCCACAGGACAACTATTAGTCGTGCACTCCACAAATCGGGCCTTTATGGAAGAGTGAAAAGTAGAAAGCCATTGTTGAAACAAAGCCATAAGAAGTCCCGCTTGCAGTTTGCCACAAGCCATGTGGGGGACACAGCAAACATGTGGAGGAAGGTGCTCTGGTCTGATGAGACCAAAATTGAAGTTTTTGGCCTAAATGCAAAACGCTATGTGTGGCGGAAATCTAACACTGCACACATCACCCTGAACACACAATCCCCACTGTGAAACAATTTATTATGCAGAAATGTTGATCATTTAATTAATCTGTAAAGTAGGGAGCTGCAAACTATCATGTCACCCCATGAATTAAATTAGCATAGAAAATATTTTGAATTGTGCCCATAAACAAGAACATGCCAATCCCAAGTGCTAATGGCACAGAAAACAAACCACATCATTGATGTTCCTCATCTGATAAAGTGGACGACCAGTCCAAGTGGAATTTGTAAAGAGCATGAAGGGAGGGAACAGCACAGTACACACAATGTATTGCATTTTGAGCTCCTGAGAAGCATTGAAACAAATGATATCTGCTTAGGACCTGGCCTTGCTTAATAATTTTGACTGCATACTGCCACAAAGATAAGCCTTGTATAAATCCAAGTTTTTAAATTTTCACTTATTTCA
Source organism: Okamejei kenojei (assembly GCA_035221665.1). Taxonomy (NCBI): domain Eukaryota; kingdom Metazoa; phylum Chordata; class Chondrichthyes; order Rajiformes; family Rajidae; genus Okamejei; species Okamejei kenojei. Next base: position 18,945,962 of record CM069163.1, read on the forward strand.
TCCAAAACCGGAATTAAAAGAATTTATATTTAAGAAATACTAGGAGAGTTGGTCTGTAATAGTTTGAAGCCATTCTAAAAATTGAGTATTAGTCTAAATTGCTTTCCAGAGATCTATATGAAGACCATTATAGGACAAGTGCTCATTTTTCCAAGAAGCACACAAGGAATAGCAAATGAACAAGGATGGACGAGGATTAAATCCCCCAAGTGCTGACCTCGATTCCTCAGTGTCCCAAATGGATTTGCATTTAAATTGAGGACCATGGCTTGCAACGGGTCTCTGCCAAACATCTGCAAAATATCTTGTGTAAATGCAAAGCATGGACTCTGATTCTAGTTGACACAAGATTCTTGAAAAAGACGTTGAAACGGTCAGTCTCAAATGGGAAACAAAAAAAATACTGCTTCACAGTTGATCACGAAGCACACCAAAATAAGCTCAAGGGGTGGGCACAAATCATGCACAGTGCAAATTACTACATTGTGAAAATGTTGTAATTGTTTATTTTATGTTACTTTGCAAAGTCTGTGCAAGTTCGTAAAGAATAATAAACTCAACACAGCTGGTCTAGCCTTTAACTTTTTTTTCTGTTAGCAAATTACATATGGTTTTCATTTAAACCAATTTGAGAAAATCTTTGAGTTGAAGAGATGCATCATCTAATTCTAAAGGAAGAGTAACTCAATGTGCATTTTTCTGCCAGCACCATGCTATCCTTTGGTTCCAGGGACACTGCTAGCTAAGTCCAAGCAGCTTGCAATCAACTACAACTGTTAGTAGGCTATTTGTTCATGAGGAACTGCATCACTACACAAAAGCTCCCTCCTTGGACATCTATGAATAAAGTTCTATTGTATCGTGTCGTATTTCATTTTTCCGCAAGGAATCATAGACATCATTCAAAAGTAAGAACCCACTGCAGGCAATGGATATCAAGGCTTTTTATAGAATTCTGGTCAATGGCAATTAAACTGATTAAATCTAATATTCCCACAATTCTCAGTGGCATCTTGGCATCATGTTCAGCACAGACATTGTGGGCCGAAGGGCCTGTACAGTAGAGGACATATTGACTGCTTGCATCACAGCCAGGTTTGGCAATTTGAATGCCCAGGAGCAATGACGTTGTGAACACTGCCCGGTCCATCACAGGTTCTCCCCACCATTAAAAGGATTTACAGGAGTCGCGGCCTCAAAAGGGCACCCAGCATCAGAGACCCACTCCACCGTGGCCACACATATCACTCCTGCCATCGGGAAGAAGATATAGGAGCTTGAATACTGTAAGGTCGAGATTCAGGAACAGCTTCTTCCCTACAGCCGTATATACTCCACGCCACCAAGACAAATATGGGTGCATTGTTGTATTGGACAACATAAATGAACAAAACCAAATAAGGGCGCAAGAACAGAAATCGGCTTTCAGCCACCAATCAGCTTTCAAAAAGATGTCATGCATTTGCCATCCAAATAGGTCCAGTGACTCCAACTCTCCCGCTTTCGGCGGGAGATCGCCCGCTGAAAGGGCATTTTCGCAAAATCTCCTGCTCTCCCGCTTGAGATATAATTTCTCCCGCCCGGACGGGAGAAATTATATCTCAAGCGGGAGAGCGGGAGATTTTGCGAAAATGCCCTTTCAGCGGGCGATCTCCCGCCGAAAGCGGGAGAGTTGGAGTCACTGTAGGTCTACTCTCAAAATGTAAGCTTTCTTACCATCAGGGCATCTTTCAAAGCATAGGCAGCATCAGAGAGGACTTTCTCCACCTGCTTCCTGCGCCTTTCCTGTTGTTCCGCGATGGCCATCTGTTTTTCCAGGTGAAATTGTTTTATCTCCAGACCCTCCTTTATAGATGCTATTTCATTCCTGAACATTAAACATAGTGAGATAAGAGCCTTCTTTAAATAAAGTTACTCAATATTAAGTTTCAGTAACTCCAACTTCCCACATTTAGTAAGACCATAACCATCTCAAAATACTACATTCTAATCCTCCCTCGAGTGTTAAGACTTAACTCTCCCTAAAAATCCTTAAGTTTATCAGTTTGTTCCCTGAAGTGTAGAGAAATTAATTTCCACATTTAAGACAGTGACTTACTGCGGTTCATAAGAAAGGAAGATCTTACTTGTGGCAGTGATGTTTTTAAGAAATAAAATGAAAATAAAACGATTTAATCTGATATATAATATTTAGTTGTCAAAAGCCCACACAAGGTTTAGGTTTATTATTGTCACATGCACCAAGGTACAGGGAAGAGCTTTGTTTTGCATGCTATCCAATCAAATCAAATAAGATAATACGATCATAATAAATATGATCAAGACAAATTCAAGTAGAATATGTAAAGCAAAGGGAAGATACAGAGTGCAGAATATTGTTCTTGGCATTGTAGCACAACAGTTCCAGAAACAATGTCCAATGTCCACAATAGTGTAGAGGAGAATCGTAAAGTACCCTAGCTTATGGAGGGATCATTCTGAAGTCTGGTAACAGTGGAGACAAAGCAGTTCCCAAGTCTGGTAGTGCACATGGATGGAGTTGCAAATACCTTAGAGATTCATTCTGAGCCTCAAGGTCTTTTATTGTTATCTCAAATTCTTGAACCATCTTCTCCCTTTGTGTGCAGCTTTCCAGTGACTTCTGCTGCTCTTTGCATTTCTCAGTCAGCATTTGAATAATCTGAAATTCAATTGATAGATTCCAGTCAGGCATGGAGAAGAGACTTTTTCCATGGTAAGATCAATAGGAAAAAACAGGGAAGTGGATATTCCTGAAATAAACCATCCTTAAAGAATGAAGGCAGAAAGAGGTTTGCCAATTGCATTGTTTGAAGTACGTGTTGCTTTGATTGTCAAAAGGCAAACACAGCACGTCAGAATTGTCAGCAAAAATGAACCCCATGGGACTAAAGAGATAGTGGCAACAGATACTATTTAAAAGGCAGAAAGTAGCAATTATGAATACCTGTTTAATAGATTGGAAGGAAATGTACAGTGTTGAATGATCGAGGTGGATACCAACACCAGCCTCCCACCTCCCCCTGAAATATTGCAATAAACTAATCACACACTATGGGCACAACTTCTAAGTTGGTTTCTGAAATGAAATTGAAAGTAACAAAAAGGAGTGTCATGAATAGTTGCAGGCTTCAGGAGCATACAAATTGGTGAAATCAACAGATATGCAACAGCTAAAACTTGCACATGGCAGTGTGGATGACAAATTGTAGTAACACAAACTAAATGGTACAATTTGAAAAGTACGAGAAACAGAAAATTAGAACCTGTGAACAGAATCTTAAAGACGTAACATATGAACTCTGCAATTTGCTAGTCCACACTCAGTTGAAGCTTCATGTCTAATTCTTGTCTCTTAAAGTCAAAGAGTGATACAGTGTGGAAACAGGCCCTTTGGCCCAACTTGCCCACATCAATCAACATGTCCCAGCTACACTAGTCCCACCTGCCTGCATTTGACCCATATCCCACAAAACCTGTTCTATCCATCTACCTGTCTAACTGTTTCTTAAATGTTGGGATAGTCCCTGCCTCAACTACCTCCTCTGGAAGCTTGTTCCATACTCACAGCACACCCTTTGTATGAAAAGGTTACTCCTCAGATTCCTATTAACTCAGCAGATGGATGGAAGTGAAGGCAGATCCTTCCAAAACAAAGAAAGATGAGAGATTTAGAGAGGTTCATAAATTTTACAACCATTAGCTGCCATACCAAGGATTCTGATGGTCAACCACATCCTTGCTGTCTGTATAGTAAAAACATTCTCACTTGTCCGCATTCCGCATTTCCAGCCAACTGTATACAGCTGTACCACCAGCCTGATAGGTTTTTAAGGGATTCTAATGGAAAGTCCAGTGGATAGGCATAATGGTATGTTTCTACAGAGGTGATCAAGTCAAGCCATTGTTTGTCATGTACGTTGAAAATCTCTCCTAATTCTGGCACTTATTTCTCACAATTAGAAATTAGGACATTGCAGAGCTGTGAATGTACCAGGTGCCATGATAGATCTGATTTAATTCTGACTTTGGATTCTCCAGTATTTGATACCTCCCTCACATATGGTAATTGATAACTAGAAATACCGCAGATAAAAAAGGCATTGCTGCAAGTTCCACTGCAAGGCATACACCCACATCCGTCAACATGTCCCAGCTACACTAGTCCCACCTGCCTGCATTTGACCCATATCCCTCAAAACCTGTCCTATCCATCTACCTGTCTAACTGTTTTGAAATGGAAGTACATGAGTGTTCATCACTGTCAAAGGCCTGAAACTCCTTGCTTTACACCACTCGTGCTGAGCTGTTAGCTACCGTTGACACAGGTAAAATATACAAATCAATGATGGGGGTTTACAAAGGAACCATTAGAGATGTGCATCAAATTGTCCTACAACTTTAGGCTGTGCACACCATACGCAAGAAGAAGAAGAAGAAGAGATGTTGGCCTCACTAAATATTGGCCTCACCAACTGACTACATCTCAAGACTGATTATGCCACATAGCAGCTGGGAGTCCATCACATTAGTGTGCAATCATCAACAGGCCAGAACAGCTTCATCATTTTCCTTTCCTTTTTACAATGATCTAGTGGATCCTTATTTGATAATCCAAATTACCAATTACTATCATGAGATTGGAACACAACTCTCTGGATCACGCAAGAACTTCTGGATTACTAGTCCAGTAATATAACTTGCAGTAGCCATACCAAGGTTTCTGATAGCCAACTGTGGTGGCTTTTAAGATTGTTAAACTGGACGAGAACCGGGTCTATGAAGTGCAGGGTGCGGAGTGGGTTAATTAGATTGCTTTTACCCATTGAACCTGGTACAAGCACAATAAGCCTCTATCTGTGCTGTAGGATTTTATGCATTTGCCTCCTGCAAGATAACCCAGCTGCTTCTTTTCACACTGTTTACATCTTTTTTGGCTCAGCTTCACAGAAATCGTCTTGTTTAAAAGTGCTGAATAGATACAAGACAGTGTTACTACAAACAAGCCCTTCACATGGTCACTGGACTATCTCTTCCCAAAAAGAAATATACAAACCTTTACATTGCTGAGATTCTTCCTGATCAGCTCTTTCTGACTTTCCTCCAAGATATTGATGTTTCTCCACTGCTTCATGGCTTCATTTTTCAGTTCGTCATTCTCTTTGATTATTTTCATACTTTTATCTGACATCTTTCCCAGTTGGCTGCTAATGGATACATTTTCACGTATGGCTCTTTTTGTCGTTTCTGCCACTTGCTTCTTTGAAATACGACGGAATTCAGCAGCCACCGCATTCACCCGTGCAATCATCTCCTTCTTCAATCTACAGGAATAATGCAGTTAGTGACAGATACAGTCAACATGCTTTCTGATGATCCAATTGGATTAGTTCCAGTTTAGTGAAGGAGACACTGTCTGTTCACTGTCCAGTAACTCATTGATACACACTTGAAGATTAGATGAGACTAGAATCAGTTTTAACCATGTTGCTTTACCTGCTCCTCTTTTCCTTCTCTAGTATAAAATAATCTTTTGCATTTAGCTCTTGGGCACAAAACTTGAAAAAATGCTGCAAACAAAACAATTGACAAAGCTTATGGAAGCAAAGTTTAATGGGTTACAGGCCTTGAAATTAACTTGCACTGCAGCGGTTTTGCAAATGATAACCTGTACTTCCAATAATCAGACAGTGATTACATGTTCACACAATGGTGAAATTAAACTAATAACTGATGAAGGGTTTCGACCCAAAACATCACTTATTCCTTTTCTCCAGAGATGCTACCTGACCCGCCGAGTTATTCTAGCATCTTGTGTCTATCTGAAATTAAACTCTTTAGTTTGGCTCTTCTATAGATGAGCATTCAGATGAGAATTTACATTAAAAAATTCTGACATGGAGACATAACATTGGTTTAAAGTGTCCTTGGCAAATATGGACCGTGATTAGCTACAACAAAGGAATATATGTATGCCAGCTGAAATAAAACCCAGAATATCCTGGAAGAACTACGGTGGTCAGATAACATCTGTGGGAAAAAAAGTCAATGTATCAGGTCTGCGACCCTTCAGATGTTGCAATGACTTCCTGAGTTTTCCCTCTCCAAGTAGATTCAGTTTTTGCTTTAGATTTCCAGCATGAGCAGTTTTTTTTCAGTTTTTGCAAAATGATGCAGCAGATTTTTCCAGACCTTTAGCAGGCAATCTTTGAAAGTACTGAAATAGCGCATGATTGTGACCAAACTTGACAGTGATTCACCAATGCTTTAATATAGGGATGGAAAACTCAAGGGGAATGCTAAATGAAATATCCATAAATTGCATGAACACTTTACATTTTATTTGCCTCAAACTGGAAATTGGAACCAAGTTTCAAGCATCCAATTACAGCATCAATTGCTCATGGAGTGGATCCAGTAAAAAAAAAAATTATAGGCAACAACATCATACTTTGGCATCACACTGTTTATTTTCCCCATTTATAAGTGACGAGTGGTGTAACAATTAGTGTAGTTGAGAAAAATACATTAATTAAGAGTTCTCATTCCCAGACCTGGATGGCAAGTGTCTGTGTGCAAACTAACTGCAAAATATCTCAGTCAATAGGCTGTCAACCTGCTGTTCATGCCAAAGTACATTATGCCACTTTGTCTAGACTTAAAGGTTTCCTGAAAACCTAGGTATAAAAGTTTTTACCTATCTTTATCTATCACTGCCCTCCTCTCCAAGTTGTAAATAATGTCACTGTGCTCTTCTTCCTGCTGCTTTAGCTGCTCTTCAAGTGCAGCAAACTTTGCCATCAAATCCTCTTTTTGAACACGAAACTCCTCCAGCGCATCAAGCTTTCCAGCTGCAAGGTAAGAACGGAAGAACTGAAGTCACTATTCTTGATAAAGTCTCATCATAACCATGACAGTGGCATTTCTGCCACATATCCATGCACAATGTTATCTTTGACTGGGATACTCTATGTTAAAAAAAAGACCCACAATTCCTCTATGAAAAGGGCACTAATTTCCACTCCATTGTTCAAATGTTGGGGCAGATTGCTACCAGTTTGATCGGGAATAGTACAAAACCAGGGAGCGTTAGAGTTAGGGTAAGTGTTATAAGTTTGCCATCTAGGATGGCCAAGGAGGCAATTTGTACAATTATTACATGCAGAGGCTGGTAAAAATTGAAGCTCTGAACCTCAGCAATCTGTGGATGTAGTCACTATATAACAATGATATTCATAGATTGTTTTACTCTCAAGGGATGTGTGGGGTCAGAGGTGGTTAAAGAAAATACACAGGAATTGAGATACTGCAACAAGCCTTCATCTTGCCAAATGGCAGAGCAAACTCAATATGTAATCCCACTTCTATGCTCGAAGTTTGCAATGAGATAGAACAAGTGCAAGTATTAATCTTTAATTCTTTCTTATAGCCTGTACCTTGTGTATTCTGCAACTTTCAAAGGCAGAACTATTAGAACAATATTTAAAATACACTTGAACAGGTACATGGATAGGAAATGATTAAATGGATAAAGAAAGAGGAGAACAAAGTTGGCAACTATTAGTGCCACACAAAAGGGATCAAGCTGTAGGTAGCTCTTTACCAATTAGATCACTGGTCAAAGACCTAATGCACAGGCCCCAACATATTTATTTAGATTTCAGTCTTGACCCAAAACGTCACCCATTCTCTCTCTCCAGAGATGCTGCCTATCCCGTCGAGTTACTCCAGCATTTTGCGTCTATCTTCGATTTAAAACAGCATCTGCGGTCCCTTCCTACATATTTAGATTGCAAGTCAGTGAACACAAGGAACTTCAGCTGAATAGTTTCCTCACCTTGGGCTGCAGGTATGAATGCAATTTTCTTTGCCCTACCAATTCAAGTTCAAGTTTATTCAGGTATTAAAAAACCCCTGAGATCTTCGGTCTCGTACAATGTAAAAATAATGTACAAAATTATAATATGGACAAGAGCTTCAAGTTGCAATTATGATCATTGTAATGACAATTATGTTTTCAGCAACTTAACTGTTAATGCAACAAAACATCCACAATATTTAAAAATTAAAAATAACAAATCCCCTAATTTTCTGTACCTAAAACCATATTCTCCGATGTGAGTTGATCCTTTGTTTCATGAAACTCTTGACGCAACTGTGACATCTGGGATTCATAAGTCGTCTTATCGGTTTCCTTGGCTTGCAGCAAACCAACCATCTTGTCATTCAAATCAGCAATCTCGTCAATTCTCTGATTCAGGCCCTTCTTCAGGTAGGCAATAACGTCTTGCAAGTCTTTGCTAAATTGTTCATGTTTCTCATCAGTATCGATCTTTGTCACTTCCAGTTCATCCAGTCTCCGTTGGTACCTTAACAGTATCACATGATGTTTTTTGATGTAAAAAACATTACAGATATATATGTTATAAAACCTTGACAGAATGTGTTATTTAGAAATGACTAAAGATTTTTAATTTTCTGGTTTGCAAAAGTGGTTTGATAATCACAGCACAACTATATATTTTACAATGGAGACACAAGAAACTGCAGATGACAGAATCATGAGAAAAACATAAATTGCTGGAGGAACTCAGGGTGGAAGACAACATCTGTGGAGGGAGTGAAATGACAGCATTTCAAGTCAGGATGCTTCTTCAGACTGAATGCGATCAATCCTGTGTCAAGAAAGATCACGATCCAAACATTGCACGTCCATTCCATCCACAAATGCTGCCTGACTTACTGAATTCCTCCAGCACTTTGTGATTTACTATTTATTCTACCATACAGGTGCCATTAACACTGTCTTTAAGCTCTTGTTTACTTGAATTTCACTAACGTACAGATGTACTCCAGGATTCAGATATATTGGTGTTAATCAATACTGTCTGATCTTTCATACTAGTAGCCTCTGAAGTGTTATATTTTAATGTTAGTGCAAGCTACACCCAAGTCTTATTTCCATCCAATATCCACTCAGTTTCCAGCATAAGGTATAGTGTGACACTATACAGAATAGCCACCAATCCAACTATTTTTCAGATAACAACATGCCGTGATCACAATGTGGAAACCGGTGATCTTGGAGAAACCCCACGCAGGTCACGGGGAGAACATACAAACACTGTTCAGACAGCACCCGTAGTCGGAATCGAACCCGGGTCTCCGGCGCTGCATTCACTGTAAGGCAGTGCCACTGCTACAACCTGAAGTACAGGAGGGATAATCTGGTTGAACGATGCCAGAACAACAAACTTGACGCAACATAAGTGGGACCAAGGAGCTGATTGTTAACTTAAGGAAGGGAAAGGAGAGAGTCATGAACCTATCTTTATCGGTGGGACAGTGATATGGAGAGTCAAGTTCCTGTCCATGCACATCTCTGGTAATTTACAGAGGTCATTTATCCTACATACCCACACATATTTTTCATTTTGGTGGAAACTTTGGAGGAAACCCACGTGGTCACAGGGAGAACGTACAAACTCCACACAGATAGAAATAAAGGTCAGGACTAAACTCAGGCACTGACACTGTGGTAGCAGCTGCACCATCCAATAAATTCTGTAATGCTGAGAACTTCTGTACACTTGCCATCTGAGGTGTGCTTGGGTATGGGAATACTCTACTGGACTGTATGTAAGAAAATAATTTCACTGTGGATTTGCACTTGTGACAATAAAAGCACTAATGAGCAATAGACACAAAAAGCTGCAGTAACTCAGCGGCTCAGACAGCACCTCTAGAGAAATGGAATAGGTGACGTTTCAGATCGAGACCTTTCTTCAGGCCAAGAGTCAAGGGAAAGGGAAATGAGAGATATAGACAGTGATATTAGTGAGATTAGTATACAAACTTAAAACACACGGTATTGGCGGTTCAGTATTGATATGGATAGAGAACTGGCTGGCAGACATGAAGCAAAGAGTAGGAGTGAACGGGTCCTTTTCAGGATGGCAGGCAGTGACTAGTGGGGTGCCGCAAGGCTCAGTGCTGGGACCCCAGCTATTTACAATATATATTAATGATTTGGACGAGGGAATTGAATGCAACATCTCCAAGTTTGCGGATGACACGAAGCTGGGGGGCAGTGTTAGCTGTGAGGAGGATGCTAGGAGGCTGCAGGGTGACTTGGATAGGCTGGGTGAGTGGGCAAATGCATAGCAGATGCAGTATAATGTGGATAAATGTGAGGTTATCTGCTTTGGTGGCAAAAACAGGAAAGTAGACTATTATTTGAATGGTGGCCGATTAGGAAAAGGGAAGATGCAATGAGACCTGGGTGTCAATGGTACACCAGTCATTGAAAGTAGGCATGCAGGTGCAGCAGGCAGTGAAGAAAGCGAATGGTATGTTAGCATTCATAGCGAAAGGATTTGAGTATAGGAGCAGGGAGGTTCTACTGCAGTTGTACAGGGTCTTGGTGAGACCACACCTGGAGTATTGCGTACAGGTTTGGTCTCCAAATCTGAGGAAAGACATTCTTGCCATAGAGGGAGTACAGAGAAGGTTCACCAGACTGATTCCTGGGATGTCAGGACTTTCATATGAAGAAAGACTGGATAGACTCGGCTTGTACTCGCTAGAATTGAGAAGATTGAGGGGGGAATCTTATAGAAACTTACAAAATTCTTAAGGGGTTGAACAGGCTAGATGCAGGAAGATTGTTCCCGATGTTGGGGAAGTCCAGGACATGGGGTCACAGTTCAAGGATAAGGGGGAAATCTTTTAGGACCGAAATGAGGAAAACATTTTTCATACAGAGAGTGGTGAGTCTCTGGAATTCTCTGCCACAGAAGGTAGTTGAGGCCAGTTCATTGGCTATATTTAAGAGGGAGTTAGATGTGGCCCTTGTGGCTAAAGGGATCAGGGGGTATGGAGAGAAGGCAGGTACAGGATACTGAGTTGGATGATCAGCCATGATCATATTGAATGGCGGTGCAGGCTCGAAGGGCCGAATGGCCTACTCCTGCACCTATTTTCTATGTTTCTATAGAGGAATGGAGAACAAATGAATGAAAGATATGCAAAAATGTAACAATGATAAAGGAAACCAGCCATTGTTAGCTGTGAGTTAGGTGAAAACTAGATACAGAAAATGGGACTCAACAAGACGACTTTGAAGCTATTATGACTTGGGTGGGGGGAGGGTTAGTGAGAGGGGGGAATGCAAGGATGCTGCAGGGTACTGAAGAGACACGTGTGAGGGCCTCATCTATGATGGGAGAGGGGGCCCTCGTTCCCAAAAGAATGAGGACAACTCAGATGTCCTAGTATGGAACACCTCATCTTGGGTGCAGATACGGCGTAGATGCAACTGGGAGTAGGTGATAGAGTCTTTGCCGGAAGCTGGGTGGGAAGAAGCATAGTCCAAATGGTTGTGGGAATCAGTAAGTTTATAATGGACATCAGTCAATAGTCTATCTCCTGTGATGGAGACGATGAGATCAAGAAAGGGGAGGGTGGTGTTGGAGATAGACCAAGTGAATTTGCTTGCAGGGTGGAAATTGGTGGTGAAGTTAATGAAGTCCTTGAGTTCTGCATGGGTGCAGGAGGTAGCCCCTATCCAGTCGTCATTCTAACGGAGACAATTCGGGAATAGGGCCAGTGTACGCCTGGAACAGGGATTGCTCGACGCACCCTACAAAGAGGCAGGTATAGCTAGCCCCCATGCGAGTGCCCATAGCTACGCCTTTGATTTGGAGGAAGTACCAGGAGTCAAATAAATTGTTAAGAACAAAGATGACGCCTTTTCATCTTTAGTTAAGAGTGAGTACCTGCAAGACAGCAAATGCAGTTCCTTCTTACAACATTGAATAACGTTGCCATCTCTGGTGTATTTCTCATTACTCTACCAGTTGTACCTGTGTTTGGCTGGTTTTATTCATGTACGGTATAAGTTAATTTGATTGTGCAGAATGCAAAACGACGTTTTTTCTCGGCGCATCGGCACAGGTGGCAATAATAATAAACATAAACCTAAACCTAAACCTGACCCGACCCGGTCGCTCACCTGTTCACCCTGCCCTCGAGGTCTTTGACCTGGATGATGTACAGCTCCCGCTCCATGGCGGTCAGCGGCTCCACGTTCTCGTCGGTCACCGACACCGGGGTGATGGGCCGCTCCTTCTTCTTGGGCGGCATGTTGGCTTGGCGTCGCCTCTGCAGTAGGAGGTGGAGGTGGAGGTGGTCCTGGTCCTGGTCCTGGTCCTGGTACCGGCGCCTGCAGCCGCTCCGCTGCCCGTTGCTAACACCCGGCGGCCCCTAGCAACCGGGCCGTCTCTGACGCGTGCGCACATCACACCGGGCGGAGCCTCGCGAGACTTCATCAGCCCCGCGTGCGCGCGCACGCCCCGCCCCCTGAACACGCCCACTCCCCGCCCCTGACACGCCCACGCCCCCCGGACACGCGCACGCCCCGCCCCTGGACACGCCCACGCCCCCCGGACACGCGCACGTCCCGCCCCGCCCCCGGACACGTGCACGCCCGCCCCCGGACACGCGCACGTCCCGCCCCTGGACACGCCCACGCCCCGCCCCTGGACACGCGCACGCGCGCACGCACATGGAAACAGAGGTGCATCCCAGAGCACTCAAGGAGGTGGCCCTGGAAATCGTGGATGCATTGGCCAATGTTCTCTCGACTCTGAATTAGTTCTCTTGCATCTAGCCTGTCCAATCCTTTAAGAATGTTATATGTTTCTGGAAGATCCCCTCTCATCCTTCTAAGTTCCAGTGAATGCAAGCCCAGTCGACCCATTCTTTCATTAAATGTCAGTCCCGCCATCCCAGGAATTAACCTGGTGAACCTACACTGCATTCCCTCAATAGCAATAATGTCCTTCCTTAAATTGCACACAATACTCCAGGTGCGGTCTCACCAGGGCCCTGTACAACTGCAGTAGGACACAGGCACCACCGTGTGCCCACGCACGCCCAGATTAGAACGGTTTCATTGCTTCCATTTGCAGCTGGGGTTGGAACCATGAAATGTTGATCAGAACAGTCAACGTTGTTGCAATGTCATCAGCTGCTTGCATTTTAAAATGAACTCTTCCTATCCTCAGGGAAGAACATTTCTTGAGGATGTCAGGTAGGGGCGTTGAGGCAAATATTTGTCATAGTTTCATCCAGAAAGAACATAAATTGCAGTGCCATCAAAGGCAAGTTATCCTGCTTTGCGGTTTCCTTTAGAGATACAGCATGGAAACAGGCCCTTGGGCCCATCGAGTCCACACCAACCATTGATCACCGGTTCTCACTAATTCTATGTTATCCTACGCCCTACACTCTGAGGGAAATTTACAGAGGCCAATTGCAATAAAGCACCTATTAACCGCCAGCACTTTGTCTTCTTTGTAAACCAGCATGTACAATTTCTTGTTTCTTCACCCCATAAACCAGCAGGTGTTTCGGATGTGAGAGGAAAACTGAGCATCTGGAGGAAACCTACGCTATCATAGGGTGAATGTGCAAACGCTACACAAATTCAACGGTGTCAAGTTCTAGTCACCCTGTTACAGGAATCATGTCATTAAGAGATACACTAGTCCAACCTGAAATGTCACCTATCCATTTTCTCCAGAAATGTTGCCTGATCCGCTGGGTTACTCCAGCACTTTGTGTTCTGGGCTTGTGGACATATGTTAAAAGGTTGGATAAACTGGGACTTAATTATCCAGAAAGGGAAGAGAGATGTCTTGAACTATCTCTGACACATCTCTCCCCTTTTGATCTCTCTTGTCTCCATCACAGAGGGCAGACTATTGACCGACATCTACCATAAACCCACCAACTCCCAGTTATCCCGGATTACACCTCCTCCCATTCTGCCTCTTGTAAAGATGTTATCCCCTACTTTTAAATTTCTGCATCTCTGCCACATGTATATTGATGGAAAAATATTGTTGGAAATGTAGTTTAATTTTTAATTCATTTTGTACTGGCACTTTAAAAAAAGCACTGATCATCACCACTTAGGACTAGATTTATCAGAATCAAAGAATTTGATTGAGAGATCGCTTGTCTATTTCTAGCTCTTCAGCTGTTTTCTGCACATTGAATCCTGTGATCCAGCTTCTCCAGGTTAACACTTCATTTTTAGGTATAACTGATGCTGCTCAGATTAATGAAGGGACCTGACCTGAAATGTTGCCTGTCCATTCCCCACACAGTTGCTGCCTGACTGCCTGAGTTCCTCCAGCACTTTGTGCTTCATTCAAGATTCCACCATCTGCAGTTCCTTGTGTTCATTCCTGAGCTTATTTTTGAGCTTGTTTTAGAAACATTCCTCAGGGACATGTATTTTATCCGTTAATTAACAATAACACCGTTAATTACTGTAACGCTGTTTCCTGCATCTATTATCAAGGAAAGGGGCTGGTGAAGAAACATAAAACACAAATATTTAATTCACAACGACCTTTTTCAAAAACTCAGACCAGCTGAACAGTGTAAAGAGCGGTGACGAAAATGTCAATTTGTGGTACAACATTGATCCATCCTAAGGAAATGCTCCCGATGCAAGTCAGACATTTCTACATGTTTGCAATGAAATGCAGTATACAAAGAGATCTGCAAGACAGCATTACTGAATATTAAAATATCTTGACCAGAAGAGTAGACTTTGGCTTCTCTGCTCCCACTTTGGAACCTTTGCCCCCATAGTATGTTGGTTGTTTTAAAAGAAAACATGCAACATGAATTGCTGTGCCTCTATTGGTAGACAAAGAGTGACCAAGATTGCAGGCCAAAAGTGTGAGAGCAGAGAAACCTTTGCCCAGTTACAATTCTAGGTCTAAAAGGCACAGTTGAATCCAGCACTGAGTCACAAGGTAAGCACGGAGGAGGCCACTTCCTGCCAATTCTACCTCGCTTTGATGAGAAAACTACACATGCTCCTGTAGGCCCATTTTAGTAGACACCTGTTCTTCTGTAGGCACTTTTTAGCTGATACCTGTCCCTGGGTGTTGTTCCCCAGAGTCCATTCTGTCAGCTTTTCTGCTCTGTAAAGTTGGTCTTCCTGTCATCAGCCTTGAGTTTGTCTATTTCATTATGAACCTGCATATCGGCACCCACTGTAAGGGTTCAACCCAAACTGGTGCTTCAGACTCACCCTTCCTCTACTCCACAACTCTCATTATGAGCCCTCTTTAAAGGTAAAGAGTCACAGTATCTCCAGCCTTAGAACTTGGGCCTTGAACCTCCAGGTATTTCTCAACAGAAGGAAAAACATTTAATTTTAAATGAACAAACCTTCATAGTGGGAAGTCAATTTTGTGAACTTAGTTGGAAAGATCAGACATTCGTTTTTACATTCAGAAAAGAAAAAAAAACCAATGGGGCATATGTCTGCCATCCTGCCAATTTAAACAGATGTATGGTTCGTTCCTGGGCGTACACATCTCTGATGATTTGTCTTCGCCCAGAACATTGATGCAATCACAAAGAATGTTCAACAATGCCTCTACTTCCTCAGAAGTTTGAAGAGATTCAGCATGTTGGCAAATACCCTATTGGACTTCTACAGGTGTGCAGAAGAGAGCATATTGACTGTATGCATCACGGCCGGGTTCCGTTACTCAGACTCTGAAGAATGATGGGGTTGCAGAAAGTGGTGGACATTGCCTGGTCCATCGCAGGCATTGTCCTTCTCATCATTGAAGGGATCCACAGGAATCAAGAAGGCAGTTAACATCATCAAAGATCCATAACATCCTGGCCATGCTCTCATTTTGCTGCTACAGTCAGGAAGAGGGCACAGAAGCCTGAGAACCTTAACCTCCAGGTTTAAGAACAGCTTCTTTCCATCAACCATCAGGTTCTTGAACCACTCTGCACAACCTTAACCACAACCCTACCTCAGCACCGAACCACTGCACACTTTGCACTGCTACGGATGCTCTACGTATTTTGTTTTTCACTAACATTAATCGATAATTTATTGTATATCGTTATTATTGCCTCTAACGTGCCTGTAAAGCTGCAGCAACTAAGAATGTTATTGTTCTCTTCATATGGCAAATAAACACTTGTGAAGTTGGGTAAAAACATTTCAAGCAAAACATTTTGAACTGTCCATCCACCTCACCAAAGATAGTGAATAGAGGTTGGTTTGCTATTCTAAAGTTAGGAATTTGCTATTAGTTAGGAATTAGGTCATAAGGTCATAAGTGATAGGAGCAAAATTAGGCCATCCGGCCCATCAAGTCTACTCTGCCATTCAATCATGGCTGATCTATCTCTCCCTCCTTAACCTCATTCTCCTGCCTTCTCCCCATAACCTCTGGCACCTGTACTAATCAAAAATCTATCTATCGCTACCTTAGAAATATCCACTAACCTGGCCTCTACAAGAATTTCACAGATTCACCACACTCTGACTAAAGAAATTTAATTTCATCTCCTTCCTAAAAGAATGTCCTTTAATTCTAAGGCTATGATCTCTAGTCCTAGACTCTCCCACTAGTAGGAACATCCTCTCCAATTCCACTCTATCCAAGCCTTTCACTATTGAATGTAAATCATTCCATTGTTTGTTCTTCAAACATCTAGGCCATGGGCCACTGGATTTACAATAGTCTGGAATAGTCTCACATTGGCTGTTAATTCCCTATTAGCTTCCTTTGCAACTCTCCCAGTGGGCCTGGTGTGACTCGATCATAAAGGAACTGATCTCTCCCAGTGTCTGCACAGTGACTCCATCCCAGTCGTCACCAGCTGCCATCAAATAGTCCTCAAACCTCTGTTTCTACAGATTACTATCACAGCAGGAGACAGCCATTAGGAGATAATGAAGCAAGGGTATGTTTATTTAGAGGTATGATCTACCCGGATAGTGAAAGGCTTGGATAGAGTGGATGTGGAGAGGATTTTTCCACTAGTGGGAGAGTCTAGGACTAGAGGTCACAGTCTCAGCATTAAAGTACGTCCCTTTAGGAAGGAGATGAGGAGGAATTTCTTTAGAGGGTGGTGAATCTATGGAATTCTTTGCCACCAAAAGTTGTGCAGGTCAAGTCAATAGATATTTTTACAGCAGACATGGATAGTTTCTTGATTAGTGTGGGTGTTGGAGGTTATGGGGAGAAATCAGGAGAATGGGGTTAGAAGGGAGAAATAAATCTGCCATGATTGAATGGTTGAGTAGATGGGCCAAATGGCCTAATTCTGCTCCTATCACTTATGACCTCCAGCAATTTACAGCATCTTCTGCCTTGCTTTTTACCTACCGAGGAGTTTCAAAGAGTTGCAGGCTGAAGTTCACAGAATAATTGAATGATACAACACAGAAGGAAGCTGCTTAGCCCATTCTGCTTCGACTTAATGTTACGCTCATTTTCCCTCTTTCCCGAGTATACAATCTCGTGATCTCAACTAGGGCACCAATCCTCTCTGTGCTTACACAGCCTGCTGTGTCTCAGCATTGTGGAAGCACACAGGACCAGCAGGAAGTTTTAAAACGGTCAGTTTTTAGCACCGGCATTGTTAACATTGCTGACTACATATTGGGTGCATATCAATAAAGAGCAGATCGTAAATAGTTTTTTGCGGTTCAGAAATGTTGAAAGATCTATCTGCACAATATTTTATGTTTCTTGTTGACAAACTGGATTATTTTGCGTTTAAGTCAGTGATTTGCCTTTTTGTCAGTGGGTACCACCTTCACACTACACACAGGTGAAGGCCTGAGATGGAACTGAACCATGTTGCTCATCATCCAGGTTCCTCTGACTGGTTGTCTGGCCTGTCTCTGGCAGGTGAACTTTGAAAGAAGTCCATAACATTGCAGCTGGCCGATCTTTGTTCATTGTTTGGCAGTTCTGTCGGTCCGAAACACCAACTTCCTGAGAACGTTCACCTTCTGAAAGCAGAGAATGTAAAATAGGATTTACTTTCTTTAAGAGAGGGAAATAAGAGTGGCACAGTGGTGTAGTTGGTAGAGCCGTTACATCACAGTGCCAGAGACCTGGGTTCGATCCTGACCACGGGTACTGCCTGTCTGGAGTTTGCACGTTCTCCCTGTGACTGCATGGATTTCTTCCGAGTGTGTTCCGGTTTCCTCCCACTTCCCAAAGACTTGCGGAATTGGCCTCAGTAAATTGCCCCTGGTGTGTAGGGGGTGGATGAGGAAGTGGGATAACATAGAACTAGTGTGAACCTGTCGGAATGGACTCAGTCTTAAGGGTCTTTTTTGATTTTCATGCCACATCAATGACATTGTTGACCGGTGTGGGCGAGTTGGGCTGAAGAGCCTGTTTCCACACTGTGTATCACTCTTTGACTCTATGCTGAATATCTAGACTAAACTAAACTAAACCCTCTGCTTTTTTCCCTGGGTTACAATTGCACAGATCCAGGCTGACCTTGGAACAGAATTTAGTTAATGTAATATGGGAACTAAAACAGGCTCTCCATGTCAATGATATTATACCAGGTCCAGATCTCCAGTGTGGCTATGTCTCTTAATACCCATTCAGCAAAAGTTAGATTTTAAATTATAATTATGCCTGCTGCCTGCTTTATGTGAGAGTATATATGGATTGTAAAAGAGATAGAGGATTGGTGAGAAGATGGTGCAGAAAGCATGAGGGGACATAAGGTCAAAGGTGAATGGAGTAGAATTGGGCCCATTTGGCCCATCAAGTCTACTCCGCCATTCTCATACACAGCTTGTGTTCGAGTTTCATTTTAAACCACATGAATGTAATCGGAGCTGGTGTTCCAGCCTTGCATTCAAGGAGTGCTACTCTGCAAGAGGCATCATCTTTCAGATGTACCTTTAAACTAACACCCCACTGACCTACTCAAGACTAAAAGATCACAATTTTGAAGAACAGCATGGAATTTTGACTGCTGACAGCACCCAAATTGCATGGCCTGGTCAGTGCAGTGGAGACCAATTCACTGGATGTTTTCAAGAGAGAATTAGATATAGCTCTTGGGGCTAATGGAATCAAGGGATATGGGGAGAAAGCAGGAACGGGGTACTGATTTAGGATCAGCCATGATCATATTGAATGGCGGTGCTGGCTCGAAAGGCCGAGTGGACTACTCCTGCGCCTATTTTCTATGTTTCTAATACCATGTTGACATTTGTGGTGATGATTTCTCCTACTTTATAAATGTCAAAGATTCTGATAGAAGATAATCGACCTTGATGTTCATGCTCCTCCCCTCTCTGCGGATGCTCATCCAAATGCCAGTTCACTTACTTCACGCTACCTCCATCCCCCACTCTGTTAGTGTCCAGCTCTTTGGAGTGTGAGACCAGTGGAGAGACCCATTGTTTTCTCAGGAGGAATAGCTTCACCCAGCAGACAGTCAGCCCGTTTATTCTTTCTTTTTTCATTTCGCAGCTAATTAGAACTGGCCATGTACCTATAATCTAAACGACACCTGCAACATATGTAATGGGAAGGTCTAGGCCCCATGCCAGGAGATCCCTGGGAACACTGGAGATCAAGTTGCCTGGTGTGCACAGAAGCTTAAGGCAGCCCCACTGATTACAGCTGGAGCATCCTCATTACCCACTCAAAATAACATAGCTCAGTAAATGAGCTCAGTAACTCATTTTCTGAGAATAGATACATTTCCTTATATTTACAGGAACAGTAAATTTAATTTGGCTTTTTAAATATGGTTGAGTGGTCATATCAGTCCTTCAAAACATTTTAGCTCCTATACAACAACGTGACAAAACCTAGTGATTACTACTTTGATACACTATGTGCAGGGTGACTTGTCCCACTTTCCTGAGTTACTCACAAATTCTCCCGAGTTTTCCCCTTGATTCAAGCTCGGAGAATTACAGTAATAGCCAGCTGTAGGTACTCGGGGCTATTTCTTTTACTCGTGGACATTTTGCAACATGCTGAAAAAACGTCCCGACTTACCTGATGCCCCGAGTACCTACAGATGGCATTACGAGCCGCTACAAAATATCTTTGGACTCCTACGGACTCGCTAAGGACATTCTCCGAGTTTGAATCAAGGGGAAAACTCGGGAGAATTCGTGAGTAACTCGGGAAAGTGGGACAGGCCCTTTACTGGTTAGCACGCTTGCACAGGTTGTGGGTTCAAACCTCACGCCACCCATTCAAACATAACAAGCTCTGAGGGAATGCAGCACTGCAGTGGCCAGGAAGAGGCCGGGTGGGCGCCCGATGTGTTAACCTGAAACGCAATGAACTGGCCAGGGGGAACAAAGGCAGGGAGACGAGGGAGTGGAGATAGACTGAACTGGCCAACTGTATGTATGTGCGTTTCAGTAAGAGGGATGGAGAGGGGAAGGATGAGAAGGAGAGAGGGGGGAGATGGAGAGAGAGAGAGAGAGAGAGAGTAGGGGGCAATAAACAGAGAAATGTATATTCACTGTTCGTACCCCATCTCGTCACACTTTACATTCGCTCTGTGCCTGACTCGCTCAGGCGGGGAGAGGGAGGGAGAGGTCAAGTGATATGAAGCTCATGACCGGGATATTTCTCTATTCTATACATTGGACCATTGGATGAGCCGATGGATGTGAAAAAATTGCCCCGTACGGACTGTCAGATACATGTATTAGGTCCCATTATATTATTCTGGAGATTCCTAGTAAACATTCAAACAGTTGTGTATAGTTTTGGTGACCGTGTGATAGGAATGATGCCATTAAGCTGGAAACAGTGTAGAGACGATTCACAAGAATGTTGTCATGACTCAAGGGTCTGAGATATAGGGAGAGGTTGAGTGGGCTAGCATTTTATTCCTTGGCATGACAGAGGCTGAACAGTGATCTTAGAGAGATGGATAAAATCGTGAGGTGAATGCACAGAGTCTTTTTCCCCAGAACTAGAGGGCGTAGTTCCCATTATGCCATAACATTCCCCAGACTATAAAGAGCCTTAGATCAAAGGTTGTAAAAGGTCCAAAGAAATGCAGGTACCTGTAACCAGCGAAGAGAGGCTTCTAAACATGTTCTTAAGTCCCAAGGAGTTGACCTGATTTGGTTTAGGTAGAGGTTTATTAATGCCACATGTGCTGAGGTACAGTGAAAAGCTGTGTTTGCATGCTATCCAAAGAGATCAGATATACCATACAAGTAAAAGTCAAGTCAATCTCCAGCACAGTAGATACAACAGATACAACAGCAAACGGGAAGATACAACAGTGATTGAATTCGAAGACAAATGTCTAACCCTCAACAGCAGCGTCATCACTTCTTGGACTGATGATGTAAGTGGTCTAGTTGGCATGGGAGCTGATCATTGCATAGCGCAGATTAGATCCCCTAATGGGAAGGCAAAGATTCTGAGTTATACCAGTCTAGCGAATGATCTCCTATCTCAACTCGAGTTAAATCAAGTTTCCCAGGAACATAGAAAATAGGTGCAGGAAGAGGCCATTCGGCCCTTTGAGCCAGCACCGCCATTCATTGTGATCATGGCTGATCATGTGCCCAATCAATAAACCCGTGCCTGCCTTCTCCCCATATCCCTTGATTCCACTAGCCCCATCTAACTCTCTCTTAAATCCATCCAGTAATTTGCCCTCCACTGCCCTCTGTGGCAGGGAATTCCACAAATTCACAACTCTCTGGGTGAAAATGTTTTTTCTCACCTCAGTCTTAAATGGCCTCCCCTTTATTCTAAGACTGTGGACCCTGGTTCTGGACTACATTATGCCATCAAATTCTCTGGTCCTTTGGTGGAGTAAGGTTCAAGATGTGTGAAGCCAGATGGTCCTTCAGGATCAGTGCAGCAGATGCTGGCAGGCTGTCACTGGTCTGAATTTACCCGCTGACTTGTTGAGGAGTGGAACTTTCTACTCAGGCAATGATGGACGAAGAATTTATGCAAATAAGTCTATTTTTTCTGCCTTGCCTTACACTGACGCTGATTACAGTTCATCCCTTGAGGCGGATCCAAAGGACTGATGTGAGGTTCCTGCCTGTGAGGCCTTCACTGTTTTCTGAGAGCCGCTCCAATCCGTCTTCACCAAGTCGTCATCCCAAATGGTGGAGCTTTCCGTGTCGCTGAACCATCCGGGTTCTCCGGTGTAGTGGGTGGGGAACACCAGGAGAGGGTTGACGGAAAAAGCCAACAGGTCTCGTTTGGGATAAACCTCCTTGTATTCCTCACTGGAAGAGAAAAATGTACATTTAGCAACGCTCCAGGTTTGGTGTGATCAACAATGCACGAGTTGAAGAAGTGGTAGAAACAGATCCAGTAGCAGCTTTGCAGAGGTTGAAAGATGGATGCTGCAATAGCTGTGGGGACAGATTGGAACAAACATGGATGTCTGTTTGAAGGGCCTCGTTTTGTCCAGTGATTCCATCCTCCCTGCTCCTTCCCTTAAATGGCTGCCCCCCTGGAGCTCAATTCCATAGGACTTGCTCAACTGGTCATTCTATGTGTTGGAGCCCCAGTATCAGCTTGGGGCATGGGCAGAGTCATAGAGATGTACAGCTCCTCAGCCCAGCTTGTCCAAACCGACTGAGTTGACATATTGGGCTAGTCCTATTTGCCCCATAGCCCACTAAACCTCTCATCTCCTTATACGTGTTCAGAATGCCTGTTAAAAAAGTATCTGCTCCTATAGCTTCCTCTGGCAGCTCATTCCCGATACGGATTATCCTCCCGAGTGAAAAATTGCCCCCGAGGTCCCGCTTAAAATTCTGCCCTCTAGTTTTAGAATCAGTGCACGTGACAATAGGATGACCACAACTGTATTTTCTGCTACAATAGCATTCCACAGCATGACAGAAACAATATTGTTCAGCAAGTAAAAACTGCAGCAAGTAAGAATGTCATTGTTCTATCTGGGACATATGACAATAAAACACTCTTGATTCTCTTGGCTGATGATATTGCAAAAGGACAACTTGTCCTATAAATACTTAGGGTGCACAGTGCTACAGCTGCTAGAGCCACTGCCCCACAGTGCAAGAGACCTAGGTACGATCATTTCCTTAGTTGCTGTCTGTGTGGAGTTTGCATCTTCTCCCTGTGACTGAATGGGTGTCCTCGGGGTGCTTCGGTTTCCTCTGGGTGCCCCTGGTTCCTCCCACATCCAGAATTTGTAGCTTAATTGGCTTCTGTAAATTTACCCCCAATGTGCAGTTCGTGGATGAAAAAGTGAGATCGCATAGAACTGGTGTGAAAGGGTGATCGATGGTAGGCGTCGACTCAGTGAGCTGAAGAGTCTGCAGTGTCTCTAAGCTAAACTAAACTCTTTGGGACATCGCAAGGTCGGTCCGGTGTGGTACAAACCCAAGTCCTTTCAATGTCACAGTATTAGGGATGACCTCACTCCACAGCGTACTCTGCAGATGTGTCCTGTCTGGTTTGTCTCAGCACCGAGTCATGTGTTAAACTCAAGAACATTAAATACTCAGTCATTACGTTTCTGTGCTTCAGCAATTTCCTGAGGTCAGAATTCCACCTCGTGGCCAACAATAATATGAAGCTCGAATGTGCCAGTCCCTTTTTATGTGAATTAGCACACTACCAGAGCGCCATATGCATTACATCATTCTGCCTGTTCGTATAAGGGCTTAGTGGAAAAAATGGCAGGCATATAATATAGCTCCCTCAGTGGGAAATACAGTTTGAAATCCTCTTATTATTTACTATGAGGAATTAGCTGATAGAGTGGTTCAACAAGGAATTGTACATCATATTATATATGTTATGTATTTTCAGTTCAATGCTATGCTGATTATAAATATATATATGGCTCCTGCAATAATTTGTTCAGTTTCCTCACTCAGTAAAATAGCAGTTTCTAACATGATGGATGCTTGGCTGGATAATAATTGGCTTTCTCCTTTCACAAGCCAAGCTACTTACATGAGAGGGCCAAGATCTTGTACTCTGAGAGCACTTCAGTTCTTTGTCCAACTTTACTTAAAGGTGTAGCAGTATCTGTTGTGTGGGTGTTTACACTTCGAAAAGTCAGTGCATTTCCTTCAGAAGCAAATTTGTGTTGCATTTATACTCCATTAGTCAAATCTCTTAATGCAGTGAGAAACTGAAAAGTCTTTAGCACAGTCTTTAGAGTCAGAGACAGGAAGACAATTTTCCATGGTGTTTTGTGTTTTGTCTTTTTATGTGTGATGTTTTGAAAAAACCTTCCATCTTGTATATTTCCTAATTACAAAATGTTCCCTCCTATTGTCAGCTTTTTGTGTTTTCCTCCCTGAAGGAAGGCATTTGGTCCATAATGCTTTTATGCTGACTCCACTGTTAGTAATTAAATTTAGCTTTTACACAGGATCTTCGCAAAATTGGCTTGAAATTGGTACATAATCTCTGGGGAATTTTAATCTGGCAAATTACATAGAGATTTAGGAAGTATATAAAATGGTGATTGGCACAGATAGGATAGACACTCAGACTCTTTTTCCCAGAGTGAGAATATCAAGGACCACAGTGAATACCTTTAAGGCAAGATGGGCAAAGGAAATGTGTGGGGCAATTTGATTTACACAGAGAGCGAGGGGTAGCTGGAATGCACTGCCAGGGGTGGTGGCGGCTGTGGCAGATATAGGATAGTGACATTTAGGAGGCTTTTAGATAGGCACATGATGTGCAGGACATGAAGGGATATGGATTATGTGCAGGCAGTGGAGATCAGTTTAACATGGCATCATGTTCGGCACGGACAATGTGGGCTGAAGGACCTGTTCCTGTGCTGTACTGTTCTAAGTTCATGTTGTCCAACCTTGTGCAATCTTTTGGGTTAATTTTTTTTTTCAAGTACTTCTCATAGCCAGTTCCACTGTAAACCTGGCAGACTTCCAAAGCTTTCCCTGTATATTTCTAAAATTTATATTGGAACTGGCTTCTGTACATCAAAATTACTAGTCATGTTTCTATATTTGTAGAAAGCATTTTCGGTAATTTAAAATTGTATTACTGGAGGTGGAACAGACAATGGATAATTCCTTTGTGGTAAACTCATTTTTAGATGCATGAGCATTCTTAAATATGACAAGATGGCCATTCCTGTACTATTTCTACTGCAGTATGTTGGTTCGCTGGAAATGGTGTCTGTTTGCATTGATTTGTGCCACATTTTGCATTCACTTGTTTACAATAGACAATAGGTGCGGGAGTAGGCCATTCGGCCCTTCGGCCCTTCGAGCCAGCACCGCCATTCAATGTGATTATGGCTGATCATCCCCAATCAGTATCCCGTTCCTGTCTTCTCCCCATATCCCCTGACTCCGCTATTTTTAAGAGCCCTATCTAGCTCTCTCTTGAAAGCATCCAGAGAACCTGCCTCCACCGCCCTCCGAGGCAGAGAATTCCACAGACTCACCACTCTCTGTGAGAAAAAGTGTTTCCTCGTCACTGTTCTAAATGGATTACTCCTTATTCTTAAACTGTGGCCCCTGGTTCTGGACTCCCCCAACATTGGGAACATGTTTCCTGCCTCTTACAAATCATCTGGAGAAAAAACTCAGGGGAAAAGAGACTTAGGAAAGGTGAAAGGTAATTGAATCAGTGGCTGTACTCACAATTGAATATCCGAACCAAGACTTTTAATCATGTTTAATCTGCGATATGTTGCAGACTGAGGTGATGAGAAAGGAACAGTGAATCGGGAAAGATGATGGCAATGGCAATTGTAGGCACAGCCAAAGGATGGAATGGGAACTTGCAAGGTTATAAACTAACAGTGAGAGTCAGCATGAAAGCAGGCATTATGGACCAAATGCTTTCCTTCCAAGGAGGAAAACACAAAAAGCTGACAATAGGAGGGAACATTTTGTAATTAGGAAATATACAAGATGTAAGGTTTTTTTAAAACATCACAGATAAAAAGGCAAAATACAAAGTCCTGGAGGAACTGAGCGGGTCAGGCAGCATCTGTGGATATTTCAGGATGGAACACTTCTTCAGACCCAAAACATCGTTTGCCTACTCCCTCCACAGATGTAGCTGACCCACTGAGTGTGAGTTTCTCCAGCATTTTTTGTCTACCATTGAGTGCTGTGCTTTGCTCGCGATTCCAGCTTTTGTAGTTCCTAGTGTCTCCACCGATGTAAAGGGACTGCTTTTAAATTCTCTTTAGATAGTTATAAATAGTCTAACTTGATCATTGTTGGCTCCACTTGCCTTCTCCAACATGACTTTTCAGTGGGATTAGGTGCGAAATTGTACCCTTTTGATTATTTAGTTGCACTGTTGAGCTGAGCTATCAGAAGTAGGACACTCCCAGCTCAAAGAGAGAACATAAACATCGACTAAAGTGCTGGCAGACCTGAATCTGGAGAAATGCCACATTATTTAGATTAACAGGAGCCGCCTTATAATACTTGCTCTGCCAAGCTTTGCTGAAAATGAATACCCAGCTGCCTTTCCAACCACTGCGGGAACATCACACTGTTTACAATTAAAAGGCTTGTTTTTTGACAACTTGTTTCTTTTAGCAAAGTTAAGGAACTTAACTGCAATTTGAGTTCCCAGCCAAGAAGACTCAATCATGAAAAGAAAACAAAAAGTGATTCTTAACCAGCTTGGAGTTGATGCTTTGTCTGGAGATGCTGCCAATTTGTGCAGCGGAGATGAAGAGAGTGTAGCTTTCCAAGTGAGGCAGCAGAAGCCACCTCAACGCAACGTAATGGTGCATGAACACCAACATCTGTTGCACTGCTCGCTCTCACATGGGTGATATCTGTCAACTAAAGGCAGAGCTGGAAGACTAGCCTCTCTCCAGCTGGTCAGAGACAAGTAGCCACCTGAGTGCCAGATCCCCTTATCTTGGACCATTTCCATCAGCTTACAATATAAACATTAAAGTTCAGAGCGCTTCCAGCAATATCGTCTGATCAGAATTATCTTGACAACCCAGCAGCATGAATATTGATTTCTCTAACTTCAAGCAACAAGTGAAATTAACAAGAGGACTTGCAAGTGTCTTCAACACTTGCATTCCCTCTCTCTCCATCCCTCTCCCACCCTAGTCCTCTTGTTAATTTCACCGTCGGTATTCCTTTGTCATCACCTCGTCTCCTGCCAACAATGGACCATGGTGGGCTCCACCTTTCCTGATTCATCGATGCAGGCTCTGCTTTATTCTGTACCTTCTCAAACTCCTAGAGTCCCCCTCCCCGACTCAGTTTGTTGACGGGTCTCGACCCTAAACATCACCTATTCCTTTTCCCCCAGAGATGCAGCTTGACCCGCTGAGTTACTCCAGCATTTTGTGTCTAACTTCAGGATTATCCTGAGGTCACTTCTCACTATGAACCCTTCCACTGAGTTTTTTTTTGTCCCTCCAGGGCATCCACTCACACTGACGGATGCCAGGGAGACAGTGCCTCTATCATCATTTATCTCCACCATATACCTGGAGACCTAACGATTCACAGCCAACTTCTTGCTGTACCTCAATACAGAATGAGGGTTACAGACTCAGGACTAGGGGCTGATCATTTCATAATGAACCAAGAAGAAAGCTCTTGATGTAGAAGGAATTATCCACCCACTAATGTTTGGCTGCTTCACCCATCAAATATGTCCAAGGCTGAGACAGAGGGAATTCTGAATACTAATGAAATCTGTATATGTGCATCAATTGTGAGAGTGAATTTGAGGTATAAGATCATCCAGGACTTGGTTGCTTGGTGGAGCAGGTTGAATGGCTCACACTCTTTCTTATGCTCTTGCGTTCTTGTTAGATTTAGATTGCAAAGATGGCAAAAATCTTATAGATTTTCACCATCTTCACAAATGCCAATATAGAAACACGATGCAGTCACAGAGTTACAGAGCTGTGCAGCATTCACCCCATGATGTCCATGCTGGACAAGTTGGCATATTGACCTCGCCTCATTTGGCTGCATTTGACTCATGTCCCTCCCTATCCCTGAACAAATGGGTTTTTTAAAGTCATAATTGTATCTTCGTCGTTAGCTTCCTCTGGCAGCTCATTCCAAATACAGACAACCTTCCGAGTGAAAAAGGTGCTCCAAAAATGGTCTCATAAATCTCTCCCCCCTCACCTTAAGCCTATCCCCTCTAGTTTTAGGATCCTCTGCCCCGGGAAAGAGACTGCGAGTGTTCACTGTATCCACAGATAAAAGTCCCAGACGGTACAACCTCTCCCCGCAACTCAAAGCCGTGAGCACAGTCAACATCCTGATCAATCTCTTCTCCCCCCTTTCCAACTTAACACAAGACAAAATGGCAGGTGGACTAAAGTTTAAGTGCAGCTTGGAAGGGAAATGGATGCAGAAATGAGATTGAAGGGGAAAGGACCCCCAAATCTGCCATGTTGTGCTTGGATGTCAGATTTCTGTCTTTAAAAGGTAATGCAGACTGCCGCAGCTGCACTGAGCAGCACTGGAAGGATCCAGCAGCACCAACACTAACCCATACATCATTGATCCAGAGCTCCCAGAACACCGGGCATTAACCTGAGAATATAAGAAACTGCATATCTACTCGTGCCAGATACTTGGAAGTTGTAAGATGGAGCCAGAACATAGCGACTCTCTGGGTGGTGACCCAGCGAGAATCTATTGTACTCATGCATAATGTGATTTTGACTGGACAGCGAGCAGAACAAGCATTTCACTGTTTCTCTGTAGCCGCAAACTATTCTGCTGCCAAACAGTATACAAAATTGACAATTCGAATCTATTCTGCACCATCCCTGAGCTTCAATACCAGCGAGAGATCGTCAATGCTGAACAATGATTAGACATTACTGCTTTAAACATCCACAACATCACCTCACCGATGCGAAACACTGAAAGATGCCAACACTGGAAAATGCTCCTCCATGCTCTGATCAGATTTGTGGCCATTTTACTGAGCAAGTTTGGTTCAAACTGAAGAAAGCCAGTGTTGGAATTGGAACATTTTTTAACAATGTCTGCTTCTGTAGTCATGTCAGGTTCTCTTACACACAAGGAACTGCAGATGCTAGTTTACAACAAAAGACACAAAGTGCTGGCGTAACGCAGCGGGTCAGGCAGCATCCCCGGAGAACATAGATGGGTGACATTTTGGGTTGGGACCCTTCTTCACACTGATTGTGATATGGGGGAGTGAGCTGGAAAAGAGGTGGGGTGGGTCAAAACCTGGCAAGTGATAGGTGGATACACCTTCAATGAGTCACCTTACTTGAGTGGGGTTAGGTAGATAAGACCAGAGATGAAAAGACAAAAAGCCATGAGATAAGGTGTGAAATGTAAAGTCAGATAAGGGACATAGGCGGAAGAGGATGTGGGAAGGGGAAAGGGGGTAGGTGTGTTGGAGAAATGGGTGCACATCCTTGTGGGGCACAGGGAAGGGGTGGGGATGAATTCTCCAATTTTAAGCAACTAACTAACCCCCCCCCCCCCCTTCTTTCCCCACTCTCTACTCTGTGCCCTATCTGGATGCGCACCCATTTCTCCCGCACTTCTCCCCCCTTCCTCTGTCCTCTTCCACTATAACCTTTGACTTAATATTTCACATCTCTTCCCTCCATATCTCCTTATCTCCTTTGTCCAACCATCTGCCAATCAAACCCTCCTCACCCGCTTCCACCTACCACTTGCCTGGCTTTGTCCTGCCCCGACCTCTATTCCAGCTTTCTCCCCAGTCTACAATGAGTCACCTTATTGCATTGCATTCTTTTCTCCTTGTCTACATTAGTCGCCTTTTCATCTCTGTCAACCCATCCTCAAATCCATCCCTCCCCCCCCCCCCCCCCCCCCCCCCCCCCCCCCCCCCCCCCCTCACATGCATCCACCTATCACTTGGCAGGTAGACAAAAATCCTGGAGAAACTCAGCGGGTGCGGCAGCATCTATGGAGCAAAGGAAATAGGCAAAGTTTCGGGCCGAAACCCTTCTTCAGACTTGGCAGGCTTTGTCTCACCCCCCCACCTCTCTTTTCCAGCTTTCTCGCCCCCTATTACAGTCAGTCAGTCTGAAGAAGGGTCCTGACCAGAAATGGTGTCTATCCATGCTTCCAAAGATGCTGCCAGACCCGCTGAGTTACTCCAGCACTTAGTGTTCTACGCAAGATTCCAGCATCTGCAGTCCCCTTGTGTCTGCCAGAAACAGCCCATCTAACAAGCGGACTGCCCACACGAAGGAGTACTCTGCCAATTTCATGGCCAGCGTCAGTTCGAACGATGAACTGAAACAGGTGCTGGATGAAATGCTACTTCCTAGGCAGCCAGCGGGTAAAGTCATTTTCATGTAAAAATACTCAGCAGTCATCCTCTTGTGTTACACTGCACACGCTCCAAGAGCTACAGAGAGGGATTATTTATAAATCATTATCCAGTGCCAAAGAACAATGCTCAGGACTCTGGGCCAAGGTGTAGGTTGCTCTTGCTTTTTCAGGGACAGCTATAGTACAATGACCCACGACAGGTGGCCCGAGTGCGATGACAGGCGATGAGATTTGAGGATGATCCATGAACAGCCCTCGAGACTAAGTTTTGGCAAGTCGGTGCCGGCTGGAGAATGCAGTGGGAAATAATTACTTTGCACGAAGATGCATTTAAAAGTAGGAAACACTGCACTTCATAAATAAATATTGGGCACGTACTGTTTCTCCTCAAAATAATGGCACAGCAAACTAAGTCGACCACCACCTTCGGTGTTGTGTTCGGTGAAATTGAGTCACAAGAGACTGCAGATGCTGGAATCGTGAACAAAACACAGAGTGCTGGAGGAACTCAGTGGCCCGGGCAACAAGAACTGACTGAGCACGTTTCAAGTCGGGACCCTTCTTCAGACTGATGAGGAACAAAGTATCAGTCTAACATATGGTGTCCGACCCCAAACGGTGTCTGTCCATTCCCTCCTCAGATGCTGCCTGACCCACTAAGTTCCTCCGGCATTTTACGTTTTGCTCATTCAATAAGTGAATATAGTTTGCTGCGATTTGCTGCAAGCAATACTAGAACACTTACGATGTGTTGAAGGCATTGAACTTTCACAAGGTTGTCACAGGTTTATAACTCCAAAATAAACAGCTCAATCAGATGTGTCACAGGCACTCCAATGTATGCCCTCAGGCAGGACAATCTCTCTCAAGCTCCAGCATGTTTATTCCCTTGCAAACAAGTTTGGGATGGTTAAGTTATGGAATGTTTTGCAATACTGAACAAAAATATGAAAACAGTAGACAATACTGTTGGTTGAAGCTGGAAAGTGCGCACCAACAGACTGAGGAACAGCTTCTTCCCCTCTTTTACGAGGCTTCTGAATGGCCCTTCCATAAGCTAGGGTACTGTCTGATCCGCCTCTCCCCCCACTGTGAACATTGGAACTTGTTTACAAAACTGTCATGCTACATTCTTCCCTCTGCATCTTCCCCTTTGCTCCATCTATTGTGCTTCATCAGTTCAGAAGTTATAGGAGCAGCATTAGGCTATTCAGCCCATCAAGTCTACTTTGCCATTTCAACCATGGCTGAGCTATCTTCCCCTCTCAACCCCATTCTCCTGCCTTCTCACCATAACCCTCACAACCACTTGAATTTGTCTTGATTGTATTTTTGTATGGCACATCAGATCTGTTTGGATAGAAGCAAAGCAAAGCTTACCACTGGACCTCAGTACACGTGGCAATAATTAACTTCAACCTAAATCTAAATCCAATACATTCCTTGCGTATGATCAGCCATTCAGTATCAGCCCAATACTCAAATTGCCTCAATCGTTTACTGTGTAAAAAGCTGACGTTCTCAGGTTTGAATATACTCAACGACAGGCTGGAGGCAAAGAATTCAAAAGATTCACACGCCGGTGACAAAAGGCATTCTTATTTCTGTCCAAACTATTAGACCCTTTATTCTGAGGCCACATCCACAGTTCCAGCTTTCAATCCTGAGGGAACAAACTCATAAATTCATGTCACAGGAGCGGACTTAGGCCATTTGGCCCATCAAGTCTACACCAACATTCAATCATGGTTGATCTATATTTCCCTCTCAACCCCATTCTCCTGCCTTATCCCCAGAACCCCCGACACCCGTACTAATCAAGAACCTGTCAATCTCCACCTTAAAAATATTAATTGACGGCCTCCACAGCCTTTTGTGGCAATGAATTCCACAGATTTACCACCTACTGACTAAAGAAATTCTTCCTTTCTAAAGGTCTGTCCTTTTATTCTGAGGCTATGGCCTCTGGTCCTCGACTCTCCCACTAGTGGAAACATCCTCTCCACTGGATAATCCAGTAAATGCTGCTGATTTCTGGGCAGTTAAGAATATTTTTAACATGCAGAGAGTGCAGAGACACTAAACTGTGTTGGAAAAAAACACAGACCTCATGGAAGTTGCAATTGGCAGGAGAGAAAGCTCATTCCAATGGAGGCTTGAAGCACGGTCTTGTCGTAACCTACATCTTATTTTTCCTTTACATAACCTGATGATAACTGCTCCATATGTTACTGTTCAAGATTTTGGCCGCATTCCCACTCCAAGGTGAGGTGACAGTTATTGACAGAGACTTGGTCATGTAGAGAAGGGAGCAGGAGAACACGAGGAATATTCTTTCACTGATGTATTCCCGCACTCTAAACACACGCTGTAATTTATTGTATCAGTTCAAGCAGTTCCAGCTGTTCTCTGGAACGCTGGTTATGATGGCTGTGGTTACTTCACATTCCTTTCCCGCTACATATCTCCCTGGCGTTCCGCATCCTTGTTTAACAGCACACACATTTCAAGCGTCGAGAGGGAAAGGAACAAGACCACTGCAGATCATGTGGCTAATCCTGAACCAGATACATAAGGTGCTGGCAACACTCAGCAGGCAGCTATCATTCTGTGGAGACACGTTGACTGTCTGTCTGTTCTGTCATAAGGGTGAGCAAGCTTCCAGCCAGATAGGTAAACCTCATCTTTATATTTGTGCCCATTAATAAATAGATACTTTATCGTCACCTGTACCGTGAAGTTCTTTATTTTTGCATACGCAGTACACAAAAGCGACGACAGTTACAAAGCACCCTTAAATATTGCTGGTCCCTTCTTCGTTCCCCACCCACCACCGGTCTCTCTAGT
This sequence comes from Okamejei kenojei, assembly GCA_035221665.1. Lineage (NCBI taxonomy): Eukaryota > Metazoa > Chordata > Chondrichthyes > Rajiformes > Rajidae > Okamejei > Okamejei kenojei. Next base: position 18,978,987 of record CM069163.1, read on the forward strand.
TCCCGGCAGCCCCCTCTTCCCCCACGCCGGGTTCCCCCTTTGTTCTCGGCAGCCCCCACGCACCGGGTCCCCTTCGCTCTTCGCGACGCGGCCCGTCCACCTCGGCCCACAGGAACTCTGACCCGTTCTACGAACCTCTTTGTTCTTGACAGCGTAGTCAAGGCCAGTGGCTCGGGCCCACGCCCTTGCAAGGCCAAGTCCATGCCTATGCCTTTATACCAGTACATTTGTGTGGGATGCCAGAGGAAGTTTACTATCCAATTGCCCAATGCTACCCTCACTTTCACCTTTCTACGTGCTCAACCTTTTTTGTACCTCTTATTCAGGAGCATCGCTGCACTTTCTACACAAATTCCTAACATGCATCAGGTTATTTCTTGCCCCTGGGCATTCTTGGTGCTGACATCAAGATTCCTCACAGCATGTCCCAACATAAGCTTGCCCAAGGCCTCAAAACACTCATTCAATAAATCCTTTCTCTAATATTAAGCCTTTAAAACCAATCTGATAGTGTTTCTGTTAATGGTGATTTATGTCAATTGGTGTTCATTGAATTCAGCTGGGAAACATCAGTCAGGCACCCTTGAATACACAATTTTGGGGAAAATAACATGGACTTACCCAGGGGAATGTGTCGCATGCATTTCCATGAACAAAAAAAAAAACTGTCAGACTTAGAAATTAGAACCGTACAACACAGGAACCGGTGCAGAAACATAGAATTGCAGATGCTGGTTAATTACCAAAAGGACACAAAGTGCTGGAGTAACTCAGCAGGTCAGGCAGCATCTCTGGAGAACATGGTTAGGCTTCGGGTCGTTGTGGATTATTAGTCGTAGTGGAAGCTTTCTTCTCCCCCCCCCCCCCCCCCCCCCCCCCCCTCTCCAATCAGTCTGAAGAAATGTCTCGACCTGAAACATCCTTATCCATGTTCTCCGGAGATGCTGTTTGATCCGCTAAGTTACTCCAGATTTATCATACCTCTAGTTTCCCTCTCCCCTGACTCTCACTCTGAAGAAAAGGAAGATGGCTGAACTTTATTGCCTTCCCTCACAGTGGGAAACATTGATTCTGCTGTGTGGAGATCTTCATGTTAAATTCCATCATGTATTGTGTTCTTTTTATTTGTGTGGCTGTATGGTAATTCCACTCTCACTGTACCAATTGGTGCATGTGATAATAAATGTAACTTGAACTTGAGAAGGATCTCAAATGAAAATTAAATCACCTATTAATCACCTATTAAAACTCATCTTTACTCTCAAGCCTTTCTTGATGTCCCCTGAGGCAGGGCTATATGTATGTATTTATGTATGTACTTAATCTATGAACCAATGTTGTATAACGTTAGTACCTCCACCAATGTAAAACACTTTGGTCAACGAGAGTTGTTTTTTAAATGTGCGATAGAAATAAAAGTGACTTGACTTGACTTGACTTTTCTTCAGAGGTGATGATGCCTGACCCGCTGAGTTACTCCAGCTTTTTGTGTCTACCTTTGGTACATGACCTGCTGAGTTATTCCAGCACTTTGTGTCCTTTAGTGTAGGACAGGTGGTTGGGTCCTTCATGCCCGTGCCAAACATGATGCCAAGTTACATTAATCTCCACTGATCCATACCCGCCATATCCATGTGCCCATCTAAAAACCTCTTAAATGCCATTTGGCTCTGTTAAAACCAGTCAGAATGCTTTCCAATTAATTAAAGAGGACTCACTTGATGTGCTTGTCATACATTATAGGGAGGAATTCATCCACAGGCAGCATCTTTGTCAGTGGCTGAGAGTTGACCAGTTTCTCGGCCCCCTGCAGTGAGATGGCGTAGGCCAGCGTCCAATATGAATACTCGGCCACTACTAAGTTACGGATACCTGGAATGGCCTCCTCCTGGCTGGGATTGACCAGTTTACGACCAAGGTAGCTGAAAAAATGAAAGGTTGCATTTGTTAAAAACTTCATACTTGATTGTAACCAAGTGCCCACTTTTTAAATAAAGATTCTCTCATAATGCAAGGTTTTGTGATAGATTCGCAAACTATCGTGGTCCAGAGCGGGTACAGAGAGGAGCCATTTCCTGAGGTAAAAGACCTGAGGTGCTTGCCTCACAGTGCCAGAGACCCGGGTTCGATCCCGACCTTGGGTGCTGTTTGTGTGAAATTTGCACATATTCCCTGGGAACGTCTGGATTTCCTCAGAGTGCTCCGGTTTCCTCCCATGTCCCAAACACATGTGGGTTTGTAGATTGATTGGCCTCTGTAAATTGTCCCCAGTGTGTAAGGAGTGGTTGAGAAAGTGGGATCATGTAATTGCAGTGTGTACAGGTGACCAATGGTCAGGCATGGGCTCCGTGAGCAACCTGCCTCGGTGTTGTGTCTTTCAATTCAATCCAATTCAATTACTAAGGGCATGAAAGACTTAATATGTTCTGTATGTAGCACGGATGGATAATTCCTGCCTCGTGCATGTTTGATTTATCACGCCTTTGACCCTCAGCTCCGAACTTTCTTTCCTCAAACTGTTCCACCATCTACTTCCTTCATGAAGGCAAACACTATAAAAGATGTGTTCAGACTGACACGTAAATGTGATTAGTATAGGGGGGCAAAATGGTCAGCACGGATGAGGTGGGTGGGGGACCAGTTTCCACATTGTACCACCCAATGATTGAATGACTGTCTCAAAGACCCTGGAGAGATATCCCTGCCATCGTTATCTCAATTGTCTGAGCTGTTGCCATGTTTACAGCAGTTCTCTGAGGAAAAAAAAATGCTGGCCAGTGATTCAATTACAAAGTTCTGCTTATTTCAGGACCATGCGTTTGTAAAAGGATCTTCAAGGAGTGAAATCCAATAGCCCCCATTGCTGGGTCACTCCAGCCTGGTGCTTCCTGCAATGGCACATCAAGTGACAACATTCCCCCTGCTAAGCAGTGCAGGCTTTCACAATAATTACCTCCCTTGGTGGATTTGAGAGGGAGATGGGATGGAAAGGGAACTGAGACCAAAGGGAGGAAAATGAGGAGTGATAAATACGTGCCCACTTGCAGGGAAAGAAAGACGGCTAATCTATAAGCATTTGGACAATGATGGGCGCTGACAGCACAGTGTTAGGTTGTTGGGGTACAGCATGGAAACAGGCCTTTCAGTCCCACCAAGTCTATGCTCACCATCCATTGCCCTTTCACGCTAGTGTTGTGTTAACCCACTTTCCCATCCACTCCCTGCACACACGGTGCAGCTTGATGAGGCCAATTAACCTACAAACCCCACGTCTTTGGAATGCAGGAGGAAACCGGAGTAAGCTTCACGTGGGCAGCTCTCGAGGTCAGGATCGCACCGGGGCCTCTGACACAGTGAGGAAACAGCTTTACCAGCTGTGTCACTTGGGTATCATATATCTACAGTGTGGGTGGCTCGGTTGTAATCTTGTATTGTCTTTCCGCTGACTAGTTAGCACGCAACAAAAGCTTTTCACTCTACCTCAGTACACGTGACAATAAACTAAACCCAAACTCAAACCCAAGGCCTCGACTATTAATATAGTTATAATTACATCATGGTAATTTGTGTAATTTCAATTAAAGTAAATATTGGAAGTAGAAAGCATTAATGTGTATTTTTCAGGGGCTTTGAGGGATATTGTGATCCCCATGATATTTCACGGGCTTTGAGGGATATTGTGATCCCCATAATTGTGCGAATGAATAGAAAGTTAAAGACCTGGTTTCAAAATCCTGTGGTACAGGCTGAGGTAGCTATGCGATCGCAGCAACGTAAACTGCTCAACCATCCAGAGACCTGGAGAGGCAGAAGCCTAGACAATATTCCCAGGGGATTGAGTTCAAACCAGCATACCTGCTTCATATATGTTCACAGATACAAGTTTAATGTGCACTTACATGAGGTCCCATTCTAAAGCGACATCCTCGATGTCACTTAGCAGTCTTGTCAGCTTCCTCTTAAAGTGGCCCTCAAACCTCACATCATCTTCGAAGACCACAGCTTTGTTCAGCTTTCGATCCACAACCTGCAACCACATTAAAATATCATCCTTTATTTTTCCCCAGTTTGGAGAACAGCTGACCTATAACTCCACCCAGGGCCGGCCTTAGGAGGTGCGGGGCCCAATTGGCAACAATTTTGGTGAGCCCCAGGTTCCCAGCCAAGGTCTGTAGAATCATAGAAATATAAAGAAAATGTCTATTATAGACTTTATATCTCTATGGTAGAACGCAAAATAATCAAAATGTGCGCTTAAAAAGTGCCTGCGAGTTAATGGACCAAACAGATCTAAGCTACATTTTAATATAAAATTGCATACATGTAAGCCTACAAGTAACAAGCAAAATGTGTAGGTAGACAAAAATGCTGGAGAAACTCAGCGGGTGAGGCAGCATCTATAGAGCGAAGGAAATAGGCAACGTTCCTTCGCTCCGTAGATGCTGCCGCACCCGCTGAGTTTCTCCAGCATTTTTGTCTACCTTCGATTTTCCAGCATCTGCAGTTCCTTCTTAAGCACAATTTGTAGATCACCTCTGAAAAGTAGTTACAATACCACTTGTTTTGGTGACTATGAAATGAAAAAAAAAGTAATTTAATTAACTAGATCCTGGAAAACCAATAATCATTGGCGAAAAACTAGTCCAGGCATTACATTTTGGGCTTCAGCCCCATCCTACCCTTTGGGCTTCTACCCCATTCTAATTTAGTTGTATGTGTGTGTTAGGTGTCTCAGCATTGTGTGTGTGTGTGTGTGTGTGTGTGTATGAAGGAGAGAATGGAGGGAGAGAAGGGAGGGAGGGAAGGAGAGAAGGGATGGCGGAAGGGAGGGAGGGAAGGGAGGGAGAGGGCCGACGGCGGGAGCAGGTGCCGGGGTCCGGGCGGATGGGTGTGAGCTGAGGCTGAGGTTTGTAAACGTTGCTCCAACCCCCGGCCCGGCCCTCCCTGTATTGTTCACCGCATCGCCCCGGATGGTGCCGGGGCTGTGTGCGTGAAGCACGGCTGCCCCGAGACCATGAGGGAACGACCCACCTCCCCCTCACCCCATTCTCCATTCCCCTTCACACCCCCCTTCCCGTCTACCCCTTTCTTCCCCCTCCACTCCTCTACTCTCTCTCCACCACTCTCGCCCTCCCCTCCAACCAGGGTAGATCTTCCAGAGCTGAGAGTAGATTACTCTAGAGCGGGGTCCCCTTATGTGCGGGGCACAATTGGGAGCAACTGGTCCAATTGGCTTAAGGCCGGCCCTGACTCCATCTCTCAATACGATCGCAATGTGAATGGGCAACACGAGGCAGTGAGCACTGATACCTCAGATCTAAGAAACCCTATTTGTTGGCTTCTCAAAACAAAATAAGTTATTCCCATTCATCCTGTCCAGGATTTCGTAAGTGGATTAGTCTTCGGTGGTCTCTGTGACGGTGTGTCTACTGAAATGAAGACTGGCACATGAAGAACAGGCGACACGGTTTCGCAACGGTAGAGTTGCTGCCTCTCAGCGAATGCAGCACCGGAGACCCGACTTCATTCCCAACTATGGATGGCTGCTGTCTGTACGGAGTTTGTACGTTCTCCCCGTGACCCGTGCGGGCTTTCTCCAAGATCTTCAGGTTTCCTCCCACGCTCCAAAGACACACAGGTATGTAGGTAAATTGGCTTGGTAAATGTAAAAAATTGTCCCAAGTGTGTGTAGGATAGTGTTAATATGCGGGGAACACTGTAGCAAGGGCCCGTTTCTGTGCTGTATCTCTAAACAAAACTAAACTAAACAGTAACTTGGTTAAGGCATCAGCTGAGTGCCAGGAGCCACACAATCTGCATACTTGGACCACGAGTCAGAACCTTCTAAAGTGGAGACACCCATATTAGGTCAAATCACTGCATACAATGCGCACTGACCACCACTAATGATAGATATGTGTTCGTGATCTAACCAGGGCTTTTTCTTGCAGTCAAAAAGATGCCGGCACACATGATTAATGAACATACATATCACATTAGCAGAAAATAAAACCATGTGTTTAACTTTTTTTGGGATGCTGTTATGATGTATTGGTGTGCACCATCACAAATAAAAAGGACTGAATGCAAGCAACATTTGAAATGAAATCGCACGGGCAACTCCTCTGCTCCTGTAAGAGCTTTGAATGCTAGATTTTAGGGGGAAAAAAAACCCCAAAAAGTTAAATAATGGTACAAAATCATCATTTCAAAGATGCAAACCTCTTTCCAGATGGAATAATGGCTGAGGAAACATCCAATTTCTCCCTTGGTCAAAGTCCTGCCGGAGAATGGGTCAAAATATCCAGGCAACATGCTAATTCCCATCGCATTTAACGTACTACTATTGAAAGCACTGTGGAGACAAATGTCAGTAAAGGTTAGTGCTTTAAAGTAAAAGGTACACATTAGCCCGCGGAGTGACAGTGGTAACACTCTCGGATACGCTTTGTTTCCAGTGTTTGCAGGAGCCTCAACTTTTGTTGAGAATATTCTGCTTCTTCAACATGAAGCCAAGCAATACATTCTCGTCGTGAGCAGTCCAAAGGTCAGTCCCCAAACAACGAGGGATTGAAGTGGGACCTTGCCTAGTTAAAGTTGGCAGGCCTTACAGGACAACACCCTGAGTGTTTTGCGACATTTACATAACATAAAACACAAGACCAAGCCCTTTAGCCCACGATGTCCATGTCGAACATGACGTCAAGTTAACCGAACCTCCTCTGCCTGCAAATGATCCATATCTCTTGATTCCCTCTAAAATCATGTGCTTATCTAAAAGCCTCATAAATGCCACTATCATATCTGCCTCCACCAGTACCTCTGACAACATGCTCCTGGAACCCACCACTCTGTATAAAAAACTTGCCCCACCCGCCTCCTTATAACTTCCCCCCACTGACCTTAAAGCTACAACCTTTGATCTTTTCATTTCCACCCTGGGAAAAAGGTTCTGATTGTCTACCCTATCTAAGCCTCTCATCATTTATGAACTTCTATCAGATCTCCCCTGAGGTGCTGATGCTCCAGAGAGAATAATCCAAGTTTGTCCAAACCAGGCACGCTCAAAGTCATGCGGACTGACTCTAAATGGCCAATTCTCTTCAACTGTGAGTAAATCATATCCTGAAGAATCCTGTTTGCAGCTTCCCATCTGCTGATTGGAGGTTCACCGACCTATAATTTCATGGATCATCCCTAGTTCCCTTTTGAAGTAAAGGATCGATTGTGGTCACTCTGTAGTACTCTGGGACCCTGCCTGTGGCCAGACACGATACAAAGATCTTCATCAAGATCTGCAGTATCCTCTCTTGCCTCCCTCAATGACCTGGAATGGACCCATCAGGCCCTGGGGACTTTAACACATTAATGCTGTTTATTTCCTAGATTGTGCAAAGAGCTGTAAAAGAATGTAGACCAGTTATTCATAGATTCACTCCTGCTCTGTACTGTGCCGGCTCCTTTCCAATGGCTTTTTACAGAAAAGCTTCACACATCCCACTGCGTTGGGAATTAATCAGAAACCGCTTACGTTCCTAACATAAATTAAAATGTGCTGGAGCATTGGTGTCAGATGAGTGCAGCAACTGCTTTGGGTCCAGCTCCCCACCAGTTCGACAAAGACCGTCAACAATCAGTTTCCAGGCTTAAGGGCAAAGAATGGGCACTTGGCTGGAGAGTGGCAGGACACGCACACATTTTGGAGAATCTGGGTCAGTGAGAGAGATTAATGTGTGCCAATGGGAACTTCATGCGGGAACTCAGTCACTGAGAAGAATCCAACATGTAGCTTGCAAGGGTGAGCTCGCATTCCAATCTGTCCTTCATGTTCTGCCAATTTCTTCAAAGCACCAACACCAATTCTTTAGTATTAGTGATTTGTTCTTTCATATAATACTGGTGAAGCTGGTAGAGCTACCATAGAGCATGAAAGACCTGGGTTTGATCTTGATCTTGCCTGCTTTCTTTGTTCAGGTTGCAAGTTCTTCAAGTGACCACGTGGGCTTAATCCGCGTCCTTAGGTTTCCTCCCACATCCCAGAGACGTGCGGATTTGTGGGCCAATTGGGCCTCTGAAAATCACCTCCAGTGTTTAAGGAGTGAGTGTGAAAGTGGGAAAACATGGAACTGGTATGATGATGGCTGGTGTAAACTCAGTGGGTCAATAGGGGCTTTTTCCATGTCGTATCTTTCAATTGATTGAATTGATCAGAGTTGATGTCCATCAAATGGAGAGCAGGAGCCACGCCTGGGGACAATGTTAAACTCGAAAGAGAGTGGCTTCCATGGGGTGAGGTAGGTGAGGGGAGATGGGGTGCTTGTGTAGGAACTAGTTAAGGGCAAGAGGCCAAGAGGCACCAACTCTTCACCTGCTGGCGAAAAACAAAACTCACTCTTCAAAATGGGCTCCCATGGTATCAGAAGACATCAATAGGAAAGCAGCCAGATCCTCCAAGAGTGGAGTGGATGAAGTGACCACAGGAAAGTAATTAAATTCAGTCTTCATTGATTGATCAAGAAAATTAAACTTGGTCGCTCAACACATTCCTTTTCCCGTTTCAATCAGATTTATTAAATTAAGATCAACATACTGTATATGATCTCATGCACTATAAAACTGTCAGCCACACATGACTAGAATTTAAAACAAGAAAATTCTGATCTTGGCTTAATTTTCCTCACTTGGCACATGGTTATTTTGCCCAAGGTGCATTTGGTTTCCAAAATTGCTACCATACTTTCTCTACCAGCAACAAACTAATTCATTATTCCCCCCCACACAAGCAAGCTGGACTGCGGTCTCATCGATCCTTGCCAAAAACCTCTTCTTTTTTTTTTGGACGCCAGCTCAGGACATAAGTGAATTGAAGAGGGTGGATGAGAAGATTTGTGGTAGTAAGGGGCAGGGCAACAAAGCAAGAGAAACTCATCTGGGGGAGGTCGTGTTTTTCAACAATAATGAAAATCAAACATCAATGATAATAAGAATTAAAATATATTTATCCTCTTCATTTTCTGATCCTCTTCCAGAAACTTTGCTTCCAGGCTTTCATTCTTCCTGGGAGACAATCAAATCCAATTCCCAGTCTTTCCCAGAACCAGAGCCATTCTCTTACATTCTTTACAGTAGGGAGCTGCCCAAGGGCATCATAACTTATTTTTGAGTTATGATAATATGCCCCTGGCTGAGGCTAGTTGGCACAAACCTAAATCCTTAAGGACAGGGGTGGGGAACCTGCGGCCGCATGCGGTCTTATAGGTCATTAAGTGGGGCCTTTTGAATGAATCCAAATTTTGTAGAACAAATCCTTTATTATTTTATTAATATGTTTTTGTTCGTGTTATTATTTTAATTTTAATCTTAAAATGAATGCATTTAAAATACCAAAGCGTAAAAAAAGATTCAACTAAATAATCGCCCCCCCCCGACTGACGGACACAATTAAAATATTAGTAAGTCATGAGGGCTATTTTAACAATGTAATGTACATTTTGAAGTATATCTAGTTGAACTTTGGGGGTACACAAAAAGCTGGAGAAACTCAGCGGGTGCAGCAGCATCTAAGGAGCGAAGGAGATAGGCGACGTTTCGGGTCGAGACCCTTCTCTAGTTGAACTTTCTTGGATGTGGCCTTATTAGATTACAGCTAACTTAATGCGGCATTCCAACATGAGAAGGTTCTCCACCCCTGCTTAAGGATCTTTTTCATCCCAGTCATTCCTTCGACTTCCTGCTCCTGTCTGGCGGACAATACAGAAGCTTGAAAGCGCACACTACCAGACTCAGGAACAGTTTCCCTCCCCCCCCCCCCCCCCCCGCCCTTATCAGGCTTGTGAACTGTTGTTCCATTCACTAGGGTACTGTCCGATTCAACTCAACCCCATTGTGGACTTTGGACTTAAATTAGCTACACCATGGAACTGATGCTCTACAATGCTGAGAACCATATTCCGCACTCCGTATCTTCCCCTTTGCTCTATCTGTTGTTCTTGAGTTTGACTTGATTGCACTATAAATAATGCAGCTAATCTGTTCGGATAGCATACAAAACAAAGCTTTCCACTGTACCTCACCGTACACGTGACAATACTAAACCTAAACCTAATGTCTACCGCCTTCCCATAAACTAGGGTGTAGTCCCAACTTCCAGCATACCTCACTGTGGACATTTGGTCTGGAATCGGGCATTATGATCCTGCAGCACTCTATTGACTCTGCACGGCTTGATTGCTTTCATGTCAATCATACTATACATGAGAACAATCAAGCCATGTAGAATGCAAACAAAAGCCTCTCATTGTGTCTAGGTACACATAATTAATAATCAAACCAATATCAATACCAAATCCAGATCCGATCTAGACTGTGTAACTCAATCACAAATTAGTGGAACATGATATTATATACTGTACCTCATCAGAGTTCATGTGAGTGTCGGTTGTTCAAATACTGGCACGCAGCGAGGTCCCACAATACGTGGCAAGCTGCGTCTAGTTCCGATGGCTGGAGGGGGGGGGGATGCCATGTAGAGTCCAGCTCCCCTCCCAGTCACATAAGGAGATCTCACACCTCCCAGGGGAAGGAACATGAGGGCGGTTGTGTCATTAATCTCTGGTTCTGCCCAAAGGGCAATCAGTTTTCTGACTAAGGCCAATTAAGGTGTTCTCCCCTGGGACTAGTACATCTTTAGAAGGAAGCTGACTGACCTCCCGTCCACGGCATCTATTATCTTGCAGTTGATCTCCTGCTCGTACAGTGCCCGCAGCATCCTCTCCCGTCTGTCTGGACGCCGCTTGAGGTTTATCAGATAAACCTGCCACAAGATAAGATGATCACATTGAACATAGTACAGCATAGGACCGGGCCCCTCGGTATCTGACACTGTGAGGCAGTGGGTCTACCAGCTGCTCCGCCCAGTTCTGATGAATGAACTCTGTATGCTCAGTAGGGTTAGTGTTAAGGGCCTGTCCCACTTGGTGATTTTTTTTCAGCGACTGCCGGCGTCATACCAGTGTCGCCAAAAGATTTTGAACATTTCTAAATCCAGCGGTGACAAAAAAATATTGCGACACTTGCAAAAACACCACGCGTCAACACGTCATCACGCCGCAAATGTTTTGGTGACCTGATACGTCAGTCAATGATGCCGGCAGTCACCGAAAAAATCGGCAAGTGGGACAGGCCCTTTAGAGTTTTGGCGAGAGGTTTCCTCCAGATCTAGTCAATGGCCATCTAGACAGGTAAGTTCTTTCCACAGAATATTACAATACTGAAAAACCTGTGTACCAAAGCCTCCTCTTCAAAAAAGATTTCTAATTAATCCCGTTGGCAACTACCTATGGCTGCTTTTACCACCCACCCCCTCCCCCCAACACAGCCCTTTGCAATTATTTGAAGAACAGAGCTCTGCTCAGCAAACATTTTTTTTTTAATGGCGGCGACAATTTTAGGACAATTCACCTTATATACCCTCTCATTAGCCCTTTGAAAACCATGGATCATTTTTCTTGTCGTTAATACCACCACTGAAGATACAACGAGAGCAACTCGTCAACATTTGGACACACCCACTGCATCATCAAGTTAAACCTGGCTGGAAAACTCACCACTGCCAGTGTACTGAATAAAAGTTGAGAGGGGCAGAGAACTTGGGTTTCATGTTTAACTTGCTTCTAACAAACAAGACAAAGTCTGGTTGAAAACGAGATAAAATGGAAATAAAAGAACATAACATTTCTACCTGGATGTAATGTTTTGATCTTAGTACTTTTGGATGAAAAGACAGCCAAGAAATTTAACTATTACCTTAATATTTAGCCTTAAATTATGAGGTGTACAAGAATCATTAAGGGGTTGGATGGGAACAGAACCCTGGAAGGAATTTGTATGTATGACCAAGTATTCTTATGTCCATAATATGAATAATATGGACAATATGAGGGACAGAGAGGTTGTCACGGACATTACTTATGAGGAGCATGTGATGGCTCTGGGCATGTACCCGCTGGAGTTTAGAAGGGTGAGGGGGATCTAATTGAAACCTATCAAATAATGAAAGGTCTAGATAGAGTGGACGTGGAGAGGATGTTTCCAGCAGAGGGGGAGTCTACGATCTGACAACACTGCCTCAGAATAAAAGGACATTTCTTTAGCCAGAGGGTGGTGAATGTGTGGAATTCATTGCCACAGACTGCTGCGGAGGCCAAGTCATTGGGTATTTTAAAAGCGGAGATTATTGATAGGTTCTAGATTAGTAAGGGTGTCAATATTTCCAGGAAGGCGGCAGGAGATGGGATTGATAGGGAAAAATAGATCAGCCATGGTCGAATGACGGAGCAGATTTGATGGACCGAATTGCTTAATTCCACTCCTATGTCTTATGGACTGGGTGGGTAAGGCTGCCATAGAACTCAAACCCATGTTTCCAATGGTGTTTCCTAACCCAACTCTGGAGAGAGCCCAACCCCTCTCAGACCTCACTCTGCCAGCGCGAGCGTACCTCGTCAAAGTCCATCTTATCTGGAAACTTAGGTGGGAGGTGGATGAACTGCGATGGGGCCATCGGGGGCCCGGTAACTGCAGGGAGAAAGACAAGGCGTGCTTGTTTATAAATCCCACCAATGGTTCACAATATGATGGCGGATCAGGTAACACTGACAATTAAACCAAACTCAAGTACAATCGGCAGAGCAAAGGGAAAGACACAGAGGGCAGAATATAGTTCTCAGCATTGTAGCAGTTCCAGAGACAATAGACAATGTCTGCAATGGGGTAGAGGTGAATCATTCTGTACCCTAGCTTATGGAAGGACTGTTCAGAAGCCTGATAACAGAGAGGAAGATAGACAAAAGTGCTGGAGAAACTCAGTGGGTGCAGCAGCATCTATGGAGCGAAGGAAATAGGCAACGTTTCGGGCCGAAACCCTTCTTCAGACTTTTGGTCTACCTTCGATTTTCCAGCATCTGCAGTTCCTTCTTAAACACAGAGAGGAAGAAGCTGTCCTTGAGTTTGGTAGTGCCTGCTTTGAAGCTTATGTATCTTCTGCCCGACGAGAGCAAGAAGAAAGGTTGGAACAAGTCTTTGAAAATGTTTGTCTGCTTTCCCAAGGCAGTGTGATATGCAGATGGAGTTATTGGTGGGAAGTTGGGTCAGTGTGATGGACTGGGCTACATCTCTCTGCAATTTCCTTGGTTTTCGGCAGAGTTATCCCAAAACAAAGCTGTGATGCAACCCCACAGCATGCTCAGGATCAAACAATACCCCACGGAACATGAGAAAAATAAGTGGTCACCACTCTCGTCCAGCATTGGTATTTCCATCCTGTTACCCTCGGTCTCCTCAGCCACATGAGTGTCACTTTGCGTCATCACATCAACAGCCCGTGGTTTCCCACTGTAGTCGTCTTCTTCTCCTTCTTGCGTATGGCGTGCACAGCCTAAAGTTGTAGATCAAGGGCAGACACCCAGGCCAGGACAGCATCAGTTAAGGGCCTGTCCCACTTTCATGACCTAATTCACGACCTCTGCCGAGTTTGCCCTTGACTCATACTCGCAGCATGGTCGTCACGAGGCCGTAGGAGGTCGTAGGTAGGTCGTAGCAGGCTGTGATGCTGGTCGTAGGTACGCGTGGCATCAAGTAGGTCGGGGCGTTTTTTCTAGCATGATGAAAAATGCCCACGAGTAAAAAAGGTCGTGAAAGTGGGACAGGCCCTTAACTGGGTGGATGGCTTTGAAGCCACCAGGGAAAAGCCTCAGCGGCCAGCCATTCACGATGTACCACTGTAGTAAAATGTACCTTTGTGGATGCAACTATTTCCCTGTCTTCGTGCATGGGTATGCCAGGAGTAGTGGTGGTTGAGGCAGATACGATAGTGACATTTAAGAGACTTTTGGATAAGCACACGGATATACAGGGATTGGAGGGGTATGGATTATATGCAGGCAGATAGGAGCTGGAGACACAAGAAACTGCAAGTGCTAAGACACAAAGTGCTGGAGTAACTCAGTGGGTTAGGCAGCATCTCTGGAGAACATGGACAGGTAACGTTTCGGGTTGGGGCTCTTCTTCAGACTGATTGTGGCTGGGGTGGGGGGGAGAAAGCTGGAAAAGAGGAGGGGCAGGACAACGCCTGGTGAGTGATAGGTGGATGCAGGTGAGGGGGGGGGGGGATGTTGATAGGTAGATATTTGGGCAAAGGCCAGAGATGAAAAGATAACAGGCAAGTAAGATAAAGAATGGAAGAGTGGCTCATTGTGAAGGCAGAAGGAATATAGCCTGACTAAAGCTTGAATCCAGGATTAGATTAATAGTTACGTTTTATAACATACTGACCTATCTACTAAGCTGTATTATTGATCATTTACTTTATTTTGTTTTAAATTATCTCTTTTTTCTTTTCTCTCTCTCTATCTATAAATAAAAATAAACAATTAGAAGCAGTGTTGATACGTAATTGATAAATTAGGACCCCAGCTATTTTGACAGCTGGGGCCCCGGGACACTAGATATTAATAATATGTAATTGTTAAACAAAGTCTGTATTAGTTTGGTTTATAATATGCTTCTAATAAAAATATTATACAAAAAAAACAAGAAGGAATATAGTTGGAAGTGGAGGGGGGGGGGGGAAGGGAGGGCAACGGGACAATGGGAGAAATGGGTGCCAGGTCAGGCACAAAGAAGAGGGGAGGGGGGGAAGAAGTTACCTAAAATTGGAGGATTCAGTATTCATATTGTTAGGTTGTAAACGACCCAAGTTGCCCTTGGTTGAGCACAGACATTGTGTGTTGAAGGGCCTGTTCCTGTGCTGTGCTGTTCAATATAAACTGACTATTGTGTAATCTGCCGGGCTTTGACCCATCCCCATCTCTCTTTTCCATCTTACTTCCATCAGTCTGAAAAAGGGTGCTGACCCAAAACTTCATCGGCCCATTCCCTCCACAGATGCTGCCTGACCCGCTGAGTCCCTCCAGCACTTTTGTGTTTTTCTCCAGATTTCAACATCTGCAGTTCTTGTGTCTCTATTGTGTAATCTGCTTTAACTATTATAGAATGAGGCTAAACTCTGTATTCTGACATATTGTATATGTGTGTTTAATAATGTACGAACACTTAACTGCTTCAGCTCCTCCCAGACTTTGTTTTCTATTCCAGATTCCAGCATCTGCAGTGTCTTGTGTGTCCACTTCACTAACTAACATACTATGGGGGTGAGGGGGTCTTTCATCAAAAGCTCTACCAAATCAAGAACGGGCCACTGAAGAAAAAGTGTTCCAGCCACTTTGTGGTTCAGTATGTCAATAGCATCAGAGTTTCAGACAGCCGTTAAACTTAATAAAAAGAAATAATTATTCTAAAGACAGGCTCTAACCCATCTTGCCATGGTTACACAGCTCTGGTATGTTTCCCAGAACGGACTGATATTAAACCCCGCTCGCTGGATTAAGAGTTTGAGTTACGGAAGTAAGAATGCCTCAGCTATCGGGTTTCTCAGCTGCTCTGCATCCTGATCGGTCCCGAGAGGTCTGGCTGAGAGCCAAGGTGCCTCATTTCGCGAGGTGGGTTCACAATCCTGGTGGTGCAGCTGGGTAGATCTGCAGCCTCACAGTGTGCGAAACCCAAGTTGAATCCTGACTTCGGGTCCCATCCCTGTGGAGTTTGCACGTTTCCCCCGTGGCTGCAAGGGTTTTGTCTGGGTACTCCGCTTTCCCCCCACATCCTTAAGATTTGCGGGTCTGCAGGTTATTTGGCCTCTGTAAATTATCTCCGGTGTCATAGAATCATGGAGTCTTACAGCATGGAAACAGGCCCTTCAGCCCAACATGCCCACACCGGCCAACATGTCCCATCTACACTAGTCCTACCTACCTGTGTTTGGCCCGTATCCCTCTAAACCTGTCCTATCCATGCACCTGTCTAAATGTTGCAATGGTACCTGCATCAACTACCTCGTTCCATCCAAACACCATGCTTTGTGTGAAGATATTACCCCTCAGGTTCTTATTAAATCTCCCCCCCGCCAGCTTAAAGCTATGCCCTCTGGTTCTCAATTCCCCGAATCTGGGCAAGAGACTCTGTGCAACAACCCGATCTATTCCAAATACACTGTGTATGGGGAGTGGCTGCAAAAGTGGTTTAACATAGAACTAGAGTGAACGGGTGATCGGCAGTTGGCGTGGACTTGGTGGGCCGAAGGGCCTGTTTCCATGCTGTATCTTCCAATCAATCCCAACCCATCTCCTGCACTAAAGACAGTCGGCGTAGTTTCCTTCCCGCTCCCCCTCCTGTGTTTGGGGACAGGAGAATGATCCCAGCGCTTGGCCTTACGCTCAACACAAACACCCCCAGGTGAAGTACCTGCCAGGGTAGGGCCCATTTAGAGGCCTGAGGCTGAAGTGTACGTGTGCGGATTGCCCAACTAATCCCCAATTGTGTATGGAGCCAACCACTAGTCTTTTTACACGGTCTTTTCTCTTCACCGTCTTGTAGAATTCAAGTGTGATTTATGTATAACGTGTTTGTGTGTGCGTCCGAGTCTATCTGCCATGATGCTGCTGCTGCAAGGAGGGTTTGCATTGTGTCTGTACATAGAACATAGAATAGTACAACACACAACAGGCCCTTCGGCCCACAATATCTGTGCCATACACAATGCCCAAACCAACTCTACACTGCCTGGATATAATTCTCTGCATATCCTTGTGCCCATCCAACAGCCACTATCGTGTCTGCCTCCCCCACCACCACTGCCAGCATGTTCCAAGCGCCCGCCACTCTCCGAAGAAAAACCTGCCCTGCACATCCCCAGTCACCTTAACACAATGCTCTCTAGTATTTGATATTTCCATCCTGGAAACTAGCTTCTGACTGTCTACCGTCTATACCTGACTGCCTACCCTCTATTTCTGTACACAATAATACATTTGTGTGGGTTTTGTCCCCTCCCTACCCACGTAGAGACACAATCTGGCTGAAACAGCTCTACCCTCGTCAAGAGGGACGATGGAAAAAAGTGTGCGACATTACAACAGGCTCAGAACTCGCTGAGGTGTGGGCGCAGGGGTACAAAGGTGCAGCTTCAGATCCACATGCCCACGGGAGCTTTTGGAAGTTTGTTTTCTGTTCTAGGGCTGAGGAGTCCTCCGCTGAGGACTGACCACACTGCATTGGAGCGGGGAAGGTCGTGGGAGGGGGGGGGGGGAAATGGTGAAAATCCAACAGAGTGGTCAGGGATGGGGTCGGACCCATGCTCTGAGGAGGCTCGAGAGGGGGAGAGGAGCTCTGGGAAGGTGCCGCGGAGGATCTGAAGAAGGGTCGCGTTCCGAAACGTCACCTATGCAGGTCCTCCAGAGATGCTGCCTGACCTGCTGAGTAACGTTAACACTTTGTATCTACCCCCATTGAGTTCAGACAAGTGTTGAACTGAAGATAAATTCCATCAGGTGCTGTATTTAGCCCTGTTTGTCAGATGGAGGGTTGCCCAGTTGGGTCTTAACTCTCTTCCCTGCTATTTTTGCACTTGTTTAATAAAAGGCAGTAAAGTTTGGCCGACATTTCCTTCCCGTGTCATGCAGCGCTGTCTTTCACTTACCCGGGGGACATTTATGAACTGTTGGTTAATGCTTAAACCACAACTATTTTGTCCTCGAGGGTTAATTAAAAACCTGGCACTGCTTCAAAGGTCTTTATGCATTGGTTTAATTAGCAAGGCAACATCTTGCTCCTAAAAAGTGTTTCTCTCTGCAACACTCGACCTGTCACAACCCTCCCCGCCGTTGAAGGCAAATCTTTACACGAGGCACTGACTCAAATAGGCAGTATCAAACATCAAAGCAGGTACAGGATACTGAGTTGGATGATCAGCCATGATCATATTGAATGGCGGTGCAGGCTCGAAGGGCCGAATGGCCTGCTCCTGCACCTATTGTCTATGATTCTATGTTGCTATCAGGAATCGCTATCATTTGCGCCATGCCCTCACTCACTGCTACAATTAGGCAGGAGGTACAGAAGCTTGAAGGTCCACATCACCAGGTTCAGATGCTGTCCTACAACATCAGTTTAGTTCTTTAGTTTAATTGAGTTTAGAGACACAGCACAGGAACGGCTCTTTGGCCCACCAGCGATCCCAGCAGATTAACACTATCCTACGTACACTTGGGACAATTTACACCAAGCCAATTACTTGTATACAATCACCCACATTCCTGTTCGTCTTTGGAGTGTGGGAGGGAACCGAAGATCTCGGCGATAACCCACGCGGTCACGGGAAGAAGGTACAAACTCGTACAGACATCACCCGTAGTCGGGATCGAACCCGGGTCTACGCCACTGCAAGCACTAAGGCAGCAACTCTACCGCTGCGCCACCATGCAGCTCTTGAACCAACTTGCACGACCCTATTCCCATCTTGGCAACGACAGACTACCTCTTGCACCACCGGCCACTTGTTTTCTTATTGTGTTTTGTAATGTCTTGTTTTTTTTGCACAGATTTTTTTCTCTTCACTGTCTTGCAGAATTTATGGGTCATTTATCTGTGGGGTTTTGTGTGTTGCCCGAATCTATGTGCCTGCGAAACTGATGCAAGCGCAGTTTATGATGTACCTGCACCTCATTATGCAAATGACTTAACTAGTTACCCATGTTCGCCCCATGTTCAAGAAATCACGAGCAGAGTTCAGAGTATTTTTGTTGTCCACGATGATTTTTGTTTCCCCGTCACACTTATTCCACAATATCACCAACAACCTTGTCCTGGAACAACCACATTGAAGCTACAACTAAAAGAAAAAAAACACCCTGAAGGGGCTGTCCCACTTGGGTGACCTAATTGGCGAGTTTAGAAGAGTTTTAAACAATGACATGTTGAAGACCTCCTTCGACTATGTTGAAGACTATCTACGACTAACTACGACTAGCTACGACTAACTTCGGGAAAATTGGACACCGAATAGTGGAGGGTGAAGACGACCTCCTACGATCTCCCTTGACCTCCCTTGACTATAATGAAGACTATCTACGACTACCCTCGATTACCTACGACTAACATGCTGACCTATTACGACCTATTACGACTAAACCTACGAGTAAAAATAAGTATTGATTTTTTCCCATAGCGACCTTTTTTTACTCGCAAGCATTTTTTTAAATATTGAAAAAAACGCCATGACCTAGCTGAGGCCTCGAGTACGCGGAGACCACTCTTGAGCATGAAGGAGAGTTACAAAGACCTCCTAAGACAGGCCCTTCCTTTATGCATCTACTTCCTCAGGTGACTGAGGAAATTCAGCATGTCTCCAACGCCTCGTACCAACCTCTACAGATGCAGCATGTGAAGCACACTATCGGGTTGCATCACAGCTTGGTTTGGAAATAGCTCTGCTCAAGACCAGAAGAAGTTGCAGACAGTTGTGGATGTAGCCCAGTCCATCACACAAACCCACCCATTGACCTCATCTACACTTCGCGCTATCTTGGGAAAGCAGTCAACTTAACCAAGGACCTTTCCTATCCCGGTCATTCCTTCTTCAAATACATCATCATCATCATTGAAAACTTAGCAACGCTGGTTTCCGACGGGCACGGGTGACGGACGCTCCACACATCTCTGTCCTCCATGTAGTTGGCAAGTTTCTCTTTGGTCTCTACACGTGCGTCTTCCATCAACGTCTTCAGCATCGTCACGATTCACCGTCCCGGGCCACGTCTTCCATGGGTGGGTTCCCACAGCACAACCTTGTTTGCTGGCATTTCTGGGTGGCGGTGGCAGTGACCAGCGAGCCTCATCCTTCTCCACCTGATCTTCTCGGTCAGAGGCGGATTCTCCCCATAGAGCAGGGCGTTGGTGATGTGGTCCCTCCAACTGACATTTTGAACCTTTCTGAGCATTCGGGTGAAAGTACCATCGGGAGACCTGGGCAGTGCTCGAGTGAGAGTCCGTGCCTCACACCCGTACAATAATATGGTCTCTACAGTTGCATGGAAGAAAATACAGAAGATTGAAAGCATGTACCACCAGACTCCGGAACAACTAATTCTCTCTGTTAACTGCCCCTCAATAAGCTAAGGAGTAGTCCTAATCT
Source organism: Okamejei kenojei (assembly GCA_035221665.1). NCBI lineage: Eukaryota > Metazoa > Chordata > Chondrichthyes > Rajiformes > Rajidae > Okamejei > Okamejei kenojei. The sequence continues at coordinate 18,999,070 of CM069163.1, forward strand.
TCTAACCTACCTCATTTTCATTCATGCACCATTTCCTCTGGTACCATTACGCTACCATGTTGAGAAACTATCTTCTGCACTCTGGTATTTTACTCTTCACTTTACCTGGCAATAATAAACCTAAATATAAACATCAATGATGAGTCAAAAAGAAATTTACGCTCAAAGACTCTTACTCATTGCGTCCAACATAAGATGGATGAAGTTCTGGTTGTCATCTTCCAGTGTGCTCTGGGGCTTGCCAGGAATGTTGATGAAACCATATTGTTCTTTATTGCACACATACATCTGGACCTCTGCAAACAAAAACAGCAGGGAAGCTGATCAGACATGGCAACTTGTTTAGCCTCACCATCCAGCCATCACTACCTGGAGCACTTCAAACTTAGAGTCATACAGTGCAGAACAGGCTCTTTGGCCCTCACCAAGTCCCACTTGCCTGTATTTGGCCCATATTCATCTAAACCTTGCCTATCCATGCAAACCGTCCAAATACTTTTTACATTTTGTTATTGTACCTGCCTCGACTATTTCCTCTGGCAGCTCGTTCCATATATCAACCTCCCTCTGTGGACAAGAGTTGAACCTCAAGTTCCTATTAAATCTTTCTCCTCTCACCCTCTAGTTCCTGATTCCTTCACTCTGGGGAAAAAAGGCTCTGTGAATTCCCACTATCTATTCCCCCTCACGATGTTATACACCTCGATAAGATCACCCCTCAGCCTCTGGCTCCAAGGAACAAAGTTCTAGCCTGCCCAACATCCCTGATAGCTCAGAACCTCGAGTCCTGGTAACATCTTCAACTTGTCTATTGTCTATTCTATCAAAAAGCACCAAAGGTCTCCAACCTTCAGCCAATCCACCTCAAGTCACCCAAGGCCCAGCACCAACCCATTCACTTGATCCAATGCCGTGGACATTGAGAACTAGATAATAGCAAGAGACTTTACAAACCTAAGCCATTCAATTAACCAATGTCTTAGTACATGGCAGGGTAGACAAGAGTCTTACTGTATCTCTGAGTTCTTCACAAATTCACAGGTTTAAGCAGAATTAGGCCATTCGGCCCATCGAGTCTCTCTCTGCCTTAAAAAATATCCACTGACGGCCTCCACAGCCCTCTGTGGCAATGAGTTCCTCAGATTAACTACCCTCTGGCTAAAGGGTCAGGTTGGTGCTCAGCCGCACTTTCCTGACCCACCCGACTTTCCATCATCCCCCAGTATCTGAAAAACCCACTTAAAAGTCCCCATCTTAAAAGTGCTCAATGACTGAGTGTCAGAGGGAGGTGGTTTGTAGATAAGTAAGTAAGTAAGTGAAAACGACTGAAAATAGCAATATGAGAACAGGGAGAGGTGCGGATGGAATATCAGCCCACCCTGACCCACCAATAATAACAGCACGGGTTCACACACTCTTTGAAAGACCGAGACGCTTGGTCTTGGCAGAGAAAGTAGTTCCGCGCACTAGAGCAGCGAAGGTAACCCTGCCGGTGGTTCTTCGGCCCGTGTCCTCCTGCCCGCGCTCGCGCCAGCTACCTGAGGCACGACAGGAAAACGCAAACACGATGATGTCGTCGAAGGCCCAGGAGAAGTCCGGGTGTGGGGGGTAGAAGGCCAGGTCCTGTGCCGCCTCCTTGCGCAGGTCGATCAGGAACGTGGAGTGCACCATGGGCACGGCAAAGCAGCCTAATCTCTGGCGGTGCCGTGTGGGGAAGTACTCTGCTGTCCGGCGGTAATACCCCTGCACCAAACAAAGCAAAGATACAATACAGCCCAGTGCCAGCCACTCTCGCATTCACACTCACTTTCATACGTTCATAAATAGTAGGAGCAGAATTAGGCCCTTTGGCCCATCAAGTCATAGGTCTGAATGACAATAAAGGATAATTCAATTCAATTCAATTCTACTCCACCATTCAATCATACCTTTTCTTTTAGTTTAGTTTGGAGATACAATGCGGAAACAGGCCCTTTGGCCACCGACTCCACACCGACCAGCGATCCCCGCACATTAATACCATCCTACACACTCTGAGGATAATTTATATTTATACCAAGCCAATTGGTAACCTGCAAACCTGAATGTCACTGGAGTGTGAGAGGAAACCGGAGATCTTGGAGAAAACGCAGGCAGTCACGGGGAGAACGCACAAATTCCGTACGGGCAGCGCCCGTAGTCGGGATCGAACCCGCGTCTCTGGCACTGAAAGCGCTGTAAGGCAGCAACTCTACTGCTACGCCACCATGATTTATGGCTAACCTATATTTCCCTCGTAACCCCATTCTCCTGCCTTCTCCCCTTAACCCCTGATACCCCGCTCCTGCTTTCCCTGCTCATTTCATCTTCATTCACGAGGATGCCACAGTGATGCAGCCAGTGGAGCCGCTTCCTCACAGAGTCAGAGACTGGGGTTCGTTCCAGACTTCAGGTGCCGTCTGTGTGGAGTTTGCACGTTCTCCCCGTGACTATGTTGGGAGTCCCTTGGGTGCTCCCGTATCCCAAACACATTCGGGTTTGTAGGTTAATTGAACTCTGTAAATTTTCTCTAATTGTGTTGGGTCTGGAGCCTTCGACCCCTTCAGTTTGAAGATGGGTCGCGACCTGAAATATTGCTGATCCATGACCTCCAGAGATGCTGTCTGGCCCGCTGAGTTACTCCAGCATTTTATGTTCTAATCTAATCCAACTTTATTATCTCCATATTTTTATCAATTCCCCTCAGATGTTCCCATTCCCCTACACACAAGGGGCAATTTTACACTGGCCAATTAACCTTAGTTTGGAGATCCAGTGTGGGAACAAGCCCATTGGCCAACCGAGTCTGTACCGCTCAATGACAGATTTGTTGAGCATTTCAGATTACGTGAATAACACTAGTTCTATGTTATCCCAGTTTTGCATCCTACTCACTGGGGACAATTTACAGAAGTCAATTAACCTACAAAACTGTCCCGAGTGTGCGTGTGCAGTGTTAATGTGCTGGGAACGCTGGTCGGTGCAGACTCGGTGGGCCGAAGGGCCTGTTTCCTTGCTGTACAGTATCTCTAAACCAAACTAAAACTAAAGCCCATGCGGTCACAGGGAGAAGGTACAAACTCTGTACAGACAGCGCCCGTAGTCACAATCGTACCCAAGACTCTTACGCTGTGAGGCAGCAAGTCAAATAGTCATAAGGAATAGGAGTAGAATTAAGCCATTCGGCCCATCAAGTCTACTCTGCCATTCAATCATGGCTGATCCATCTCTCCCTCCTAACCCCATTCTCCTGCCTTCCCCCCTAACTTCTGACACCCGTACTAATCAACTCTACTGCTGAGCCACTGCGACGCCCGATCATTTCAACAAGCAGGATCTGCAGAAGCAGTTCATTACCTGGGGAGTGATCCCACACCAGAAGTTGGAGTAAGCTGCCTGCGACATCAGTAGTGGGGCGATCACCGTCTTGTTCTCTGCCATCAGCAGGTTGAGTGTTTGGTTGTGAGTCAGAATATTATCTGTGTCCATGTACTGGAAGTAAAGAGGGAACTAATGGTCATTAAGTCAAAGCAAACACGGCAGAGACTGGAGATTTGGAACAAAAACCAAAAGAGCTAGAGCTTGCAGGAGCACGGGGAAGAAAACGGTGGTAAGACTAGATTTTAGTCCTGGTGAATTGGGAAGGGAGGTGGTTTGTAGATACGTAAGTAAGTAAGTAAGTTTATTGGCCAAATATTCACATACAAGGAATTTGCCTTGGTGCCCCGCTGTTCTACTCACTTGATTCTACTCACTGTTGCATTGGGTGAGAGCGGGTTGGGAGATTTTTGTGCCTGTTCAGTTGGGAGGGGGAAGGAGGGAGGTTGGGACCTCATTGAAACTTACAGAATAATCAAAGACATAGAGAGAGAGAGAGATCTGAGTGCATGAGGAAAGGATGTTTCCACTGGTGGGAGAGTCTAGGCGGCGCTCTTTAGGAGGTGAGGAGGAACTTCTTTACACAGAGCGTTGTTAATCTGTGGAACTCATTGCCACAGAGGGCTGTAGGAGGCCAAGGTCAGTGGACATTTTTAAGGCAGAGACAGACAAATTCTCGATTAGAACGTGTGACAAGGGTTATGGGGAGAAAGCAGGAAAACTAGATTAGGAGGCAGAGATCAGCCATGATTGAATGGCAGAGTAGACTCGATGGGCTGAATGGCCTAATTCTACTTGTAGAGCCTGTGAACACAAAGCTCTGTCCCGACCAACATCTCATGGGATTGCCAGCTTGCCAGCGTGCTGCGTGAAACTCAGGGACATTTAAATTCAATTTAAATATATTTAAATCATTCATTCAGATTCACTCAGGGGATGGTGGGTATATGAAATGAACTGTCAGAGGACGTTGTAGCAGCAGGTACAATAACAACATTTAAATGTCACTTGGGCATGTACACAGATAGGAAATGCGGGCAAACAGGCATCTTGATTGGCATGGACAAGATGGACCAAAGGACCTGGTTCCATGTTGTTTAAACCTGTGATTTTTTTTATAGCTAAAAATTAAAACTGGAGCTGTACAATAATTATGTCATATGCCGCTGTTTACATTTTTGTACACTGCTCCTAATAAATATATATATATTTTTTAAAACTCTGTGATTATCTCCCCACTAAAATGTTAGTGCATCAGAGGACTGGGTTTAGTGTTTTAGACTGGATGTTATTTTGGTTTTGTCCATTTCATCAGCTGCCAACAAGATCAACCACCCTACCAACTCGCTGTTAAAGATGGAACTGCAGATGCTGCACCCGCTGAGTTTCTCCAGCCTTTTGTGCACCCTACCAACTCTCTGATCTTTGCCCACCCTCTGTGGGGTATCACCTGAGGGACCTCTTTCTTGATGATGTGCAACATACTGTCAATAATAAAGCTGCAATTCAATCTCTGCAGGACACGCCATTTCTCAGAGAAATGCAAACGTTTGTTGCTGGCGTCTCATCAATGTGAATTTTTAATTTCTTGTTTTTTTCTGCGACTTTTCCAACAACAGATTGCAAGTAACAGACTCCAGAAGACCCAGACGAATGCCTGTTGCCATCACACCAACAGCAGCAGGGTTCATTTGGCAATCGGTTCACCTCCTTCATTCCTACCAGCACTCCCTGCCAGAGGTGAGCTAATTTACCAGCTGGCATGCAGCTGCAGATATGCGCTGTTAGCTGGAGGCTGCTCTTGGGCAGATGTGCGTTGCTCTGGCTGCGTAAAGAGCAGTTGACATTTGGCAAGGGAGAGCTCCTCGTTCTTCTTTGCACATTGGCAAAGGAAGCAAAGAGGAATCCGAGGACTGCAAGTACCAGACAGCTCCACAACACTCGGAACATTCACACGGTCAAAACATGCAGGTGGCTGAGGAAGCAAGACTGGACAGATTGCAAACCCAAGATAAGACACAAAATGCTGGAGTAGCTCAGCGGGACAGGCAGCATCTCTGGAGAGAAGGAATGGGTGACGTTTCGTGTCGACACCCTTCTTCAGTCTGCAGAAGGGTCTCGACCCCAAAACGTCACCCATTCTTCCTTCTCTCCAGAGATGCTGCCGGTCCCGCTGAGTTACTCCAGCATTTTGGGTCTATCTTCGATTTAAACCAGCATCTGCAGTTTCTTCCTACACAGATTGCAAACCCAGTTCAGCTCCATTTTACATTACTCATGGGAGCTGAACAACTCTCGTCAAGCTCTCCAGTGCCTGTGTGAATCACCACTGATTTATTTAACACATGTAACAGCTGGTCCAGAGCTCCTCCAAAACCCATCCCGTCATAGAACACAGAATGGTGCAGCAGAGGAATGGGTCCGTGCCGAACATGGTGTCAAGGTCAACTAATCTCCTCTGCCTGCACTTGATCCATTACCTATCGAAAAACTTTTTAAAATGCCCCTGTCATGTCTACTACACCACCACCCCTGGCAGTGTTTTCCTGGCACCTCCTTGTAAAAACAACTTGCCCCGTTCTCCTTTAAAATTTGCCCCTCTCACCTAAAACATTTAAGGTGGGATAGAAGCAGAGCCTCGGCCAGTGTTCACCGTCCTCAGAAGCCTATCTCTAAATGTGACGGTCAGCATTGATCTTTTATTCTCTTCCCCATTGTGTGTTTATCTCGTCATCTCTGCCAGTTGAGGTCAGTAAATCCTTGAACCTGGTCACCCTCCGTCAGCTCCCGTGAGGCAGGTATCCGGGGTGGGACAGGTTGACTGGGATGTCCGAGGGGCGACCATACACAAGTCCTGGAGGAAAGACTGATGACTGGGGGAGGTGCCCCTCTGATGCCTCAGGGCTGTCCTTGTCCTTCTGTCCATGAGAAATGACTCTCTCTCCTCCAGTTTCTCACCGCAACGCAGACTGTGAGATCTTTGCCAGGGCTATGTCCAGCAATTAACATTTTTCCCTTCTTTGCCCCATCCAAGGTTAGGTGAGTTCATTCCAAGATTTCTCCCGAGTTTGCCCTGATTCGAACTCGGAGATTTACAGTAATGGCCACTCGTCAGTACTCGGGGCTCTCGTGGACATTTTTCAACATGTTTGAAAAATCTTCACGAGTCTTCCCGTGCTTACCTGCTGTTAGCGAATCTTCCCGAGTACCTGCCGTTAGCGCTAAGAGACGTCCCTGAGCTCCGACGTACCCGCTACGGTCATTCTCCGTGCTTACCACGAGTTTTTGATTTTTTTTAAACTCGGGCGAGCTCTTGGAATGAACTCGCACCGTGGGACAGGGCTATTAGATGTCGAGCAAAGCTCTGCCTTCACGCGATCCACAGAGTGGCCAGAATGGCATAGACTAACGCCCTGTGTTTACTGCTCCAAAGCACGAGAGAGCTGGGCCAAAGGAGGAACTTGTACAATGGGAAAAATTACCAAATGGAAAAAGTTACTGAGGCTCATGTCTGCAAATGTTCCGATGTTTTAACCACTACCAGGGAGGCATTAGTGACGAAGCGCGCAGGGAACGAGTGTGGTCAGCACATGGGGTGGGGTTGATTGGGAGGGATTATTACAAATTTTAGTCACTCTGAAGTTAATACTGGGGCAAAATAAACATTACATTGCTCAATTCAGAGCAAGAGCCTGTGGGAACTTGCCAATCACAATCAGCTATAACACCATCAGATTTACAAAAATCTGATCAAAATATAGACAGTGAGAGAGATTTATCAGCAGAAGGCTATCCATCATCTGCCAACAGACCACAAGATGTAGAAAGAAAGAACTGCAGATGCGGGTTTATACCAAAGGTAGACACAAACTGCTGGAGTAACTCAGAGGGTCAGACAGCACCTTTGGGGAAAAAAGATGGGTGAAGTTTCGGGTCGGGACCCTTAATACATGCCTATTTACACCATTTAGATGTGTCCTGAAAGAGGCAGGCATCTTTTATGTAGCCCTGTTCATGTACACTTGCGAGAGGACAGCATCTCGGCCCCACCAGTACAGTAGGGAATCTGATGGTCTTAGCTACAGAAGATTTGTTCCAGCTTATGTCAATAAATTCACCGTCAGCAACAGATCGCCCTGGCCAGTTCCACATTGGGAAAGCCAAAGGCAATGCTGGCACGCTGAAGGTGAAAGTGAATTTCGTCAGAGAGGTTGCTCCTGAATGTGGCAAATGGTCCATGTCTTCCAGAGTTTCACCAGGGACCATTATTGACGGTGGGTGGTCTTGTACAATGATGGAGGACCTTTGTGGATGTTAAGTGCTCTGCCTTTCAGTGAATGTTTCAGTGAATGACGTAGAGCTTGGCCTTCATGTCCACAGGTCTTGTGTGCCCACTGCAGGTCAATCTCTGACGCTGGAAGATTTGAGTGAAGTACGAACAGGTTAGTTTAGAGATACAGCAGAGGCCCTTAGTCCCACTGAGTCCGCACCGACCAGCGATGCCCGCACATTAACACCACCCTACACATACTAGGGGCAATTTTACATGTACACATTTATGCTAAGCCGACAAACCTGCACGTCTTTGGAGTGTGGGAGGAAACCGGAGCACCCGGAGAAAACCCACGTGGTCACGGGGAGAACGTACAAACTTCGTATAGACAGCACCAGCATTCAGGATCGACCCCAGGTACCTGGCGCTGTAAGGCGGCAACTCTGCTGCTGCCCCACCATGCCACTTGTGGGAAAAACCCAAGTGCCCTAGAGAGGGGAGTGGCAGAATCCATGCTCACCAGGATGTAATCGGCCCACTGTTTCCTGGCAGATTTGAGTGCAGCTTGCTTCAGCTTCATCATGTATTCAAACCTGGTTCGGGTCCAGTGCTTGGGGCCCAGTTCGTTCGGGTAGGATCTACAGCAGAGGAAATGCAGTGTTAAAGACGGGAAGCACTGAGCTGGTTGGTACGGTTGATGAGGCAAGGTCTGTCTCCTGGAAGTCCTTCTATGACAGAGACGCCCTCTTTGTTGGCTTTCCATCCACTAGTATTTCCCTCCATCACCGTTGCACCATTACGGCAATGTACTATCATCTACACAATGCACTGCAACACCTCAATAGGACTCTGTAGGCAATTGCTTCACAAACCCCACAATGGAAGGCCAATGCCAATAGATACAGAGGAACAACATCAGCTGAAGATTCCCTGCCAAATCTGACATCACCCTGACTTGGTTTTTCTGTTAAATCTGTTCCTCTCTCCACAGATGCTGTCTGGCTTGCTTGGTACTATTCTATATTTATCTCAGATTTCCAGCATCTGCACCATTTTGGCATTCAAACATTGGAAGCTGATCCACCATTCAATAAAATGATGGCTGACCTTCTACCTCAATTACTGATTAACGTCTTCCTTCAATCTCACCAAGTACACAAATCTATTGGATTCAACTCTTCACAAAGTCCAGAACTGAGTAGCCACTGCCTCTTGAAATACAGCGTGTCTTTGATGGCACCCGACTGGCCAACAGCACTGGATGGTACACCAGTTAATACTCCAACATACTTATAATTCACTTTTTCATTCATGTCACACAGACCTCCAATAAAACTTCCAGCAAACTTCAAGGAACGGGTCGCCCTTGTGTGTGAGAAGCAGCGTGGAACTGGGGTGCCATTACCATATATAACCATATAACCATATAACAATTACAGCACGGAAACAGGCCCTCTCGGCCCTTCCAGTCCGTGCCGACCATTTGTTTTCCCCTAGTCCCATCTACCTGCACTCAGACCATACCCCTCCATTCCCTTCACGTCCATATACCTATCCACTTTACTCTTAAATGTTAAAATCGATCCTGCCTCCACCACTTCTGCTGGAAGCTGATTCCACACAGCCACCACCCTCTGAGTAAAGAAGTTCCCCCTCACGTTACCCCGAAACCTCTGTCCCTTAATTCTCATGTCATGCCCTCTTGTTTGAATCTTCCCTACCCTCAATGGGAAAAACGTATCCACGTCAACTCTGTCTATCCCTTTCATCATTTTAAAGACCTCACTCAAGTCCCCCCTTAACCTTCTGCGCTCCAAAGAATAAAGACCTAACTTGTTCAACCTTTCTCTGTAACATAGTTGCTGGAACCCTGGCAACATTCTAGTAAATCTCCTCTGTACTCTCTCTATTTTGTTGACATCCTTCCTATAACTAGGCGACCAAAATTGTACACCATACTCCAGAATTGGTCTTACCAATGCCTTGTACAATTTTAACATTACTTCCCTACTCCTATATTCAATGCTCTGATTTATAAAGGCCAGTACACCAAAGGCTTTCTTTACCACCCTATCTACATGCAATTCCACCTTCAGGGAACTATGCAGTTATTCCTAGATCCCTCTGTTCCACAGCATTCCTCAATTCCCTACCATTTTACCATGTACGTCCTATTTTGATTTGTCCTGCCGAAGATGTAGCACTTCACACTTATCAGCATTAAACTCCATCTGCCATCTTTCAGCCCACTTTTCCAAATGGCCCAAATCTCTCTGTAGACTTTGAAAATCTACTTCATTATCCACAACACCGCCTATCTTAGTATCATCTGCATACTTACTTATCCAATTTTCCACCCCATCATCCAGATCATTGATGTACATGACAAACAACAGTGGACCCAACACAGATCCCTGAGGCACCCCACTGGTCACCGGCTTCCAACCTGACAAACAGCCATCCACCATTACTCTCTGACATCTCCCATTCAGCCACTGTTGAATCCATCTTGCTACTCCGCCATTAACACCCAAAGATTGAACCTTCTTAACCAACATGGGGAACCTTGTCAAAGGCCTTACTGAAATCCATATAGACAACATCCACTGCTTTACCCTCATCAATTTCCCTAGTTACCGCTTCAAAAAATTCAAGAAGGTTTGTCAAACATGACCTTCCAGGCACAAATCCATGTTGACTGTTCCTGATCAAACCCTATTTATCCAGATGCTTATATATATTATCTCTAAGTATCCTTTCCATTAATTTGCCCACCACTGACGTCAAACTAATAGGTCTATAATTGCTAGGTTTATTCTTTGAACCCTTTTTAAACAATGGAACAACATGCGCAGTACGCCAATCCTCCGGCACTATTCCCGTTTCTAATGACATTTGAAATATTTCTGTCATAGCTCCTGCTATTTCTACACTAACTTCCCTCAATGTCCTAGGGAATATCCTGTCAGGACCTGGAGACTTATCCACTTTTATATTTTTCAAAAGTGTCAGTACTTCCTCCTCTTTGAATCTCATAGTTTCCATAGCTACTCTACTTTTTCTTTCCCCTTAACTCACCGAGTTCAATATCCTTCTCCTTGGTGAATACCAAAGAAAAGAAATTGTTCAATATCTCCCCCATCTCTTTTGGCTCTGCAGATAGCTGTCCATTCTGGTTCTCTAATGGTCCAGTTTTATCCCTCGTTATCCTTTTGCTATTAATATAGCTGTAGAAACCCTTTGGGTTTACTTTCACCTTTCTTGCCAAAGCAACCTCATATCTTCTTTTAGCCTTCCTAATTTATTTCTTAAGATTCTTTTTACATTCTTTATACTCCTCTAGCACCTCATTTACTCCATGCCTCCTATAATTATTGTAGACATCTCTCTTTTTTCGAAACAAGTGTCCAATTTCCCTTGAAAACCATGGCTCTTTCCAATTTTTACTATTTCCTTTCAACCTAACAGGGATATCTGTCCTCATCTGACCCATTGTGTGAAGGGGAGTGCAGGAACCAGGTGTGTGAGTGGGAGCACAGAAACAGGAGAATAGGAAACGTCACCCAGCGAGCCAGTCAGTCAGTGAACCATCCGGATTTGCGGACATTGGGATACAGCTTATCAGAGTTTTTTTTGTAATGCAAAGCTGCATGGCTGCCAGTTATTAAAAAGCGCAGTAGGGAACAGCAAATGAGACAAGATGGGGGCGGAAAGGAGACATAAAAAGATGAAAACAAATGAGAATTAATGGAGGGGAAGGGAGAGAGATAGAGAAAAACACAGCAAATAGGGACCAAGAGTGAATCAGCAGAGGGAAAGACGGAATAGGAATTGCAGCAACACTGAGAGGGGTCAAATAAGGCAAAGGGCAGAGACACATACATCAAGGGAAAGTTTCTAGCAGCTGAAAGCTTTTGTCCTGGAGAATGTCTTTAATGTAAACCACAGTGTTTGGATTATCTGCAGCAAAAGTAAACATTAGCATCGGAAACATTTTTGCAGTCCCTAATTGTAACTATTTGATCAGAAGGTCAATGAAACACTCACCATAGGACACCCTCCTTCCATATGAATCCCCAAATCTACATCTACAGGTGCCATGGCCAGCAGACGTGTGAATAAAAATGTGTAGCTGTGGGAACATCAGCGGCGCAGGTGCTTCCCAGTAACAGTGCACCCGTGAGCTGCCAGAGATCTACACATCCTGTCTCCCTTTACAAGCCCAGCAGATGGGTTAATAATCAAACTCTGAGCCAGGAATGCGAGCTTTTGGATATAGAACAACCAAGAGCAAGCGAGAAGGAGATTCAGATCATTGTATCGCAGGAACAAGGGTGAATGAGAGGTCCCAGTCCCAGGGCCACGCTCTACCCTGGCCCCACTCAACTACTTCCTCTGGCAACTCGTTCCATGCACCCACCACCCTCTCTCTGTATGAAGAAGCTGCCCCTCAGGTCCCCCTCTCACCTTAAACCTTTTTCTCTCTAGTTCTTAATTCTCCTATTCTGGGCAAAAGACTTTGGCATTCACCCTACCTGCAAACTGGGATTGTTTTATCTGCAACATCGGAGGCTGAGGGGAGACCCGATTAAAATATATAAAATGAGGACAGATATAGATAGGGTTGACAATGAACCTTTATCCCCAGGGAAGAAATGTCAAATACTAGAGGCCATAGCTTTACGTTGAGAGGGGCAAAGCTTAAAGGTGATGTGCAGGGCAAGTTTTTTTACACTGAGGATGGTGGGTGCTTGGAATGCACTGCCAGGGGTGGTGGAGGCAGATATGGTAGTGGCGTTTCGGAGACATTTGGATAGGCACATGGATATGCAGCAAATGGAGGGATGCGGATCGTGTACAAACGAAGGAGATAGCTTAAAACAACATGTTCGGCATGAACATTGCGGGCAGAAGGGCCTTTTCCTGTGCTATACCGTTCTATGTTCTCCCTCAAGTCCACAGATTGCCAGCTTTCTAAAACTGACCAAACTCTAACTTATGGGAACAGAGAGAAAACGATGAGCTCCCATTGCAACAGGCACGTCACCAGAGTTTAGTTCGTTAGTCAGTTAATTTGTCGTCAATGTTCAGAGATACTGTGAAATGTTTGTTTTTTGCAAGCACTCCATTCAAATATACAGTTGTGCAATAAATGATGCAATCTAAATTCCATTAGCACCTCAGAGAGTGAATATGACAACTATAAATCATCAATGTGGTCAGCGTGTTGAAGAGCAAACATTGCAAGTTGATGCTGGTGTTAAAGACAGTCCAGTCAACTGTGCAATTTGATAGAGAAAAACAAACAGAATTTAGCAGCGAGAAGAGGACTATTCCCAGGAGTGTTCCCCATTTTCAACTGGGAATGTAAATGTTCCCGGAAGAGGCAATTGGTCAAAAGCCAGATGGGTTAAATAGCGAACACATCTGTGATTACGTCGGAAGGCTGGTGAGAGAGTTGAACGATGCATAGGAAAGAGAACTGATTTAATTCAAGGGGACGATCAAATCAGTGAGGTTTAATTCCACGCTCTCTTGGGATAGTACAGGGGGAGATGGAGTAAGTGTGAGGTTACAGCAAGCGGCTGGGGCAGCTGGAGAACTAATCTGAGGTTCTACAGGGGTAGTTTGGGATGAGGTGTGATGTAGTGCAGAGTTACTGGCAATAAGCAAGGGGAAAGCTGCAGACTGATGGTGAAATTAAACATGGAAATCTGATATATCCTATGCATTATACACAGCCAAGGTAAAACTGATAGGGACTTTCCAGGAATGCACACATTGTTATATCTTTTCATGTGGAGAGAGTCAAAAACTTCAAATTCCTTGTCGTGCATATTTACAAAGATCGTTCCTGGACCCAGCACACTGATGCAATTATAAGGAAAGCACATCGAGTGCCTCTACTTCCTGAGAAGATTACGGAGATTTGGTATGTCAAAGAGGATTCTCTTGAACTGCTACAAGTACACAGCAGAGAGCAAATTGACTGGTTGCATCATAGTCTGGTTCGGCAACTTCCGGGAGTGGGAAAGACTGCAAAAAGTTGTGACATAGAAACATAGAAACATAGAAATTAGGTGCAGGAGTAGGCCATTCAGCCCTTCGAGCCTGCACCGCCATTCAATATGATCATGGCTGATCATCCAACTCAGTATCCCGTACCTGCCTTCTCTCCATACCCTCTGATCCCCTTAGCCACAAGGGCCACATCCAACTCACTCTTAAATATAGCCAATGAACTGGCCTCAACTACCCTCTGTGGCAGAGAGTTCCAGAGACTCACCACTCTCCGTGTGAAAAAAGTCTTTCTCATCTCGGTCTTAAAGGATTTCCCCCTTATCCTTAAGCTGTGACCCCTTGTCCTGGACTTCCCCACCATCGGGAACAATCTTCCTGCATCTAGCCTGTCCAACCTCTTAAGAATTTTGTAAGTTTCTATAAGATCCCCTCTTAATCTCCTAAATTCCAGAGAGTATAAACCGAGTCTATCCAGTCTTTCTTCATAAGACAGTCCTGACATCCCAGGAATCAGTCCGGTGAACCTTCTCTGCACTCCCTCTATGGCAATAATGTCCTTCCTCAGATTTGGAGACCAAAACTGCACGCAATACTCCAGGTGTGGTCTCACCAAGACCCTGTACAACTGAAGTAGAACCTCCCTGCTCCTGTACTCAAATCCTTTTGCTATGAAAGCTAACATACCATTCGCTTTTTTCACTGCCTGCTGCACCTGCATGCCTACTTTCAATGACTGGTGTACCATGACACCCAGGTCTCGCTGCATCTCCCCTTTTCCTAATCGGCCACCATTTAAATAATAGTCTGCTTTCCTGTTTTTGCCACCAAAGTGGATAACCTCACATTTATCCACATTATACTGCATCTGCCAAACATTTGCCCACTCACCCAGCCTATCCAAGTCACCTTGCAGTCTCCTAGCATCCTCCTCACAGCGAACACTGCCCCCCAGCTTAGTGTCATCCGCAAACTTGGAGATATTGCCTTCAATTCCCTCATCCAGATCATTAATATATATTGTAAATAGCTGGGGTCCCAGCACTGAGCCCTGCGGTACCCCACTAGTTACTGCCTGCCATTGTGAAAAGGACCCGTTTACTCCTACTCTTTGCTTCCTGTTTGCCAGCCAGTTCTCTATCCACACCAATACTGAACCCCTAATACCGTATGCTTTAAGTTTGTATACTAATCTCTTATGTGGGACCTTGTCGAAAGCCTTCTGGAAGTCCAGATATACCACATCCACTGGTTCTCCCTTATCCACGCTACTAGTTACATCCTCGAAAAATTCCACAAGATTCGTCAGACATGATTTACCTTTTGTAAATCCATGCTGACTTTGTCCAATGATTTCACCACTTTCCAAATGTGCTGCTATCCCATCTTTAATAACTGACTCTAGCAGTTTCCCCACTACCGATGTTAGACTAACTGGTCTGTCATTCCCCGTTTTCTCTCTCCCTCCCTTCTTAAAAAGAGGGGTTACATTTGCTACCCGCCAATCCTCAGGAACTACTCCAGAATCTAAAGAGTTTTGAAAGATTATCACTAATGTATCCACTATTTCCTGAGCTACTTCCTTAAGTACTCTGGGATGCAGCCTATCTGGCCCTGGGGATTTATCGGCCTTTAATCTATTCAATTTACCCAACACCACTTCCCGACTGACCTGGATTTCACTCAATTCCTCCTTTGACCCACAGTCCCCTGCTATTTCAGGCAGATTATTTATGTCTTCCTTAGTGAAGACGGAACCAAAGTAGTTATTCAATTGGTCCGCCATATCCTTGTTCCCCATGATCAATTCACCTGTTTCTGACTGCAAGGGACCTACATTTGTTTTAACTAACCTCTTTCTCTTCACATATCTATAAAAACTTTTGCAGTCAGTTTTTATGTTCCCTGCCAGTTTTCTTTCATAATCTATTTTTCCTTTCCTAATTAAGCCCTTTGTCCTCCTCTGCTGGTCTCTGAATTTCTCCCAGTCCTCTGGTATGCTGCTTTTTCTGGCTACTTTGTACGCATCATCCTTTGCTTTGATACTATCCCTGATTTCCCTTGTTATCCACGGATGCACTACCTTCCCCGATTTATTCTTTTGCCAAACTGGGATGAACAATTTTTGTAGTTCATCCATGCAGTCTTTAAATGTCTTCCATTGTATATCCACCGTCAACCCTTTTAGAATTAATTGCCAGTCAATCTTGGCCAATTCACGTCTCATACCCTCAAAGTTACCTTTCTTTAAGTTCAGAACCATTGTTTCTGAATTAACAATGTCACTCTCCATCCTAATGAAGAACTCAACCATATTATGGTCACTCTTGCCCAAGGGGGCACGTACAACAAGACGGCTAATTACCCCTTCCGCATTACTCAAAACCCAGTCTAAAATAGCCTGCTCTCTCGTTGGTTCCTCTACATGTTGATTTAGATAACTATCCCGCATACATTCCAAAAAATCCTCTTCCTCAGCACCCCTGCCAATTTGATTAACCCAATCTATATGTAGATTGAAGTCACCCATTATAACGGTTTTGCCTTTGTCGCACGCATTTCAAATTTCCTGTTTGATACCATCCCCAACTTCTCTGCTACTGTTAGGTGGCCTGTACACAACACCCACCAGCGTTTTCTGCCCCTTAGTGTTTTGTAGCTCTACCCATACCGATTCCACATCCTCCAAGCTAATGTCCTTCCTTTCCATTGCTTTAATCTCCTCTCTAACCAGCAACGCTACCCCACCTCCTTTTCCTTTCTCTCTATCCCTCCTGAATATTGAATATCCCTGGATGTTCAGCTCCCAGCCTACGTCACCCTGGAGCCATGTCTCCGTGATCCCAACTATATCATAATCATTAATATCTATCTGCACGTTCAACTCGTCCACCTTATTACGAATACTCCTTGCATTGAGACACAAAGCCTTCAGGCTTGTCTTTACAACGCATTTACCCCTTATACAATTTTGCTGAAAAGTGGCCCTTTTTGATTTTTGCCCTGGTTTTGTCTGCCTGCCACTTTTACCTTTCACCTTGCTACCTAATGCTTCTACCGTCATTTTACACCCTCCTGCCTCTCTGCTCTTGTACCCATCCCCCTGCCACATTAGTTTAAATCCTCCCCGACAGCACTAGCTGACCATCACCGGCTCTGACCTGCGCACCATCAAAGGGATTTATCGGAGTCATTGCCTCAAAAAGGCAGCCAATATCATCAGAGACCCACACCATCCTAGGCTCACACTCATTTCACCATTGCCAGCGGAAAGAAAGTACAGGAGCATGAAAACTGTAATGTCCAGGTTCAGGAACAGCTTCTTCCCTACAGCCATCAGGCTATTAAACACCACAACCTCATATAGGTTCTGAACTACAACAGACTATTATTATTGTGTTAAAGAAGGAACTGCAGATGCTGGAGAATCGAGGGTACACAAAAAGCTGGAGAAACTCAGCGGGTGCAGCAGCATCTAAGGAGCGAAGGAGATAGGCGACGTTTCGGGTCGAGACCCTTCTTCAGACTATTATTATTATTGTTGCACTGTTTTGTAACATATATATGGGTATGTTGTGAGAATGTGTATCTATACACATGGAGCTTTTCTTTTCTCGCTCTTGTTTGTCATATCATACTATGTTTGCATATTCTGTGGTGCTGCAGCAAGTAAGAATTTCATTGTTCTATCTGGGACATATGACAATAAGACACTCTTGACTTGTCTTGACTCTTGTTTTGAGATTGAAAAATAGACGGGGCAAAGAGTTAGGGTGTGAGGAGCGGGGGGGGGGGGGGGGGGGGGAAGGAAGTGGAGAGGACGTGGATGGGAATGCCAGAGCTCAGAGAATACTGGCTTAAAGTCCAGAATGTTCAAGAGGTCCGAGGCCAACACTGCCCCAACAAGATTACTTTATGGCAGGGGAAGCAATCGCGGTTAGAAATGCCAGGGTGCATGTGTACCTTCTTGCTCTGGTGGGTTGGATTGCCAGTGCCCTGTCAAACCCATCCACTTTACACTCAATTACACACACAAACAGGATAACGATTCAGGGCAGAGTTCCACTTTCCACAGATGCTGCCTGACCTGCTGGGCGTTTCCAGCAGTTACTGTTTTTTTAGTTCAGATTTCTAAGCCTCTGCAGTTTTGTAATGTGTTCTAATGCAACAGAGTGCCTAGCATGAAGCAGTCAAATTAACCATAACGTGCCTCATTGTGATTGGTATTGGTTTATTATTCAATGTGTATCGAGATGCAGTGAAAAGCTTTTGTTTTTTGTGCGATTCAGCCAAATCAATTCATACTCTGTATGAGTGCAATCAAGCCATACACAAGGGCAACGGAGAGTGCAAAAAGAAAAATACCAGAATGCTGAACATAGTGTTTGAGTATTATTTACAGTAAAAGCGGCCAGGTTGGGAGATAGAAACATAGGAAATAGTGCTAATTCAGCCCTTCGAGCCAGCACCGCCATTCAATATGATCATGGCTGATCATCCAACTCAGTATCCCGTACCTGCCTGATCCCCTTAGCACAAGGGCCACTCCAACTCACTCTTAACTATAGCCATGAACTGGCCTCAACTACCCTCTGTGCGAGAGATGTTTTCCAGAGACTCCCACCACCTCTGTGTGAAGAAAGTATCTCGGTCTTAAAGGATTTTTAAGCTGTGAACTTCCCCAACATCGGGAACAATCTTCCTGCATCTAGCCTGTCCAACCCCTTAAGAAATTTGTAAGTTTCTATAAGATCCCCTCTTAATCTCCTAAATTCCAGAGAGTATAAACCGAGTCTATCCAGTGACAGTCCTGAAGGAATTCAGTCTGGTGAACTTCCTGCACTCCTCTATGGCAATAATGTTTCCTCAGATTTGGAGACCAAAACTGCACGCAATACTCCAGGTGTGGTCTTGTACAACTGGTAGAACCTCCCTGCTCCTGTACTCAAATCCTTTTGCTATGAAAGCTAACATAACCATTCGCTTTTTCACTGCCTGCTGCACCTGTGCCTACTTTCAATGTGGTGTACCATGACACCCAGGTCTCGCTGGGGCCCAGAGTCCGCTTTCCTGTTTTGCCACGTGGATAACCTCACATTTATCCACATTATACTGCATCTGCCAAACAATTTGCCCACTCACCCAAGCCTATCCAAGTCACCCTGCAGTCTCCTAGCATCCTCCTCACAGCGAACACTGCCCGCCCCAGCTTAGTTCCCTTCAATTCCCCTCCAAATCCAAGATCATTAATATATATTGTAAATAGCTGGGGTCTGAAGCCCCTGCGAGTTACTGCCTGCCATTGTGAAAAGGACCCCGTTTACTCCTACTCCTTTGCTTCCTGTTTGCCAGCCAGTATCCACATCAATACTGAACCCCTAGTATGCTTTAAGTTCTAATCTCTTATGTGGGACCAGGACTACAACCTAGCTGATGGGACGACCATTCAGTGGTCCTATAATAGCAGGGAAGAAGCTATCTGATCTTTCATCTTTTGTGTCATGTGCCTGATGGGTGAGGGGAGAAGAGGGAAGGGTCGGGATGCGAATGGTCCTTGATTAAGTTGGCTGCTTTCCCAAGGAGCCTGAAGTATAGATGGAGACAATACCCTAGCCATCAGGGCAGGGTAATTCTGGCTCCTGATCACAGGAGGGATTTAAACTCGTGGCTGATGGGGGCAAGCAGACAGGAAAGAGTTATTTCGGGCGAGAAACAGAAAAGATAGCCCCGAGCTACCGCTTCCAACAGAATCTTGTTCCAAAAACATATGGTTTCCATTACAAATTCATTCAAGGTCCTGCACCAGAGGAGCACACAATAGCTGCCAGCAGCAGTAATATCAGTTGCAGATGTGCAAGACTTCGATCTGCCCCTCCCGTGGTGCTCACGACTCTTTTGATTGATTGAAAGAAACAGCATAAAAACCGGCCCTTCGGCCCACCGAGTCCACTCCGACCACTGGCCACCAGTTCATGCTAGTTCTGTTATCCCACTTTCTTATGCACTCCAGAGGCATTTACACAGGCCAATTAACCTACAAACCTGCAGGTCTTTGAGATGCAGGAGGAAACCAGAGCACCCAGAGGAACCTCACATGGTCACATGCAAACTCTACACGATGCGATACCATAGAACTTTATTTATCCCAGGAGGAAAATTGGTCTGCCAGCAGTCATAAAAACACAAGATCCATGAAACATGAAATTAAAGTGATGAGTGGAACGGATTGGGGATGTGCAAAGATTTTGGGGGGGGGGGGGGTCAGTCTGCCCCACGACAGAACGGGGAGGAGTTGTACAGTTTCATAGCTACAGGGAAAAAGGATCTCCTGTGGGGTTCTGTGCTGCATCTTGGTGGAACTAGTCTGTTGCTGAAGGTACTCCTCAGGTTGACCAGTGTAACTAGTACTCCTTGAGATTGACCAACCAGTCACTCCTTCAGTACAGAGACGTCAGGGGTTCCCACAGGGACAGCATGCACAGCTTACTATAAAGTGGACTGGCGTGGGTGTGAATCATTTCCCATCCTCAGCTAGAATACCAAGCCACCCAGCTGCATAATGGTGCTTTACTAACCTGGGCTGTGCCCGGAGGAAATTAGGCTTTGGAATGATGGGAGAGGACAGGATGGAAATTGTACCCATCAATGCTGGAAGATGTTAAAACTAAATTGCTCGCTGTCAGACCTCTACCCAAATCATACAAGTACATTAATAAAGCATTTGAAGATATGGGTCCCAGAACACCCAGATCAAATATCAATGGTTCTTGAAGCAGAAGATTTAAAGGGAAATGGGCCAAACTCAGCCGATGGAACTAGCTTTCAGAGACATCTTGGGCAGCACAGACTAGTTGGGCCAAAGAGCCGGTTTCTGTGCTGCCTGACTCTATGACTCCAGTCCACCAGTTGCTCCATTTAGAAACAAAGTCTGAAGAAGGGTCCCATCCTGAAATGTCACCTATCCTTTTTCTCCTGAGACTAGTTTAATTTAGTTTCGTTTCGAGACACAGCGCGGAAACAGGCCCTTTTGGCCCACCGGGTCCACGCCGACCAGCGAACCCCGCAAATTAACCCTATCCTATACCCACCAGGGACAATTCTTACATTTACCGAGCCAATTAATCCACATACCTGTGCGTCTTTGGAGTGTGGGAGGAAACCAAAGATCTTGGAGGAAACCCTGGCGGGTCACGGGGAGAACGTACAAACTCTGCACAGACAGCACCCGCGGTCGGGATCGAACCCGGGTCTCCGGCGCTGCATTCGCTGCAAGGCAGCAACTCTACCGTTGTGCCACAGTGCAACCTAACCCGCTGAGTTACTCCACTACTCTGTGTCTATCGTACAGCTGCTCCATGCAGTCCAGTCGGAAGTCAGTTCAAAGCGGGCTTCTGTCCAGCCAGCTGAGTTCCACACAATTAACCTACAAACCTACACACATGTTTATGGGATGTGGGAGGAAACTGGAGTACCCGGAGGAATCCCAGGCAGTCACAGGGAGAGTGTGAAAACTCCACTCAGACAGCACCCAAAGTCAGGATAACCCAGGTCTCTGGCGCCGTGAAGCAGCAGCTCTGCCAGCTGCACCACCGTGCCGCCCCAGTTGTCTTTGATCAACCCCTCTCCTATCCCCACTAAGGATCAGCTCAGGGATGGAATCCTGACCAATGTTCTGGGAATCAAAGGATGCAACAGTGTGGATCTCGGCAGCTCCCGCCCTAACACAGTGCACCACTGCCACTAACGTCCAGCTCCCAGCAGGTGTGGGGACATACCTTGGCTCCTCCATCGGCCTCCACTCTACGTAGTGGTAAAACCTCTGGACGCTGGTCAGCCACTCTCTCAGGATGGCAGTTGTATTGTCCACATTGTGATCAGTTGCTGCCCTGAAGGAACAGACATTAGATTTAACAGTAACTAGACCAATTGTGATCCGTTGGGTCCCTGTCACATGGGAGGCCTGGTCCCCCAATGCAAACTGTTCCCCAAGGTAAATATTCCACCACTCACCCATTGCCCCCAACTGAGCAGGGGTGGCTCATTTCCCCTTATTCCCCAGCACTCCCCCCCCCTCCTCTTCACCCTCCCTCCTTTTAAACTTTATAAAATGTACTTTTCACTTTAAAAATCCAATTGCACTTGCTGCCAGGACTCAGTGTCCTGTGATTTGCAACATTGTACAGTGAAAAGTTAAGTTGGCAGTTTATGTAAGTGTGGCCCCATTGTGACGTCATAACTGCTAACTTCCAC
The DNA here is from genome assembly GCA_035221665.1 of Okamejei kenojei. NCBI lineage: Eukaryota > Metazoa > Chordata > Chondrichthyes > Rajiformes > Rajidae > Okamejei > Okamejei kenojei. The sequence continues at coordinate 19,021,007 of CM069163.1, forward strand.
TGCAACCTGAACGGATTTTTCTCAAACTGGATTTTGAAAGGTTCAAAATGTGAATACCTTTTAAAATATACCATCAATCTGAACAAAACTTGATACACCACACCACATGTCAATGGTGAGTAAGATGGTACCCAAAATTGTAGCACTATCATGTACCGTTTTGGCGTAATTCAGGGCGTCACACACACACACACACACACACACACACACACACACACACACACACACACACACTCGCAAAGAAATGAGATGAGAGTGTTTGTAATGTACTAGACCAAGTGCAGACCCGTTGGATCTGCTCCCCCAACGCACCCGTTCCCTACCCGTAGCCCCCAATTGCAATTGCCCTGCGTGTTGCAATAGCAATTCGCCCTCCCCCTCCTGTGAGGTGAAAAGTTCAGAGTGTTCCTGTGTCGCAACATTGGATCGAAGTGTGTTGGAAGCTGGCAGGAATTATTTTAACAGTAAAAATCTTATGAATGTTGGCATTTTTAAAGCTTTAATCACGAATAACATGAAATATAGGATGAAATCATCAGTGAAGCTGATCACTGCTAGTCGAGCCAGTGTGACTTCATCAATTGAAGCTGGTCATTTTAAATTCAAAGTATTTTGATTTTTTTTAAATGTAATCAGTAATAAGTCGAGAAATAAAGTATAAAATATTCAGTGTAGATGGTCTTTGCCTAGAGGGGAAAAATGTGAATCAGAATATGTAAAAATCTTGTGAAAGTTGGCATTTTTAATGCTTTAATCGTGAATAATGTGAAATATAGGATGAAAGAGTCAGTGAAGCTGGTCATTTTAAATTCAAAGTCTTGTGATGTTTTTAACCTTACTTACTTTTAATCAGAAATAAGTCGAGAAATAAAGCATAAAATGTTCAGTGAAGGTGTTCTCGGCCTCAAGGGGAAAAATTTAAATCAGAATATGTAAAAATGTAATCGTTATCGCGTAGTGTTTTTGCGAAGATGTAAAGACAACCACATATACACACACATTTACATACGTACAAGATCAGACTTTTAAAAAGTATATGATATATGATATGATGTACACAGTTACTATAGCGCAGAACCACATTAACAGCCACTTTGGAACATCATCCCACCAAAAGGTACTATATAAATGCAATTTGTTTGAATTGGACTTAAATTAAATTAAAGTTAAATATACAGATGGAAACAGGCCCTTCGGCTCACCACGTCCACCATTAATCAAACATTCACACTAATTGTATGTTATCCCACTTTCTCATCCACTCCCGACACACAGATGTAAGTTTACAGAGGCCAATTAACCTACAAACCCACATGTCTTTGGGATGTTGAGGGAATTGGAGCGCCCAGAGGAATCCCATGTGGTCACAGGGAGAGCATGCAAACTCCACACCGACAGCACCCAAGGTCAGGATCTCTGATGCCATGAGGCGGCAGCTCCACCAGCTGCACCACTCTGCCACCCCGTTGCTGAACTGGCCCAGCAAGCACACCAACTGCATCTAATCGTTTGAGTATGAAGCTCTCCAATACTCCTCCCCCCCACCTCAGGGTAACAAATCCTGGCAATGCTCAGATTTAAACATGGAATTTCAAAAATCAAAGTGATTCGTTTCAGCCATGAATCTCAAAAAGGTTTAAAGATGAACATCCTCGACTTCATTAAATAACAGTTTGGGAAAGGAAACTTCCATCCTTCCCCAGTCTGTGTCAACAACTCCATCCCACCACATGTCGAGACTCTCAAATGCTGCTTACCCCACCCTCCAATATATTGTCTGGCCTCCTGACTTTAATCTCTCCACCACAGTTAGCCATGCCCTTAGCTGCCTTTGCTTTGATGAAAGGTTTATTTACTCAGTCACAATATGTGCATTTCCATCAGAATGGGCAGCACAGTGGCAGTGGTGGTAGAGCAGCTGTTTCACAACGTCAGTGACCCCTGTTCGATCCCGACCACGGGTGCTGTCGGTGTGGAGTTTGCACGATCTCCATGCTGCCAAGTGGGTTTCCTCTCACATCGCAAAGATGTGCATGTTTGTAGGTTAATTGGCCTCTGTAAATTGCCCCTGGTGCATATGGAATGGATGTGTTAGTGGGCTAACTTAGAACAAGTGCGATAACTTAGAAGGAGTGTTTACGGATGATCAATGGTCGGTGTGGGAACGGTGGCCAAAGGCACAGACATATCCTGCCTGAGGATCGAGCTTAACAATTCTCCTGTTAAACCTCTCCATCCCTCTGCCACTTCCTCTTTACTTTGAAACACACTTTCAAGTGTGCCACACTGACACAGAAGAGATGCTGCCACAGAATGCCGATGGACCCTGGAACTCACCTGGGCCTGCGTGATTGAGTTATAGGGAGAGGTTGGATAGGCTGGAACTTTATTCCCTGGTGCGTAGGAGGCTGAGGTCTACAAGATCATGAGGGGCATGAATAAAGTGAATACTCAAGAGTCTTTTCTGCAGGGTAGAGGGAGCAATGGCCAGCAATGGCTGCCTCGCCTTCAGTCTGTCTGTCCCTTCCTTCTCTGGTGTTTTATAGTTTGTGTTAAATGTATGTTTTAGTGTTCTTTAGCTGGTTTTATGTGGGGGGGGAGGGGTTGGGGGATTTTTTTTTTAAATCTCTTACCGGTGTTTTTCCGTATCGTATCTCCGTCCGCACTGCGGCCTAACATCGAGGAGTCGGCAGCCTTTGCTGGAGACTGACTTCGGGAGCTCCGACCGCGGACGCCTGCCAGACTCACCATCGTGGAGCGGGCGATCCCTGTCGGGAACCGAACTCTGAGCTCCAACAGCGGGAGCCTGCGGACTTTAACATCGTGGAGCTCGTGGTCCCTGGTTAGAGACCGACTTCGGGAGCTCCATGCCACAGGAGCTTCGACCGCACCGAAGCGGGAACTTCAATCGCCCTGACTGCGGATGGTTCGACTGCCCAGACCGCGGGAGAATAAAAGGGGAAGGAGATTGGGCTTTATTGCCTTCCATCACAATGAGTAACGTGGGGAATCCACTGTGGTGGATGTTTATGTTAACTTTTTTGTAGTTTTGAGCTTTGACCGCCCCAACGTGGGAACTTTGACCACCCCCCCCATGGATGGTTCAACCGCCCCGACCGCGGGAGAAAAGTGAGGGAGGAAGATTAGACTTTATTGCCTTCATCGCAGTGTGGAATGTGGGGAGTACACTGTGGAGGATGTTTATGTTAACTTTTATGTAGTTGTGTGCCTTGTTGCTTTTTGTTTTAGTATGGCTGTATGGTAATACGAATATCACTGCACCTTAACTGGTACACGTGACAATAAAAGACCTTTGAAACCTTTGACCTAAATCTAGGGGAGAGATTAAAGAGGGATCTCAGCAGTAACTTTTTCACTCAGAAGTTTGTCCGTATCTGTAATGAGCTGACAGAAGAAGCTGTAGAACTGGATACGATTATAGATTTAAAAAAAACATTTGGACAGATGTGTGGGTAGGAAGGGTTTAGACGGCTCTGGGCCAAATGCAGGCAAATACAGTCCCAAAATGCTAACTTAGCCAGCGTGGACAAGCTGGGCTGAAAGGGCTGTTTCCGTGCTACACAGCAATATGCCTCCATGTCTCTAAGTCAGCCACTGCTGCATCTAATCATTGAGGTATGAAGCTCTCCAAAACACCTCCCCCACCTCAGGGTAACCGAGACTGGGCAATAAATCTTGTCGGTGCTCAGTGCTGTAAAATGAATATCAAAAACACAAAATGATTTATTTTAGCAAGGGTTATGAGTCGTATAAATGAGAGGCAGAAACTCAGCTGTGCGGATATGATAGGTTCCACAAGGTTTTAATGTTTTTTGGAAACGAGAGTCTCTGCGACAGAACTGGACCCCACCGATCATCCATAATGTTCATCATCCTGGCCTGTGGGCCAAATTGTTAAAGAGTCAAGATTTAGACTGCCTCATGCATCGTTGTAAACCGACGCTTGACAGATCCTGCACTGGAAATCAACACAGAATCAGCAGCTTATTGAAATCTCAGATTTAGAGCATTAAAGATGCAATGCGAGTCTGTGGCCGGGCCACGTAATGATCCAGCCTGTGCTCCTTAATCCAAGCCTCAGGAGCATTCCTGTCAGGGGTCACACAAACACAGTGTGTACAAACTCATTTGCTTGTACAACTGACAGGTTATTTGGGCAAGAGACCGGTTCCGACCGGTCAGAACATAGAACAGTACAGCACAGGAACAGGCCCTTCAGCCCTTCAGGTTCAGTCTGAAGAAGGGTGTCGACCCGAAACGTTACCTATTCATAAAAACATAGAAACATAGAAAATAGGTGCAAGAGGAGGCCATTCGGCCCTTCGAGCCAGCGCCGCCATTCATTGCGATCATGGCTGATCGCCCCCAATCAATAACCCGTGCCTGCCTTCTCCCCATATCCCTTGATTCCATTAGCCCCTAGAACTCTATCTAACTCTCTCTTAAATCCATCTGGTGATTTGGCCCCCACTACCCTCTGTGGCAGGGAATTCCACAAATTCACAACTCTCTGGATGAAAACGTTTCTTTAACCTCAGTCTTAAATGACCTCCCCTTTATTCTAAGACTGTGGCCCCTGGTTCTGGACTCGCACAACATTGGGAACATTTTTCCTGCATCGAGTTTGTCCAGTCCTTTTATAATTTTATATGGTTCAATAAGATCCCCCCTCATCCTTCTAAACCCCAGTGAATAAAAGCCTAGTTTTTTCAATCTTTCCTCATATGACAGTCCCGCCATCCCAGGGATCAATCTCGTGAACCTACGCTGCACTGCCTGAATCACAAGGATGTCCTTCCTCAAATTCCTTTTCTCCAAAGATGCTACCTGGCCCGCTGAGTTACTCCAGCTTTTGTTTTCTACCTTCAGCCCACAGTGTCTGTGCTGAACATGTTGTAAAGGTAAATTAATTTCCTCTGCCTGTACAGTACGATTCATATCCCTCCTCTCCTTGCGTATCTGCAAACCTATTGAAAAGCCTCTTAATTGCAACTGTCCTATCTGCCTCCACCACTACTCCTAGCAGTGTGTTCCAAACACCCCCCACTCACTGCGTAAGACCTTGTCCCTGCACATCGCCCTTAGACTTTATCCCTCACACCTTAAATCTATGCCCTCTAAACCTTGACATTTCTACCCGTGTGTCCATGTTTCTCATACTTTTATACACTTCCATCAGTTCTCTCCTCAATCCACCGAGTGGTGCCAGCAATGGCTGCCTCACCAACAGTCTGTCTGCCCTTCCTTCTTTTGTTGTTAGTTTGTGTGTTAAATGTATGTTTTTAGTGTTCTTTAGCTTGTTTTATGTGGGGGGTGGTGGGTGGGGAATTGAGGGAAACTTTTTCTAATCTCTTACCTCGACGGAGATTAGATTTTTTTCCGTATCGTATCTACGTCCTCACTGCGGCCTAACATCGAGGAGTTGGCGTCCTTTGCTGGAGACCAAGTTTGAGAGCTCCACCGATTTTAAGAGCCTGCGGACTTTAACATCGTGGAGCACGCGATCCCTTTGCCAAGGATCGACCTCTGAGCTCTATCGCGGGAGTCTGTGGGACTTTAACATCACGGAGCTCGCGGGCTCTGGTCAGAGACCGACTTCGGGGAACTCCAAGCCGCATGAGCTTTGACCGCCCCGACACGGGAGCTTCAATCACCCCGACTGCGGATGGTTCGACTGCCCAGACCGCGGGAGAATAAAAGAGGAAGAAGATTGGACTTTATTGCCTTCCATCACAATGTGTAACGTGGGGAATCCACTGTGGTGGATGTTTATGTTAAATTTTATGTAGTTTTGTATCTTGTTGCTTTTTTTTTAGTGTGGCTGTATGGTAATTCGAATTTCACTTAATAGGTACATGTGACAATAAACTGACCATGAAACCTTGAACCTCTGGCATTCCAGAGAAAACATTCCAAGTTGGTCCGACCTCTCCTTATGACTAATACCCTTAGGTTGGGTGCGGTGTCCCCCTCCACCAGCTCACTGCCCCCCCAATTCACTCTGTACCATCAGCAGTAGTTCTCAGTCTCCCCCCACCGCCCTGAGAAAGCAGTCTGAGCAACTGACAATCTCACACCCAACCCTGGATGGTGAATTAGCCATTGACACCAGGTACCATCGCCCATGGTCCAGACAGTGTCCAGCTCTTTGGGACCTCAGTGCCTCCTACAAGACGATCCAAGTCCACCCTGCATTCCAAGAAGGTTTGGAGGGAAAGGGGAGGGGGGGCTTCTGTAAAAGGTTTATGCTTTAGGATTCTGTTCATTATCATCACATGTACTGAGCTACAGTGAAAAACAAAGGTACAATCAGTTCAAATTCAAGTAAAGAAGTGCAGTATAGAGTGCAGAATATAGTTCTCATCATTGTGGTGCTTTGTAAAGCATACTAATGTTATTAGTTTACTCTAAACATAATCTCCCGTGCAGTACAGAAGATATGTTGCAATGGTGAAGTTTTTTGTTTCTTCAGATAAAACAGTGATTAATTTTAGACAGCCACAAAAAGCTGGAGTAACACAGCGGGACAGGCAGCATCTCTGGAGAGAAGGAATAGGTGATGTTTCGGGTCAAGACCCTTCTTCAGACTGGTTAGGGATAAGGGAAACGAGAGATATAGACAATGATGTGGAGAGATAAAGAACAATGAAAGATGTGTCCATCGACGGTTTAAACCAGCACATGCAGTCCCTTCCTGCACACTAATGATTAATTTTACTGACTGAATACTTTGTTGTCAACTTCCCCTCAGCTAACAATGAACCATCTGACATTTCCTTATTCACCATCTGTATTGATCTGTCGTTTTTCACACGTACCCTTCCATATCTCTAGTCTCCCACTCCTCGACTCTCAGTCTGAAGAAAGGTCTGGATCCGAAACGTCACCCATTCCTTCTCTCCAGAGATGCTGCCTGTCCCACTGAGTTACTCCAGCATTTTGCTCCCTCAGGTTGATGCACATGGCACAACTGCACAGGGTCGGGGGCAATTCCATCTCTCTCCTCCCCCCTCCCCTCCTCTCCCTCCCCCTCCCCTCCCACCCCTCTCCTTCCCCATCCCCCTAACCCCCCCCTCCCTCCCACCTCTCCCCATTCCCCCCATCCCCTCCCAATCCCCTAACCCCTCTCCCCCCCCCTCACCTCCACCCCTCTCCCTCCCAATCCCTACCCCCCCCCTCCCCCTCCAATCCCCTCCCCCCTCCCCTCCTCCACCCCTCTCCTTCCAAATCCCCTCCCCCCCCTCCCCTCCACCCCTCCCTTCCCAATCTCCCCCTCCCCTCCCACCCCTCTCCCACAATCACCTCACCTCCCCCCCCCCCTTTCCCCTGGCTGGCCCACTAAGTTTCTCCAGCACTTTATAAGTTTCGCTCAAGATTCCCTGGGCCTGTCAGCTGGGCAGAGGGACTCCAGACCCACTGCCCGCAAGTAGCGGGAGGAGGCTCAGGAGGCGGCAGATGCTGGAAACTTGAGCAAAACACAAAATGCGGGAGAGACTCAGTGGGACAGGCAGCATCTGTGGAGGGAAGGCCAGACCAAAGGAATAGTCAGTCCTTAGCTGCGCCTTTTTCAACTGTGGAGGCGATCGTCTGGGAGAAAGGATTCAACGCTTTCTGTCTGAAGGCAGGTCCAGGGTGAAACATCCCGATGTCTATCCGCCCTGAGCCGCTGAGTTGTTCCAGCGCTTTGGGTTTCACTGAAATCGGGGGAAGGGAGGTGGGGAATCTCATGGCGTTAGTTAGTCTGGTTTTGATCGTGGGGTGGGGGGGGGTGGGGGGAGTTGGACGGGGGTGATCTAACCCACTCACCAGATCGAGATCCTGTCCTTCGGGTAGTCCAGTCTCTCCAGGGCGCCCAGGTAGTAGGGCAGGGTGTGAGCCGCGTTCCGGGCGATGATCGCCACCAGCACGGTGGGGCTTTGCAGCGGCGACTCGCCCGGCTGCCTCTCCTCGGAGAAGTAAGCGGCGGCGGCCGGGGGCCGTGAGAGCAGGGCGAGGAGCAGCGGCAGAGCCCACGTCGGCCCCATCCTTCAGGCGACTGCTCTCCGCAACAAGCCCGCCCGCCCGCCCGCCCGCGACCTCGGACGCGTCAGCAGGCGGGGTGGGACAGGGCGGGACGCCGCTGGCAACTGAGGCGGAGCCGGGGCAGAGGGGGGAGGGCAGGAGGAGGGGTGGGGGAGTCAGGAATGGAGCGGCTGGGCTTGGACACTCTGGAGTTTAGAAGGATGAGAGGATATCTCATTGAAACATATAAGATTGTTAAGGGCTTGGGCACGCTAGGGGCAGGGAACATGTTCCCGATGCTGGGGGGGGGGGGGGGGGGGGGAGTCCAGAACCAGGGGCCACAGTTTAAGAATCAGGAGTAAGCCATTTAGAACGGAGACGAGGAAACACTTTTTTCTCACAGAGAGTTGTGAGTCTGTGGAATTATCTGCTGGTCCTCTGGATGCTTTCAAGGAGAGTTAGATAGGGCTCTTAAAAGTAGCGGAGTCAGGGGATATGGGGAGAAGGCAGGAACGGGGTACTGATTGGGGATGATCAGCCATGATCACATTGAATGGCGGTGCTGGCTCGAAGGGCTGAATGGTCCACTCCTGCACCTATTGTGTATTGGGATGGGAAGGAATTGAGAGGTGGGGAATGACAGGAGGGGGTAGGTGTGGGACTGGGATGTGGGGAGGACAATCGGTGGGGAGGAATGGGGGGGGGGGAGTGAGGAAGGACTGGAGATGGGGAAAGGTCTGATGAGGGTTTGAGAGAGTGAGGGAAAAGTTTAATTATCGGAAAGGATATTCTTACCCCCAAAAAAATGAACGTTAACATCATATCTCAGAAAGAAGGGGATGTTCTGATTCCCTTTTGAGTTTAAGTTGAAAAAAAAGTGGGTTGAAGTTTAAATCTGCTCCACTGAGTGAAGGCGCTAAATCTTCAGGGAACAGGCAGGAAGAGGCCAGCATTTCAACAATTATCTTACATTGAAATAGTGCCTCTTTCTAAAATGCTTTCCCAGCCAGCGTTTCAATGCAGCAGTCTGATTGTGGAGACAAAAGAACTGTAGATGCTGGAATAAAACGTGCAAAAACCTGCAAAGTGCAGGAACACAGCGGGTCAGGCAGCATCTGAGGAGGGAACGGACAGGTGACATTTTCGGTCAGAAACATTCATCAGACTGGAGCTCATGAAGAAGTCTGAAGAAGGGTCTCGACCCGAAATGTCACCCATTCCTTCGATATACAGGACTCCTGTATATCTCCTCGGCGAGGCAAGTGCAGGCTTGGCGATCATTTTGCTGAAATCCTCCGCTCAGTCCACCTAATCCTACCTGACCTCCTGGTTGCTCAACACTTTAACACCCCCTCCCATTCCCACACTGACCTTTCTGTCCTGGGCCTCCTCCATTGTCAGAGCGAGGCCCAGAGCAAATTGGAGGAACAGCACCTCATATAACGCTTGGGCAGCTCACACCCCAGCGGTATGAATATTGACTTCTCTAACTACAAGTAACCCTTGCCTTCCCTCTCTCTCCATCCCCTCCCCCTTCCCCAGTTCTCCGACCAGTCTTACTGTCTCTGACTACATTTTATCACTGTTTGCTTTGGGATCTGGGGATGGTGACAGAAGCCTCCTCGTGGCGATCCCCGGAAACGACCGGACACGTTGCGCTCTGTGACACGTCAGGCGACCAATTCTGTCAACATGTTGGACGATGACAGAAGCCAACGAGCTACATGTCACCTGACGCACGAGCGAACAAACCTTCTCCTAACTAGCAATGATCTATGCTACATTTTCCTTGATCTCCATTCCTTCTGTCCTGTTTTCACACCTTACACTTCCTTATCTATACACTTACTTATCTATGTACCTCCCAGTCTGAAGAAGGGTCTCGAACTGAAACATCACCCGTCCCTTCTCTCCAGAGATGCTGCCTGTCCCGCTGATTTACTCCAGCTTTTTGTGTCTGTCTTACGTTCATCAGACTGATTGGAGTAGGAGTGAAAAAGCTGGAAAAGACAAGTGGGGGGTACCTCAAGAATCAAGTCATGAGTTAAGGAATCAAACATGTCTAATTGTCATATGTAAAAGCAAAGGAAAAATGAAATTCTTACTTGCTGCAGCATAACGAGCTGGTAAATACACAAATAACTATCATAATCAATACCACAATAAATTAATAACCATAATGCTAAGTGAGCATAATAGTGCGTAACTGGTCCATACTGCAACATAGAAGATCATAGTTGCTGAGGTTTGGGTTGTGCAGTGTTCAAGAGCTGATGGTTGCCGGGAAGCAGCTGTTCATAAACACGGTGTTCATGCTCCTGGAACCACCTTCCTGATGGTAGAAGCAAAATGAGAGTGTGGCCAGGATGGCGTGGGTCCTTGATGATATTGGCTAACCTTTTGAGGCAGCGCCGACTGTGGATCCCTTCAATAGTGGGGCGGTCAGTACCTGTGATGGACCGGGCAGTGTCTACCACTCTCTGTAGTCAAATGTACACTGACTCCTGCGTTATTCATTTTATTGTCTAATAATATGCTTTAGAACATTTAAGGTTTGTGAGAGGGGACATAGAGTTAAGTCTATGATCTATTGAATGACGGTGCAGGCTCGAAGGGCCAAATGGCCTACTCCTGCACCTATTTTCTATGTTTCTATGTAAGTGTTTTTCTTTTCCCAGGAAGGGTCATGTCAGGGGTTACTAGAATTGGACTTTGTCTCTGGAACTGGTGTACGGCAATGCTGAGAAATATATTCTGCACTCTGTATCTTCCCCTTTTCTCTACCTATTGTACTTGGGTCTGACTTGTGTGTATTTATCTACAGTATTGGGGTCAAGGAAAGAGGGTTCACGTCGCGGCCCTGTTTCCACCAATCTTTCCACCACCACGCACAGAAGCAGAAGAAGCACGAGAGAGACACCATTGTGCAGTCTCGCCGAGCAGATGCCGAGACGTGTGTCCAGCTCTGGCTGAGCAACTTCTAATCTTGTGTGTGGACTCAATACAAGATCTATAGTATTATCTTCCATGATTGGATAGCATGCACCTCAGTACAAGTGACAATAATAAACTTAAAATGGGGGACCTCATTGAAACATACCGAGTAGTGAAAGACCTGGATAGAGTAGATATGGAGAGGATGTTTCCACTAGTGGGAGAGGCCAGGACCGGAGGCCACAGCATCAGAATAAAAGGACTCTCCTTCCGAAAGGATATGGAAGAGGAATTTCTTTAGTCAAAGAGTGGTGAAACTGTGGAATTCAATGCCACAGATGGCTGTGGAGGCTAGGTCACTGGGTATATTATGTGGGTATTGACAGATTCATGGTTAGTACGGGTGTCGAAGGTTATGGGGAGAAGGCAGGAGAATGCGGTGAAAAGGGAAGCATAGATCAGCTATGATTGAATGGTGGAGTAGACTCGATGGGCCAAATAAGTCATTTGGAGGAGATTGAATCTTGCTGATAAATGAATGTGTTGTTGTTCCGCATTTGCCAGTAATTTAGAACAAAGGGGGACATGTAAGCAAGAAGACTCAGCACAAACTTGTCTTATATGATGTTTGAATAAACACAGCTGCACGAAAGGGAAACAGAATCTTAGCGGCGGCTGGGATTGAGTGAATTCAAAAGGTTTGCATTAAATTAAATGTAGTCTCTTTCTTTAATCTTCAAACACATGTGTGTGCCAGATTGACAGGAAATTCTCACGGCTCCAGCAGCCTTGCTGATCGAGCCGAATTCAACACTGAACAGAAATGGCAGCTTGAAGCTGTAGGCTGGTCCCCTGCGAAGAGGAGTTCAAGTGGAACATGAAAAACGGTTTTCCTTTTAAATATTGGGGTTGATAGTTTATTAGAATACACAATTGAGACCAGCCTTTAAAAGTAACAGCGCACAGCAGAACAATGTGAGGTGAAGAACATGTCAGGACTGAATAAAGGCAGGAAAAGCTGGAGAGACAAGACGAGTGCTTGGATGATTACTGGGGAGGATGCAAGTAGGCCTATCGGGTGGAGTTGTTGAAGAAACTATGTATTGGATGAGGATGCATACAATACCGGAACACAAAGCGAATGGAATAAATGAGACCGGGAACATGATAGGCGCAGCACAGTGGTGTAGCTGGTCGAGCTACAGCCTCACAGCACCAGAGACTCAGGTTCAATCCTGACCACAAATATTTGAAATAGTCGCTGAAACGTGATTCACGTTTGCTTTAATGGACGCTGCAGCCAATGTGCTTGGTGGAATGCAATGTAGAGAAAATGGTACTTTCCATGTGGAGTTTGCACGCTCTCCCTGTGACCAGGTGGGTTTCCTCTGGGTGCTCCCTCCCGCATCTTAAAGACGTGTGGGTTTGTAGGTTAATTGGCCTCAGTAAATAGGGAGTAGATGTCAGGCAGCATCAGGAATAGGGAGTAGTTTGAGTGGATCTTTAAGAATAAAGTCCTCCCTCTCTTGTCCAAATCACTTGGGCGAATACTTGATGTGGTTCCCCGGATGATAGCAACTCCAATCGGAGCATTATTTAAATATATAAAATGATGAGTGGCATAGACAGGGTAGACAGTCAGAGTTTTTCCAAGGTGGAAATATCAAATACTAGAGGGAATGGCTTAAAGGTGAGAGGGGCACAGTTTACAGGAGATTTGGCAAGGCAAGTATTGTGATTGGTGCCTGGAACACGCTGCCAAGGTAAGTAGTGGAAAGCAGATATGATAGTAATGTTTAAGAGGCATTTAGACAGGCACATGAACAGGCAGTGAATAAAGCAATCAAAGGTTCAAAGGTTCATTTATTGTCACGTACACCAGTTGGTGTAATGAAATTCGAGTTGCCATTGCAGCACATTAATAAGAATACAACATAACATTATAAAGGAATTTAACATGAGAGATGCAGTTTAAATTGGCATTGTGGTTGGCACAGACATTGTGGCCATAGTGCCTGTTCATGCGCTGTACAGTCCATGTTCTATATTAATGCCAAGAGCCTATACAGAAATAAACAAGTGAAATGGTGAATGCTTCAACATACTCATTAAGACAAGCAGCTTCGGGAGTGATTTCCATTTGCTTCAATGGAAGGAAGATCTTACCCTTACCTGATCCCAGAGACTGCAGCCACAATGTGTGAGTGGTGGAACACAGTGTGGGGGAAATGTTGGCCAGGGTGGGATTTCTCCATTTCCACAGTCACTTGCTGCATTCACCGAGATGTCACAGGGGTAGAACTTGGAAACCAAAAATAACAGATGCCCAAAGTCTGAGATAAATATTGGAAACGGCATTTTGGTGATACTCCCTTTGTCCCAACGCCCCATTCCCATCCTCTCTCCAACTTTAACATGTTTTCTCACATTCCCAGTTTTGATAAGGGGTCTTTTTCCAGAAATGTTAAAACTCTGTTCCTCTCTCCACTGATGCTGCCTGGCCCACTGAGTGTTTTCAGTGCTTTCTATTTTTGGTGCTATTGATAGAACGACTTGCCATCAGGAATTAGTGTGTTATTGGAACCATCCTGTTTTAAAAGTCTGAAAGTGCTTTGTTTCATATCTGACCACTCCTCCTCCTCCTCCTCCTCCTCCTCCTCCTCCTCTTTTCTCTCCCAGCGGTCACTGAGCTGTTGAACTCCCCACCATCGAAGAGATCTACAGAAGGTCCTCTCTCAAAGTGTCCACCTGTATCATCAAAGGCCCACACCATCCTGGACATGCTTTCAGCTCACCACTATCATTGGGAAGAAGGTACAGAAGCTTGAAAACCATGACCACCAGGTTCGAGAAAAGCTTCCTCCTAGCAACCATTGGACACTGCACAACACTGACCTCAACTATGATCTTCTATGGATTGTGCCTTTGGTTTCACCATGGATTTTGGGTTTGCACTGTTAAGGCTACCTGGTATTATGGTTATTAATTTACTGTATTCACAAATATATTTATCTGTATTCATTGCATTTACAGGACGGTTAAGTTGCAGCAAATAAGAATTTCAATATTCTGTTGCTGGTACACATGACAATTAAACACTCTTGATTCTTAACTTTTTTTAAAACTAAATTGCTTTAATTCCTGGCACAGTGCTAGGTGTGGTACCTTGTCCCTATTAATATCAGTTCTACTTTCAGCTAAGGTGCTCAGAGACTTATTCATCCGTTATCAGGGCAACAGATCAAGATGACATTGTTTTTTTGTGGGATCTTGCTGTGTAAAGTTTGCCCGACACTTTCCCCTGGTACAATACTGATCCCTGACCAGTCTCAAGAAGGGTCTCGACCCGAAACGTCGCCTATCTCCTTCGCTCCTTAGATGCTGCTGCACCCACTGAGTTTCTCCAGCTTTTTGTGTACCCACTGACTGAACACACTTCTTCATTCACGGCAGTTAATCAAGATGGCACATTGCACCTTACATTTTCTCATTGTTTTTTTTTCATTCCAGCATTTATTAAATATCTGATTATTTATTAAATGAGGATTTTGTCCTAGTTTTTATATTATCGAACCAGCAGTCTGCTGCACTAAGAGAGAAATTGCCTGTGGAGGACGAATTAGGAAATGCCTGTTGATTAACAAGTTGCATGATACATTCTAAGGTTGAATAACTCACTGATATTAACTGTCCAGACACAGCCAGTAAGGAAGGTTCGACGTGGGAGAATGCTGGTCTACGTCCCTGAAACAAAGATTCAGAGATTACAAGGTAGACTGACAGAACATGCTAGGCAGTAAATGGATAGAGATCCTCAAAGATGGGTTACAGCCTCTGTGCCTGTACTGCAGTCTCTCCACAAATGAAAAGCTTGGTCCTGGGATATAGCTCCCTCTGTTGGGCACTATTAGTGAAAATCCTTCCGTTTCCACTGTACTAGGTTTAAGGTGAAAGAGAAAAGATTTAATTGAAATCTGAGGAGCAAATTTTGCACACAGAGTGGTTGGCATATGGAACGAGCTGCCAAAGGAGGTAGTTAAGGCAGGTAGCATGACAGCATTTGAAAGACATTTGGCCAGGTACATGGATAGGAAAGGTTTAGAGAGTTATGGGCCAAATGTGGGCAAAAGGGACTAGGTTAACCGGGCATGGACAAGTTGAGTCAAAAGAGCCTGCTTCAGTGTTGTTTGGGTCTATGACTCTCAGTGAGTGAGGAAGGAGATCCAGAATGAAATTGAGGATGACAGAAACTGAGTTATCCAACAGGAACAAGGGCGACACACTGGCACAGCGGTAGAGTTGGTGCCTTACAGCGCCTACAGTGGGAGCCTTATAGTGGGAAGGTCTAGACTAGAGGTCATAGCTTCATAATTAAAGGATGTTCTTTTAGGAAGGAGGAATTTCTTTATCAGAGGGCAGTGAATCTATGGAGCCAAGATCGTCCTGGCAACGGAAGGCTCAAGGCCCCCGACCATGTGAGAATAAAGAAGGGAAGAGATTGAACTTTTTTTTGCCTTCCATCACAGTGAGGAATGTGGAGGAGTCACTGTGGTAGATGGTCATGTTAAAATGTCTTTTGTGTGTTTTGTTGCTTTTTAACGGTATGACTATTTGGCAAATCAAATTCCTCGTACGTTGCAAAACATACTTGGCTAATAAAGTATGATTACGATTATGATTAATGCCCAGATCTTGAAAAGAAAATGAGTAAATAAAATTAAAACATCCACTCAAAGCTCATGTTTCCAAGTTTTTTAGATTATTTCTGCTATTTTTATTTATGCTTTTTCTGATCAATACCACTAGAGGGCAGAAAGTCGTGAAGATGACAGTTAACATTTTGCCTTACAACAAGACAATCTCTCCATTTGCTCCACCTTCCCACCCTGACTGTAGGTGTAGGAGCCATTCAGCAGCAGCACCAGCAATTTGGCTCAGTAGCCACTTTGTCGAGCAGTGTAAGGTTGGCACAGTGGCACACCTCATAGAGCTGCTGTCTCACAGCCCAAGAGACTCAGGTTCAATCCTGATCTTGGGTGCTCTCTGTGTAGAGTTTGCACGTTCTCACTGTGACCGCATCTCCCCCCACATCCCACAGGCAGACACGTTTGTAGGTTCACTGGCCTCATAATCAATCTCCAGTAAAACACAAAGTGCTGGAAGAACTCAGTAGGCCCGACATGTGTGGAGGGAATGGACAGACAATGTTTTGGATCCGGTCCCGTCTTCACACTGATAGAGTATGGGGGGGAAAGCTGGAAGAGAGAGCTGGGAGTGGGGCAAAGCCTGGCAAATAATAGATGGACACAAAGTGCGGGAGTAATGTAGCAAATCAGGCAACCTGCTGAGTTAATCCAGCACCTTGTTGGGTTTTTTTGTAAACGGGAATCTGTACTTTCTTGTTTTTCTTCAGCAAATACCAGCACCTGCAGTTCCTTTCTACACAGATGATAGTTGGATACACGTGAAGGACGTTCATTTTCAGATGGGTGGAGTAAGTGACAAAGGCTAGAGGTGAAAAAGAGACAAAAGGGTGTCAGATAAGGAGAGAAGAGAAAGAGTGAAATGTAAAGCCGGAGAGAGGGAGATGGGTGAAAGGGGACGGGGGAGGAAGGGGGGGGGGGGGGGGTAAAAGGGAAATCTTCAGGGTTCTCTATATTCCTGCCAAATCCTTGCAATATTTTGCCAATGTACCTGCAACCCAGGTTTCTCCATTTTTAGTTTTTATTTAATTCTCTTTTAACCCTATCAGGCTGTGATTTCCAATCACAACAACCCGTTGCCAGATTCATTTTGTCATCATCTCCCCTCTAGTTCCGTTGCTGATTCACAAAAACCACCATTCCCTGTCCCTTCTGACAAAGTGTTCTGCCTCCAATCATTGTTTGTCCATTCCCTCTGCAGATGCTGCCTGATCTACTGAGGTCCTCAAGTATTTTGTGTTTTGCTCAAGATTCTGCAGTCTCTTGTGCCTCCATTCTCTGGTCACTGGTGTCCGTCTTCTATAGAAGGGGCACAATGTTCAGCCTGCTGGGACTCCGACATCTCTTCTGACTTCTGCCTTACCCAGTTTAATAATATTCATGAGCTGTGTGGGTCACCTGTTACTTTCGCATGTGTAGTTGTTTTATCCTTACATTCATCAACTATGAGTCCCCTTTGTTCCTCCCACTTACTAACCTATTTCTATTTGAGTCATCTGCCTCCTCATCATTTATCATTTACAGATGTGACTCTGCGAGATTGCCTATCTCACAGAACAAAAATGGTGTAAATCGCAACCTGCAGTGATCTCAATGCCAACCTTGAGATGATGTCCCTATGCTTGGCCTACCCAAAATCCCTTCCCTTAACACAACTTTTATTCTTATCCTAGATTTATCCAGAGTCCCGGGCACTGAGCCAAGGCATCAGCCTGTCTGAACTGTGTTCAGTTCTGGTTTCCCAACTACAGGAAGAATGTCATTATGGTGGAAAGTGTGCTGAAGAGATTCACCAATATGAAGGTCTGAAGAAGGGTCCTGATCCAAAATGTTGTTTATCCATATCCTCCAGAGATGCGGTCTGGCTCATTGAGTTACTCCAGACTTTGAGTTCTACCAAAGATTCCAACATCTCCAATTCCTTGTGTTTTCACCAGGATGTTGCCTGGAAGAGGTTGGATAGGCTGGAACTTTATGCTTTGATGCATAAGAAGCTGTGGGGTGACTTTACTGAGATGTACAAGACCATGAGGGGCATGGAACACTCACAGTCTTTGTCCTAGAGTAGATGATTCTAAAAGGACAGAGGCTTAAGATGAGAGGGGAGTAACCTCAGGGGTAACCTTTTCACTCAGATGGTAGTCCATATTTGGGATGCTGCCAGAAGAAGCTATAAAGGTAGATACAATTATGACTTTTAAAACATATACTGGACGTATATATGACTAGGATCACCCGGGCCGTCTTCCAGTTCATCTGGGGGTCGAGGATAGACCGGGTGCGACGGGCCACAATGTACAAGTCGGCAGACAACGGGGGTAAAAGCGTGCCCAACGTCGCCCTCATCCTGATGGCCACCTTCGTGTGTGGCTGCATCAGGCGGAGTGTAGAGCCAAGGCACGTGGGCACCAAGTGTCACTACCTGCTGAGGTTCTACCTGTCCCCGGTGTTGAGAAGGATGGGCCTGGCGCAGGTGCCACGCAATGTGCCAGTCAGCTGGACATTGCCGCCCCATCTGTCGTCTGTGGAAAGGTTCTTCCGGACCAACACCTTTGACCACATGTCCATCGGGCAGTGGTCAGCACAGAATGTCCTGCAGGCACTGCAGGGAAAGGACTCTATGGACCCGGTGGCGTGGTTCCCTGAGCAGACTGCCCAGCTTGTCTGGCAAAATGCCTCATCGCCAGAACTCACCAACAAGCACCAAGACCTGGCTTGGCTGGCGGTGAGGGGAGCCCTCCCAGTCAGATCCTTCCTGCACCGTCGGAACCTCACTGCCAGCGCACGCTGCCCTCGGGATGGCTGCTATGGAGAGGAGACCTCTTTGCAGAGTGTGGATTTGCTAAAAGAGTCTGGAGAAGAATGCAAGGGTCCCTGGTACGCTTTATCCCGAACAGCTCCGTCACGAGGGACTCTGTGAGTTACGGACTGTTCCCAGGGGACACATTCAGAGACTGACATCGAGTGCTGCTGGAGGGTCATCAACTCGGTAAAAGACGCCCTTTGGTCTGCCCGAGCATTGTTCACCACCCAGCAGAGCGAGATGTCCGTCAGGGAATGTTGCCGCCTGGCCCGCTGCAGACTGCAGGAGTACGTGCTGAGGGACGCACTGAAGCTCGGTGCAGCCAACGCCAAGGCTCGGTGGGGGAGGGCCACAGTCTAAGGTCCTTCCGCTGCTGGACATGGGGGGCACGGTATGGTGGAGACGCCCCTCAATATAAGGGAAGTTATCCCACGCCATTGTGCCACATGAGTGGCACGGGTGGGGGACTGATTTGTGAAATTTGGGGAAAAGAAATGTCTAAACTGTATTCATCAATTTGTATAGCCTCCGAAAATGTCGGATGGATTTTCTGCAAGGTTCATGTATTGTATATATTTATCATTTGAATAAAGTCTATTTTGAAATTAAAAGTATATATGACTAGGAAGAGATTGGAGGTACATGGGCCAAATGCAGGCAAGTAGGGCAAGTCCAGTATGCTAACTGAGTTGGCATAGGTAAGATGGGCCAAAGGGCAAGTTTTGCGCTGCACATCTCTCAGACACTCTGTACATCGCTTGGACCCTCTGTACATCTCCCTACATCTCTCTATATCACTCCGACCCTCTGTACCGCTCCCCTACTCTCTTAGGACACTTTTCAAGTGTTTGCTGTTCTCTGGTTCCTGGAAGATTGATTGGAAGCAATCCGTCTCCTTGAATCTTTATTTATAAAATTGATTGAAACTCCAAAATCATTCATTTCCACTCTATGGATTGCATATGCCAATGGTCCCATTGTAGTTAATCAGAATCTACCTTCGGATTACTTCCATATCGGTGCAAATTACAAACTTAGATGCAGACGCCACAATACCACTGCCATGTGAAAAGCAAACACCTGCAGGTAGGTGCTGGAGTTCTGAAATAAAAACAGAAAGCTGGAAATACTCGGTAGGACAGGCAGCATCTGTGAAGAAATAGTTAATGGTTCAGACCAGCGACGCGTCGGCAGAATGCAAACGCTTCGTGGCAATGTCAAATATGTGCACGTGTGTGTGTCAGTGTTCGTGGTGAGTGAATGGGTTTGTGTTTTTGTATGGGAGAATCTGTAAACGAACGGGAGCTTGTGTGTGTGTGTGTGTGTGTTGGTGAGCGTGTTTCCTGCAGTTTGCGAACCATTCTATACAGTGAGCCTGTGTGGGTGAGCGGTGGGGTGTGTGTCAACATGCCTGCGAGCTGAACGAGAATTATTCAATTAGGCAATTATATAAATGTACACTGTGTGCACTAATGCTATCTGCAAATTGGAAACGGTAAGTGTTGGTCGCCCAGAGTGTGGGTACAATGTATCCGGGCTTAAACTTGTTTGTGTGTGGATGAGTGCCGGCGCGCTGACTATGACAGAGTCTGGGTCGGAAGGGAAGCCTTGTCTTACACACGTGAGACTTAACATGTCAGGTTTAACAGCAATAAAAACGGGAATACACCTCCCACCCGTAAAACTGGCGTTGTTTTCAGTGATCACACGGATTGGCGCCAGCAGTGAATATCAGCCGTGTATATTTTGTTTTATTTTTGAAAATACTGCACATGCCTTTTGAAATGCTCGTGCGTTCCTTTAGTCTGTGGGTTGACAAAGGCAGTCAGTGCAAAAGGCGAGCGGGGTGGTATTTGGGATTATATAAAAGAAAATACAACTTTGTTGGGAGAGCTATCTAAAACTAAAAACAACTTAAACTAAAATAACGATAAAGCTGGAACTAATCTTTGTCGGCGCCCTATATGCGGCGAGTCTTTGCATACCTTGTGCAAATGTCTCATATGTGATAATAAAGTATCATAATCATAACTAATATGTGAGTGTCATTGTTACCGATTTGCGTTTATAGACACGGAAAAGTTCAGGCATCAATGGAGAACCTTTTAAGAAACGGAAATATTTGATTGTGTCGGAGGTTAATAATAGTGAAAACTCCCAAACTGAATCCTAAAATTGAGAACAAATACTGCAGAGTTGTAAAAACTGGTTCCAATCAATCTCACAGGAGCTAGAGTCCAGAAAGCACTTGAACGGTTGCTCAGGGGAGTCAGAGAGTCATGGAGCTCCACAACACTGGACCAGACCCTTCAGCCCAGTTCGACCAAGTTAGACACAAAAAGCTGGAGTAGCTCAGCGGGACAGGCAGCATCTCTGAAGAGAAGGAATGGGTGACGTTTCGGGTCGAGACCCTTCTTCAGACTGAGTCAGGGGAGAGGGAGATGCATAGATAAGGAAGTGTAAGGTGTGAAAACGGGACAAAGGGAATTGAGATCAAAGCAAATGTAGAATAGAGGGTACACAAAAGGCTGGAGCAACTCAGCGGGTGCAGCAGCATCTAAGGAGCGAAGGAGATAGGCGACGTTTCGGGTCGAGACCCTTCTTCAAATGTAGAATAGATCGTTGTTAGCTAGGAGAAGGTAACAGCAAAGCAAACAGAGATACAATGTAAACAAGGATAGTCGGACTAGTCGAAGAACTGGGAACGGGGGAGGGATGGAGAGAGAGGGAAGGGAAGGGTTACCTGAAGTGAGAGAAGTCAATACTCATACCGCTCAGGTGTAATCTGTCTAAGCGAAATATGAGGCGTTGTCCCTACAATTTGCGCTCATGTTGGAACACACGGCGAGTCCCATTTGCTTGCATTTGGCCCAACACCCTTTGAAGTCTTCCTATCTATATAGTTGTCCAAGTCTTTTAAACGTCCTAATTGTATTCGTTTCTATTGCTTCCTCTGTCAGCTCATCTCAGATACGGACTCTGAGGTCCCTCCCTAACTCTCCCCTCTCACTTTGAACTTAGACCCTCTAGTTTTAGAACCCCACAACCTGGGGGAAAAGATTGTGAGCGTCGACTTTATCCATGCCCCTCGTGATCATGTATATGAATAACGCCAGCCCTCAGCCTCCTACAGTCCAAAAGAAAATAGCAGATCAAACCTCTCCCTTTAACTCAAGCCCGCAAGCCCAGGGAACATCCTGGCGAATCTCTTCTGCGCCTTTTCCAAATTAATGACATCCTTCGCTTCACTTATAAGTGAACGGGCGCTGTCAAGCAAATATAAACCATCTTCATGTAGAAGCAAAAAGCGATGGAACTGCAGACGGTATCACAAAACACCATTTAGCAATAAATATAAATATTACAAGTGTACAAGGACCAGTTTAACATGCGCAACAAAATATGAATTACTGACCCCCTGTATATGTCCTTTCATGTATCATGTATGACATGGTACATAATCTGGAGTATTGTGTACAGTTTCGGTCTCCTAATTTGAGGAAGGACATCCTTGTGATTGAGGCAGTGCAGCGTATGTTCACGAGATTGATCCCTGGGATGGCGGGACTGTAAAAATAAGGAAAGATTGAAAAGACTACGCTTGTATTCACTGGAATTTAGAAGGACGAGAGGATATCTTATAGAAACATATAAAATTATAAAAGGACTGGACAAGCTAGATGCAGGAAGGATGTTCCCAATGTTGGGCGAGTCCAGAACCAGGGGCCACAGTCTTTTAGAATAAAGGGGAGGCCATTTAAGACTGAGGTGAGAAAAAAACGTTTTCACCCAGAGAGTTGTGAATTTGTGGAATTCTCTGCCACAGAGGGCAGTGGAGGCCAAATCACTGGATGGATTTAAGAGAGAGTTAGACAGAGCTCTAGGGGCTAGTGGAGTCAAGGGATATGAGGAGAAGGCAGGCACGGGTTATTGATAGGGGACGATCAGCCATGATCACAACGAATGGCGGTGCTGGCTCGAAGGGCCGAATGGCCTCCTCCTGCACCTAATTTCTATGTTTCTATGGTTGATGAAAATTATCAAAGTCAAAATGGAAAAAATAGGATCTGCAAAGCATGTAAATAATTGAATAATTTTGGAAACTTGACGATTAATAGTTCACGTCACTGCGTCAATGGTAGAACTGGTGTTTATTAGTAAATTCCCCCGGTCAACCCTGATCTGAATCCATCAGGTGAAGTGCAGAGAGACGGTGAAGATGAAACACGTCCACCTGATGGATTAATCAGTCAGGCGGAACATGCTATGCTGGCTCTGTAGCGCGGCCGACCCGACTGAGTAGCACCAGGCCTGGTAGTCACCTTGTGCCAATCCATTGGCATCTCAGTTGGTAGCAGCTGTACCACTCTGAATGCACAAGCTGTGTAGTAACGGAGACGTCATTCCAGATGTGCTTAACTGCCACAGCTGCTTCACCATGGAACAGGAGGGTTGATGTTCTGAGGTGCCCATTGGGTTGATCGTGTTCAGAGGGTAATGATGTTCCGCATTACTGAGAGTTATTCTTCTCGGGGGCTTCCTCGGGATTGAGGGTGATTTGGTGACGAGGGGAGGGGAACGTGGGAACCGGAGACTATCGTGGATGGAAATGGGAAGGGATATCTCCCGGAGCAGGTGGCTGGGCCTCAACAAAGCCAACAGCAGAATCAAGGACCAGCCTCACCACGGTCACTCCCTCTTCACCTCTCTCCCATCAGGCAAGAGGTACCGACGTTTGAAAACGCGTATCTCCTGATTCAGGTACAGTTTCTTCCCAGCTATTATGAAGAAGGGTCTCGACCCATTCCTTCTCTCCAGAGATGCTGCCTGTCCCCCCGAGCTACTCCAGCATTTTGTGTCTCTATCAGGCCACTGAACCGTCCTCTCACAAGAGTGCGGCTCTGACCTACCGTCTCTCATTAGAGCCCAGCGAACAACTTAAATCGGACTTTACTGGACTTTATCTTGCATTAAACGTCATAAAATCTGTTTGAGAAAGTCCTTGGGACGGTGTTGAAGGCACCAAGGTGTCTATAAATGCAAATCTTAGTTCTTGGGGGTAATATTCGTCGAGGGAGTAAGTTTAATGCAAGATTAGAAACATAGAAATTAGGTGCAGGAGCAGGCCATTCGGCCCTTCGAGCCTGCACCGCCATTCAATATGATCATGGCTGATCATCCAACTCAGTATCCTGTACCTGCCTTCTCTCCATACCCCCTGATCCCTTCAGCCACAAGGGCCACATCCAACTCCCTCTTAAATATGGCCAACGAACTGGCCTCAACTACCTTCCGTGGCAGCGAATTCCACAGATTCACTACTCTCTGTGTGAAAAACGATTTTCTCATCTCGGTCCTAAAAGACTTCCCCCTTATCCTTAAACTGTGACCCCTTGTCCTGGACTTCCCCAACATCGGGAACAACCTTCCTGCATCTAGCCTGTCCAATCCCTTAAAAATTTTGTAAGTCTCTATGAGATCACCCCTCAATCTTCTAAATTCCAGCGAGTACAAGCCGAGTCTATCCAGTCTTTCTTCATATGGAAGTCGTGCCATCCCAGGAATCAGTCTGGTGAACCTTCTCTGTACTCCCTCTATGGCAAAGATTAATGAAGTTGTATCTGTACACTACGGACGGCTGGATTGTAATCATGTATAGTTTTTTTTTTAATTTTGACTGGATAG
The DNA here is from genome assembly GCA_035221665.1 of Okamejei kenojei. Classification (NCBI taxonomy): domain Eukaryota; kingdom Metazoa; phylum Chordata; class Chondrichthyes; order Rajiformes; family Rajidae; genus Okamejei; species Okamejei kenojei. The sequence continues at coordinate 19,045,154 of CM069163.1, forward strand.
CCCACAACAAAAAGCTTCCCACTGTACCTCGGCACACGTGACAATAAACTAAATTAGGCAGGCATGTTCCTGTCGTCTATTACGCCGGGTTTCTCTACGCTCCTTATGCTCGGACTCGGCGTTTCTCAAACAATCCTGAATCTCCCCTCTCCATTCTGAGGTGTCACGGGCCAGTGGTTCCGTGCATTTCCTCAACGAAGCTCTTCTCACGCTGGACTCAGGTGACCTCCAAAGTTCAGTAATCACGACCGCCTTCAATAAAGGAAGCTCCTTTACAGATGTGATAACTGCACAGCACTTGGTTCACTGTTACAGGTGTGTATTTTGCACGGGGAATAATGTTCCGGGTGGTGCCTGTGTGGCACATTCTGTGCTCGCTGGATAACTGATGCAGATGTGAAGCGCTGTGCATAACTGACCACTGTCCTGAATACAGCGCAATGTTGCATTTAACTCCGTCACCGACAGCCTTAACTCCGCCTCGCTTTTGACATTCTTCGGGGCTTTACTCTAATCAACGAATAGCCGATATGCCTATCATCTGTGAGTAACGCCGCCAGTCCAGGGGGCTGCCTTGCCGTTCGCATCCAGAAGATCTGGTCTATTTACCCCCTCCCTGTCCATAGCTGGGCTGAAATGATCCAGCGGCAACGCAAGAAGTGGCCACGAGAGGGAGAGGTCGCGAAAGCTGTCATCGTGAATCAGAATATTGTTACCAGTCTGAAGAAGGGTCTCGACCCGAAACGTCGCCTATCTCCTTCGCTCCTTAGATGCTGCTGCACCCGCTGAGTTTCTCCAGCTTTTTGTGTACCCTCGTGAATCAGATCCGTCTATAAACTGGGACCATCGCAAAATGTAGAGATGGCAGCGCGGAGGCAGGCGAGCGGCAAACAGCCTGGATGTTTGTCCTCCACTCGGCTTTTCCGTGCCCAAGACCAGGGCACTCCGCACTCTCACCACCCCGTGTCCAAAAGAGTCACCTTTACCAAATGTCTTAATTAATCTTGCATTAAACTCACTCCCTGGACGAATATTGTCCCCGAGAGCTAAGATTTGCATTAATAGACACCTTGGTGCCTTCAACACCGTCCCAAGGACTTTCTCAAACAGATTTTAACATCCAATCGCGCCAGAACTGTTAAGTCGGGAAACTGAAAGCTGAATAAAAAGATGCGTCCTAAACGAAAGGGGGGTGGGGGGGCAGGGAGGTACAGGAGAGGATTTTCAGAATTAGAGTTGAATTATTTATAACCCCTTCGCCCCCTCCTCTTCCTTGTTTTAACCCCCCATAGCCCCAGCAACAAATTAGATAGTCGTTGTAATTGATGTTATTTGAACTACTGAAATCTATTAAAAAATGTAAATAACAATTCAAAAATTGATACCCGCGAGAGTGAAAAATGAGCTGAAATCGCCTTGTTTTTTTTAACTTTTGTTTTAATTCGTTTTGTTATTTATGAATGGTTTCACGAACACTTTTATCCAACATTCCCAGCCCTCGGCAACTTTTCGACGGGGTGGGATTTTGTTTTGCGTTGGTCTTATATAAGCGTTCGTCCGTAAAACGAATGGAAATGACAAGCGGGACAAAGCGACAGTCAGGTAAGTAAACAGCTGCCCCGCCGTCTGCGCGGGGAATTGTTACATTAAACTTGGATACGCCGCGTTTGAAAAGGATCTCAGTTGCAGCAAAAGAAATCCCTCAAACTGTGATAAACGAATGAATTGAACAAACGTGGAACGACTCACGACTGACGGGAAGATGAAAACTTCATCCCCCCCAAAAAAAAATCGAAAATAAAAACGGTAGAATAAAAACTGGAAATCGGAAACAAACACAAAGTCATCTCAAAGTGCCGGAGTAATTCAGATGATCAGGCAGCATCTGAGAAGGACATGGTGAGGCGACATGTCGGATATCCATCCCCTCCCCAGATGCAGCCTGACCCAACGAGTTACTCCCGTACTTTGTGATTTACCTAAGATAACAGCATCTGCAGTTTCTCGTTCCTCCATCTGAAAGGGTCGTCGATTTGAAACATTAACATCGCTGCCTTTTCCACAGATGCTGCCTGAGCTACTGGCTTTATTTATTTTCGGTATTCTCCACGGCTTTATTGGTATCTTGGTATCCTTTACTGGTAACCTGGTATCCTGTTCCTCGGCTGATGGTTCACCCAGAGGTCGCCTCGTTCGGAGGCCGCCCGAACTATCGGGTAAATCTGAAACATTTAAAATATATTTCGTTCGAAAGCAGAATTTATTTTCACGTTTTAAAAGTTTTCATTGCCTGCGAGTCAATGAATATCACATTTGGAAATTTGGTTTTCCTTATCTAAGTGGATCCAATCTGCATCAAATGAGGTATGTATGTATATATATATATGTATCTATATATATATATATCTATATGTATCTATATATATATATAATAATAATAATTATTATTATTATTATATACATAGGTAACTTTTTATCCTACACGGATTTCGGGACCAAACACCTGCAGGGCTTCAAGTTTAGGTTTATTATTGTCACGTGTACCGAGGTATAATTAACATTTTTTTGTTTTCCTGCTATCCAACCAAATCGGGCAATACGATACATGAAAACAATAAAACCAGACGCAAGTATAAAGGGCAGAGGGAAGAGAAAAGCACCAGGGAGCAGAATATAGTTTTCCAGCATTGTCGTGCAACTGTTCCAGTGGACAAGGTCCAATGACTACAGTGAGGTAGGTCGGAGAATCGGGACTTCACCCTAGTTTATGGAAGAACCGTTTAGGAGTGTAGCAGTGAGGAAGATGCTGTTCCTGAATCTGATTTTGTAGGAGGCCGTTAAATTTGTTACATTTAATATAAATCGCGTGGCCGGTATTGTTACAATCTCCCTACAGATATTCCACTTTTATCTACCTACAAAACAGACAAATGTTGTTTTAAAGCCGAAACGGCTATGTATATGGTATATACGTAAACATTCGGGTTATGTAATATATATTACTATATATACATATATATAGTAATAATTGTTTGGTTCTAGGTAAGAAAAAGACGACGAATGTATGTAATATAGTAATATATCGTATGTATATATATATATAATACTATATATTACTATATTACATATAGTCGTAATATATATTACATAGTGTATTACATATATAGTAATATATAGTATTATATATATATATACTATATATTACTATATTACATATATTCGTCGTCTTTTTCTTACCTAGAACCAAACAATTATTAGTTTGTCTTATTGAGACATAACAATCATTTGAAAATGAAACATTAAAAAAAAATGTGTACACAAAAGGCTGGAGAAACTCAGCGGGTGCAGCAGCATTTAAGGAGCGAAGGAGATAGGCAACGTTTCGGCCCGCTGAGTTTCACCAGCCTTTTGTGTACCCTCGATTTTCCAGCATCTGCAGTTCCCTCTTTAACAAAAGAAAATGTGCTTTAGGTGTTTCTGACAAATGGATGGGATGGGTTTAGAAGGCTTTGGCCAAATGCACGCAAATGGGACTAGTCCAGCATTGACACGTTGGGCCGAGGGGGGCTGTTTATGTGCTGTACAGCCCAAGGACTCGCAAGTGGATAATTCTTAAAGAAAAGATAGACATACAGAGCTGGAGTAACTCAGCGGGACAGGCAGCGTCTCTGGAGCGAAGGAATGGGTGACGTTTCGGGTCGAGACCCCTTTTCAGACTTTTCTTTATAAAGCCAACACGAACAACGTGGGCAGAGTGTTTCTTCCAACACTGAGATTCTACGCCAGATTCTCGCTGCTATACTTTTTTTCAGTGTAAATCCATCAGCTCCATTTAAAGTTAGACCTAGGGCCCAGGAGCCGTGTGCGCCACGGGGCACTTGATAACTGCGGCGATTTTTGTTCCTCACACTTAAAAGGGTCAGACGTCAAGAAAATCTTATTCTTTATCGTCTGATTGGTTACATTTGTCCCTTTTGGTTTGTTGTTGCCGGGCAACTTGTGCGAGGGAGCCAAGAAATCTTCCCTTCCAAAATGTATCTAAACACAAACACACACACACACACAGAGGCAAAGCGGCGTTAGGCGGTGAAATGGAATGAAAACAGGGAAAAGTGGACATGATTTTGTTTTAACGCGAAATGATTAACATGCATGTGAACTCGTAACTTCAGTGAATCAGTCCCTAAATTATGCTGAACCAGGATTAAGCATTTATATATATTGAAAACAAAAACACATTATTGTGTACTTGGCGTGGACAGGTCCCGGAGCCAACAAAACAACAAATGTTTTGAGGAGGATACCAAGATATCAATAAAGCTAACTGGAGCTGCGGAGAATCCCGAAAATAAATAAACGAACGGATGTATACCGTCTTCAGGCTGAAGCCTGACGCCTGGCGGATAAATAAAACAAATCAGAATTGAAGCACCAAACAAAACGGTTAAATATTTGCCTGCGAGCGATGAGATTAAGAAGGAGTAAAGAAGCGGGGAGTCGCCCGGTGGCCGCGTGTTGTTCTGTATCACACAACCGCCAATCAGTCAGTGCCATTGGGCCTAAAGTACCTTGCAAGGATTATAGAAGTGCACCAGATATAATATCGGGATACTTATAGATATGCACGTGGTAAAACCCAAACATCTTGATATCCGACAGTAAGAAACACCCGCTGTTTATTTAGAAACAACTAATTTGATCATGGAACAGATGTGTATTATATATAATATTGCATATATTAAATAGAGCCTCGAACCTTATGTGAAGGTTTTCTTTAGATTTTCCGATGGTGTTTGCTTTAAGAAGTGCCTGGATATTTCCCAGCTGCCGTTCTTTGCTATAGAGACTGCACAGATTCATTACTCGGTCACAATGCCCATTTATCACCCCGTGGCGTTATTCAAATGCAGTGCCAATTGAAGACAATCGCCTTTTTTCGCTCTCTCGCCCCTTTGGTCACTGTACATTTATTATTCGACGGCAGGCGGGGGAGGGGGAGGAGGGGGGGGGGGGGGGGGGTGGTGAGGAAGAAGAGAGAGCGCTCAAGAAGCAAACCCCGTTTCACACTATCCGAGCCAGCAAACGCGGAGCGAATTCCACATCTACCAGCGGAGTTTGAGGACCGCGAGTCTTAGATGGAGGGAACGAGCCACGGCTGCGGGAATACCGATGCTTAAAGAAGAGGGAATAAGAAAAAACTCCATCCCCCCATCCCTCCCATCCTTTTTATAACCATTACAGGTCTTTTAATGTGTGTGAGGTGCGTATCACTGCACGATTGCTGCAACCGTGTCCGGTTAGATTTCAAAGGTAATACTAAAGATTCCCATTTTATGTTTTATCTTAAAAAGCGAGATTTCGTATATTTTTTTAATGCATATGTTTGCTTGAACGAATGCATTCTATGTTGACGCGAAAATGGTGGCCAAAATGTTGCGGCCCTTGTTACCAAAAAGAAAACACCGTCTGTCTGTCTGGCCGTGCTGGTATTTTTTTTATAAATCGCCCGCATTCTCTTTGGAGAACGTTGTGCGATTTAATTCTCATGGTTCCGTCTTTATTGGATCACAAACCAGACGGGATGCAAATTGGCGGAGAGTGCGTTTGTCAGCAAACCTGCTTCAAATGTACGTGTGTGTGTGTGTGTGTTTCATCGGAGACAAAACGCAGCCTCCAGGAAAAAAAAGGCTCAGAAATTCTCGCTATTGATTGTCCAAACGCAATTCTTGTGCTTTCACTGTTCAGACCCCGAGAATTGTGGATGGACATCCGTAGCTGGATTTTCACAATCTGCTTTCGTCTACAGTGCTGAGACAGGGGGGGGGGGGGGAAGTATATTAAAACAAAAACTCTCCAGATTATGGTCAGTACCGGAGTGAAGACGGGGGGGGGGGGGGGGGGGGGGGGGGACGGGGACGGATTTAATTAAAAGGAACGGCAAGATGGACAAATCCTCGGCAGAGACAGCAAGGAAACAAATGGGATTTTTACGAATTTTGGAAACATATTTGGTACCAACATACTGAAGGAGCGGATACAGCTTTTAAATTGAACCGGCACATCACTGGACCAAAAAACATACACATTCCAGTTATGTTCACGTCGTCTGTTTTGCAAGGAAGTGGGTTTACATGTTAAAAGGAATGTCGTTTTAAAACATAATTTACAACCGCGATGTGATATTATGTCTTGAAGAAGGGTCTCGACCCGAAACATCACCCATTCCTTCTCTCCAGAGATGCTGCCTGTCCCGCTGAGTGACTCCAGCATTTTGTGCCTATCTTACGTTATGTCTTAATGTACAATCGCCAGTTACAATGTTACAATGTAACAACCAAGAGCATCAGGTTAAGTTAGATACATCTTTGTATTCGATAAACTTACATTTTTTATGTGTACAATTCAAGACTTTGTAGCAATTGACCAGGTTTCATTTATTCTGCATTGAAGATTGTCTGTGGCGATCGGTAATGTGATCTGTATATATTTACTTAAATTAATAAAATATTCTGACGTTGCACTGAAACTTAACAGCACCTGTTCCGCACCATCGACCTAACTTTTCCCCATGGGCACAGTTCTGTTTTCAAGATAATATTAATGTAGAAATACGAATTATATTCAACATAACCAATCAGGTATTGGTTTTAAAAAAAAGTATTGTGCCTCTAATCGTTCACAAAACCACTTTGCTCTAAAATGCGCCTGCCAATTCTCAAGGGATTATGGCATCCGACGGCGTCCAAACAATTTTTCTATATATATTTGAAAGAGTTTATGTTAAAAGTGTGGAATTACATTATATTACGGCTTTGGGGACCGCAGTAAACAGTACGGGCGGTAAAGGGAAGGGTTTCAAGCATTTCCTTCTTTAATTAGACATCATTACGCTGCAACTCTTTCACGCACGGACATTAGTGGCGGCTGATTTTAGACAGTATTTGCGTATGGGTCTGGGGAAAGGGGGGGGGGGAGAAGAGACGAGAAAGGGTAATAAAATCACATGTGGAAGGACGGCTAAGAATATATTCGTCCAATATTCGTTATTAAATAACTTCACGAGATATAAACAACAATTAAAAAAAGATAGCATTTAAAATGTATCAATTTCGTTGAATGTTGACATCTTCCACGTTAATCCTCGCAGGGTTGACTCGATTATGTTAAAACGTGCCATTTTATTGCCATATCATTTGACGGAATTATTATTCCAGGGATTACGGACTTTAAGGGTCATAATAGAAGCTTATTTTATTTTCTACCTTGCGATTCTTACTTACCGACCAATTTTCTCGGTTTTTGGCCGTAATCCGAATGTAACAGAGGTCAAACGACTTGTAAATTACACATAACTGTGTGAAGATGTGTGTAAAGAAAACTACAATTAGATCTTGTCGGTAAAAAAAAAATCTCTCGCCTTTTATTTTAAATGTTCCTTAACCTCCATGTAAAGTTGATATAAACACAACGTTATCTCGGTCACCCAGCGTGCAATCCAATTGGCCCTATCGAAAATAAAACGATAGAGGAAAAATCAGAGCCACTGTTAGTTACCGAATATATAGTAAGTACAATTAATTCGTTAAACAATTTACAATAGCGTTTGGAAATCAAAATTAAATATTCATTAGCATGCCCCCTTTCTAGATGCGCTTGGATATCTCTTTGGGCCCTGGGATTTCTCGCTGAATATATTTGATTTATATGTTTCAATCATTCTGTGAGGTTTTCGAATGCTTCCAGCACCTCCTGTCTCCTGCCCGTCCTCATTCCAAAACATGTTTAGACAAACAAGGCACTGCAGATGCTGGTTTACAACTGCTGGAGTAACTCAGCGGGTCAGACAGCATCTCTGGAGAACAGGTATAGATGACTGTTCGGTCACATTTCGTTTGCAATGGATTAACTCTTAATTTGAAGTGGCCCAACGTCCAACTTTGGCACCTCCTGAACAGAAAGGGGGCGAAGTTGTCCCGAAATCAACAGAGGAAAATAACATGTAAAAATAAAAATACTCCTAGTCTCCATGTCCTTCCCTCCCAGAGTTAATCAACCATAACATTATTCGACCTTAAACAACAGGGAGCAGCCATTTTCTATTGGGGGGGATAAAATGGAGGGATGTTTATTACAAAACAAGGGGAAACGGTGTAGATTATTTACTTAGTTTTCTAACTATTGTGATTCGCCCACCTAGAATGGTGTAAATATTTTTAGTGTTAGGTCCAGGCTATGGCACCTGGCCGTAGCTACAACCACACGATGAGGGAGGGGGCAATGTAATATAAATGCACATACAGACATCACATAGACTACATTCTTCCGAAAGAGCTTGCTGATATAACCCCACACATAACCCCGTTTGAGTTGCTTGGGGGTGAGATCATACAGTGGACTAACGGCGGTCTATCGGTAACGGGTAGACGCGGGGAACTGGGTTATCAATAAAAAAGACAAAGTGTGGAGTTGAGCAGCATCTCTGGAGAACAGGGATGGGCGACGTTTGGCAGACGGGTCCCGACCCCGAAACGTCACCTATCCATGTTCTCCAGAGATGCTGCCAGACCAGATGCCGCTGAGTTACTCCAATATGTTGTGCCTTTGTCAGTAACGGGAGCGGTTTACATCTCTCATTCAATTGCGATGGTTCTGGCTCCAATGATTACTAGGTCAAGGCGAACTACAGAGCGAAATCGAATGGGAATGGATGATACCAACCAAGAGTTCCCAGTCGGCGTCGTTAATGAGGACGAGAATGCCGGGCCTCCTGGAAGACAAGAGAACAGAGCGGGGGTCAGTCAGTCAGTCAGCGGACAACTCCGCACCCCCACAGCTCTCAAACGTACGTCCAGGTTCATCTTTAAAAGCAACGCTGTTCTATTGGAATTATTTGGGGGAAATTACGAACGTGTACTGTTAGTGCCTGCATCCACACTGTGTGAACCGTGTGGGACTGGTACACAAAAATGCTGGAGAAACTCAGCGGGTGCAGCAGCATCTATGGAGCGAAGGAAATAGGCATGGCCTATTTCCTTCACTCCACAGATGCTGCTGCACCCGCTGAGTTTCTCCAGCATTTTTGTCTACCTTCGATTTTCCAGCATCTGCAGTTCCTTCTTAAACACTGTTTCGCTGTGCGTGCGTGCGAGAGGCCAATGAATTGATTTGCACGTTTGAAATAGTTACGGTGTGTTGACAGACCCAATCATCGTTCAATTATCATTATTAGCGATTTCCATTATTATTATTATCATCATCAGCGAATTCCAACTTCATGCTTCAATTAAGATAATGGTGCCCGGGATTGCCGTACTCTTTGCAGCCAGCCAGCCAAATGCTTCTGAAGTGTGGCCATGGTTTTTATGTCGGAAAACAGGGCACTAATTTGAGACAAAATAATTGAGACAAAACTCCCACACGCAATGTGATAATGGCTAGTAAATCTGTTAAAGGGGTGTTGTTCACAGGGTTTACACTGGGACCAAAGGATGTGGAGAGGATGTTTCCACTAGTGGGAGAGTCTAGGACTAGAGGTCATAGCCTCAGAATTAAAGGACGTTATTTTTCGGAAGGAGGAATTTCTTTAGTCAGAGGGTGGTGAATCTGAGGAATTCTTTGCCACAGAAGGCTGTGGAGGCAAAGTCAGTGGATATTTTTAAGGCGGAGGTAGGTAGATTATTGATTAGTACAGGAGTCAGAGGTTATGGGTAGAAGGCAAAAGAATAGGGTTAGGAGGGAGAGATAGGCCAGCCAAGATTGAATAGTGGAGTAGACTTAATGGGCCGAATGGCCTAATTCTGCTCCTATTACTTATGATCTTTAAGAGAGAAGATAAACTTGCTTTCTACTTGCTTTCTTTAATCAGCCAGGAGTGTTTAGCAAAACACAGTGCTCAAGTAACTCAGCAGGTCAGGCAGCATCTGCGGAGAGAATGACTGAAGATGGATCCCAACCCGAAACATCGTGTCCATTCCCCTCCATAGAAGGGGCCAGCGAGTCTGAAGAAGAGTCTCGACCCGAAACATCACCCAGAGATGCTGCCTGTCCCGCTGAGTGACTCCAGCATTTGTGTGTCTATCCCCTCTAAAGAGGCTGCCTGATCCGCTGAGTTCCTCCAGCAATTTCATTTTACTGAAAATCTTCCAATTTGTTACTTGAGGATTACGTTTTAAAATTGTATAACATGCCTTATTGTTAAGTACACAGTTCCAGAAATCTAATCGATACCCATGTGTCATGGAAAACCTACAAATATTTCAAAATCTTAAATATTTTTTCTATTAAAATTGTTTATGGCCCTTCAGTTTCCACCTTAATTATATGAGATGTTTATCTTTGTGCAACAGTGTATAATGTTTAAAAAGTTAATTAAAAAGTGTGCCTTTTGATTCTGAGTGTGGCGTCTGTGTAATTTATTTTTTAAAACATGATTAGCTACTCAACAAGCTTGCTGACATCACATGGACCAGATGGGTTTAAATGATAATCTGGTAGTTTAATGGTCACCATCACTGATACAAGCTTTTTATTCCACATTAATTAATTAACTGAATTTAAATTTGCCAGCTGTCATGGCAAATTTGATTTAATTAGTTCAGGGTTCTGGATTACTAATCCAGCAATTTAAGCATTGTAGTGCCATACCTGGAACAGCCCTAGTTCACGGACAGCTTTCCTCATTGTGCCCAGAGCTATAAGCAAGTGGGGAAGGTCACCACTGTCGCAGACAGTACTGTCAAAGAGCAACGTTTTACAAGCAGTCGCATAAATGCCACCTCTACAAATATCTGGAAGAAGTGACTTTCCATTTGAGTTGGTCAGACAATCACAAATCAAGATGCAATTACAACTTTTGAAGAAACTAGAACAATATGGCAAAAATCTTTAATAAAATCAACATTCAATTGGGTTCAATGCGGACTCCTTTACATTGGTGGTACCTAGCATAGACTAGGCGACCATTTTGATAAGCACTTGCACTCAGTCCGCCAAGGCCTGCTGGATTTCCCAGTTCATAACTATTTTAACTCCCTGTCCCGTTGCCAGACTGACCTTTTTGTCCTGGGTCTCCTCCTTTGCTAAACTGAGGCCACGCGCAAACTCGAGGAACGTCACCTCACATTCCGCTTGAGTAGTCTACAAACCCAATGGTGTGATCATTGAATTCTCCAATTTATGTAATGCATTCCCACCCTCATCTCTCATCCCTGCAGCCCCTTCGCCCCAGTGCACACCATCCCGTCCCAGCCACCCTGCTCCTTCCCTCTCGCACACTCAACTTCCATCCGCTGATCGGACCCCGACAGTCCTTTCAATGTTAGACCTCCTCTAACCTCATCTACTGCATCGGTGTTCCCAATGTGGGTTCCTGTACATCGGCGAGATCAAATGTAGACTCTGCAACCACTTCGCTGAACACTTACGCTCAGTCCACCTAGGTGTACGAACGGGATCTCCTGGTTGACAACCATTCCAACTCCCCATACTGCCTTTCTATCCTGGGCCTCCTACATTGCCAGAGTGAAGCTACATGCAATCTGGAGGAACCGCACCTCATATTTCGCTTGGGTGGCTTGCTTCCAAGAGATATGAGCATTGAATTCTCTCGTTTTAAGCAGCGTCTACTTTCACACCTCCCTGCTCCCCCTCCCCCCTTTCCACCAACCTAGTTCCACAGTTCTCCACATTGTTACCCTCTTGAGATCACACCTTCCCTAGCCAACAATGGGCCTACAATTGAGGACGTTTGTGGCCAGCTCTGATTATTCCTGGACTTTTCTCGCCTCCAGCTCTTCACCCCGCCCCCGCCCCCTACTTTCAGTGTGAAAACGAGTCCTGACCCAAAGCATCACCCATCCTTGTTCTCCAGAGAGGCTGCGTGACCCGCTGAGTTACTCCAGCAACGTGTGTCTATCTTTGAGGTGGAGTTTTACAGAAAATGTTTGGGATGACTTGTTGGGTGGACATGAATAATTTCATATGAATGGAGAAACCTCCATTTATACATTGCCTCTCAGGGGGTCACACTGCCACAAGGTGCTTCGTGTACACTGAAATAATCATTATCCAGTATAGCATCAAGACGTCATTGTGCAGCTTTATAGGACTTTGGTTAGGTCTCATTTCATGTATTGCGTGAGGTTTTGGTCCCGTTACAGGAAGAATGTGGAGGTTTTGGAGAGAGCACAGAGGTGGTTTACTAGAATGATGCCTGGATTAGCAGTATTTGCTCTCAGGAGAGGTTGCTCTCTCTGGAACGCCAAAGGTTGAGTGGGACTTGATAGAAGTATATCATACTATGAGAGGCATTGATAGGGTAGAGAGTCAGAACCTTATTCCCCAGGATGGAAATAGCAAATACTAGAGGGCGCAGCTTTAAGGTGAGAGGGGCAAAGTTTAAAGGAGATGTACAGGTGAGTTTTTGTTTTACACAGAGGGTGGTGAGTGCCTGAAACACACTGCCGGCGATGGAGGTGGATTCAGATATGATGGTGGCATTTAAGAGACTTTTAGATAAGCACACGGATATGCAGGGAATGGAGGGATATGAATTACGTGCAGGCAGATAAGAGTTGGTCGGCATCATGATCAGCATTGAAATTGTGGGCTGAAGGGCCTATTCCTACACTGCACCCTTCTGTGTTCTATGAAGAAGGGTCTCGACACGAAACATCACCCATTCCTTCTCTCCAGAGATGCTGCCTGTCCTGCTGAGTTACTCCAGCATTTTTGTGTCTATCTTCGGTTTAAACCAGCATCTGCAGTTCCTTCCTACACTCTATGATTATGTGCTTGCCAAAGGCAGCAGGCAGGATGTCTCCACAAACAAGGAGATAAAAGACTAGTCAATTTGTTTGTTGAATGTGAATCAAGACATTTTGTTCTGAGTTATTGCTTGACAAAAGTTTATGATAGTAGCGTAGCTAAAATACTTGCTGGACAATGTAAGTGAAGTAAATTTCTTTGGAGGTGTTATATGTATCTTTCAACTGGGATGGCCTGACCCGAATCGTCACCCTCCTTTATCCCCAGAGATGTTGCCTGACCCGTTGAGGTACTCCTGCATTATATGTCTATCTTTGGCCTTCCCCATATCTCCCTGGGATTACTGAGCTGGGGCCATTTGCTTCAATCCAACTAGATCTTTGGAATGGTCTGATTTGCTACTTGGCAATTCCTCCCAATCCCCCATTTAAGCAGCACAAATTGGTGTGGTATTCACCCCAAAAATCAGCAAGTCAAGTCAAGTAGAGTTTTTTTCATCGCTTGCACATAAAATGAATTTGCCAGCAGCGGTACAATGCAGGAGTGAAGTTCACTGTCAGTCGTTTGTGCACTTGACTTAATTCTATTTAGCTTTGACACATTGATCTGCGTCGTCTTAACTGCCAAGTGACCACTTGCCGTCAAACTGTTCCCTAAGAATGAAACGGTGGTGGCACCCATTATGTGGAGTTGTCTCAACAACAGTTAATGGACTGCCTGTAGGATTGAGATTCTATTTTAGTTTAAGTGTTTGGATGAGGCTGAAACTGAATTGCCAGGGAAACTTGAATTTAAAAAAAAAAAAACTGGTTCAACTTCCTCGATCTCGATAAAGATCCACTTCAGTGCTCATCTCCCTAACATTATTAAGGTTCACCTCTGAAGAAGGGTTCTGACCCAAAACGTCACCAATCCTTTTACTCCAGAGATGCAGTCTGGCCCGCTGTGTTACTCCAGAACTTTGTGTCTATCTAAGGTTCACCTAGCTCCCCTCGAGGGCACAGTTAACCTGAGCCCTTAGTTCTCCCAATGATATCCCACCCCAACTCCGGCAGGTTTGCTCAGTGATCACAACTGATACACTTCTGGCTCACTTCCCAATCCCAGACTGCAAAGCCAGTGGTAGGATCACAACGCTAATGGCAGCGGTGAGCCTATGGCCCTTGTCATGGAATCTCATAGAAACAGGCCCTTCAGCCCAACTCGTCCATGTCGACCAAGATCAAAGCTGGTCCCACTTCCCTCGAAACCTTTCAGATCCATGAACCTGTCCAAGTGTCTTTTAAATGTTGTTATTGTACCTGCCTCAAGTACCTCATTTGGAAGCTCGTCCCATACATTCATCACCCTCTGTGTGAAAAAGTTGTCCCTCAGGTTCCCATTAAATCTTTCTCCCTCACCTTAAACCATTATCATCTAGTCCTGGGAAAAAAGACTGTGCATTAAGTTAGCCGGTCAGGCAGCATTTGTGGAGGGAATGGATCAGCATAGTTTCACATCTGGACCCTTTTTCAGACCGAATGCAGTAGGGAGAACGAGTGAAAGAGAGGGAGATATACAGCACGGCCACAGGCCCTTGAGCTCATTTAGACCACCTGTTCGTACTAATCCTACAGTCATCCCATTTTGGTGAATTCTCCCCACATTTTCTTCAACTGTCTTTGGATTCTGCTGCTCATGCGTTTGTGATGTGGGAGACAAGGAAGGCACATGGAGGACACCCACACCATCACAGGGAGAACATACGATCTCCACATAGACAGCAACCAAGATCAGGATCAACCCCGGGCCTCCGGGGCTGTGAGGCTACAGTGCTACCACTGTGCTGCTCAGTGCAATCGCAAATAAAGGTAGCATTTTATACCCCTGTCCCACTTAGGAAACCTGAACGGAAACCTCTGGAGACTTTGCGCCCCACCCAAGGTTTCCGTCCGGTTCCCGGAGGTTTTTGTCAGTCTCCCTAATGGTCGAAAGTGGTTTCCGTTTTAAAAATCGGTAATTTTTTAGTCGAAGCCGGTTGCGATGCTAGTTGAAGGTGGTTGCCGGAGGACAAAAACCTCCGGGAACCGCACGGAAACCTTGGGTGGGGCGCAAAGCCTCCAGAGGTTTCCGTTCAGGTTTCCTAAGTGGGACAGGGGCATAACCCAGAGAAGTGCTTCGTGGGCAAGTCACCAAACGACAGCATTTACCCGAGGAATCACCTCATGCTTCACTTCATTGTACAGGCACGGCTATAATCACTCACTCTCGCACGCACGGGGTGAGCTGGGAGCAGTTGCTCGGCAGTGTCCACACACAGAGGAGAAGCATGCTAAATTGACACTTGGAAGTGCTATCAGAGCTATTAATTTAGAGTCCCTCAACAAAAAGGAAGGCATCAGTACATCAGTTAATGATCAAAGGATGCAAAAGCTGTTTGATCATTAGTACACTTCAAATGTCTTCTTCAAAATGGGAGCGTTGCCTACTCCAAGTCATTCTGTGTGCCCGGAATTCTAAAGCAGATCCACAGGGCCAGATGGGAGCTGAAAAATACAGCGGCACATCATGCACTGTGACAGCAGTGGACTTCATTGGGATTCTGAGAGGGAATTTAATGTGGCAGACAACATTAAAACTAAAAGGGTTCCACAACTCACACTTTCCTTGTCCCCTCTTCAGAGAGACGACTCATCCAGAGTTCAGTGAGCATCTAGTACTCAGTCCATGGTCATTTGTCACCCGCCAGCCAGCCAGCCCTCCAAATGGGGCTGATCCTGGCCTCATTCAACGGTGATGCAATGACTGCAAGACAGAGCATAGAACAAGTGAAGTGCTGGAAAGGGCCCATCGGCCCACAGTGTCGATGCTGAACACGGCGTCAAGTTAAACTAATCCCCTCTGTCTATATTTGATCCACACCTGTGTGCCCATCTAAAAGTCTCTTAAACACTACAATCGCATCTGCCTCCACCACCAACCCTGGCAGCACGCTCCGGGCAACCACCATTCTCTGTGTAAATTAAGTTGCCCTGCACACCTCCATTAAACTTTGCACCCCTCTCCTTAACATAGAAACATAGAAAATAGGTGCAGGAGTAGGCCATTCGGCCCTTCGAGCTTGCACCGCCATTCAATATGATCATGGCTGATCATCCAACTCAGTATCCTGTACCTGCCTTCTCTCCATACCCCTGATCCCCCATTTGGAGGGCTGGCTGGCTGGCGGGTGACAAGGGCCACATCTAACTCCCTCTTAAATATAGCCAATGAACTGGCCTCAACTACCTTCTGTGGCAGAAAATTCCAGACATTCACCACTCTCTGTGTGAAAAATGTTTTTCTCATCTCGGTCCAAAAAGACTTCCTTCCCCATCCTTAAACTGTGACCCCTTGTTCTGGACTTCCCCAACATCGGGAACAATCTTCCTGCATCTAGCCTCTCCAACCCCTTAAGAATTTTGTAAGTTTCTATAAGATCCCCCCTCAATCTTCTAAATTCTAGTGAGTACAAGCCGAAATTCTAGCGAGTAAAGCTACGTCCTCTAGCCCATGGCAGTTCCATCCTAGGTAAAGGATTCTGACAGTCTACCCTATATATCTCTAATAACTCAATATACTTGTATCAGGTCTCCCCTCAA
The DNA here is from genome assembly GCA_035221665.1 of Okamejei kenojei. Classification (NCBI taxonomy): domain Eukaryota; kingdom Metazoa; phylum Chordata; class Chondrichthyes; order Rajiformes; family Rajidae; genus Okamejei; species Okamejei kenojei. Next base: position 19,061,539 of record CM069163.1, read on the forward strand.
CCACCAGCATTTGAAAGGCTGCAGACCAAAGCTTTCACTGTTTCTCATTCCATAGATGCTGCCTGACCTGCTGAGTTTTTCCAGCATTTTCTATTTTTGTTTGTAAATGTGATTGTCTTATCCATCGAGGCAACATTGGGCTGAATGTTGCTTGCAGGAGCCGAGGTAAAACCAATGTCAATGGGCATCAAGACAATGGATGGAGTGATACCTTGCGCCCAGCAAGATGTTTGTGGTTGTTGGAAGTCTCCTCATCCAACTACAGGAGTACAAGGGCCTTCATCAGAACAAGGTCAGAAGTGGCAACGGTCACTGATACATCGATACATAGACAATTGGGTGCAAGGGTAGTAGGCCATTCGGCCCTTCGAGCCAGCACTGCCATTCAAATGTGATCATGGTTGATCGTCCACAATCAGTACCCAGCTCCTGCCTTCTCCCCATACCCCTTGATTCTGTTAGCCCTAAGAGCTATATCTAACTTGCATCCAGTGAATCGGCCTCCACTGCCTTCTGAGGCAGAGAATTCCACAAATTCACAACTGTGTGAAAAGATTTTTCCTCAGTGATTGCAATGGTCAATTCCCTTGCACTCTTCAGCACACAGGGCAGTCTAGCACTGAAAAATCTAAACACCATTCAGTCCCGGGTTGCCAGGGGGTAAGTTAAATTTACGCCTCAAAAACACCACATGTTCGCCAATTCCAACAGGTAACTGCTGACATGTAATATTCAAAGGCACGACAGTGATTGAGTAAACAATCAGCGGGCACTGTTGGCCAGAAGTGGGACAGCCACATAACTTTAGGCTGTTAAAATAAAAAAATAACCTGTTCTATCTGATCTTACTTGATTGTGCATGGCAGGTTGATTGCATTCGTTGAAACAGGGCGGACCACGTGAAGGTTGCAATCTCCCACCCCCGCTCTCACCTTAAAGCCATGCTCTCTCCCACCTGATATTTCTACCCTGGGAACACGACTGATTGTCTACTCTATCTATGCCTCTCAATTTTATTTACTTCTATCAGGTCTCCCCTCCACCTCCGGTGTTTCAGAGAAAACAAACCAAGTTTGTCCAACGGCTCCTTATCGTTAATCGCCTGTAATCCAGGCAGCGTTCTTGTAACTCTTTCCTGCACCCTCTCCAAAGCCTCCACATCCATCGTGAGGTGGGGATGACCTGAACTGCACACCGTACTCCAAAAGCACTGGAGTTAATATTCCACGTTAGTGACCTCTCGCCTGAACTGGATGTTTGAAGTCTGTCGGTGGAAAGAATTTCTCCAAGTGTTGGCAACCATAACAAATGAGCATTTTTTTTTCCCCTTCCTCGTCCTGTACTTCTCGGAATGATCTGACTTGTGAAGCGATACAGATCAGCAAGAGAGATGAAACCCAAAAAGCATCACTCACACGCAAGAACAATGCTGACATGCTACTTAACATGGGAGGAGGCATCACATCAGAGTGCGACCCAGCTCAGTACCCACGCAAATGTATGAGGTCAATAAATGAGGAAAAACGCAGTGGGCGCAGGACAGGATAGGTGGCGAAGTGGGAAGTGGCACGTTTGCTTTAAAAACTATCTGATGAATGAGGAATCTGTTACTTAGGCTGAGTCACAGGCAGTGGGCTGTGGAATTGAAAGATAATCGTCACAGTGTCATCGAAAGACACTGAAGATTCCAGGAAGAGTCCTCAGCGATATTACAGGAAACAGCGACTCAGAAGGTTCCAGAAACCACGTGAACGAGCATGGTATTACTAAGCAGTGACAGCAGCTCAGGTGCAGAATATCAATTCACCTCTTCGTCAGAACGCAATAATATTCCCTTACCCACATCTCTAGCCTGTGAAACAGGGCCCATGCAAAAGCTGCACAATGCAAACGCCACACCAAGCAGAACCGCTGCACCGGCTTCAGATCAGGTTATTTACACCAGCGTGCAATGCAATCCCTTGTTCGTATGAAGCACACAGCATACACCATGTACATGGTAATGATAGATGCAGTGATTAATACTGTGACAAATGCAAGAGCAGAAGGGTGCAACAACTGTAGTGCAATCGAAGGTGGTGCAAAATAAATATTAAAGTACGATAATGGAATGACGCTGAGTTGAGAGGAAGAGTACATGGCAGCACCTCTGGGAAAAAGGTGTAAAAGAGTCGATTGGTCCAGGAGTGCAGTGCAAACGATTGTTCACTATTAAACAATGTGTATAACTGCACCCTGATAAATCATGCAATAACAACAGGAAATGATGATAAACAAGTTGGGTGGCTTCTGTGGAGAGAGAAACAGTTAATGTTCCAGACCGATGATCTTTCATCAGAAACATTGCACCGTGTCTAACAACTGCATCCTGTCCAACATCGCAGTGTAAAGCTGCACCTTGTGAAATATGACCGCACCGCAGCAAACCTGTTCACCATTCATCCGGTGATACAGCACGGGAACAGGCCCTTCGGCCCAACTCGTCCACAGCGACCAAGATGCCCCATCTAAGCTAGTCCCATTTGCATGCATTTGGCTAATATCCCTCTAAACCTTTCCAATCCGTATACCTGTCCAAATGTATTTTAAATGTTACTTTTGTACCTGCTTCAACTACCTCCACTGGCAGCTCGTTCCATATACCCACCACTCTTTGAGCAGAAAAGTTGTCCCTCAGGTCCCTAATAAATCTTTCTCCTCACACTTATTCCCATTTAAAAGTATGCAGCAGTTTATTAATTTGACCCTTTAGCCTGCTGCATCATTCAATAAGATCATGGCTAATCCAACCTTTGCCTCAACATTGCTGTCCTATTCTCCACCCAGACCCACTGACCTCCGTACAGTATAAATGCCTGAGAATCTCAGCCTTGACAATTTCAATGACTCCATCTCCACAGTTCTCTGGGGTAGATAATGTTGAAGAGTCACAGCTCTCACAAAGGAAGTTCTTCCTCCCGTCCATCTGAAATGGGCAACCACTAGTTCTGGGATCATGTGCTCTACCTTTGGGGCTCCGCACAGGCAAGCTTTCTCTCAACGTTCACCCTATCAGTGGCTCTCAGAATCTCGCTTCATGATCATCTCCCTGAGACCAAGTAAGTATATAGGCTCCGCCCTCTCAACTGTTCATACAAAATCTCGTCACGCCACAGTCAACTCACTGAACCTTCCCTGCACCTTTCCCAATGCAGGTGTATCATTCCATTAACACAAAATGCTGGAGGAACTCAGTGGGTCAGGCAGCATCTGTGGAGGGAATGGACAGATGATCCTTCTTCAGACTGAGTGATGAGTATGACAGTATTGGGATTTCCCTGAGCAGAGAAGTCATCTGTCCATTCCCCCCACACAGATGCTGCCTGACCAGCTGACTTCCTTCAGATATTTGTGCTTGTTTGGAGAAACTCAGCATCGGTGTTTTTTTGCATCTATCATTCCATCACTTGGGAGATCTCACAGTACTCACCCAGGCCCTTTAACGTTGCATCAAAACTTAATTATTTTTATACACTCTACCTGTTGGAATAATCCTTTAACTTTTCTTTCAAATTGACACGATCCTTCACTTAGTTAGTCACAGAGACAGTGCATCCCTCTCACTGGAGGAGACGTTTACTGAGATTTATGAACTATTTCTTTAACTCTCTGCTTCTGTTGATCTATTACCCTGCTCTTCAGACATTTTACTAGCTCACTTTAGACGACTCTGCCTTCATAATGTCTTGCTGTCTGCAGGATAGATGGAACCAGCTGCCAGAGGTGGTGGTTGAGGCAGACACAATAACAATAACCTCCAAATCATACACACTTACAGTCACCGTGTGGAAACAGGCCCTTCGGCCCAACTCGCCCAACATGTCCCAGCTACACTAGTCCCACCTGCCCGTATTTGGTCCATATCCCTCCAAACCTGTGCTATCCATGTCCCTGTCTAACTGTTTCTTAAATGTTGGGATAGTCCCTGCAATCAACTACCTCCTCTGGCAGCTTGTTCCATACACCCACCACCCTTTGTGTGAAAAAGTTACCCCTCAGTTTCCTATTAAATCTTTTCCCCCTCAACTTAAACCTATGTCCTCTGGTCCTCGATTCACCTACTCTGGGCAAGAGACTGTGCATCTACCCGATCTATTCCTCTCCTGATTTTATACACGATAAGATCACCCCTCATCCTCCTGCGTGCCAAGGAATAGAGTCCCAGCCTACTCAACCTCTCCCTATAACTCAGACCCTCTAGCCCTGGCAACATCCTTGAAAGTCTTTTCTGTATCCTTTCTCTTTAACTATTTCCATTTGTACCATCAATTCATTCATGCCGTTTGAAATGTTGTACACATTCATATTAAGAAAATTTAATTTTATCATGTCATTTTTTTTTGATGATATACAATTATAACGATATACTATTATAACTATACACTGGGGCGCCACATAGTTTCACTGGTACCCTGGGACTGCCTTACATTGATGTGTTATCTTACTTTCTCTCCCTCAGTAAGGACTCCCTCACCTGAACCTGATCTTCTATCGTCAGTTTAGCTTTTGTCTGCTCTACCACTGTAGCGTTCCAAAAGCCATGCCACTGTACTTTAAACCAACCCCAACAAACCCTGCAGGGACACAAGGGATGTAATGTTGAGACTCTATAAGGCGCAGGTAAGGTCACATTTGGAATATGTCCCATTAACAGAAATATATAGACAATCATGGGAAAACAAATTAGGTCAAATTATCAGACCAGAAGTATGGGATGAAAGTTTACAACACATACACCACTGTTCGTTAAATGCTAGACACTCTCTTATACAATTTTAAATATTACATAGACTACATTACTCAAAATCCAAACTACATAACATTTTTCCAAATGTATCTGCCATATGCTATAAATGTCAGCACTTAGAAGCTAATCTGACACACTCATTTACAAATTATGTAAAAATTACAAAATTTTGGATAGAAATATTTAGGATAATTTTGAATGTTGTTAATATGCATCTGACTCCTGACTCAAAGTTAATAATACTGGGAATACTGGAGACAGATCAATTACTAACAACGAATCAAAGAATGTTTATTGATTATAGTTTAATAATTGGGAAAAAATTAATATTAAAATTCTGGAAAGGTCCTACATCCCCCACAATCAAAATGTGGAATACAGAAATGTCAGAGACGCTCCATCTGGAAAGATTGAGGCTTGTCCTAATGGACAGGTTGGATCTTTTCAGAGGGATATGGTCTCCATATATTGAATATCTACAGGGTCAAAGTGGCTCAGTGCGAGAGCCTGACTTGAGGCCTGAATAATAGAATGGATGAAGAATTACGTATAATAAATCATGGATATATCTCCAACGATGGATAACTTTTTAATACTCCATTCACTTCCTTATTTTCTATATTATTTTTCTCTATCTTTTCCTACTTAATAAAAAATAAAATAAAAAATGTATAGAAATATAAAGTCTTAAATGTTAATATTAATATTAATAATATTATGAATGTATGTATGTAAGAAGTATTTTTTATTAATATGTATTTACAACTAATAAAAAATATTCATCAAAGGAATATTATGAGGAAATTTGGGCACCATATCTGAGGAAGGATGAGCTGGCTCTGAAGAAGGTCCAGCGGAGGTTTACAAGAAAGATCCCAGGAATGAGTAGGTTAACCTATGATGAGCATTTGTCGGCACCGGGCCTGTATTCGCTGGAGTTTGGAAGGATGAGGGGGAGCCTCATTGAAACATACAGAATAGTGAAAGGCTTGGATAGAGTGGATGTGGAGAGGATGTTGCCACTGAATGGTGCAGTAGACTTGATGGGCCAAATGGTCTAATACCACTCCTATCCCTTATGACCATCCCAACCCTGTGTACCACCACCCATCATCATTTGGAGATATCAAATCTGTACCTGTCAGGGTGCAAACTGTTCAACTTGCAGAGATCCCACCTCCTCCAGAAACACCTCAAACCCTCAGGAATGTGAAGCCAGCTCCCCCTACACCATCTTTCCACCATGCATTGATCTGGTCTAGCCGCCTATTATGTACGACATAGCACTGGTAGTAACCCAGAGACGACCAATTTACAGATCCTGGTTTTTGACCACATTCCAAGCTCCGTGAACTCTGCCCGCCAGACTTCATCCCTCTTCCCACCTATGTTTATATGTGATACACATATGATCTCCAGCTGTTCACCCTCCACTTTCAACGACATTGTGGTACCAGGGAGGCTCCACTTCGCAGCCACAGAAACTCCAGTCCGCATCCCAATTAATAAATCTTGCATCAAAAATCTATTCCCATTCAAACAATGCACAGAATGAGATCTCTACAATACGAAATACTGCTCAGTACAAAACCTGCACGCCATGAAGGAGGGCATTATATATGCCACACAGCAGCAAAAATTGCAGTGTAAAAACAGAACCCTGTTAAGCACTGCACAGAAGAAAAGCTGCACATAGTGCACCACAACAGTGTGAAACTTGCACTGTTAAAGGCATCACTACTATGAAAGAATGCACAGTATATGCTGTGAAATATCCCACAGTGCAAACACTACACGCTGTGAATCAGAGCACACTATACAAGGCCTACACTGAAACACTGCAATGTAAAAGCTGCATGCTGTAGAGAATAAAAGCTGCAACTTGTGAACCACTACATGCGAGGAAAGCTGCACACTGTCAAACACCGCAGTGTGAAGAAACTACGGTGTAAAAACTGCACCCTATTAAACGCTGCAGCGTGGAAGCTGTTCTCTGTTGAACTCTGTGCAGTGCCAAAACTGTTGGCTGTTAAACACTGCAGAGCATAAAAGCTGCCCCATATTAGGCACTGCACGAGATAAGACTATGCTTATCGTCTCCAAATTGATTGTTGCTACAGGGAATTATAGTTCACGTGCCTGCCAAGACTCCATAGACACGTTGGAACGGGATTGAATCAGAATTGGTGGCTGCACAATTGCTTGCTGTCCTGCGCTTGGGGTTTGTCGTGGGCTGCGAGCAACGGATGGGCATCAAGAATGAGTGCAGTGGCAATTTTATTTAGATGCAAGCATACTAACGCTATGACTTGGAAACACAAGAAATTGCAGATGCTGGAATCTGGAGCAAAACACAAAGTACTCGAGCGAAATAGACAGATACCTTTTCGGGTCCGCCATGTCTTCAGAATCAGTTAGAGGGTGGTTCCCGATTCAAAATATTGTCTGTCCAGTGTTTTCACAGTGACCCGCTGAATTATTTTAGCACTTTGTGTTTTGCTTATGCTATGCCTTCATTGACACTCAGAAAGAGGCAGTTTGTACTTACACAGTGTCACCTTGAATGAAAAGTTCTGGCCGATCCTTCAGCAAATTGGTTTTGATCCACACCAGGAGCTGTCGAATATCCCCTAAAGGAAGTAGATGGTTAAAATAGTCAAATAGTCCACATTTGGTCTGACAATTGTATCACTGGATATTGTTATTAATTTGATGTAATGAGTGGGGCATAATTGGGGCAAGCTGGCTCAATTATAATTTTGAAAATGCTTGAATAGAAATTGATAGGTCACACCATAAGGTTAAAAAAAACCTAAATATTCTTCACACATTGTACAAGTAATAAAACTATCTTCTTGCTTTACTCTGTGCCGGACACTTCTGGTCGCATTCACTAAACTCCCTTCCCTCTTTAACAGGGGCACCCAGGTTTATCGCCTTTGGCTCCTGGGACCCATTGGGTGGGTTAAAGACTGACTGAGGGTTGTGATCTAAGCCAACTTCATTGAAAGAGATGCCCCAACACCACAAGGGAAAACTTGTGCATTTTGATAAGAACGTCGACAGTTACACCATCATCTAATGAATATAACAAAAAGCACACAAATTAATGAGGAGAAGCAATGTCCTACCCTCACACAAGTGACTGGGACCTCAACTGAAAGTCATTTTGTAAGACTCAAACTGAATATTGAAGTAATCCTCACAGGCTTTCCTCCCAGGGCTTATTTTATGTATTTAAGTATCTCACTGGGGAAAACCCATGGAAGGAATAGGGCGATAAAGAACATACAAGTTCAATTAAGCATCACTTGAAAGTATGAGAGGGAGACATCAAATACTTAAGCAATCAACTGAATATCGTTAAAACATATTAACCCGAACCAGATAAAGAAGCCTGGCCCTTAGCCATTCTTATTGCTGAACTGCTCAGATTAATTAGATAAATGATCTTCATGTTTTATTGACACTGGTAAACGTGAGTAGTGATGGGATCACAGAATACTAGCACTCGAGCCCGGTGCTACAAGTGAAGTACTACAAACATGCCCACGTGGCTGGTAAAGTAGATTAACACGAATGAGGAAAACTACACAGCAGTCAGAACAATTTAATATCGTGCAATATATTGCAGGTTTTCAGGCATTTTCCACTTTGGGACATCTTATCATCTCAAGTGGCGCAGCTGGTAGAGCTGCTGCCTCTAAGTACCAGGGACCCTGGTTCAATCCTGCCCTCAAGAGTTGTCTGTGCAGAGTTCTTCCTGTGACCAACTGTGTTTCCTCCGGGTGGTCCTGTTTCCTCCCACATTCCAAAGACGTGCAGCCTTATAGACTAATTGGTTTCTGTAAATTGCCCCTTGTGAGTAGGGAGTGGATGCAAAAGTGGAATAACATAGAACCAGTGTGAATGGGTGATCGATGGTCAGTGAGGATTCAGTGGAGTGAAGAACCTGTTTCCATGCTGTGTCTCTAACCTGGACTAGAAATGAGTAGCAATAGTGGAGGAGCATTTAAATCACAACTGGAACCATCCTTTACATTCCATTGAAAATATTTGGGAAAATGCTGGCGGTAAATTGCAAGCAGAGAAATCTTTGCTAACAATTCCTGAATTAACGGTGTGACATTGCTAATAAAATGTTGTCCATGACATGAGAAAGGCAAAAATAACTGGTTACGCAATTTCAGCTGAAGAGATCGTAAAATAATTCCCGAATGACCAACTTTCACCGTGCTGACACCAATGGCAAAACAGCACACAGATAAAAATTATTCAGGCAGTGTGTGTGTGTAAAGCAAAAATCAGGTCTGAGACATTCTTCCAGCAACAATAAAATGGAATCACCTCTTTCTCACCTTTTAACCATGTGTGCAGGTCATGTATCTCCGTAATACTGGTTATCCCTCTGCACTGATTCAGTGCTGTCGGCTGAACGTTAACCACTCTCCCACCCGAGTCCCTAACTGTGCGTTCAAGTTCCACTCCACAACCTAGGCTAACACTCCACTGACATAGAGAGCAGTCCCTCCAAATATACCCTCCAATCTTGGCAGCATCCAGGTAAACCCCTTCTGCACCCTCGCCAAAGCCTCAACAACCTTCCCGTAATGGAGTGACCAGAATAGTAATAATGCTCCTAACGCAGCCTAACTGAAGTTTACAAAGTTGTAACATGATATTCAATGCCTCGACCGATGAAGACAAACATACCTCTTGATCACGCTCTCTCGGGTGAATATGAAAGATCCTATGATACAATATTGGTGTTGGTTCATTATTGTCACGAGCACCGAGATACAGTAAAAAGCCTTTGTTTGCGTGCTATCCAATTAACTCAGAGCACGCGATGCACAAGCACAAACAAGCCATATACAACTACCGCAGGTAAAAAGAAAAATACCAGAGTGCAGAATATAGTGTCACAGGGCAGCACGGTGATGTAGCGGTAGAGTTGCTGCCTTACAGCTCCAGAGACCCGCCATCCACCCCGACTACGGGTGCTTGTTTCTATGGAAATTGCACGTTCTACCCGTGACCTGTGTGGGTTTTCAACAAGATCTTCGGTTTCCTTCACACTCCAAAGACGTACGGGTTTGTAGGTTATTTGGCTTGGTATAAATGTAAATTGTCCCTGGTGTGTGTAGGGTAGTGTTAATGTGCGGAGATCACTGGACTCGGTTGGCCGAAGGGCCTGTTTTTCAAAACTAAATTTGGAACTGTATTTCTAAACTAAATTAAACATTGTCATATTACAATTAGAGGAAAAGTCCAGCATCCGCATTGATGAAGAATAGGAGTTATCCCATGTCGACAGGATCAACCATGATCTAGCTTTATGTGACACTCAAGGAGCTGTATAGTTTAATCCTGCATCTGTTTCTTACGTCCCAGCCAATATTCAATACAAAAACAGCAAACTGTTTGGTTGCCATCCATATATCGAGTAGAGGCACTGAAGAGATTGAGCAGCATTCACCGTGGATCAGTGTATTTAGCCAGGCAGACCAAATTTAAATTTTGTGGAGGGAATGGCATTCTCAGGTACTGTGCGTGTGGAGTTTGCAAGTTCTCCCTATGACCGTATGATTTTCCTCTGGGTGCTCTAGTTTCCCCCCACATCCGAAAGACGTGCGGGTTTGTAGGTTATTCGGACTCTGTAAGTTGCCCCTAGTGTACAGGCAGTGGGTGGGATAGTGGGATAACATAGAACTAGTGTGAACGGATGATTGATGGTTGGTGTAGACTCGGTGGGCCAAAGGGCCTGCTTCCATGCTGTATCATTAGACCAAACTAAACTAACCCTGCCTCATCTGTGAGGTCACCTTCTATGGCTAAATACGATGCCAGAAACTTTTCAAGCTCATGAAAGATGTGCAAAGACTAGTTGAAGCAGGTCCAATAACAACATTGAAAATACATCTGGACAGGTACATAAATCGGACAGGTTGGGAGGGATATGGGCCATTGGGACTAACTTAGACGAGGCATCTTGGGATGTTAGGCCGAAGGGCCTATTCCTGTGCTGTGCGACTCTACATGAGTTTGTTTGCAGCTGATTTCAACACGTCACTGTCCTCAGCGAGAAGAAAACTGAGAGAGAACACAGGAAGGACCGATTCCATAGAAATATTCTAATTTGAAATCAGCTTTGCGGAATGCACAGCACAAAGGCACCAACCACAGGAAAATATCTTTTCAATAAAACCAGGTTTTGTAATTATCTGGTTCTTTAGATCTTAACAGCCTGTTTGGCCAGACTTGCACTGGGTGGCATGTGCGTTTCTGTACTTCCTTGGCACATGCTCAACGTTGGCAGAACTGAAATCATTGTCCAATCCTAGCAGCCTTAATTATCAACATTTTAGGTCGTCATGGGGGCTTTAAGAGTCAACGGAGGTTAAAGAAACATGGGCCAATTTTTTAAACAGTGACTTCAGTATATGTTGGTGCTGGCCGTGTAAAGCACAGCCTATGAGCTGAGCAGAGTGCTGGAAGAGCAATAGATTGTTGCCAGGGACTCTCTGGGAGGTATGCACGCCAGTTCCATCCAGTTTTGAACAGCAAGCACACACACAAACACACAGTGAAGATTCCCCCCCCTCCACATACTCCCAAACTTCCAATCATTCTACCTTGCACTCACAAAGCAACAGTGCTCTTGGTAGCTTCTTTTTTTTTTTGGACAAAAGAGGAGTCATTTATAAGGTCTGGTCATCAGAGCTGTCCTGCGGTTTCAGACTCATGACCCCAGTGCATTCCGGTCTTGCATCACCTTTTGTGGCACGGTCACTATGGAAAAGTTGCCCATTTATTGCTGTCAGGGAATGGCGAGGGGTGGGTCATTGTCCTGCAGAGCAGTGGGGGTGGAGGGGACGGAGCAGCTTACCATAAACGCCTCACACTGATACCACACAGATTAGTCTCTGAAACACAGCAAAGGAGCCAAAAGTCACTTCTATATATTTTTTCCCCCCAGAGGTTAATATAAAGAAGCCGTGATAAAGAGGCAATGTCTTTGATTATCCTTTTGTTGCATTGAAGCCATCATACGCGAGTCGAACCATTTTCCAGCATGGGATCAGCGGATAATGAACACAAAGAGCGACTTAGACTTTTATTACCCTTAGCTAAAGAGAAATTGAATGTTCCTTGGATGCAGCGCATTCTGTGGGAGATGGTCACACCTGGATCAACAGATCCATGGGAACAGCATCACCTCCAAGTTGCCTGTAAATCCTGCCTTGAATACATACTGCCGCACCTTCACTGTCGTTTGATCAAAGCCTTGAATCTACCTACAAGTAGACTGGGAGACCAAAAAGCACACAGCGTAAATCATAACCCACCTTCCCAAGGGCATTGAAGGAAGAAACCTAACTTTATCACTGATGTCCAGCTGCTGAGGATGATTATTTTAAAAAAAGACATTACAATTGGTCTCAGTGATCCCTAACTTGAGAAACTCATGCTCCAAGATAGTAATTGTTTGCACAGTTCTACACAAGAACAGTGGAAATGAAAACATAGCAGCAGAAGTCTAGTCAGCCCCCCTGTTTTGTCACTCAATAATAATATGACCGATAAAATCATGGCCAGGACACCAACCAGTTTTCTACTCTCTCTCTCTCCATACTCTCTTGCGGTTAAAAGGTCCAAATATATTCAATGCACAGACTGACAATGAATTTGCCTCCATGGCTCTCTGAGGTAGAGAATTCTAAAGATCCACAACTTTGTGGAAAACTTTCGTCCTTGCCTTTCTCTTAGATGGGTGACCCCTCATTTGGAAATTATGACCCCATCCCCCCCCCCCATGTTCTGGATTGCTGGTAGATGGAATAGGAATGCATTGATGATAACGGCTCGACTTCTACTAACATTTAGATGGAGACGATTTCTGATCATCTCCCGAGGGTTGTTGGAAAAGAAGGCTGACATGTAGTGGCAGGATCAGGAAAGGGGTGGCCAAGTTGAGACGGGCCATCCTGACAGCCCACCATTTCTCCTTTAAACTGCTTCCCATCACATCCACCTCTAGCAACGTCCTAATATCTCTGGTGGCTTCCCGTCAAATTCAGTAAGCTAATAATCAATGCTCTAAAGCACTTTTTTCAAGATCTTACTATATTGGAAGCACAATGCAGGGTGAGGTCAGACACATTTGGAGTGTTTTCTCTGGAAGGTCAGAGGTTGCGGGCAGACCTGATAGAACCATTTTGAGAGTTGAATTTTTGAGACAGTCAGAATCTTTTTCCCAGGGTGGGAATGTCAAGAGTAGTGGGAATAGCTTGAAAAGTGAGATGTGTGGAGCAAGTTTATTTTCACACATAAAATGTCTGGAACAGGCAGCAAGGGGTGGTGGTGGGGACAGATAGTGGCGTTCAAGAAGCTTTTTTAGATAGGCACACGAATATGCAGGGAATGGAGGGATATACCGGCAGAGGAGATTAGTTTAATTTGGCATCATGTTCGGCACGGACATTGTGGGCCAAAGTGCTCGTCCCCATGGTGAACTCTTTTATGTTCTATGTAGAAATGCATTTGTGTTTCCTGCAAGTTCATACACCGCAACAGCCAATTTTGCAAGATCAGCAGAATGAGAAGACAGGAAAAATCCATTAATAGGTGTGGACCAACTAGTCACTCGCTGGCAAGATGACAGCAGTGCAAGTTCAACACAGTTGCTCAGTACCAGTTAAACAAAACACAGTGGGCACTCTTGTGATTACAAAAGTGACATTGAAATGTTTTTAGCTGTCAGCTTGCCAATTGCACCAGTCCAAAAATACAATTTGAAAGGCGTTGGGACGATGAATAAAGAAAGGCATCAACCAAGAGATTCAATTTACAAAGGCCTCTAAAGAGGATGATTTAAAGGGAAACACATCCGCCAAGAAGTTCTGATATAAGGAGTTAATCATGAGTAGAGAAAGTGCTCAGAGGGGCATGAACATGGGCATAGATCCATTGGATCAAATATTCTGGTTTGGTGTTATAAAGTGTATATGACTCTTTGTACGTTGTGGAATAAACAGTTTGATAGCATGCTAATCTCTCTCCTCCCCTCACAGAAAAATAATTCTATCCCAATCAATTGGAAGGAATAAGTTGACAATTCCTCATTCACCAAGTAATGTGACTTTTTTGATCAGTTAAATGGCCAAATAGACTGATCAGTGCTTAAAATAAGATCTCATCGATTAAGACCGTCGATCAGAAAAAGACACAGGAACTGCAGATGCTGACATCATGAGCAAAGCACGAAGTGCTAGTGGAACTCAGCAGGTCAGGCAGCATCTGTGGAGGGAATGGACAGACATTTTTTTGGGATGGGATCCCTCTTCAATGAGAGCAAGATAGTTAGCGGATCTGCATCCACATCAACACTAATGGATTCATTTCAGAATGAGAACAAGCTTCACCTACAGACAAAACTGAATGCGTGCCTTCAATAAGAAAGCAAATGGTTCTCAGATAATACATTTAGTTTAGCTTCTCAAGAGAGTCAAGAGCATGTGTTACCTTCTCAAGCAGGTCAAGGATGTGTGATTGTCACATGTACCAACAACCGTGCAATGAATTTCTTACTTGCTGCAATTAACGTCCATTAACCGGCCTGTTAATGCAATAACCCACCAACAAATATCTAATGAAAAATACAATAAATTAATAACCAGGGGTACTGCATAAAAACCAAAGTCCATAGTGCAACCAAAGAAACAGCCCACAGTTGTTGAGGCTAGTGTTGTGTAGGTTGTGATTGTTGTGAAGAAGCGGTCTAATTCTCCCCTTACGATTTCATCTTATCTTGCCTCCAACTATCTCTCCCTATTCTCCCACCCGTACCATCGCATTTAAATAGTTGTCTTCCCTCTATCTTCAATACCCTTCAAACAAACAAAATAGGCAAATGTCTTCCAATGCTGTTACGTGCCCAGCAGTCTCCAGGGCCGTAATCGCAAGGAGGAAGACATGGGGAAGGCAATTCCATTGAACAGGAGAGACAGATCATTTCAAACAATGGCCCATATTTACAGTCAAGAATGCCAAGTTGGAGGGGCAGAAAGAAAGAAGCAAGTGTGAGGAAATGGTAGGTGGTGGTGTTTAAATATCCAACTTGCTATCACCTTAAATCCACAGCACGACACCAAAGATAGAAAACAGGGATTTTCGTAGAAAGACGAGGACAAAATTGAAAATAATAGACTCTCAAGTGATCATGTAACTTAAAAAAAAATATGAAAGGATGGAAGATAGGATTAGAAAAACTTGGAAATAGCCAAGGGATAGGATGGCATTCTGTGGTCCAGACTATTGATTCAAGCAGACTAGTTTAAATCTCACCACAACTACTGGGAATTTGAATTCAAATAACATGCAATAAAATCCTATCATCAATGACAATTACATGAAACTACTGCACCGTCATAAAATACCATCTGGGCCACTAGGCCACTTCAGGGAAGGACATTTGCCATGCTTATATGTGACTCCAATGTGGTTAACTCTTAACCGTTCTCTGAAATGATCAGTGGACAGTTTGGCATGGACACAAAGTGCTGATCAGGCTAGTGACAGCCACAACCTCTGGACAAATTATGCTTTTTTAATATCACTTTTTACTGCAGCAATTCACAGTGCCGCTTATTGTTTGAAAACAAAAGAGCATTGCCCAACTTTAAAATAACATAAAGCTTTGTCTATTAGCTTCGTTGCAATGTCACATTAATGGGGGTAACGTCTCATTTCAACCAATTCAATAGTACGGTTGCAACCGGGCGCAATAAAACAATTCTCCCAGCAAATCTTCCATGGAGACGGTTCACCTTTAAGAGAGTACCTTTGTGTTGAACCACGAAGCACAATGTGGCCGGGGGTGAGATAGTCACTGTCACACCCAGAACATGTTGCCAAATAAATTGGTCTGTAGAGTAAAAGCCCCCAGATGGCATTCTCCTGCTGGAAACAATGGCAGCACGCACAAGCCAGTACGCCTGGCACACGAGCACTCAAGAGGCTTTTGTTTCCATGCAAATGTGGAATAATGGCACCCCTTTGTTCCTTGTTCACCCCTCCTCAATATAAAATTTCAAGCTAATCTCAATACAAGAATCCATGTCCTGTTTCCAGCCAACAAAACCAAACACTGGGGCTGAGGTGACAGAAAACAAGTAAAAATACACCATTGAACAAACAAATCCAACTTCTGACTCTCCATTTAACCAAATGATTTTGTTCATTTGAAATTGAGTTACATCATCTGAACAGGCTATTTTATTTCTTCAAAATTAAAAAGGAGTCTTGTGATTCTTCCTTGAAACGTGCACCATCTTCTGAAGGCAGAGGATACCTAGTGTGTTAAACCATGGTGTCAAGTCTCTTCCGTTCCTTTGCCCTAGGAGATTAAATAGTGTGGATTGGGAATTCTGATCCACACATTTCCAGGGAAATGCCCAAGCCAATGTTAAATAACTTTGGATAATAGTGGATCTGATTCAATAGTGGCATTAAAGAGATTTTTGGATATGCACATGGATATGCAGGGATTGGAGAATATGGGTAATGTGCGGACAGGTAAGGATTGGTCTTGGCATCGTGTTCAGTAAAGACATTGTGGGCCAAAGGGTTTGATGCTATGTTATTTCTTCAATGCAGGAGACTTGTCATAGAAACCTAGTAATTCAGACTTCTCTTTGCAAAGGCTTTCATCTAAAAATCTAAAACACACAAAGTGCTGGATTAACTCAGTGGGTCAGGCAGCATTTTTGGAGAACATGGATGGGTGATGACCCAAAACGTCTGGAGGCGGTGGAAATAAAAGAAGAACATTGGGGACAGCAAAACAAAGACAGCCACGCTGCAGGACACAAAGCACAGTGCTCCGAAATATGAACTAGGTTTCTCTCTTCAAAGATGCTGCCAACCTGCTGAGTATTTCCAGCATTTTCTGCTTTGATTTCATATTTACAACATCTGCTTTTATTTTTGTTTTTCATAGTCAAGGTGACAAAGATGTGTTTGTGAATGGGCACAAGCAAACGTATTCAATTAAAATGAACACGGAATTCTATGGATCAACACAGTTCCTCTGTTCCCACAAGATGTCTTTCACCTCTACTTGCCTAAACGTTTTCTTTGGAGCACGGTGAATGGGAGATGGAGCAAAAATGAACAATAAGATGAAAGGGGCAAACACAGAGATTGCTGTTTGATCACCGAGTTCCAGCTATCACACAGATAGCCTTTGCTCACCATAGTCTTACATGTGAATAAATCAGCCAATTCTAGATTTTAACACAATGTGCCGTGCACATTGCAGTATTCTGCTGCTTTGCTAAAATATCGACTCATTAGGAGCTTAATTGCTGATAAAGTTGGGGCAATACAAGATTTTATTTGTTCACCCGGCTGCAAAGCAGAACCCCAGCTTGCTGTCATCTCTTTTAAATGTACGATTGATGAGACGAGTCAGAGGTTATAGACACACTGGCTCCTATGTCAAAGCAGCTCCAATTTTGTAAGGACTTTGTGTTCCTTGAATGATTCCTTTTGCCTCTTTGCATGTATGCATATATTTATCAAAAACAGAATTGGAGTGCACAATTAAAGAATGTTTAAGGAATAAGTGTGGGGGGGGGGGGGGGGGGGGGCACTGTCCTGATTAAATAAATATGAAAAGTTAAAAAGTTTCTACGACACACTGACGTAAAGTCTCTCTTTGTGAGAAGCCTCGTGTTTCAGCAATTTGGCTTCAGTTTATAAGGAACACACAGTCGCGCAAACACACCCACACACAATAATACTCCGTTCATTCCCAGGATTTCTCATGGAAGCAAATTAAACTGATCAAATGGCCTGAATCAATTGACCCGTGCACTATTTGTAGGACAGTGGCAGAGGCAGGCCTGAATAAGCAGCAAGAAATGCCCCCAACATCACATCACACTATCACAGCAGGTGCTTGCGTTTTTTTTGTTGTCTCCTGCAATTTTCTCTGGTCATTTTACTCTGTTGAGATCCGGACAATGGAGCAGATCGGTGTCTAAAATGATCTACCTAGATTTATGGTAAAATTATAACATGGGAAGAAGCCATTTGGCTTAACTGACTACATATTCAAAGCTACAACAGCAACTGCATTTCAAAATCTTGGAGCCACAAGGAACTGCAGATGCTGGTTTACACACAAAAGAAATGTTGGAGTAACTCAGCTGGTAAGGCAGCATCTCTGGAGGACATGGGTAGGGCAACTTTTTGGGTTGAGATCCTTCTTAGAGCCTCCACCACTTTGTGTTTTTTTTTAAAGTTATAGTTTACTGGACATAAAGCACATTTGGATGTCCTTGGACTTTGAAAAGTGTGTTAGCAATGTAAGATCGCGCTGTTAACCTACAGTGATGGAGTCTTGCGCAAAAGTGGGTAACTGCAAGAAATGCCTTTGTTGGCAAAAGACTTGAACACCAAGAGCCAGGTGAGATCGAAGCACCACGTATGGAGTAATAAAGTAGCCTGCACATTTACAGTCCTTCCATAAATTGTTTGAGGGATTCACACAGTCATGAGCCAGGAGGGAACACCTGGTAAACAAGCCCTGATTAAAGGCCCATTTATCTCACCAGTGCTTGGGCTACTCGCTACAACTTTCACCTGCATTACAATAATGATGACAGTTTTTAAAAAAGTACTTCACTGACACTCAAATATACCGAACCCAAACTATATGAAAGAAAATGCTCTACAAATACTAGATGCTTATTTCCTTAAAAAGTCTGGCAGACAGCATATCTGACATATTTACCCTCCGATTTCGAGAGACAAAAATGGGAAAGGCCGCAGCATTGTACTTAACTCGATATAACAGTCTAAATGTATCACCACCCTCATCATTCTCTCCTCCACCCCGCCCCCACCCCCAATAAAGTCTAAGCTGCTGGATCAGTGACTACATTTACAAGTGAATGGCCCGTAACAAAGACCCGGTTTCTGTAAAGAATGAGGCAGAAGATGGATTTTCACAGATGTTGCACAGAGTCACTGCTCATTGTTTAATTAGGCAGAAACTTGCCTTTTTAAAATGTGATTTGCACAGAGGCGCAGGGCATTTAAACTTTGCTCAGAGTTCAGCAAACAGGACTCTTCAAACCAACACAGAATGACCAGCTGGTAATGAGCAGCGTGTGAACGGAATTTTAAACGCAGCGACATCTCCCACACCTCACCATCCCCAGCAGATCACGACTGACCAGTTTTAGCTTAAAGGGACAGAACTCCTTTTAAAACATGGTACATGGTGGGATTAAACAAATGGAGAAATTTGAAAGGCTGAAAAAGGAAAACAAAATAAAATCTTAACCACGATGCTTCTACTGAGACGGAGATATTGGAGAAGATGGGATTCATTTTACCAGGCAGAAATTTGAACATCATAACAAAATGGAAAGCTCTTCTCAGTTGCAGAAGGGTTAGTAACTCGGGCACACAGAATTAAAGTGCTAGGGAAAGAAATCAGGGCGGCAGAATGTTTTTTTTTAATCCAACAGGATAACGTGATTTGGAATCATCTGCAGGAAAGGCTGGTGAAAGCAGATTCCGTAACAAACATTAAAAGAAACCAAAGCAACTGAAAAGTGATGGAGTAAAAGAGCAGAGTGGGACTGTTTGATAATTTTACCAAAGAGTACTGAGTCATAGAGCTGTGCAGACAGGTCTTCGGACCACCTCGCCCATGCAGACCAAGTTGTCATTCTGGGCTGGTCACATTTGCGTGCATTTGGCCCATAGCCTTCCAAACCCTTCCTATCCATGTATAAGCATAAGGGATAACAAGAGTAGGCCATCATTTAAAGGTAAACACAAAAGCTGGTCGGGCAGCATCTCTGGAGAAAAGGAATGGGCGACGTTTCGGGTCGAGACCCTTCTTCAGACCATCATTCAATCTGTTTTAAGGCTGATGTTCTTCCTCAATCCCACTTTTCTGCACTAACCTCGATTAGTGATCCACTGATCTTGGCTTTGAGTGATGTCACTGCAGCTATGATAAACATCAAATCTGCATCAAACTGATAAGATCTCCAACAGCTTGTTACAAGATTCTTCTGGGAAACCCCACAGTGAAAGGAAGGTGGGAGAAAAAAAAAACACAAGTAACATTTGAACAGTAGGTCTGACAACAGCAGTCAGTAAAATGCTGGAATTTAGCGGTAAAGGGGTGGTAGCGGAGGGCATTTGCAAAATAATAATTTGATCAGGCAGAAGCGACACGTTTGATGAATCCTTTGGAATTTTCTTAGGCTGCTCTGCAGTTTTGTGAATTTACAAGGACGAATCAATTGAAGTAGTCTCTGCCCAAAACTGGAGTTTTTCCACAGAGGAAAAGTAGTAGTGGAGAAGAGATGTATACAGACTGTCTCAGTCAATGTATCATACGCGTCAGCCAATGTGCACAGAACTATCTCCCAGAAATAATGATGGAATAATGAGAAGATAACCTCTTATATTTGCATGGCTATGGGGAAGCAGCTTGAAACAGCCCAATGGACTGAACCGCCTTCTTCTGTGGCTACGTAAAAGTCTATTTCTTGTCCGAAGTATGAAAATAATAAGGCAATATAGTTCAGTACTTCTGGCTGTGCTGTTGGACGTTGAGGAATTGACTCAGCTCAAGGATACCAAACAAGGGAACAGGGCATAGCTTTAAGATGACAGGGGCAACGTTTAAACAAGGTGCGCAGGAGAAATTCATTTTACATAGAGAGTGATGGGTGCTTGGAATGAACTGCCAGTGGTGATGGTGGTGGTGGAGGCAGATACGATGGTGGCATTTACGAGGCTTTTAGATAGGCTCATGAATAGGTAGGGAATGGAGGGATATGAATCAATTGCAGGCAGAGGAGATTAGTTTAACTTGGCACCATGTTCAGCACGGACATTGAGGGCTGTTCCAGTGCTGTTCTATGTAAAACCATTGCCAATCTACAAAAACTTCTCTCAGCCATCATCTTTTATTCCATGATCTGTCTTTTCAGAGAGTTTCCTCCCAACTGATCAATGTTGAGCACATTTCCAGTTTACAATAAATGTCACAACCCTGCTCTCAAATCCAAATCGCAATGTAAGCAATACCATTGGGGGGGGGGGGGGGGGGGGCAATGTTGTGGGTTGGGAAGGAAGGATGGATGCCAGTTAAACTGGTCAGTGCACTCTGCATAAACAGTACTTTTCAAAGGGAAGATAAATTAATATTTGAAACTAATTTACAGAACAGCTGGAGATGCAGACCTACTGCAACCTGGCAGCTGTTCTGAACGACAGTGTATCCTGTCATCAATGCCAATTCTCTTCACTCGATCCCCACCCATCCTCGGGCACTCTTCTGAACAGCAATGTTCTCGTTTCATTCTCAATGGCCTGCGTTGCAAAGCTTAACCAGTGACCTTGAACCTGTATTGGCTGATCATTGGCTCCACACTTTACCAGAAACTTTGATCGCATTCTGAGAGGTTGACCACTTTCCATCATTCTCCACTTTCACCCGGTGGTGATCTCTGCAAACCTGTCAGCCTATCCTGTATGACACAAAGCTCTAGAGGGCAAATACCATCAAACCATACTCATACTTACTTTATTAGCCAAGTACGTTTGGCAACATTCGAGGAATTTGATTTGCCATACAGTCATATCAATCAAAAGCAACAGAACACACAAAATACATTTTAACATAAACACGCACCACAGTGACTCCTCCCTATTCCTCACTGTGATGATGGCAAAACAAAAAGTTCAATCTCTTTCCTTCTTTGTCCTCCCGCGGCCGGGGGCCTCTAACCTTCCGTTGACGGGACGATCTTACTCCTGTAACCGGCGGAGGGCCTCCTCGTCGGGGCGATCAAACTCCTGCATCGGACGGGGGGAATCTCTGCCCCCGGGTCAGGGCTAATTGAAGCATCTGCATCGTTGGAGCCTCCCGACTCGGTCTCAACCCGAGACTGCGAGCCCCGCGACGTTAAAGTCCGCAGGCCGGGGTTGGGGCGTCGATCCCAGGCAAGGAATCGGCTCCGATGGTAAGTCCACGCCCTGCGGTGGACCTCAAAGTCAATCCCGAGCAAGGCCTCCAGCTCGACGATGTTAGGCCGCAGAGCGACCGGATATACGACCCGGAAAACAATCGCATCTCCGGCAAGGTTAGAGATTGATAAAAGGTTTCCCCCGACCTCCCACCACCCCTCACATAAAACAAACTGGAGAACATTAACACAAACCTTTAAAACACACTAAAAATAACAAAAAAAAGGACGAAAAGAACAGACAGACTCTAGGCGAGACTGCCATCAAAGCGACACCCGGTGGTAAACCAAAATCGTAAGGTCCATTTACTGGTGATGGTCTTCTTAAAAAGCTGCAGCATTCATAAGGAGGAAGGCCCAATGGCCACGTGCAGTGGAAGCTTGGAAGCTCGAAGACGGAAGAGTCGAGGAAGGAGCTGCTGGCGGCGACGGGTGCAAGGAGCAAACTGGTAGGAGAGGGACCGGGGAATTACCTCCAGCACCTTCAAGGTCGGCTGCATGCGGCGCCCCCTGGGACACAGTGGTGGTCGGCAGAGGAGAAGGACTTCAGGTCCTGGGTCTGCAGGCTTCCTGGATCGCTCCAGGACTTCCAACACGTGGACTGGACTGTGGACTATTTGTGTTTTCTGCTTTTTTTATTTGAAACCGATCAAAATTGTGCTGACTGCGCATTTGTGGCTGTGCTAAATAATTTCACCGTGCTATGCATACGTGACGATGGAATGGAAATTTATAAATGACGATGGAATGGAAATTTATAAATTTACAGGTCACTGGTTCATCTGGTTTCTACCTTGGCCATGCTCTCATTTCACCACTACCATCAAGAAAGCGGTACAGGAGCCCAAAACCAAGACCAGCAGGTTCAAGAAAAGCTTCTTCCCAGCAAACATCAGGCTACTGAACACTGCACAAGACTAACCTCTACGACAGTAACTATCTACTTCCATGGATTGTGTCTTTGGTTGCACAATGGATTTCGGTTTTGCACTAATTGCAGTTACCTAGTATTATTATTAATTTGTGTAGGAAGGGACTGCAGATGCTGGTTTAAACCCAAAGGCAGGCACAAAAAAGCTGGAGTAACTCAGCGGGTCAGACAACATCTCTGGAGAAAAGAAATAGGTGACGTTTTGTGTTGAGACCACTCATCAGACTCTACAAATTAATGTAATTAATTTATTGATTACATTATTAATTGATCGTATTATTAATTATTATCTGATTTATCTCATTTGTTTTTGCGAAGCAGCAAGTAAGAATTTCATTGTTCCGTTGCCAACACATATGACAATTAAACACTGTTGGCTCTTGAATCACCGAAGAGAATTTATGCACAGCAGAGTCCTACTAATAGCAAGGAGGTGGTGATCAGACAATCCTGCTTACGGATCTTTGTTGAGAGGTAAATAATAGCCAGGACTAGGGATTATACCCATGCAAACTGAACCGCATTCTAATGCCTCATCTGATTCGGCACCTCCAACAGTGAGAGCCAGTGAGAGCCTGGGGAGATTTCATCCCTAAATTTCATTCTAGAAATTGGACAGTTATTTTGTATACAAAGTTCTTTTGACCCACGGCTATTAATTATTCTAATCTAATATTCTTATCCACGTTAAAGTGTTTATGCACTGTTGAACGCAAGCGTGCAGAAAGACAGAATTTGTGTCTCCAGTATTTAAAATTGGAACCATCTCTGTTTTTCAGTTCCAATAAAGTGCCTCTAATTTAGTCCAGTTCACTTCTACTTAAGTACCTCAGTTTAATCCAAGAACATGAACTGATTTAAATTCATGCATTGTAAATACCGACAATATTAAATCATTTGAATACGAAACGGAGTCTTGAAGGATTGGACAGGCTAGATGCAGGAAAAACGTTCCCGATGTTGGGGGAGGCCAGAACCAGGGGTCACAGTTTAAAAATAAGGGGTAGGCCATTTAGGACTGAGATGAGGAAAAACCTCTTCACCCAGAGTTGTGAATCTGTGGAATTCTCTGCCACAGAAGGCAGTGGAGGCCAATTCACCGGATGTTTTCGAGAGAGTTAGATTTAGCTCTTAGGGCTAAAGGAAACAAGGGATATGGGGTAAAAGCAGCAACGGGGTACTGATTTTAGATGATCAGCCATGATCATATTGAATGGCTGATCGAAGAATCGAATGGCCTACTCCTGCACCTATTTTTCTATGTTCTATGTTTCAGCATCCCTGTTGCAGTGTTTCGATTTAACATTTGGAAATTCCTGGCCCATGCAAAGCTGTGGTGTGGCAGAGAATCCTTTTCTTCCTCTCTTTATTGAGAGCTTCTCAGCAGGCCAATTGTCACAGTTCAAGGCAGCATTGTTGGAACAATGCCACAGTTGCCTAGCACTGCAACAGCCACTGGCCCGTACCTTACCTGACCCGGGGGAGAGAGAGGAGCATTCTGCACATGGAAGAGCAAGTGGGTGAAAGGGAAAAGTGGTGACAATTTTATTCACCAGCCGTAACTACTTTTTTTAAGAAGGTACATAATAAATAACAGAGCACAAAACGTCAAACAGAGTTAAGAAATCTGATTTTAAATTAGGATGGTGGGCCAACAGAAGCGGGGGGGGGCGTTGATAAGCTTGCACCTTGCAAACAGTGCAGCAGGCAAGAGAAAACAAGTCTGAAGCAGAGTTGCAACCCAAACCATCACCTATCCAGTGGTTCTACCTGACCCACTGAGTTACTCCAGCATTTTGCATTTTGTGCCAATGTTTGGTATAAACCACCATCTGCAGTTTCTGGATCTTACAAGAGAAAACAAATGTTGAACTTAATTCAGGATTAAGAATTATTAAGTAAATAGAAAGAGCACAGAACATTTGTTTCAAAATGGCCTAACAATGGGATCACCATTCACGCACAAAATAGAGCATTTTAAAGAGCAAAGTTGGGCATAACCTGTTTGGGGGGCAGGGCAGGAGTGGAAATCAAAGATTATCTTGGAGTAGTAAAGCAGAACACTTTCACACATTTGGGCTCTGCGGGGGGGCAATGGTAACAATGGTCACATGAATGCAAAGTCAAGCGTCAGGAGCTTATGGCACCGCAGTACACAGGCTGACTGCTGTGAATGCTCAGTACACATTGGAAATGATAGTGTTGTGGGCCAGAGAGACAGAGGTTGGGAGTTCAAACGCCACTGTGGCAAGTCTCGAAACGCAACCGACTAAACCTGATAATGCATGGGAAAGTGTCAGGGAAATAACAGCCACGAGAGTTGCACTGCCACTGCCACTGAACTGTGCTGGAAACTGCACATTTGAACATTCAATGTCTCCAGGTTTGTAACATACCTGCGCTGAGAGAATGGACACCAACTATACCGCATAGAAATCACAGGGAACTACAGATGCTGGAATTTTCAGCAGAACCCAAGAGGAGCAAAAAACAACCCAGCTCCTGGAGAGACACTCGAGGTAATAATGAAGGAATGGGGTGAAAAAAGCCACTGCACTCTCCCTCACTGGCCACGACCGGATAGCTAAGAATGGAACCAATAGACGCAAGACACTGTAGATGCTGGAGGTTTGAGAAAAAAAAACAAAAGTGCTGGAGAAACTCATGGGGTCAGGCAGCATCCGTGGAGGGAATGGACAGGTCTATTTGGGTTTGAAGAAGCGTCTTGACCCGAAGCGTCGTCTGTCCACTCCATCCACAGATGCTGCCTGACCCCGCTGAGTTCCTCCAGAACTTTGTGTTATACCTCATGGAAATTGTTTAAAAAAAATGCTCAGGCACTTCAAGATTACTGGATGGCCGAGAGAATGAGAAAGCAAGACATTTTACACCTTATGTGACCTTAAGGCATCCTAAAGTGTGTTGCAGCCAATAACATCAATTGGATGTATGGTCACCTATCTAAAGTAATGGCAGCAAAATTGAACACCGCAATTTCCATGTAACAGCTTTGAGATAGCACAGGACGACAGTTTCAATGATGTTAGTTCAGGAGTAAGGAATGATCATTGAGGAGTTTTCCTTTGCTCCTCTTGAAAATAGTGCCACTAGATATTTCAGGAGCTGAAGATCTAAAAAAATCAAATAAAAACAGAAAACGCTGAAAACACATCACATCAGAATGCATCTGTGCAAAGAGAAAGAAAGTTTATGTTTCAAATCAAAGACTCTTTGTCAGAAGGGTCAGGGTACTAACAAAGGGTCTTTGATCTGGCCTGCTAGCTGCTTCTCTGTCCACAGAAGCTTTCTGATCCGCAGAGAGTTTGCAGCTTTTCTGGTTCCATTCGATGAGCTGGTACGGCAGTGGGAGGTGAGAGTGATGGCCTGGTCTTAGTCGAAGGCTTTCTCTGAAAGACAAGACCTATCCACCTAACTTCGGATTCAGAGTCAAGTGTTCCAACACTGAACCACATACAACAAGGGAAAAAAAGAACAAAAGGACCGACAGAAATATTGTGATAAAATCCTCTCTTGGTTATCACATCGCATAACCTTCCTGCAACAAACTCATTCAAGAATATTAACAATTTGTTTTAGTGAATTACTGTATTCAGGATGGGATATAGCAAGGATTTGATCAGTCTATGCTCAGTACACTGCAAACGTCCCTCTTTGGATTAATTTTCAATTAGCAATCTGTGTTTTCCATTGAGAAACATTAAAACAAGGAATCCTAAAGAAACCACTTCAAACATGACCTCCAGATATCAGAACTAATGTGGCTTCTCCAATTCACTATCCCACGTTGCATTGTGAAGTGCAAACTACGGTTATAATTTCCAAATTAATTCCCGAATTACTAATTTGCATCCCAAAATTTTACCAATCCCAACAGCTTACCAAAGCAAAACGACAAGAACCCAATTACAGCAGCAGTTAAGTCTGTGGCAACCACAACTCACTACTAAACCAAGGCTTGGATTAACATTGAAAAACTACTCCCAAAAGATCTTTGCAATGTTGATGGGTGTTAATGCACCATCAGCAATTTTCAGCTTATTTTTGCAAGACTGGCAGAATCATAGGATAGTGCAGCATAGGACAGGCCCTTCAGCCCACGCCTGTGCCCAGCATGAATGTAAGGTAAAACAAACCTCATCTGCCTGCACCTGATCTATATCCCTCATTCTCTGCATATCCATGCGCTTATCTAAAAACCTCTTAAATGCCACTATCGTCTTTGCCTCCATCACCACCTCTATGTTTCCAGAATGTTTTTTTCTGCATTGGTCGGTGCTGAAATTTCATCGTCATCGTCATTGGCAGTAAGGGAAGGGCAGTACGTTCCCGGTGCCCACCACTCTGTGTAAAACAACTTTCCCTGCACATCTGGTTTAAACTTTGCCCCTTTTACCTTGGTGCCCTTTCTTTGACCCTGAAAAACAAAAACCTATCTATGACTCCCATCATTTTATAGATTTCCCCCAAGTGCTTGTGAAAACCCACTCAATAACAATGCAATGTTTTATTCAGTGTTCACAATAGCCCGCATAACAGAAACACAAGGAACTCCAGATGCTTAAATCTTGAGCAAAATATAAATTGCTGGAGGAACTCAGCGACTAGGCAGCATCTCTGGCGAACATGGATACGTTTCGGGTTGGGATTTTCATCAGACCCATGTTACGCAACATGGTTTAAAACTATGGGGGAAAAAACAAGGGTGTGGGGGTGGGGCAGGCGGTATCTATGGATGTAATGCAAAGGTGAACTTTTGGGTCGGGACCCTTCTTCACGTCTACAGAAAGGTCCCAATTTGAAACGTTGTTTGTGCATTCCATGCACAGATGCTGCCTGACCTGTTGAGTTACTCCAGCATTTTGTGTGTTTTGTTCAAGATTCCATCTGTAGTTCCTTGTAGCTGCAGAATCTCCATGATATTTTCACGAGGCAGCTTGGCCATCTCTGGACATGATGAAAGACGCCATTAAAGGAAGGCATGAATGGTTTGAACAGACAACAGCATGAACTTCTAGATTTGTTTCAGGTAGCCGAAGGAGTTAGAGTATAAATGTTCAGAGAGTTCTCTTCTATATTGATTGGTGGTGGGATTTTATCCCTGCCAGGAGATCGTTGGCAGTAAGTAAGGGAGGGGCAAGAAGTGTCTAGCTCATCATGAGCTATGGATGGCATTGATGTAGACACAAGGAATTGCAGATGCTGGAAATTTGGACAAAAGACAGAAAATTGATAGATGACGTTTCGGGTTGGGACCCTTCTTCAGACTCTGATGGCTTTGATGCACCAAATCATTTTCTCCAATTGAACATTTCTATACATTTGTATTCTTGCCCCTGCAGCTTCCCCCACCCCACGCCCAAGATGATACGCCCAAAATCAGCACAATTGCCCACATTTACTTTGGTTATTTAGAAGAGAATTCCTTTTTTTTTTTTTTGTTAAGTATTTTTATTATAGAAACATAATAATAAAAAGTACATTATTTTGCATAGATGAAAATACATGATATTAATGATATATTCATACTGTTAATAATATTTGTATTATCATTGATTTTATAATTTAAGACTATATATTTTATATAATTGAAAATACATGATACTAATAATACCTTCATGATATTAGTAATATTTATATTCTTATTAATATTAAAAATTTAAGATTATATGTTTCTATACATTTTTCTGATTTTTTTTTAAAGTAAGAAAAGATAGAGAAAAAGAGTATAAGAAATATGATGGTGAATGGAGTGTTAATCATTAATCCGTGCCTTGGAGATATAGTCATGATTTTATTATATATTTTCTTCATCCATTCTAATATTCAGGCCTCAGTCAAGCCCTCGTGCCGAGCCATTATGACCCTGTAAATATTTAATAAATGGAGACCAAATCTCTCTGAAGAGATCTAACCTGTCCATTAGGACAAGCCTCAATCTCTCCAGATGAAGTGTCTCCGACATTTCTGTATTCCACATTTTGATTGTTGGGGATATAGGGCCTTTCCAAAATTTTAATATTTATTTTTTCCCAATTATTAAACCATAGTCAATAAAAAATTATTTGATTCATTGTTACTATTTGGTCTGTTTCTAGTATTCCAAGTATTATTAACTTTGGCTCAGGAGTCAGAATTATATTGACAACATTCGAAATTATCTTAAATATTTCTATCCAGAATTTTGTAATTTTTATACAGTTAGTAAATGAATGTGACAAATTTGCTTCTAAATGTTGACATTTATCACATATGGGGGATACCTTTGGAAAGATGTTATGTAATTTAGATTTGGAATAATGTAATCTATGTAGTATTTTAAACTGTATAAGGGAATGTTTAGCATTTAACGAACAATGATGTGTATGTTGTAAACTTTCATCCCGTAGTTCTGGCCTTATAATTTGGCCTAGTTCATTTTCCCAAGACTGTCTATATATTTCTGTTGATGGAACATCACTTTCCAATAGAATATTGTATATATATGAAATCATTTTTTCTGTATTTGGATGTTTATTTAAGCATTCATCTAGAATTTCTATCTTTCTATTTCTAAGTTCTTGTGTATTTGCAGAAACATAATTTCTGATTTGTAAATATCTAAAATATTCTTTAGTGTGTAGTCCATAAATTTGTTGTAACTCTTGAAATGAAAGGAAAGGTTAGAAGAGAATTCTATTCATGCAATTACACTCACATGGCGTTGGCTGGCTCGGTAATGTGACATGTTGCTCCTTTGTCCCGTTGAACAGCAGCTCAGCACCTCCTCTATAATTAATCAGAAAATAAATGAATAACTTAATTAAGAGCAACATGTCTAGGAAAACCACAGTTATTTCACTGTGACCTTGCAGATAAATAATTGTCAGTACTGAGTTTCAAAGAAGAATCTTCTGAGAACCCAGTGTCAGATCAAGCAACCCAAAATGCGAAGAGGATTAAACCTGCATCTCCGGTGCGGTGAGGCAGCATCTTTACCTGCTCTGCCATTGTGTCACCTAGGAAGAGAATGGTCTCACTAATCTGTCATGAACCCCCTGTTCTAACCCCACATTACACTATGACCATAACCTCTGCAGCAGTCGCCAATACCACCAATGTTCTAGCTTTTCATGGCGAGACCAAAACACAATGACATAGATGTATTGTATGTATATGCCCGTTTGCCTTTTTAACATGTTGTACTATTTAATTTGTTTAATTTAGTTTAGTGATACAGCGTGGAAACAAGCACATTGGCCCACAGTGTCCACGCCAACTAGGCAGAGGAGATTAGTTTAACTTGGCATCATGTATGGCACAAACATTGTGGGCCGAAGGGCCTGCAGCTGCCCTGTACCCTTCTATGTTTTAAGTTTTATTACAGTTATTTATTTTACTATTAAAAATTAGATATTTATCTCCGTTCTATTGGATTTATGGGCCTGATAAGCTGCAGCAAGAGATGGCGGCGGTGTCAGATGGAGGAAAAGAACAGGTCCGGTGAGCAAGCTGGGGTCTTACCTCCCACGTCCACGGAGGCGCTCTGGCTGTTCCAAGGTTGACTATGGGAGATGCCCTAAGTCTCAGAGGCTGGGCAGTGGCCATGTGAGGTAAGGGAAAGCTCGTTTGTGGGTTGATGTGTCTGGATTGAAATCTCGGTGGAGTGGGCCGCTGGAGGCCTTGCAACAGCTCGAGGCTCGATTAGATTGGTCGCTGCTCCAAGTGTCTGAGTGCAAAGATCAGACACAGCTTACAGCTGCATGGAATGGAAGCAGAACAGAGACTGACAACATCGCCTGGTCAGGCTGACCAGTGCAACTCTAACCCAACAAGAATTCCACTGTACCTGGAGACATGTGACAATAAAGTATTGTAAAATTATTTTACCATATTATGAAAGATGGACACAAAGTGCTGGAGTAACTCAGCGGGTCAGGCAGCATCTCCTGAGAAAAAGGATGGGTCACATTTCGGGTTGGGCTGTAGAAGGGTCCCAATCGGAAATGTCACCCATCCTTTTTCTCCAGAGCTGCTGCCTGACTCGCTGAGTTACTCCAGCACTTTGTGCCATCTTTGGTATAAACCAGCAACTGCAGTTCCTTGTTTCTACATTTTGAACTGTTTTGTCCGGTTTTCAGTACATATGACAATTAATCATTCTCGACTGTCTTGACCCAATGACAGAATGTGAGGAAACAAATACTATACAGAGCTTTGGGGCTGAACGACAAGAGGTGTCAAGGATTGGATTAATGCAACCATGGATGCAGGCGGTACATTCGAGCGGAAAACCGACTGTTGGTTTGCTTGACTATGAAGTACATAGTATAATTCTACTACCAACACTAAACGTCACTCAATTTTTGCCCCCAGCCCATCGGTTATTCAAACCCACCTTCTCCATCACCTAAAATCGACACAAAAAGCTGGAGTAACTCAGCGGGTCACACAGCATCTCTGGAGAATAGGAACAGGTGATGTTTCTGGGGTCTGACCCACTAAGTTACTCCAGTTTTGTGTGTCTTATCTTCGGTTTAAATCATTATCTGCAGCTCCTTCCTACCCGCTCCATCACCGACCTATCCCAGCACCACAACAATCTGACAGCTTCCATTAACCAGCTTTAAAGAGACAGGTTTGAAAGAGAAGGTGTTAAAGAAGGAACTGCAGATGCTGGAGAATCGAGGGGACACAAAAGGCTGGAGAAACTCAGCGGGTGCAGCAGCATCTAAGGAGCGAAGGAGATAGGCGACGTTTCGGGTCGAGACCCTTCTTCAGACCTTATAAAAGAGAAGGACAAGATTTAATAAGAACCTGTGGGGGGGGGGGGGGGGGGGGGTCCGCTCAGAGGGCGGTGGGGAGATGGAAGCAGCTGCCAGGCGAGGTGGGTGAGGCCGGTACAAGAACAATATTGGGCAGAGTGTTTAAGTGTGCGGGGCCGGTCGCGCTGTCCCAGCGAGACGTTACATCTGAAGACACAACGTGACCGGCACCTGGAGAAGCCCCGGCTCCCAGCCCAGCCCGACTCTCCGCCCCCGCCCCCGGCCGCGGCCGCCTCGGGGAAACACAAACCTGAACTCCAGGTGAACGCCGATGGGCGCCGCCATCTTGCTGCCGCCAGCCCGGAAGTTGTTGTGCGGCAGCCGGAAGTGCGTGAGACAATGCCCCTCTGGCCCAGGGAGCGCCAGGTGGACACCTGAGTGACAGGTGGGCGTTGCACACAAGCACCTGGCCCACAGGTAAACAGCAACCTGCCCTCTGACCAATAGTGACCGATCAATAATATCTGATAATAATATCTGATCAATAATATCTGATCAATAATATCTGATAATATCTGATAATAATATCTGATCAATAATATCTGATAAATAATATCTGATAATAATATCTGATCAATAATATCTGATAAATAATATCTGATAATATCTGATAATAATATCTGATCAATAATATCTGGTCATAATATCTGATCAATAATATCTGATAATATCTGATAATAATATCGGATCAATAATATCTGATAATAATATCGGATCAATAATATCTGATAATAATATCTGATCAATAATATCTGATAATATCTGATCAAATAATCATAATATCTGATAATATCTGATCTGATAATATCTGATCAATAATATCTGATAATAATATAATAATATCTGATCAAAATACTGATAATAATATCTTACAATAATAATAATCCAGGTAAACAACAGCAGGAATAAAAACCGATTAATCCACCCCACAAACAGCCTGTTATTATCATCGTTACTTAGAAAAAGGTGCAGGAGAGGCATTCTTCATTGTGATATGGCTGAATCAATAACCCGTGCCTGCCTTCTCCCCATATCCCTTGACTCCACTAGCCCCTAGAGCTCAAATCTAACTCTCCTTAAATCCATCCAGTGATTTTTCTGCGGCGGCAGGGAATTGGGAAGTTTTTTCTCACCTTCTTAAATTTTTAAAAGGTTCTGGTCTCACCTTGGGAACATTTTTCCTGCATCCGGTCCAAAAAACTCCTCATAACACTCTTGTATTGTTCTTTATCCCCATCAATCTCGAATTTCCTTCCTCCCAAAGATCCTGCCTGACCTGATGGTGACCCAACTTAATTTGAATTTGTGAATTTATTAAGGAATTCCCTGCCACAGAGGCTGCCTGACCCGCTAAGTTACTCCATTTATCTATCAGGTGTTAGCATCCAAACTACTCACGATAGAAGGCAACTTGCTGAATTTCCAGCATCATCTGTCACCTGCACATAGGAATAACAGCATGGAGAACAGAGTTTCGGGTTGGGACCCTTCCACCTGGCCCAACTTCGACCATGCCAAATCCAATCAAAATGCCCCATCTAACATAGTCCCATTTGCCAACCTTTGGCCCATATCTCTGACTCATTGGTTCAGATAAGACCTTCAAAGAGCTCTGTCTGGAGAAGTTAGCTTTTGTCAGGTGGAGATTTCATGGTTCGCGATGAAGTCTGCATCGCCAACTCTGTAGCTTCCAGATGCACTGCTGATAGCCACACTTTAGGTTTATAATCAGGTGTACTGAGGTACAGTGAACAGTTTTGTTGTGCATGCTATCCAAACAGTTCAGATAATGCTATACATAAATACAATCAAGTCAAACTCATAGGTTAGGTAGAGGAAGATACAGAGTGCCGAATATAGTTCTCAGCATTGTAGCACAACAGTTCCAAAGATAAAGCCCAGTGTCCACAATGGGGTAGAGATGAATTGGTCAGCATCCTAGCTTTGATTTTGTTGCCTGCTTTTCTGACACAGCGTAGTGTAGATGGAGTCAATGGTGTTGATATTGCACTGGAGGAACACGAGACAATCGCTTATCCCCCCCCCCCGGGGAAGTCTTCCAGATGCTCGGCTAGACCATTCTTGACAGAAACAAATCACTGTCAAGACGATATTCTTTGTTGTCCTTCCAGAAGAAAGTCATTGATTTATACAGCACAGAAATTGCACTTTGGCCCAACTTGGCTGCACCGACCAAGCTGCCCATCTGAGCTAGACCCATTTCCGTGCATTTGGCCCATTTCCCTCTAAAACGTCCTATTCACGTACCTGTCCAAATGTCTCTTAAATTATGTCATTGTACCTGCCTCTATCACTTCTTCTGGCAGTTCCTTTCACAAACCCTCTACCCGACCTTCACCTTCCCCACACTGACACCCTTTCCTTTTCTTGTCCATTTCCACCTATCACCGTCAACCTCATTTCCAACACCACCCCTTCCTTCCCATCAGTCTATCATCCCCATTCTACCTAGGTCAACCTATCCTCTACAAGTCCATCCCCCCCCTTCCCAGCCCCCCCCCCCCCCCTCCCCCCCCCCCACTCCACCTTTCCTTCATACTGGCCATCCTCCTTCTATGCTGTCAATCCTGATGCAGGGTCGCGACCTGAAACATCAACCATTCCTTTCCCTCCATAGATGCTGCCTGACCTGCTGCGTTTTTCTGGATTTTAGCATTTCCAGTTCTTTGTGTCTCAAAACGATAATTTGAATGTTCTTCAATGTTCTTCTTTTTAGGCAGCCCATTAATATTGAGCATGACTTGCTTCCACTCCAGCGTTGTGGTTTCTGGGGTAAGTGTGGAAACTATGGGCACAGGGCAGGTAGGTGGATTGTTGGGGATATGGTGACCTCCTTCCAGTGCTAGGACCTCCTGATGCTCCTGAGAGCTTCATTACCATGGGTCCCGACTCAAAATATCACCTATCCATGTTCTTCGGAGATGCTGCCTAACCTGCTACCTCGAGCACTTTGTGGGTTTTTTTGTAAACCAGCATCTGCAGTTCCTTGTTTCTACTCGCTGTTATGTGATTGCTGCACGCTAGTGGGAACAAGCTCAGCTGTGATGCAGCTGAGTTCGATAGCCCAAAGTGAAGAGAGCCACTCAGCTGAGGACAGTCGTAGAACATAGAACAATGCAGCACAGGAACAGGCCCTTCGACCCACAATGTCCGTGCTGACCATGATATTAAATTAAACTAATCGCCTATGCCTGCACATGATCCACATCCTCTCTTCCCTGCACATCCAAGTGTTTACCTGAACACTCTGAAATGTCATTATTCCATCTGCCTCCATCACCAGCCCTGGCTGCACATTCCAGGCACCCACCACACATTTCCTTTAAACTTTGCCCCTCTCACTTTAAAACAACATCCTCTAATCTTTGACATGTCCACCATGGGGAAAAGGTTCTGACTGTCTATCCTATTTAACATACTCCCATAATTTTACACACTTCCATTAGGTCTCACCTCAATGTCCAGTGTTCCAGAGAAAACAATCCAAGTCTGTCCAGCCTCTCCTTATTGCCAATACCCTCTAATCCAGTCATCATTCTGATAAACTCTTCTGCACCCTCTCCAAAAGCCTTTACACCCCAAAGCCTCCAATGAAACCACAACCATGTAAAAAACAAACATTTTCTGGTGTTTACTGTTACTATTGGGATATAATAAGTAATCGTCATATTTTCTTATTTGTTATTTTTACACTTTATGCTTGGGATTAACGAGGTGAAAATGGCAGATTATTTTCAACAGGCTCTGTGGGAAAAATGTTTTTTTTTGTTTTGTTTTTTGATCCCGACCATAATCCATGACAAACAGGGGCACTGTCTCTTTAAAATGTCCCAGGAAAGATTTGAATTGCAGATCCTGCGTATCACTGGCTTCTGTCAGAGCTGTGGGGGCCATTTGCAGCCTCCCTGTTCATGTGCTAATTGACAGCGAAGCATGCAATGGGCCAAGCTGACCTTGCCGCTTTGCACAGGTTAAACTGAATAAAAATAAAGGATTAGAGGAAGCCTTAGAACTCCGAATGACACCGACGAGCCCTTGGAAATGCAGGAAGCGGCTTGGTGGGAGCCTCTTGTGTTCACAATGAATTGTATTTTTAATTAAAGCAAACCAATCAAACAAAGGCCTCGAAAATAAACCACTTAACCCGGGCATCTTTAAAAAATGGTGTTCTCACAGGCTGGGAAGAACGATGTTTGTAAAAATGTGAATAAAAATAACCACGTTTAATGTGCTCACCGGGAACTCATTCCTAAATCTGTTTCATTAAGTAATTGCCGAAAACATGTATATGTCGTGAAGTGTCAACTAATCTTTCTGATTGGAGCAAAATGTCTTAGCCTGCAAGCTCTCTCTCCTTTTAAGTGTTCCTTTTCACTGCAGAACAATTCACTTGCATTTTACACCGTGAGTTATAATCTCAATTTACCAGTGTGTTTAATATCCATAATTGAAAGGCTTTTGACAATGCAGATGGACAATGAATCCCTGCAAATGGACATTGAAACAGGCTACAGCACTTCTCTGAGTTGATGCTACCTGCCCCCTCCCACTCCAACTTGCAAGAGCTATTAATTGAAAGATCTGGTGGATTCTATCTCAAACCTGAAGAGAGATGGGATATGCACACATTGAACAATGCAACGCATTAAAAGACCTTTGGGCCATTTTTGTTTTCTTTTGAAAGAGCAATCCAATTAGTCTATTGTTCTTTCTCAATAGCAATGCATTTTTTTTCTCTTTCAAATTATATTCCCAATTACCTTTTGAAGATTACAATTAAGTCTTTCTCTTCATCGTGACCAGCAGTATATATTGTATTTTACTACATAAAGAAAGAAATTCTTCTCATCTCCTCTTCTGGTTCTTTTATCATGTACTTTAAATCTGTGTTCGCTGAAAATACTCAAACAAGTCAAGAGTGTTTAATTGTCCTATGTTCCGGCAAAGGAGCAATGAAATTCTTACTTGCTGCACTTTAATGGGCCCGTAAATGCAACAGAGATAAATGTATAATTATCAATAACACAATAAATTAATAAAAGTATTACCAAGTAACCACAGTAGTGCAAAGCCGAAGTCTGCAGTGCAAACGAAGACACGGTCCTTAAAAGATTATTGTTGCTGGGGTTAGTGTTGTGTAGTGTTCAAGAGCCTGATGGTTGCTAGGAAGAAGCTGTTCTTGAACCTGGAGTCACGGTTTTCAGGCTCCTGTACCTTCCCGATGATAGTAAAGAAATTAGAAGATGGCAATGGTGGTGTGAGTCTTTGATGATATTGGCTGGCTTTTTGTGGCTACGCCTCCTATAGATCCTTTCGTGGGGAGGTCAGTGCTAGTGATGGACCAGGCAATGCCCACAACTCTCAATGTCCTTCGTTCTTGGGCGTTCAAATTGCGGAACCAGGCGATAATATGTTCTCTACCGTCCTCTTGTTGAAGTCCAATAAAGTAGGCAACGACATAGTGAAGAATCTCCTCAATCTTCTAGAGTTGTAGAGGCTCCTGTGCATTAGTGGCATCCTTCGCCCTGAGTCATAGGTCATGGTTTAAACTGCACTCCAGATACCTAACTGAGGCTGATGATTCAGTGAGGCAGGTTTGGAAGTGCAAGAAAACCAATCCCCCATCGTACCTTGCAGTTAGATGAAAAAGACCCATTGCACCATATCATCATGAGCAGGGAAGCTCTCTCGAGAAAGGATGACACACAATTAATATTACCAGAGACACACTACCTAGTCGTTTACCTCATGTTTAGCTGTGAAGCCTTGGCATTTGCATGTTTACCTACTTAAAGCAAAGATTGCACTTTAAAAAGTATTTAACGTGTAATGCTTTGGGATATTATGAGATCATGAAAGCCCTTACATAAATGCAAGTTTATTTTGTTATCTTTTTTGTTATTTACTCCTGTCCTCGCGGCAGAAGTACAACCTTTGAGCAGAAGCGAGCATCAATGTATCGGAGTGATTTTGGTAATCACATTGGCTCATGCACTTCCTTCCACCTTCGACAGCCTGGTGCCAATGCTTGGTGTGACAATGAGCTAAAAGAATCAAGAAGGTGACGGTTTATTATTTTCACGTGTACCACGATACGGTGTGGAGTGTAACCTGTGCAGAGTAAGCTTCGCCTCCGGCGAGTTAATGGTTGGGATGAATCAACTGACCTCTGCACAGGGAGCTAACTCTGAACAGATTAGTCCACTCAAGGATGAAGAATTACTTCACTATTTTGAAGATTACTATTGAAGCTGTTTCGGCACCAGGCCCAGCTATGCATAGCCGATCATGCCATCATACGATGTGGTAAAAGCAAGAAACTTCTTCGGACTGCGGGAGTGTTTGTGAATTTCGAGCAAAGATAGACAGATGTTATTAAGTGATACTCAAGGGTCCATTCCTGACACCTCGTCCTTATGTTTATACATGGCTTGTATGCTCAGTACCAAACTAAGCTACACACATTCAGGATCAACTCTTTCCCCGCTGTTGTCAGACAACTGAATAGTCCTCCCATAAGGTAGGGTATAGTCCTGATCTTCCAACCTACCTCATTGCAGATGGTGCGCTTTTTTAAATATGCACTTTCTTTGTAATTTTAACACTATAATGTTGGAATACTGTATTCTGCACTCTGATATGTGTCTCATTGCACGACCTGTTGTACTTGTGTGCAGAATGATGTGACTGGACAGCAGGCAAAGCTTTTCACTGGATCTTGATACTCTTGACAAAAATCTCCCCATTTACCAACACATGCCCCAAGAAGCTATCCAGACTGATACAATCTTTGAAGCTCTTGCAATATTGACACACTCCTGCAGAGCAGTAATATTTCCTTTCAGATTTCCCACTTAAATTGTAACCAATGTTGATCCATATAAATGATCAATATTCCAGCACCTGTAGTTTGTTGTGTTTATGTAAATGATAACGCAAGCTTGAAGGAGCAAATTGCCAGCTTCTATTTCTAATGTTCAGAACAGTGTTCATGTTTATAAGTTATAGGAGTAGAATTAGACCCATCAAGTCTACTCCGCCATTCAATCATGGCTGATCTATCAATTCCTCTCAAACCCATTCTCCTGCCTTCTCCCCACAACCCTTGACACCCTCACTAATCAAGAATCTGTCAATCTTCACCTTAAAAATACCTATTGGCTTGGCCTCCACAGCCGCCTGTGGCAATGAATTCCACAGATTCAGCACCCTCTGACTAAAGAAATTCCTTCTCGTCTCCTCCCAACAGGTACTTCCTTTTATTCTGAGGCTGTGGCCTCTGGTCCTAGACTCTGCCATGAGTGGAAATATCCTCTCACATCCACTCCATCTAGGCCTTTCGTTAAGCTTCAATGAGGCACCCCCTAATTCCTCTAAACTGCAGTGAGTACAGGCCCAGTGCCGTCAAACGCTCATCATATGTTAACCCAATCATCCCTCGGGTCTTTCTCCTAAAAAACCTCCTCCAATGCCAGCACATCCTTCCTCAGATACGGGGCCCAAAACAGCCTAAAAAATACTCCAAGTGTGGTCTGACCAGTGCCTTATAAAGCCCCAGCATTACATCCCTGTTTTGGAACAGTGCTTAGACAGGCAAATAAATGTTGTGAATATTCTCACTTGAATCCTCTACTAAATGAATCACAGGCTGAAGAAGGGTCCTGACCTAAAACATCATCTGTCCATTCCCTCCACAGATGCGGCCTGTGTTCCTTCAGCAGTTTGTGTCTTGCTCTGACTATTTCTGTGGTTATCAGCACGGCATGTTTTAATTTGTGCAGTTGATTTTGACATTCCTTGCTTATTATACTAACACATTTGCTCATGGGCCCAGCGAGAACATGCGGGATATTCTGAAAATATTGATATCCTTGCCACCACCTTATAGACATGACACCATTTCAGAATTAGATGTATTAACTAGCTAAAGAAAGCACCAGCTAACAGATGGGTACAAAGCAGATAACCCTTTGGACCCCTTGCTGAACCCCATTTACACACATTTGTGGTGAAGAATTGTGCCGCTGTGGTACTCAGCGAATTGCCTTTCTTTTGTTTTGTACAATCAAGGCAGCGCGACAGAGAGAGAGAGAGGGGGAGAGACGTTTTCAATGCGTGAAATTGCATATGAACAGTGCTGTGAGTTCAAGCAGCTGGGAGTTCATACAGTTAATGTCCACAAAAAAAAAATCAATTGCACAAATCCAACATACCGTGCTAACATCACCCTCCACGTAAACCGTCAGCGATTCATTTTGCTGAGAGGATTCAACTGAGAAAACAAATGCTATTTATTTCCCTCAGGAATATTAGGAAGAGAACATGGAAATTCAGTCCTTCAAGCTTGCTTTATCATTGATCAACATTGGATCCAATTGTAAGTCTGAAATCCATATGAAAGTGTTTATGCTCTGCATGAGCCATCGTCAACCACATCTCACCATATTATTATATCCCATCCCATCCCATAATGTTCGTTGATCTCCTTAAAATCATTGATGGCTATTCACCTCAGCCATCCATGTGGCAGTTTCAGATTTGAACCACTGTGAGAGAGAAACAGCTTCTCTTGAACTCCAGATCAGTCTTGCAAATGAGTATACATTTATGACAAAAATGCTGGAGAAACTCAGCGGGTGAGGCAGCATCTATGGGGCGAAGGAAATAGGCAACATTTCGGGCCGAAACCCTTCTTCGGACTGATGTGAGGGTGGGGGCAGGAAGAAGAAAGGAAGAGGAGGAGCCAGTGGGCTGAGGGAGAGCTGGGAAGGGGAGGATAAAGTAAGGACTACCTGAAATTAGAGAAGTCAATGTTCATTTCGCTGGGGTGCAAACTGCCCAAGCGAAATATGAGGTGCTGCTCCTCCAATTTACAGTGGTCCTCACAATGGCCATGGAGGAGGCCGAGGGCAGAAAGGTCGGATTCAGCATGGGAGGGGGAGTTGAAGTGCTGAGCTACCGGAATGCTGCCTCACCCGCTGAGTTTCTCCAGCATATTTGTCTATCTTCGATTTTCCTGCATCTGCAGTTCTTTCTTATACATTTATGACATTCAGCTTTGGATCCCACAAGAAGTAGAATTCACCTCGATTCATTTACCAACAAAATTCTGTGGAGACCCAAGAAACGACACATTCTGGAATCTTGAGTAAAACACAAAAATTCTGGAGAAACTCAGCAGGTCAGGCAGCATCTGAGGAGAAGAAAACGGACTGATGATATTTCAGGTCGGGACCCTTCTTCAGACTCAGTCTCTGTCAATCAATTATATCAGTCACAGTTTTGAATTCTTCAATTGTTCACCAGCAACTCCAGCACTTTATACAGAGGCTGAGGGGAAACTCGTGCAATTTTTTCTCTCCATATTTATGGTCCTTCTTTCTTGAATGCCCCACCTTGAAGGGTTTCTGAACACCTTTAACATGTCCAAATAAGACAGTCAATACTACACACCAGGAGCTCTCTTATTTGTACAATGCCTGGCTCCATGTCAATTGCAGACCAGTTAGTCTAACATCGGTAGTGGGGAAACTGCTAGAGTCAGTTATTAAAGATGGGATAACAGTACATTTGGAAAGTGGTGAAATCATTAGACAAAGTCAGCATGGATTACGAAAGGTAAATCATGTCTGACGAATCTTATAGAATTTTTCGAGGATGTAACTAGCAGAGTGGATAAGGGAGAACCAGTGGATGTGTTATATCTAGACTTTCAGAAGGCCTTTGATAAGGTCCCACATAAGAGATTAGTATACAAACTTAAAGCGCACGGTATTGGTGGTTCAGTATTGATGTGAATAGAGAACTGGCTGGCAGACAGGAAGCAAAGGGTAGGAGTAAACAGGTCCTTTTCAGAATGGCAGGCAGTGACTAGTGGGGTACCGCAAGGCTCAGTGCTGGGACCCCAGCTATTTACAATATATATTAATGATTTGGACGAGGGAATTGAATGCAACATCTCCAACTTTGCGGATGACACTAAGCTGGGGGTAGTGTTAGGTGTGAGGAGGATGCTAGGAAGCTGCAAGGTGACTTGGATAGGTTGGGTGAGTGGGCAAATGCATGGCAGTTGCAGTATAATGTGGATAAATGTGAGGTTATCCACTTTGGTGGCAAAAACAGGAGGTAGACTATTATCTTAATGGTGGCAAATTAGGAAAAGGGGAGATGCAACGACACCTGGGTGTCATGGTACACCAGTCATTGAAAGTAGGCATGTAGGTGCAGCAGGCAGTGAAGAAAGCAAATGGTATGTTATCATTCATTAGCAAAGGATTTGAGTATAGGAGCAGGGAGGTTCTACTGCAGTTGTACAGGGTTTTGGGGAGACCACACCTGGAGTATTGCGTACAGTTTTGG
Source organism: Okamejei kenojei (assembly GCA_035221665.1). Lineage (NCBI taxonomy): Eukaryota > Metazoa > Chordata > Chondrichthyes > Rajiformes > Rajidae > Okamejei > Okamejei kenojei. The sequence goes on from CM069163.1 coordinate 19,103,524, forward strand.
TCTCCAAATCTGAGAAAAGACATTCTTGCCATAGAGGGGGTACAGAGAAGGTTCACCAGACTGATTCCTGGGATGTCAGGACTTTCATATGAGGAAAGACTGGATAGACTCGGCTTGTACTCGCTAGAATTTAGAAGACTGAGGGGGGATCTTATAGAAACTTACAAAATTCTTAAGGGGTTGGATAGGCTAGATGCAGGAAGATTGTTCCCGATGTTGGGGAGGTCCAAAACAAGGGGTCACAGTCTAAGGATAAGGGGGAATTCCTTTAGGACCGAGATGAGGAAAACATTTTTCACACAGAGAGTGGTGAGTCTCTGGAATTATCTGCCACAGAAGGTAGTTGAGGCCAGTTCATTGGCTATATTTAAGAGGGTTAGATGTGGTTCTTGTGGCTAAAGGGATCAGGGGGTATGGAGAGAAGGCAGGTACAGGATACTGAGTTGGATGATCAGCCATGATCATATTGAATGGCGGTGCAGGCTCGAAGGGCCGAATGGCCTACTCCTGCTCCTGTTTTCTATGTTTCTATGATACGTGTTTCCCTACTTCCTTACTGCCTCCTTCACCTGCACATTACCTACCTGGATGTTATCCAACTTGAACTTCATTAAGCAGTTATTCGACCTTGAAATATATCACTATCAAATGCAATTCTCCACCAACTTGCCATGCACTTGCGTACGTGCACTGGAATAGCAATAAGGTTTGGGGATCAAGGGGATTATTTCCCTCTCTGGTCCAACAAGTCAGTTATTGGTGAGTAACCCAAGACCTTGTCCATCCTGATTCTGTATCAAGGAGCAGAGCTATAGCACCCGGTGCCACCAAAATCTAAGTTCATTAAACAAATGAATTGAAGCAAGAACTATGATTTAGGTGACATTGAGGCTGGTTTAAAAGAACAAAACAAATTTGTATTAAGTGCAAATGCAACTTGCATTAATAAAGAGCATTTCAGAACATCAGGATGTCCAGATACAGATGTTTTTACAGAAGTTAATCTTGTGAAGTAAAAAATTGGCAGACAACTGGTGCATAGCAGATCCCAAGAAGGCAGAGTGAAAGCCAGGTTGTCTGCTCTTAGTTGAAACTGAGGAATAAATATTTGTCAAGATTTAGGGGGGAAACTTGATTTTTATTCTTCAAAATATTGCTTTGGTAACTGTAGTGTCTGGAAGAGAATAGACTGAGGCTCGGTTTGATTTCTGAATGGAGACACAGCACATTCAGCAATGCAGCTCCTTCGCAACAGTGAACTTACAGTATTGGGCTCTGGGAAGCTGGAATTGTGACACCTGGAGCTGTAAGATTCACTCAGGTTTTGTAGAAACGTCGACAGAAGTAGAAAATAAATAGGCAAAATCTTGCACCAATTACCAACCCGTCTCCTGCTTTCCAGCAATGGTGGCAAGGTGGTAGTCCTTGAGGCTTTGTGGTCTGAAGGATACAAAGGAACTCAGCGGGTCAGGCAGTGTCTGCAGAGGGAATGGATAGGCGTCGTTTTGCATCCGGACCCTTCAACAGACTGATAGAGTGGGGCGGTGGGGGGGGGGGAGGATGCTGGAAAAATGTTGTGGGCAGGACAAAGTTGGCAACTGATAGGTGGATCCAGGTGAGGGGGATTTGACTGTCAGATGGGTGTAGTAAGCGATAAAGGCCAGAGTTGAAAATAAGACAAAGGCACGGCAGATAAGTGAAACGTAAAGCCAGAGGGACAGATATAGGAGGAAGGAGATTCGGGCTGGGGGTGGAAAAGAGGGACGGAATAGGGAGAGAAATGCGTGTGAACTGGGATGGGGGAGGGGGTGTGGAGTAACAGAAAGGCCCGCGATAGGGGGACAAGAATTAAAATTGGACAAATCATTGCCCTTTCCCAATCAGCATATGAGGTGCTGTTCACCCAGGAAAAAAAGGATTGGCAGTCTTTATCAGTTCCTTCTTGCTTTCATTGACGTCTGGCAAATGGCACTTGTGGTGAAGTCCATTTATTTGATCTCTATCGGGAAGCATTGTCTGGTATTCCGTGTCCCAGCTATCTGAGTAATTTTAGTGCTGGCTGCGTCATCCCTTGTCTTGTACTCTGGAATCACTGGAGCGTGGGGATATGGATTGGAGCTGGGAGCACCTGGCAGAGTATCTGCTGCTGGAATGGACAGTTGAATCTCCAGGAAATTGGGTATATTCGCCTGTAAACTTAAGCTTCAGCTTGGTCTGATTAACTCTATTTTACAGCCTCGCTTAGGGTACATTCCAAGTGTAAAAGTATATCAAATTTCCCAGTTTAATATATGATTGCCAGAATAAAGATTATCCAAGAACTATCACAGCATATATGTGCGTGTGTGCGCAGATGTGTTTGGTGTATGCGTATGTGTGTGCGTGTAAATGTGTGTCTATATATGTGTGTGCAGGTGTATGAGGGTGTGTTTGTACAGATGTGTGTGAGTGTATGTTTGTGTATAAGTGTCCTGTGCTTGTCCCACAGTCAGGCACCCGAGTGAGATGTAATGTCTGTAAGCTTGCATAAAATGGTCATCCCGTCCCCTGGTCTGCCGCCCACAAACTGCTGTTGCTCCACCAATTCAATACATTAGGACAGGAATAAGCAAGATAATAGGAATTCTGCTCCTTGAGCCTTTCCGCCATTCAATTTGATCAAATTCCTCAGTACCTTAACACTGTCCATTCGTACTAAAGCATATCTCTCAGTACCTTTCTGCACAAAGCTCTCATTGGTCTCAGTTGAGACACTCAGTCGATTGAAGCTGAACTGACTGGCCCACCTTTAATTTTGTCCCATGCTCCGCAGTGCAACCACTGGCTATAAACCCTGCCAATACTTATCGCCATCCTAATATCAGAAATGTCACTATATTTTTCTCCCAATATTTATTGAGGAGAGCCTGTTCTTTGTCTCTGAGGACGTGGCAGTGGCCGTCACTGAACTATTAAGAGCAACAGAGATGGCTCACGACAAATGTCTGCCCTCTGGTGTCTATAGAAAAAAAACAAGAGACGCTGTCCTGAAAACCATTCATAAAATGGTTATTGTAAGAAAGAACTGTAGATGCTGGTTTACACCGAAGGTAGACACAGAATACTGGAGTAACTCAGCGGGACTCGCAGCATCTCTGGAGAGAAGGGATGGGTGACGTTTCTGGTCGAGACCCCTTCGTCAGTATGTCTGACTCTGAAGAAGGGACTCGACCCGAAATGTCAGCCATTCCTTCGCTCCAGAGATGCTGCCTGTCCCGTTGAGTTACTCCAGCATTTTGTGTCTATATTCATGAAATGGTATTTCATTCAGTGTCAAGCAGATAAAAATCGGTTAATGTTTGCAAAGGAATGCAACGTGACAATTTCAGGATTGCATCTTGGTACTTTAACAGGTACTTCCAGCTGACATGGGTGAAGTGAGTTCAGTGCAATATGGAGTTATGTCGTTACTCATGCAATGTTCCTTTGGAGTATTGCCCATTAAATTAATCCATGTTGTTCTGCAAATGAGGTTTGCACTTTCAGAACAGGTTTTGAAAGCCTTGCTACCTAACGGGTTCCAGCGTCACATTAACAAACCACCGACAGCACCAAACCACTGCTCACAGCTGGTTCACTCAAAAATATTTTTCAATTGCACTCGTCCAACCATCACTTTCCCAAAACCTTTACACTATTATTGTTATTAATAATTAACATTTCATCACTGAGAATCTCGTGGAAACTGTAAAGAGTTTAATTATTTATTACAAAGATTGGACAGCTAATGTAAATAGTCTTATATCATTGGGGAATGTCGCAGAATGTTATGCATGGGATAGGGACACCTTTAATTTTACACTTAACATGGAAGCGTTCCGCTTGTGCTCATCCAGTGACTCCCTGTGTAGATACAACATGTGAAGGCACAAGGTTGATTCATGGTCTATGCTGAATCATCTGTGCTAGTGATGAACATAGTACAGGAAACCGCTGGTCTTGGTATCAATTTGTTATTGTCTTTTGCACTGAGATACATGGAAACACTTTGATGTGTATGCTATCCGGGCAGATCAGACTGTACATGAGGGTAACCAAACCACACATTGGTAGTCCAAAAACAGAAAATAAATAGAGTGCAGAATACAGTGTTACAGCTCCAGACAAAGGAAACTGCGAGGGCTGCAGTGAGGTAGATTGGAAGATCAGGAATGCATTATAAGCTTATGAGATGTCCCTCCAACAATATGCACAGATGATCCTTCGGTGCCAGTCTAGCAGATTTCCCTGTCTATTGGATGCTATTTCTATTTCTATTTGATATTAAATGTCTGAAGAAAGGTCTCGACCTGAGACGTCACCTATTCCTTCTATTCAGAGATGCTATCTGCCCCGCTGAGTTACTCCAGCATTTGGTGTCTATCTTCAATCACCATTCATACAGGCGCACCCGAGACTGGCAGTGTGGCTGGCATTCTATCACTGATCTTCTATTCAAACTGGGTGTGGAATACATTGAGTAATTGGGGAGGGACCTATTGTTGCCAGCGATATGGCACGTCTTTCCCTTGTGGCCCATTATAGCGTGTGCAAGCCTTTCCACTATCTAAAGACTGAGCCTGATGTTGTACGGTCAGGATTTCACCGTAATCCATTTTGTGGGTGGAGAATGGTACTTTGGGATTACTGAGGCTGTGAAATACTAATAGAACTCCAGGAATAGTTATCATTAGTTGTAACATCTCATCATGGAAAGCTCTCATGGTTACCTAGTGTTATACTTTATTTTATTATTGGTTATATATTTATCTGTGAGTGGGCCTGTTAAGCTGCAGCAAGTAAAGTCATTTCATTGGTAGACAAAAATGCTGGAGAAACTCAGCGGGTGAGGCAGCATCTATGGAGCGAAGGAAATAGGCAACGTTTCGGGTCGAGACCCTTCTTCAGACTGATGTGAGGCTGGGGGGGGGGGGGGGGGGAAGAAGAAAGGAAGAGGCGGAGACAGTAGGCTGAGGGAGAGCTGAGAACGGTAGGAGAAAGCAGGGACTACCTGAAATTCGGGAGGTCAATGTTCGTACCGCTGGGGTGTAAACTGCCCAAGCGAAATATGAGGTGCTGCTCCTCCAATTTACGGTGGTCCTCACTCTGGCCATGGAGGAGGCCCAGGACAGAAAGGTCAGATTCGGAATGGGAGGGGGAGTTGAAGTGTTCTGTTGCCGGTACATATGACAATTAAACACACTTGGCTTGAATTTTATATTGCGTCTTTACCGACCTCTGCCTGTCGAAGCTTTGATGCGTAATCACGCTTGTATTATTAGTTGTCATGTTGTTCACACAGTTTAATGAGACAGCGGCAAATGAGCTGCCACACACAAAGTGCTGGAACTCAGCAGGTCAGGCATCATTCGCAGATGCAATGGAACAGCGACCTTTCAGTCCCAACCCAAAACGTCGCCTATCCATTCCCTCCATAGATCCTAACTGACACTCTGAGTTACTCCAGCACTTTGTGTTTTGTTCAAAATTCCAACACCTGCAGTTCCTTGTGTCTCCACGAAAACAACCATCAGATATACCAGCCCACGTGGATCAGTAGTGTTCAGGTACAATGAGGAGCTGTCCTTCAGTCTTTGCACTCCTACACTGCTGTGAGGTTGGGCCTTCTGTCTGATTCCTGGAATCATCGAGTCTTGCAGCATTGAAACGAGGCCACTCGGCCCAACCCGCCCATTGCTGACCGACCAGTGGGCACCCTCCCATATTAACACCCTTATGCCTCACTGCAGATACCAGCCTTGCCATCAGGTAATATCTGGATTTCAAATGGAAAACCATTGCCAAGATTCGCAGGCTGCGATTTTCACAGTGTCTAGTTACTGCCACATAAAATGAAAACATTTCTTAAAGTGAGCCGGTGGGGGGAAATAATTAAATGTCATTGGCACACTCTGTTGGAAGACCTCCATGTCACCAAGGCAGCAACACCGCCACTGCCAAGAAACTGCCACCTTGTTGTGACTGACGGACACTGGAATGATTCAGAGTGCTCTGACAAATAGTGTACAGAGATGCCGCCGGTTAGCAGGCAACCTTCTCACCTATGCAACTACAGTTTGATTGCAGGACGTTATCATTGCAGGACAGCTCTGTGTGCAGCCCAAAGAGTTTTGGCGCAGCACTTCCACTACTGCCCTCGTTCAATACGTGCGAGTTCAGTCATAAAGTGTTGGGGAGAGAGAGGGGCTGGAATTTAGAACAATACAAAAAATACTGGAGTAACGCAGCACGTTAGGCAGCATCTCTTGAAGACATGGATGGGTAGGTGACATTTTGGGTCAGACTGAAGAAGGGCACAATCCGAAACGTCGCCTATCCATGTCTCCCAGAGATGCTGCCCGACCCACTGAGTTACTCCGGCTCTTTGTGCATTGTCTATAAAAACTCCTGCACCTCCACAATATTCCTTGTGTCTTCTTCCTTCTATTCACTGGGGTTTAGAAGGATGACGGGGGAATCTTATAGAAACATATAAAATTATAAAAGGACTGGACAAGCTAGATGCAGGAAAAATTTTCCCAATGTTGGGTGAGTCCACAACCAGGGGGCCACAGTCTTAGAATAAAGGGGAGGTCATTTAAGACTTGAGGTGAGAAAAAACTTTTTTACCCAGAGAGTTGTGAATTTATGGAATTCCCTGCCACAGGGGGCAGTGGAGGCCAAATCACTGGATGGATTTAAGAAAGAGTTGGATAGAGCTCTAGGGGCTAGTGGAGTCAAGGGATATGGGGAGAAGGCAGGCACGGGTTATTGATAGCGGACGATCAGCCATGATCACAATGAATGGCGGTGCTGGCTCAAAGGGCCGAATGGCCTCCTCCTTCACCTATTTTCTATGTTTCTATGTTACATAGAACGAAGAGTACAGCACAGGAACAGGCCCATCTGTTCATGAAGCCAAGGCAAACTGAACTCCTGTACTTGCACCTGATCCTTGACCCTCCATTTCCCGTGTATTCATGTGCCTCTTCCACACAACTATCGTATCTGCCTCCACCTCTACCCCTGGCAGTGTGTTCCAGGCACCCACCACATTCTGTGTCAAAATCCTGCCCTGCACATCTCCTTTAAACTTTGCCCCTCTCACATTAAAGTGACTGTATGCCCTCTAGTCTTTGACATTTCCACCCTCGCAGAAAGGTTCTGACTGTCTACCCTATCTATGGCATAAATAGGATGGGGATGGAGGCTTGTGAGGAGCAGCTTTAGTTTAGTTTAGAGATACAGCACGGAAATATGCTCTTCAGCCCACCAAATCTGCGCTGATCTCCAAACACTTACACTACACTACATACACTGGGGACATTTTACAATCATACCAAGCCAGTTAGCCTACAAACCTGTACGACTTTGGATTATGGGAGGAAACCAGAGATCCCGGAGAAAATCCGCACAGGTCACGGGGAGAACGTACAAACGCCGTACACACAAGCACCCTCAGTCAGAGTCGAACCAGGGTCTCTAGCGCTGTAAGGCAGCAACCCAACCGCTGCGCCACCGGCCATGCTACGAGGCATGGGTTGAAGACTCGCTCTGCGACAGAACTCTTCGACCTTTCCGATAATCCTGTTAATAACTGTTCCTGCACTGTCATTAATATCCACTCCATCACGCACACAATGAATCTAATTTTGACTTTTCCAGCTCAGCATCTCTTTAATAATGCGTCATGGTGTTGAGAAAATCTTTAGCTCCAACTTTGGCAGAGGGCCTGAACTTGTGATTCGCACAATCAAATCCTACCTTGGCCATATCACCTCTGCCTCAGCAATCTCCTTCAGCCTTATCCCTTCAACATAGAACAATGAACAGCACAGCACAGGAACAGGCCCTTCAGCTCACAATGCCCACGCCAAACATGATGCCTGGTTTTTGATTGAGCCTGGAAACTGGCCCTTCGGCCCACGGAGTCCATGCCGACCATTGATCACTCAATTCACCCTAATTCCATATTATCCCACTTTCCCATCTACTTCCCTACACACTAAGGGGAATTTACAGAGGCCAAATAACGTACGCACCCACACGTCTATGGGATGTGGGAGGAAACCCACATGGTCACAGGGAGAATGTGCAAACTCCACACAGACAGCAGCCGAGGTCAGGATGAAACCTGGGTCTGTGGTGCTGTGAGGCAGCAGATCTACCCGCTGTGCCACTATGTTAAACTAATTGTCTCTGCTTGCCTGCGATCTATATTCCTCCACCCCCTGCATGTCCATGTGTCTATCTACAACTCTTTGTCCATTTCCCCCCCAGCTCTAATATTCCCTGCAGTCCTCACAAATCCAGCCATCTCTTCAGTCCAGAGTGCCAATGGCTCTTCCTAAACCTTTCCATTTCTCATCCTCAACCACCTGAGTTCTTTGACTAATTGATGGTTTACGGGGCTGCTTCCTGGCGTCAGCGTTTCCCTGACTGGAGAAAAAAAAACTGGAGTTTAATGTGGCCCCTTTCTCATCCCATCTCAGCCCCATAAGGCACTACAATATATTTTTTAATTGTCACTTTTGTGATGCTGGAAAATCAGTAGCAAAGCTGTGCAGAGCAAGGTCCCACACACAGCAAAACGCTGCATGAGAAGTTGATGAGGCCATTGGAGTTGATGAGTATCGGTCAGCCCATTATAGGAAAGATGCCATTCAGCAGGAATCTGAAAGGGTGCAGAGAAGATTTGAGGACGTTGCCAGGACTTGAGGGGCTGAGCTGCAGATCGAGACGCGGCAGACTAGGACATTATTATTTGGATTTCAGGCTAAGGGGTGATCTTATAGAGGTGCGTAAAATCATGAGGGGAATAGATAGAATGTACAGAGTCTTTTTTCCCCCAAGGTAGGAGTATCAATAGCAAGAGGGCATAGGTTGAGAGGGGAAGTGAGAGGGGAAAGATTACATAGGAACCTGAGAGACAACTTTTTCACACAGAGGGTGGTGGGTATATGGAACAAACTACTAGAGGAAGTAGTTGAGGCAGGTCCAATACTAAACCTTTTAAATACATTTGGCCTGATACATGGATAGGAAAGGTTTTGAGTAATATGGCCCAAATGCGACTATATTAGATGGGGCATTTTGGTGGCATTGGCGAGTTGGGCCAAAGAGACTGTTGCTGTACGCTATGACTGTTGTGATGACCAAATAATTAATTTTAGAGATGCTGACGCCAGGGATAACTCTCCTGTTCTTCAAAGGCATGCCCCGGGATATCTGATATTGATTGAAGAGAGCTGACCGGGCCTTGAATTAAAGGCTCAGCTGTAAGGCAGCCCTTCCAATAGTGCAGCAATGCCTCAGAACTGCGCGGGTGATTCAACCGAGTGAATACGAGAGTAAACATGAGCGAGGAGCCTGGGAGTGTTTCACTTGTGCTAAAACAGACCTGATGGAGGGAGGACACCACCTCACAAACCTCAATAGTCAAGAAACATAGAAAACCATTCGGCCCTTCGAGCAAACATAGAAAATAGGTGCAGGAGTAGGCCATTCGGCCCTTCGAGCCAGCATCGCCATTCATTATGATCATGGCTGATCATCCAAAATCAGCACCCCGTTCCTGCTTTCTCCCCATATCCCTTGACTCTGTCAGCACTAAGAGCTATATATAACTCTCTCTTGAATACATCGTTTTTTTTAATAACGTGAGAAAGTGTTTCATAGAATGTGCTAGCAATGGGACAATTAATTCTTACTTGCTACAGCTTAACAGGCCCATTAACCTAAATAAATAATGATCAATAATATAACAAATCAATAACAGACATTGTGGACCAAAAGCCAGTTACTGTGCTCTTCGACTCCATGTGGCACTAGGTAACCCGACCACAATAGTGCAAGCCTGACGTCTGTACAGCAACCAAGGCACAGTCCATAGAAGATTGTAGTTGCTGATCGTAGTGTTGTGCAGTGTTCAAGAGACTGGTGGTTGCTGGGAAGAAGCTTTTCTTGAACCTAGCGTCATGGTTTTCTTTCTTCCTGATAGTAGGAGTGAAATGAGAGCGTGGCCGGGCCGGTGTGTGCCTTTGATATTGTCTGCCTTGTTGAGGCAGTTGCTCCTGTCTGCTTGCCCCCTCATGCCCCACCCTGTGGTAGTATCTGAGGAGACCCTCTCTGACCTTGTCAACCAAAGATCCTATAGCGAACAAGATAGTCTATTCCTGCTAAATCCAATGGGCTGACGTGTGGTACGCAACGGAGCGGAACGTGGGTCATTTCTTCGGCCATTTCAGTAACCCGACCCGACTATGGTTATCCCTCTCGCAGTGTAATCAGCATTGCGGGGGAACAGTTTGTGTGTGAGATTTAGGGTTAGATTCATAATTCTGTTAATTCATAATTCTGTTAATTTTTGTTAAAGATTAATATGTTTATAAATTATGATTCTGTTAATTTTCTTTTTTAATGTATTTTTAAAACATTTCTTTTTAAATGTCTCATGTGCCGTGTTTGAGTTGATTTTTGAGTTGAGTTGAGTTGAGCCACCATCACGATTGCAAGGATTTTTGTATTACGATTGCACTCTGTAATTCATCTAATCACACTGTTCACAACTGCAGTATTTGGAAAAATAATAGCAATATCAAGATACCAGTTGCTCTACTCTTGGGATGTTCCTTAAGGATCTTTGTGGTCAACCACCTTAGCACCTGCTGGACTTGAGGGGAAGTGGCCAACCCTGATCCCAGGAGAATGAGCAGGGAATAACTGCACTGTGCATGGACGCTGACACCCAGTGGCACGATCTGAGTACTGCAAGGAGATGACAGGATCCATGTGGCTCCAGTTGTTTCCCCTTTGACTGCTCTTCCTTCCTGCCCCATGCAGTTCTACAGCATCACGACAGTGATGCCTCAGCCAGCATTGTTGCCCATCTCCCACTGTCTTAAAATCTGAACGTTGCACTTGAATTGTAACTAAACCCTTATCATACTAACCTTAGGGAGGACATGAAGATGCTTGAGAGAATGTCAAAATAATTTACAGGGAGGAGAGGGATGTGGGCTATCGGCCAGGTTGGGCAGGAAAACCTGGGGCTATTCTCCTTAGAAGAACAAGGAGGTTTGATAGGATTTGGATGGAGACCTTGAAATACCAACAAAATGAACACCATTTGTTAGGCCGCTACCCAACAGAGTACAGGTCAGGATCATGGATTAGGGAGATGCTATTCCTATTCAAGGACCAGGAAACATAGATTTAAAATTATGGGCAAACGACACGAGGCATCTGAGGAAGAACTTCCGGGGTTTCATGGGCCCCCATCAGTTCTGTAATAATTCAGTGATTCAATGAACTGGATAAACCAGTTGAGGCAGCTCGGAATTTCAAAGCCACCATCATGATTGCAAGGATTTTAACTCTGGATAGACTTAATTAACTGAAGATATAATTTGAATCCACTGGATTATGTCAGGTCGCTGGATTTCTGCTCCATTAATTTAATCATGCTGTCACCATTCTCTGGGTGCGGGGCTGAGTCTACAGCAGACCCACTAGCAGATTACAGACGGTATTACCAATGCACTACACTCTAGTTATCGGACCAGGATGGGCGAGTAGGAGACATCTATATGTACGCATAGAACATGGCAAAGGGCAACTCAACCTGAGGACACTCAGTGCAGCAGCAACACATCAGTGGTGACTGTCTGTGGGTAGTTTATCCTTTGACCGAAGAATAGAAATCATTGTCTCTGCAGTGGACTTTGTGCTTAAGGACTGGAATTATGGCCGGAGTTTGCGGTGATTGAGTTCACATTATCATTGTTGTTATTTCCTGGTTGGCATCTTCACACAGTAGATAGACCTCACACGTGTGTGTGTGTGTGTGTGTGTGTGTGTGTGTGTGTGTGTGTGTGTGTGTGTGTGTGTGTGTGTGTGTGTGTGTGTGTGTCGTTCATGCTCCACACCAGATCTCCCGCACCCCACTTCACATCAGACTTACAGCGCACTTCCATTCATTCCTCCCTCTGCAGCTTCAACCATCTCTGCTAACTCCCGGCCACCCCACTCAGTGTGATCTGAACATTCTCACCCCTCTCAATCTGGAAACCTCTCCAGAGTTCCTTATGGATTTCTGGCTCTTAGCCTCGGACAATCCCTACCCTACTCTTGTCATTCCCTGGCACCTGGAAACATGTACTCTATATATTAAACCTCTCATCATTTTGTTTAAAAACGCTAGTAGACTGACAGAGCTGTACAACACAGACAGGAAATGAAAGCAGAGGAAAGAGTCCTCCAAAATACATTTAAAGAAACAGTACATGTCCAAATATCTTTTAAAAGTTGTAATTGTATCAGTTTCTATAGCTTCCTCTGGCAGCTCATCCCAGAAATGGACTTCTGTCTGAATGAAACAAATGCCCCCAAGATCCCTCTTAAATCTTTCCCTTTTTACAAACCCATGTCCTCTAGTTCTGGAATACCCTATCCTGGGGGAAAAGGCTGCGAGTATTCACTTTATCCATGCCCCTTATGTTCTTAGACACAAAAAGCTGGTGTAACTCAGCGGGACAGGCAGCATCTCTGGAGAGAAGGAATGGGTGACGTTTTGGGTCGAGACCCTTCTTCAGACTGGTTAGGGATAAGGGAAACTAGAGATATAGATGGTGATGTGGAGAGATAAATAACAATGAATGGAAGATATGAAAAAAAGTAATTATGACAAAGGAAACAGGCCATTTGTAGGGTGAAAATGAGAAGACAGTGCGACTTGGGTGGGGGAAGGATAGAGAGGGAATGCCGGGGCTACCTGAAGTGAGAGAAATCAAAATTCATACCACAGCCCAAGCGGAATATGAGATGCTGTTCCTCCAATTTCCGTTTAGCCTCACCCTGACAATGGAGAAGACCCAGGACAGAAAGGTCTGTGTAGGAATGGGAAGGAGAATTAAAGTGTCCAGCAACTGGGAGATCAGGTTGGTCCACGCGGGCTGAGCGAAGGTGTTCTGCGAAACGATCGCCCAGTTTACATTTGGTCTCGCCGATGTATAAGAGTTCACATTTTGAACAACGGATACAGTAGATGAGTTTGGAGGAGGTGCAAGTAAACCTCTGTCTAACCTGAAAGGAATTTGGGGGATGCTGCCCCTCCCGCTGAGTTCCCACTAACTTTTTGTGTCTATCTCCGGTTTAAACCAGCATCTGCAGTTCCTTCTTACCCCTTATGTTCTTGATAAGTGTTCTTAATCCCTCAGCCTACTACGCTCCAGAGAGAAATATTTCATCCTATCCAACCTCTCCATCAAGTCATTTTCAAATCTGATATATATACACACACACATACATAAATATGTGTACACTCGGGGTGCCGCATTGATGGCAGCCTCTGCCGACAGTCTGTCCGTTTTTTCTATCTTTTTAAATTTTAGTTTGTCTTAAAAGTATGTTTTGGAGGGTTCTTTCGTTTTTCTATGTGGGGGAGGGAGGTAGGGGGAAACCGTTTCCCAGTCACTTCCTGGCGATGATGCGACTATTCTCCGAGTCGCGTCCTCGCCCCCTCCTCGCGGCCTACCAACTGGATTGGCGCGGCCTTTGCTGCCGGGGACCGGACCAGAGCTTCAGCAGCGGCGGTGCAGCGCTGGGTTCACCGCGGAGCGCGGCGATGCCCTACCTGGATCGCCGTTTGAAGCTCCGGAGCGTTGGGCCTGCAGCATCAACATCGCGGTGCTGTGGTCCGCGGGGCTTCCAGCGCGGGCGGCTCTGACTTCAACGTCGCGGAGTCCTGGGATCCCTCTGCCGAGGGCCGCCAGTGTGAATCTCCGCCCAGCGCGACCTGTGGACTTCGGGAGCCGCAGTCTCTGGTAGGAAGTGGCCGATTCGGAGGTCCAAGCCGCTGAGGCTGTCCTCACGTTCCGACGTCGGAGTGCCAACGTCCCGGTGAGCGGGCCTGAATATCGGGCCACCCGTAGCGGCGACTGAGGAGGGCTCCGGAGGCCCCGACCACGGGTGAACATCAAGAACATCAGAGGAAGAGGACTGATTTTGGTGCTTTCCCTCACAGTTTTAAACTGATTCTGCTGTGTGGGGATGTTTTATGTTGGACTCTATTGTGTGTTGTGTTCTTTTCTATTTGTATGGCTGTATGGTGACCACATATTTCACTGTGCCAACTGGTACATGTGACAAATAAATGTATCTTGTACACACACATATGCGCACACACACACATACATATGCACACATATACATACATACATATATATCCCCAGCCTGTTCAATAATTGCTCTCATTTCTTATTCTTTGTCAAGCTAGCCAAAGGAAGTAACTTTTCGGAATGTACCTCATCAAGCCCTCAATGAATTCTGCACATTTCAAAGAGATGACCTCTCAGTCTTCCAAAAAGCACAGCGTACAGCCCACTTGTGCGGCTTTGATTACAGGAATGAATCTTGTGAGACCTCTTGCACACGGAGCGTTATCTATTACATGATTCCCAGTTCCAGAAGGAAGAGCAATCAGAGAGATGAAATGACCAAGACCAAGTGATGCTTTGAATTGCAAAAGACCTCTTCTTATTGAATCCTGTTTAATTACATTCTCAACACACTCGAGGATGTTCGCAGGTTCTCAAGAAATGAACAAAGAGAAAGCTTTATCCCACTTAAAAAATAAGACCCAAAACAGTACAGGCAATAAAAATTAATTATAATTTTTCTTGTGCAAAATTGTAATAATCTCTCTTCATAAATTACTAGCAAATCTGTAATAAACTTAGATAAAGAAAAATAACAAACATTTCTGTAAAGTTCCTGTACATGCAAGTCTGGTCAAGTAACTGAAGTGGAACAAATGATCCCTTCTGCTTGTTGTGCTACTGACAAGAGTAACGATGAGGTAACAGTATATTTATAGATATCATTTTAATCATAGCTTCATTATTCCAGATTGGATCTTTTTAAAGAGCTCTTCCTCCAGTGAAACATATTTCTGCTGTCTTTGATCCAGGAGATAAAGTCTGTCCTTGATGAATCTTGGGTCAAATCCTTCCTTTCTCATCTCTGTTTTTTGGAACTTGTAGGTCCCTGGGAATGGGGAAAATAAGGAAAAGGTTAGTGTTGAGTATAATGAATGTTAGGTATCAGCCGTGTGTAGTGCTTTCATCTCCGAGTCACAGGTCACAAGTTCTTGGTCACGATCTTGGTTCGACACTTATGCCCCTGTCCCACTTAGGAAACCTGAACGGAAACCTCTGGAGACTTTGCGCCCCACCCAAGGTTTCCGTGCGGTTCCCGGAGGTTTTTGTCAGTCTCCCTAATGGTCGAACGTGGTTTCCGTTTTAAAAATCGGTAATTTTTTAGTCGAAGCCGGTTGCGATGCTAGTTGAAGGTGGTTGCCGGAGGACAAAAACCTCCGGGAACCGCACGGAAACCTTGGGTGGGGCGCAAAGTCTCCAGAGGCTTCCTAAGTGGGACAGGGGCATTGCAGACACATACAGCAGGGAAACTGGCCATTTAGCCCAACTTGTACCTGCCAACCAAGATGCCCCAACTAAACTAGTCCCTCTTTTGGCTCATCCCTCTAAACCTGTCCTATCATGTACCTCTTCAAATGTCCAACTTATTAGGGAGCACGGTATTGTTGGAAGCACCATCATTCAGATGCAGTATTAAGATGAAGTCTCATGACTTGCTGGACCCCAACCCCCCCCCACCCCCCAATTAGAGATATGCAATGGGTTCTCAACAATGAAGGTCAACTTTCATATTTCAACCAACATCATGGAAGGATGTTATATGATCAATTATCTCTCCACTTTCCGGCCCACAATGAATGCATTGCTTCCCAAATATTCCCAAACCTTTTGGCTGAGATTGGATAGCTACATACCCGTCTTGCTCACTACTGGCAGCAACCGCAGGAACACAGGCCGTGCGTACGGTGGCAAAGCCATCTCAAGGTCCAAGTAGAACTTCTCCAAGTCTATCCAGCCACTGGTGTCTGATATGGCGGCCATCCCAGCTTTACCATCCGCACCTAAAGTAAAGGTTGGGGAAAGAAAGAGAGAGGTGGAAATACAGCATCACTAGAGATGACTTGAGCATTCGAGAGTGGTCAAATGATCTGGAATTGGTGGCCTGGTCCTACTGTCCTTATTGCAAATAAAGAAAAGATCACAAGGTCAGTTACGGTATAGTGGATGATTAATGATGAAAAGGACCATCACTCGGGTCAGTTCATTCAGACTTTTCCAGTGAATCTAAAAGCAGCTCCAACTCAATCTTCTCTCTGCTATTTTTTACAAGAAAAACAGTGACATTGTACAGACTTTGGCTCCCCTTCACCACCTCTGCTAAGTAACTGACCTACAAGTCCCTCGAAAAGTCATTCCGCCTTTGCTCTGCTCCTGTCAGCTCGAAGCTTGAAAGTGCGCACCACCAGACTCAGAAAGAGCCGCTTCCCCCTCTGTTATCAGGCTTCTGAATGGTCCTACAATAAGCTAGGGTACTGTCCAATTCACCTCCACCACATTGGAACTGGTGCGCTCCATTCCTGAGAACTATTTGCTGCACTCTGTACCTTCCTCTCAGCTCTAGTGCACTGGAGTGGGATGGGATTGTATTTGTGTGTTGTACTATCTGATCTGATTGGAGAGCATGCAAAGCCACTCACTGTACCTCAGTACATGTGACAATAATAAACCTGAACCATGGTGTTTCAGTCTCAGTGCAAAGCCCTCAGCTGAAGCCCAATGGGTGCTGCAAGCTGAGCTGTATAGGTAGAACCCAGGAGGTTAAAAACCTGACGGTTTCTCTACAGTCTGCCGTAGGAACTGAAGTTGATGTGCTCCTGCTGAAATAAGGACATAGAAACCAAAGATCCTATAGCGGAGCAAGATAGACTGCTCCTGCTAAATGCAATGGGCTGACGTGTAGTATGCAACGGAATGGAACATGGGCCTTTTTTTCATCCATTTCCGTAGCCCGACTTCATAGTTTAATCAACGTTGCGGGGGAACAGTTTGTGTTAATAAATTAAAATTCTGAAAATGAGGAGAAGGTTTTTACCAAATATCCTTTATTTTTACGAGGATGTTTCCGTAACCGGCTTCCGTCTCCGCACTAGTATCTTTGCTCCGCTACGGGATCTTTGGTGCGGAGACGGAAGCCGGTTACGGAAATGGGGCCGAAAATTACCCATCAATCTGCCCATGACCGTACTACGTCTTTTTCGTCGAGTGGTCTATCTTGCTTGCTATAGGATCTTTGATAGAAAGCGGCCACCATGACACTAACACACATCCACAGATGGAGTTCTCTTACCTGGCACCTCTACTCCGTAGACAACAACGTCGGCCATGCTGAGATAGCGACTTAGTATTCCCTCAACCTCTGTGGTCGACACGTTCTCACCTTTCCAACGGAAAGTGTCCCCAGTACGGTCCCGGAAATACATGTAGCCATAGTCATCCATCACCAAGACATCACCTGCTCACAACAGGACAGTGCAGAATCACAAAGGTCGCTGGGTGAGTAAAGTGCACACAACGAGTTCCTCCCAATTAGAAATACACTGCCAGGTACGTGAGTGGAAAGTCCTCCCACTCTAGTTCAAGCTGGCAGATACCTCACTGCATTGTTGAGGGAGGAAAAAAACAGTCAAAAGGTGCCACCTTCTGGTTGAAAAGTTAAATTGAGGCTCTGTTTGTACCCTTTGTGCGTATGTAAAAAGTCCCAAAGCAAACCTTCCACAAGAGCAGAAGAGTAAAGATGGCATGCGAGCCAATGTTTACCCTCAAACCATGGAAACAGATCCTCTGGGCACTACAGTTAGTGGGAACGTGCTGTGTATGAACAGGCTGATATTTCCTAAATTACAATAGGTTATTGGTATAAAGCAATAAAATCGCAAAGCCAAGAAGCAATGCAATGAAAATTAAAGCATGTATTGATTATTTGCTTTAGGACGTGGCTGAAAAACCCTGAAACTTATCCAATGTAACTTCATTTGATGTCACGTCACTCTGGCCTGGATTTAAGCTTGGCTTGCGAGGGTAACACAAAAAACCATCAGCCTCTGCAGTTGAAGATTTTTTTTTAACTCCTTAAGATATTCCTGAGTGCCACATCTTGATTTGAATGTCACGATTCAAGGAACGAGTAAATTGACTGAAAAACACAGCATGAAAACAGGTCCTTCGGCCCACCGGGTCCATGCTGACCATCGATCTCTCGTTCACACTAGTTCCATGTTATCTCCCTATCATATTTACTCCCTACACACCAGGGGCAATTTGCAGACCCATTCACCTGCAAACCCGCACTTTGGGATAGAGGAGGAAACTGGAGCACCCCGAAGAAACCCTTATGGTCACTTTGAGAACATGCAAACTCCACACAGGCAGCACCCGGAGTCAGTATCGAACCTGGGTCTCTAACGTTGCGCCAATGGTAACGGTGGAGGGAACTGTGAAGCACTAAGTGGCAACCTGCTCAACGTCATTTTTCACTCCCGGGTTGGCAATAGAAACATAGAAAAGAGGTGCGGGAGTACAGCATCGCCATTCAACATGATAATGGCTGATCATTCAAAATCTGTACCTCGATCCTACTTTTTCACCCATATCCATTGATTCCGTTGGCCCTAAGAGCTAAATCCAACTCTCTCTTGAAAACTGATATGTTCCTGGATATCCAAATTCACCCATTCCATCCACCCCTTACCTGAAAGATAGGCCATGTCTCCTTTCTTGAACACATCGTTTGCGATCTTATGCGTTGTCGCTGAATTGTTTACATATCCATCAAACCTCCGGAGGGGGTCATTTTGGACAATACGCCCCACCAGCTGGCCCGGCTCACCTAGACGGGAAAAAGAGTAGAGTCAACACAGAGTAGCTAAACCCCCACAATGTTTAAAATTCAACAGGAAACAAACGGTGTATATTCACGCACAAACTCTGGCTGATGAGCAGTTGGAAACTGATCCCCAACTCAAACCCTCTCTGCTCGCAGTTAATAATACAGAACTGATTTTCCCTTTTAAACACAAAAAAAGGGCAGCACGGTGGTAGTGCGGTAAGGTGGCGCAGCGGTAGAGTTGCTGCCTTACAGCGAATGCAGCGCCGGAGACCCGGGTTCGATCCCGACTACGGGTGCTGTCTGTACGGAGTTGGTACCTACTCCCCGTGGGTTTCCTCCGAGATCTTCGCTTTCCTCCCACACTCCAAAGACGTACAGGCATGTAGGTTAATTGGCTCAGTAAACGTAAAAATGGTCCCTAGCGTGCGTAGGATAGTGTTAATATCCTAGTGTGAATACGCGGACCTGGTGGGCCGAAGGGCCCGTTTCCACGCTGTATCTCTAAACTAAACTAAAGATAGAATCATAAATTGACTTAAGTCCAGGAGAATGTGAAATGGCTTGTCGCCAGTTAACCAGTGGTTGCGGGAATACCTGGTTGACAGGGAACGCAGACACCTTTGGAATCTCGAATCAACTCCATCGTGTCCTCATCCACCTTAACCAATCGAATCGGGTAGACAAACGGAAGAATGCGGCTATTAAAACCACACGCACCAATCTACAAAGAAAAAATAAGGAACATCGATTAACATATACAATACAACTTTATTTATCCCGGGAGGGAAATTGGCCTGCCAACAGTCATAAAACACAACAAAATACGTGAAACATGATATTAAAGTTAAATTAAAATGACTAGTGGAAAGTCGAGGATTTGGGATGTGCAAAGATTGGGGAGGGAAAAGGGGAGTTAGTCTGTACAAACAACAGAAGGGAGAGGAGTTGTACAGTTTGAACCATGATCTCCTGTGGCGTTCTGTGCTGCATCTTGGTGGAACCAGTCTGTTGCTGAAGGTGCTCCTCAGGTTGACCAGGGTGGCATGGAGGGGGTGAGCTGTATTGTCCAGGATGCTCCGTAGTTTGAGGAGCATTCTCCCCACCAAGACCACCTCCCATTAATCCAACTCCACCCCCCAGAACCACAGAACCATCCCCATTGACCACGGCTTGGAATTGCAACAGCATCCGCCGTATCCTGGGCATATCCTGGCAAGACAGTGTCCAACGCTGAGATCCTGTCTGGTGCTGGCCTTCCCAGTATGTACACGCTACTCAGGCAGCGCAGACTGCGGTGGCTGGGCCATGTCCACCGCATGGAGGATGGCCGTATTCCAAAAGACATCCTCGGTGGAGAGCTGACGTCTGGGAGGAGAAACATTGGCCGCCCCCAGCTATGTTACAAGGATGTCTGCAAGAGAGATACGAAGGCGCTAGACATTGAGGTGGAGTCCTGGGGGAGCCTTGCAGCTGACCGCACGAGGTGGAGAGGTACCCTGAACCGACATCTCAAAACGGGGAAGAGAAACTGTTGAACGCAGCGGCAGACAAGCGGGCACGCAGAAAGGAGCACAGCAACCTCACCAAACCAGAGGCCACACATAGATGTGACCATTGCGACCGAGACTGTCACTCCCGCATTGGTCTCTTCAGGCACAAGCGACGCTGCTCTAGCCGAGGTTTGGAGCAAGCAACCAACAACTAGGATGCATCACCCATGGTCAGTCATGACCGAGGGGGGCCTACGACTCATTGCCAACAAGCTCCCAAAGGTTTACTAGCTACAGGTACTCCCATGCACCTCCACCCCATTGTGGATATTGGACTTTGTCTCTGGAACTGATGCGCTACAATGCAGAGAACTATATTCTGCACCCTGTATCTTCCCCTTTGCTCCACCTGTTGTACTGGAGTTCAACTTTATTGTATGTATGTATAGTGTCATCTAACCTGATTGCATAGCCTCCAAAACAAAGTATTTCACTGTACCTCAATACATGTGACAATAATAAACATAAACTTAACAAATTTCAGAGAGGAGAAACAAGGAACTGCAGATGCTGGTTTACAATACAAGGTCACAAAGTGCTGGAGTAATTCAGCAGGTCAGACAGCATCACTAGAGAACATGGATAGGTGCTGTTTTGGGTCGGCACCCTTCTTCAGACCCATTCAGTCCAAAGAAGGGTCCCCACCCATTATGTCATCTATCGATGTTCTCCAAAGATGCCGCCTGACCTGCTGTGTTACTCCAACACTTTGTATCTTTCTTTTCGAACAAATTTCAGGTTTCCTGTTCAAATGTGGTTGTGACTAAATTTCCCAGTAACGTGTGCTTACAGAGAATTATCTTGCATAGTCCAACAATGCCTCTAGTTGGCACCAACATTAAAAATATTCACACATATAGACAGCATCTTATCATTTTGTTGCAATGTTTCAAGGCAACGCCCAATCCTCTTCATATCATGAGAAAACTGAACCAGAGTCTGGCCAAGGTTGGCTGCATCATGTTCAGCTCAGACATTGTGAGCTGAACGGCCGTTTTGTGTAAAGGTCTATGTGGTGGTAGTACAGTTGGGAGAACCCCAGGTATTTCTTTGCACAGAAGAGCAGCAGTGGGCAAAGACAAAGCATAGGATTGTTGCAAAAATTAACATTAAAGGATTAGCTAAACTTGAAGTGGGAAAATGTCAGCCAAAGAACCGAAAACAAGCACTCATAAACAGTAACATAGTAACCAATTGAGTGGATGGTGGTTGAGGAAGCAATGATATACAGAGAGATGTGGAACTCTGGCACCATTCCCAGCGGGGTGAGGGAAAGACTATTTGTACTTGTTGGGGAGTCAGGAATGATGGGAGAACCATCTGTATTAAATACCCATCAGGAAAGTGGGAAGCAAGGGGAAACATCTTTAGTTTTACGAAGTGGTTAGGGATAATGGAACCTTGAAGGCAAAGGTCGATTAATATTTGAGACAGAAAAAGACATAGAAATAGGGCAGGATAAAAGGACTCTGCCATGATCATATTGAATCATGGTGCTGGCTCGAAGGGCCAAATGGTCTACTCCTGCACCTATTTTTCCATGTTTCATGAATTGGATCTATCTAAGAAAGGGAGTGCAGGGTTTGGGGAGAATGCAAGAGAGTTTAGGGTACACAAAAAGCTGGAGAAACTCAGCGGGTGCAGCAGCATCTAAGGAGCGAAGGAGATAGGCGACGTTTCGGGTCGAGACCCTTCTTCAGTCTGAAGAAGGGTCTCGACCCGAAATGTCGCCTATCTCCTTCGCTCCTTAGATGCTGCTGCACCCGCTGAGTTTCACCAGCTTTTTGTGTACCCTCGATTCTCCAGCATCTGCAGTTCCTTCTTTAAAAAAAAAATGCAAGAGAGTTTCCCGGGTTTAGAAAGGATTACCCATCAGGAGAGGTCGGGCAAACTTGGATTGTTTTCTCTGGAACGTGGGAAGTTGAGGAAATATGAGAGGCAATAGATTGGGTAGATAATCAGAACTTTTTTTCTACAGGGAGTAAACGTCAAGGATAAAACGGCAAAGCTTTAAAGGCGAGAGAGATAAAGTTCTGAAGAAGGGTTTCGGCCCGAAACGTTGCCTATTTCCTTCGCTCCATAGATGCTGCTGCACCCGCTGAGTTTCTCCAGCATTTTAGTGTACATTAAAGTTTAAAGAAGATGGGAGTGACCATTTAATAACATTTACACAGAGGGTACAGAGCGACTGGAACACATTGCTTGCGGTGGTGGTGGAGGCAGATATGAGAGGGGCATTTATGATAGGTACATGGATATGTGGGGAGTAGAAGCATATTGAGCACGTGCGGGCAGTGGAGATTAGTTTCACTTGCCGTCCTGTTCGGCACGGATATTGTGGGACAAAGAGCCTGTTCCAGTGCAATATTGTACTGCGGACATTAATTCTGCTGACATGGCGCTATTCATGTGCAGTACCTTGTTGTCAAAGTTGCCCAGGCTGCAGTTGCACTCCGTGGCCCCGTAAAACTCGGCTATCTGCGGGATCTGGAAGCGGGAGGTGAAGTCCTCCCAGATGGATGGGCGCAGGCCGTTTCCCAGGGCCATGCGGACACAGTGCTCCCTCTCCACGCTGCGCTGGGGCTGGCTGAGGAGGTAGCGGCAAATCTCCCCAATATACTGGATAATCTGCAGACGCAAACATGAATCACAGCCTCTGACCTTGGGCAAAACTTAAAGAGTTAGGGATTGAAACAATAGTCGTTGCTGTAAAATAACAAAGAAGCAATCAATTTCAGAAAACAATCTTCTAGAAACCCTGGGTAATGTCAGTGTGTTTTAGGTTTCGGGGAATATCAAGAGGTTTAAGGTGAGAGGGGCAAAGTTTAAGGGAGATGTGTGGGGCAAGTTTGGTTTTTTTGCAGAGAGGGTGGTGGGTGCCTGGAACACGCTGCCAGGGGTGGTGGTGGAGGCAGATATGATAGTGGCATTTAAGAGGCTTTTACATCAGCGCATTGATATGCAGGATACTGTTCTATGTTATAAAGCACAAGTGTTATTCATATGGATAACAGTCTCTTTAGAACACTGTACTGGCCCTGTACATTCTTGGGTATCGGAACACGAAGGGGGAGCCCAGAAGGATATCAGTATCACCAGGGGATTCTCCAGGGTGGAGGTGGTACTTAAGAGGAAGTCTTTCGGGATCTACCATTATCCCTTATCCCCAGTGCTCCGGGGAGTTGGTTGTTAATGAAGCTGATTCTCCAGATCAGACTGAAATATTACAAAAAATAACCAGGATTGCTTTCTGAAGAATAGAGATGGCTGCGGATACTTTACAGCTGTTTCAGTGTGTGTACTTATTGTTTTAGACGAGGGTCAAATGGGAAGGTAACAGATTGAAAACCAATTAACTCTTCAGCTGACTCACCGTGCACCTGTACTTGATGCAGTCATCCCAAAAGCGAGAGGCAGAGAATTTTTTCCTGATTACAACAGTCAGTCCATGTAAAAGGCATTGACCTATCCCCACAATATTCCCTGAAAAGAAAGCACTCAAATTAGTGACTTTGCAATTCAGTTTCCAAAGAATTCCATCTTATTCCAACCAACAAAATCGGTGGATCGGTAAATTAAATACGGTCAAAATAGATTAGCTGATGCATTAAGCTTTGGCTATGCTCAGAATGTGGAATTCTCTGCCTCAGAGGGCGGTGGAGGCCGATTATCTGGATACTTTCAAGAGAGACCTAGATAGGGTTCTTAAAGATAGCGGAGTCAGGGGATATGGGGAGAAGGCAGGAACGGCGTACTGATTGGGGATGATCAGCCATGATCACATTGAATGGCGGTGCTGGCTCGAAGGGCCGAATGGCCTACTCCTGCACCGATTGTCTATAATGATTGAAGCATCCAAACTGAACACTTGAGCAAGAGACAGTGCTGGAGGAACTCAGTGGGTCAGGGATCAAACAAGAGGTGATGTTTCAGATTGTCAGAATGATTGGAATTGGGGAGAAAACTGGGAGCAGGAAACAAAACGGTGTCAGATACGGAGAGAAGAGGAGTGGAGTGTAAAGCTGGAGAGAGGCACATAAATGGAAGGGGAGGTGCGGGGGATAAAAAGAAAGAGGACCTGGGGCTGGGGGAAAGCACATGGAGGGGAAGGAACAGCACGACTGGTTGGGGTTGGGGTTGGGGAAACGGTGGGTTCCTCCAGCACTTTGTGTCTTGCTCAAGGTTCCAGCATCAAAATGTACTGAACCAATCCATGTTAAAATCACTACAAGTTGCCCCACTTTTACAATTTTACACTTTTACAATTTTACACTTTTACACTTTTACAATTTACACTTTTACCCCACTGAAGGTAAACATTTGTAATTGAGCGAGTGATGTCTGTTGGAAATGGGGAGGTGGTGTAGAAAGAGAAAGCTGTAGTGGGAGCCCAAAGCTTGGTCAATGGCTGAAAAACATTTCATTTGCGTACAATGCCCTGCCCGCCCATCCAGCCCACAACTCCCAGCCAGATTACCTGCAGAGTGATAGAGAGGCAAACAGTCATAGACAATGTCATCAGCGCACATCCGGTAACCATAGTAAACCAAAGCTGCCATCCGGTAATACCTGGAGAGAGAACATTACGCCCATCATTCAACCTCAAATACAAGATCTTTCAGAATAATCGCCACCCATCAGGTTGGTCATTAGAGCCATGCCAAGAATAGGGAATGATCAAGAGCGCATATTATGTGTCAGCCTCAGAAGAGAAAACATGAGCCCATTATTAGTTACAAGGAGAAGAAAATATACATACGCTGGGGTAACTCAGCCGGTTGAGTCAGGACCCTTCTTCTGAGGAAGGGTTCCGATCCGAAATGTCACCTGTCCAAGTTCCCCACAGATACTGCCTGACCAGCAGAGTTACTCCAGCACATTCTCTCTTTTTCTCCCCTCTCTACCTTCTGCTGAACAGGAGCAGAGAGAAAGAGGGATGACTGGAGTGGGGCAACTCTTTGGCATTATATTGGCAGCTTTTCCGAGGCAAAGGTTATGTTGCAGAAAGCGGCAGCTTTAAGGACATGCCTGTCTGTGAGCAGCTTGCTGGCTCTCGATGTCAAGGTCTATAAATAAAAAGGCAAGTGGCCGTGCCAAATGATGTGGGAACCACAACTTCGGGCAGCTGATCCCTGGAATGGCAACTCTGGGCAGCTGCTCCCACAGATGAAGGGTAAAAACAGGAGCACCTCATTTTTTTCAGGCACCTGAACAGTTGGGTACAACCCTGTGACCTGTTGTGTCCTGCTGCTGTGTGTGCAGAACAGCCCTGCGGAATCTGCTGCTTCCCACAAACTAGCTCCATTTAAAGCGCAGTGGCCTCAAGGCTAATCCTATTCCATGACAGGAGACATGTTAAATGCTCCAGCTGGGATTGAGGTTGAGACGCAAATCGGGGGCAGGTGGTGCCTTTCTCCCAGGGTGGAAATGTCAAATAAGGAAGGGCATAGATTTGAGGTGGGAGCAAGAAGGTTTAAAGGCGATTTGCGAGGCAAGTTTTTTTGATATAGAGCATGATTGGTGCCTGGAATGCAATGGTAGGAGAGGTGGTGGATGCAAATACGATAGCAAATGATAAGAGGCAGGGGATGAAGGTATCGAGACCATGAGCAGACAGATGGGATTAGTTTAAAATAGACTCGTGGTTGGCACAGACCATGTGGGCCGAATGGCATGTTCCTGTACTGTTCTTACGTTCCTTCAATTCACCCCCTTTCCAGTAACTCAGTGTGGTACAAATAAAGAGGTACAAGAGATTCCATTAACCCCCTCCCCCAATCCCTGAGGAAATTCAGCCATAATGTATTTTATTAACTTATTGCGCTCCTTCGCCATCAACCTCACCCCTTTTCCTGACATCTGATCACAGGCAAGGTCATGTTTAAAGCGGAGATGAGTTTGAGACCATTTATTCTCCGCATTAGTAAGTCCACCAGCTTTTACCTCCATACAATCACCCAATTCCATCTTTGGCTGACCTTGTGTGTAGGAAGGAACTGCAGATGCTGGTTTAAACCAAAGACAGACGCAAAAAGCTGGAGTAACTCAGCGGGACAGGCAGGATCGCTGGAGAGAAGGAATGGGTGGCGTTTTGGGTCTCGACCGTTTTGTGTCTATCTCTGGCTGAGCTTACCTGCTGCTGAGAGCATCATCCACACCATTCGGCTTTCCTTGTTCTATGCTCAATGAAATCCAGGATCTTCTAAATCTTTGTTCCACCTCTCACCATTCCATTAATCCATCATTGGCTTACAATAATTGTTCCTACTTAACCAATGTCTTAATTTCAAAATTTGCATTTATTCTTCTTTCAAATCCCTCCATGGCCTAATTTTCCCCTTTCGCAATATTCTCTAGCCTCCAAATTGTGTCGCTCTATTTCTGCCCCTTCTTCATACCTGAATTTAGCCACTCAGCCATTCACAGATGGCCTTTGGCACCAAAACCCAAGCTCCGAGCCTTCACTCTGAGCCTTCCTCCTAATAACACAGCTTTCTGAAGGGAAGAGAATGAAGTTTTTTTTTCACCTTCCATCACAGTGAGGAATGTGGAGGAGTTTGTGATGTGGTGGATGTTTATGTTAAAATTTATTGTGAGTGTTTTGTTGCTTTTTATTGGTATGATGACTGTATGGCAAATCAAATTCCTCGTATGTTGCAAAACATACTTGGCTAATAAAGTATGATTATGATGATTATGATCTCTGGGCCACCTGCTTTTGTATCTGCGTGCAGCTTGGAATCAAACTTTGTTTGAGCTGTGCTGTCTTTGTGGCGTTTGCACGTTCTGCGTGACCACATGGGGTTCCTCCAGGTGCTCTGGTTTCCTGCCATAACCCTAAAGTGTGCAAGTGGGTAAGTTTAATTTAGTTTAGAGATACAGCACGGAAACAGGCCCTCCGAGTCCACGGCAACCATCGATCACTCATTCACACTAGGTCAATGTTATCCCACTTTCTAATCCACACTGATCCCACACAAGAGGCGCAATTTACAGAGGTCAATTAACGTACAAACCCGCACGTCTTTGAGATGCGGGAGGAAACCCATGTACCCGGTCAAAACACACGCAGTAACAGGGAAAGCATGCAAACTCCACACACACAGCACCAGAGGTCAGGTTCGAACCGAGTCTTTGGCCCTGAGGCTGCAGCTCCACAGCTCCACAACTGGACTGCCCTTTAATTGGTCACTGTAAAATGAACTTACTCTATGGGTGGTTGGTAGAATCTGGGGGAAGTCGATGGGAACATGGGACAAATGGTTTATATTAGGATTACGATGAACGTGGGTGCTTGATGGTCAGTGGGGACCAACGAGCTTGTTCCTCAATGACTTTGTAACATTCTTCTGAAAAGCTTTAAGATATTTCATTATGTTACAGGCAATGTTTAAATAAAAGGTGTTGTTATTATCAGTTCCCAAAGTGACAAGACAGCAGGTGGGAACTGGCGCAGATCTTCAAGTCAACAGGTGGCCGAGTAACTCAGCAATGCCAGAGTGTGTCAAACCTCTTTATGTAGCTACATTTAGGACTCTCTCCTGACTCCTCAGCAACCGTTGATTTCTCTCACCGTCAGAGAAGGTGCCTCCTGTTGTGAGACTGGCACGTTACCCGGAGAGCCGGGAAAGGGGATGGAAGCATTAATAGCTGACAATGAATCAGGTTTGACTCATCTGTTCTTCCTGTCAGAAGAGGAAGAGTGAAGGATGATGATCATCATATTGAATGGCCTACTCCTGCACCTAATTTCTATGTTTCTATGAAGGGATGAACGGGAGAAGACAAGAAAGGAAATCCATGGCATTTTTAATCAACTGAGCACAAACTCATTCAATAGGTCATTCCAAACATCAATTCTGTTGTAGACACAAAATGCTGGAGTAACTCAGCGGGTCAAGCAGCATATCCGGAGATCTGGACAGGTGGCGTTTGGGGTCAGGAATTCTGTTGTGTTGTAACTGTGTTGTAATTCAGAAAAATCTTTCCACTGAAATATTTTAAGTACAGGGGTCTAAGACATTACTAATGTTCAGATGGGAGTGGATATTAGATTGAGTGAGATGGAACACCATGGGGCGAGTTCAATGGGGTAAATGGCCATTGACGTTCATGGCGCACTGGTCCTTACCTGCTATGGACAACAATGGCTGCCTTCGGCATTCCCGTTGTTCCTGAAGTATAAATGTAGAACAGTCGATCTGTAACAAAGAAGGACACATTTGCAAGCAGAGGAAAGGGCAATTTAAACTTGGACTGAGGAGTCTATGGTTCACAGAAGTGCAAGCTTTGGTCATTTCATCAGAAACTATCTGATGGCGAATGGTATAGACTGACTGTCTTAATTCACAGATTGCTCCATTAGGTCAAGAGGAGCAAGAGACCACCACATTTGGTTGTTTAAGGCCAGTGCTAGGTTAGAAACATAGAAAAATAGGTGCAGGAGTAGGCCATTCGGCCCTTCGAGCCTGCACCGCCATTCAATATGATCATGGCTAATCATCCAACTCAGTATCCCGCACATGCCTTCTCTCTGTACCCCTGATTCCCTTAGCCACAAGGGCCACATATAACTCCCTCTTATACAAACACCAAGTAAAACAAGGAATTCAGGGATGGCAGGATCTCCCTGAGTTTTTTCTCCATTGAATTATTTAAGGGATGAGGGCTTTGCAGGCTTGAACCAGCAGTTAATAGACCACGTCCAATTGCCCTCGAGGAGGTGGTGGTGAACTGCTTTCTTGGACCGCTACAATTTCCTCGAGATGCAGGTATACAACACATGCTGTTGAGGAGGGACGCCTTCCCCAAGCATTGTCTGCAGGTGGGGATCAGCGAGGAATTTCAAAGATGGTTTTCTTTCCAAACCCACCCCAAGATCAAAGGGACATTTTATTGCCATCATACGGAGTGGAGGGTGCAAATATTGTGAGATTAGGATTCACAATTGTGTGTATGGCAAGGTGCCAACCTGGGCATGCATATCCCTCAACATCTGTCCTGGGCCCAGTGCAGATGCAATCACAATGAATGCCCATCAATGCCTCCACTTCCTTCAAAGAATGAGAGGATTTGGCATGAATTAGAGTGTTCAATGAACTCCCAGGAAAGAAGATTACTGAGCGATAGACGCTGCCCGGTCCCACAGTTACTGACCTCCCACCATGGAAGGGATCGACAGGAGGTGCTGCCTCAAAACGAAAGCCAATATCATCAAGGTCCCACATCACTCTGGCCACGCTCTCATTTTGCTTCATGACCACCAAGATCGAGAACAGCTTCTACCCATCAACCACCAGGCTCTCGAATGCCACACAACACTAACCCCAGCAACGTTGAACTTCTCTGGACTGTCTTTAGTTGCACTAAACTCTTTGTTTTTCTGCACTATGGCCATTAATGTATTGAAGTTTTAATAAACTGTATTATTTTACATGCATTGCATTTACGGGCCTGTTAGGTCGGTGCAAGTAAGACGTTCATTGTTCCATTATCGCTATGTATGACAATTAAACACTGTTGACTTTTCCTGCTTTTCATAGCTAGCATGTTCGATGCTAGCATGTTCGTACCTGTGAATCCTCGGTTCTGGAGAGGGGGAGGGTGATGTGATGAGGAGGCTTCCAGTAAATGGTCGAGGTTCACAGTGCCTGCAGGCAACTCGCCAAAGATCCATTCTCCGGAGCAGTACAACTGCATGGATTTCCCCAGGGTTTGGTGGATCTCCTTCAGGGCTGTTCAAAGACAAGAGTGAAGTGACAGCAAGTCTCATTAACGGCACCCCATCCTTCATCCGAACCATGAAATCCCTACAACCACCCTGTCCCAGAAGTGTACAGCCACAGTACTGGATGAACCTCTGCTCCTCCTGTTTAATTCCACCGTTTCACACAACTACCACACAGTAACTAAAGCAAAGACAAGCTTACATTTCTTTCACACTCCCCAGCCTCTGATATCCCAAATCATTTATCATCATCCAAATATCTTTGAATCATACTGATGGAAATAGGAACTGAGACATCATGCTGGAAGAACTGTGGGTCAAGCAGCAGCTGTGGAGGCAAAAGGAGTACGTCAATGTTTTGGGTTCAGACCCTGCATCACAACTCATGCTGCAGAGACTGGTGCAGGGTTCTTGACCAGAAAACGTGGGCCCTCTCGCGGCTAGGGCAGGTTCCGTTCCTGTGAAGGGATCGCAACCCGAACAGTTTGCAAATCAGAAATGTGACAGAGTTCCCACCTGGCAGAAGATGCCTGCAGCAACCAGCAAATCCATCTCGCTCATCTCCCAATTACAAGGGCTGTACACAAGGTGGAAATTTGTAACCTGGTGAAGACCTGTTCATGTGCTTTGCCCATAGAGATGCTGCTTGACCTGCTGAGTTCTTTCAGTGTACTTCATTTTGTTCCAGATTATAGCATTTACAATCTTTTTTGTTGTCTTAATGGGAATAGGAGCTAGTTAGTACATAGCAAGTTCCCACAAACATTGCAATCATTGTTTCAATATTCTAGCTATATTATCTTTGGGATAAAATCAGGCTATAAAGCGAAAAAATACAGCACAGAATAACTTCCCTTCTTTACTTCGGATTAATTTTGTGGGATTGCTCATGGTTGTATCTAAGGGTTAACAGGGGCTCAGTTTAATATATCTCCTCTAAATGCTGGCATCTCTAACAGTGCATTGCTGCAATGGAATGTCATATCTGGATTACAGGCTCAAGCCTCTGGAGTGAACACCCACACACACACACACATCCTGCTTGGAATAAGTCTGAAGAAGAGTCTCGACCCAAAACGTCACCCAGAGATGCTGCCTGTCCTGCCGAGTTACTCCAGCATTGTGTGTCTACCTTCGATTTAAACCAGCATCTGCAGTTCTTTCCTACACAACCTGCTCGGAAGACTGGAGCATCTTTAACTGACACACTGGGTAGCGGCAGCTGCATCAGGAAGTGTGGTTTGGAGTGGGCCAAAACTACAGTGGAATGTGGAGCTGCCTGCGATCGTGATAATGGGACGGCCAAATCATCCTCCACCTTCCATAAATGGCGTGGGTACTTGAATTTCTGAAACTCAGCAACCGCTTGCTTTTTTAAACAATGCTCTCAGTGTGGCCAAGCATGCCACAGGAACATAATCAGTCAAAACATCTACACTGACCCAAGTAAGGACATTAGTTCTGTTCACACAAGGATGGCCTTTTAGAAAGTGAAGGCATATTATATCTTGTTTTATTAGTTTCGCTGATTAATTTTTAATGTCTGTTATTTTTGTTAAACAGCACAAGAGAAAAGAACTCTGGTTTAGTTTAGTATAGCTTCGAGATGAATGAATGAATTAATAGGTTTAGTGGCAAAGCATGTACACATACAAGGAATTTGCCTTGGTGCTCCGCTCGCAAGTAACAACACGGCATACAGTAAACAATTAAGAATAAAACATAAAATATTAAAACATTAAGAATAAAACATTATAGTTTAAATATGTGAATGAAAAAAAATACCAGAGCAAATGGAGGCCACAGACTTTTGGTTATTGAGTAGAGCTACTGCTCGTGGAAAAAAGCTGTTTTTATGTCTGGCTGTGGCTGCTTTAACGTGAAGACAGGCCCTTGGCCCACCGAGTCCCTGCCGACCATTAATTACCCGTTCCCACTAGTTCTATGTTATCTCACTTTCTCATCCACTCTCTACACACTGGAGGCAATTCACAGAGATCAATTAACCTACAAACCCGCAGGTCTTTGGGGTGTGGGTGGAAACTGGAGCACCCGGAGGAAACACACTTGGTCATAGGGAGAATGTGAAGAGAGCACTCGAAGTCAGGATCGAACCTGGGTCTCTGACGCTGTGAGGCAGCTGCTCCTCTGTGTACATAAGTGCTGGTTTATGTGTATGTGTATGTGGGATGGGGTGGCGGTGGGCCAACATTCCTGTTCCTGGAGGAGGTGAGGTTATTAAACAAACAGTTGTAAAGTCAGTTTTGAATTACAAGGACGGTGTAGCTACTTGCAGGAGACCAGAGAAACCCCATTTTTGCTTCCGCATTCGTTACTGTCCAGCGCTCTCAACTGAACCATTCCCGAGGGGCTTTAACTGGAGTTCAGAAGAATGAGAGACAATGTTATTGACGCATGTGGGATCCAGTGGGGGATTGACAGGGTGGATGCCAAGAGAACCTTTCACCTGGTGTTGATGTCCCAAACCAAGGGGCACAGCATCAGAATAAGGGATCGCCCATTTCAATGGTTTATTGTGACATGCACAGAGACACAGTGAAATTCTTGTTCTGCATGCAATGCCTCAAATCATACCATATATGAGTACAATAGATTCTCTTCTGGACAGCACACAGGGTCAAGGAGCAATGTCCTTTCATGAAGGGCTGTATTCGCACAAATTCTAACTCGGAGCACATTGGATATATTCAGGATGGAAAAATGGCACATCTTAATTTTGTTTATTGTTACATCTACCCATTTCTTGGGCAAACTGGATGACAGATCTCTCTGTGGGAAAGAAATTACATTTTATGAAAATTGAATCGTTTCTGAGTCACTATTATGGGCGATTTTTATGAACTTTGAATTCAAATGAGAAAATAAACCCCAAATTCCACAGTTGCCGTGGTGAACTTCAAGTTTATATCTTTAGGTCAAAAGTCCAGAGATCTGGAAACTCACCCAGTAACTTAACCCCTATCCCATGATGTGAGACAACTGACTGCACGTCAATGCTGGGAGAATGCATCTGACATTAGACAGCAAGTCTCCTGATGGCCAGTAGACCATCTGGGTTTTGCAGATAATTTTCTCTTTGAAGAGAACTTTAAAGTCTATGAAAGTTAGATTCTCCCTACAATGTACAGAGTAAGGAGCCACAGATTGCCTAGTTCTAGTAGGACCAGGTCCATCATGGAAAAGAGGGAGTGTAAACACAGCTGTAATTTCCACATGGTGGAACCAAATGTATAAAAATGCCCTTTAATAAAATCTGACAATAAATGATGCAAATAAATAAATGATGGGTCTTTCTCCCAAACATTGTGGAGGGCCCTGTGAGAATTCTAAATAACGACAGACACAAGCAAATCTAACCGCCGAGTTACTCCAGCACTTTCAGATCGCGAGAGAGCAGGTAAGACGATGCCTTGACCCTGCTCCACCATTCATTAAGATCCCTTCAATCCCATCTTCCTGGCCTGACCCGATATACATTGATTCAACTTGTGTCCAAAATAAATCAATAGAAACTTACTGCACAGATGCAGCTGCTGTCTCACAGCACCAGTGACTGGGTGCAATCCTGATTTCGGATACTGCCTGTGTAGAGTTTGCAAGTTCCCCCTGTGACCATGTGGGTTTCCTTTCACATCCCAATGACGTGCGGGTTTGTGGGTTAATTGGCCTCTGTAAACTGCCATGAGCGTGTAGGGAGTGGATGAGGGATTTGGATAACTGAAAAATAATGTGAATGGGTTGATCGATGGTCAGCATGGACTCGGTGGGCCGAAGGGCCCACTTCCATGTTGCATCTTTCAATCAAATCAATTAATTTAATGACCTCACAGAAAGGCTCAAAATTTGGAGAAGATTTGGTCAAGTAAATCAGAGAAGAACAATTCCCTTCCTGGAACATGGAATGAGCAGCAAGATGAGTCCACCGGTGACTTGTGGTCCAGTCTGGGGTCATGCAGGCGTTAGAGGGGTATAGGAGAGAAGAATTTACAAAAACACAACATTAATTCGCTCCCCAGTACATTGGGCTAAACAATATGCTTCATCGTTGTGAAATCCTTTGGTTCTAGCCTTCAAAAATTCTCCTGAAACCAGTACTCAGTCGATTGCCAGAGAAAGAGACAAATTGAAAAAAGCCAAAGATGTTTTCTGTGCAGAGTTGAGGTAGGCTGCAATTTATAATTTGCAACTCTTCAGGCAGATAACACCCTGCACAGATGGTGTGCGCGCACACACACACACACACACACACACACAGCTTTAATTGGGATCACTAGGACCGGCCCACACAGTGACAAACCTTCAATTAAACACTGGAAATTGGTAATTTGGTAAACATCTTTAAGCAGATAGCACCACGACAGCTTGGGTATTGCATTATAACAGGGAGGATCTCTTCTGAAGACTGCCTCCCTCTCAAAACCAACCCAGTCAGCTTGCTAAACCGGCAGCAGGTTCACCCCTCCCAATGTTAGGTCCTAACCAAGAGGAGTTATGACACCCATTATCCACCTCAGGTGATGTTTCTTAAGTTGACAGCGGTGGTAGGGCACAAACAAAAACAGGCAGAATATATACTGATCCACTGTCAACCGTTTTACATTGGTCATACAGCGCAGAAACAGGCCACGATGCGCCATCCATGCTGACTTGCCGACTCCCCCGTATTGCCCATATCTCCCCAAACCTTTCCTGTCCATACTTCTGTACAACTGAAGATAGACACAAAATGTTGGAGTAACTCAATGGGAAAGGCAGCATCTCTGGAGAGAAGGAACGGGTGACGTTTTGGGTGGAGCTCTTTCTTCAGACTGATGCTGGGGGAGTGGGCGAGAGAGAGAGATAGAATGTAATCGGAGACAGCAAGACTGGCGGGAGAACTGGGAAGAGGGAGGGGGATGGAGAGAGGGAAAGCAAGGGCTATTTGAAGTTAGAGAAGTCAATGTTCATACCGCTGGGGGGTAAGCTACCCTAGCAAAATATGAGGTGCTGTTCCTCCAATTTGCGCTGGGCTTCACTCTGACAATGGAGGAGGCCCAGGACAAAAAGGTCAGATTGGTGGGGGAGTTAGTGCTGAGCAACCGGGAGATCAAGTAGGTTAAGGCGGACTGAGCGGAGGTGTTCCGCGAAACGGTCGCTGAGCTTGTGCTTAATGTGCCGATGTACAGTTGACTCCTGGAACAGCGGATAAAATAGATGAGGTTGGAGGTGCAAGTGAACCTCTGCCTCACCTGAAAAGACTGTCGGGGGACCTTGGATGGGGTCGAGGGGGGAGGTAAAGGGACAGGTGTTCCATCTCCTGCGGTTGCAGGGGAAAGTACCTGGAGAGGGGGTGGCTTGGGTGGGAAGGGACGAGTTGACCAGGAAATTGCAGAGGAAAGGGGTGGAGAAGGGAAAATGTGGCCTGTAGTGGGATCCCGTTGGAGGTGGTGAAAATGTTAGAGGATTATATGCTGTATGCGATGGCTGATGGGGTGGAAGGTGAAACATAGAAACATAGAAATTAGGTGCAGGAGTAGGCCATTCAGCCCTTCGAGCCTGCACCGCCATTCAATATGATCATGGCTGATCATCCAACTCAGTATCCCGTACCTGCCTTCTCTCCATACCCTCTGATCCCCTTAGCCACAAGGGCCACATCCAACTCACTCTTAAATATAGCCAATGAACTGGCCTCAACTACCCTCTGTGGCAGAGAGTTCCAGAGACAAGGGGGACTGTCCTTGTTGCGAATGGGGGGGGGGGGGGGGGGGGGGGAGGGGGAGCAAGAGCGGAGCTGTGGGATATCGAGGGGACCCTAGTGAGAGCCCCATCTATAATGGAAGAGGGGAACCCCCGTTTCCAAAAGAATGAGGATATCTCCGATGATCTAATTTGAAAAACCTCATCCTGGGCGCAGATGCGGCGTAGACGGAGGAATTGTGAGGAGGGGATAGTCTTTACAGGATGCAGGGTGGGAAGAAGTGTCGTCTAGATAGCTATCGGAGTCAGGAGGTTTGTAGTCATTGTGTCTCCTGTGATGGAGACGGTGAGATCCAGAAACAGTAGGGAGATTTCGGAGATGGTCCAAGTGAATTTTCTGTTCTAACTTTCTGTACAATCTTCTGTACAACTGTTTTTTTTTATTGTTATCGTATCCGTCTCAACTACTTCCTCTGGCAGTATACCCACCATCTTCTGTGTGAACTATAACAGCCTATTGTACTTTATCTGTTTATTTATGTGTATATATACACTTTCTATGATATATGGACACACTGATCTGTTCTGTATTTATGCCTACAATATTCTGTTGTGTTGCTGCAAGCAAGAAGTTCATTGTCCTATCTGGGACACATGACAATAAACTCTCTTGGCTTGATTTGAACAGTTACCCTATTAAATCTTTCCCTTCTCACCATAAACCCATGACCGCTAGTTCTTGATTTCCCTACATTGTCCATTCATCTCATACATCTTTACAAGTTCAATAACACTGTGCTTTATTCTGACTTGGACTGCATTGGCAATACTTATCACAGAATACAAACACAATGTTTCAGATCCTAGTATCTTTGTTTGCCATTTCAGATTTAATTTACCCCACCCTACAAGATGAACATGACAAGGTGCACTGCCACCCAGTCACCTCAGATTAGCAGCTTCCTTCCCACAGGGAAATCTGCCCTGAGGTTGTAATTGTGGTAAACAGTTCAAATTCTACACAATTCCCCAGACACTTTTTTTATGGGTCTCTCGACCCAAAACGTCGGCAATTCCTTCTCTCCATAGATGCTGCCTCACCCGCTGAGTTTCTCCAGCATTTAGTGTCCAACACTTTGTTATAACACCCGCAAGAAATGCAACACTTGTCCCTTCACCTCCCCCTCCACTCCTTTCAGGGACCCAAGCAGTCCTTCCAGGTCCGACAGAGGTTCACCTGCACCTCCTCCAACCTCATCTACTGCATCCGCTGCTCCAGATGCCAGATGATCTATATCGGTGAGACCAAGCGGAGGCTTGGCGATCGCTTCGCCGAACACCTCTGCTCGGTCCGCAATAACCAACCCGACCTCCCGGTGGCTCAGCACTTCAACTCCCCCTCCCATTCCACATCAGACCTCTCGGTCCTGGGCCTCCTCCAAGGCCAGAGTGAGCAACACCGCAAGTTGGAGGAACAGCACCTCATATTCCGCTTGG
The DNA here is from genome assembly GCA_035221665.1 of Okamejei kenojei. Taxonomy (NCBI): domain Eukaryota; kingdom Metazoa; phylum Chordata; class Chondrichthyes; order Rajiformes; family Rajidae; genus Okamejei; species Okamejei kenojei. The sequence continues at coordinate 19,140,838 of CM069163.1, forward strand.
GGAGTCTGCATCCTTTGGGCTTGAATATTGAATTTTCTCAATTCTGTTAACCCTTGCTGTCTCCTCCCCTTCCCACCTCTCCCTCAGCCCTCGGGCCCTGGCATTCCCTCTATCTCTATATCCCTCCCCCACCCTAGTCGCACTAGCTTCTCATTTTCACACCACAAACAGCTTACAATGGCTTGTTCCCTTTATCACCGATACTTTTTTGCATATCTTTCACTCATTGTTCCTTATCTCTCCACATCACCGTCTATATCTCTCGTTTCCCTGATCCCTGACCAGTCTGAAGAAGGGTCTCGACCCGAAACGTCGCCTATCTCCTTCGCTCCTTAGATGCTGCTGCACCCGCTGAGTTTCTCCAGCTTTTTGTGTACCCTCGATTCTCCAGCATCTGCAGTTCCTTCTTTAAACTTTGTTATGAATGTTAACATTGTCTTTTTGGAAAACTGATAACTGGAACCTCCCAGTTTTGCTCCTAACATGTTAAAAATTTGGTTTCAATGCAATATACCACTTCATATTCAGAATTCAAAGTCCTTTATTATTATACTTTTACCCAATTTTGAGATAGTTTTTGACTCCTTCCTTGATTTAGTATTCTGCCAACATAAAATTTATCAGTGTCCTATAAAGTATGTAACAACTGCTGAAGTAGTCGTTGCTGACACAAGACACTACAGATGCTGGAATCTTGAGCAAAACAGAGCGGCAGACAGTGGCGCAGATGGAAGAGCTGCTGCTTTACAGTGCCGGAGACCTGGGTTCAATCCTGACCTTGGGTGCTGTCTGTGTGGGGTTTGCACATTTTCCCCGTGAGTACATGGATTTCCTCCCACATCCCAAAGACATGCGGGTTTATAGGTTATTTGGACCACATAAATTGCTTCTAATGTGTAGGGAGTGAATGAGTAAGAGGGGTAACATAGAACTAATGGGAGCAGGTGATCGCTAGTTGATAGCTGAAGGGACAAAATAAACAATTGAAATTGTCACATTTGGGTAGTCTCTGTCACTTTCCAACATTGAGGTAAGCATGGAATGCCGAGGGCTAGACAAAACTGTTACAGGCAAGACTTTTCCCAGTGTTTGAAACTGAAGCTATTACTCTCCCTGTAAAGTAAATTATCTCCCTTAGACTGAAGACATTTAGCTGGTATCTGCTCAGTGTAAATAGTTCCAACGAACACCAATTTGTATATCTCAATTTAATCCTCTATCTCACAACGCAAAAATACATTGTGGTTAAATTACTAGACCAGTATCTAGAGACGTAAAGTAACATCCCACTTCATATGTGCAAATCCTACCTGGATTCTTGGGGAATTCAAATGTGGTTAAATAAGTAAACTGGGAATTAAAAGGCTTTTATGAATGAAAATGACCAGAAAAATACTGCAATGTCATAAAAACTCATCAGGTACACGAATGTCCTTTAGTGAATAAAATCTGGTATCCTTACTGGTTAGCTGCACTTGCAACACGAGACCCACAGAAATGAAGTTTGACTCTTAACTACCCTCCGAAATGGCCCTGCCTGGAACATCCACTTCTGGAAGCAAATAAAAATGCCTACATTTGCTCGTTTCATCTCCCAACTTAATCCTTATTTTTAGTTGCTCTTGTCCAGACCTTTCTTCATCCAACATTCGGAAGCCCATTTGTTTCTAAAGATGCAGACAGTTGTCACGGCAGTCCAAACTATTCAGAGGGGAGGGAGGGTGGGTAACAACAATTGCATCAGCCATACAAAATGGAAGGAAAACCAAAAGAAAAATGGCAGGCCAGTTCGACAGGGGAATAAAAAATGCTGATTGTAAGTCCTGATGGTTTCCTGCGATGATTGTGTAAAAACGGCTCCCGATGTGGAGAGAAATGTCAAGTCAATGGACGGGCCACAATTTGGGTCAGGAACCTACATCAGTCCCCCTACCCCAATCAGTCTGAGGAAAAGTCCCGACCAACAGAAACGTACATTTTGCGTTTGTATTCCAGCATCTGCAGTCTCGTGCGTCTCCATTGGAACTTGGTGCATTGCAAAAATCTAGCTTAAAAGCTAGAGACAAACTGTCAAAGGATGTGGGTAAGTTTTTAATATCCACAGGAAGAAGGGCGTTAAGCATTCTTTCGCTCATTTGAAAAATACTTAGATGCCGGATTTAACTTTCACATTCTCAAATCATTCCAGTTTACACTCATTGACTCACCTATTCAATGAACATCTTAAAGTTTAACATTCTTGTCCTCTTGCTCAAATTCCACCACTCCACCCTACCCTTATCCCAGCCAGAAGCTACAAAATCTCTGGCTTTCTGCCTGGGAAATATGTGGTGTATCACAAATCTGAGCCTTTGAAGAGGTCACCAAAAGGATTGAAGAGGGCATGGTGATGGGCATTGTCCATATGGACTTTAGCAAGCTTTTTGAACAGGTCCCATATGGTACATTGCTCTCGATGATTAGATCACCGGCAAGTTTTAAATAGACATTTGGATGGACACAAGGATAGGCGGGGTTTAGAGGAATATGGGCCAAATGCAGGCAAATAGGACAGCGCAATATGCCAATTTGATCGGCGTGGTCGAGGTGGGCCGAAGGGCCTGTTTCCGTGCTATATAGCTCTGGGACTCTGACACTGCATTCCTCCATGCCTGGCCTACTGCCCACTCCCTTACTTGACTGCTGGTGGCCAGTCTAAATCCAAGAATTTCCTCCCAATGCTTTTGGCCTCATTACGTCCCTTCCCTTTTAAATGCTACTTCTTGAGCAAGCTTTTAATCGCATGTCCGAATGTGCCTTGGGGCCATTTTCTGTCTGATTATGTTCCCCCTGAAGCTGGTGGTGCTTTAAAACAGGAAACGTGCCAAACCCATACAAATCACTGTTATGAATAAATATGTCACAGCACCTCGGTACTGTCCAAATTCTGGTCTGAATTGAGTTTGCTGCCAACTTTGAGAGTATTATTATTGCAGGAGGTTACAGTCAGTCAGGTTTGCAATTCCTTACTTTCCCAAACTGCAACAAAATGAAAAGGTTTGTGGAAATATGCCAGTTTATTAATTCTTTTCTCAAGGGTAACTAATCTCACGGCTCACCAAGAAGCATCATCTCCTAGGGTGTGGAACTGAGCAAAATATCTAAGATCTGCATCTCAGTGCAGTCAAAATACATTTTATTCATTTCCGTCTTTCGGGTGCCAATGGAAACAAATTATAATCTTCCAATTTTGAATTAAACCATCAAGGGGAGATTGTCCCCTCACCTTAAGTCAACCAACCAAATGAAACACAACAGCATAAAACAGTCTGAAGAAGGGCCCCAACCCGAGATGTCGGCTGTCCATTCCCTCAACAGAAGCTGCTGAGTTCCTCCAGCACTTTGTTTATAGAATAAAACCGTAACTATGAACAGAAACAGGACTGACTAATCTCTTAAGAGTTAAAGTGAATATACCTAATACATGGGAATCAAAATGTGTGAAAGGGGAATGGATATATTACTTTCAGATGTTCAAATGAAATGATCCCAATCAGACAGTAGAGAATTATTACACCAACCAAACGTTTGGGTAAGTTGTCAAGACTGCTGGCATAAAATTCCCTCTTCTGTTTGCAGCCACCAAAAGATAGATGGTGTGCACCAAAATCTGACTTTAGTCAACAACATTAAGACCAGAGATCACATTAGCAATTTTCTTTCATCTAAACAAAATGTACATAGACCTAGCACCAATCAATCTGAAGAAATGCCCCGAACAGAAATATCTTCGGACTTTATCCTTCCACAGCTGCTGCCTAACTTATTCCCCTTCACCCCAAGTTCATCTACCTGTTGTACTTGAGTTTGGCTTAATTGCATTAAGTGAGAGTTAGATATAACGGAATCAAGAGATATGGGGACAAAGCAAGAACGGGGTACTGATTTTGGATGATCAGCCATGATCATATTGAATGGCGATGCTGGCTCGAATGGCGTACTGCTGCACCTATATTCTATGTATTCATGCATGGTATTATTTGATTTGATTGGATAACATGGAAAATAATGTTTTTCTCTGTACCCCAAGTATGACAATAATAAACCTAAACCTCTGGCAGTGTGGCATGTCCTCATTTCTGCACCAAAATATCAGCTCAACGATTTCCCGAGGTTGATGCTCAATGCCTGCCAGCTCTCCTGGATGCCGTCCATCACTCCCACTATTTTCAGTTCACGAGGAAAGATGCTCAAATAGTGCTAAAGAGAGCACAAATACATTATGGCATTTACAAAGGGGACAGAAAAGAGGAAGACAAATAAAGAGCTTCACTTTTATTCCAACAGTATCTGCAGATTTATAAATCCACTGAGTCCACGGGGAGCATGATGCTGGAATTTGTTTAAATATAGCACGCCGCTCCGGGCGCTGATTATTACCAGATTGTGTCCTTCACCTGTGAGTCTTTGCATACTGGCAGCGTACAGGTGCTCCTCAGGAACGTCAATATGTTGTGATATACGGAGGCCCAATGCAAATGTAACTATCCATTGCGTGACCTCGTTTTGTGCATCGAAGCCTCAAATACACATTCAAATGGATTAGATCCTCTCATCTCCTCTTGCATCATATACAATATCCTGAATCCAGGATATATTGTCTAATCTCGTTTGCAATGTATTTGGAGTAGACAGAACAGAAACAGGCCCTTCAGCCCACCTTGTCCATGCTGACCAAATTGGTCTTCTGGGCTAGTCCCATTTATCCGCATTTGCTACATAGCCCTGGAAACCCTTCCTGTCCCTATATCTGTCCAAATGTCACCTCGTGCCATTCGCATAGTGGGGAAGTTTGAGAGCGGTAGAGGAGAGGTGGGTTGTTTCACAGAAAACTGATGTGTCCCACTGGTAACTCGCAGGGCACACAGGACATTCTGCCCTCAATCATCTACGCCACTCTACCATCATTTTCACAGGTCAAAGCCCTCGCTCGAGGATTCTCGTAATTCCTCAGCTGCTTATACTAATGCTCAGTGCATTACTGGGGGATAACAAATTGCGCACCGTATAGCTGACATTCAATTTTACACCAGAATGATGCACAAATCCTGTACATCAATGCCACGCACAAATCTGACTTCTAGGCAGCTGGCAATCAAAAAAAAACAAAAAATGCTGGAAATGCACGAGGTCAGACAGCTTCTATGGTGAACGAAAAACAGGTGATGTTTTTAGTTCCTTCACAAATACTGCCCGACCCGAGCATTTTCAGCATTTTCTCTTATAACATCACATTTCCAGCTCCTCCAGTATACTGCCGAGATAGTTTCTTTTAATAGTTTTCAGACTTGGATTGGGATCCTCCTGTGGGAGGTCGTGAGGTTGAGGGAAGGACAAAAAAAGTGGCAAGATGGTGTCGTTAGTACGTAATGAACAAAATCAGATAAGAATTTTGTTGCCAAAAGATAAGTCTCTGCTTAGCCATTAGTCTTTTGCAAGTTGTATACTTTCAATATAGGCGGTGCAGCAACATCTCATGAACAGCAATGTTATAATAAAACACAAAGTGCTGGCGGGACTCAGCGGGCCAGGCATCTGAGGAAGGAATGAACAGTGTGAAGAAGGGTCCCGAGCCAAAACATTGTCTGTCCGTTCCCTCCCCAGATGCTGCATGACGCACTAAATTCCTCCAGCACTTTTGCACAGGATTGCAGCATCCGCAGTTTGTGTCTCAAGGCTATAGTAAAGACCACTTGTAATTTGAGTTGGTTGAGCAATAAATCTGGGCCAAAAACTGGAGAAAGTTTGTTTATACAGTTCCATGGCCAATCTGAAAGATGGCATCTCAAATAGTGCACTGCTCCCTCAAGACCACTTTCCAAATGCCAGCCTGGAACTTGTGCTCAAGTATGACAATGATAAACCTAGAGTAGACCTCCAAGAAGCAAGATTGGCATTAGCCAAATCACACCGGACAAAGTTCCTGTCGCCTGCTGCTCTTGATCACTTGCTGCTCACATTTTACAGGTCATAATGATGAGAGGTTGATATTAATCCGCTTTGAGTACAGGCCTTCTGTAGAACTCTACATTATTTTTAATAAACAAAATGACAAAGTGCTGGAGAAACTCAGCAGGTCAGGCAGCATCCCTGGAGAATTATGGATAGGTGACTATTCGGGTGGAGATCCTTTCCCCCCCCCCCCCCCCATAAACTGAACTCTTGTAATTTGTTCCCTGTTTTTAAATGTTTTAAGAAAATGCCCTGAAGCCACCACGCTGGCCTAATCGAAGACAACAGAGACCAGGAAGAGGAGCAGAAATTGCCGTGTCATGTTGCACTGACATAAACATGAATAAGTAAAATGACTTCCAATCCCACTGATGGTCACAAAGCACAGAAGAAGAGTAATTTTTCCCACCATTAAATCACTGAATACCTCAAAACTAAATGAATAAAGCTACCTGGATTCTTTCAACCTTAGTTAGCCTTGAGTGTGATTATTAATGCATTCTGAACATTGTATTCTTTTTGACCTTGTTTCCTTCAGAACACGGCACATTTGGCTCTGCTCATTCAGCTTGACTGGCCAAAGAGGGAGGGGCATCGGAAGGGGAAATACTGTACTTTTAAACTCGGCAAGTTTACGAACTCAAAGAATATTGGAAACAGGCGTAATGGCATTTTTCTAAAGTGTGCTAGATAAAGAATTTTAAGGCACAATGTGCAGTGCTGTGGTGAAAGAGCAGGCGGGTGCCTCCAGGACGAGAGATTGCAAATTCAAATCCTGCTGCTGACATGGGAAAAAATTCCAGCCGCACAATTCCACACAAAACTGAGGGAGTGTCGCACTTATGTGGGCAGCGTCCTTAAAGGGAAAATTAAAACAAGACCATTTGCTCCCTTAGCAACTGAGAATGCTTTAGATCCACCCAAAACAAAACAAAAAAAAAAATCAGAATACTCCCTCGTGTCCTGGAGGAGAGTATTTATCCAAATGCCACAACATAGTGGTGCAGCCGGTAGAGCTATTGCCTCACCGTATCTGACCGCCGGTGCTGTCTATACGGAGTTTGCACACTCTTGCTGTGACTGCGCCGGCTTCCTCCAGGTGCTCAGGTATTATCCCACATCCCAAAGATGTGCCAGTTTGTACACTCAACAGTGGGACAACAGAGAACTAGTGCAAACCTATGGTCAGCATGGACTTGGTGGGTCAAAGGGTTTGTTTCCATGTTGTATGTTCCAATTGAATTAATATCACGGTAAACAGATCATTATCGTATAGACATCAGTGGGTGCTAATTGGTAGCAGTGTTTTTGACAATACAAGGGAGACAATAATTTAAAAAAAACGTAATTGCTTGTAAAATATTTTGGGCCACCGTGATCTGGTCTACAAAAAAATAATGTGTTTTGTTAGGCATAGTATCATAGAGTATGGAAACCGGCCCTTCGGCCAAATTCATCCATGCCAACCAAGATGGCTCATCAAGCTACCCTATATGCTTACATTTGGCCCATACCTTTCTAAACCTTTTTTATCCATGTACCTGTCTCAGTGTCTTTTAAATGCTGTTTTAGTATCTGCATCAAGTACCTTTCGGGCAACTCGTTCCATCTACCCACCACCTTTTGTGTGAAAACGTTGCCCCTCAGGATGTCCCTTTCACCCATGTCCTCTAGTTTTTGATTCCCATTCCTTGGATAAAATACTATGTATTCACCCTATCCCCCTCATGATTTTCAACACCGTTATAAGATCACCCTTTCAGCCTGCTGTGCTCCAAGGAATGAAGTCCGAGCCTGTCCAACCTCTCGCTATAGCTCAGGCACTCGAGTTCTAGCCACATCCTTGTGAATCTGCTCTGCATGCCAGTCCAAATAAATGGCATGTCTCTCTTTTTAAATTAGTCTTAAACAAGTCACTTACTTGTCACCTTTGGTTCTGCATGTTTAATGCAATCAGTCATGTTGCACTTACCATCGCTCAGCTCGCTGCCGAATATAATGGCCTTGGCCTTGGAGATGGTGATACAGTGAGTTAGAGCGTCCATCCGCAAGTTGAAGTTAATCAGTGCTGACTCCACTCCAACTTTGGCCAAACCTAACCATAGTCCCACATACTCGTTCCTGCTCTCCATGAAAACGGCCACCACATCACCAGTGCGGTAACCCTGCTCATAAAAAAAGTTGGCGACTCTGTTCGAGTATTCGTCCAGGTACCGGAAACTCCAAGCAGCACCCGTCGCCTCGAATATAAGTGCTGTCTTATCCGGGTGCCTCTGCACAACTTCATGGAAGATTTTTGGGACTGTGTTGTTCAATTTCAAGTTCCGTTTAACATTGAGCTTGACTTTGAGGAGGACACCAGCGGCACTGAGATAAAAAGGCAAAAATTGAAAAAAGGTGTTAGTTGTTGTCCCTTTTCCTTGAACGTCTTCACAGGGCAAATGGTGCCATATTTGAAATTGGTGAGCATCAGCAAGTATAGATTTAGGGTTGTTATTACCACTTGTACCGAGGTACTGAGAGAAGCTTTGTTTTACATGCTACCAAAACTGACACACAAATACAAATAAATCATACCCAAGTACAATAAGTAGAGCAAAATGGAAATGGAGAGGCGAATTGTGCTGTAGCCTAGCAAATGGAAGGATCGTTCAGAAGCCTGATAACAGAAGGTAGATGATGGTCCTGAGTCTGGTGCTTTCAAGTTTCGCCATTTTCTGCCCAAGAGGAGCAGGGAGAAGACGGTATCACTGGGATGGGACGGGGCTATGATTACATTGGCTGCTTACAGAAGAGCAAAAGAGCAATCTCACAACTAGATCCCTGGCCTACATTGCTCTCTCACTGATATTTAAAACAGATGATGGTCTGGTTACTTTCTCCTTTGATGCTTGTGGCAGATTGCTATGCACAAACTCCTATCATGTTTCCTGCAGCACAACACTACTTCCTTTCTGACTACTCCGGGCCTCTTGATGCAATAATGGGAGAGTGATATTTGAGATTAACAAAAAAAAAAGGAAAGAGGTGGGACATGAATAGAGCCAACAGAGACGAAACAAAATGTAAGGAAGAAAATGCCAAGACGTTGCAATGAACTGAGAGACCAAGATATCAGCCAGCAAACTACTGCATTTTAGACTGCCCACATTTTTAAAAAAATCCTGGAGAAATGTTTTGCATTTATTAGGATGAAGGACAAGGGGAGGCAATGACATTTTAATTTCACAATTTGCTAGCCCTAGGAAGAAGTGTCCCGATCTAAAACGTCACCTATTCATGTTCTCCAGAGATGGTGCCCGACCCGCTGAGTTACTCCAGCAACGTGTTTATAGCTCTGTTTGCAGATATCATAATGTCCCCACTACTGCAACCGAGCCAAGCCTTCTCAACCCCACTGCTCACAGACCCTCGATCAGTCACCATCTACATCAGGGGTTCTCAACCAGGCGGGGGAATTCAGGTTTTCAGGGGGGGAATTGGGACCACAGATTAGCAAACTCAAACTGTTAGAAATAATGGATTTTCAGTATTATATGCATATTATTTGGAATGCACTTTTTGAGGCAGACAATCTTGGAAAGGTGGGGGGAATTACATTCTGACATATGGTGAAAGGGGTGCATGGGGCAAACAAGGTTGAGAACCACTGATCTACATGGTCCTCGAGGCATATGGCAGCAAAGCAAGTCTGGATCCAGCCACCGGCAATGAAATGATTTGGGGCTATGTTCGCCCTGCCAGGACAACCACAAAAAGGAGAATCCTCGCCCGTGTAATTATAGGGCGAGTGACCAAGAATAATACTTGCCGACTAATTATGAATGTGTTATTATACACAGACAAAGGGAATCTCCTCCACAGCGCTGCACCACATCAACAACATCCTTCTACAATCATTACTGCAAACACAGGGCGGCACAATAGAGCAGCTGATAGAGCTGCTGTCTCACAGCTCCAGAGACCCAGGTTCGATCTTGACCCTCGGGTGCTGCCGGTGCGGGGTTTGCACGTTTTCCGTGACCACGGGTTTCCTCTGCAAGCTCCGGTTTCCTCACATATCCCAAAGTCATGCAGATATGTAGATTCACCTCTGTAAATTGCCCCCAGTTTGTGTAGGGAGCGGATGTGAACGCAGAACTAGTGTGAACCGGTGGTCAATGGTCAGCGTGGACTCAGTGGGCTGAACGACCCGTTTCCATGCTGCATCTTTCAGTCAATCAATTCAATCACAGTAAAGGAGGCCACTCAACCCATTGAATACAGATCAACTCCTAAGAGTAATTCTGTCATTCTCATTCTGTCCTCATGGCCATGCAAACTATTCTCTCTCAAATGACAATCCAATTCCCAATTCCAGGCCGATGCTGCTCACATCATTTCTGAAGGCACCGACTTCCACATCACCCTTTAATTTTTGGCCAAATAAATTTAAACCCGCCCTTCAAGACCATCCTTATGCCTCTTCTAAAACTAAAAGCTACCCCATCTAAACCAATGATTTTGCACACCTCTATCATAATTTTCTCAATTCTTCAAGGAAAACAACCAAATTTTTTTTTAACATGTTCCGACCATTAAACTCTTATATGTGAAACCTATATGGTGGATGGTAATGTATTTGAGATAGCTGTAGGCTATTCTGTGTGCAGAATAAATTAGCCCCAATGTACCCAAACCTTATTACCAGAAGGTATGCCCAACAATTTCCTATGGTAGTACTTTAAGCAAGTCTCATCCACCCACAAGCTGCTTTGTCCTGTAGTCACTGAGCACTAAAAATCTGTTTATCACCTGCAAGTTTCAAACCTGGCATTAGATTGATCACTGCAACCACTCACTTCCACTCCAGCCAGCCTCCACCAGATGGTTCTGGCAAATTCTTCATACATGTCTCCCGCACACAGGCACAACAGACGAAACAACTGTCTTCTACACTGCAAAATTCAGGATTTCACCAATTCCTTCTTTTACATTGTCGTTGTTCCAGCACTCATTCTTCTTTCTCCGTTCAGTCTCTCAGAACTAAGAATAAGTTTGGTTTGGTGGGATCTGAGATGGGTTGTCATCTCTACTTGTTAAGTAGAAATATTTCACCGCTTGCTCCCAATTCATCAGTTAAACTCTACCTCTTTGCTACTCCCTCCTTCATTTGATGCAAGCTCCACTTTTGGACCAATCTTATAGTATCTGTTTGATCGTAAAGTGCCTCGTGTCCTATTTTGAACCTCGTACGAGGTTTACAAACAGAGAACACTGGAAACACTCAGCAGGTCAAAAAGCATCTACAGAAAATGAAACATAGTATAATATGTCAGATTGAAAATCTTTTTATCTGGCATGTTTCCAGCATTTTGTCTTTTATTTCAGTTTTACAGCCTCTGCGTTTTAATTTATGTGTGGCTTATGTTGCATTTTCAAAGAGAAATGATAAAGAATTGCACATAAATACATGCAATGTGCAACATAGATACAGCTAGAGGAGATACAAGGAGTGCAGATGCCGGAATCTTGAGCAAAAAAAGTGATGGAGGAACTCAGCAGGCCGGGCAGCATCTGTGGTGGATAGTTTAGGTTTTTGCTTGGGACCTTTCATCAGGCTGACAACTGCATAGATACAGCCAGTTCTTATTTTTTGTAATGGTATGTGCTGGTACTGTGTACTGGCAACTCCAAAAGGTTAAAAACTAAATTTTCACATTTTTAAATATGCATTGATTTTTTATTTTTTAGTTATTAGCTTAAATTATGTTGATTAGCCATACAATTAAAAACAGACGGGGGGCTGGGGGTATATTAATGAGAAAAAGTGTTCATAAATGCAACTATCTTTTAAATTGATATTCATGCCGGCACCTTTTTGTCTACAAACAAAACAAAGCACTGGATACAGCTCATTCAGAGATGAACTGATACAAACATCTGTGCCATTTCTAAATCTCCTCACATTCTTCATAATCTAACTTTAATGGCATAATAACTTTTCACTCAGAACTTCCGATCAAATTTCCCCTCAAATACTTCCATCTTATTCACCTCAACATCTCCTTTTGCCAACAACTTCCACATTTTAACCATTCCCCTGGTAAAGCTAAACAAAACCACAGGGCATTGATCTGAAACATTAACTTTGTTTTGCTCTCCGTGTACTTTGCCTGGTCTGACGCATGTCTCCATTTTCTGTTGTTAATACAGGGCAAATCTATTTAAGTTGTGCTAACTATTTGGTGACAATACTGATTCTCGCCATGATCTTCTGCTTAAGTTGCAAGAAAGTAATAATTTTTCCTATCAGATATTCCCTTGTCCTATCATTCCTTCCTTATAAATGGTCTCAACCGAAATGTAAGCAGTCTATTCTCTCCATAGCTTCTGCCTGACCTGCTAAGTTCCTCCAGCACTTTGATTTGTGCTCAAAATTGCAGCATCTGCAATTTCTTGTGTCCTCCCTCCTCTTCTCTGGTCACCTCTCTGTCCCAGTTCTAACAAATAATCTTGGCCCTAAAATATTAATTGTTTCTTTCCACAGATGTGGGCTGGATTTTATCTTGTTTTATTGTGCAACTTTAAAGAATTTAATGACATCTTCTCTGCCTAATCGCCATTGTTTTAGCACTAACCAATATAGTTTAATAAAAATGTTTGTAATTATCTGGAGAAACAGCTGTGCTTAGCGGATATTTTCCAATTAAATTTTTTTTTTTTAGCAATGAGCCATCCCACTCCAGTTGTAATTCAGGAACCATCCCAATCCCTCCTCAGGCAGCAAAACAAAACTGAGCATCCCTGGTCAACAGTCATATTTTTACCATAGTTCAATTTCCAGATTTTTCCCAATATCTCCAACTAAACAATTAACAATTAAGATAAATAATGTAGCATTGCACAGTAGTCAATTTACCTGCAAGACTAACTGCAAAGTTTTTGACCCAGGGATTTAAGGTGAAAAAGGACAAGTCAATTAAATGCCCTTGTAAATATGGAATGGTGGCCTCTTTTATTAGACAAAATTATTTAAATAGGAAGAATATTTTATAAATCAAATAAACCAAAAAAATCATAGACGACACAAAAGGTTAGACGCAAACAAACGTGAGCTACACAAAGAAAAAGGATATCCACATCCTGAAGTTCACCAACCTAATGTCAAGGTTCTAGGAGGCCCACCCTTTTTCCATTATATTTCTTAAAAAGATGGCAGTGAATGTCCCATTCATTCCCTGGTCTCTTTCCTTTCTTGCAATTTGGCCTTGCAATTTTCTTTTCCTTTTCAAGTATTCACCACATGCATTTGGCCACACCAAACAATGTTTATTCAGCTCTGACCTTAAACTAGCAAATATGTTGAAATCCTCCCTTTGCAGTTAGAATTAGTAAGAACCCCTTTGTAAGAGTCGGTACATAATCTTCACTCTTTTGGCTTAGCAAAGCCCAAAAGAGGAAATAGTCCACTAGCAATATGATAAAAGAACCTGCAAGCTATTCAAATATTCTGAATAGAACACAAACATAATCAGGCATATTTTACATTGATATAATTTTATACATGTGAAGGAAAAACAAGTCTTTTAAGGCATGGGCTTTGTCCACCTCTATTATCTAATGACCGCTGCTGAAAATTAAACCCGCTTGGACAATGACAGGATCAGGCCAAGCTGCTTAGTCCATCTCAAGTATCTGCAAGTAGGTAAACGGGAAAGGTCAACTCATATGGAATGGTCACCTAGGAAAAGTAACAGAGAAACTGGTGACCATGCCGGTCCCACTGAGAAGCACGGAGGGGTATGGAGTTGTGCGCGGTATCGCGCGGCGCTCCGAAATTTTGTGGCGTAACAGACGGCCAAAGTGGGACAGGCCCAAGACCCTGGCGCGACACATCGTCTCACCTCCAACAGCAGCAGAAGCAGGTAAACAATCGCCGAGCTCGGCCTGGGACTCACGGCCGTTGTGGTCCAGATCCGCCCCCACTTCTACTCCCAGAGCGGGGCCAAGAAAATTGAAGATAGACACAAAATGCAGGAGGAATGGATGACGTTTCGGGTCAAGACCCTTCTTTCAGACTGAAGAGTCTCAACCCGAAACATCACCCATCGCTTCTCTCCAGAGATGCTGCCGGTCCCGCTGTGTTACTCATGCATTTTGTGTCCATCTTCAAATGACGTCACGCGCTCCAGACGGCTGTGCGGAGGCATGAAGGCGAGCACCTCCTTCGCGGAACCGTCGCGCCTCAACGTGACCACGAGGTCGCATGATTAGCGTGCCAAGGACACGCAAGTGGGACAGGGGCTTAACTTTCCCCTTATGTACAAACTCCCAAAATGCAACACCCCACACCTTTTCGGATTAAACTCCATCTGCCATTGCTCTGCCCATATATGTAATTGATTTATATCCAGCTGTACCCTTTGACGGCCTTCTTGACTGACTGCAACTCTACCAGTTATCGTATCAAATAGGGAAGCCAAGTTGTAACGAGTCCACACTGGTCATCAACAGGCAAGTACATACCAAGACCAAATCATTTTTAAATTTGCAACCCCTCTTCATTTGTTCTAAAACAGGTGGTCAGCAATGTTGGATGCAAACGAGTCGTCTGATTGTAATTGCCCATTTAACTCCCTTGGTGAAGTTCAACGTTACGTACGATTAATTTCTTTCCTGTCAATTCAGAAATTTAAACGTTTGTGTATTAGCCATCGCCAGTCATGACAAAGCCTGTACTTTTAGAGATATACATATCTATTTTTTGCCTGGTTACATAACACCTTGCCCTGAAGAAAGGTAATAGCAGAGAATGGCAAACAATGAAATGCAGAGACTGGACTCTTCAGTAAAACAAAACATGCTGGAGGAACTCCGTGGGTCAGGCAGCATCTTTGGAGGGAATGTTCGGGGAACATTCCTAGTCAGGACCCTTCTTCAACTTGGTCATTGTCCCCATTTCTGTCAAGCTACACTATTCACCTCAACATCAGCTGATACCAAGCAAAGTCCCATTGTTACAGTTCCCTTTCCATCATCATTGTTAAACTCTTTCCTGCTACTCTGCTGGGATTCTTACCCGGAAAAATAATTAGTTACACAGGAAAGCAAGAAATTGCTGGTTTGTTTGCAACCACGCCCCAGGAGAAGTCACTGCCTTCCACATAATCTCAATATCGAGTAACGACAAAGGACAAGGAACCAGAGCAGGAAATGATAAAAGTCTGTAATGAAACTTGCTTCCTGGAATTTGCCTCAAAAAATAAATAAATGACTGCTCGGAGTTCAAAAGTCGAGATGTGTGGAAGCCTGGATATTGTTCTTTCAATTATTACAATGAGGGAGATCTAAAGGTTATCCTTAAAATATTTTAACAGGCTAACTTCAGTAGAATATATTCACATGTCTTCATTGTTGAAAGCATGAAAATCCTGTTAGAAATACCAGAAAATCATGTCACTATAGAAAATAAGGAATTAACATAAATTAGTTTGAGGGAAAACAAAACAATACTGGAAAACTCACTGAAGCTAAAAAGTCAAGGACGTAATATACCAGAGGTTTGGGAGAGGTGGCTGGAGAGGTAGCAGATCATCTTTGATAATTCTGTAAATGCTAGAATGGTCCCTGCAGATTAGAGGGTAGTAAGTCTGACCTCACCATTTAAAGGGGGAACAGAGACCTGCGAGTCCACCAGCAGGCCTTAGTGAAATAGCACGCATCAAAACCTTTTCACTGTACCTCGGTACACGTGACAATAAACTAAAATGTAAATCTAGAGTATTGTGGACACTAGAGTATAGGTTTCCTACCAAAAATATATACCGGTACTGGCCTTGGCAGGAGTGCATTGCAGATTCACCGGGCTCATTCTGGGATGGCAAGTTTGCCATAAGTGGTGGGATTGAGCAATGTGGTGTGGTTTCTCTAGTTTAGTAGAGGTGATTTCATTAAAAAGTATAAACTTATTTTAGGACTTGAACAGGAGATGTTTCCATCACCTGGCCAGAATGTCTAGAACCTGGTCACAGGTCTCAGACCAGGGTCCGGGCCATTTAGGGCAGAGAAACTTCATTATTCGGAGCATGGCCAATCTTTGGAATTCGTTATGCGAGGACTGTAGAGGCTGTGGCGAAGTTCACTCAAAAAAGAGATTGACTTCTGGATATTAAAGGAATCTCAGAAATGGGGGGGGGGGTCAAGGAAAGAGCGTTCATGTCGCAGCCCTGTTTTCACTAACCATTCCACCACCACACAAGCACAAGACACACACCATTGTATGCAGATGCCGAGAAGTGTGTTCAGCTCTGGCTGAACAACTTCTAATCTCGTGTGTGGACTCGCTAAGAATAAAAAGAAAATAGGGAGAGTATTGGAAAATGGAATCGGAAGAGAAGCTCATTCATAATTGTAATGAATGGTGGGGTAGTCTCAAAGGGAAAGTAAAGTGGATAGGTATATGGACGTGAAAGGAATGGAGGGGTATGGTCTGAGTGCAGGTAGATGGGACTAGGGGAAAGCAAATGGTCGGCACGGACTGGAAGGGCCGAGAGGGCCTGTTTCCGTGCTGTAATTGTTATATGGTTATATGGGAAAGGGGTCCTATTCAGAACATAAAACTGTATATCACGGGAGCAGGCCCTTCAATCCACAATTCCCGTATCAATCATGATGTCAAGGTAAAATAATCTCACCTGCCTGCAGGTGATCAATATTCCTCTCTATTCACTGCATACCCATGTACCTATTTAAAAGGCTCTTAAATGCCACTATTGTATCTGCCTCCATCATCACCAGTGCATTCCAACCACCTACCGCTAAAAATAAACTTTCCCCATATAGCTCATGTACATGGTCATGGACATGGACATGAACAAGGACATGGCAGACCAATTGAATAACTACTTTAGTTCTGTCTTCACTAAGGAAGACATAAATAATCTGCCGGAAATAGCAGGGGACCGGGGGTCAAATAGGATGGAGGAACTGAGTGAAATCCAGGTTAGCCGGGAAGTGGTGTTGGGTAAATTGAACAGATTAAAGGCCAATAAATCCCCAGGGCCTGATAGTCTGCATCCCAGAGTACTCATGCAAGTAGCCACAGAAATAGTGGATGCATTAGTGATAATTTTTCAAAACTCCTTAGAGTCTGGAGTAGTTCCTGAGGATTGGAGGGTAGCTAATGTAACCCCACCTTTTAAACAAGGGAGAGAGAAAACGGGGAATTACAGACCAGTTAGTCGAACATCGGTAGTGGGGAAACTGCTAGAGTCAGTTATTAAAGATGGGATAGCAGCACATTTGGAAAGTGGTGAAATCATTGGACAAAGTCAGCATAGATTTACGAAAGGTAAATCATGTCTGACAAATTTTCTAGAATTTTTCGAGGATGTAACTAGTAGAGTGGATAAGGGAGAACCAGTGGATGTGTTATATCTAGACTTTCAGAAGGCTTTCGACAAGGTCCCACATAAGAGATTAGTATACAAACTTAAAGCACACGGTATTGGGGGTTCAGTATTGATGTGGATAGAGAACTGGCTGGCAGAAAGGAAGCGGTAGGAGTAAACGGGTCCTTTTCAGAATGGCAGGCATGACTAGTGGGGTACCGCAAGGCTCAGTGCTGGGACCCCAGCTATTTACAATATATAATAATGATTTGGACGAGGGAATTGATTACAACATCTTCAAGTTTGCGGATGACACTAAGCTGGGGGATAGTGTTAGGTGTGAGGAGGATGCTAGGAGGCTGCAAGGTGACTTGGATAGGCTGGGTGAGTGGGCAAATGCATAGCAGATGCAGTATAATGTGGATAAATGTGAGGTTATCCACTTTGGTGGCAAAAACAGGAGGGTAGACTATTATCTGAATGGTGGCAGATTAAGAAAAGGGGAGCTGCAACGAGTCCTGGGTGTCATGGTACACCAATCATTGAAAGTAGGCATGCAGGTGCAGCAGGAAGTGAAGAAAGCAAATGGTATGTTAACATTCATAACAAAAGGATTTGTGTATAGGAGCAGGGAGGTTCTACTGCAGTTGTACAGCGTTTTGGTGAGACTACACCTGGAGTGTTACGTACAGTTTTGGTCTCCAAATCTGAGGAAAGACATTCTTGCCATAGAGGGGGTACAGAGAAGGTTCACCAGACTGATTCCTGGGATGTCAGGACTTTCATATGAGTAAAGACTGGATAGACTCGGCTTGTACTTGCTAGAATTTAGAAGACTGAGGGGGGATCTTATAGAAACTTACAAAATTCTTAAGGGGTTGGACAGGCTAGATGCAGGAAGATTGTTCCTGATCTTGGGGAGGTCCAGAACAAGGGGTCACAGTCTAAGGATAAGGGGGAATTCCTTTGGGACCGAGATGAGGAAAACATTTTTCACACAGAAAGTAGTGAGTCTCTGGAATTCTCGGCCACAGTAGTTGTTGAGGCCAGTCCATTGGCTATATTTAAGAGGGAGTTAGATGTGGCCCTTGTGGCTAAAGGGATCAGGGCGTATGGAGAGAAGGCAGGTACAGGATACTGAGTTGGTTGATCAGCCATGATCATATTGAATGGCGGTGCAGGCTGGAAGGGCCGAATGGCCTACACCTGCACCTATTTTCTATGTTAAAGTTTGTCCCTCACACCTTACAGCCATGCCCTCTTTGTTCTTGATATTTCCACCCTGGGGAAAAATGCCCTGACCGTCTACCCTACCTATACCTCATAATTTAATATACTTCTCTCAGGTCTCCCTCATCCTCTGAAGTACCAGAGAAACCAGTCCAAGTGAGTCCAACCTCTCCGTTTAAGTAATGTACTCTCATCCAAAGAATGAATGAATGATAATCTATTGTCACTTCTGACAAGTCACAGTGATATTCTTTGCTTTGCATACCCAAGGTATGCAAAGAGTCACTACATCAAGGGTGCTGACAAAGTTACAAGTATCTCATTTGAACACAAACTATTTTTAACCCATTCCATTGTAGTAACCCATGCAGCATTCTGGTAAACCTCAGGATTTGATAGTAATGCCACAAATCTCTGTCTCACACAATGATTCGGACCTAGCACTCTCCTCCAAGACAAAATGTTGAAGTTTTGAACAACTGAGACTCGAGCACAAAAATATCCAGTTACCAAGGCACTGCTGTGATGTTGGAAATGCCAGCTTTCAGATGTAGCAATAAAACTGAGGTTATATGGCTGTGTTCTCAAGTGAATGCAAAATATCCCAAAGCATCTTTGAGAGGAAGGAACAAGCCTGTCACTCACTTGCCTTTGTCATTTACTCCACCCATCTGCCAATCAACTGTACCCCCCTTCCTCCTCTCCCCTGCATCCACCTATCACTCAAGATAGACGCAAAATGCTGGAGTAACTCAGCGGGTTCGGCAGCATCTCTGGAGAAAAGGAATAGGTGACGTTTCAGGTTAAGACCCTTCTTCAGACTGAAAGTCAGGGGAGAGTCCCCCGAGAGTCCTCTCCCCTAATTCTCAGTCTGAAGAAGGGTCTAGACCTGAAACATCACCTATTCTTTTTTTTTACAGAGATGCTGCATGAGCCACTGAGTTACTCTAGCATTGTATCTTTGGTGTAAACCAACATATTCAGTTCATTCCTTCACCTATCACTTGCCAGGCTTTGTACTTATTTTCCCCCAGCTTGCTCCCTCCTACTCCAATCAGTCTGAAGAAGGGTCTCGACCCAAAACCATTCCTTCTCTCCAGAGATGCTACCTGTCCTGTTGAGTTACTCCAGCTTTTCGTGTTTATCTTCAGTTTAAACCAGCATCAGCAGTTCCTTCCGACACATTTAGTCTGAAGAGTCCTGATCCTAATTCTGTCGCGTTATGTGCATTCCCTCCACTGATGCTGCCCGACTCATTGAGATCCTCCAGCAGCACTTTGTGCATTCTTCAGTATTGTGCTATCTGCGTTTTTTTTGTCTCTCCAACATTTATCTCTCAGCGAATGACTAAATAAATGTATCTGGTTCATATCATTTTCTTGCCATTTGTAAGTTCGAGCTACATCTCACCATAACAGTGAGATTAACATCAAATATACTTTAAAATATTGGGTATTCCTGAGATTGCCAAAGAAAGGTGATATAAATGAAAATCCTTCTTTCAGTCGTATTTCACTTGGTCAACAGATAGTGATCAAGAACACAAATCTCCTTCCCCTACTTAACCTGAGGACAAACAGCAAAACCCTCCACAAAAACCCACGGCCTGCTTGAAGAAAATAATTAAGCATTGCCCTGGATTCAAATAAGGTTACTCTCAGATCTTGTATCACTCAGTGTAACACAGCAGCTTTTTTTCCTGATGAAGGGTCTCGACCCGAAACGTCATCTATTCCTTCTCTCCAGAGATACTGCCTGTCCCGTTGAGTTACTCCAGCTTTTTGAGTCTATCTTCGGTTTAAACCAGCGTCTGCAGTTCCTTCTCACACATCTGTAGTTCCTTCCCACACAGCAGCTGTTTTTTGCAAGCTAAGCCATTCGGTTTAACATTGCCAGGCCGCTTCTGATGGTCATTCGCCGGCGGTCTATTTTCACAAGCCTGCAGATCTTCGACACCCAAGGTGACATGGCTACACTGCAATAGTACAACATCACGCCCCGAGTTAAGCTGCCTCTCTGCATAAGCCCCTGGAATTAAATAAGCAATAACTGCAACCGTCCCCGTTGCCAAGGACAAATGCAATCGGATCGCGGCTACACAAAGAACCCGGTGTCAGTCCGACGGGAGAGAAGGGGGAAGCGTTGAGGTAAATATGCAAACGTGCGTTACTTACTGTACATCCCGGCGTATGGTCTTGATGAAGACCTCGACGAATTTGTGACCTCCCGATGCGAGGTAAAACGCGCAGGTGGTGACCGCCACCAGCGTCCAGGGCATGCCAACCACCAGACGCTGCACGAAGAGCAGAACCGTGCATGTTGCTAATCTCCACATCGTCAGCCCTGCCGGAGCCGAGAGACAGAAGCACAAGGTGAAGGGGAGGAAACGCAGCAGGGGAAAGGGAGGGAATAAGTGAAGGAGGAAATCACAAATGCAACTAACTGCAAGAGAGGGCTGTGGAATGTTAAAAGGAAGTGGGACGAGGACCGGAGAGAGGAAGGTTGCATCCAGAATAACTACAATTGCACCAAGCCGGCAAATCACCCGTTAGCAAAAAAAAAAACCCAAGCATAACTAAAGCTAAACTATTTCTCCCCGCTGTTATATTGCACTATTTTGCTTTAAAAAAAACTATATTTGTAATGTTTTTTAAAAGCATAGTCCGAGAATGTTTGCTTTCTCCTGCAGTCGGACTGTACTTACTAGCACCATGCGAGCTGCATGGGTCATTTGACCCTGTTTCCCCTCGTCGTTTGCCTTTGATTGACGAGTAGAGAGGCGTGCTTCCCCTCACTGCGCACACACCACCGGGGCTTTCGGGAATTGGAGTTCTTCAAGCCTGCACTTGCCTAAAAGGAGTCAAGAGTGTTTTATTGTCATATGTCCCAGATAGAACAATGCAGTTCTTACTTGCAGCAGCTGGAGTAACTCAGCAGGTCAGGCAGCATCTCTGGAGAACGTGGATCATGGGTGACGTTTCGGGTCGAGTCGAAAGTAGTAACTTGGTTCCATCGAATTATAGATTCATCTTCAAAACACTGTGGAAATGTTACAGTTCAAGTCACTGTGAGAAATGAAACACAGTGATCAGCTATTAAAAATGCTTATAAACCTCAGACTTTCCTCCTTAAGATGCCTTAACATGAAAACAGTCCAAAGGTAAATGAGAGATAGACACAAAATGCTGGAGTCACTCAGCTGGACAAGTAGCATCTTCAGAAGAAGGGTCTCGATCCGAAACGTCACCCATTCCTTCTCTCCAGAGATGCTGCCCTGACCCGCTGAGTAACTCCAGCATTTTGTGTCTATCTTCGATTTAAACCAGCATCTGCAGCTCCTTTTGACACAAAGGTAAATCAGAATCATAAAAACAAACTGACAAGATTTTGTACTATATTGTTCTTTTAAACTTTTTTTGTTTGTTTATTATATTATTTATTAAATACTGTGTTTACTAACCTGTTTCTGCTGCGGCAAGTAAGAATTTCATTATTCATTTTCTCGACATATGGCAATAAAACGTTGACTCTCAAATTCAAGTTATTCTCGTAGCATAGGTATCAGAGGCAATTACCTACACCACACAGATACATTCTTTGTAAAAGGCCAGGAAAAATAAACGGTGGGAAATGTTAGTAAGAAAATTATCGTCTTAAAGATAGCTAGTTGAATGTCTATTTGACCAATTATTCTACAGCTTGTAATATGATATATGATAAAGATGTTGAATGGATAGAAACAGAGAAACATAGAAAAATAGGTGCAGGAGTAGGCCATTCGGCCCTTCGAGCCTGCACCGCCATTCAATATGATCATGGCTGATCATCCAACTCAATATCCCGTACCTGCCTTCTCTCCATGCCCCCTGATCCCTTTAGCCACAAGAGCCACATCCAACTCCCTCGTGAATATAGCCAATGAACTGGCCTCAATGATCTTCTGTGGCAGAGAATTCCAGAGACTCACCACTCTCTGTGTAAAGAATGTTTTCCTCATCTCGATCCTAAAGGAATTCCCCCTTATCCTTAGACTGTGACCCCTTGTTCTGGACAACCCCAATATCGGGAACAATCTTCCTGCATCTAGCTTGTCCAACCCCTTAAGAATTTTGTAAGTTTCTATAAGATCCCCCCTCAATCTTTTAAATTCCAGTGAATACAAGCCGAGTCTATCCAGTCTTTCTTCATATGAAAGTCTTGACATCCCAGGAATCAGTCTGGTGAACCTTCTCTGAACCCCCTCTATGGCAAGAATGTCTTTCTTCAGATTTGGAGACCAAAACTGTACGCAATACTCCAGGTGTGGTCTCACCAAAACCCTGTACAACTGCAGTAGAACCTCCCTGCTCCTATACTCAAATCCTTTCGCTATGAATGTTAACATACCATTTGCTTTCTTTACTGCCTGCTGCATCTGCATGCCTACTTTCAATGACTGGTGTACCATGACACCCAGGTCTCGTTGCATCTCCCCTTTTCCTAATCTGCCACCATTCAGATAATAGTCTACCCTCATGTTTTTGCCACCAAAGTGGATAACCTCACATTTATCCACATTATACTGCATCTGCCCATTCACTCAGCCTATCCAAATCACCCTGCAGCCTCCTAGCATCCTCCTCACACCTAACTATCCCCCCCCAGCTTGGTGTTATCTGCAAATCTGGAGATGTTGCATTCAATTCCCTCGTCCAAATCATTAATATATATTGTAAATAGCTGGGTCCCAGCACTGGGCCTTGCGGTACCCCACTACTCACTGCCTGCCATTCTGAAAAGGACCCGTTTACTCCTGCCCTTTGCTTCCTGTCTGCCAGCCAGTTCTCTATCCACATCATTATTGAACACCAATATCGTGTGCTTTAAGTTTATATACTAATCTCTTATGTGGGACCTTGTCGAAAGCCTTCTGAAAGTCCAGATATAACACATCCACTGGTTCTCCCTTATCCACTATACTAGTTACATGTGCAGTTTTGGGCTTCAATATAACCAGATAACCCTGTGCAGTTTTGGGCTTAAAGCTTCAGCAAGATTATTATTTTTTAATGTATTTTTAAAAAAAAATTTATTAGAAGAAAGTACATTACCTTTTAATGGTACCTTTTTACCGGTTCCCAGAATTATTAAAACATTCTTTGTACAACTTCCTTTTTTTTTGAAAGAAATTAGAAAGAAAGGGGTAGTGAAGAGTAAAGAATAGTCTAGTGAATGTGGTGTGAAGAAAGAAATAAGTGAGAAAGTGAAGCAGAAAGGAGATTCTCCCACACCAAAAGTCGATGTTTTTTTATATTCTTAATCATTTTTCACTCAAACCCAGAATTTTTAATTTTACGATACTATTGCACCACATGAATCCACTAAGTCAATAAATGGAGACCAGCTCGTTAAGAATTTGTCTTTTTTTTTCTATTAGGAGGAGTCTCATTTCTTCCTAATGGGCCGTTTCCAACATATTATCAATCCACATTTTGAGTGTTGGCATAGTAGCCTTTTTCCAGAATTTGAGTTTGAGTTTAAGCTTCAGCAAGATTATTGAGAAGACTAAAGCAAACATTGACAACTTGATAAGAGAGCACACATGTAACAGAAGGGTTGTAGTTGGCCTATATCATCTCACATATACTGAATAACGATTAAAAGAAGCTGAGAATGGGAAGCATTTTATTTCTGTGCAGAAGATTCAGAGCTTTTACAGGAAACAGTGCTGTGTGGATGAAAAATCGCTGCAGAGTACAGCAATGTCTTAGAGACTGTTGGAAATTCATTTTAATTCCTAATTTTGTTAGGAGATTGTTTGTTTATCAAAGCACCATTTCTCTGTAAGAGCCTATGCTGTACTAAGTTTGCTCAAAGCTCAGGCGTCCATTGCATTATCTGGTTCAAAATAGTTCAGAATTGAAATTGGACCGATGCAATAAATCTTTTCTGGATTTAACTAGAGTATTAATTTGAAATATTTTTTACAGAATAACAAATTCAAAAGCTTTTTTAAAAATTACAAATGGGATTTCTCCCAAGAATAATCAATAGATTCAACAGCAAAGCAAATAGTGAATGCAGTTTATTATTTGATACTTTCACCTGCTATTTTCTATATTACAACAGTGACTATCTTTTAAAATGTATTTTACAAGACTTTAAAAATTCCCAGGCATTCCGAGGTTATAAAATATATGAGATAATGTAAGTGCTTAAATTCTTTAGTTTGAGAATGAACTTTTCTAATTCAATCATTGACCAAGTCATAGAAACAGGGCACAGAAGGTGGCAATGCAGCTCATTTTCTTCATGTTGGGCAACAAAATAAGTTACTCAGGCCATACCCACAGCCAAACCCTTGTTGGTTAAGGGCCTGTCCCACTTAAATGATTTTTTCGGCGACTTGCCGTCACCTGTCATTGTTGCAGCAGGTCGCTGATAAATTTCAAAATATTGAAAATCCAACGGAGACACTTTCAAAGGTATGACACCTTGGGCCACTACTCACGACCAAACAGGCGTCACCCCGCGACATGTCGTGAGTAGTGGCCCAAAGCCTCTATCTGATATCAATGTTATATTATCGTTTTGTTCTATGTATCACGTACTTCTGCTAATTGTGAAGCACAAGTAGTCCTGTACATGTAGTCATAGCTTTGCCAGGCTGGGTACATCATTAACTTTCGCATGGATGGTTCTGTTAATGGCATGTCCTTCAGCACTCCTTATTGAGACAGCAGTTATCTAACGTAAACCCGCCAACCCTTTAAGAGAGAGTTGGATAGAGCTCTAGGGGCTAGTGGAGTCAAGGGATATGGGGAGAAGGCAGGCACGGTTTATTGATAGCGGACGATCAGCCATGATCACAATGAATGGTGGCTCGAAGGGCCGAATGGCCTCCTCCTGCACCTATTTTCTATGTTTCTATGTAACAGTAGTTTTAAGATTTTCAATTGACTGTGCCCTCTATAGTTTTTTGGAAGAGGAAACTTAAAATTTCTGCAACTCTTTGTGTGAATAAGTGACATTATTGGTTTGCAAACCTGTTCTAGGGTATGCCACTATTAACATGTACTTTTAAACATGTTGAACTCAAAGCACCTGTGATCAAACCTCCCAATGGTTCAGAGGAAGAACAGAAAAAACGAACAGGGAACTAATAATAGCGAAAGTAAAAGTCCTGGAGGAATTCAGCAGGTCAGGTAGCATCTGTGAAGGAAATGGACAGGCGACTGATGACTAATAACATCTCTTGTTTTTGAATTGGCAATGATTTTGTGACTGATGGAATTAGTGACAGCCACTTATCTCCAGGTTTTCTGGAATTGAATGGGGGAACGGGGGGTAATGATGGGGAGTCAGTTCCCAATTAAAACGAGAAACATGGATCTAATTTCAAAGGACATCAAAATGATACAGCATAGGAGACCATCCACCACACTGTGGCATTGACAGAACTTCCAACAAGCTTTCCAGTTAGTCTCACTCAGCTGTTGTTACCCATAAGCCAGCAAGAGTTTCTTCTTTAGCCTTTGTCCAATTTTCTTTTAAGCCAACCAAAATGTGGATTTGACTTCACTGTGCATGAATGGAGGCTTCGATGCATATATTCAAATAGGATTGGAATAAATGTTGAAAATTATGCTACCCATGTACAGAGGGAGATGCAAGAGTCAGGATCAGTCTGAAAAAGGGTCCCTACCCGACACGTTGCCTGTACATTTCCCTTCACAGATGCTGTCTGACCTGCCGATTTCCTCCAGCAATTTGTCTTTTGCTCATGTACAAAGAGAGTGTGTTTTAGTTTAAATTCCTTCAAATACTGTTTTGTTAAGTTAAGATTTTTTTTAGTTCCCAGAAGTGTAAATTTACAAAGATCAAGTGTACTCCCACAGAGGAATGGAAGATTGCGACAAGATTTTCCGCAATATCAATCTGAAAGATATTGCCTCTTGTAATGCACCTCGGAATTCCAGCCTTCGTAATTTGGTTAGAATTAGCCCAGTTCCATTTAATTTGGCTAGAAATTGCTGAGGGGTTTCACAATGTATAATCTAAAGGTAAAAACATGGGCAATCAAACAAGTTCAGTTTGAAAAAAAAGCAGTGTGCTATCAAATTGCAAAATTACAGCCCGGCGGAGCAACACATGATTGGGTTAGAACTTGATCTAAGGTTCCGCATCCTCACAGCATGATGCTGCCACCACCATGCTTCACCGTAGGTATGGTATTGTCCAGGTTAAGTGCGGTGCCTGATTTCCTCCAGATGTGACGCTTGGCATTCAGGCCAAAGAGTTCAATCTTGGTTTCATCAGCCCTGAGAATCTTGGTTCTTCATGCCTTTTGGCAAACTCCAAGCGGGCTATCATGTGCCTTTTACAGAGGAGTTGCTTCTGTCTGGCTATACCATAAAGGCCTGATTGGTGGAATGCTGTAGATATAGTTGTCCTTCTGGAAGGTTCTCCCATCTCCACAGAGGAACTCTGGAGCTCTGTCAGTGACCATAGGGTTCTTGGTCACCTCCCTGACCAAGGCCCTTCTCCCCCGACCTTATATAGACAGATATGCGTCTTTCCAAATCATGTACAATCAATTTAATTTACCACTGGTGGACTCGATTGGAGTTGTAGAAACATCTCAAGGATAATCAATGTAAACAAGATTAACCTAAGTTCAATTTTGAGTGTCATAGCAAAGAGTCTGAATACTTATGTAAATGTGACATTTCAGTTATTTATTTTTAATTATTTTGCAAAAATTTCTAAACACCTGCCTTCGTTTCTTCATTCTGGGGTATTGTGTGTAGATTGATGATAAAAAAAAGATTTTAATCAATTTTAAAATAAGGCTGTAACGTAACAAAATGTGGAAAAAGTGAAGGTCTGAATACTTTCTGAATGCACTATACCTCCACTATTGGGAACTGTAAGTCTGTAATACATGCATGGGTACACATAGGTAACATTGGGAAGCTACTACATAAGGTAAGTCAAAGTCCCCGCTTGCCTGTTCAAATGATTGTTGGTAATTGCATGTTACAAATTGAAGAACTGTATACCAAACAACAATTTTTGCTGAGTCAATACTTCTATTAAACTGTTATTTACCCCAATGCAGTTTATGGAATGTGACTGCAACAAAACGGGGACTCTGCTAGCTTGTCAAACTGATACTGCACCTCAAAACCTGTACTTGATATAGTTGGGAATTGCATCAATAATGTATCATTTACAATAATGTTACTCCTTGTGAACTATATCAGTGTTCATGCTTCCTCTTACCCTATTTTATCTCACCTTATCAGATAAGTTTATATTGCTTTCTCCTTTATGGCCTTACCTTACTTCCCATTAAAAATATATAAAATATCTTTACAATCAAGAAATACATGTGATAAATACCAAAATTGAAGTTTATTTTTTGTCTATTTTTCCCATGTATATTGTGCTGTACCATTTTTAAAGTAGCTTGACAAGTAAATGACTTAAAAATGTAGAAGGTAGACAAAAATGCTGGAGAAACTCAGCGGGTGAGGCAGCATCTATGGAGCGAAGGAAATAGGCGACGTTTCGGGTTGAGACCCTTCTTCAGACTCGACCTGAAACGTCGCCTATTTCCTTCCCTCCACAGATGCTGCCTCACCCGCTGAGTTTCTCCAGCACTTTTGTCTATCTTCGATTTTTACAGCATCTGCAGTTCCTCCTTAAAAATGAAGAATGTGACTTCAAAAGTGCCAGCACACCGGCACTGCAGGTAGAGCTGCTGAGTCAGAGCTCCGGGTTCGATCCGGGTCCTTGGGGGTTGGCGATGAGGAGTTTGCACGTTCTCCCTGTGACCGTGTAGGAGCTTGGTTTCTACCCACATCCCATAGACATGTGGGTTTGTAGGTTGAAGGTAGACACAAAATGCTGGAGTAACTGAGCGGGACAGGCAGCATCTCTGGAGAGAAGGAATGGGTGACATTTCAGGCCGAGAGAACCTTCTTCAGACTGATTTCTTCTCTCCAGAGATGCTGCCTGTCCTGCTGAGTTACTCCAGCATTTTGTGTCTACCTTCGCTTTAAACCAGCATCTGCAGTTCTTTCCTACACATGGGTTTGTACGTTAATTGGTCTTTATGAATTGCCCCGAATGTGTATGGAGTGGATGAGAAGGTGGGATAACACAGAACTAGTTTGTACAGGTGATCGAAGGTGGGCGTGGACTCAGTGGGCCAAAAGGCTTGTTTCCATGCTGTATCTTTCAACTTATAAATCGATCAATTGTAATCATCACAATCACAAATTAGATGACATTATTCTAATCAGTGCTTGTTCCCATCTATGGTGCAAGCGCACAATGAATGTTTTATGAGACCTTTACTGTATAATTATTAATAACAATGAATAAATTCATCTGCAAATACCAGAGAAAGATTAATTTTATATATTTAAAATAATTTATTAATACAAAATGTCAGTTGATTTAGAATATAGGAAAAACTAGTTTAACCCTGATAGCGATGTGCTATTGCAACTGTAATATTTTACTTGACCTGGTTGTGTTTTCTGGAGCGTGGCCCATACTATCAAGATACTCAGTAAACAAAAACAAAATAACACACTTTATAGATCCATCTTCGATAAACATTTTTTTTGCTCCACATGTTCGGCATTAGACAAATTTCTTCAATTTCTAAGAACTAAAGTACTTAGACTAGGTTCTGTCCAATCCCTCTGGGTTAACCTGAGAACTTGGCCCTTATCATTATTAATGATTCCTGTTGGAAACATTTTAGTTGCGAGCACTTTGGAGCTTAGCTCTAGATGGTGATGTGCAGAATTGAAAGTCTGCCAAACTGGATAGATCCGGGGCAAAGAAAATGATCCCATGCTTGACTTACTTAGAGGAAGGCTGAAATATTGAATTGATTTTTATTGATCATCTGGATACAAGTTCTATCACAATACAGACACATCTGATTTAAATATGAATCTTATTAATGATTTTTACAGCACAGAATGAAAATTCCATCATCAAAATTAAAATGACTGGACATCAGAGGTGGTGTGAGGAAGCATCCAACTAGAATAGTGAAGGAAGTCAGTAAACTACTTAAGACAAGGCAGATTCCTTGTACGTATACATACTTGGCTAATAAAATGTATTTATTCAAAATATTTTCCTATGAAACTCTGAACAATCATTTCAAACAAATAGTACAAGGATAAGACATTTGGTGCTAACAATGGGAAAGTAAAAGTCAGGAAACTAAGTTGAGATTAGCTTTTATGCATAAAGCAAAAAAGGTTATGTTATGGCCCAAAGGAAAGATAGATTGGGATTTAAAGAAGAGAACATTTAAAAGATAATACTGTATTTGTGTTGTGTCTATCTATATGCTTCCTCTGATGAAAACCTTTAAAATAAACCTGTCTTTTCTTTAACCGATGAGTTTATTAGTTTCCACATTCTGCTTTTATTTATAATTATTAGCGTTTTCATATTTTACCTGTAATCTATCATTAGTTGATTTCTGGCAGCTTTAGATCCCGGGAGTTAAGTGAGTGTAGTCCCTCTGATAAGGTATGTTTGGAGCCAAATAGATAACTGAACCAGGACACACCGATGCAAACAGCCCCCATTTACACACAGTAAATGCAAATTAACTGCTATTGCATTGACAAAACAATCTGGCTTAAGGTCTTGTGGGAAGAAGGGTCTCGACCCGAAACGTCGCCTATCTCCTTCGCTCCTTAGATGCTGCTGCACCCGCTGAGTTTCTCCAGCATTTTGTGTAACCCCCCCCTGGCTTAAGGTCTTTCTTAGTTCATTTTACTTTCTTCCTTATTTTAGGCGAAAATGTCAAGAATCATGCCCCTAAGATGTCATGCCGTCCTGATTTACATTCTGTCCTAGTTGTACAGTGTTACAAAATCTTGAACCTTAAAAACCGATTCTGCCAACAGATATATCTGTCGAACTGGAATCACAACCCTCCTTATTTTTAGATTGAAGAGCCCCCCACTGGGCAGACAGTGCAATAAAATTGTGATAAACTGTAAATAAAGTCAATAGAAAATGATGGGAAATGGATTACTCACCCATTGGCAATTGTTAAAAGAAAAGTGACTGGCTGTTTGAGATATTTTTAATAAACATGCTCAGTGTTTAAAATAAAAACAAAATTTGCTGGCAGCAATTGTGGAGATGCTATTAAGTTTGAATTGTCTAATGTTTATAATGTTACCTTGACATTGATGATCCCACATCATAAATCTGTTTAGTATTAGCTCTTGCTATGTGCACTTGGATTTGATACAGAGATATTTGATTATTTTAACCTCGGTACTCATAATGTAATCTTAGATCTTGTGTTTTAAATGGTTGGCATTGTTATAAGCATCATATAAATGTACATATTGGTTGACTAGATTCCTCTCAATCTGTTCCGACAGAAGTCTTACCACCTGCCTAACTTTCCAATCTGTATCCAGTGCAATCCTGCTCCAACAAGTGTTGGTCAAGAGGATCTAAGTCTAGAAACGAAGTCAAGCTACTCAAGAAAGTAGCTTCAAGAATGTTTTATTGTCATTTGTCCCGAAACAGAACAATGAAATTCTTTCTTGCAGCAGCACAACAGATACAACACTCATGAAAGAAGACAGGAACACTTCTTGCAAAGGGTGTTAGAAGTGTGACATTTTCCCCATCCGGAAAAAAAGTTCTGATTCAGTAGATTTTTTAAAAGTCTGGGTGACACCTTTTCATTTGCTTAGAATATTAATGAATATGAAGCCATGGTAGATAAATGGAGTTCAGATGCAAATTAACTGCTATTGCATTGACAAAACAATCTGGCTTAAGGTCTTTCTTAGTTCATTTTACTTTCTTCCTTATTTTAGGCGAAAATGTCAAGATATCATGCCCCTAAGATGTCATGCCGTCCTGATGACATTATGTCATGTTCCTTTCTATTAAGTAATTTAAATATTATACTGCTTAATAAAAAAATGTTTCAGATTTATGTACCTACATTTTTTAAAAGTCACCTGACTTTGGTGTGGTCTGGGACGTCTTAAAAGGACATTAATGGCACAATACGAATTCATGTCTTTATTTTTGTTTAGTTTAGTTTAGAGATACAGCTTAGAAACAGGCCCTTCGGCCCACATGGTCTGCACCGACCAGCGATCACCCTGTACACTAGTTCTATCCTGCACACATAGGGACAATTTTACCAAAGACAATTAACCTACAAACCTGCAAATCTTTGAAATATGGGAGGAAACCGGAGCACCAGGAGAAAACCCACATGGTCACAGTTCATTTGAACTTAATTTGAGGTTCAAATGACAATAAATAAATTGTATTGTATTGAGAGAACATACAAACTCCATACAGACAGCATGCGTAGTCAGGATTGAATCCAGTCCTCTGGCACTGTAAGGCAGCAACTCTATCGCTGTTCCACTGTGCCGCCCCTATTGGGTGACATAATGTGCCCAAAAACAAAATACTTTAGTTGAAGTATTGAAAAGCAATATAATGTGAATGGCAAATAATGAAAAAGGTTTAAGTGTCTGATCAATTTGACAGGCAACGCATGCAAAAGATTGGAGCAGCAATCAAAACTCCAAGATAAATACAAAGCTACACAGCCAATGAAGCAGATGTAGGTCAGCATACATCACAATCGAGAAAGCCACTTTTGGTCACAGAGACATGTGAAAAACAAAAAGGTTTCAAGAAACAGCAGAGAAAAGGTACAAGTTAAGAGAGTGTTTTTAGGATGGACACCAGTAGAAAAATGTAAGGGGATGAAAAAGGTAAATTTAGAAGGTTAGTTGAAACTAAACTAAGAAAGTAGAAGGGAATGTAGACACAAAGAACTCCAGATGCTGGTTTACCAAAAAAGACGCAAAGTACTGGAATAACCCAGCAGGCATCAAAAACTACAAAGGGAATAGGTTAAACCAGCAAGGGTAAAATTAAAAATGATAACAGCTGCTTCTTCATGCAACAAATCCTCTATGTAGTTGTATTGCACTGCCAGGTACAGTAATGAAGGCAAATTCCATGGAATAATCTAACAAAATAATGTGGGTTTGCTTGGATAGGGTGATGTTCCTGGAAAGATGAACTGTAAAACTGCCCCGCCTTAATACGTATGTGATCAACAGCTTCCACTTATCCGCTGTAAATTCCTTCCTCTTAAAATTATAAAGAGAAAATATAATGCTATCAACAATCCAAAGCAAAAAGAAAATCTCAGCAAGGTCAGGCAGCATATGCCAAACGAGTTAAACATGCACTGCCTTCTTATGGGATGCCAGTAATTGATGACTCAGATAGTTTGGAATGGAAATAAAAATCTCTAAATGGGCCTCGCTGAACTTGCTTGTGCTTCACATTCTTCTCTGCCATCTTTCTTAACCTAACCCTTTTGGGATATTAAAACATTTATCTATATCCTTCCCTTCAGCCTTGCATTTCACTCCTCCGCTTCTCTTCCTATCTGACATCCTTTTTTCTCCTTTAGCCTTTGTCACTTACTCCATCCATCTGCTAATCAAACCTCTATCCACTATATCACTTGTCAGGCTTTGTCCCACCCCCATCTCTCTTTACCGACTTTCTCACCCTTACTCCATCAGTCTGAAGACGGGACCCAACCAGAAACATTGACTATTCATTCCCTCTACAGATGCAACACAAAGAACTGCAGATACTAGAATCTTGAGTAAAACACTCGAGTAAAACATGGAGCAACTCAGCAGGTCAGGCAGTATCTCTGAAGGACATGGATAGGTGATGTTTTGAGTTACATAGAAACATAGAAAATAGATGCAGGAGGCCATTCGGCCCTTCAAGCCAGAACCGTCATTCATTGTGATCATGGCTGATCGTTGGGACCCTTCTTCAGATTGATTGTAGTAGGGGACAGAAAGCTGGAAAAGAGGAGGGGGCAGAACAAAGACTGACAAGTGATAGGTGGAAACAGGTGAGGGGGTGATTGGCAGTTGAGTGGACTAAGTGACAAATGCAAGAGGTTAAAAACTAAAGTGATGGATATAGGTGGAAGGGCTGCTGGAATCCCTGGATGGATGGGATTGACGTAGGGAGTGCAGGAACAGGTGTTACTCTCCTGTCGGTGCAGGGGAAAGAACCTGGAGAAGGGGTGGTTTGCGTTGGAAGGGATGAGTAAACCAAGGAATTGAGGAGGGAGTGCAGAAAGGGGCAGGGTCATGTTGGAGGTGGTGAAAAGGTTGATGAGTTATGGGTTAGATTTGGAGGCTGATGGGGTGAAAGGTGAAGGAAACTCTATTGTTGTTCCTTCGGGGGGAAGGGGGAGCGAGAACGTAACTACGTGACACAGAGGAGACATGGATGAGGGATCCATCTCTGACAGCCGAGGAAAAAACACATCTATTAAAGAACAAAACCATCTCAAATGTTCTACAATGGAAAGCCTCATCTTGTGAGCAGATGCGTCAGAGAAATTGAGAGCAGGGGTTAGAGTCTTTGCAAAAGGCAGGGTTGGGAGGTGTAATCAAGGTGCCTCTTAGAGTCAAAGGGTAAATAGTAGGAATGTGTAGGAAGGAACTGCAGATGCTGGCTTACACCGAAGATGTAAACCAGAGATGTTGCCTGTCCCGCTGAGTCACACCAGAATTTTGTGTCTAACTTTGATTTAAACCAGCATATGCAGTTCTTCCCAACACCTGTTGCTTGTCCCATTGAGTTACTCCAGTATTTTGTGCCTATCTTGAGTTTATAGTAAACATCAATCGATAGAGAGGTCATAAGGCCATGTGATTGGAGTAGAATTAGGCCATTCGGCCCATCAAGTCATCTCTGCTATTCAATCATGACTGATCTATCTCTCCCTCCTAACCCCATTCTCCTGCCTTCTCCACATAACAATAGACAATAGGTGCAGGAGTAGGCCAATCGGCCCTTCGAGCCTGCACCGCCATTCAATATGGTCAAGTTCAAGTGAGTTTATTGTCGTGTGTCCCTGATAGGACAATAAAATTCTTGCTTTGCTTCGGCACACAGAACATAGTAGGCATGATACAGTAGACATGATCATAGTAGACAAAACAGATCAGAGTGTCCATCTATCATTATATAAATACATACACACATGAATAAATAAACTGATAAAGTGCAAATAACAGATAATGGGTTATTAATTATCATAGTTTTGTCCGAGCCAGGTTTAATAGCCTGATGGCTGTGGGGAAGTAGCTATTCCTGAATGGTTGTGATGGCTGATCATCCAACTCAGTATCCTGTCCCTGCCTTCTCTCCATACCCCCGATCCCCTTCAGCCACAAGGGCCACATCTAACTCCCTCTTAAATATGGCCAACGAACTGGCCTCAACTACCTTCTGTGGCAGAGAATTCCACAGATTCACCACTCTCTGTGTGAAAAATGTTTTTCTCATCTCGGTCCTATAACTTATCCTTAAACTGTGTGACACCAGTACTAATGAAGGTCCCTTACGATGGAGACTGAGAGAGAAGGAGGAAGAGACTGAACCTGTGCGAGTTTGTGTTGAGGTTGGCACCTGTTGCTATGGAGGTTTGGGACTCCTCGCCCACGTTGCCAGGGCCCCCGCCCCTCCCCCCGCTCCCCGTGACGTCAGCGCGGCTGGCGCGGTGCAGGCCGGGATACAGGAGGAGCGGTCAGCTGGCGGACTGGTGACGTGTGCGGCAGTGACACCATGGCTGACGGCAGCCGACAGGCCAAGCTGGCGGCCGCCAAGAAGAAGGTGAGCGAGAGAGCGGGGTCGCCATTGCCAGCGTCGCCGTCCCCTCGGTGGCAAGGGGAGGCACCCCGAGGCGGTGTCGGCGGGCGAGTCACACCCTTCCAACCGCAACTTCCCCCCCCGGGTGTCAACACCACCCCTCCCCCAACTGTCCGACTCCCACGTCCCCGCCGGCTGGCTCATGGCGTCGGATCTCAAGGGAAGGCATCAGGCGAGTCCGCGGCATCCGCAGGCCTGCTGACACCGCGTCCGTCCGCTGGCGACGTGGAGCGGGGAGCTACCCTCCCTGGACTCTCCCTGGAGAGAGGAAGCACTAGGATAGCAACCGGTCTAAAGGGAAGCAAGGCCTTGTTAAACATCCTTTAACAGTAAGAGGAGAGAAACTGGCCCCACCGTGATCCTCGAGTCGACTCAAACTCAAACACGAACCGAGGTCGGGGCACAATTAATGTCGATCTTAACTGTGCCCTATCCTCGGTTCATACTTGAGGATGAGGGGTCGATTGAGGATGATGCAGGTTAAATTCTGAACGTTAATATTAATGGCATTTAGATTTCCGCACGTATTTTTATTTACAGTTTTTATCTAATGTCAAACGTTGTACTATTGTCTGAGTATTAAAATAAAATGCGAAAGAGCCGATCGGTGAAGATATTCAATACGTTTGAGTGTGTAAAACTCGTACTGAAGGCAAATATTGTGTACAAGATCAATTGATTGCAAAGTACACACACTTGATCTGTTGATTCATCCTATGGATTTGTTCAAAGATCTGGCCCCCTCAATTATTCAGTGACAATTTGAGTGATGATCGGGTGAAGAGAGAGGGAATTATATGTGACAGCCTGACAGTCAAGTGGGGAAATGAAATGTGTTTATTGGTAGTTAGCTGTCAGGACAGGTACATGGAAAGAAAAGGATTAGAGGGATATGTGCCAAATATAGGAAATGGGACTAGTTCAGATGGACACCTTGTTGTATGGATGAGTTGGACTGAAGGGCCTGTTTCCATGCTATGTAATTCTATGATGTTAAGTGCATCCCTTCATGTTATATCTATTAATTTAATGGAGTTGATCTAACTGCTTGTTGTACATAAGGCAATGCCAAAATATTTTTATCAGGGCAAACAGTAGAATTGAATGAAATTGCTGGTGCTTTTTGCAATAAATCAACTAGGTTTGAACTAAATGAACCACAGCAGTATTTTGGCTTTTAAGACCCTCATTACTTTTTATGGTCATTGGTAAATGGAGCTATTTGTGTAGCTCTTTTATATCAATCTAAAGGCAAACAATTACATCTCAGAAAAGTAAACAAAAAGCAGAGATGCTGGAAATCTGAAAAAACAGGGAGTGATTGCTAGAAACAACATGTCAGGCATGGAGGAAGAAACAGAAATAACATTTTGGGCCAATAACATTTCATCAGAGCAAGAGATTGGAGGAACGAAACAACATTCAAGAAGGTAACAGGATGTTGGCCTTTATTGCCAAGGGGTTGGAGTTTAAGAAGAGGGAGGTGTTTTTACAGTTGCACAAGGTGTTGGTGAGGCAACACCTGAAGCACTGCACCCAGTTTTGAACCTCTTGTCCAAAAAGAATAAGTGACCTTATTTAAACATATAAGATCCCAAGACAGCCCAACAGGGCAGAGGTTGAGCTATTCTTACTTGTTGGAGTCACAAACAAGGGAGTGTAATAATGGGCCTATCATTTAAAACAAGTGTGTAGAATAATTTATCTTGGACAGTGACAGTGGAGCAATTTAAGATATATTTAAGATGGTGATGAGATACATAGTTGAAAGATTGAGGATTTGTTATGGAAAGCTGGTTTGCACGAGTTGAGGCCAACATAGATCAGCCACAATCATATTGAATGGAAGAGCAGACTTGAAGACTTAGTAACCGGCTCTTATTTTCTTATGTTTCTGTGTAAGCTTATTGACTTGAACGGTTTTGATGTGTGGGCTTGAGGTTGTTTGTTACTTATGTAACTAAAGAATTTATGGATTAATTGTATGCTCATATTCAGATAATGCATTGCCTAATTTATGTTTTTTGTAGCACATCATTTGGATATGATTATAAAGAATGAACTAATTGATGTAATTGCATCAAACAAGCATTGAATACTACTGCCATGTGTGATATTACATGCTGGAGGACCTGCTGCTTTACTTTTTTATCAGTTAACCAAACTTTTTATAAATTATTGTG
Organism: Okamejei kenojei; assembly: GCA_035221665.1. Classification (NCBI taxonomy): domain Eukaryota; kingdom Metazoa; phylum Chordata; class Chondrichthyes; order Rajiformes; family Rajidae; genus Okamejei; species Okamejei kenojei. Next base: position 19,178,393 of record CM069163.1, read on the forward strand.
TAAAGTCAGAGATAGACACTTTGACTTCCTGAAACTTGATCCTTTAACTACGTGGCCACTGTAGACACAAAATGCTGGAGTAACTCAGCGGGACAGGCAACATCTCTGGAGAGAAGGAATGGGTGACATTTTGGGTTGAGACCCTTCATTCAACACTTCATTCAACGTCTGAGCTTTTACCTACGTGGCTACTGTGGCTGTTTTGAATATAGTAATGAGATGGATATTTATTACTGGCATTGGTTATATTCTGCCACTGTACCAAGATAAATGAAAAACTTTTTTTTGCTTGCTATTCAGACAAATGATTATAATGTATTAATTAATACATAAGGTAATGCAAAAAAAATTGAGTGCAGGATATAATACGACGGTGCAGAGAGAGTGCAGGTAGAAAACAGTGCAAGAATTGCAATGTGATAGATTGAAATATCAGGAATTATGAGAGACTGTTTAAAAATCTGATAACAGCGAGAAATAAGCTGTTCTTGAATCTTGTAGTCTTTGGTTTTGAGCTTTGGTATCTTTTCTTTGATGGGTGTGGAGAGAAGAGAAAATGACTGGGGTGTGACAGGTCCTTGATTATGTTGACTACTTTCCTGAGGCATCATAAAGTATAGATGGAGTCTGATGAACACGCTGAATGTCCTTAGCCTTCTGATGTGTAGTTTCTTGGCTATAACATCAATTAGATTGTTGGGGATGATTCCATGCAGAAACCTGAAGCTGCTGTAGGGATGAACTCTACAATCAGCCTTGTATAAATTTAAAACGTGGGTGTTAGGCTAGTAAAGTGTGGACGTATTTTTTAACTGTCGAGGATTGTTAAGCATCTTAAAAATGCACAGTTGCTCCCTTTAACATGAGAGTTAAACTTGTGCTGCTTCCAAAAGGAACAGTTGCCACATTTGCATCCATCCCAGTTCATTCTCTGCTTAAACATTTCCGTCAGTGATTCTAATATTTGCTGTTGCTTTAAATATCCTGCCTATTAAATATCCCAGTTAATAGGCTGGTATAAATACTGGACCCGTTGAAAAATACTATCACTTCAAGATAAACATAACAATTCTTCCTAAATGCAATGACACAAGTGGATTAGTATTGGAATTAATCCATTCCTAATAATTTCAACTTCTGTTCATTACTGTTTCTGGACAACTTGTTGAATATAAGAACAGAAGGCAGTCATAAAATATTTTGTAACTTTGTCTTCTGATTCTTTATTCTCTATTATAAATTATCCAATCTCTTTAAAGCACCAAATTCTGCACTCACCAGTCTTTTCCTTTTTATGTTTTTATAGAAGCTCTTGTCCATTTTTATCTTTTGCTGGTTTATTGTCATTATTATCTTACCGTATCAATTTTGTTGTCCTCTGCTGGGTTCTGAAATGCATCCAATCTTTAGGCCTACTGTTTTTATTGCAACTTTATACTTTATTAGCGTATTTCTTAGATTTAATATTATCTGTAATTTTTCCCGTCACCTGAAGATAAAACACTTTTCCTGCTAGTTTTTTAATGCTTTTAAAGACTTTTGTTCTAAAGTACACTTTATTTATTTTTTAAACTGTTATCCATTCCATGTCCACTGCCGCAGCTTTCAGAAGAAGGCCTCTTAACGACTATTACTTGACTCTTTTAATTGCTTGTAACAAAATCTAAGATGGCCTTTTCCTGGCTGATTCCTCAACACGTTGATCTAACAAGCTATTCCTTGTACATTCAATGAATATCTCCTCCACCTTATTACTTCCAATTAGTTATAAGTAATCAATCAGAATACATATTACCAACGCTATGTAACTTGATTTTTGGATGTTACAGCAGTCACGGTGAGCAGCGTCTAGTAAGAGTGATTGAGCAAGTGTGTATGGATATTGTTTTCGTCTTGTTTATTTCCAGTTTTAGCTGTTGAATTACAGAAGTGCACATTTCAGTGGAAGCTAAACTGCAGTGCGGCTATGATGTTTTTCCCACAATTGCCATCTTTTGCTTCTTTTTAAATGATTATACTCCCTAGTATAGAAGCAGAGTTTGCAACATTGAATGTTAACCTTGGTTTGGTAATAACACTTTGTCCTCTGAGACTAAGGGTCATGGGTTCAAGTCCCATTCCACCAATGTTCAACACATAATCTTGCTTGATGCTTCAAAGCACAGCAGAAAGAATGCTGCATAGTCAGAGGTTCTTTCACTTGACCAACATTTTTCTGTGAAAAAATGTCTACCTGCTCTTGCAGGTGGACGTGAAAGATTCTAATTAAGAACATGGAGCACTCTAATTAAGAATGTGGGACACATGGCTTCTCCCATCGTCATGTGCAATGTGGATCCCCCAACCAACATCATAGAAACATAGAAAATAGGTGCAGGAGGCGGCCATTCGGCCCTTCAAGCCAGCACCATCATTCATTGTGATCATGGCTGATCGTCCCCTATCAATAACCCGTGCCTGCCTTCTCCCCATATCCCTTGACTCCACTAACCCCTAGAGCTCTATCTAACTGTCTTAAATCCATCCAGTGATTTGGCCTCCACTGTCCTCCGTGGCAGGGATTTCCATAAATTCACAACTCTCTGGGTGAAAAAGTGTTTTCTCTAAATGACCTCCCCTTTATTCTAAGACTGTGGCTCCTGGTTCTGGACTCTCCCAACATTGGGAACATTTTTCCTGCATCTAGCTTGTCCCGTCCTTTTATAATTGTATATGTTTCTATAAGATAGCCCCTCATCCTTCTAAACTCCAGTGAACACAAGCCTTGTCTTTTCAATCTTTCCTCATATGACAGTCCCGCCATCCCAGGGATCAATCTCGTGAACCTACGCTGCACTGCGTCAATCACAAGGATGTCCTTCCTCAAATTAGGAGACCAAAACTGTACACAATACTCCAGATGTGGTCTCACCAAAGCCCTGGAGAAGAACCTCTTTAGCTTACACTGAAATCCTCTTGTTATGAAGGCCAAAATTCCATGAGCTTTCTTCACTGCCTGCTGTACCTGCACGCCAACTTTCAGTGACCGGTGTACAAGGACACCCAGGTCTCGCTGTACCCCCCCCTTACCTAACCTAACCCCATTGACATAATAATCTGCCCCCTTGTTTTTGCCACCAAGTTGGATCAAAGAATCCAAGAATGATTGATGATTAAATGGTCATTATCTGTTTCAATGTACAGTGCAATAGTTAGAACATTTCTAAAATGATTGATTAGTTGAAAAGAGGGAGAAGAAAAACTTGTAATGGGATATACAATTATAAATGCATTTAGTTTATACTGAAGGAGATACCTGTCCTTTTCAGTGTTTGGTTTGTCATGTATGGTAATCAATAATTTTAAAAGTTCCTCGATCTTGTGTACACATCATTTGGTTGGGAATGTGATTGATAAGCTTTAGTTTCACCAGATGATTTCAGGAAATACCATCACTTCTGCAAATGGGTATGCAGGGAATGGCATCATAACCTGGCATCATGTTTGGTATGGACATTGTGGGCCGAAGGACCTTCTTTTGTGCTGTTATGTTCTATGCAAAAGACAGTTCTCAGATACTCATTGTCAGCCGTGTTTGTGCCAGGTAATGCACCTGTTCTTTGATTTAGTTCCTAGGTCCTAGCCTCTGTCATTGAATTATTGCAATGGTAGGTACATTGCCAGAACGGCTGTACCCAGACAGTTAATTGTTGTCGATTCTGTTTAACAGCAATTACTTTCACAGTAATTGTTGGAGTACTTTGGCAACTTTTATCAAGAAGATTTTGCAAGTTGGTGTATGAATTGTCTGCTTAAGCAAGAAATTGGATTTCCTTTGAACAGCTGACTATTATGTACACTGTCAACAATAGCGGTGGTGCTACCTCTAAAGTATCCCCCAGTAGCACCTTAACAGTAAAATGCTTGTACTTTCTGTCCATGTGCCGTAGAATGAGATACTAATAATTGATATTCTATACTTTCAGGAAGTATTTAGCAATGTTTATAGAGGGAGATCAGGGCTGTGATTACTAGCATAACAATACTTTGAAAAGTACGTAAGTGACATTGGACTGGTCATCATGGAAATGGCAGCAATTAATGATCTTGCATGTATCAGGACTCTGCTAGGACCTTGGTAAAATTGGACTATTTCTGAAAGTCCAGGTACACTGCATCCACTGGCTCTACCTTGTCCATTTTCCTAGTTTCATCCTGAAAAAATTCCAGAAGATTAGTCAAGCATGATGTCCCCTTCGTAAATCTATGCTGACTCAGACCGATCCTGTTACTGCTATCCAAATGTGCCGCTATTTCATATTTTATAATTGACTCCAGCATCTTCCCAACCACCGATGTCAGGCTAATTGGTCTATAATTCCCTGTTATCTCTCTCCCGCCTTTCTTAAAAAGTGGGATAACATTAGCCAACTTCCAATCCACAGGAACTGGTACTGAATCTATAGAACGTTGGAAAATGATCGTCAATGTGTCCATGATTTCCAGAGCCACCTCCTCCTTCTTCTTTTGTGTGGCATGCACAGCCTTAAGTTGTAGGACAACTTGTTCTATTTGATCTTCTGTTTGTGCACGTCGAGTTGATTGCATTAGTCGAAACAGGGCGGACCATGTGAAGGTTGCAATCTATACACCTCCTTAAGTACCCTGGTATGCAGACTATCAGGCCCTGGGGATTTATCAGCCTTCAGTCCCATCAGTCTATCCAGTACAATTTCCTGCCTAATGTGAATAAGGTGGACTAAGTGGAGGTGTTCAGCGAAACGATTGCCGAGCCTGTGCTTGGTCTCGTCGATATACAGGAGTTGACAGCTGGAAGAGCGGATACTGTAAATGAGGTTGGAGGAGGTGCAAATGAACCTATGCCACACCTGAAAAGACTGTTGGGGTCCTTGGATGGAGTCGAGGGGGGAGGTAAAGGGATAGGTTGCATCTGTTGCGGTTGCAGGAGAAAGTACCTGGAGAGGGGGTGGTTTGGGTGGGACGAGTTGACCAGGAAATTGCAGTGGGAACATTCTCTGGAAAGCAGAAAGGGGTGGAGATGGGAAGATATGGCCAGTAGTGGGATCCCGTTGGAGGTGGCGAAAATGTTGGAGGATTATATGTTGTATGCGACGGCTGATGGGGTGGAAGGTGAGGACAAGGGGGTCTGTCCTTGTTGTGAATGGGGGGAGGGGGTGCAAGAGCGGAGCTGCGGGATATGGAGGAGACCCTTGTGAGAGCCTCATCTATAATGGAAGGGGGGGACCCCCGTTTCCTAACGAATGAGAATGTCTCCAATGCCCTTGTATGGGAAAACCTCATCCTAGGTGCAGATTCGATGTAGACGGAGGAATTGGGAGTAGGCTATAGAGTCTTTACAGGAAGCAGGGTGGGATGAAGTGTCGTCTAGATAGATATGGAAGTCAGTGGGTTTTAGCACCCTTATTTAAAAATGGTTCTTTTCCAAGTTGTGTGGTGAAAATATGCTCCCATGTAGAACCATTTTTTTCAAAGCTGAGTGATTTCAATACATTACATGATGTTTCTCTTTTCAAAAGTTGAAGGAATTCCAGCAGAAGAAAACTCCGCCGACTCCTGGTGCCAGAAAGAAGAGAAGAACAGACGATGGAACAGAAGCAGCTAAAGCTCCCGCCAGCAATGACCAAGAAAATTGTGAGGTAAATCCCTGCAGATTTAGTGTTATGATCGAGAATCTAGTTGATGTAATTGTTTTCCAACATACAAGTTTTCTGCAGTGCACCTTTTATCCGGCTTCATAAATAGTCCCTTACCCACTCTATGAAAGACTCACGGTAATTGCATGTTTTCCTCGGGCTATTCGCATCAAAGTATAAAGCCGATTTTAGATTTGTGAATTTTATTTTCACTTGTAGTATATGGATATCACTGGCAAGTGTCTTTCACACCTTTGCATTCCTGATGGAAGGAATGTGAATTATTTGAAGAATTTACATTGGATTACATTCTGTTCTTTTGTGTGAGAGTCCTTTTTTTCTCAAAGCTTTTTAGAACTGGATGCGAAAATGGTTACATTCCTATTTGAGGATTTTTGTTTCTGATGCAGTTAGTTTTTTGTTGGAAAAATTGTGAGCAATTGGTTTGTTTTTATATTAATTTGAATTATTTGGTTGAATTTAATTAGCTCCCGGCTATTGTTGCACATATACATATTGGTAGAACTGCTTCCTCACAGCACCAGATAATTATTTTTGAAATCATCACAAGTAATGCCTTCATCAATAATTTTCTGAGAATGTTATTTTCAATTCTTGATTGTTCTCTCTGCTAAAGATATTAAATCTTTCTGCTTGTGAGTCTTTTTCGCCTTTATTCATGTGTACACTTTTACAGTAAATTCAGGAGATGCAATATTAGATCCTGGCATTAGCAAGTGTATGCCTACCTATCTTTTTCTTGAAACCTGGAGATACTGAGGCTAATGATTTTATTCCTGTTCCATCTTTGGGTGAGAAAACTAATTTGCCGTGGGAATTAACATTTTGCCTCAATTTTACACGCACCTTATCTAGTTAAGGTTGTGTGCACATTCTATTGATTATTAATGAGGTGCATTAGCAGTATGGATTTTGATAAATAAACCATCGATGCTGTAATTTTAATGAGTGAACCATGGCTGGTGGTGTATGCCTTGTTCTTTATATCAGGAGCCAAAATATAATTAGTTACTTTTCCTCCAACTGTAAAATTTATCTCAGAATATTACCTCCAACTTACTTTAAATACCGCAACCTGCTATTTGCATGCAAAATGTAAGACATTTTATTGGATAATTGAATGCCTTTAAACTTAGTTAAAGGCAATAGCAACCAATTTTTTTTTAAAAAAGGTTAACTGGCAGCTTGACTCACTGAGTTACTCCAGCAGTATGCATCTTTTTTTTAAATTGGCAGCTTAGTAAGTAATTTCTGCCTATTCCCCAGCGTCTGATTTTCTGCTTTTTGAAATGCAATAGTCAATAGTTATGAGCAAGGATGTGCATTAAAATTTGCCTGATGCTCGATCCTCGTGATGCCCTTGGCTGTCAGCTGAGCATTCAACATTTATTCCACTACTTAGTGTTAGAAAATAATCATATGAATGTCTAAATGAATTCTAACACTTGAGGATGCCGTACCAGAGGTTTGAACAGGACAGAAATATTGCTCATGGATTGTGATGGAAGCATGTATTTCTTTGAGTTATGTGGTTGAACCCTTGCCTCCCATCCATGCACAGCTCCAGCAAGGTAACATTAAGGGGGAGCTGTATTCGGATACTTAATCACTTGCATACAAGGACACTTGGGCTTCTCGAACATTGAAGTTTCCAAGTTTGTCACTATCCTGAAATATATCTGTTTTGTACCCCAAAGGAGATAACTTCATAATTTTCCTTATTTGATATATGCTTTGTTTCCAACCAATAATGAGGTTAGTCTATATCCCCCTGAAGCCTCTCTATTTATTCTACCTACTCTCCATCTCATCTGGCAACTTTGGAAAGGTGACTGGTCCACTCATCCAAAGTGATGATTTAGTTTGTGACTGGGTGGGGCACTGATCCCCCTAAACCCAATTGGCTAGAGCCAGCCAAAGTGAAAAAGGGTCCATTTATTTGAACATTTTGCTTTCTACCTGTTAATCAATTCTCAATATGTGCCAATATATTTACCGCCCTTCCTCCTCTAAACCATAGGTGCAGATTTTACTGAAAAGCCTCTAATAACTTTGCATTTCTTATACTTCAGAATATTTTCTTGAGGCTTATGTTTGTTCTGAATTAAACACTGCATATGCAGAGGATTCTGAAGATTATGGAAGTGTGCTGAATAGTTCTAATTCACGGACAGTTTGTTAATGAAAAGCGACATGAAAACATTGGTCAGCAAGACCAAGCCATTTTCAGATTGTTGACTTTTCATTTAAAGGGGAAAGTTAATTAGCTTTTATAGAACTTGTGGCATCTAATTTTATTTTCTTTAAACAAGGGGAGAAAATATTTCAATGCCGTTAATGTGACTATAAAGCTGTAGAATACACGTGTGGTTCTAAAATTAAAACTATGGACAACTGAGGTATGAAGCTATCTTTTCAGTTTAAAAAAAAAAGTTATAACATGTTTGCTAAATATGGACTTATTTCAGAAGATTGCTGATGACCTTGAACATCAGTTCCAGATCACACAACAAATGCAGTGAGGGGTATTGCAAATGGGGGCTGCATAAAATAAGTATAAATGATGAATGTTTTCACACAAAATGATGCTTCTTATCATGGGATTCCAAGGAAGTAAGATTGGTTTTGTTTGCTGTACCTTCTGTCATTTCTTCCTCTCTTTCTCTGAGTTATCCTGTCTCTTTACCACTGTTCAGATGCCCCTGCAGAACATTCTGAAGGTGCTGGTTGCAGATTGCAGTAAGTCCAATGGGGTATCTCTTCCTTCATTGGAAAGGCTAAAGGTGAGGTAGCTTTGGATGTAACCTGTTTCTTTGCCTGGCTGTCTTTGATGCATGCAAATGTTTGGTAAGGGTAGAGAATTGATGGAGTGGGTGTGGGAAGGAGGCGACTTTCATGACGCTGTTTACTTTGCATGACCGTGGCTTTTACCTCTATGCTGTATTAAACACAATCCTAAGTTCTGTTACTTTACAATGTGTTTACCAGCTGATTTTACTCTTGCTTGAATTCTCTCTGGTTTGCTCTATGGATGTGTTCTGTATATGTGAAATCACTGAATTCAAAGTGTAGATTTAAGTAGAGATGATCCATAGAGTCAAATGGTATAGTCATCATTCAGCATGTCATGCTTGTGTGTGTTCGTTCAAAGAGTCACTGAATTAATAATAAAGTTGATTTGCATGCATTCAGAACAGTGTCCTTGTCCTTTGTTTGGTTTAGCTCCAATCTTTTGTGTGTCTATCCAGGCACCTACAGCCGAAAAGATGGTTGATTATCCCATTTTCTGGCTTTCTCGTAATTAAGTGTCAACTGTGAATATCCTTCCTTTGTTTCCTTCTGATTCAGAGTTTAGCAGCTTTGGCTTTGACTGTTAGTCCTTCCCAAAGTAGTCCTGATTGGGGAAATAGGCAGCATGGGATTTTAAACCAATTATCTTTTTGATAACTATGGAAAATTGTTTTATATCTTCGCTGTGTCAATATAAATGTTCTGTTGTATTTAAAATCTTGTATTTAAAAGGTGAAAGCGCTGCTGAGTTAAGAGGCTTCATAGTGCATAAGTAATTTCATCATTTGGATTCCAGATATTTCTCTTAGTTCCTTGTCTAAATTTTGTCAATGGAATAATTGAATCCAGCGTGCTATTATCTTTCGGAGTTAAAAACTATTTAGTTGGCTTTTATCTGTTTCAATGTTTAATTCCAATTAAGTGGTTTTCTTTCATGTTTTTCGCTCAGCTGATTTCAATTATTTACAAATGCAATAACTTTAAGCGTGTTTTAAAAAAAATTCTAACAGTGGAAGAATAACAAGTTCTTTAATGAAGAATTTTTCCTGAAGTGTTGCACAGAAACATAATCTAATTTGGCAGCAGTCCAAAGAAGAAAATATTGTCTGTTTACTAAAATGATATCAAAGGATACGGATATTCAGTTGTGAAGCAAGACAGTTTGGAAGTGATCCGTTAGAAATAAGAAAAATAAGAGATTTGGTTAATGCCATCAGCATACAGAATACTACCAAGCATTGACAGTTTTTAATCTTGCAGTTTGTTTTAAAGTTTGATAAGGCAGACCAAGGAATAATGAATTGGAATGACTAAATAAGAAAGGGAAACATTTCTTAATTTTGAAGTGTTGATTAACTGAATAGTGACACAAATAATATATTTTTCTTTGTGACATATTGATTAAAAATTGAAATGCACAGCTGCTCGCTTTCTTCGTTCCGAGTCCATTTTCATTTTTATCCTGTTGGGAATATATTGAAGTAATAACATTTCAGTTGATACATTTAAGTGAACAGACCTTGCCTTGGTGCAGAAATTAGAACAGTCCAAGTAATGGCATTGAATCTGTAAGCTGATTCATATTTCAGCTTGCCCACACTGGCATAAAGAGGCAATGTTTGTGAACGGTAGCTAATTACCTGAAACACTGAGTCAATAAAATCAAGGCTGTGATTGAACAGAATGTACTTTGCAGAGAATCTGTGCTTGCATTCAGATAAAAACATTTATAGAGAGGCAATCTGAATTAAATAACGTAGGTTGCATTAAGATCCAGGGAATTTATAGGTGTTGTGTGAGAAAGAACTGCAGACGCTGGATAAAATCAAAGGTAGACATAAAATGCTGGAGTAACTCAATGGGTGAGGCAGCATCTATGGAAAGAAGGGATAAGTGACGTTTCGGATCAATATCCTTCTTCAGACTGGTGTTGTTTATAGGTGATGTTAAGTTCGCTGTTATCAAACATATCAAAATTGTGGAATGCAGTTATATTGTGAGTGTAGAACTACCAACTCCGGTTGTGTTTATAATACATTTTTAATATCCTCATCATCGTGGCCCTTGCAACCACTTTCTCTCCATCCCTCCCCCACTGTAGTTGAACTAGGTTTACGGTTGTCTTGGTGAGTTCCACTGTCTGTGTAACCCGTTATCGCCTATCTCTCCCCCCCCCCCCCCGCCAATAATTGACCATTGTGGTTTCTACAGTTCCTTGATTATTGTTGCTTTTTGTATATCTCCCGTTCATTTGTCCTAAATACTGTCTATAACTCTCGTTCCCCTCTCCCGTCTCTCAATCTGAAGAAGGGTCTCGACCCGAAATGTCACCTATTCCTTTTCTCCAAAAGCTTTTCACTGTACCTCAGAACATGTGGCAATAAACTAAGCCAAACTAATTCAGAGATGCTGCCTGACCCGCTGAGTTATTCAAGCTTTTTATATCTGTCTTCATCTTTAGACTTCTTGTTGGACCACTCAAAGATCTGGGCTTGGAGAGTTCCGTGGGGCACAGGGGAATAGTTGAGGAAAATGTTAGGAAATGATAGGACATGTTTAGAGGGATATGGTCCAAATGAGGCAGGTGGGACAAGTGTAGATGGGACATATTGACCAAGTTGCGCCTGAGGGCCTGTTTCCACGCTGTAAGACTCTATGATTATGTAGAAGGAAGAAAATATTAACTTGAAGTTTTCAAAGGCGTATAGTTGGTAAGCATGGTAGGGAGGGCTGGAGAAAGAGTTTCACTGTAAACCAGCAGTGACTCAGAGCTGCATCATACATTTTGAGCAGAACAGAAGGCTCGAGTCGGGAGCCAGTTGATTATGAAGAAGTTGCATTACTAAGTTGGAGCAGAGCTAAGAATCATATGCAGTTGAAAATTTAAAATACATTATTAGTGACAGGGCAGACATTGGGAGAGAAGCCTAGAAGTGTAGAAAATGTTATTTGTGTGGAGAAAGCTAAGCTCGTTGAAAAGATAGAAATAAGTTCCTCTGGTAATGGAATCGAAAGTGCACAGATGAGCAGAGCACTAGGCTGCATGTGGTTTTGTTAAATTCCGAGGAAGCGACGTGTAATAAATGTTTGTGGGAATGGGCCCAAACAGTTGAGTTTATGCAGGTAATTTGCTTCAAACAAAAATAAGGCTTTGCTGTTTGATTCTGCTGGGAACATGTGAACAGACTAGGTCTTTTTTTTTAAAAAAACAAAGGTTAAAATGTTTGCTTGTTGATGTGTTTATCATTTTGAAGAGTTTTGCTTGTGGGAAGAGTAATACCAAAGGCAATTAACCTAAAATTCTCATTGAGAAATCAAATGGGTAATTCTGTAGAAACTCCTTTCGGCAGAAAATAGGAGGAACATGGATTGCCTCACCTTCATCAGTAGTTGAAACAAAATCTAAAAGGGCATTTAATGGGTAGTTAAATAAACAAAAGAAGATGATGGGGAACCAAGTTCAATGTTGATAGGTGGATGAGGAAGGATGAGATGAGACCCGAGTTGAACATTTTGTGTCATTGTATATAAAAGGATATTCAACCCATTGCAACTTCCTTGATTCTCTGAATGAATTATCCAGTTCTTCCTACTTCCTGATTCTTTTTCCATGGTCCACAAATCCTTGTTTTATTTTTAAGTTGATATCAATTTCCGTCATGCATATTTCTATTGAATCTCCTATTCACCGTTCTTGCATGCAAACTAGGTGTGATCAGAATTCTTGACTCAACAATTAATTTTCCATGATATTATTTGAAGCCCATGTACCAGGAATTGATCAGTAAACAGCTCAGGCCAATTCCTAATGTTTTACGAGCCTAAAATTGTTTTACTCCTGCACTTATGAAAGTAGTAGTATGAAACCAACTGAAGAAGTGTCCCGATTTGAAATGTCACCCCGATCCATGTTCTCCAGATGTCCCGACCTGCTGAGTTACTCCAGCACCTTGTCCTTTTTTGTAAACCTGCATCTGCAGTTCCTTGATTCTATTAATGATGTGCAGTATTAGGAATGATGACAAATCTCCAACATATCTGAATGTTGGTGGATCCGAGTAAAATTCTGATAATCTGGTATCTGGCTTACGGGTATATGGGCGGCACGGTGGCGCAGCCATAGAGTTGCTGCCTTACAGTGTTTGCTGCGCCGGAGATCCGGGTTTGATCCCGACTCTGGGTGCTGTCTGTACGGAGTTACTCTGTTCCCCCCTTGACCTCGTGCTTTTTTCACTGCGATCTTTGATTTCCTCACACACTCAAAGACATCCAGGTTTGTACATTAATTGGCTTAGTATAAGTGTAAACTGTACCTAGTGCGTGTACGGCAGTGTTAGCTTGCAGGGATCACTGGTCGGTGCAGACTCAGTGGGCCGAAGGGCCTGTTTCTGCGCTGTATCTCTAAACTAAACTAAATCTTGATAGGTTGGCATCTGGCTTATACATTAGTGTGGCAACCAAATAAATCTATTTCAGTCCAATTTATTTAAAAAAAAAAGGCAGGAATATGAGTCGGAGTCCTAAATGCTTATATGCTTTTGCTTGTCAATCCGACAAATATAAACAGAAGCCTATTATGTTTTATCAGGGGTCATTTTCAGCGGCCTCAATGAGCATATTACAATATTAAGTAGCCTATGTTAGGTGCAGTACATTTTGTGGCTGCATTACTGCATTTATAAATATTGTGCTCCTGCAACATGTTTTTTAAAAAAAAAGTGAAATAAAGATGGGGTATTGATAGAATAACATGATATAGATTGTAAAGTCGGCTAGTTCAGCAATGACCCATCCCCAGGAACCTGCATTATCAGAGTTACTGCTATTCTAGGCCATTTATCAGCAATATCATGTAGTGTTTCAATGCTATTGCAAATCATTGGGCTACAGCAGAGAAAACCTTGCAAACATTCTGTGTTTATGAGACTGTTGATGTGACTATTTTGTTACTTTCCATGTGGCACACTTAAGATATTTATGTTATACCTGTCTCTGTTTTAAATCACAGTAGTTTAACTTTGGGGCATTAAAATATAGTTACATTTTCTCTGGTGAGTAAGCTATATTTTCTGTAATCAACATATTTCAGCAGTTTTCTTTGTGCCGTCGCCCAAATTCAGCAACCTTCATACGATCTTGATCTCGAGTGGTGTCTGTGTGGTGTTTGCAAGTAGGGGTTTCCCCTTGGTGTTCCAGCTTCCTGCCACATTGCAAAATTGGTCATTGTTAATAGTAAGATTAAACGAGAACTTACCAGTTCGAAGTTTGATCGTTATTTTATGAGGAGTAACGATGAGGGATTACGTGAAGAAGCCCCGCCTGGCGCTGGAACGGCATACTTCAAAGCAGCGGCATGAAAAACACAGAACATAATAGCCGGAGTAAGATAGTAAGGCTCAACATAGATTTAGAACTACCAGATGATCATTTATTTTATGAGGGTCGGGAGTGGAGGGCACGTAAACCCTCATCGTTACTCCTCATAAAATAACGATCAAACTTCGAACTGGTAAGTTCTCGTTTAATCTTACTATTTTACTTCGGAGTCACGTGAGTGACTACGTGAAGAGTTTGAAGCTTTCTGTGTTTTCATGTCGTAGAATTTATTCCATACGACAGTCCGGCTCATTCAACACAGTAACGAGCGAATAACACATTTTTCCCCAAACATTGCCTCAAGTTATGTGATAAATTATTTCACATTATAAAGAATAAAAGTAATGCCCTTTCCATTGAAAAGCAAGTTTATCACAAATTATCAATTGATATATATATATTTTGATGGTATGACAAAGCAACAATTATAGAGAACCCAACACTCCGTGTCCAAACCTGACACCATGACTGGTTCCTTTTACTTTAACATTAATTTACACCCTCCTGCGGCCTTGCATCTTTGCTCGAGCGGCTTATCCCGTGCCATTCCTGTGAATGTATCTACCTCATTAACAGAGTGATTTTCCACCTTTCAGTGTCTAGTTCCACTGAATGTATCCAATTTCTAACCATCTAGAATACATTCCTCTAGAACCATCAGTTTTACTGAACCTAATGTGGTTTTTGTGTGTAATAAGTAGTGCTGTCTCATTACCACAGAGACTCTTACCTACTTCAACATATTTCATCAATGTTCACACACACACACACACACACACACACACACACACACACACACACACACACACACACACACACACACACACACACACACACACACACACACACACACACACACACACACACACACACACACACACACACACACACACACACACACACACACACACACACACACACACACACACACAACACTAAAAACCCCTTAAGGCCGATAGGATATGCTTATAGGTTTACCTTGGTTTCAGCTTCTTGGTGTGCTTTGTTTGGTAAATTCATAAACTTATATGATAATGTAATCTGTATCCACATGCAATTATAACGTAATATTTGCAATGTTTGCACTCTTATATTGATACTAAAGTCATCAGCATTATTATTTTCAATGTTAACTTTTTTTTTTTTGAATCATTGATAGAATTAGAGTCCATTGCCTAAGGCAATTCAGGACTATTTATCTCCCGACTTATATATTACAATTTTGGACAGATTATATATATATATATATATATATATATATATATATATATATATATATATATATATATATATACACACACATATATATATTTATATTAATATCCACGTATATATCCCTTTCCATATCGGGATATTATGAATGCACCTGATAACTTCTTGGTTAGTATATTGTCCGTTAATAGGACGGTAACACTCTGAGCCCTATTATTGGCTCTATCAATTAGATACTCAGAAAAATGCAATCCACAAGGAACTCACATATATCTAATATGATAAAATAACTTTACTGTATACACAGACTTCCAATTTCTTATAACAAAATATTGTTTTTTAAAACTTATTTCTGCAAATTGCAGGTATAACACTTCTTTTATACATAATTATTTTATTGTTATGTTGTTATATTAGTTAAACATTCCTAGACTTCTTTGACCATCAAACTGTTGTAATGGTCTGGTCAACCTGCAGATAGTCAAATTCATATTTTCATGTCATGGATGCCTTTGTACAACAATAAATTACTGCAGGGTTACACAAAACTGGAGAACCCAGCAGGTGCAGCAGCATCCAAGGAGCGAAAGGAGACAGGCAACGCCTCGGGTCGAGACCCTTCCTCAGACTTCAATAAATTACTGCAACTATGAATCATCACAAGTGGTTCAACATCACTCAATATTTATGAAACCATGAAGGATCCGTATTGGGCCACCAAAATGCCTCTGGCAGTGTCCTGCTACATTTTCATCAGACACTGCCCTATCAACAAAATGAGGAACACAAAAGAACATCTTTTCCTCATGTAATTGAGAGAAAAGCATCCACCTTTCCTGTACTTGGTTTACCCACAAGAACATTTGAAAGATCGGTGATTTAATCTGTATGCAACCAGATTAATCGTAGTAATCCATATTAATGACAATGTGTTTTCCTCCCTAAATTTGTTGTCTCCCATAGCCATTGTCTCTTCCTTAGAGATAAACAGCTGGACTAAAACTTTTAAAATATGCCACATCTGTTTACTCAAATAATCCCATGATTATTATTTGACTTATCTTGTGTGTTTTAACATATGCCACAGCCGTGGTATTGTTCACCTTGATATGACATGGACACTTCCATAATAAAACAATCGATATTTAATCCATAACTCCTTATACTTCAATAATTAATACAAATGTTTGGAAAAAATTTTTAGGACAATCCATTTATGCTCACCTGGTATTATTGTCCGCAGTCCCAACAAGAGACGTATCAATTATTCTTATAAGAATAGATAATATTCTTATCTTTACCCAAACATTCACAGAAACTGTACATCATCTGTAACACTTGCTTCAGTTTGCAACAGCTGTTAAGCTTATAGTTGAAGCAGCTTGTGAACCTTTTTTACCTTACTTTAATAATGATAACGTATCATTTGATATTTGCATAAGCCTCTCACAAAGGAATACATATTCTTATAAGCTTCTGTATTATTTTGGAGCTTTATTTACTCTTTACCTAACCTAATGGAGGGACAAAGTATGTCAACAACAATGAGACGTATTTGTATCATGGAACAATTTTCCCCCCCTTATGGTGCTGAATTACTCCTAAATTCAGAATAGTAATTTATGAATATTTTATTAATGCCTAAGCATACGCTTTATGTAATGGGTCAGGTCCTTGCCCTAAACAGGTTTTGTAATTGCAGCACTAATTTGCAGCTGACTCTTATAACCTTCCAATTTAAGTGTAATCAAGATAACCCATGATCATGACCTCATTAGTGCAAGTGCTGATCTTTTATCAGCATAATTGTTCTTCCAGTATTCTGTTTAACAGCCTTGAACTGGTTTAATCCTTTGGACAATGTTTTAACTTGCACAGCTTGACCCATTTTAATTAATTTCAAGCACCTGTAATATTGATTAACAATTTGTTAATAACAACTGTATTTCAATATTCAAGATGGTTCCATTTTAATAAAATGTTCTTACACTGTGAAAGTGTATATAAAATGATGTTTTGTATGGTTTATACCATCAAATCTTTACACTGAGGTAATTTTATAATATATATGTACGTACCCCTTCTTTATTGGAGTTACTTTTGAGTGCAAACCTAAAAATCAATTTTTAAGGTTTTCTTATACAGGTGAACCAATCCTTTCTTAGTTATATTAAATTAATGATCATAATACACCTGTAATCCCCCACAATTGGAGATTTCATGAACTTATTTTGTAACAAGATGTTTGTACCTCTTCAACGTACTTCAAGCCTTCTTTTCCCAATTATATGGGTTTGGATAAGGCTATCTTCTCTCTTCTTTTGTTTGATCCGCAGCTATGCCACCGGTTCGACATCCGTCCCGCCCTGCCTTGGTTTTGATCCCATTGATCAAATCTTCTCATTGGATTCATAATGTCCATTTTCTTTCCCCAAAGTTTAAAGATCAGTAGTCTGTTCTTTTGTAATCAATATCTTTGATTTATCATAAGGCAGGTTTATTCCATACTAATCAGGAGTTTAACATAACCTGATTTGTATTGATCTGCGAATCTAGAGTGCAGATTTGGTAAATTAATATTATATATTTCTTCCCATTGAGCTCCACAAACTGATGGCAATTTATTTTATTTTAAAAATATTAGTTATTTGCGCAACGTTTTATTTTATTTTATTTTATTTTTTTTCTTTTTGAATAGTAATGCCATGCACCAGTTTGAAATACTTTTAAATTGTATTTCCTTATATCTCATATAATTTGAGACATGGATATCATAAACGGATTCACCGTTGATATCTTTATAAAACATAAAGTTTTATCATATTCTGCTGTTTCAATCATTACAGCTTTGGTGAGTTTTTAGTTTCCATGTTTACTTTTTCATGGCCTCACTCATTATTTGTTCTGCTGTTTTAAACCATAACAGCTTTTAGTGAGAGACCAACTAATTTTGGTTTCCATGGTAATTTTCCATGGCCTCTCTTCTTATTCAGGTGTTGTGCATACACCTGTGTATATATACATATACATATATATATATATATATATTATTTTTTTTGGTGCTGTGGTGGGTACTTCATGACCAGCCACCACTATCAGTGCATTTTTAGGGTCAGTTTTTCCATTTTATTTTTCACTGCCCTTGTTTCTCCTGAGTTTTTCCTCTCAAGGAGACTACCTTCAGAAATATCTGAGGTAGATATTCCCACCATATTTCATCATATATATATATATATATATATATATATATTATTATATATATTTTTTTCTCTTTATATGTGAAACCCCCTTAGGGTAGGTTAGGGAATATTTCCATTATTTTCCGTCTGAAGGCCTTTATTAACTTTTTAAATTATGGCCTTTCTGACATTTAAAATTTCCCCCCTGCCAAAAGTTTGTGGAGCATCTAAACCTCCCTAACGTAATTTTAACGGTCACCAGTATCGGAACCGGCTCCGTAATTTATCTCCCGTCCCGATCGCTGGGTATTCCCCCGGGACGTTCTTTTTTAAACTCCGTTGTTTTATACAGAGTATTTTTGTTCTATTTTAATCTTTTATTTTATTTTTGTTTTTAAATTCATTTTAAATCCTGGTTCAATACACCAGGCACGGAGTTTTCCAGACCCTAAAAGTTTTTCAACTGCACTTACCTGCCGGTTCCGTACCTACCGCTGTCGACGAGCTAGCCTCTGCAGCTCTTGCTTCTGCCGTCAGCGTCGACGTAATGCCGTTCCAGCGCCAGGCGGGGCTTCTTCACGTAGTCACTCACGTGACTCCGAAGTAAAATTGCCCCTAGCATGTGGGTGAGTAGGTAAAATCTGGATGAGTTGATAGGAATGTTAGAGGGACAGTTGGAGGGGGAAAAACTATTGGGGAATGGGATTACTCCGTGAGTCAGCATAGACTCAAAAGACTGAAATGACAATAAGAAATGATGATGGAACACACTTGCATATGACTGACTATTCTTTTTCATGGCCACTGAAAAAAAAATTGCCTGGTTTTTTAGTGTTTCGAAGTCTCATTACAAATGTGTGAATGCAACTAAAAGGATCATCATGAAGGAAGTAGAAATGCACTAACTTTAAAGGTTTTTTTTAAAGCAGTCAATTAATAGAATGCTACCTGGCCACAGCAGGTAACATCCTAAGATCTAACATTTTCTTCCTGCTCCTGAAATAATAATTTGATACTGGTTTTAAATTGTATAACTTTTGTATTTGTGTCTCTCCGTTGTTAGCTCGAGTTACCAATGCAAAAAGTGAATGACCTGAATTTATTTGAAAGTTGAATGGTCCTACTATGTTACTTGCCTTGAGCATAAAGTCCCACTTGTTCTCTGCAGTGTGATGTAGTGTCATGGATACCCATTTGTTATTAAATTCTGTCCAATTTTACTTGGCTCGATTGCCTAATAATGTAGGCTATTAGTGAAACAATCGTGATAGTTAAACTGAAAATCTCTATGAACATCCAGTAAGTGCATCAGATCCTTGGTTTATGTTAGTTTTATGAAGTTGGCAAGATCTTATTAAACCCTTCCTTAAACAATATTCAAAAGATTGTTCAGCATGTTAAAATTTTGAAATAATATTGCAAACAGTTCTATCAGTCAAAATCTTCTCTCTAGGGTGAAATGTCAGATTAGAGAGCATAGATTTAAGGTGAGAGGGGCAAAGTGCAATGGAGTTTTTTTTTGCAGAGTGGCGGGTGCCTGGAACGCACTGCCAGGACTGGAGACAGATATGATAGTGGCATTTAAGAGGCTTATAGATGGGCACATGGATATGCAGGGAGATTAATTTAACGTGGCATCATGTTTCATGAAGACTGTCTGCCAAAAAGCATGTTCCTATGCTGTACTGTTCTATGTTCTGTGTTCAATAGTTGGACAATGTTTTTCCTGTCATTTATAACCCAGGAGGCTTCTCTCCTCCACGTGGGTATCAACCTAATGTACAGAATCCATGTTAATGATAATTGATATGTTTGATTCCACATGGCCAAAAATGAACCTTTTTCTTCACTAGAAATATTGGAAATAAGTAAGTAAATAAAGGAGCAAAAATGTCTGTGAATATTTTTTTTATTCATCAACAGGATCGGCATGCGGCTGGCAATGCCAACATATATTGTCCAATAATAATTGGTCCTGAATTGAGGAGATAGTGGAGAGTTACCCACTTTGCTCATGTCACATGGAAGCCAGACAAATAGAAGATAGCAAATGTCCATATCTGAAGGTCATTGGTAAACCAAATGGGCTTCAAGATAGTTTGGTTCCCCATTTCATTTGCCCAATTAACTCAATTTCCACCATCCCTACAGGAATTGAATTGCAGGTCAAATACACTCATTCAAATCAAAATATTAAACTCCCGGAGCCATACAGCATGGAAACCTGAATGCCAATTTCGGCGTTCTGTAGAGGAGCTTAAATTGCTTTAAGAAATTGGCAATTCACATGCAATCCTACCTATTTTAATTAACTGGTCAATGTTCATTGAATCATGTAATTGTGTGTGCCAATCATCACTAGTTCAGTCTAGAATGGAGTTATTAAAGCCTAACTTGGGCATCTTAACTGTTGGCTGAGAAACAATAACTTTGAAAAATATGAATTCAAGATTCTTCACTGTTTGTCCATCCCCCACATGTTAGATCAACATTGACAGGTTGGGTATATGGCTTTTTGTTTTTAATAACTGTTTGTTTTATTTCATCAGGCCTGCTTGGAAAATGACATTGATAAACTTGGCAGTGAACAGAAGGACAACGAAGCTACTATTGCTCTTATCAATGCCTCCAAGAGTAGCTTGCCAAATACAACAATTGTAACACCGCATGTGAGACAGAATGAAACCCTCTCCCAGGTCTGTTTTTTGTGATTATTCTCACAGTGCCCTCCATAATGTTTGGGACAAAGACCCATCATTTATATATTTGCCTGTCTACTCCACAAATTGGGTTCGGATCGGGTGATTGACTTGGCCACTCAAAAATTGACTTTTTTAGCGTTGATAAACTTTGTTCCTTTAGCAGCATGTTTGGGACCATTGTCTTGCTGTAGAATGAACCACCGGCCAATGAGCGTTGAGGCATTTGTTTAAACTTGAGCAGAATAGGGTGTGTCTATATACTTCAGAATTTATTATGCTACTACCATTAGCAGTTGTATCATCAATGAAGATAAGTGAGCCAGTGCCTTCAGCAGCCATACATGCCCAGGCCATAACACCCCCACCACCGTGTTTCACAGATGAAACTTTATGCTTTGGATCTTCGGCAGTTCCTTCTCTCCTCCATTCTTTGCTCTTGCCATCACTGATATAAGTCAATCTTCGTCTCATTTGTCCACAAGATCTTTTTCCAGACTTTTTTCAGTAAAAAGTGGTTACTCTTTGAAGTACTTCTGGCAAACTGTAACCTGGCCATCCTATTTTTGCGGCTAACCAGTGGTTTGCATCTTGCAGTGTAGCCTCTGCATTTCTGTTCATGAAGTCTTCTGCAGACAGTGGTCATTACATATCCACACCTAACTCCTGAAGGGTGTTTCTGATCTGTCGGACAGTTTGGCGGGGTTTCTTTATTATAGAGAGAATTCTTCTGACATCAGCGGTGGAAGTCTTCCTTGACCTGCCAGTCCCTTTGCGATTAGTAAGCTCACCAGTGCTCTTTTTCTTCATAATGATGTTCCAAACAGTTGATTTTGGTAAGCCTAAGGTTTGGCTGATGTCTCTAACAGTTTTATTCTTGTTTCTCAGTCTCATAATGGCTTCTTTGACTTTCATTGGCACAACTTTGGTCCTCGTATTGATAAACAGCAATAAAGGTTTCCAAAAGTGTTAGAAAGTCTGGAGGAAAGACTAGGTGCTGAGAGCTCTCTTATACCTGCATTAAGGAGGCAATTAAACACACCTGAACAATTAAAACGCCTGTGACGCCATGTGTTCCTAACATTATGGTTCCCTGAAAAAATGGGACTGGGTATAAACAAGCTGTAATTTCTACATGGTGAAACCAAAATGTATAAAAATACCCTTTAATAAAATCTGCCAATGTGCACTTTAATCACATGCGATTTATTCTATTACAAATCTCAAATTGTGGAGTACAGAGGCTAATAAATAAATGATGGGTCTTTGACCCAAACATTATGGAGGGCACTGTGTATAAACATGTATACTTTTCATTTAGTTCCCATTTGGATTTGTGATGTGTGACTTTACATTTTAAAAGTACGTTAACTGATCTCAGTGATTAATCTTTCCAATGCAACCTATGTAATGATTTTGTTAAATTAATCCTGCAAGTGCAAGTAGGCCATGGTGTTTAATAAGACTGATTTTTGAGAGCCTATATGATAGAACATTTTGTTCAACTAAATCCTTGCAGCTTATTTTTCTCTAGTTAGGTATGTCTAGGTAGATGTTTCATTGCTATGGGAATAATAGTCAAGCCACAACATCGTAATTTTGTTTACACCATATACCTGCTTTTGACAGGCAGGGGCAGATGAGGAATGAAACCTGCTCATTGTGTTCTTCGATGCAGATTTGGTTAGCTCAGTGGAAGTATAGAAATTAAATTAAATTCTTCCTTGCTAGCACCAGCTAATTAATTTAGAGATACAGTGCGGAAACAGGCCCTTTGGCCCACCGGATCCGAGCCGACCAGCCATCCCCGCACATTAACACTATCCTACACCCACTAGGGACAATTTTTACATTTACCAAGCCAATTAACCTACAAACCTGTACGTCTTTGGAGTATGGGAGGAAACCGAAGATCTCGGAGAAAACCCACGCAGGTCACAGGGAGAACGTAGAAACTCTGTACAGACAGCACCCGTAGTTGGAATCGAACCCGGTTCTCCGCCGCTAGTTATCTAGTTGGGAAATAAAAACAAACTCTTGGAGAAGCGCGGCATGCCAGGCAACATCTGTGAAGGGAAATGGACAAATTGCATTTCGGGTTGGGGTCTGAAAGTGTCCTGAACTGAAACGTTGTCCGTACACTTTCCTCCACTCATTGAGCTCCTCCAGCAGTTTGTTTTTATTTAAGCTTCCAGCATCTGCGGTCTCTTGTGTCTCCCTCTGGTTGGGGAAATTCCTTTCGGGTAAATTTGTGGGAAAAGGTGGCTTTTCTTTACACACTTACATTTTAATTTTTACTTGTGTAGATGTTGCATCCAACTGGACAAGACCAAAGTGAAGAAGGCAGGTAGGAGCATCCTTGATGTTTCACTAACCAATTTCTCACAGCTAGATAGTTTTTCTTGCTCTCATCTCCCAGTAAAAAGCAGTAAATAAAGGAAATGAAAATGTCTTACTTAGGGAACAACATTCTGAAATAAGATGACATTTTTTTGTCAATTTCTGAAGCAATTTTGAATTATAAAGCACTTGTTAAGTTAAAGATAGAAGAATAAGGGTAGTGATGTTGATCACTGGAAGTTAGAATTAAAATAATCCTTTGATGAATGCTGTGCAGAAGCAACTTAATCCCCTCATCTCCTCATTGAATAACAAAGCTTCCCTCCTTTTTGTGCGATTTATGGAAGCTGCTTTCCATTGACACTTAGTTCAAACGAACATTTTCATTTGTCTAGTCATAGTGTCAAACAACGCGGACACAGGTCCTCTGGCCCATCAAGTCTGTGCCGGCCTTCCACCACCCACTTACACTAATCTGTAATTTATTCTCCCCACATGCCCTTCAACTCTTCCCAGATTCTTCTATTCCCACTCTGTACCTGGGATAACTTTCAGCAGCCAATTGACCCACTGACACAAGTGTCTCGGGGAAGTGGGTGGAAGTCAGAGTAGCCGCAGGGACCGGGGAGAATGTGCAAACTCCACACAGACAACGTGAGAGGTTGGAGCTTCTTGCGTCCGTGGATATACATTCTAGCAGCTATATCAAAGCAGAAGACATTCCCAAAACAGCCAATCGTTCTCTTCATACAAACATATCTCACTTACAGCATAACTTGAAATTGGGATTGAGAACTGGTTTTGCATATAAACCATTTCTAATGCAGGGTATTGAGATTGATTAGCAGTCTGGAACAGCTAACTGCTTGTCCAACCTGTAGCCTTTGCACCCTAGGCTCTCACAATAAATTTGTTGAACTGTCGAGAATCTGAAGTTCAATTTTACAGACATTTTTGTTTTATCGCTTTATAGGGGTGTCTCCTCTACAGAAAGCCTTCGGCAACTGTCTGCTCAGTTAAATGGCTTGGTGACACAGGTGAGGCTGATTCCATTGGGCCAAATTTTTTTTTTTTTAAATCTAAATGTTGCATTAAACATGAAATCCTACCTTTCCTCTTTTTATTATCCTGTGGAAATTTGAGTCTTGTCTGTAATGCAGTCACACTTCTATTTCTACTTTTACTTTCAAATTCCTGAGCTCAAGAAAAAGATTGGCGGCTGGATTATCTTATGGCCTACCACTAGGTTCTAGCTTTTCCACAATTTAATGTTTTTGTATTTATTGCAACAACCTTTTCCATCCCAACACCATCAAATGCTCCTGTTATTGGTGCTATTTTGGATGCTCTCTTGTTTCCTCTAACTTCAGGTAAACCTCCCTCATGTGTTTCTTGCACTGCTATTCCATTCTGAAATGAGGGAAATCCAGTGCCTTGAAATATGGAATTAATTATCTTTCTTATTGATATTGCTCAGTCAAAACCTTGCTTGGTAAATTATTACTGGTGGGTCTATGAAATTGTGTTGATCAATTGTTAATATAACTTGAGTAGGCAGAGAACTACCCCCCCCCCTCTAGGTATTGACTTAGTGTGTGATAATTTGTTAATTACTCCATTGAAAGATGATGCATTGAACTATGTTAGTAGATCAGTTTGGTCGTGTATTTTTCAGTCAAAGCCCTATGCAGCATGCCATTCAACAATCGTTTAAAAAGCTTAATGTTTTCAAAATGGTCAATTGATTTTATCCAATTACTTCAGAATTTTTTATTTTCATTTCAGCATTTGTAGACCTTTATGTAAACTAATCATTTTTCAGCAACAAATCTGAACAGATCATAAAACAGTAATCCATTAGGATGTTCAGTTGAATTTGAGCTTCACTCAAATACATCACCTGAATTTCTCAACTGATGGTCACTCGATCTGCTTCTCCCTGCCCAAATGTTAAAGGAAATCAGGTGAACTTAAGTCGTATTTTAAAAGCTTTCTGGTGTAGGTTAGGTCATATAAACAGTATTGCAATGTATGTGGCCAATTTCATATTGTTTTGGGTGATGCATATTAACTTGTCAAATAAAGTGCAATTACTGTTTTCTTCTTCATTCTCCAGGCAACTTATGTGAATGGTGAAAGTGGAGTTTGTGCCGTCAGCCCTAAAGAACTGGAGGTAGGATGATGCAAGTGGATTCTTACTTTTAAGGATGAAGTTTTAATGGGGACACAATTCATAACATTCTGTCCCCTGTTGAAAAGGGATTTTACTTCTTTAATATCTTCTGTGTAACTTTTAAATTTCAAATATTTCCCACCCTTGTGTAGAATAATTTCAGGTGCAAAATCCTTTTGCATTTTTTAAAAAAGTGAGCTGCTGGAGAAACTCGGTGAGTCAGGCAGTACCTCTGGAGGGAAATGGAGATTTGATGCTCCACCTGGACTTGAAAAGTAGAGAGGAAATAGCCAGTGTAAATATGTGGAAGAGAGGGGTCAGACAGCAGCTAGCAAGCAATAGGTGGAAGGGGGATTGATTGGCAGAAAATATTTGGGGTGAGGATGGATAGATGATGATGACAACAGATGCTAGAAGGTAATGAAGGCTGCAGATTCTGGAATCTGACAGGAAAGGTAGGTGGAGAGTGGAACCAAATAAGGAGGGATGATGTCAGGTGGGAATACAGAAGGAAGGGAGGGGTGAGAAGTAGGTGGGGAGGTGGCGAGGGGTGGGGGGGTGGAGTAGATCCATTGGGAGGAGTGATATGTGGCTATAGAAAATAATGCCATGATAGGAACAAGAAAAAAAAATCAAAAAATCAAATGGAATTGTGGTTTTCTAAGGAAGAGATAGAAATTATTTTTGGGCTCCACTGGTCAGAATAGGCCTGGAGTATTGTGAGTAGCTTATGGCACCAAGGTTATTAAGGAGAAGACTAACAGACTAGTGACAGGCACAGAGTGGTGGCAGACTATTGGCTCAGCAAGTCTAGCAGCATCTCACGAGAACATGGATAGGTGACGTTTACCTGCCAGGCTTTGTCCTGCCCCTCCTCATGTCGATCTGTCTCCCCCCACCCCAACCCCCACACAATCAGTCTGAAGATGAAGAATCCCAACCCAAAACTTCGCCTATCCATGTTCAGCTGAGATGCTGCCTGACTTGCTGAGCTACTCCTGCTCTCTACCTTAACCAGCATCTACAGTTTGTTGTTTCTACAAACCTATTAAGGAATTGGTCTCGGAGAGAGTGTAGATTTCTCAGAGTTTTGCTTGCTTCCAATGATTAAATTACAGGGACTGATCCTAGGGGTTATATTCTCTGGAATTTTAGAAGTGGCGAGTTGATAAAGTTTATCAGGATATTCAGCAAAGCAGATTGGATTGATAGAGAGAAAAATACTTTCACCAGATATTGACTAGGACCAGGAGTCAATGTTTAAAATTCTAAATGACTTTAGAAAACACTTACAGTAGAAATTTGAATCGCTGTTCCACAAATGGCAATTCATGCTTGACATAATTTGTAAGTTTAACATCTGAGTTTAACAGATTTTTATTAATCAGATGTGTAAAGAGACATGAGGAAAGTCTGGTTATAAGGTCACTGATCATCCATTGATCTCGATAAATATCTGAACAGTCAGGGGAGACTAAATGGCTTTTTTTCTATGTTTTTGCAAGTGCATAGGTTTGAGTTGTACAACCTCTTCCATAAGACAATAGGTTTGTCTCAAATGTGTTGTGCAACATTTTATTTTTATTTAGTTTCCTCTTTAATTCTACCCAGGTCTCCATACCAATCATGTTTGTTATTCCTGCTGAAGCAATGACTAGTTGCATCAATTGCTAGTCATTATTCATGTGTGACTTGAACTTGTTCACAGGACATTTGACCTTCAACTGATTAGTTTGTCTGCAAATTTTTTTCTAATCTGCAACTCGAGGTGCAGCAATCACAAACTCTGGCTATTTTTGTCCTCAATGCAAAAATTGTCCCTGCTGCATCGATAATTGATCACTTTCTCAGTGGATTGAAAGCAAATTTTATCCCATATCCAAAATATCTCTGCAGCTGTTTGTAGAATTTATATGTAATATCATTGATAAAGTAGAATGTATATAGTGAATTGGGGCTTGGGACTAGCTATGGAAAAAAAAGTAGATGAAAACTGGAATCTTAATCCATGTCACCACAACTATTTTTATGTTTATTGGGCCATTATATTGTGAGACAGATAACTCCCCTCTGCACTGACATGTGGCCCATATGGCCATAATAAATGCTCTATTGAGACACATTTATTATAAATTTGAATAAAGAATAACATTTGCTCGACTTAAAATAAATTTACTAATCCCCAATGGAAGCATAACCTTTTTATTTTGAGGTTGTTCTGTGTAAGCAGTAGCATTTGTGCTAAAATAACAGCATCATATCTGTAATGAAAACAAAACAGCCAATACGGGGGATGCTGAGAGAGTCTCAACAAAGTCCAAGCAACAGCTTTATAGGTTACAGAGATAAACTATCACTTTCAGGTCAATTTTTTTTATTTTTGTTTTTAAGCATTGTTTTTGCTATTCCAGTAGACTGGACAAAATTGAATAATCCAAAAAATAAATAATGATTCCACATTGATTGTTGGTTCCATATTCTTTCAAACTGGGGTGTTTTTCATGATATATATCAAATGATAAACAATAACCATGATATTCAAATAATATGCTCTAATTGAGATAGTCGTAACTGTTTTTTTCGATATTTCCTCTTGCAACTCATCAA
The DNA here is from genome assembly GCA_035221665.1 of Okamejei kenojei. NCBI lineage: Eukaryota > Metazoa > Chordata > Chondrichthyes > Rajiformes > Rajidae > Okamejei > Okamejei kenojei. The sequence continues at coordinate 19,206,444 of CM069163.1, forward strand.
ACAAACTCCAAATTATCTTGAGTGGAATAAACTGCCTCGTAAGGTTTCTTCATTACCCAAAACCTGTAATTTTGAGAGAGATAGAATTATCTCTTTAATTCAAAATAATGTAATATTTGAGACCCGTTGTGGTTTAGAATTGCTTAATTTAAAGCAGCAGATGTTCTGGTTTAATTTCCAGACAGAAAAGGCACTACTTAAAATGGAAGTTGGACCTAAATGGGAATAGGTAATAATTGGCCATATTTTTGATTTCCTTGGAAACTGAAAGTAAGTAAACAGAATAGAAAACAGTTTTGGATGATGGACGAAATTGTCAAAATCAATTAGTTTTAATTGAGAGCCCATTGTGCAAAAGCAAGTTAAAATTCAAACGGGATGACTGGTACCAGTTATTTCATTTTCTTTTTCGAGCATGCGCTGCAGAAAGAGAGAAAGAAGAAAGACCAACAATAACTGTTCACTTTTATTAATTTATCTTTTCTTTCATATCTTTTTGTTCCTCCACTCTCTGAATCTGCATGTGTACACAGACACGAAACCAAGAGCTGACTATAGCTCTTGACTCCAGCAATGTAGCAAATAAAGAATTATGTGCAAAGATAGAGGAATTGGTAAGGGCATGTGGAGTTTGTTGTAGCAGCATAAGATGATATCTGGATACCATTGTGCATTTCCATAAACAGCATGGTAAAAGAAGTTGATCAGTTCTCATCAAACTAAATGTTTCAAGGTGGGTTAACGGAGCTGCTTTTGCATGTTAATATTATCCTCATGTTCTGTATGGTGTTAAAGACATACCAGCTATATATTATCGTTTTATCAAAAGTTAAGTGCAGTGAAACCAGGGTTTTCTTGGTTGGTTTATCATCTACACTGCTTGAAAGAAGTCCATGTTTTCATTTAATCATCTTTTTTCGTCATACTCTTTTTTTTTGTTCATGTCTTGCATTTGCAATTTTTTTCCTGGAAGTGCGTATTGCACGGCCCGTTTATTAGATCACCTGCAAGGCCTAAATGTTGCTGAAGCTCAAGGCAGTGGATTCCAGAGGTTGCCTTGTTTTTGCATAACAGTCACCAGCATTATTTTTATTACCTAGAGAAAGATACTCCCATTCTGTAATGTGCAGTAATGGTGTAAAAGCATTGGAATCAGCAGTAACTGTTACATACCAATCATTCAACCACCAGGTTTTCTCCATACTTTGAACAAACTTTTCGTGTTAGAATCTTTGAGGGGTTTTGAAACAAAAGTCACATATTTTCGAAAGCCAATGTATAATGTATGAATGTATGAACTCCATATATTTGTAATCATACATAACATAAGAGTTAGCATCACAAATTGATGGACTGCACAAGACGAAGGGCATGTCTGTTACTTCCAATGCAGATTTTTCAAATGCTGTGACATTGGACAATAACAGAATTTACAAAGATGAACTGGCAATGGAGAAAACAGGAGAAAAGAGCCATTACCGGCCTATCAAATTACTTTTTTTTTAAGCTCCTGGTTCTTTTTTAAAATTGTTAAAAAAATATTGACATAATGTTCAAATCTCTTGACAAGGCTGCTCCACAGAACAATCTCAATGCTCTATTATGTCTAGAACACATCTCTGTCACACTGCACATTTCCCTTAAATGTGGCTGCAGTGAATCATGTATCCATTTTCAGCCTGGCCTAGTTTCCAGTTGTTAATTTTCACTTCATCAGTCTGCCAATGTGCAGACAGTCAGAACATAAAATGTGTTCAACCCTTTAAATGCCAGATTGATTCACTCCTGTGAGAAGGATGCTTGGTGAATTATATTTTGTTCTTGACCTTTTGCAAATGTCAGCACTGGTCCTGTACTTTGGGCCAATATCCTTTTAAATAAGAGCTCTTAACTTATTCACAATGTGTTCAACAACAAAATGGGAAAGCAGCTGGTTCCTATCCTGCCAAAGCACTAGTTCCTGAATGAACACTGTTCGTTTGGGATGACGTTTTCTTTTCCATTTCTTTTCAGTTTGACAAAATGTGTCATGTGCTTAAGATCTGTGCACAGTTCATCGATGAATTGATGTGGTTGTAGGGTTCATGTTTTATGCTAATTTCCCCCTTGGCATGGAGACACATTCAAATACAAGGCAACAAGTGAAATGAAGGTAGGCACAAAATGCTGGAGTAACTCAGCGGGACAGGCAGCATCTCTGGAGAGAAGGAATGGGTGACGTTTTGGGTCGAGACCCTTCTTCAGACTGATTGGAATGAAGGCATGTTCCTTTGGAAGAAGTTCATGTCCCCAAGATACTATTTATTATCCAATGACCAAATCATTTTTTTGTGCTTCAAAAAAAATCTTCAAGGCTAGAGAAAAAAAAATCTATATTTCTGAAGTGGAGCATATGTGGGGGAATGGTAATCTTCTACCTTGAAATTGTCTTGTGTTTGAAGGCCAGATATGTTATCTGAAATCCAGGTTCTGATATTTATGATCAATAGACATGGGAAAGAATAAAGCCCCAGTGAAAATGTGTAGAGTTTGTGCACAGTAGATAGCATATTGACTGGTTGCATCACGACTGGGTTCGGCCACTCAAACGTCCGGGACCAAAGGAAATTACAGAAAGTGGTGAGCACCAGCTGGGTCATCGTGGGTAAAAAACCTCACCATCATTGAAGGGATCTATAGCAGGCACTCCATCAAAAGGCAGTCAGCATCATCAAAGACCCACATCAACCTGACCATGCTCTCATCTCGCTGCTACCATCGGGAAAAAGGCGTGCTACCGTGAGGAAGAAGGTGTCTGAAAGCTGTGATCACCAGGTTCAAGAATAGCTTCTTCCAACAACCATCAGGCTGTTGAACGCTACACAACATCTGTACCAACGAACCAGGGACTTTGTGTATTGGAAGGAATTGCAGATGCTGGTTTAAACCGAAGTTCAAAGAGAGACACAAAATGCTGGAGTAACACAGGCAGCATCTCTGGAGAAAAGGAATGGGTGACATTTCGGGTCAAGACCTTTCTTCAGACCTTTTCTCGACCCGAAACGTCACCCATTCCTTTTCTCCCAAGATGCTGCCGTTACTCCAGCATTTGTCTATCTTCGAACTATGGAGTTTCTTTGATTTCGCTAAGAACCTCAAGCTTTTTTTGTACTAGTATTGGGGCTATTGATTTAATGAATTTTGTTTATTATATATTGTCTATGTATTGTGTTCCAGGCTTGTTAAGCTGCTCCAAGTAAGGATTCCCCATTCCCCCACTCGCAAACAGGGCAGAGTCCCCCTGGTCCTCACCTTTCCCCCCCACCAGCCGGTAAATACAACACATAGTCCTCCACCAGTTTCGCCAACTCCAACGTGACCCCTCCACCCGCCATATCTTCCCATCTCCCGCCCTGTCTGCCTTCCGCAAAGACCGCTCCCTCCGCAACTCCCTTGTCAATTCTTCCCTCCCCTCCCGCTCTACCCCTTCCCCGGGCACTTTACCTTGCAACCGCAAGAAGTGCAACACTTGTCCCTTCACCTCCCCCCTCCACTCCTTTCAGGGACCCAAGCAGTCCTTCCAGGTCCGACAGAGGTTCACCTGCACCTCCTCCAACCTCATCTACTGCATCCGCTGCTCCAGATGCCAGATGATCTATATCGGTGAGACCAAACGGAGGCTTGGCGATCGTTTCGCCGAACACCTCCGCTCGGTCCGCAAAAACCAACCCGACCTCCCGGTGGCTCAGCACTTCAACTCCCCCTCCCATTCCGTATCCGACCTCTCGGTCCTGGGCCTCCTCCACGGCCAGAGTGAGCAACACCGCAAGTTGGAGGAACAGCACCTCATATTCCGCTTGGGGAGTCTGCATCCTTTGGGCTTGAACATTGAATTTTCTCAATTCTGTTAACCCTTGCTGTCTCCTCCCCCTCCCCACCTCTCCCTCAGCCCTTGGGCCCTGGCATTTCCTCTATCTCTATCTCCCTACCCCACCCTAGTCGCTCTAGCTTCTCATTTTCACACCACAAACAGCTTACAATGGCTTGTTCCCTTTATCATCGATATTTTTTTGCATATCTTTCATTCATTGTTCTTTATCTCTCCACATCACCGTCCATATCTCTCGTTTCCCTGATCCCTGACCAGTCTGAAGAAGGGTCTCAACCTGAAACGTCGCCTATCTCCTTCGCTCCTTAGATGCTGCTGCACCCGCTGAGTTTCTCCAGCTTTTTGTGTAACCCAAGTAAGGATTTATTTGTTCTATTGTTGTTGCATGCGACAATTAAACACTCTTGTCTTGACTATTGAGAATTGAGGGTTTAATTGTCATATGTACCGCCAATGGAATAATTAAATTACTGTACTCTCAACAGTTTAACAGGCCTGTAAATGCAATAACACAGATAATAATAATAATTTAAAAAAACAATAAATTAATAACCATAATAGATAACCATGGTAGTGCAAAAGCTGAAGCCCGTAGTGTAACCAAAGACATAATCCATAGAAGATAACAATTGCTGAAGTCAGTGTTGTGCAGTGTTCAAGAACCTAATAGTTGCTGGGAAGAAACTGTTGTTGAAACTGGTGGTCACGGTTTCAGGTCCCTGTACCACCTTCCCGATGATAGTAGTAAATTGAGAGCGTGGCTAGAGTGATGTGGGTATTTTATACTGGGTGCCTTCTTGAGGCAGTAACTCCTGTAGATCCCCATGATGATGGGGGAGGTCAGTACCTGTGATTTGATGCTTTTGGTTTGAGATCCATAGTCTTTTATATCTGAAGCATGGGATTTCGCTCATTGGATAGTACAAACATGGACAGCTGTTTTTAAATGTAAACATCAATTAAGGAAAAGCCTTTTACTCAATTAAAACCTAATCCTTTCTGGTTTGTTGCACTCAAAATATACATGTCACATGAAGATTTGCTAATAATGCCAATAGGGAAATGTAATGTAAAATTATGTTAAACGTAAAAGTCCACTGTTGTAATTAGCTTTAATGCCCATTTTGCTCAGCAATTTATTAGAAATAGACTATTGAAGGTGAGCCATAAAGATTTGTCCCATGAAGTTTTTGCAGTCGTGTGGACTGATTTACCCCTGACATAAACTGCTAAATCATCATGTTGGGGTAATGATTTCTATCCTGCTGGGGATAGAATCAACCATTTTTAATTCAAAAGTACATGTTTTGCTTTTAGCTTGGTTTGCTGTAGAATTTTATAATTTAAAAAAATCAGTTCAATCCCAATCTGTGATAACCTTCCTATTAGTATGTATATTTAGTGGCATCCACTAAGCTTCTCTTGTCTCAGATGGTCAATTTTCATAGGTTCGTAAGTAATAGGAGCAGAATTAGGCTATTTGGCCCATCCAGTCTACTCCGCCATTCAATCGTGGCTGATCTATCTTTCTATTTTAACCCCATTCTCCTGCCTTCTCCCCATAACCCCTGACACCCGTTTGTTTGAATGAGGCACCGTATCAGCGAGTGTTTAGACTTGAACCAGTGGCAGGATATGTCTTTTGTGTCAAACAAGGCATTTTGTGATCCAGGGAGGAAAGTGATTCAGAATTTCAGACGTCCCTAAGCCCTTTTAAAGTTTTGTGTCGGACATTCGATACTCAGTTTGAACACACAATTCACAAAATGCAACTCGTAGATGGTGACTCTGATCTGTGCTTCGTCTTCTTGTTTGAGGGATGAATCATGGTCAGGACACGAGGGCTAACGCCACTGCTCCTCATTGAAATAGTCAATTGCATTACTTTAAATAAACCTGAGAGAATATCCAAAAAACAACCCCTCAGTGCACTCGCCCATCATTGGAGTGGGTTTCACAACCTTGTGACTCGATGGTAGTGTTACAACTGACATTTCTCATTAACATTTGAGTGCTCTGATTAAAATTGTTTGGAAGATACAATCTGGATAAATTTACACAAAGCACCTCATTCAGTTGCCTTTGATAAGGATGGGCCAGGAATGTGCTTGCACGGAAAACATCAGAGTTGGATATAGAAACAACATCAGGATGCCACCTCCTTATGAGTAGCTCTGCTGAAATAATTGAACGTGCAGTCTTCAGGTCATTGCTAATCTGTGTCTTGTGAATTGAAATAGAATTAATCAATATTCAGAAGATGAAATTGGACGTTTAGTTTGCAATGTTAACTGATCAACTTCTCTGTGTTATGTAACTTTGTGTTTTCAAACTACTGTAGCTGCATGGAATATATTTTTAGTAAAAGCATGACAGTTGTATGTTGCATGATTGCTTGAATTGTTGTAGATTAATTGCTTGCCGTGAATGGAAACTGACCCTTAAAGTGGCCGCACTCTAACAGTCATCTTTCACCTCAAGCATATACAATAGTTTTATGTCCAAGTGAAGCAAACTGCAAATAGGTTATTGCACAAGTATTTTCAAATTAATGAAGGGGAGATGTAGGTGGAGAAGAAACTGCAGGGAAATGGGGATTTAGGAAGAGAAGAAATGGGGTGCACGGCCCAAGAGGAATGGTGGGACTCTTATCACAGCATATAAAATGATGGTCAATGTCCTCATGGTGATATAGTCCTTTTGTTTGGTGTTTGAAGCTTGGTGTGAATGGAGGAAGGTTAAACATGGAAAAATAGAATGGGGGGGCGGGGGAGAGATTGTTCATCCCAGATTAGTCAAGGCAGATAATGTTATGGGAAGTTTGGGTGTTTGACTGTTTTTCCCTGTAATCCAAACTTTAGTAGGGTCATATTTAGAAAATGGTCTAAAATTTGAATTGTTATTCATTCCTAATTTAACTGACAATTTAAAAAAAATGTGTGTGTGTGTGTGTTAGTTTTGAAGTTTGCTTTGAATTGCCAGAAAAACAACTAATGTGCTTTTCAAACAGAAGGTATCAGTTTTACATTAATAAACTCATCAGATCTATTCAGGATATTTTGGATGCATTTTATGTGGTTTGAGTTTTGGCAACTGCTGCTTTTCTCCGGGTTTACGCTGGGATGTAGGAGAAATGTGAAGAAATTTATGTTTGGATATTTCACTGTAGTTTTCACATCTTATTTCTCCGAACAGAAAAAACACAACATGGAGCAGAGTGGTCAGCTGGAGAAGGTAAAATACCAGTTTTGATGTGCTTGGATTGTTTGCTTCTTACTATTGGGAGGTTTGGCAGCTGACTTGGCCTGTGCTTTTTTTTTCTCTTTTTGATTATTTGGTAAATTTTCTATTATATTTCCTCTCTGTCCTGTCACATTGACCTGAAGTTCAACGGATAAACAGCCAGATTAGCCAGTGCTTCTTGTAACCAGGTTATCCAGCAGTCTATATAAACCATAAAACAGTACTGCACAGGAACAGGCTGAACATGATTCCAAGTTAAACAAATCGCCTCTGCCTGCAGTGTTCCATAACCCTCCATTCCCTGCATATCCATGTGCCTAAAAGCCTCAAAAAGGCCACTATTGTATCTGCCTCCACTACCACCCCTACACTGTGTGTGTGAGGAAAAAAAATCTGTTAAACTTCGCTCCTCTTACCATAGAGCTATGTCTTCTAGTCTTTGGCACCCTGGGAAATGGTTCTGACTGTTCACCCTATCTATGCCCCTCATAATTTAATATACTTTAATATACTCTTCCCTCAGCCTCCTTTGCTGCAGAGAAAACAATCCAAATTTGTCTAACCTCTCTATGATACCATCCACTTCTCTGTCCCTGCCGCTTGCCTTTTCCTAATGTCTCCTACCAGTAAAGATATGTTTTCATCGCTGATTGGAGCTTGGTCCTTCAACACATCAACCAGGTTGGAAGCACGTTTCCTAGTAAGGTGCATAAAAAGGGAAAGTTAGATTACGTTCTTGATGAGGGAGGAAATCTTTTTTTCCTTAAACCGTTAAAGATTTTAGTTTGTGTTCCAGTCAGGGCAAATTCCAGTTTTAGTGCAGGATGTTCCCTCTTGGCCTTTCAGGGAACAAGTTTCTACTTCTTCCTCTTACAAACTTCAGTGCACAGCAACCATCTTGCTAGTTGTTATTCCTGGTATCACTGTCCGTTGCTTTGCTTAGTTGATAGCCATTTAAATCAACATTCATTTGATTACTTCCAGAGCAGCAGTTTATTTGGTAAAATTGTAAACATTACATCTGGTTTTTTTTTAAACCTGCATCTTTCAACCTTGTCATTAATATTGTCCCTTAAAATTCAGGGACAAATTGCCAGCTCAATTCCCTCCATGCTTTCTTCCCCACACTCCAGTTGAGAATCAACAGCATTACTTGCCCACCCTCGGAACTTGCCCAGAAAATATTGTATGGCATTGAACAACAAAGAAACTATCAGTTTTCAATTATTGCAGATGCATTAAGAACCAAGTACCTACATAATTATGGCATTAGGCTTCACCCACTTTTGTAAGCAAGCTGCCGAACAGGGAATTCTAAAGTGATTTTGGAATTTTACCAAGATCTTAAATGGAGGAAGTAAATATTGGTTAAAGAGCCATGGAACTTTATTCAGCCCAGCTCATCTATGCCAACCAGGTGCCTAATCAAGCTAGTCCCATACGCCTAGACCTGGTCCATATTCCTCAATGTTCTATCCATGTATCTACCCAAGTACTTTTAAATTTTATAGCTGTTCTTGCCTCTGCCATTTGCCCTCGTAACTCATCCATGATAAGTTTAAAGGAGATCTGAGGAGCAACTTTTTCCACAACTGCGTTGTCCTTCAGTTCTCCTTTTAAAATTCATTCCATTCACCTGAACCTTTGCCCTCTAATTTTGGATTTCAATCCGCTGGGGAAAGGCTGAAGCTATTCATCTTGTCTATGCCCCTCATGATTTTATAAGCCTCCAGCAGGTCACCCCTCAGCCTCCTATGCTGCAGGGATAAAAGTGCCAGCCTCTCCTTTGCAACTCAAACCCTCCAGACCTGATAACATTGTTGTAAATATTTTTGCTTCATCCTTTCCAGTTGACTGATGCCTTCCTATGGCAGTGACCATAATGATTTACAGTACTCCAAACGTGGCCCTACTAACATCTTGCACAGCAATAACATGATGTGCCAACTCCTGTACTCAATAACCTGACCGATAAATGCCCTCTTGACGACCCTGTCCATCTGGTGTCGCCATCTTTGTGGAGCTATAACTTGCAAACCTAGATCTTTCTGCTCTACAACACTCCTCAAGGCCCTACCATTTTCTGTGCAAATGCTGACCTGGTTTGTCCTACCAAAGTGCATCACATTGCATTTATCTGAATTAAAGTCCATCGGCCTTTGAGTTGACCCATTGACCCAGTTGATCAAGATCCCATTGTAATCTTAATTAACCTCCTTTGCTGACTGAGACACCACCAATTGGACCGTAATCCACAAAGTTGTTAACAATGCCATCTATATTCATATACAAATCATGAACGTAAAAAATGAACAGTAGTGGACCCAGCATCAATCCATGCGATACACCACTTGTGATCTCTCTAAATGCCACATGGATATGTTTTCCTCATCTACTTGCCCCCCTCTTACCTCCACCTCTATCCACCCTGTAACATTGAGCTGCCAGCTCCGTCTCTCCTTCAGCCAAGTTTAGTTTAGCGATACAGTGCGGAAACAGGTCCTTCGGCCCACTGAGTCCACACCGATCAGTGATCCCCGCACACCTACATGATCCTACACACACTAGGGACAATTTTTACATTTTATACCAAGCCAATTAACCTACAAACCTGTACGTCTTTAGAGTGTGGGAGGAAACCGAAGAAAATCCACGCATGTCATGGGGAGAACGTACAAACTCCATACAGGCAAACACTCATAGCCAGGATCGAACCCGGGTCTCTGGCTCTGTAAGGCAATAGCTCTACCGCCCATGTTTCTGTAATATCCCAATCCCATGTACCTATCCATGCTCTGAATTCATCAATCTTGCCTGCCAGGCATCTAAAATCATCAATCTTCCCTCGGTCCCAGCCATGCTCTGCCTGTCCTGTCTACTGAACTTGTTATTTTTCATTTCTGTGTTTGCTTCAAGTTTCTCATTTGCCTCACTACTGTATTGGGTACCACACCAGCCCGACTGGTTTAAACCCTCCCAAGTAACACCAGCAAATCTCTCTGCCAGGATATTGATTTCCCCATCCAGTTCAGATGCAACCCAACCCTCTTGTATGAGTCACCATTGGTCACCAAAGAGATCCCAATGGTCCGGAAACTTGAATCCTTGTACTAGCTCATGAGCTGTGCATTCATCGACCCTAACCTGCTGTGCCCACTCTCACTAGCGCAATGTATTGTTGGGAAATTTGCTATTGCACTGACATCTTTGCACCTGCACGACAATCTGTACACAATCCTGCTCTTTTCTATTTGTCATCGTGTTTATGGTTGCATTTATCAGTACAGCTGCTCCTCGACCCACAGCGGGGTTACGTTCCAATAAACCCATCATAAATCGAAAATATCATGAGTCGAAAATGCACTAAATACAATTTGATCGCTTGCATTTGCACCATCGTAAGGTTGAAATACCGTCAGTCGAAGCATTGTAAATGGGGGAGCATCTGTTCTGTAGGTACACTGTTTACTCTGGGCTTCAGGCAAGCAAGGAATTTCAATGCACAATGGTAAATGTGACAAACTAATCTGAATCTAATCCCCATCCACCCATTTTCCCTCCCTTGGGCATTGCATTTCACTTATCTCCTTATCTGACACCCTTTTATCTTCTGTTCACCGCCAGCCTTTGTCGCTTGCTTTACCCTTCTGCCAATCAAAATCCCTCTTGATTGCCATTCTTTGGTCTTCTCAATGCCCTGCTCCTGCTCCATCCGTCTAAAGAACAATCCCAACCCAACACCTCACCTGTCCGTCCCCTCCACAGATGCAGTCTGACCTGCTGAATTCCTCCAGCAATTTGTTTTGTTGAATGATTGCTAGACTCTGTCAAGATTTCGGTCCCTGACTGCCATCCAGTGGTTTCTCCTGGAAATTACACACACAAGTTGCCTCCCATAGCTTGTTAAAAGCAAAAACCTAGTTATTTTTTCTATTTCAGATTAAATTTGAACGATTCACCTGTGCCTTACTGTTCATTTTTTTGCAAAGTCAGTGTCAAAGTCAAGTGAATTGCAAAGTGATTTATTCAAACCATTGCATGCTTTCCTAAAGCCTTGTAATCTCTGATTGTCTTCGTTTTATATCTGTGGGTATTATTACCCCACTCAGCACATGCGATGTTAAGTGGATTAGATTTGTAACCTGCTTTCATTTTATTCTTGAAAGTTTGTTTGTTTTGCACCATATGATGTTAAATTTATAATACATATCCATATTTGCTTAGGATAAGAAAGATTCAGAACAGAAGTATTTCAAAGAACATGTATCAATGAGAGAACAGCTCCAAGTAAGTTCTTCAAGATGCAAGTTTTATTTCTCCAGTTGTCTCTGCTCAAAGGCACTTACTGCCTGGTGCAGTTTTCACACAGAGGGTGGTGGGTTTCTGGAATGAGCTGCCAGAAGAAATAATTGAGGTAGGCACAATAACAGCATTTAAAAGAGATTTGTACAGGTACATGAATAGGAAAGGTTCAGAGGGATATCGGGCGACTGTGTGTAAAGGGAACCAACTAAGATGGGTATCATGGTTGGCATGGGTGTGCTGGGCTAAAGTGCCTGCTTCCATGCTGTACAACTCTGACCCAAAGTAGTCAGCTGAACTACATATTGTGACTGCCAAATGTAATTTGTGGCAAGGATGAAACCTGATGATACTGGGGAATTTAGAATTAAATGAATCTAGAATTTTTCAAAAGCAGTCGGTCTAGTTTAAGTAAGTATGCAGTTACCATCCTATTTGTATTTTTAAAAAATACACCAAAATCATTAATCATCAGGGACAGAAATCTACCCACCTTGCCTGCTCTGGCTTAGACGTAACTCCAGGTGCACCCATGTCATTGACTCAGAACCGCGTACCCGGATCAGAGCAAATAAACAATGCCCTTGTCATGATGGCCACGTTCTTTAAACAAATTTATTAAATATTGTTGTATAGTTTTGTTTATTTATTGCCACATGTATAGGGATACAGTGAAAAGCTTGTTCTACATGCCTCCCAGTCATCTGCATCTTTCATTTCACTCTAACTGTTGTACTTGAGTTTGGCTTGCTAGTATTTATATATGGTATCCATTTGATTGGGTAACATGCAAAACAAAGTTATGCACTATACCTTGGTACATGTGAGAATAGTAAACCTAAACCAAAGTCATACTATATGTGAGTACAATAGATTCTCTTCTGGAACAGCATGCAGAGAACCGCCAGGTTGCGGCACTATCTTGCACTGAGAATCATTGAGAATGTTGAATAATATAATTGTATCTCCAGGTTCACATTCAGACCATTGGAATTTTGGTATCTGAGAAATCGGAGCTCCAGACAGCTTTGGTCCACACACAGCAGGCAGCAAGGCTAAAATCAGGTAAAGCCATTTGATTTATTAGACCCATCTTTCTCTGCCAACCTAATCGTGATTTTGTTTTGAGGAAAACGTTGGTAGTTTGCTGGAAAGCTTGAATTCTAATCTTTGTCATTTTTTTTTCCGTTTTAGGTGAGGTGGAAGATTTAAGTAACAAGTTGCAGCAAACGAGGCAAAGAGTAACAGAACTGGAACGCACACTGTCCTCCATCTCATCCCAACACAAACAGTCTGACAAAGTAAATGGCTAATTCTTCAACCGAAAGTCCAACTTTTCATTTAGGGAAATAAAATGTGCTTAATATTATTTTGAAACATGTCTTTACAGATTAGCAAAGAGATTGAAAAAGAGAGGGAGAACCTGAGACAAGAAGTATACAAACTAAGGTGAGTTACAAAACATATTTACTGACTTAAATGTGACATAACTAATTGTATTCTTTTAAAAAAAACGGATAAACTAACTATTTGTATTTCACTTGCAGTAAAATGAGCGAGGAGATAAAACAGCAAAATTCTGAACTCTCAGAACAGTTGCGGTCCAGGGTATCTGAAAATGAAACTATGAGAAACAACATTGAAGATTTGCACAAGAAACTGGAAATGGCTGAGTTGATGATTCAACAGGTGGGGCAGCTTATAGATTACAGTACAGCTTCCCACTTCCTAGTCGAGATGATTCAATCACTAAACCTGTACATCAAGTAGTAAGGGCTCAATAAGAGGGAGGAAGAGTCTTTTGGGTGGGAAGCAAAAGACAGCCCTAAAGGGAATAATGACAGTATCCTAACAAATGATTGAGGGGTATAAATCCTGTGATGTTTATGCCCCTTCGCTCAATGCACACTGTGCTGACTTGTTACTTCAATATTGTATGCTCTCACCACTTTTGAAAAAATGCTTCTAATTCATAATTGACTTTACAAATTGGAATTCGTGTTCTACCTTGTACAAATCGGGAACTGTTCGCCATGCCAACTATCTGACAAACTGTTGGGTGACCTTGGGTTATGGATTTGGAGAGGTGTTTCACTGGATCTGCCCAAGGAGCGTTTTCTTTTCTGATAAAGTTCACTTAAAAACAGACAACACACAATGGGTTAGGTAAACCAACTCAAGCTTTACTGATCATAGCCGGCGAGAGTGTCAGGGATACAAAGTCAAGTAAGCAACAGACACTTGACTCTCCTGAGTCACCACTCTAAATAACGAAGACTTACAAGGTATTTTATAGTGTGCAGGAAAAGTGGTCACATGCTTAAACAGAGTTACAGCAATGACAATTAACACAATACTCGTATCAATCAGAGGCCGAATCCATTCAAAGCATACTTGACACTTATACAATCATTTGTCATATTATGGTTAATCAATCACAAATGGTTGATCACAAAACTTCTTCACAACAGGAAACAGATCCAGCATCTGCGGTACCTTCTTTAAACAATATAAGGATCTTTATCAGTTACCCACAGAAGTTTCTGTTTACCCAATTTCCAAGTCTACAGAAAATAACATCCTATCGCACCATTGTCAATATGAGGGTTTGTGTTAAATATTATAAGTATATTTATAATGCGGATCAAAGTTTAAGATGTTTTGGTAAGAATTGTTTTATTTTGTCTCCTCATTCAGTTCTCAAATCAGTCGGCGTTGCCAGAAGTTAATCAGCAACTACACGTGGTTCTTGAAGAAAAAACTCAGTTAGAGGCACAGTTGATGCAGGTAAAGATTCTGTGGGTCAAAATCACTTGGTTGGGCCTCAATCCTTTGTATATGACATGGAGTTCTTGACTTCTGTGTGATTAGCATGTGGTCGGTTTTCTGTAGGCCACATTGAAAATAGCGAGGAACATAAGAAAAGTTCTTGTGGGTCAGAATCTGAAGAAGGATCCCAATCCAAAACGTTGCCTGTCTATTCCCTCCACGCATGCGGCCTGACGGATGCGGCCTGAAATTTAAAAAAAACTAACTCCTCTTCGAATTTCAAAGTTCCTCCAGCACTTTGTATTTTACACAAGATTCCAGCATCTGCAGTTTTTTTGTCTACTTGCTCGGAAGTATGGTTGCAGCTATTTCAGACAGTTGGGAAAAACAGCTTGAGCAGAATCCAATCTGAGCAAACTTTTTGGAGGATGTAAATAGTGTGAGAAGATCTTGGAGCTATCAGTTAAGTCACTTGTTATTTAGCAATTGGTCAATACTCGGGTATTCAGGTGCGTATGTATGCCAATGTAGAAATAAATTCATTTATCTGAAAGGGCAATAAAATAGCCTAAAACTGCTCAGATTAGAGGGCATTATCTAGGAAAGGTTGGACAAACTTGGATTGGTTCCCTAGAATGTTAGAGGCTAAGGAGAGACCCAATAGAAATATATAAGATTGAGAGATATACATACAGAAGACAGTCGGAACCTTTTTCCCAGGGTGGAAATGTCAAGGCCCAAGCTTTAAGGTGAGAGTGGTAATATTTAAAGGAGATGTGAGGGGAATTTTTAAAACATTTTTTTACAGAGAGTGGTAGGGGTCTGGGACTTGCTGCCAGGGGCGGTGAAGGAGGCAGTGGCATTCTAACTAGGTACATGGATTTGCAGACAGAGGAGATTAGATTAATTTGGCATCATATTCAGCCTGGATTTGGGCTGAGGACCTGTTCCTATGCTATTCTATGTTCTATCATTTGGGTTGAGGGATGGCTGAACCTACAGGCTAAATATCAAGTGTCATTGTCTCACTATACAGTTGTAATAACTTTTTTAAATTCACATACTCATGATGTATTGGAAGAGGATTTAAGATTTAAAATAAAAAATCCTGCTAACCTAAGTTGTATTCATATAACGCAGAAAGCACTAATTTTAAAATAGATCTTGATTTTTCGATTGTGGTTGCTTTCAGGTGTCAGAGTCACTGCGGTTACTTCTTGCCGAAAGAGATCAGTACGCTCAGAAGCTGCAGGAGGAGGGCAGAATCTGGCAAGAGAAAGTTCAACAGCTTACAGCACAAGTTAGTGGTAACAGTAAGACCTAAATCTGTAGTGAATGTGCTGCTCCAACTTGCACTCAAAAGACACATATTTCCTTTTTTTTTTTGAAAACACATGTAATGTGTTCAGTTTTAGAATTCAAATATTTACTTGACATCCAAGTACTATGGGATTGTTTCTGCCAATATTCGGGTAAGATACCATTATGTCTTTTTCACCTTATGGTGCAGACTGGTTTTGGATATGCAACATATCCCAAATCTTTGCAGTGCAGCTTAGTTGTTTGGTACCTAAATAACCTTTGCAGGTTCTTTGAAGCAGCTGCCCAATTTGCCTATTATATTTTTGTATACCAGTTCCCTTTTCTAATGCTGTTGTTAAATCTTTGTCCACTGACTTACCATTCATTGCATTCCAGATCGTGATATTTTCATGTTTTCAAACTTGTTTCCTCTTCCCCACTGGCTATTTTGCAGATTTCTTAGTCAGACAGAACTGAAACAGGCCATTTGGCCCAACTCGGCCATGCCGCCCAAGATGCCCCATGTAAGCTCGTCCCATTTACCTTCATTTGATCCATATTCCTCTAAACCTTTCCTATCCATGTACCTGTCCAAATGACTTTTAAATGTTGTTATTCTCCCTGCCTCAACTACCTCCTCTGGCACCTTGTTCCATATACCCTCTACCCTTGGTGTGAAAAAGTTGCCCATTCAGGTTCCTATTAAATCTTTCCCCTTTCACCTTAAAACTATGACCTTGAGTTCTTGATTCCTCTAACCTAAGAAAAAAACTGCATTCACCCTATCTATTCACTCTATGCTTCTATACACCTCTGCAAGATCACTGCTGAGCCTCCTGCACTCCAAGGAATAAAGTCTTAGCCTACTCAAACTCTCCCCATAGCTTGTGAATGTTATATACTTGTCTGGAATGTTCACACTATCCATAGTAAATAGTCAACCAAAGGGCCTCTGTTGTCACCAGTCGCCAATGGGAACCATGTGCTTTCACTGGAGGTGGCACCTTGAGACACCGGCTCACAGTGAAGAGCAACACGCAAAAACCAGCAGAGATTGGTGGTTCTGAACCCTCTGGGAACTCTCCACATTCATCCAAAAAAATAAACCACAAGAGTGAATGCAATAAAATACCAGCCAAAATCTCACTGTACTGTAATGGTTGAACAAACTATTACAGATTGTACGCTGAAATTAGAATTGAAAATGTTTGCATGTTCTTATGAGGTGATTGATTAACTTAATGTACTTAAATACATAAACCAGCTGGTAAATGACCCAGAATCTAGAAGTGAATCAACTACTTTTTTTTGTACGGACACCTCTAAAAAGTTAAAAACTGGATTGATGTACAACTGCATGTAGCATGAACTGTTATATGCGTAGCACTGCCTGCAAACAACGATTGAGTAGATGTAATAAGCTTAGCAAAATAGCCAGTGAGAATATAAGATCCAGATATAATTTCTAGCTTTCATTACTGGATGTTGAGATCCAAATATGACTTTTGCCCCAGGCTTGTTGCTTGAATAAGTGTTTCTAATATTCCCTATTTTAAATTCATTTTTGGTTTGCAAATTGTGATTACAATGCTTAAATAATTTCATAAACAAAATCTAAGAATTCCATTGAATATGATCATGGGAAGTGCTTGACCAATTTGTTAGATTAATCTCCAGCAGAAAGATCTCCACCTGAGAATGCACATTGATTAAACAGTCTTTCCTATCTCAATGCAACTATTGATCATCTTGTTTCTGCAGGTGAATGCACTTTCAGAGGAGAGGAAACAAAGTCTCGTGTATATGCAGGACTTGGAAACTTCATTGACTGACCTTAAGAATAGATCAGGTAATTCTAGATGTGTTTTTGCAGCATTTGGCTATAACATCACAACTTACAGCATGAATTGAATTGTTTAAGTATAATCATATTTGGCATCATTAATAAGTGGAGGAATAGATAGGGTGAATACAGTCTTTTTTTCCAGGATAGGAGACTCAAGAACATGGGGGGGCATAAGTTTAGGGTGATTAATGTGTGTATTTACTGTATTATAATTGTAGTCAATGCCTACTATGTTCTGTTGAGCTATGCAAAGAAAGAATTTCATTGTCCTGTCAGGGACACATGACAATAAACTCTTTTGACTTTGACTTTGATTTGAAAGTGGAAAGATTTAATATGAACTTGAGGAGCAACTCTTTCACAGATGGTAGTGAGTGTATGGAACGCGTTGTCAGAGGATGTTGAGGTAACAACATTTAAACGACATTTAGAAAGGTGCAGGGATAGGATAGGTTTAGAGAAATATGGGCCAAATGTGGGCAAATGGACTAGCATTAATGGGGCATCTTGGTCAGCATGGCCAAGTTGGGCTGAAGCTCCTGTTTCCATGCTGTGCAACTCTGAAGAGTTCTAGGTGTAAATCTCACCCGCTGCAGAACACCAGGTGGCAAGCGTGTAATGACGATGTTTGCAACATATCAAACTTGTATAGAACAATGATCCCAAAACCACAAAATGTAGAAACTATGAATTGCAGAAAACAAAGCAACAAAAAGTGCTGGAGTAACTTAGCAGGCTCGGCAGCATTGCTGGAGAACATGGATAGATGACATTTTGGGTTGGAACCCTTCTTCAGACCAATGACCTAAGCTTTTTTTTCTGACCTGGATAATCAATTTACTTGTTCTATGTTAGTTGATGAACAAGCCCAATATGACTGTGGTGAGATCTGCTGCAATTTTCTCTGATTGGCAGCAAGTCAGAACAAAAAGCAACTTGAAGAAATCCATGGTTTTTGGCAGAGTATGATATACCTACGGACTTCACAACTACTCACTTTTTCATTCTATCCTTTTTAGACTTCCTTCAGAATATGGGTTTTTATAATCTCTGCTGTCCACTGGGTAGAAGAACAGGCGTTAATCCAATGTTTGTTTCTGTTTAAGGATGTGTAACTGTTATTCTCTGGAAACTCCTCAGAACACTGATCTATAGTAAACACATTTATAATGTGCTACGAATGAAGTCAGTAGTTAAACACAATGGAAAGAGCCTTAGAATTTCCTTGAGGATTATGCAAGGAACGGAGGGTTGCTCTTTGTCAAGGATGCTTGCAAAGAAGGATATGCTGTAATTGCTTAGTGAATGGAGATTGCATAGTTGGCAACTACAAATTAAAGCTGATTTGTCAAGGATTCCTAATCACCCCTTGGGCCATGGCCAAACTTGTCTATGCTGACCAGGTTAGCACATTGGGCTAGACCCAATTGCTTTCATTGGGCTCATAGCCCTCCAAACTAACAACAAATTATCTATTTTTTCCCCAGAAGTGTAGAATAAATTTGCAATTATGTGGCACCCTTCATTGCACCCACTGTTTTTGCAATTTAATCAGTTCATGTGGAAACATAAACAAAACATCCAGACAAGGGCCAACTTAATGCAAGTCTTCAGAGTCCCCTTATCACTTTTCACGGTTAAGATGTAGATAGTATTAAAAAAAAACTATCCAGGATATGATGAAATAAGAATTTTGTATCTTGTGATTCCAAGATCTGAATTATCCATTGGTCTCCCACTGTTCAGAATTTGTCGTTGTGCTTTTTCCTCTCCACCCCTGCCTCATATTTTGAAATGTCAGGATCAGTGTTATAGTAAGTTGTACCCACATGCTGTTTTCAGAATTTCCAATAATTGCTTTAATTGATTAAAGACAGTGATAGGAGAATAATAACACTTTTGGATCTCAGAAGAAAATGTAGACTTTGTTTGCAGTTAGATTCTGTAATATTCAGAGAGTAAAATACTTTATTTGTGTACCAGCTGTACAACCTCCACTTACAGTGTATTTTACAAGAGTCAAGAGAGTTTAATTGTCATAGAGACCAGTAACGGAACAATGAAATTCTAAACAGGCAGTGAATGCAATAACACACAAAAATATAATAAGCAATAATACAATAAAAGATCGTAATACTATGTAACAGTAATGCAAAACTGAAGTCCATAGATGCAGTCTATAGAAGATCATAGTTGCTGAGGTTAGTGTAGTGTTCAAGAGCCTATTAAGTAACTTTTTGAGGTGTTGGCACTATTGTAATGCAAGAAGAGTATTTTCTAAATGTAACCATTTTAGCAAGGATAATGTGACACAGTAAAATTGCTATTCTTTAGATTTTTGGAAATCTTAATTTGCCCTTTTAAAGGAAAGTAGATACATATTTGAAGAAGAGGTTAAGAATATGAGCAATGGATCCTTATGAATAAATAACATAGAACCGTACAGCTCAGGAACAGGCCCTTTCACCCACAAAGTCTGTGAGCCGAGCATAACGCCGTTAAACTAATCTCCTCTGCCTGCACATGAACCATATCCTTTCATTCCCTGCATATCCATGTGCCTATCTAAAAGCCTCTTAAACGCCACTCTCATATCCATCGCTACCACCACCATTGGCTGCACGATCCCGCACCCACTACACATCTCCTTTAAACTTTGTCCTCTCACCTTGAAGCTATGTCCTCTAGTCTTTGGCATTTCCACCCCGGGAAAATGGTTCTGACTGTCAACCTCTTACAATTACTGTCTGTGCCTTTTATAATTGTATATACTTTTATCTGGTCCCCTCTCAACCTCTGGCATTCCAGAGAAAACAATCCAAATGTGTCCAAAGTTTCCTCGTGGCAACTACTCCCTAATCCAGGTAGCATTCTGGTAGAGCCTCCACATCCTTGCTGGAATGGGGCAATCAGAACTGCACGCTTTTAGAAAGGCACATGGATATGCAGGGAATAATGGAATATGGATTATGCGCAGACAGGTTAGAGTTGGTCTTGGCAACATCTTTGGCACTGATATTATTGACTGTAAGGCCCGCTCCTGTTCTGTACTGTTTTATGTTTAATATTACAGGTTATATTGGTGAATTGGACACTTAAGCTCCATAATTTTCAACCACTCATTTTAAAATCCAAAAATCTTGTAATTGATTGAATGAATGAATAGTTTATTTCGGTCATACATTAAAAAGAACAAAACTTTACAAACTGTGTGAATATGAACCAACACTGTATTCATTTCACACAACATTCACATAATCAATGACCGAAAAAGGAATAGGCTGAAGCCACAAAGCTTATTTTTGCCTATCATATAAATGAAATAGAACTTGTTCATTAAACATTTTTGTAGTGAAAATATAATGTATATCATCTTGATTAACTGAGTTTAAATTGTTGACTGTCTTGTGTTGTTTAGAAATATCCTGTGAGGTGAGTGAAAGTCAAACTGCACCGCAACCCGAAGGGCCGACAGAGCAAGAGAGAATGCTGGAGGAGAATATAAAGCAGCTACAGGGAGAGAAGGAGCAATTGTACACTCAGTACCAGGCACAGGTGAGACAGATTCTCAATTGTAACAAATAAATTAAATGCAGAGATTTGACATGTGCATTTCTGGTCATCCTATTACAGGAAGGCTGTGGAGACATCAGAGAGGGTGCAAAGATTTACCAGAATACTACCACAATTAAGTGTTAACGAAGAAACTGCAGATGCTGGAGAATCGAGGGTTACACAAAAACACAAAAAGCTGGAGAAACTCAGCGGGTGCAGCAGCATCTAAGGAGCGAAGGAGATAGGCGACGTTTCGAGTCGCCTATCTCCTTCGCTCCTTAGATGCTGCTGCACCCGCTGAGTTTCTCCAGCTTTTTGTGTAACCCTACTACCAAAATTAGTTCAGTTCAGTTTAGTTTATTGTCACGTGTACTGAGGTACAGTGAAAAGCTTTTGTTGGGCGCTAACCAGTCAGCGGAATGGCAATGTATGATTGCAGTCAAGCCATTTACAGTGTATAGGCACATGATAAGGGAATAACATTTAGAGGGCAAGGAGAGTGTTGACAGAAGGAACTGGTTTATTAAAAAAAGACAGTGCTGGCGTAACTCGGTTGGGCATTATATCTGGAAAACTTGGATAGACGGTGCCTTGAATCGGAACCCTTCTTTAGACTGGGTCCCAACCTGAAGCATCACCTATCCATGTTCTTCAGAGATGCCTCCTGATCTGCTGAGTCACTCCAGAGCTTTGTCTTTTCTTTAGCTATAAGAGAGGTTAAACAAACCTGGATTATTTTCTCTGGTGTTTCGGTAATTGAGGAGAGACCTATGTAAAATTCTGAGAGGTCTAGACAGAGTAGACAGTCAGAACCTTTTTCACAGGGTGGAAATGCCGAAGACTAGTGGGTATAAGTCTAAAGTGAGAGGAGCAAAGTTTAAAGGAGATGTGCGGGGCTAGTTTTTTTTTTTTTAGCGCAGTGTGGTGGGTACCTGGACCGGACTGCAAGGGGGCGGTGGTGGAGACAAATGCGACAATTGCATTGAAGAGGCTTTTAGATAAGCACATGGAAATGTCGGGATCACGTGCAGTTAGAGGAGATTAGGTCAACCTGGCATCATGTTTGGCACGGACATTGTAGGCCAGAGGGCCTGTTCCTGTGCTGTACTGTTCTATGTTCTCTGTATGAAAAGTATAATACAGCTCATAGCCAGTCAGTACAGGTAAGTAAATATAATTAAAGGGCAGATTGACATCCTGTTTCACAGTAAGTCCTCCGAGATTTAGTAATGAGGAATGAACTGGATATAGAACACAGAACAGTACAGTGACGTTTCGGGTCCATACCCTTACTCAGAATCATAAAAAGGATGAAGTCTTCTGAAGAAGTGTCCTGACCCGAAATGTTACCTATCCATGTCCTCCAGATATGCTACTGCACCTGCTGAGTTACTCCAGAATTTTGTGTTCTATCACTTTCTTGAACTCCACTGAATTTTCTCCAGTAGATGTACTGTCCCTTTGTAGTAATATTAAAGAGTGCTAATTTAATATCGACCAATTAGGATAGCATCAACGCAATTCCTCTGCAGTAATGCTTTTTAACTTTGTAATAATCAGAGCAAAATGAATGGAGAGTGTGGGAAGGAACTGCCAATGCTGGTTTACACCGAAGATAGACACAAAATGCTGGAGTAACTCAGCGGGACAGGCAGCATCTGGGGAGAAAAGGGATGGATGACATTTCGGGTCGAAACCCTTCGGGACTTTTTTTTTTTTTTTTTTTTTAATTTATTTATTATAGAAACAAAATAACAACCAGTTACATTATATTTCAGTAGTAAAAATACATAGTCCTAATAACTGATTCATACTAATAATATTATTTATACTGTATTATCCTTAGTTATAGATTTCAGAGTTATGTATTTTATATAATTAAAGATACATAATACTACTAATACATTCACAATATTAGCATTATACTCGTACTATTAGTAATTATCATTTTATTTCTAATTTTATTAAGTATAAGACCAAATTTTATGATATTATTGATACAAAAAGTTAGTAAATCTTATATAATTCTTATTATTTCTTCCTAATGTTAACAATATTTATTTTATCGCTAAATTTAAAATTATTGTACCATTAAAAGCATATAATTTTATATAATTAAAAATATAAAATACTAGGAAATGCTAATAATACTAACAATGTTCTTATAAATCTAATGATATTTATATTCATTCTAATATTAAGCTAGTGTGTTTCTATATTATTTTTTATTTTTTATTTTAGATATAAGAAAATAGAGAAATTAGGAAATAGAATAAAGAATAAGAAGAGGTTTGATGGAGAATAAATATTCGTCAATAATCCGTCCTTATAGATATATTCATGATTTATTATACGTATCTTTCATCCACTCAAATGTCCAGGCCTCAGTCAGGTTCCGCGCCGAACCATTACGACCTGCAAATATTTAATATATGGAGACCAAATACATCTGAAGAGATCTAACCTATCCATAAGGACAAGCCTCAATCTCTCCAAATGAAGTGTCTCCGACATTTCTATATTCCACATTTTGATTGTTGGGAATGCAGGGCCTTTCCAAAATTTTAATATTAATTTTTTCCCAATTATTAAACCATAATCAATAAAAGTTCTTTGATTCGTTGTTATTAATTGGTCAGTTTCAATTATTCCAAGTATAATCAGCTTTGGGTCAGGGATTATATTTATATTAATAACAGTCGAGATTATTTTAAATATTTCCTTCCAGTATTCTACAATTTTTATGCAGTTAGTGAATGAATGTGTCAAATTTGCTTCTGAAATTTGACATTTGTCACATATTGGAGATATTTTTGGAAAAATATTATGTAATTTAGATTTAGAGTAATGTAATCTATGTAATATTTTAAACTGTATAAGAGAATGTTTAGCGTTTAATGAACAATAATGTATAATGTTGTAAACTTTCAATCCCATATTTCTGGTCTTATTATTTGGCCTAATTCCTTTTCCCAAGATTCTCTGTATATTTCTGTTGATGGAGTATCGTTTTCCAGTAAAATATTATATATATATGATATCATTTTTTCCATATTTGGATGTTTATTCAAACATTCATCTAAAATTTCTATTTTTCTATTTCTAAATTCATATATATTTACAGAGGCATAGTTTCTAATTTGTAAATATCTGAAATATTCTTTATTATGTAGCCCATAAATTTGTTGCAACTCTTGAAATGAAAGAAAAGTATTTTCCTTATAAAGATCACCCATCTTAGAAATTCCTTTATTTTTCCATTGTAAAAAAGCCTTATCCAAAATCGAAGGTTTTTAAACATAAAATTATTAACAATCTTAAGACTTATTGGTATAGATTTTAGTTTTAAATGCTTTCTTTATTTGTTTCCATATGCGGATTCCATTTTCTATTATCGGATTTTCACTATAAACTTTCTTAGCTACATTAATATTAGCAAATATTATAGAGCTAATTTCTAATGGAGAACAATCTTCTTCTTCCATACTTAACCAATTTGGTTTATTATCTATTTCTCCTAACCAAAAATTCATGTTTTTAATATTAACTGCCCAGTAATAAAACATCAAGTTTGGTAACGCTAATCCTCCATTTATTTTAGACTTACATAAATGTTTTTTATTTATTCTATGAATCTTATGATCCCAAATAAATTCGTAATTAAAGAATCTACTTTTTAAAAAAAAATTTTTTGGAAGATATATCGGATTAATTGAAATAAATATAATAATTGTGGAAGAAAAAATCATTTTTATTGCATTAATTTTCCCTATCATCGAAATAGGTAAACTTTTCCAGTATGAAATATTCTTATTTAATTTATCTAGTAATGGGGGAAAATTAGATTTAAATAGAGAATTAAATCTTTTTGTAACAAAAATCCCAAGATATTTAATATTTTTCATTTGTTATCTTAAAAGGAAATTGTTGTAATATATGTAACTTATTCATTGTTATAGGCATAAGTTCACTTTTATTCCAATTAATACTGTATCCTGAAAGTGATCCGAATTCCGTTATTAGTTTTAACAAATTTCGAATACTTATTTCTGGTTGAGTGATATAAAGTAATACATCATCTGCATATAAGGAAATTTTATTCTTAGTATTTGCGGTATCATAATCCAATGCATCTGGGGAAAAGGGATGGGTGACATTTCGGGTCGAAACCCTTCTGGACTTTTGTAGTGAGATTGGGCAGGACACTGAAACTGCCTGAGAAAATGGTGTTTAATATGACATGGAGGGAATATTATTACTGAGAAAGTACATGCTTGCTTCAAAGTTTACATCTGTTTGTGCATCTTCAGGTGTGTGACAATGAGCAGCTGAGTCGTTTGAACCGGGAGCAAGAAGAGAGACTGCAGCAACTGGAACGGACAGTGGAACGCTACAACGATGATTCTGTGGACCGGAAGCAACTGCTGGAAAATATGCAGAGTGACAAAGCTACGATAAGCAGGGCGCTGACACAGAATCGGGACCTCAAGGAACAGCTGGCAGAACTTCAAAATGGATTTGTCAAACTTGTACGTATTACACCGCGACTTAAAGTAAAACCCTGTTTCCTTGATCATTCGCGCATTTTGAATTTGTTTCAGTAGCCCTGAGGATATTCTCTTTGCGCTCAATATCCTGAACGTTTAGCTTGTATTGTAGATGTGATTAGTGGACACTTTTGACAAGTGTGAGATGCAAGGGACTACAGATGCAGGAATCGTCAGCAAAAAAACATAGTGCTGGAGGAACTCAATGGATCAGGCAGCATCTGCGCAGAGAATGGATAGGCGACCTATTGAGTCAGGACCCGTCTGAAGAAGGGCCCTGACCTGAAACATTGTCTGTTCATTCCGTATGCAGATGCTGCCTGAACTGCACTTTGTGTTTTGCGAACTGCAAACTAGTTTCAGATTTGCACAGACACTAAAATGTTTTAAAATGTAATTTTACTGTAATATTCATCTTCTGTATGTGGAAAGGATTCAGTCTGAATAAATGCTAACCTGTTAGTTTTGCTTGTTGAGTATATTCATGCTGAAACTTATCTGGATGGGTCTTAACTGTCTGGATCTGAAGGGAACCAAGTGATGTAGCCATAGGACAAGAAAGTAAGGGCTAAAGTAATAGATTAACTATGGTCTTTTTAAATGTTGGAACAACTTGCAGCATTACCGGATCCTATTGTGTTTACCTTGTATACAATTTAACTGTCTACAGACTAATGAGAATATGGAACTGGCCAGCGCGTTGCAGTCAGAGCAGCATGTGAAGAAGGAGGTAGCTCGGAACATTGGAGAGTTGCAAGAGGATGTGGTGGATTTGAAAGAAAAGGTATTGATCTCTCCCAAAGCACCACAGTATGGTTCTTAACCTAATTGCAGTTTCATTCAAAGAATTACTAATGCCAATGTGCTCATTAAGTACAAAAAACATGGATGGATTTATTGATTGATTAAATGATGCAGCGTGGAAACAGGCCCTCCGGGATCAAAAAGTGGATGAAAAGTTCTATCCTTTCATTTAAAAAAATGTGCATTATGATTGCCCTGAAAAAACTTTTATGTTCCATTCCTAGTTTGTTGCTGTAAAGAGGATAATGTGAACTGGTGAATTCTGTATCATCAGTTCATCAGTGAATGATGCAGTTAGCATAAAGTGGAGCTGCGGCCACCGCACAGCGCCAGAGACCCAGGTTCCATCCTGATCTCGGTTGCTGGCTCAGTGGAGTTTGCACGTTCTTTCTGTATCTGCTTGGGTTTCCCCCGGGTACTCCGGTTTCCTCCCAAATCCCTAAGAAGTGCAGGTTTATAGGTTAAATGGCACTGTGAAAGATGTGGATGAGAAAGTGGGACAATATTTGAACTAGTGTAAATGGGTGATCAATGGTCAGTGTAGACTCTGTGGGCCAAAGGGCCTGTTTCCTTGCTCTATCTTTCAAACAATCAAAAAAAAGATGAAATGGGTGCCAGATTCTGTTTCCCATGGTCTCAAACTACCAGTTTTGCCGACGGTATATATTTTTTATGTCCTGCCCTCAGATCTGTGTTGCTTAATCTAGCAGACTTGTCCAAATTACTTGATGCCCTCCAAGATTCCTTGGTCATTAATAATTCTTGTGCCACCTGTGTCCTTGCAGCTTGAGCTGAAGTCACAGGAAGCTCAGGCCTTGCTGGGCCAGAGGGATCAGTTCTACACTCATCTCCAGCAGTACACCGCAGCCTATCAGCAGCTGATGGCTGAGCGAGAGGAGCTGCAGAAGCAGAACCTGCTGCAGACGCATCTCATGGACCGGCTGCAGCATGATGAAGTACAAGGGAAAGTCCACATTGAATTGCACCAGAAAGACCTTATGGTAACAAAGGTGAGATTAATACTTCGGTTGTGGACGCAATGCTTTTTCCCTCCAATATCAAACAAATCTTGATGCGGAAGTTTTATAAATGGCATGGATCAGTGGGGGAGTTGGGGGGACATGCAACATGCAGGGGAGTGAGGGGGGGGGGGGAAACGTGGGGGGCTGGGGAGCATGTGTGGGAGAATATAGATCACATGCAGGCAGATGAGATTAGTTTATCTTGACCTCCAGTTACTGTGCTATTCCATGTTCTAAATCTATGTAAGAGAACTTCACCCAGCAGGAGTGCCAACTTGCCATGATTTTTTGTCTCTTGATTTGGAAGAATTGCCCCATATAATGCTAGTTTTATTGTGCTTAATATTGTAATGTTTTATGATTATTCTTCCCTCAAAGTTGCCAGTTTTTAAGCTTCTGCTTCTGTCACAAGCTCATAAAGGGCGAGGCGCTCTATCAACGGCCTAGTGGCCTTAGTTTATGAAACAAAAATTAAGGATTTGTGGAACCAGTCCAAGTTGTCTCTTGAAGCAAACTAATTAAACCAAATAAATCCAATTCATCAAATTTAACTGATGCCTGGAGATTGCAAGAGACAGGTTACATTCATACAGCACGGGTCCTTTGGGCCAACTAGTTCATGCTAACTAAGATGCCCCATCTAAGTCAATTTATCTGTGTTTGGCCCATATAGATGTTTCCTATCTATATATGTCCTTAAGTATTTTAAATGTTATTGTACCTGGCTCATCCGCTTCCTTCAGCAGCCGATTCCATATACCCACTGTGAAAAAGTTGCCCATCCGGTTCTTATTAAAAACAATTCCCTCTGGTCTTAAACCTCTGGCCTCCAGTTCTTGATTTTTCTACCCTGGGGAAAAAGGTTCTGCACTCCCCTTATCTATTCCCCTCATGATTTTATACACCACATTCAGTCCACCTGCGCTCCAAGGAAGAAGTATCTTTCAACCTGTTAGTGACAGACTGAGGGGATACAGAGGCCCTGATTTGGAATGACTCATGATGCTGCCCGTCCCGCTGAGTTACTCCAGCATTTTGTGTCTACTGATGACTCATGACAACATGTCTCCCATCCACAGGAGCAATTGGAACAATTAAACAAGGAAAACAACGAACTGAAGGCTCAGATCAGCATATTGACAGCAGAGTTGAATGAGATCAGCCCACAGCTTAGAGTTGAAGGTCTGGGAGTTTTTGTTTTAAGCTTTGTTTTAAAGCATTATTTACTCAAGTTTCATTTCTGTTTCACACTGAGAAATTAAAGCGCATATTCATCGAGATTCAAATTCTCCAACCAAAAAGTATCTTTTGGTTGGCAAGATGTGTGCAGGGGGCAAAAATAATTCACGATTTCTGACAACGCTGAAAGAACGGTTATTAAATTGGTGATGACACAATAGTAATAAATAATGGATAGCTGCTGCCTGACCCGCTGAGTTCCTTCAGCACTTGCTCAAGATTCCAGTTTGCATTATAACCGTCTTTTACATATATTCTTTTGCTAGTAATTAATTTTGATTGTCTAATAAGTTGGCGTACAAACTTACAAGTGAAAGCCAAGATTCCAATAAACCCTACAAAGCAACTGTCGAATCTTCAGCCTTATTTGTTTCATTTGGCATTATAATACTGTAGGATTTCCAGTAAAACGGCTGCAATGTGACAATGGCCAGGAAGATGGCGATGTCTACAAATTAATCCTAGCATGGAATATATCAAAACGATAAATTTCTAACCGCCACCCTATTAATATTATGTGTGTTGGATGTCTCATTAAAAGCATATTCCTGGTTAGACAGCGTGTTTAAATTACAGTTACTAATAAAAGCAAAAATAAGTATTGGAATTAATGGCGCTGGGATGGATATGCCTATGTCGCTGGTCCTGTGTCCTCATCTGCAAGGATATTTGGGAAAACTCGTTTCTGTTCAGAAATTACTGTCATTTCTCTCAGATTCCGGATAAAAGAACAGTAATGTCAAATTCTAAGTGTGAAGTAGACAGTGTTCGTATAAATTACACCGTGGGGTACTAAATGGCTGGCTGGTTTAAGCTCAAATCTCTTGCAGACGTTTATGAAGCAACTTATATAATGCTATGTTGTGCAATGATTCATGTGTGATTTTCACAGCTTCCTACTGATATAAATATTCAACTTTCTGTCACTAGGTGATGGTGTGGAAAGTGATGGTGTATTGTCAGATAGAATTCAGAGACCCCATATTATAATACCCGAAGAACTGGAAAATAAAGACGAAATGGTAAGATCCCTCCCTGTCTGTGCAGGATATAGGGAACTACATGCAAACATCTAGCAATTTCAGTCTAGAAAGTGACTTTTTTCTTGCATATTAGGCACTATATAAATGTTCATGTTTAAGAAGGAACTTCAGATGCTGGAAAATCAAAGGTAGACAAAAATGCTGGAGAAACTCAGCGGGTGAGGCAGCATCTATGGAGCGAAGGAAATTGGCAATGTTTCGGGCTGAGACCCTTCTTCAGACTGATGCGAGGATGGGGGGCGGGAAGAAGAAAGGAAGAGGCAGAGACAGTGGACTGAGGGAGAGCTGGGAAGACGAGGAGAAAACAGGGACTACCTGAAATTAGAGAAGTCAATGTTTGTACTGCTGGGGTGTAAACTGCCCAAGCAAAATATGAGGTGCTGCTCCACCAATTTACGGTGGTCCTCACTCTGGCCATGGAGGAGGCCTAGGACAGAAAGGTCAGATTCGGAATGGGAGGGGGAGTTAAAGTGCTGAGCCACCGGGAGATCAGGTTGGTTATTGCGAACCGAGCGGAGGTGTTGGGTAAAGCAATTGCCAAGCCTAAGCTTGGCCTCACCGATGTAGAGCAGCTGACACCTAGAATAGTGGATGCAATAGATGAGGTTGGAGGAGGTGCAGGTGAATCGTCTGGTAAGGGTGCATACATTTGAGCTCCGCTCGGGCAGTGCGCCTAAATTATGTTGTATGCACCACTACAATGACAATAAAGTGATAAAGATAAAGAAATGCGGCCTCACCAACGTCTTGTACAACATAATGTCCTAGTTTCTACACTCAGTACCCTGACTGAAGGCCAATGTACTCAAAGCCTTCTTTGCCACCTTATCTAACTGTGATTTCCCAATATGCAACAATTCACACATATCTGCATTGAACTTCATTAGACATTCTTCAGCCCACTTGCCCAGCTGATCAAGATCGTGCTGTAATTTTTGATAACATCTTCATTGTCTCGATACTTTAGCGACATTTGCAAACTTACTGATCATGCCCTGCACATTCTCATCTAAATCAATGATATAAACCACAAACACCAATGTGTCCAGCACCGATCCCTGAGGCACACCACTAATCACAGGCCTCCAGTGCGAATAACAACCTTCCACCACCCTCTGCTTCCTTCCATGAAAATAATTCTGTATTGAGGCAACTAGTTTTCCCTGGTTGCTCTGCAATGTAACCTTCTCGAGCAGTCTCACATGCGGAATCTTATCAAAGGCCTTACTAAAGTCCATATAGACAATATTTACAGGCTTGCCTTTGTAAACCTTCTTGGTTACTTCTTCAATAAACAGTCAAATTCATGAGACTATCCCTAATCAGCCTCTGTCTATTCAAATGCACATATATATTGTCCTCAGCATCCTCTCCAGTAACTTAGCGGCTTACTGGTCTATAGTTTCCAGGCTTTTCCTTTCATCCTTTCGTTAAAAGAGGCAGAAACACTAGCCACCCTTTAATCCTATGGCACCTCATCTGTGTCTAATGATGATTCATATATCTTCATCAGGGCTCCTGCAATTTCTTGTCTAGCTTCCTACAGTGTTCTCGGGTATATCTGATCAGGCCTAGGAAACTTATCTACCTTCATATGCTTTAGCATGTCCAGTACTTCCTCAACCGTAATATGGACTGTTCGCAAGACATCTCCATGAACTGTCCCAAGTCCCCCAGTCTTCATCTCTCCACAGCGGAGAAATACTCATTGAAAACCTTTGATAAACTCATTGATAAACTCGATGGCTTGAAAGTTAGAAACATAGAAACATAGAATTTAGGTGCAGGAGTAGGCCATTCAGCCCTTCGAGCCTGCACCGCCATTCAATATAGTTCACCTATAACCTAAGAAATATAAATATTAGGAAATGGAAGCTCACATCAGGGTGGATCTGAAAAAAAGAATCCAGATAGCCCTGTGTGAATAGGATAAAATAATCCTTGCATTTCACTGTGCATTAAAAATGAAAAACGTTTCAGATTAGTGCCTCAAACTGAATCACCTCAAGAAATGTTGCTATTTGCTTTCTGGGTGCTATGTGGAGTTGTCTGCTGAATGTCTACCAGTCTATATGCGTTTTAATTTCTCTTCCTGTACATTATAGCAGGAAGAATGACTAGTTATGGTAGACACATTTCAGCGCATTTCTAGATTTTTAAAAAAATGGTCGAAGGCTATAAGTGGGAGCAGGCCTTGATGTGGTTAATTGATCCAAAAGGGGTCATTCTTGTGGACCCAGCAGCCCTTTCCTACACACTAGGGGGCAAATTGGAGGCCAATTAACCTACCAGCCTGCTCATTCTTTGGACATGGGAGGACACTGAAGCACCTGGAGGAAACCCACGTGGTCACAGAGAGAAAATACAAACTCCACATCGCACCCAAAGTTGGGATTGAACCCAGGTCTCTGGTGCTGAGGCAGCAGGTCTACTAGCTATACCAATGTTCTGCCCCAAAAGTGAGTTGGAACCCTGGCTAATAGTAAACCCGTGCAATAAGGTAAATGTATCCAGTGATGTAGTGCTTGTCACGGTTTTGTTTGTTCTTTGTCTGAAAGTCTTTTCCCTCTATTCGTTGTTCAGGTTGATTTCCTGAAGTCAGCACTCGGCCAATTGCAGCAGGAAAGAGATCACCTTACGCTACAGTTTTTGGATCAGAAACAGCAGCACCAGATCCTTCTGCAACAAATGTCTGCCCTAACGCACAAGCACAAAGAATCCAGAGGTAGCCACCTCATTATTTTTACCATAATGTACAGTCAATCTTTAGTTAACCGAAACCCCCATTGAACTGATACTTTGAGTGTAAATAAATTATGAAGTTGCATTATCTTTCCAATTCCAATCCAGAGAGATGACAATTATATAGAACAATACAAAATATAAAACATATCAGTCTCCAGAATGTTTTGGATGATTAAGGCTTTAAAATTGGGGAGATTAATTGGACCAGCACAGAGGTAGAGTTGCTGCTTTACAGTGCCAGAGACCCGGGTTCGATCCTGACTACGGGTGCTGGTCTGTGCGGAGCTTGTACATTCTCCCCGTGACCTGTGTGGGTCTTGTCTGGGTGCTCCGGTTTCCTCCAACATTCCAAAGACGTACAGGTTTGTAGGTTAATTGGCTTGATATTATTGTAACATTGCCCCTAGTGTGTAGGATAGTGCTAGTGCACAGGGGCGGCGTGGATTTGGTGGGTCGAAGGGCCTGTTCCCGTGCTGTTTCTCTAAACTAAACTAATATTAAATGTAAACAAAGATGTCAGCACAATAATATAAGGATGCATCAGGAGACGCCCTTAACCAGAGCAGCTGCATCTTCAGTGAAAGGTGAGACTTTTCCTGCTTCTGCATTACAAATATTGCCAGGCTTTCCAATAGCCCTGCTTATAAATCATTATCGATTTCTGCAATGCAAAACCCAGACCACACTAATTTCTTTCATAAATACTGCTATACTTGCTCCCTCACGAGCACAGCGACGTTTAAGGAGTAATTGGGATACAACATTGTAAACTGTATTTTGCAACTCTTGCAGCAAAGTTTCACCTACACCGATCAGAAAGATTTTGCTTGCCCCTGTGGCCAGATCATCATTGTAAATAGTAGTTTGTTTATGCAATAACATTCCACCTTACTTAGTATTACTAAATTGTTTATTGCCCCTGCATTCATTTTCATTTCGCAATGTCCCTCTTCCTTTTCCAGAGTTTTTTTTTTTCCCAGACCCTATAATCCATACAAACTATTCCTTCTTCTCTGTGCACCTTCCTGATCCCTTTAGTTTACGACTTTTTATTCCAATATTTCCCAGCACAGACGGCTCTTGATCCTTGCCTTTCAGATTTTCTGGGCTAATTCTCTTTAGTTTTCTGCAGCTTCAAAGAACTGCACATGCTGGTTTAATAAAAAAATAGATGACACAAAGTGCTGGAGTAACTCAAGTCATGCAGTATCTCTGGAGAATGTGGATAGGTGACATTTCGGTTTGGGACCCTTCTTCCAAAATGTCACCTATCCTTGTTCTCCAGAGATGCTGCTGGACCTGCTGAGTCACTTCAGCACTCTGTACCTCCTTAATTTTCTGCTCTAGCTGTCAAGTTCTGGGAGAGAATTCATGATCACACCAGACTGTCGGGTTTGTAAATTGCTGCCCATGGTTAATTTGAACATTTCAGTCAGCAGAGTTGGAGAAGGTGGGGTTAGAAAAACATTGAGTCCATTGTTAAAAAAAACACAATGATTGTTTTCCACAGGTCTTGCTGACAATATAATTTATAACCACTCAATTTCAGCAGCTTTATTGCAAATGCTGGTTTACTTGCACCTGACTTTAATGCATCATTTTCTAATTCTTAAAGATACGATTATTTTAAGGCTTGCAGATTATATTTTAAACCTCTTCAGGTTGTATTGAGAAGTGGTTAAAGACGCACTAAGCCCATTCTATATTTGTAATGTGTGTGATTATGGGTTAATGCAGTTTTTAAGAGAAAGGCAATCCAGTCTTTTGTCCCTCTGATTGATCAGAATTGAAATGACAGAATGAGGTTCAAGGGGAAGTAGAGGGCAGTTTGTAAAGGCCATGGCGAATGAGCTGAAATGGGCTTTTCAAGAGCACTTCGATACATGGCATCTATGCTGCAAAACGATCACACGGTGATCCTGCTCCTAAGATTTTAAGGGAGAATGGGTAAGTAAATGAAAATGCAAAGAGTTGGGGAGTGAGACTCGTGAGATTATTCGTACATGGAGCCAACGTGGGCACAATGGGCTGAGTCGGCTCCCTCTAGGCTGTTACCTTTGTGATTCTGAATAGTTTTTGGTGGAACTAGGATTTACTTTCACCACGTAAGATTTTAAGTCTATTTTCATTTTGTCAGGATCTACGGAAGGAGTGAGCGACACAGACATGGTGCCAACGGAGGTACACGAGGCTTTGAAAACTGCTATGGACCAGCTGCAGGTTAGTGAATGTACATGTTATTTCCCTTTTCTTTGTCAGAACATCCATGGATCTGCCTCTAATGGTGTTTTAAGACACACAAGACTGCAGATGCTGAAATCTGGAGCAAAAAAAACGGGCAAAAACAAACTTATCGAGGAACTTCATGGGTCAGGTGGCCTCTGTGGAGATAAAAGGATGGCTTTAGTACTGTTTAGTACTTGTGCTGATTTGTATCTTGTCCCTTTAGGATCTCTTTGTAGATGCACATTGAGTGCATCTGTAGAACTAAGCACATTTCACATGCAAAACCTGTGTTTACGCCACGTGCTTTCATTTGAAAACTGTGTAAACATATTACATTGTCCTACAATAGTGATGATGACAGTTGAATTCACCTTTGTTTAAAAGGAACTGGAAAATCAACATTCCATCCAAGACGGCAACAAATTGCAGCCCAGACCATCACAAAAACCAACCTCCCTTCTATTGACTCTGTTTATACCTCAAGCTGCCTCGGCAAGGCCAGCAGCATAATCAAGGACGAGTCGCACCCTGGCCACTCCCTCTTCCACCTCTCCCATCAGGCAAAAAGTATAGAAGTGTGAAAGTGCCTACCTCCAGATTCAAGGACAGCTTCTTCCCAGCTGTTATCAGGCAACTGAATCATCCTACCACCACCAGAGAGCAGTGTTAAACTACTATCTACCTCTTTGGTGACCCTCGGACTATCTGCTGGCTTTACCTTCCACTCAACATTATTCCCTTATCATGTTTCTAGACACTGTAAGTGGCTGGATTGAAACCATTTATTGTCTTTCTGCTCACTGGTCAGAATACAACAAAAGCTTTTCACTGTACCTCAGCAGAGATGCCAAGTGTCCCGGATTCGCCGTATTTTATCCGGCGATAATAACCTTTTTACGGTGTTCCGGCAGCCAAACATGCTGTTACTGAACACCGCCGCGCCGGTGTTCCTCCCGTGGTGAACGCCGGCGCCATGTGTCCCCGGTTTGCCGGCCCGCGCGATCAGCGGCACTTTGCCGGGCCCTAGTGTCCGCGCCTGCGCAGTGGGGGAGGGTTGCCGGGCCCCAGTGTCCCGCGTGCGCAGTGGGGGAGTGTTGCCGGGCCCCAGTGGCCGCGCGTGCGCAGTGGGGGAGGGTTGCCGGGCTGGCGCCATTTCGAGCCACGCCACGCCCGGCCCAGAGCCTGGGCGGCACCGGCCGCGCGATCAGTGGCACTTTCTTGCCGCCAGCCGGCCGCTCGCGGCAGCCCCATCACCGGGCCTCCCCCACCCCCACCCAGTGCGCAGGCGCAGACCCGCCGGCAACCTTGCCAAGTGCGCATGTGCCGCACCCGCCCGCCGGCAGCCCGCTGATCTGCACCAGTGCGCAGGCGCATAGCCGCCGGCAACAACCCCAGGTGAGTATGTTACGGAGAGAAATGCATTTAACCCCATTTGTTACGGACAAATGGGTTAAATGTTACTGTGAACTAAATTTAGGGTTGGCATCTCTGCCTCAGTACACGTGGCAATAAACTGAACTGAACTGATTCAGAGACTATCTTCCCCCCATCTCTCGAATGTTTCCTTTGAGTGTGATTGCCAACCATGCCCAATAGTTGTAACTGGTGCCGTTTATTGCAGACAAAAAGATTCTGGTTTATTGTAGACAAAAAGCTTCTTCCTATGCTGTTTAAGGGCCTGACCACCTAATTTAAATAATATTGTTTTTAAACTAGTAATCATGTAGTAATAATAAAACACAACATTTGGAAATCCAGTTTTTAACTTTTTAGAGGTGCTGGTGCACTGTATACCATCATAAAAATAGCTTATTAGGAGTTTTGAACAAGCTTCACTAAAAGTTAACTTGGACATTATGATATTGCTGTCATAAAAGGTCTAAAGCATACGGTATTAGGGGTTCAGTATTGATGTGGATAGAGAACTGGCTGGCAAACAGGAAGCAAAGAGTAGGAGTAAAACGGGTCCTTTTCACAATGGCAGGCAGTAACTAGTGGGGTAACCGCAGGGCTCAGTGCTGGGACCCCAGCTATTTACAATATATATTAATGATCTGGATGAGGAATTGAAGGCAATATCTCCAAGTTTGCGGATGACACTAAGCTGGGGGGCAGTGTTCGCTGTGAGGAGGATGCTAGGAGACTGCAAGGTGACTTGGATAGGCTGGGTGAGTGGGCAAATGTTTGGCAGATGCAGTATAATGTGGATAAATGTGAGGTTATCCACTTTGGTGGCAAAAACAGGAAAGCAGACTATTTATTTAAATGGTGGCCGATTAGGAAAAGGGGAGATGCAGCGAGACCTGGGTGTCATGGTACACCAGTCATTGAAAGTAGGCATGCAGGTGCAGCAGGCAGTGAAAAAAGCGAATGGTATGTTAGCTTTCATAGCAAAAGGATTTGAGTACAGGAGCAGGGAGGTTCTACTTCAGTGTACAGGGTCTTGGTGAGACCACACCTGGAGTATTGCGTGCAGTTTTGGTTTCCAAATCTGAGGAAGGACATTATTGCCATAGAGGGAGTGCAGAAAAGGTTCACCAGACTGATTCCTGGGATGTCAGGACTGTCTTATGAAGAAAGACTGGATAGACTCGGTTTATACTCTCTGGAATTTAGGAGATTAAGAGGGGGATCTTATAGAACTTACAAAATTCTTAAGGGGTTGGACAGGCTAGATGCAGGAAGATTGTTCCCGATGTTGGGGAAGTCCAGGACAAGGGGTCACAGTTTAAGGATAAGGGGGAAATCCTTTAAGACCGAGATGAGAAAGACTTTTTTCACACAGAGAGTGGTGAGTCTCTGGAACTCTCTGCCACAGAGGGTAGTTGAGGCCAGTTCATTGGCTATATTTAAGAGTGAGTTGGATGTGGCCCTTGTGGCTAAGGGGATCAGAGGGTATGGAGAGAAGGCGGGTACGGGATACTGAGTTGGATGATCAGCCATGATCATATTGAATGGCGGTGCAGGCTCGAAGGCTGAATGGCCTACTCCTGCACCTAATTTCTATGTCTATGTTCTATGTTACTCCGTTTTCCAGCACTGCAAAGTCTCAAAATTCAATTCAAAATAAACTCCATTCAAAAGAGTTTAATTGGCCATCAAGTGCTTCAGGCTATCCCAAGCTCGTTAAAAGTACTATATAAATGTAAATTATTCCTTTCATACTATTGCGATGAAGGTTTCGGTTTATCATTCTCACATATACCGAGGTACATTGGAAAGATTTGTTTTGCATGCTATCCAATCGGATCAGAAAATACAATCAAATCAAACTTGATTACAATAGTAGAGCAAGGGGAAGATACAGAATGTAACATATAGTTTCTCAGCCTTGTAGCTCATCAGTGTTGGCATGAAGCAGAAATGGATGATCAAGGCAGAGTGCTCATCTCCCCACCTTTTTTTCCAGATCTTTAGAGTTAGACAGTTAAGTCCCACGCTGTCTCTGGTACGAACCACATGACATTCACTTGAGGCTATCAAATGTGTATTTGAGTATGTCTACCTCCGCCACAGCATTAAGTCCAGTTAGCATGCAGCACAATCAACTGAATAATAGAGATTTGGAAATGGTCATATTATCTTTGATTGCTTCAAAAACAAAGTAATGCAAAGAGAACCTTCACTTGTGTAATAACTTGAATGCAACAAGGTCTCACCAGGTAGCTCTCGGGGTATTAATACTATGACACTAAAACATCTAATCAGACAGATGACTAAAAGCATAGTCAAACTGTGAAGGGTTTACGGTGTGACTCGCATAGGATCGTTAGCAGAGTACAAATCTCGGCACTTCATGAGAGTCAAAGGAAGAAAGGTGGGATAGGTTAATTGGCTTGATTAATTGGCTTGATAAAATGTAAAAATTGTCCAGTGCTGAGTGATGCTCTAGAGCTTTTCAGCGTACTAGATCTAGGTTTATGGGTAGAATTCCAGGTTGCTTGTGACATGGAAGAATTGATGAAGTAAGGTGAAGTATGGAATTGTAAGAGCATGCAGATCTTGGGACTAAGGGTTAAGTGGCATCTACAGAAATTTTGGGGCAAAGCCATGAAAAGATTGATGGCTGAGCATTGCCTTCAAAATAATGTTTGCATTACAATGTCTACAAGCTAGCATTTTGGAGCAATCCATCAGAGCATTCTGTGCTTCTGAAAGTATCAAAAGATCTGTAGACCACTTACTTTGGTTAGATACAGGGCTCCAGAAAAGGCCTTCATACCATGCCCACTCCTTGGCCCTTTCCTTGCAAATTTCACTGAATTATTTTTCTTGCCCATCCCACTCCTGTTGGAAGTAACATAAGTAACTGATAATGTGTAACGGGTTTACTTCCTACAGAGCATTAATATAACTTCATTTTTGTGTTGCTAGGTTCGATTCACATCCCTGATGCAGGAGAAGGTGGATCTGAAGGAGCGAGTGGAGGAGCTGGAACATCGCTGTGTTCAGTTGTCTGGAGAAACCGATACTATAGGTAACGTGACAGAAATGTTTAAACCATTCCATTACTCTGCACTCTATCTTTTGAATATCTCTCCCAGGCAATAAGGGGTGTTGCTGTTGAAATTTTCTTTTTAACTTAGCAACCAAACAAATTGTATTTTAACTTTTTAAACTTTTATTTAAGTGGAAAATATTCAACGAGGCAGTCACAGTTGTAGTTACAACGATTTGAATGGAAAAGTAAGCTTCAGTAAAAGCAGAGCTGATTTACATATTGCTGATGCAGTTTTTCAATTTATTTTCATTGGTTTGCAATCGTGGGCAGTTGTTGAACTATTTAATTCATTTATATGTGGGTGACTATGGTATTATAACAGCTGTAATCCACAATATATGTAATGTCAGACCTTTCATTTGAGTAGTCAACTTCAGTAGCGTCTGGGTCCTTAAAGGAGCTATTTTCTGAAAAATGCTGTCACATTGAAGTTTGTATCAACTAACTGGATGTTTTTGTCTGTTATTAATATATCAAGATCCTCTCATGTACGAGAAGGAACTGCAGATACTGTATTTTTTGCATGTCTTTCATTCATTTGTTCTGTATCTCTCTTCATCACCATCTATATCTCTTGTTTCCCTCTCCCTTAACTCTCAGTCTGAAGAAGGGTCTTGCCCAGAAAAGCCACATATTCCTTTTCTCCAGCAATGCTGTCTGACCCACAGAGTTACTCCAGCTTTTTGCGTCTATCTCCTCTCGTGTACGCTTGTGTTCGCTCATTCTAACGTTTCTCTGCTCTCTCTATAATCCTTTGCACACTGCTTCTCTCTCCTTCCCTTATCTTTGCCTGTTCCCACTTGCTCACCCAACACCCTCCAATCGCTGTCTGCCTACTCTCCACTCCACACCGTTTGAGATTTATTGGAATGCAAGGCCAGATAGCATGATATTTTTGTTGTCTTAATTGCAGTTTAACAATCCAATTTTATATTGTCCATATTATTTGTATGCACAACATTGTAGTTTAGAAAAACAGCACAGAGAATGGCAATCCAACCACACACTTGTGGCATATCCATGAAAGTGTCTTCATACTGGGTCCCTCCTTTGCCCTTACCCCAGAACTCTGCTAATTTTAACTTTTTTTTCCTTCCCCCACCCACACCTTTTGAAAGTAAGTGCTAATGTGTATAAAGTTATTTCACACAGAACATTTTTTGGTTTAGTTTATTGGCATGTGCACAGAGTTACAGTAAAAAGCTTTTTGTTGCGTGCTAACCAGTCGGCGGAAAGACTATGCATGATTACAATCGAACCTCCCACAGTGTACAGGTACCTGATATAAGGAATAGCGTTTAGCACATGACAAAGTCCAGTAAAGTCCAATTAAAGATAGTCCAACAATCTCCCTTTAGGTAGATATTAGCTCAGGACTGCTCCCTAGTTGTTGATACGACAGTTCAGTTGCCTGTTAACAGCAGGGAAGAAGCTGTTTTTGACTTTGAATTTGATTTTGACTTTTTTCTTTGTTATTTAGGCGAGTATATTGCACTTTACCAGAGTCAGAGAGCCATTCTTAAACAGAGGCACACGGAAAAAGAAGAGTACATCAGCAGACTGGCCCAGGACAAGGAGGAAATGAAGGTACCTGCAGTTCCGAAAATGATGAATGCATGTTGTCAATTCTGTTAATAAATTGTGGTTAATTCTGTCACTCCCTTGAATACTATTGATGCTTTCTGAATTCTTAACGATGATGTCTTTGATATCTCTTTGATATCTCCTTCAACTGATTGCTTTTAAGATATTTAATTAAGTAACAAATTGACTTGATTAAGTACAGGCAGCATGGTAGTGCAACTGGTAGAGCTGGTTCAATCCTGACCTCGGACGCTGACTGTGGGGAGTTTGCACGTTCTTCCTGTGACGTTCTTTCCCCAGGGGGCTCCGGTTTCCTCGCACATCCCAAAGACCTGCGGGTTGGTGGGTTAATTGGCTTCTGTAAAATGCCGTCTGTATGTGGGTGAGGAGTAGAATCTGAGGGGAATTGATGAGAATGTGGGTAGAATAAATGTAGGATTAGTGTAGAGGGGTTCGTTGATGCTTTTCACATACTCAGAGGTCCTCATGGCCTGTTTTGTACTGTATGACTAACTCTAAAATCTGGTAGGGAGAATAAAGAAGAGGATGTCAAATTTAGGCCCGTATTTTGAGAGCTAGGTTAATGTCATTGGGTCCCGCTGTTATGAACAGAATAACTTGGCACGCTGCGTTATATTGCAAGTGAGATGGTGTCCAGAAATCCCCATTTTAATCGGAAATCTGTGGTTGCAATCACAGACATGTTGACGTTTGTATTAAGAAGCACAAATGGTCAAGCCAGCGCAGAAACGGATTCTAAATTTGACTAATTGACTAAAAGTAAATGATGTTGATAATTGGTGTGGTGGAATTGTAGAATGATTTTTGAAGGACATTTAAAAATAATGCTGAAGCAATTGGCTATCTGACCCAGATCTGTAAGATTGCTGGTCTTTCTGTCCACTACATTTTCACACAGTGTTTTAGGTATATGGAATGGAACAAGCTTCCAGAGCTTGAGGCAGGAACAATAACAACATTTAAAGTGCATTTGGACAAGTACATGGACAGGAAATATTTAAAGGGATACGGGCCAAACATGGGCAAATGGGACGCGTTTAGATGGGGTGTCTTAATCAGCATGAAAATAC
Source organism: Okamejei kenojei (assembly GCA_035221665.1). Classification (NCBI taxonomy): domain Eukaryota; kingdom Metazoa; phylum Chordata; class Chondrichthyes; order Rajiformes; family Rajidae; genus Okamejei; species Okamejei kenojei. The sequence goes on from CM069163.1 coordinate 19,248,131, forward strand.
TTGAGCTGAAAGGCCTGTTTCCATACTGCATGGAAATCTTCCCAGACCCCTTCTAAGACTTAATTCTCTCTTTTTTTTCCCCTCATCACCACATTAATTTTAAACTTGAATAATATACCAGGTCAGGGTACAAACCTGTTAGCTTTACGTGGATATGTCCAAGCTTTCCTTTCACTTTAATCCCTGCTGCTCTTGGGCAAGAGCAGAGACTTTCATGTTTGGGGAATGCCGGCTTAATATTGCAACAGTTGTGGTTCAGAAATACCAAGTTATAAAAAGCTAACTAACTCGGAACTGTTGTAAGGGGGGAAAGCTTGATTTTCTACCTCAATTTTCGTGATTTTAGACACAAAAGTAGCAAGCACAAATGGCTAGGACAGCACAAGAAAACATTTTGGTTTGGCAGTTGTGTAGATTATCAATTGTCACGTACAGAGATACGGTGGAATGCCTTTTTTGCATGCTATCCAGTCATATCATACTGTACACTAGTACTGTAGGTCCTTTTCTGGAACAGCAAGCAGAGAGTTGCCATGTTCTAACACCATTATGCAACATTTTAGTTCACTTTCCGGAGGTGTTTCTTTGGCCAGTCAAAATGAAGTAGGTACAACGTCCATTGTTATTCATTCTGAGCTGTGATTCATCGGAAGCCTTGGCATTTAGGAAACTACACTTGCAATTTAGTTGGGACAAATTAAATCAAAGCAATGTTTGAAGTTTCAATGAGATACTGTGAATGTGTGAATAGTTTTATTTTTGTGTGACTTCTCAATTAACCTTTGTATTTGACCAATTTAAGTGTGAACAAATTGGCCATAGAAAATCCTAATTTTAAGGCTTTCAATGGATAATTCAGCCATACCTTCAATCTAACTGTAAACCCATTCAAGAATAGTTATCACCAGTGGGGTTTTTTGTGATGGTAAGCACCTATAAGGCCTACCAGCACCTACCTCCAAAAAGTTTAGTATTATAATTTTTCCATCCAAGTAACACGTGTGTTTATTAATTATGAACCTTTTTCTACGAAATAATTATTACTGAGTTCATTCTTCGAAAGTGGTTACATTCACAAGGGAAGTGTAGGAAGGTTCTGCAGATGCTGGTTTACACTGAACATAGACACAAAATGCTGGAGTAACTCAGTGGGACAGGCAGTCTGAAGAAGGGCCGCGACCCGAAACCGCACCCATTCCTTCTATCCAGAAATGCTGCCTGTCCCGCTGAGTTACTCCAGCAATTTGTGTCCACAAGGGAAATAAAACTTGTTTGGGCATCAGAAAGGTGCATCCGAGCCATTTTCCTTAAAACATAAATGCATTTGTTATCTGTCTAATTGATATTAAACCTACTCTGTTATACAAAAAAAAAACAGAAAATGATTTCTTGAGATCTGTGCAGTTTTTAAATCCAGCTGTTATTACTTTTGTAGATGAAGCTGGCAGAATTGCAGCAACTGGTGCTGAGGTTGGTGGGAGAAAGGAACGAATGGCACAGTAAATACATCAGCTCCACAAGACTGTCAACGCACCCACTGGCAGATGAATCGCTGCACCAGGATTTACTGGATGAAGACTTGGAGAAAACTTCCCCACGTACAGAAGGTCTGTAACAGCCTGACTGCAGTGATTGAAAAATTCCTGGGAACTTGGCCAGCAGCAATCAAAAACAAAATGACTGGAGGAAGTATCTCGGCAGTATCTGGGGAGGGAATGGATAGACAATGTTTTAGGTTGGGACTATTCGCAGGTCTGGGTCTGAGGAAGGGTCCAGTTTGAAGAAGGGTGGAAACCTGGCCTGAAACGCCATCTGCCAATTCCCTCCACAGATGCTGCCTGACCCGCTGAGCTCATTCGGCACTCTTGTTTAGTTTAGAGATGCAGCATGGAAACGGACCCTTCGACCGATCACCCATTCACGCTAGTTCTATGTTATCTCACTTTTCCATCCACTCCCACACACCAGGGGTGATTTACAGTGGCCAATTAACCTACAAACCATACGCCTTGGTGGGTGGAAACCGGAGAACACGGAGGAACCCCATGCGGTCACAGGGAGAATGTGGAAACTCCACACAGATGGCAGCCGAGGACAGGTTGGAACCTGGGTCTCTGGTGCTGTGAGGCAGCAGCTGTGCCACCCTGTTTTTTGTGTGGCATATTGACTACATGTCTTTTCTCCCTCACAACAGAAAAATGCTTGAGGGAGAGCAGCTGAGTCTAATCTGATTAATTCTATTTATGGCAAATTTGTTGTGTGAGAGGAGATTAAAGGGCCTGTCCCACCTGGCGATTTTTTTCGGCTACTGCCGGTATCATTGATTGATGTATCACGTCACCAAAAAATTTGCGGTGTGATGACGTATGACGAGCGATATTGTTTCAAGTGTCGCAACATTTATTTTTTCGCCGCTGGATTTTGAAAATTTCAAAATCTTTTGGCGACACTGATATCGCCAGGTGGGACAGGCCCTTTAGCAGACTGCACCTATACTTTCTAGAGTTAGAAGAATGTGGTGATCTCGTTGACACATATAATGTTTGAAGGAGAGTATCAAGATAGATGCAGGAACAATGATTCCAGTGGCTGGGGTGTCTAGAATCCGGGGTTACAGTCTCAAATTCAGGATGATCTCGATTTCCCCCTTAAACGAAGCAACAACATTAGCTACTCTCCAGTCCTCTGGGACCTTGTCAATGGCTAGAGAAGATGCAAAGATCTTCTTCAAATATACATTTAATGGCATAATCCTTAACCACATTGAGGGATTTTGGGTTCCAAGTTCGTAGCTCCCTGAAAGTTGGAACACGAGTAGATAGAGTGGTAAAGAAGACATGTTGTATGTTTGCTTTCATAGGTCGAGGCATTGAGTTTGAGAGTCAGTAAGTCATCATGCAGCTCTGTAGGACATTGGTTAGGCCGCATTTGGAGTATTGCGTGCATTTCTGGTCTCCCTGTTACAGGAAGGATGTGGAAGGATAGCATGTGGACATGAAGGGAATGGAGGAATATAGATTATGCGCAGATAGATAAAATATGGTCTTGGCATCATGTTCTGCACAGACATTGTGGGCCGAAGGGCCTGTCCTGTGCTGCACTGGTCTATGTTCTATAATTATCACAGTCGCCACTTTACATGTTCCAGTCATAGTCATTTGACATTTTTGTCTCAGGCGTCATGTAATGTGTTAAGTCAGGGGTAGATGGTACTTTTGGAGCAAAATTGAGTGCTAAAGATCTGTCCTGTATACTGTGGAATATCAAGTTAATGCCTCTACACTGAGTTGTCAGCTGTGATTCTGTGAAGAATAAGCTGGTTAGGGTGGGTATGGGCAGTGAGCTACAGGGAAGAATTTAGAATTGATAGAACCTAAGCTTACAAAACTGGCTTGAATTTTTTTGATTTGTTTCTTATTTCTCCCCCCCCCCCCCCAGAACTACAAGACATCAGCTTGGCAGATGATGTAGAATCTCAAGCGGTTTCACTGGGCGCCCAGTCCTCCAGCACAGTCCCTGTTCCAAAAGAAAACCTGCCCACCGAGGACTACACTACTAAACAGATCATGCAACTCCTTGAAGAGATCCAGAACCCACAGGCCAGACAAAACGCAGCCCTGAACTATTCCACCAGCATACCATTCTTTTACCGGCCTGATGAACACGGGGAAGTGAAAATCACAATCATCTAGAGATGCATTTGAGCACAGGGAATACAGGATGTGGGGTTTTATTTGCGTGGGATAGATTTGTAAATTGGTGGAGATTAAAACAAATAAGATAAGCATGTCAAAATCTGATAAAAAGGTGGAATGCAAGAAATGAGACCAGAATTCTCCAAAGCAACAGTGTTAATCTCACTATCTCTAATGGCACAGGCACATCCAAAAATTGCTATCGTTCTATTCTGAGTTAATACATTTCAGTTAACAGTTGCAATGAGACCCTATGAACATAATCATTTAAGTTACAACATGTAAAATTCCCTCTTCTCCTTGCATCTCTCTACCATTTTCCAAAGATACTTATAATAATCATATAATAGTTGTCCCAATCAGCCATTTGACTGTTTGCAGTTGATTCCTTAAAACTCTTTGGAAATTGGTACATTTCTTGACAACTGGAAGGTGATGGGGATATTGAAAATGTAATAACTCTGAAATAGATTTTGTGGCCATTTTATATGTTAAGAATTTAGAAAAAAAAAAAGTATTTTTTTAAGCTGCCGAAAAGAATAGTACTTTTTACTTTAGGAATGCATTTTGTAAAACTATCCCTGTGGCTTGTAGCTAAAAGCATTGTGGTATATATGGAATACATCCCACGCCAGACCACAGGTTGGCAGGTTTGATCTTGCTATTGGTTGATAGTTGATATCAGCTGTAGAAGCCACCACAGCACAGTTGCTGCCTGCACGGGCCTCCCTGCACCTCATGAAGGGGGGATATAATCAGCCAGGATTGTTTCTTTGATGCCTACTGTGGCTACCAGTGGTCGAGCAACCGGCTTGTCCTCCAGGTCATATTGTCCCTTGACCCTCATCGCCCAGTCTCGTATATGAAGAATATAGCAGCTGATGAGCTTTTATTGAACCACTGGATGGGGAGGGGAGGGATGATGTTATTGGGGTAAAATAAATGCATTTCTAAAGAAGGCATTGAGTCGAAGGAGAGAAAAATAACACAAACTTTATTGGGCAGAGCTTAAAGCTCTGTTTTCCTTTTGACTGTACATCTGCTGTCTATGACAATGAGTGCACCACAAAAACAATTTCTATTCTTTGGCCTGCAGTTTTCATTCACGCTGCAGGTTTTGGGGAAAAGAGCATCCAAGTTCAGTAAGGTAGCACTGGTGTTACTGATGTGCCTGAAGAAACAGTGCGAGTTGCGGAGAACGCACGACAATTAGTGTGTATTGACAATGTTTCTTTTCAACGGGACAGAACACTACATAATTCTCTGCATCGTGTGAAACATTCACACAAAGGCACCTTTCGCTCTAGGATGACGAATGTGTTCACTTCGACCATGCAGTTGGCACCATTGCCAAATACCTCAACAGCAACTGCTGCTTGCTAACCAGAGCTTCTGTTTGAGCAGGTGAAATCTTTGCTGCTATCCCTTTTTTACTGCATCTCTTAACTTGCCAATGTTTAGTTTTCTTCATGCTTGACTGAATCATCTGTGAGGAAAATGTTATCGTGCACTTTTTCTCTAGCTCTGGTTTTAATGAGGTGTAGACTAGTGAATGTAATGTAAATGAGGAGAGTCTGCAGGGCACACACTAAGCCTCGGTGACAGTAGGTGACGCCTTTTAATGGAATGTGCCCACCAACAAATATCGAAAACAAGCAATTATGCATACTCTGGAGCAGCTGGGAGTACTAATTTTGATGTAGGATATTATCTTTTATTCCCTGAATGTTAGATTCCCTACTGTTCCATAGTGGTTTATATTCAATGATTCACTGTCTGGTCCCATTTCACCATATCAGCTGATAAAGTATTTGGAGAATGGTTGCACTTGGACTGTGTTGATACAACTGGTTACCCATACGTGAGCAGAGTGTGGTGATGTGATTAGTGCTCTATGCATGGACAGATTGTGAAGGGTGGCTGTGAATGAGTGGAGTGTAATGTGCCATGGTTATTTGTCCATACATGGGCAGATGACAAAGATTGGATGCATCTGGTGGTATCGTTTCAGGAGGTTTAAATATTACTGAAGGAGGTAAAATGTTTGCGGGGGGGAAAAAATGTGGCTGAAAGAAGGTGACTTGATGTTGATGAGTAGGGAAGAGAGATTGTGTGCCAATTTAAATCCATGGTTTGGTGAAAATGTTGTCTATCCAAAGTATCCCAAAAGACCGAGGCTGTGGTGGCCTTGTGGGCGTGCCACTACACCGGACCCTACACCTTCTGTTTAAAATCGCATGAACAATTCTGGAGACACAAGGAACTGCAGATGCTGGAATTTTGCAAAGTGCTGGAGTAACTCGGCGTGATGTTGCCTGACCCCCTGACTCACTCCGGCACTTTGTGTTCTACCCTGAAATAATTCTGCAGTTGCTTTATGCTGATTCCCCAAGCTCCCTGGGTTTTCTACGTTATGTGAAAGTGCAATCCCTGAGCCAGTGATGGAATACCATCTCGTCTGTATACCACATTGAATCCATTTCACTGATGATCAAGAGCACTGGCTACATTTTGAATATCCTGAAAGTGAGGAAGATTAAAATGAGATCCCATTCTCCTTCAGACAGGGTTGAAAACTTGATCCTTCATTTGCCAGCTGATTAGTTTGTGATTTTCACGTTACACAGCTGAATTCCTGTTTCTTTTTCTTGGAGCACAACAGTTAAAGTAACAGTGGCGAGCTGTCGCTTTATCAGCTCATAGTACCCAGAGGAGGTTGGGGGGGGGGGGGGGGGGGGGGTGGAGAAGCTGCTTTTGGCTCACTGTTACTAAGCAAGGGGGGGAGGAGGCAAAAAGGTGTCATGTTTTAACATGTTTCTGGGACATAGTTAAGTTCAGAATTGCCATACTGTATAAAACAAAACCTGAAGACAAAAATCAATACAAAGCCTTGCGCTGCAAGGTACAAATAATTCTGTAAATAGTGTACGTGTGTAACATTTTGTAAATTCATTGCGAAGAAGAGATGGGCAGCAGCAATTTAATCTGTTGCTCATGATGCATATCCTTAACTTGAATCTAATTAAACGGAAGCGGGGGATATGATTTCAGTATATTGCGGTATTTATTTGGGGGAATGAAGAATACATTTTAAAGAATGAGAAGAGAAACATAGAAAAAAAAATTGTCTGCATTATAATACTGATGTGATCCTGTTAGACTTTCTTGTATAAATAAAAACTGATTCAATAAATTGCACTCTTCTTTGTCCTGTCAAAATTTTGTTCACATTTGTTATTCCAGTGCGGGCTGCATTAAATTCATTTGAGTGACGTGTAAAGCTTAATTTATGTGCTGGGAAATCTCCTTGCCTTGAGCTCCCTCCAGTGGTAGCTGCAGTCAAATGAAGACAAAATGTAGAAACAAAGAACTGCATATGCTGGTTGCTACAAAAAATAGATGCAAAGTACTGGAGTAACTCAATGGGTCAGGCAGCATCTCTGGAGAAAAAGGATGTGTGACATTTCAGGTCAGGACCCTTCTCCAGACTCTGAATCTGAAGAAGGGTCCTGACCTGAAACATCACCCATCCTTTGTCTGCAGAGATGGCGCCTGACCCGCTGAGTCACTCCAGCACTTTGTGTCCCTCCATCAAATGAAGACAGTGTTCCGATTTTGTTGGTTTGGTTGTCCCATTCCAAGAAGGATGGAGAGGGTAGTCTCTCGAGATTGAGGGTGATCTGCTTCCATGCAAATGTAAAAACAGGAAACACCGAAAACAGGAAATGCCAGAAATGCTCAGTAGATTAGATAGCATCTTGGGAGAGATAAACAGGGTCAATAATTCCTCGTCAGATTCTGGACATGTCATCTAGTTTGACTTTTCAGAAGCCATTTTACATTGATTGAGATGTTGCCTATCAGATAAGATGCAAAAGTCAACCAGTGGTGTGATTCGATGCGCTGGGTAATGTAATCATTGCCTCAGATAACATCCATCTCTTAATCACCAGATTAAACAACTCATGCCTGCATAAACCAAAGATCCTATAGTGCAATGACTGACTCTTGGTTGCCTTCAAAATAAACTGACTGCACTTCAAAGGCAATTAGTGGGGAAATAGTAGTGATGTTCTGAGTCAATTAATATCTAAATGCTTAGGATTCTTGCTCGTGCCAATTAGCACATTGGTATCAACATTAGAAATCTTGTATGGTTTTCCATCCAGCTTGTGAACCTGCAGTACAGATATTGAAATTGGGACAATTTTTTTCATGTGACTTCAGCTATTGTGGGATCCCAATCTTGGTAATATTCAGATTTTAAATGCTCAAACTAATGCCGGTTGCCAGAGCCTGATGGGATCTATTCCAGGTTGTCGAGGGAGCAAAGAGGAGATTGCAGGGGGCCTTGATGAGAATCTTTGATTCTTCTCCAGCCACAGTTGAGGTCCCAGAGGGTTTTGGCTACAAGGAGAGGTTGGAACAACTTGGATTGGGGGTTTTTTCTGGAACGTTGAAGGTCGAGGGGAGACTTGATGGAAGTGTAAAACATAGATTGAGAAGACAGAACCTTTTTCCCAGGGTTAAAATGCCCTAACACTAGAGGGCATAGCTATTAGGTGAGAGGGGAAAGTTTAATGGAGATGTGCGGGGCAGGTTTATTTACACAGAGAGCAATTGGGGCCTGGAACTCATTGCCAGGAGTGGTGGTAGAGGCAGATACGATAGTGGCGTTTGAGAGGCTTTTAGACAGGCATATGGAAGTTCAAGGATTGGAGAGATATGGAGCATGTAGACACAGATGAGTTCAGTTTAATTTGACATTTGTTAAGCGCAAACATTGTGGGCCAAAGAGCAAGTTCCTGTGCCCCACTGTTCTATGTTCTAATACCTTTCAGACTTTCCAACCAAATTAAATCTATTCAGACCTGGCAGCCATTTTGGAAGTGTCACTTCATGCACGTGGAGATTGCGGATGAACTCATAATTTACTTCCTTGATGGACCAGGCTACTTTCCCAAACCACAAAAGCAATTAATAAGTGAGATAAGAGATAACCGCTTGGGAGTGGATATGTACGCATCCAGTATCGTATCTTGGGGCTTCCTTAAAGTGGCCACAAAAAAATAAAGTGGTAAAGATAATGAATGGTATGCTTGCATTTATTGGTGGTTGGGGCTTGGAGTATTAAGAGTCAGGTAGTCATGATGCAGCTCTAAGACTTTGGTTAAACTGCATTTGGAGTATTGCATGCAGTTCTGGCCACCCCTTTACAGGAAGGATGTGGTGGAGAGGGTGCAGAAGAGGTTTACCATAATGCTGCCTGGATTAGGGAATATTAGCTGCAAGGAGAGGCTGGACAAACTTGTCAGAACATAGAACAGTACAGGTAGACACAAAATGCTGGAGTAACTCAGCGGGACAGGCAGCATCTCTGGAGAGAAGGAATGGGTGACGTTTCGGGTCCAGACTCTTTCAGACTGGGGTCCCGACCCGAAATGAAAGGTAAAGTCCATTCAAAGATTGTGCGAGGATCTACAATGAGGAAGATAGCAGCTCAGGACTGCTCTCTAATTGTTGGTAGGAGAAGAATTGTGGCATTCGTCCTATCAAGACAGCCATTTGGCCCTCTGCCATTCAATCAAGGCTGATCTATTTTCCCATTCAACCCCCATTCTCCTGCCTTCTCTCCTTAACCTTTAATACCCTTAGCTAGAGTACCCTTACCTGGAGTATTGTGTGCAGTTTTGGTCTCCTAATTTGATGAATGACTTTCTTGCTATTGAGGGAGTGCAGCATAAGTTCACCAGGTTAATTCCAGGGATGGCAGGACTGACATGTAATGAAATAATGGGTCACATTGACTGGGCTTGCATTCACTGGAGTTTAGAAGGATGAGAGGGGTTCTTATAGAAACATATAACATTCTTATGGGATTGTACAGGCTAGATGCAGGAAAAATGTTCCCCATGTTGGGGGAGTCCAGAACCAGGGGTCACAGTTTAAAAATAAGGGGAAGGCCATGTAAGACTGCGATGAGGAAAAACTTTTTCACCCAGAGAGTTGTGAATCTGGAATTCTCTGCCAAAAGGCTGTGGAGGCCAATTTGCTGGATGTTTTGAAGAGAGAGTTAGATTTAGCTCTTGGGGTTAACACAATCAAGGGTTATGGGGGAAAAAGCTGGGGTACTGATTTTGGATGATCAGTCATGATCATATTGAATGGCGGTGCTGGCTTGAAGGGCTGAATGGCCTACTTCTGCACCTATTTTCTATGTTTCTATGTCACCCATTCCTTCTCCCCAGAGATGCTGCCTGTCCCGCTGAGTTACTCCAGCATTTTGTGTCCACCTTCGATTTAAACCAGCATCTGCACTTCTTTCCTACACACACAACAGTACAGCACAGGAATGGCCCCTTTGGCCCACAATATCTGCGCCAAACATGATGCCAAGTTAAACTGATCTCACCTGTCTGTACATGATCCATATCCCTCGATTCCTTGCAATTCCCTGTGCCCATCTGAAAGTCTCCCAAATGCAACTAATGTAGTTTGCTCCACCACCACCCCCGACAATGCCTTCCAGACCCCAACCAATCCCTGTGTGTGAAAAAAAAACAACCACTTTCCCTCCACATCTCTGCTAAACTTTCTCACTCTTGCCTTATAGCTATGGCCTCGACTCTTGGATATTTTCACCCTGTCTACCCTATCAATGCCTCTTGTAATGTTAGATACTTATCAGTCCCCCATCTTGGTGGGTGCCTGGAACACGCTGCCAGGGGTGTTGGTGGAGGCAGATACGATAGTGGCATTTAAGAGACTTTTAGATATGCAGACGTGGATATGCAGGGAATGGAGGGATATGGATCAGGTGGCAGTAGTTGGGATTAGTTTATCATGGCATTATATTCTACAGATATGATCCGAAGGGCCTGTTCCTGTGCTAAACTGTTCTGTTCTGAAGCAGTAATTGTAGGATGGCTATGAGTGAAGAGCATGTCTGACTGGGGAGAGGGAGGAATAGGAACACAAGTTCTATTTAATGTGGGCGGTTAATTTTTGGGATGGGAGCAAGGTTACCCAGCCTATTGTTACCACTGGTCACTGATGACCAAGAAAGACAGAAGCACTGAAATTGAAGATTACTCCCATCTTTCAATGAAACACGCACACACCAGTCTTCCCACCATTTACTCCACCTTCATACCTCCTCAGCGAAGCGAGCAACATAATCAAATCTCACCCTGGCCATTTCTCCTCCTTCCTGCTCCCGTCTGTTAGAAGGTACAGAAGCTTGAAAGTGTGCACCACCAGACTCGCGAATAACTTCTTCCTCTCGGTTAGGGGGCCTCTGTATGGTCCATCCATAAGTTAAGGTACAGTCCAATTCATCTCTGGCCTATTGTGGACATTAGACGTTGTCTATGGAACTCATGTGCTACAGAACTCTAGTCTGAAGAAGGGTTTCGGCCCAAAACGTTGCCTATCTCCTTCGCTCCATAGATGCTGCTGCACCCGCTGAGTTTCTCCAGCATTTTGTGTACCCTCTATTCGGTATCTTCCCCTTTATTCAATTTATTGTGCTTGAGTTTTACAGCACAGGAACAGGCCCTTTGGCCCATTATGGCTGTGTCGACCATAATGCCAAGATAAACGAATCTCATCTGCCTGCACATGATCCAAAAATCTCAATTCCTGCATGTCGACGTCCCAATCTAACAGCCTCATAAATGCCACTATCTCCCTCCACCACTGCCCCAGGCAGTTCCAGCTTCCCACCACCACCCTTCAAAAACGTTGCTCAACATCTTCTTTAAACATTCCCCCTCTTCTGCTTAATGTTTAAGAAAGAACTACAGATGCTGGAAAAATCGAAGGTAGACAAAATTGCTGGAGAAACTCAGCGGGCGAGGCAGCATCTATGGAGCGAAGGAATAGGTGACTTTTCAGGTCGAGACCCTTCTTCAACCCGAAACGTCACCTACTCCTTTGCCCAATAGATGCTGCCTCACCCGCTGAGTTTCTCCAGCATTTATGTCAACTCTCTTCCCTTAAAGTCAAGCCCTCTAGTGTTTGGCATTTTCACCCTGGTAAAAAGGTTCTGACTGCCTACCTTATCTATACCCCTCGTCATTTTATATATTTCTATCAGGTCTTCACATAATCACATCGGCCCTCTTGCATTCTAGAGAAAGTAATCCAAGTTACATATCACTTTAGGGTTACACAAAAAGCTGGAGAAACTCAGCGGGTGCAGCAGCATCTAAGGAGCGAAGGAGATAGGCGACGTTTCGGGTCGAGACCCTTCTTCAGACTGTCAGAAGTCTGAAGAAGGGTCTCGACCCGAAACGTCGCCTATCTCCTTCGCTCCTTAGATGCTGCTGCACCCGCTGAGTTTCTCCAGCTTTTTGTGTAACCCTCGATTCTCCAGCATCTGCAGTTTCTTCGTTAACACTACATATCACCTTAACCCCCTGCCCTCTAGCTTTAGATTGCAATGGGGAATGGTTTTGCTACAATCTGTGCCTCTCCTAATTTTGTATACATCTGTCAGATAACCCTCAAACCTCTCTGCTCCAAGAAAAAAAAAAAATCTAGTCTATCCAGTCTCTCCTCATAACTGAAATGTTCCATCCCAGGCAACATGCTGGAGAATGGAAACACAAGGAACATAAAGTCATACAGTTTGGAAACAGGCCCTTTGGCCAAACTTACCCATACTGACCAACATGTCTCATCTACACTAGTACCACCTGCCGGTGTTTGGCCCATATCCCTCTGAACATATCCTATCCATGTACCTGTCTAAATGTTTCTTAAACATTGCAGTAGTACCTGCATATGCTGGAATCCTGAGCAAAGCACAATGTGCTGGAGGAACTCAGTGGTCAGGCATACCAAATCTCCTGCATCAATTAACTACTGAAGGTAGTGATGTCTTTAAAGCCAAGATTATAAATTCCTTATGAGAATACTGGGAGCTTCAGTAGGTTGGTATTTTACAAAGGGTTTGCTGAAATGTAACTACATCTCTGAGGCTTGGTTTCTGCTATTATTATGTTGACCTCCAAAAGCACTGGGTGATATTGTTATCGATCACCTTTGTCAGATGTGAGGCTAAATAGAATTTCAGATTATTCTTTGTCCCAAGAGAGAGTGCTGGCTTTGTGAACAGCAACGTTTTTTTCCCCTACTGCCAGATCAATGGTGCCTCAGCAACGGCTGGTTTTATGAATTGCAATCAATTTGGAGCATTTTCTGATTTATGTTCCTAGCTTGCTGGGATAATTGGATCAAACTAAAAAAAATAAATGGGTAGGGGTGGTGAAGAATAAACAGCAGAACACCAGAAATCTGCAATGGAATCATAAGTAAATCAGTCCGCAAGCAAGGGATAAAAGACAGGTTCTAAAATATCTGGTGTGTATCTTTAGTTAATTCCAGTGGCCCATATCCTGAATGTGGCGGTGTAGCTGGTAGAGATGCTGCCTCATAACGCTGGGCACCTGGGTTTGATCCTGATCTCTGGCGTTCTTTGTGTGGAATTTGCAAGTTCTCCCTCCGAAACGTCGCCTATGTCCTTCGCTCCTTAGATGCTGCTGCACCCGCTGATTTTCTCCAGCCTTTTGTGTACCCTCCATGTGAACTCGTGGGTTTCCTCCGGGTGATCAGGTTTCCTCCCACATCCCAAAGACATGCGGGGCTGCAGGTTAATTGGCCTCTGTACATTGCCCCTAGTGTGTAGGGAGGGAATCCAAAGATGGAAGAACAGAACAGTGTGAACGGGTGATCACTTGGTGGGCCGAAGGGTCTATTTCCATGTCGAATCTTTCAATCAATCAGTGTAAATCGTACTGTCTGCAGGGGGAGAATGACGGGGCAGATTTACAACATTTCCTCTGCTTCATTGCATTAATCGCGCCACCAGCGTAGGCTGCTCTTAACAACAAGTCATTCTAAGTGTACATTTTCACTGCGTTGACATGAGCTTTTCCCCGTTCTACAAACAAGAGCCCTGAAGCACTGCAAACGTCCACGTTCCCCTCAGACTTCCCCTCCTGCAATGGGAAAGGAAAGTGTTGCAATGTTTTGGATGTGATTTAACGGCAGCGTGGCGGCATCAGTCCCAGTCCGTGTGTGGAACGGGAATCGATGCTGTCTTTGGGAGCAGGTATTTCAATGCAGTGGGCCCAGCATTCAGTGGCTCATGGAACATATCTTGGGACATTGTCTATAAAACAAGAAGCTGAGATAATACAAAGAAAAGCCAACAGTGCCAGGAGAATAAATGATGACTTTGATTATTGCACTAGGTTTCTGATGTAAAAGACCGACACTGTTCATGAAATACTTGAGCTTGCTACTGATGCTACAAGGAGAATGGTCATGTTATTTGTAACCTATTCTTCCCTTCATCCATCCCTCTCCCACTCCCTCCTTCCATATCTCCCTCTCTCCCTTATCCTCCCTCTATCCTTCCTTCCATGCTTCCCTTTATCTGCCCCTCCCTCCATCCCTCCCACCATCCCTCTCTCCCGCCATTCCTCCCTTTACCCCCCCCCCCCCCCCCGCTCCCCCCACCATGAAAAGATGACCCACACTCTTTATCCCTGTCAAAGAATGATGCAAAATACACAATTTAAAAAGAGTTATGGCTCAAATAGAATGTGGATGTAGCAATATCCTCTCGATCATCTTCACACCCCTGGTGTATTAGTATTGATCGGATATGATTGTCTATTATGACTTTCGCTTATTCCTGTTGAATTCCTCAAGCATTTAATAACCAGCCGTGTCTCAGTTAGACAAAAGTGCTGGAGAAACTCAGCGGGTTGCGGCAGCATCTATGGAGTGAAGGAAATGGGTGACGTTTCGGGCCGAAACCCGTCTTCAGACTCAGTTAGGTCAGGCTCAGCATCGGCCCAGAGTTGAACGCAAGAATCTGAATAATTGACGGAAGAAGTCACTTTTATTCTGGTTAATATGTCACAGGCTTAAGCTGCACCCCTTCCGTTGCACTAAATTCTGCACGTGGGCTTCTGATGCAGGTAGCAGGTGGCTTTGCAGTGACCCCAGGATGTGTTTCGACACTGTTGCAGCCTAACTAACTAATGGCTTCATGAAGAAAGCAAAGGTCAACAATGAGTACTTGCAAATGAAGTCAGTCCCTCTTAAAATATTAATTCATCACCTGATGTGGGTGTTGACCAAAGGCCAGAGCACATCCCACGAAAACCAAGCCTGTTCCTGACACACGATCAGCTCCTGTTAGTCGGTGTAAGATGATACAACCAGACATATTGCAGTGCAGCTCATTTAACATCAGCTGCAGCTCCCTCCTTCAAAATTCATGCTTTTCTCTTTTGCACCTTGATTGTGAAAAGTCATTCACGAGGTTCACACAGTATTTATTTATCGAATAATACATAAGCATTCTGATTCATTTATGAATTTGCTGCAGAGGTTCTGGGGTCATGAACCATTGATCACACTCGGCTGAATCGAACCTCCAGACCCCACCACCCACCTGCCAGGGTGTTGAAGAGCAATGGAGTTCCACCTTTCCCTGCAGGTGGACGAGTGATCAATGGTCGGCGTGGGCTCGGTGGGCCAAAGTGCCTGTTTCCATTCTGTATCTTTCAATCAATCAGTCACATCCTTGCTCGTTGTGGGAAGGAACTGCGGTTGTTGGTTTAAACCGAAGATGGACACAAATTGCTGGAGTAACTCGGCGGGACAGGCAGCATCTCTGGATAGAAGGAATGGGCGACGTTTCGGGTCGGGACCCTTCTTCAGACTGAATCAAGGGAGATGGAGATGTCGAGATAAGGAAGTGTAAGGAGTGAAATTGAGACAAAGGGGATGGGGATCAGGGAAAATGTAGAATTGATCGTTGTTAGCTAAGAGAAGGTAACAACAAAGCAAACAGAGATAAAATGTAACGAGGACAGTCGGAGAACAGGGAAGACAATAGGCGCAGGAGTAGGCCATTCGGCACTTCGAGCCAGCACCGCCATTCAATGTGATCATGGCTGATCATCCACAATCAGTACCCCGTTCCTGTCTTCTCCCCATATCCCCTGACTCCATTATCTTTAAGAGCCCTATCTAGCTCTCTCTTGAAAGTATCCAGAGAACTGGCCTCCATCGCGCTCTGAGGCAGAGAATTCCACAGACTCACAACTCCCTGTGTGAAAAAGTGTTTCCTCATCTCCCTTCTAAATGGCTTACTCCTTTTTCTCAAACTGTGGCCCCTGGATCTAGACTCACCAACATCGGGAACATGTTTCCTGCCTCTAGCGTGTCCAAACCCTTAACAATCTTATATGTTTCAATGAGAATCCCTCCCATCCTTCTAAACTCCATAGTGTACAAGCCCAGCCGCTCCATTCTCTCAGCATATGACTGTCCCCCCATCCCGGGAATTAAACTTGTGAACCTACGCTGCACTCCCTCAATAGCAAGAATGTCCTTCCATCTGGGCACGGGGGGGGGGGAGAGAGGCAGGGCAAGGGTTACTTGAAGATAGAGAAGTCAGTATTCATGCTGCTGGTCCACAGTGGGAGGACTGTTGCCACGTTGCCTCAGTGCTTCAAAGAGAAAGCCTGTCTCCATAACCCAGAGATCTCCAGAGACGTTGCCTCTCCCGCTGAGCTACTCCAGCATTTTGTGTCTACATCATTGCTCGTGTTGGTCATTGTACATCGTTCATTTGAAACCACTGGGATCCTTTAGCACAGTGGGAGACTGTTGCCACGTTGGCCCAGTGCTTCAAATAGAAAGCCTGGCCAATGCTCTCCTGAGGTGCGCAATGATAGGAAAAGATTCCTGGCCTGAAGAAGGTCCCGACCCAGAAGGTCACCTATCCACGTCCTCCAGAGAAGTTGCCTGACCAGCTGAGTTATTCCTGTACTTCACAGTATCTGCAGTTCGACACAAGATTCCAGTATCTGCAGTTCCCTGGGTCTACGATAATCCTCTACGCTGGTGAACTGCAAGGATATGTTTTCAGCCCCCTTCTTTTCCCCTTTTACACCCATGACTCTGCAGCCAAATACAAATCCAACTCAAGTTACAAGTTGGCAGATGACACCACCTTAGTAGGCTGGATATCAAATAATGATGAGATGGAGCATAGGAAGGAGATTGAGAACCTCGCAGACAACAACCTTTCTCTCAAGACAAAGGAGATAGTGATCTACTTTGAGGAACTAAAACGTTACACATACTCATACACATATATTGACAGCGCTGAAGTAGTGATAGCTTCCAATTCCTAGAAGTATTTATCGCAGGCAGCTTGTCCTGGACTAGCCACATTGAAGCAATGGTTAAGAAACCGCACCAACGCCTCTACTTCCTCAGAAGGCTCAGGAAGTTTGGCACGTCCCCAACAACTCTTGCTGACTTCTACAGATGTGCCGTGGAAAACGTTTTATCGGGTTGCATCAACGCATGGTTTGCGGACGGTGCCAGGCAAGCCCGCAAGAAAATTGCAGAGAATTGTGGACGGAGCCCAGACCATCACGCAAACCAACCTCCCTTCCATTGACACCATCTACACTTCACGCTGCCTCAGCAAGGCCACCAGCCTCACCCTGGTCACTCCCTCCTCTCTCCTCTCCCATCAGGCACGAGGTACAGAAGTGTGAAAATGCATACCTCCAGATTCAGGGACAGTTTCTTCCCATCTGTTATCTAGCAGCTGAACCATCCTATCACCAACTAGAGATCGGTCCTGAGCTAACATCTACCTCATTGAAGACTCTAAGTGGCCTTTACTGGACATCATCAGGGACTAAACATGATTCCATTTATCCTGTTCTGTGCGCTGTGGACAGTTTGATTGTAATTATGTATAGTTTTTCCGCCGACTAGATAGCTTTTCACTGTACTTCAGTACACGTGACAATAAATTAAACCGAAGAAGGGACCCGACCCGAAACGTTGCCTAACATGTCCTCCAGAGATGCTGTCTGACGCGCTTTGAGTTTGATGCACGATTCCAGCATCTGCAGATCCTTCTGCCTTTGCAGGCTTGTTGATCCTGTCATGTGATGCATCCCTCTGAAGGGATTTGAGAGCTTAGTTTAGTTCAGTTTAGAGACACAGCGCGGAAACAGGCCCTTCAGCCCACCGGGTCCGCGCCGACCAGCGATCCCCCTGCACGTTAACGCTATCCCACACACACACTCGGGACAATTTACACACACACCAAGTGTACAAACCCAAGCCAATTAACCTACAAACCTGTCCGTCTTTGGAGTGCGGGAGGAAACCGAAGATCTCAGAGAAAACCCACGTGGTCACGGGGAGAACGTACAAACTCCCTACAGACAGCATGGGATCAAACCCGGGTATCCGGCGCTGCAAGCGCTGTAAGGCAGCAACTCTACTGCTGCGCCCTTTGTGTTGGGGAAATATTAGGAATGGCCTCCAGGGGGACTGGTACTTAGTGCAGGAGAATAGTTTTAGTTAACTCTCACACGCACAAAGCTTTTGTAGTTTATAGGAGTCTGTTCAAATGTTACAACTGTACTTGCTACGAACTGCTGCATTTATTTAATGTTATCGGAGTGGGAGATTTCACAGGAGTGCCGTTCAGATAAAAAAATAAAGCAGAACATTTCTGAGCTGTGTGATCATAATGTGTTTTACAGGTTTTAGTTTGTTTTCCATATTCTCACCAGAGGAACATTCCACTGCTCTCTGCAGGCACATGGCAAAACTAAAACAGGTTCCCTTAAGTACAGCAAATGTTCATGTAACTTACGCATTGGCCAAATCAAATCTACTTCGTTCTAACTAAAACACTTCATGTTATGTTCTTTCATAATTGCACTTCAGATGTGTGTTAGCTGTGGTGGTTGAATAATGGTTGGAATGTATTTCTCAAATGGCGCAATTGTGCTAAGGTAGCTTCTGTCAATATCCAACGTTCCCCTTTAATCTATAACCCAGCTGGAAGATTGGAGCTTCGATCAGTATCGACAATAGCACACCATACATTTAGATTTAGATGTATTAGTCTCATGTGTACTGAAGTATAGTGAAAAGCTTTGTTTTGCATGCTATCCGATCAGATCAGATAATACTGTACATAAATACAATCAGGTAAAATTCAAATGTAATAGGTAGAGCAAAGGGGAAGATGTAATGTTTAGAGTGTAATTTGCAGCATTGCGGTGCACCACTGCACTAGACAGAGTCCAATGTCTGCTATGGGATAGTGGTGAATCAGACAGTACCCTAGTTTATGGTAGGGCAGTTTAGAGGGGAAGAAGATGTTCCAGAGTCTGGTAATGCGCCCTTTCGAGCTTCTGTATCTTCTGCCCGACGGATGCGGGAAGAAGAAGGAATGACCAGGGTGGGCAAGTCTTTGATAATGTCTACTTTTCCGAGGCAGCATGAAACGTGGATGGAGTCAATGGTGGGGAGTCTGGTCTGTGTGATGGCAACATCTACTACTCACTGCAATTTCTTGCAGCCTTGGGCAGAGCTGTTCCCAAATCACACTGTGATGTAACCCAACAGTATACTTCCCATGGTATGAAATCGAGGGCTTGGAAAATTGGCAGCTGTGGAATTTCCGCAAATACACTTTCTGAGGCTTTGGAAAGCGTGCTATAGTTCAGGCATTAGCTCGGGAGACAGGACATGGTGACCTTGGTGTATGGAAGTGGCGGGGTGGCTGCTGGAGGTAATAGGACGGTGCGTTTGAGGTGGTCATGAGTCATGGCTTGTGGCGTGGCCGTGGCGGCCGCGGGAGGCCCTATTGCAGCCGGTTGAGCGAGCAAAACGTCACCTATTCCTTTTCTCCAGAGATGCTGCCTGAGTTACTGAGTTACTCCAGCATTTTGTGTCTATCTTCGGTATAAACCAGCATCCGCAGTTCCCTCCCACACACAAAGCCTTGGGCCTAACTGTTTTGTCAGGTTGAGATCTCACTGCACAATTTCATGTTGTCCTGAACTTTAGTTCTTCCTCAGTCCAGTTAGAATGATTACATGATCATCTTCTCATGAATGTCTGTGTGAATTTGAACAATTTTGTTGTATTTTTTGCATTACAATTGCTTCACTCAGTCAGTTCGCAAAGTTTTCTAAAGCCATTATAAAAATGCTTTCTTGTCTTTCTCCTTCAACCAGCAATTATTATCCGTAAGAGGCAAACCAGGGAGAGTTTTGTGCAATCTACATTTTTGATATGGGACGGAGTTTGTCCAGATGGGCTAAGCTTATGGCTAGAGACAATTCATCTTGTCAATCTAAGAAGACACAAGATGCTGGGATCTTCAGAAACAAACAAAGTGCTGGAGGAAGTCAGTGGGTTGGGCAGCATCTGCGGAGGGAAATAATAAACTGATGATGTTTTGGTTTGGGACCCTTCTTCAGAAGAGGAAGCAGGGTCACTGGTTGAATAGGCAGAATCACACCAAAGATCCATTTGGAGTCTCCCAGTCTTTGACTTTCCTCACAGACATGGTCCAAGAGATATAAGCCCCCCCCCCCCCCCCCCCCCCACCTCCATTTCAGGGAAGTTGATGCTAGGCGTGATGTTATTAAACCCAATGAATACAATTCTACCTCCAACCAAACTCATTTTCCTCCTCAGCTAATTTCTGATCTAACCTGCTATTCAGAACTAAGCCCAACTAAGCTGGCTTCATTTCCTGGACCCTCCCTCACCCAGCATGGCACTCTACTGAGCATGGACAAGGCTCCCGATCAGAAACGCCAGATGTCCATTTCCACCATGGATGCTGGAGAACCTGTTAAGTTCATAGAAACATAGAAACATAGAAATTAGGTGCAGGAGTAGGCCATTCAGCCCTTCGAGCCTGCACCGCCATTCAATATGATCATGGCTGATCATTCAACTCAGTATCCCGTACCTGCCTTCTCTCCATACCCTCTGATCCCCTTAGCCACAAGGGCCACATCCAACTCACTCTTAAATATAGCCAATGAACTGGCCTCAACTACCCTCTGTGGCAGAGAGTTCCAGAGACTCACCACTCTCTGTGTGAAGAAAGTCTTTCTCATCTCGGTCTTAAAGGATTTCCCCCTTATCCTTAAGCTGTGACCCCTTGTCCTGGACTTCCCCAACATCGGAACAATCTTCCTGCATCTAGCCTGTCCCAACCCCTTAAGAATTTTGTAAGTTTCTATAAGATCCCCTCTTAATCTCCTAAATTCCAGAGAGTATAAACCGAGTCTATCCAGTCTTCTTCATAAGACAGTCCTGACATCCAGGAATCAGTCTGGTGAATCCCTTCTCTGCACTCCCTCTATGGCAATAATGTCCTTCCTCAGATTTGGAGACCAAAACTGCACGCAATACTCCAGGTGTGGTCTCACCAAGACCCTGTACAACTGAAGTAGAACCTCCCTGCTCCTGTACTCAAATCCTTTTGCTATGAAAGCTAACATACCATTCGCTTTTTTCACTGCCTGCTGCACCTGCATGCCTACTTTCAATGACTGGTGTACCATGACACCCAGTCTCGCTGCATCTCCCCTTTTCCTAATCGGCCACCATTTAAATAATAGTCCGCTTTCCTGTTCTTGCCACCAAAGTGGATAACCTCACATTTATCCACATTATACTGCATCTGCCAAACATTTGCCCACTCACCCAGCCTATCCAAGTCACCTTGCAGTCTCCTAGCATCCTCCTCACAGCGAACACTGCCCCCCAGCTTAGTGTCATCCGCAAACTTGGAGATATTGCCTTCAATTCCCTCATCCAGATCATTAATATATATTGTAAATAGCTGGGGTCCCAGCACTGAGCCCTGCGGTACCCCACTAGTTACTGCCTGCCATTGTGAAAAGGACCCGTTTACTCCTACTCTTTGCTTCCTGTTTGCCAGCCAGTTCTCTATCCACATCAATACTGAACCCCTAATACCGTATGCTTTAAGTTTGTATACTAATCTCTTATGTGGGACCTTGTCGAAAGCCTTCTGGAAGTCCAGATATACCACATCCACTGGTTCTCCCTTATCCACGCTACTAGTTACATCCTCGAAAAATTCCACAAGATTCGTCAGACATGATTTACCTTTTGTAAATCCATGCTGACTTTGTCCAATGATTTCACCACTTTCCAAATGTGCTGCTATCCCATCTTTAATAACTGACTCTAGCAGTTTCCCCACTACCGATGTTAGACTAACTGGTCTGTAATTCCCCCCGTTTTCTCTCTCCCTCCCTTCTTAAAAAGAGGGGTTACATTTGCTACCCGCCAATCCTCAGGAACTACTCCAGAATCTAAAGAGTTTTGAAAGATTATCACTAATGCATCCACTATTTCCTGAGCTACTTCCTTAAGTACTCTGGGATGCAGCCTATCTGCCCTGGGGATTTATCGGCCTTTAATCTATTCAATTTACCCAACACCACTTCCCGACTGACCTGGATTTCACTCAATTCCTCCTTTGACCCACAGTCCCCTGCTATTTCAGGCAGATTATTTATGTCTTCCTTAGTGAAGACGGAACCAAAGTAGTTATTCAATTGGTCCGCCATATCCTTGTTCCCCATGATCAACTCACCTGTTTCTGACTGCAAGGGACCTACATTTGTTTTAACTAACCTCTTTCTCCAGCACTTTGTGCTCTGTTCAAGATAGCAACTTCTGCAGTTCCTTGTCACTGAGTCCAGGTCCTGAGTGCATCTGGAGATATTACATGGTACTTTGCACCCTTTATTACAGCACCAAAGCGGATTTAATATTATGTTGGAAAGACTGAAGTCATCCTGTGAATGGTATGTGGAGGAGGAGGAGGAGGAGGAGATGCAACATCACACCGCCATGGTCCTAAGAACTTCACTAAAGTTGTCTGGGGAATTTGGAATCTATATTTGAAAAAATATAAAATAAATGCCAAACTTAAAATGAACCAATTTTGTTGTAGTTTTCTATTTTCTCATCTGGATCTTGTTTTAATTACAAGACATATTTTTCCATGTAGACGGTTAGCATTTAATTCTTTATGTTTTTGAGGCCCTCTCTGGCCCTCTTTAACCTTTATCAACTACCGGCCACAAAGGACATGGGCAGATGTTTGCTGGAGTCGGGTTACAGGGATAATACAGGGAACATGCTTTTAATGAATAGAAACCCAGACATAATGTCAAACAATTCATAGAGTCAAAGATAGACACAAAGTGCTGGAGTAACTCAACAGGACCAGGGAACATCTCTGGAGGAAAAAGGATGGGTGACGTTTCGGGTCGGGACCCTTTCTCAGACAAGCAGTACAGAAGCAATCCTTTCGGTACAACTCCTGCATGCCAACCATGATGCCTCATCTAAGCCACTGTGTCCCCATTTGCTAGGTTTGGCCCATATTCCTCTAACTCCTTTCCAAAAGCATGTACCTATCCAGAGTGGTGAGTCTCTGGAATTCTCTGCCACAGAAGGTAGTTGAGGCCAGTTCATTGGCTATATTTAAGAGGGAGTTGGATGTGGCCCTTGTGGCTAAGGGGATCAGAGGGTATGGAGAGAAGGCAGGTACGGGATACTGAGTTGGATGGTCAGCCATGATCATATTGAATGGCGGTGCAGGCTCGAAGGGCCGAACGGGCACCTATTTTCTATGTTTCTATGTACCTATCCAAAAGTATTTTAAATGTTGCTATAGTACCTGCCTCGACCACTTCCTTTGGCAGTTCATTGCATATATATATATATCCACCACCCTCTGTGTGAAAAAACCATAAGGTTCTTTTAAAATCTTTCCCCTCTAATCTTAAAACTATGCCCTCTAATACTTGATTTTTCTAGCCTGGAAAAAAATACTTTTTGCATCTACCCTAAGTATTCCCCTCATGATTTTGTACACCTCGATAAGATCACCTGCGCTCCAAGGAACACAATGCTCGTCTGCCCAATCTCCCCCTATAGTTCAGGCCCTTAAATCCTGGCACTATCATTGTAAAATGTCTCACCTTAATGAAAAAATCTTTCTTAGAGCAGGTGCGGCCTCACCAATGTCTTGTACAGCTATAACATAACATCCCAATTTATGGACTCAATTCCCTGACTGTTGAACCCTCGTAATGCAAGCCACAGTTCTTGCCCTTCAATGAGACGTTCAGACCGTCTGTTGGCTTCATTCATTGCTGTGGATCCGACGAGATTGTGCAGTGGTGATTAAATGCAGTATGTATTTGCGACCCCTAGCTTGGCACCTTATCATCGTTATCTCTATTTTACTGCCTGCCACTCTCTGTGCAATACCATTTTTTGGGGGGGAATGACAGATTAAAATGTATAAATCTGCACTAAAATTGCCACAAATTGCAAATAAATAGATACGTGTTCTCGGGCCATTTAATCACAATGTCAATTCCTTCCACTGGCAAAGGTGGTGTGTGAGATTGGGAATGATAATGAAATACATAGCGTGCAATAAATACAGAGTCACAATCAATCACAAATCTTATGTTGTTTCCTTTAACAGCAAAACCCCGAAGACAGGGGAAAATACCAATAGCTGAACGGATGATTAATCCCTTGCTGCGAGTGCTGTGCTGATGTAATAGCGGAAAGATGTTCCTCTGTCCTTGTTTACTGTGTCAGTTCATCACACGGACATAATTGATGATTATACACCCCCCCCCCCCCCGCCCGCCAGCCAATCCATCAAAAAGACCATCACTGCTCCGCGCTGCTCTGCCTAATTTAACCCGCATGATTAGCAGTTACAGCCGGCACTTTCTCCTGTTTGCGGAATGAATCAGTAAATGAATGACTACAACTTCCAGTTTGCATTGCAACTCCTGCTCCAATGCACCAGCGCTGATGGCAACTGACCTGTTATTAAATGAAGCCCTGGTTTTTTAAAAAAAACAAAACAAAAAAAAAAAACACATTATTTGCATCCTTTGAGAAAGCTAAAAGGCAAGGGGAATTAGCGGGCAGATGGTATATGTGGAGCACTCGCTGGAGCAAAAGCAGATCCGAAGCGAAACAGCAGGCGGTGATGGAGTGGATGGCAATGTCAGGGCTGAGCGCGATGCCTGCCGGGGGCTGTAGTTCGCCTCCAGCCGCCTACAACGTGGCGGACGGCGGGTTGGACTACAGCTCCCGGCGGGCGGAGCGCGGCAGCGCACTTGGATCTGGCTTTAAATCGCCCTGTAAACGGGAGCAGGAGCGGGCAGAGCGGCTCTGGGTTCAGTCTGTCCCCGCACCCAATGTAGACCTGTCTTTTTTGTTTGTGTGTGTGTGCGTGCAAAGTCAGGCCAAGCTTTGGTGGCATCTGTTGTATTGCATCGATTAGAATCGATTGGCTTGGAAAGATCGCCCGGGTTGGAGAGCGATTAAAGATGGGAAACCGTGGGATGGAGGAGCTGATTCCTCTGATCAATCGGATGCAAGATGCTTTCTCTCAGATCGGACAGAATGCCAACCTGGACCTGCCCCAGATTGGGGTGGTCGGTGGGCAAAGCGCCGGCAAAAGCTCCGTCCTGGAAAATTTCGTCGGGAAGTAAGTCTATTGCATGCATTTTGCAATTATTGGCCAGATTTAAAAATAAATAAATCTATAGTTTCCTTAAACAGCAGGGGGAAAAACACCCAATGGGTCGGTTCCATCGTTGCTAACGTGTGCTGTGCATCCGAATTCTGCCCATTTTATATGAGAATGCGGTGGGCAACGGGGAAACCAAAACCCTCTTCACGCCCGTTTTGTACAAATTCAACAGATATTCAATACAGCGAAATGTGTTGAAATTGTTTTAAATCAAGTTGTGCACCGAGAGCGATAAATATATACATTTTAAATTCCGCCATCACAACCTCAGCAGGATGCCAGGAGTAGCCAAATGCATTGATGCCGCCAACTGATTTCTGCCCAAAGGGTTGAATGCTGTACAGCTGGTTGAGGTCGGGCTGGTTTTTTTTTTTTTTTTTTTTTAATCCAGGGTCGGTGCTTGAATTGCCTGGGTGCCGGGTAGGTTGCTGCGGATCTGTCAATGCACCAATCTCGCAGTTTGCCTGCATTGGCCGGCGCCTCCACCAGTGTTATTGTGCGGAGGATGCATGTGTGACCTTTAGAAGCGATGCAGCTCATGTACCTACATTCCTCATCTCTGCAGCCTCCGCCTCTTTATTATTGACATCTCAGGGCACCTGTGTGCAGGGAAATCTCAGGTGAAATTGATTTTCATTTTGGAGGCAAGCAAGGGTGGGTCGAGAGGGATCTCCGGACCTGCCATCCATCCCTGGTGGGATTTATTTGTGGGGTTGTTCTTCTCCCCCCCTTCCCCCGGCCTCCCACTGCCCACACATCACAACCTCGAGCATCGCCTGCCACCGGCGAGACTGCAAACACATTCGCGTGTAGAATTTAAAACCCCCCCAACCTGTCACAGCGGCAACACGGAGTATAGCAGAGGCTGGGTGTTATGGAATCGCACCGTTTCACATTGAGGGATGTCAAATGCTGCTGATTTGACCTCAATATGAAGAGAAGAGCTGTTGGAGTGGTAGAAACAGGCCCTTCAGCCTATCGCACCTGTGCCAACCAAGATGCCCGTCTCGGCTCATCCCATTTACCCATATCCCTCCAAACCTGACCCACTCCTCTACCAATGACTTTAACAACTTGTTTGTGAAGCTGACCTTAAAGGTCAATGTTACTCCTTTTAGTACCCCACCCCCCCCCCCCCCCCCCCCCCACCCCCAGCATGTTAAATGGAGTTGATTCCAGATTGTTTAATCACCCTGCACACTGACAATGGGGCAATATAATTCTCACTTGCTGTAGCCTCTAACGAGCCTGTTTATGCAATAAAATACAGACAAATAAATAATTAATGATATCATAAATTAGTAAAAGAAATACCAGGCATCCATAATAGTGCAGAAACGACGTTGGTGGTGCAACCAAAGACACAATCCATAGAGCATGGGTTCCATTATTGCCATCATCCTTGTGGTTACTCTAGACACCACAATGGATGAAGGAAGGTCAGAACTCCTGACCCTGTGTTGCAATATAACATTGCTCTGCCCCAGAGATTGGAGCTCGACAATGTGACTTGTGCTGCAGTGAAAGTACTGAGGGAGACGCAAGAGATTGCAGATGCTGGAATCTTCAGCAAAACACAAAGTGCTGGAGGAACTCCTTGGGTCAGGCAGCATCTGTGGAGGAAAGTGGACGGACGACGTTTTGGTTTTGGGACCCTTCTTCGGTCTGGAGTAGGGAGGGGGAAGGTGGAAAAGAGGTGAGGTCAGGAGGAAGCCTGGCAAGTGATGGGCAGGATGGGGGGGGGGGGGGGGGAGAGGGGGTGATTGGCAGTTCAGTCTAGCTTATTGTCACGTGTACCAAGGTGCAGAGAAAAGCTATCCAGGCAGATGGATGGAGTAAGTGGCAAAGATCACAGGAGCAAATGATGTTGGGTAAGGAAAGATGAGGAGGAGTGAAATGTAAAGCATGGATGAGGGTGGGAGGGGAAAGAGGGGGATAAGCAAGGGGGATTGATGAAGATCATACAGAGGAAGGAAAAAAGAAGTGAGACCAGGATGGTGGGAGAAATGTGTGTGTGCGAGGGTGGGGGGGGAAGGGGAAAGAGTATGGTATTATTTGAAATTGGAGAATTCAATGTTCGTACTGTTGGGTTGTAAGCTGCTAAGTGAAACGCAAGGTGCTGTTCTGTAGGGGTGCAGTGGTGCAGCCTTTCAAGTAAGCAGGCAAAGTTAGGCTCCACAGGCAACAACTAATCCCCTGGCACCATCAACTGGAGCAGGAAGGCCCTCTTGCTGGTGGCCTGGCTGGTTTATTTCTAGTGCAAATGACCGGAAACAGATGATCTGATCTCTCGTTGCCGTTTGTTGGGAGTTGTTGGCTGCTTGTGGCTTCTGGACCCAACAGTGACTACTCTTGAAAAGTACTTCAATGGCAGGTTTGAGTTGACTGCTGTCTCTGAAAAGCTGTAAATAAATGCAGGCGTTCTCATATCTGGCATCACAACTAGACACGGTGGTGAAGGAAGCCTTTTGACTCGCTGGGTTTCATCAGTCAGGAAATTGAGTATTTAAAAACTGGGGCATCATATTGGAGTTGTATGTGGTGAGGCTGCATTTGGAGTATTCAGTTCAGTTTTGGGCAGCTTGATGTTGGAAAGATGTTATTAAGCTGGAAAGAGTGCAGAGCAGTTTTAGGAAGATGTTGCTGAGACTCAATGGCCTGAACTGTGGGGAGAGATTGGGAAGCTCGGACTTTTTTTTTTTCCTTGGAGCACAGGAGGCTGAGGAATGATCATATAGGCATGTATAGAGTCATGAGATGAGGGTGATCAGGAGCAGGGAGGTTCTACTTCAGTTGTACAGGGTCTTGGTGAGACCACACCTGGAGTATTGCGTACAGTTTTGGTCTCCAAATCTGAGGAAGGACATTATTGCCATAGAGGGAGTGCAGAGAAGGTTCACCAGACTGATTCCTGGGATGTCAGGACTGTCTTATGAAGAAAGACTGGATAGACTTGGTTTATACTCTCTGGAATTTAGGAGATTGAGAGGGGATCTTATAGAAACTTACAAAATTCTTAAGGGGTTGGACAGGCTAGATGCAGGAAGATTGTTCCCGATGTTGGGGAAGTCCAGGACAAGGGGTCACAGCTTAAGGATAAGGGGGAAATCCTTTAAGACCGAGATGAGAAAGACTTTCTTCACACAGAGAGTGGTGAGTCTCTGAAACTCTCTGCCACAGAGGGTAGTTGAGGCCAGTTCATTGGCTATATTTAAGAGTGAGTTGGATGTGGCCCTTGTGGCTAAGGGGATCAGAGGGTATGGAGAGAAGGCAGGTACGGGATACTGAGTTGGATGATCAGCCATGATCATATTGAATGGCGGTGCAGGCTCGAAGGGCCGAATGGCCTACTCCTGCACCTAATTTCTATGTTTCTACGTTTCTATGAGGGGGAGAGGGGTCTTCTTCTTTTCGTGTCCACCTTGTTACAAATGTTGGCCTCGCTGTCATCGTCCTTCCTGAAAAGGACGCAAGCTTCCGGCGACAATCGGTGGGAGCCGTCACTTGTCGCAGTAGATGATGGTAACAGAATTAGCTCCGGATACTTCCAGTTTCCAGCCCCGCGGTGTGGGCTCTTCTGCTATGGGGCCTGGGGAAATGGGGCGAACACAGTCTTTTTCCAATCGAGAACTAGGAGGCATAATTTTAAGGTGAGAGGCGAACATGAGGGGCATCCTTTTCACTCAGAGGGTTTATATTGTTCAAGAAGGAACTGCAGATGCTGGAAAATCGAAGGTCGACAAAATTGCTGGAGAAACTCAGCGGGTGCGGCAGCATCTATGGAGCGAAGGAAATAGGCAACGTTTCGGGCCGAAACGTTGCCTATTTCCTTCGCTCCATAGATGCTGCCGCACCCGCTGAGTTTCTCCAGCAATTTTGTCAACGGTAGGTTTATGTTAATGCCCTGCCGGATGAAGAAGTTCAGGCAGGCCTAATAAACCATTTTAAAGTAACATGTTTTTGTTTGGGCAAAACGCAGGCAAATGGGGGCATCTTGGTCAGCACAGACAAGTTGGGATGAAGGGCTAGTTTCCGTGCTGTATGACTGTGTCGATGCCTGTTTCACATGGTTCTTTCTGTTATTAAAGAACGGATTTTCGTTCATCCATGTTGCTTGCAGTATACATCGCTAAGGCAACATTTTCTCTGGTAGTTAAATAATTCTCCACTTTTACTTGCAATTTATTATGAATTGAGTCTGGACAAGAAGGCTTTTGTTTGACGTGAATATATTAGACTCTGTTCAGACCACTGGCCATGTCTGCAACAGTCCCAACAGTACGCAATCAACAGTGGAATTGTTTTCTAATACATGCTGTTCGCATCTCTGCCCTCGTTAGTATGGTGTAAGGGCAGCTGTCAGTAGCGCAAACTGGTTCTGCTCTTTGGACCAGGAGGAATCAACTGGAGAAGAGATCTCACCCGTGACTTTTTTTTGAGATGTAATTTTTTTTTAAAGTGGGATTGGATCCCTCAGTCTTGCTTCCCGGATTCAAGATGACATTGCCTGAGGTTCACCCCAGCACCGCTCTCTTGCTCCAAGCCCATATTGATTGATTTGATTAAAACTTCATATTGATCAGTGACAGTCAACAGCTCCCTGTGAGATGGACCGAGCTGTGCAATCTTGTACAATGTGAAGTTTGCCCCCACATTTCAAAGACGTGCGGGTTTGTATGTTAGTGGCTTTTGTAAATTGTCCCGAGTGGGCGAGGAATGGATGGGAAAGTGAGGTAACATAAAACTAACATGAGGGGTGATCGCTGGTGGAGGGTCCAAAGGGCCTGTTCCTCTGCTGTATATTTCAATTCACGTCAGCACAGACGCTGGGTTTGTTTGTGCTTCTGTGCTGTGTGCAAACAAGATCATAAAGGAGACATACCATGGCTGCATCCTGTATGCTCAGGCAGCTGAGGGAATCGTACAGAAGAATGAAATCAGTGGGTAGGCTGTGGGAGATGAGAGACGTATAAATTTGCCAACATGAGAAATTAACAAATTCTACAAATTCTATTCCCAGTGTATCTATTTAAGAAAAAGTCTCCCGAAAAATCCTTAAGTTCTTTAGTATATTGATAAGTATGGATGTCAAAGGTTATGGGGCGAAGGGTTGGGAGGGACAGATAGATCAGCCACGATTGAATGGCGAAGTAGGCTTGATGGGCCAAATGGCCTAATTCTGCTCCTATCCCTTATGACCTTACAGGCAGACCAAAATCAGATTCAAGTAGCCCAAGTAATGAAAGATTGCTGGAGATGGGCAGAGAATTCTCAAGAGGGAATTCAAGATAATGAGTTCCTGATGGGTGGAGGGTGGGCAAGAGGTGGGAAAAATGCAGTGAATTGCACTCATTCCGACAGAACTAAGACAATGGTTTCATCATTACCCAACATGGTGCACAGCTGCTTGACATGCAGTGTGGTCCCTCTGTGCAGTTTGATACATATCCATCACTTTTTAATGTGCCATTTTATTTCTGCTGTGACCTTTTCATGTTTTGATTGAACAAGTAGTGATGTCCGACGTGTATCTGCATTAATTCTCGTGACAGAGGCTGAAGGCACTATCCTTAAATTCAGAACAAGCTGCCGAGCAGCATTGGAAGCTGAGACCTGTAGCAAAGTATCCTCAAACGCTGAGGACGGAGATCAGCTGGAGATTCAGCTTGCTGGTGGCACAGTGTCGCAGCTAGATGAGTTGCCGCCTCGCCGCGCCAGCAACTTGACTTTAATATGCGTAGGAAGGAACTGCAGATGCTGGTTTACCCCGAAAGATAGACACTAAATTCTGGAGTAACTCAGCGGGCAGGCAGCATCTCTGGAGAGAAGGAATGGGTGACGTTTCGGGTCGAGATGCGAAAAGTCACTCATCCTTTTTTTCCAGAGATGCTGCCTGTCCCGCTGAGTTATAGCCCTGTCCCACAGTACGAGTTCATTCAAGAGCTCTCCCCGAGTTTCCCCTGATTCGAACTCGGAGATTTACGGTAATGGCCGCTCGTCAGTACTCGGGGCTCTTGTGGACATTTTTCAACATGTTGAAAAATCATCACGAGTCTTCCCGTGCTTACCTGCCGTTAGCGAGTCTTCCCGAGTACCTGCCGTTAGCGTTACGAGACGCTAAGAGACGTCCCCGAGCTCCGACGTACCCGCTACGTTCATTCTCCGTGCTTACCACGTTCTGCTGGCCCGTGGCAGCCGGCAGCCTGAAGCCGGGGACTGCAGAGCTCCAGCTGGCGGCGTCTGCAGCCCGGGATCCCTCGTGGGGGACCCGGCGGAAGAAGAGTTCCAACTGCCGGCCCGCGGACTACTTCTACCGTGGGCGGGGCGGGGGCTTACTTACCATCAGGAGCGGGGTCCCTCACCAGGGATCCCTGGAGGGGAGCTCCAGACCGCCGGCCCTGCAGTCTGCGGAGCTTCTGGCTACGGCGGGAATTTGAAATATCTGACCGCCGGACTGCGGCCTACACCAACCTGAAGCCGCGGTCTCCGGTGGGGAGGCACCGATTCAGGACTTACCTGGACTTGTTACCTTGTCTGC
Source organism: Okamejei kenojei (assembly GCA_035221665.1). Taxonomy (NCBI): domain Eukaryota; kingdom Metazoa; phylum Chordata; class Chondrichthyes; order Rajiformes; family Rajidae; genus Okamejei; species Okamejei kenojei. Next base: position 19,279,854 of record CM069163.1, read on the forward strand.
ACATCTGGACGTCTGCAGCGACGGCTGCGGAGGGTGGAGGTCCCGACCACGGGGGAAAATGGAGGGGGACTGGCCAAATTTTTGCTTTCCACCACAGTGATGTATACTGTGGTGGATGTTCGTGTTCAATTTTTATTGTGTGTTTTTGATCATTGTACCGCTGCTGGCAAATTCATTTCACTTGCTCTGTATCTACAATGTGACGAATAAAACCATATTGTATTGTATTGTTACCACGGGTTTGATTTTTTTTTTTAAACTCGGGAGAGCTCTTGAATGAACTCGTACAGTGCGACAGGGCCGTTACTTCAGCTTCTTGAGTCTAACTGGAGTTCAATCCTTGCCTCCAATGCTGTGCGTGTCAGACTTGCACATTCTCCCTGTGACTTTGTGTGTTTCTCCTGGGTGTTCCAGATTTCTTGTGCATCCCAAAGAAATGTGTTTGTAGTTAATTGGAATCTGCATATTGCCACTATTGTGTAGATGAGCTGTGGGATGTTGGGAGGATCTGCTACAGGAAAAAATAATCTTGCATTGAATTGGTCGCCTTGTATTATGGTTATTAATTTGTTGTATTATTGAATGCGATATATTAATCTGGATGTGATTGTGGGTACAGGCCAGTTAAGCTGCAGCGTTGTCCCTTGGCCGGAAGATATAACAATTAAACACTCTTGATTTGGTTCGTGAATGGGGTTGATATGTAAACTGCCATAGGTTTGAGGGGTTGATTGGTCTCTTTAGAGGCCGTGAAGGACAATGTTGAGTGATGTGAGGTGTGTGGGCCGTGTATGCTTTTGAAATTTGTTTGCAGCTCTGTAACTAGCTGCAGTGGAGATCTCTTGAGACTTGGTTTAATTGGAGCAAGTAGACTCTAACTGTGTAATGAGGGTCATAAATCCATTGCGTAGTTTGCACCGAGTGTCTTGAGGTGGCATTAATTTTTGCATAACCATGTGTGTAGCCTAGCCAGACGGTGCAAGGTTATAATTTCAGAGAATGATCACTCCATGATATTGGAGGAAGCTATAGAAATGGATACAGTTGCGACTTCTAAAAGACATTTGGACAGAGATGAGGATAGGAAGGGTTTAGAGGGATATGGGCCAAATGCAGGCAAATGGGACTGACTACCCACTACTGCAAGTTGGTTGGTACAGGCAAGGTGGGCAGAAGGGCCTGTTTCTGTGCTGTGCAGCTCTCTGATTCTATTTTGTATTCCATACTCCCCTGATTATTATTGAAGTACACAAAACCTCCTTGTAGACAGTCCCACCTCTCCAAACAACCAAAGAAACAGCAAGGACCAACATCTGGAAAGATGAATGGAACCAGCTCAACACACGAGCCCACGACTGGATGGAGAGAGGAATCACTCCGACTGAATGCCTCGCCAGCGGGCACGACCTCCTGTGGCCAACCTGGAAGACCCTCAACAGATTACGAGTGGAGCAGGGGAGGTGCAAAGCACTTATGAAAGCATGGAACTACAGGCAGAAGACATGCAGCTTTGGAGCAGTACAGACAATGTCCCACCTACTGGAGTGTGACGACGACCCCAGTGCAGCCCCCAGGACCTGGCTGAACCGACCCGACCAGCTGTGGCCTGTGCCAGATACTGCAGAACGACATCTGAGATTGCAACGGACTTGAAGAAGAAGATCACTTAATAACATGTGGCACAGAGCTGCCACCTCATTGCCAGAGACCTGGCTCAATCCTAACCATAGGTGCTGTCTGTGTGGAGTTTGATGTATTCCCTGTGACTGCATACGTTTCCTATGGTGCTCTGATTCCCTTCCACATGCCAAATACATGGATTTCTTGCTTACTTGCCCTCTAAAGTCACACCTAGAGTGCAGGGAGTGGATGCTTAAGTGGGATGCGTGGAACTAGTGTGAACGGTTGATCAATGGTCAGTGAGGACTTGGTGGGCCGAAGGGCCTGTTTCCATACTGTATCTCAGAGCTAAACTGAGTCAAATACCATCAAGTGGGTCCAGCTTTTTATTTTGACCTTTTCATATTTTCGTTGAGCAAGTGATGTCAGGCGTGCATATGACGGTGAGGCTGAAGGCATTCTCCTTAACTTCCAAACAAGCCACATTCAAATCCAGCAATACGAAAATAGACACAAAATACTGGAGTAACTCAGCGGGACAGGCAGCATGTCTGGAGGGAAGGAATGGGTGACGTCTTGGGTCGAGACCCTTCTCCAGAGATGCTGCCTGTCTTGCTGAGTTACTCTAGAATTTTGTGTCTATCTCCAGTTTAAACCGTTCCTTCCTACTCAAATCCAGCAATTCTAGATCTTGCTTTAAGTAGTACTTCAATTACCATGGTGGGATTTGAACACTTTGTTCGCCCTGATTATTAACTGGCTTTACTAGCACAGTTTTCATTCCGTGGCAGTAGTTTGGGATGGAAGGAGATTTGTTTGCACCGAGACCCGAAGGTTCTGGTGGCTAATGAGATCCAGGCAGATCCTGCAGCACCTGTGACAGGACAGGTGGTGCGGAGGTGGGGATGTGGTGGAGTCCTGCCATTGCTTCTGATGCAGTGAAGCCCTTAATTTAAATTGCTCTACATTGTCCCACCTCAATGTAGGTTTATTATTGTCCGGTGTACCAAGGTACAATTGAAAGCTTTGTTTTGCATGCTGTCCAGTGAGATCTGATTATACTAGAGCAAAGAGGAAGATGAATTGCAGAATATAGTTCTCGGCATTGTGTCAAGTCAGTTATATAGACAAAGTTCAATGTTTTGCAATGAGGTAGAGGTGAATCGGACACTCCCCTAGCTTATGGACGGGCTGATCAGAAACCTGATAGCAGGAAAAGCTGTTCCTGAGTCCGGTGGTGTGCGTTTTCAAAGCTTCTATTTTATTTTTTTTGCTGGATGGGAATGGGGAGAAGTAGGAATGACAGGGCTGAGAGCCGATCTGTGGAGTAAGAATTCCTTTGGCCGTGGATGGCACCATTCAACACTCTTGTAGATCGAGACTTGCAGGGGCATCAGAGTCAAAGGCTCCAGTCTAGAACACCACATCAGAACTGGAAAAGGGAGAAGACTAGCATGTTTATGTTTCAGCTTCTGGCATTTTGTCTGCCCCTGCTCTCCCCGGATGCAGTCTGTTGGCAGGCCTGTCCTGCTGCTAAAGCATACAACATTAATTGTTCTGTTGCCGGTAAATATGACAATTAAACACTCTTGACTCTAAATCCAGTGAGTTTGAAGGAGTTTGAAGCGTTTTGTTCTGCTCAAGATTTGCGCATCTGCAGCTCTTTGTGTTCCTATGGTTGAGTTCTGCTCTCCATGGCTGCTGGAGCAGGTTTTCCCAAGCCGTTCACATCCGTTAAATGATTAGCGAACTGATTGAGACGTGCGAAAGGACTGTTGCAACGACTGCGTCATTCACGACTGCCCGAGCTGTGAACAAAAATGGTGTTGGTGGAATTGGGGACACTAGTTCCTGTGAATTTTATTTTCACTGTTAAAATTTAAAAAAAAAGCTAATTTCATATTATTTTTTAATTTACATGGAAAAATATATAATTTTGGCCAAAATTCTTTCCATTGAGGTTGAAATGTGTGCACTTACCTATAAAATGTGTACATTTTGCTCCATAATGTTTTTTTTAAAGATCAAATAGAAAGATAGATTGATTTTAATTGAAATGAGGGAGGGTGGAGAGGAGAAAGGAAATGGCTGTGTTTTTTTTTAGTTGAGATAAAATATTTTAATTGAGGGAAGGAAATGTCAAGTGCAGATGATAAGTGCCGCCGTTGATTTGTGAAGTGGCGTGTCGTCAGATTTGCTGCATTCCCAAGTGCTGTCTCCATGATGGGATGAGAGATGAGTTGGTGACTGAGTCAACTGAGCCCGAGTTGTCTTAAGATCACTGAGGTTCTGTGGGGCTGGGCATGTCTTGGACAAGTCAGTAAAGATGCTTTCATAATGGGGACAGGGATTGCCTCCAGTCTGTGAGACAGCGTCACTGTCTGGCAAATAGCTGTTGATTCATTCAGAGCTGTTTGTTTCTGGTGTGTGTTGCATTGCTGGGGCTTAGCCCTCCTTTGAGGTGTTCTTGTAAGATTCTCTCTGCCGTGGAGACATAGATCTTTGGAAAGAGGCCCTTTGGCCCAGCTTGTCTATGCTGGCTATGTCTGTTGTGATTGGCTGGAGGGTTGTCCACTATCATGCTGTCACCATTCATCCCTTGGCTTGTACTCAACAAGCTGGAGGAGCTCAGTGGGTCAGGCAGCAATGACACAATGGGAAGGGACCATTCTTCAAAGTGATGAAATAGGGGGAAAGAAAGCTGGGGAAAAAAAGAGGCGGGGTGGGATAAAGCCTGGCAAGGGATGGGTGAATGCAGGTGAGGTGGAGGGGGTTATTAGGCAGAGGGGTGGAGTAAGTGGCAAAGGTTAGAGGTGAAAAGGAGACAAACGGGTGGACGATGAGGAGAAGTGAAATGTAAAGCTGGAGGGGGGGATGTGGCTGGAAGGCAAGGAGAGAAAAGGTGAAATGGTCTACTCTTGACTTCTGGGCCATTCTTGGCTGGTTTGTTTTCTGTATTGAACGACACTGTCTTGGGAGTATTTCAGTGTAGGTAATATCTGTATGGTGTTAAAGAAGGAACTGCAGATGCTGGAGAATCGAGGGTACACAAAAAGCTGGAGAAACTCGTGCGGGTGCAGCAGCATCTAAGGAGCGAAGGAGATAGGCGACGTTTCGGGTCGAGACCCTTCTTCAGACTGGTCAGGGATCAGGGAAACGAGAGATATAGACGGTGATGTGGAGAGATAAGGAACAATGAATGAAAGATATGCAAAAAAGTATCGATGATAAAGGGAACAAGCCATTGTAAGCTGTTTGTGGTGTGAAAATGAGAAGCTGGTGCGACTGGGGTGGGGGAGGGAGATAGAGATAGAGGGAATGCCAGGGCCCGAGGGCTGAGGGAGAGGTGGGAAGGGGAGGAGACAGCAAGGGTTAACAGAATTGAGAAAATTCAATGTTCAAGCCCAAAGGATGCAGACTCCCCAAGCGGAATATGAGGTGCTGTTCCTCCAGCTTGCGGTGTTGCTCACTCTGGCCGTGGAGGAGGCCCAGGACCGAGAGGTCGGATGCGGAATGTGAGGGGGAGTTGAAGTGCTGAGCCACCGGGAGGTCGGTTGGTTATTGCGGACCGAGCGGAGGTGTTCGGCGAAGCGATCGCCAAGCCTCCGCTTGGTCTCACCGATATAGATCATCTGGCATCTGGAGCAGCGGATGCAGTAGATGAGGTTGGAGGAGGTGCAGGTGAACCTCTGTCGGACCTGGAAGGACTGCTTGGGTCCCTGAAAGGAGTGGAGGGGGGAGGTGAAGGGACAAGTGTTGCATTTCTTGCGGTTGCAAGGGAAAGTGCCCGGGGAAGGGGTAGAGCGGGAGGGGAGGGAAGAATTGACAAGGGAGTTGCGGAGGGAGCGGTCTTTGCGGAAGGCAGACAGGGGGGGAAATGGGAAGATGTGGCCGGTGGAGGGGTCACGCTGGAGGTGGCGAAACTGGCGGAGGACTATATGTTGTATTTGCCGGCTGGTGGGGTGAAAGGTGAGGACCAGGGGGACTCTGCCCTGTTTGCGAGTGGGGGAATGGGGAGCGAGGGCAGTGTTGCGGGGTATGGAGGAGACCCTGGTGTGAGCCTCATCAATAGTGGGGGAGGGGAATCCCCGTTCTCTGAAGAATGAGGCCATTTGTGATGACCTGGTGTGGAACACCTCATCCTGGGAGCAGATGCGGCGTAGATGGAGGAATTGGGAATAGGGGATGGAGTCCTTACAGGAAGCAGGGTGGGAGGAAGAGTAGTCCAGGTAGCTGTGGGAGTCAGTTGGTTTGTAGTGGATGTCGGTCAGGAGCGTATCACCTGCAATAGAGATGGTGAGGTCAAGAAATGGTAGGGAAATGTCGGAAATGGTCCAAGTGTATTTGAGTGCCGGATGGAAGTTGGTGGTGAAATGAATGAAGTCAGTCAGTTGTGTGTGGGTGCAGGAGGCTCCTTAGATGCTGCTGCACCCGACGAATATCTGTATGGTGTTGGTTTATTACAGTTGCATGTACAGGAATGCAGCCCATAGAATAAGTAGCTGCATAGGTCTTGAAGACATGAGAACTTACATTGTCATTGTTCCTCTAACTCAACGGTGGCAAGAGTTTTAGAATTTCGGTGACTGTAAAATAGTTTGTGATGGCTTTGGGTTCTGAGCACAATGTAAATGCAAGGTCTTCCTTCGATAGTCACTTTGTTTACTGACACTATATTTTGGGTGGCACAGTGGTAGAGTTGCCACCTCATAGTGCCAGAGACCCAGGTTCCACACTGACTCTGTGTGGAGTTTGCATGTTCTCCTTGTGACTGCGTGGGTTTTCTCCGGGTCCTCTGGTGTCCTCCCTCACTCCAAAGACGTGCAGTTTTGTAGGTTAATTGGCGTCTGTTAATTGTCCCTAGTACGTAGGGTAGAACTAGTGTACGGGTGATCGTTGGTCAGCATGGAGTCGGTGGGCAGAAGGGCCTGTTTCTACTCTGTATCTCTATAAGTGAGCCAGAAGACTATTCGATCCTCCACGATAGTCTTGATAGTGTGTGTGTGTGTGGATGCAAGGATTAATCTTTAGCTGCAACCTTGGTAAAGATGCATTTAACAGTGAATGGGATGTTCGATGCCCATGTTATCTGGACTCCAATATTAGATCCCCTGTTGTGCATATTCCAATTTTACTTAGTTTTGATGTATTCAGCAAGGTTATACATCGAGACCAGCTGTCAGCGTGTAGACTCCACCTGTCGCCCGGCGTGAAGCCATTCAGTTGAGCTAATTACAACTTGTCACTGGCCTTCTGGGATATTCTTGGCTGTTTTGTTTCCTGCATTGAACGGCACTCTGTCTTGGGAGTGTAGGCAACATTGGTATTGGTTTATTGTTGTCACGTGTGCCAAGAGCTTTTATTTGCGTGCTAACAAAATCGTAGTGTACTTGAGTACAATCAAGCATTTGCAGGTAGTGCAAAGAGAAACATACCAGAGTGCAGAATGTAGCGATACAGCGTTGGTTACAGAGCAAGTGCAGATTGAATAAAAAAAGTGCAAGATCTGCAACAAGCTGGGTTGGCAGATCAGGACCTGGTCATGGGAGGGCTGTTTGGTAGTCTGATAACGCGGGAAGAAGCAGTTCCCGAGTCTGATGGTACGTACGCTCCAGCTTTTGTTTTTTCTGCCTGATGGGAGAGGGGTGAGCAGTGTGCTTTCATGGCCGTGACTCCAATGAGGTTGGTCCTGAACAAATTGTTGGTGATATTTGCACCTCAGGATTTGATGCTCTGGACCATTTCCACTTCAGCACCATGGCTGACTGGGGGATGTACTCCACCCTGCTTGCTGCTGTCTGTAACCTGCTCCTTGGTCTTGTTGACATTGAGGCAGAGGTTGTTGTCTTGATACCATTTCTCTAAGCTTTCTATCTCATTCCTGTGCTCCAGACAAAATGATCACTTTATCTATGCCCCTTGGTCTTGTACACTCATTGTCACCCCTCAGCCTCCTCTGCTCCAAAGGGATTTGTCTTGCGAGTCTGGTATCTGCAGTCTCTGTGGAGAATCCATATTCTGCCCAGACACATTTTTGGGTTTCAGACCATGTCATTGAAACATTATGGATAGACGATCGGCTTTGGGAAGGAGAATTTATTAGAATGTGAAGTATATTAGTATTCTGACATGGATATGGCCCAAAGAACCTGACCCACCTGAAGCTTATTGCTCAGCAGTTACCTGGCGATGGGCATCCACGTTGTCATGTACAAGCACACCACCAGGCCCTTTCATTGATCTGAACAGCACAGAAGGAGGCAATTCAGCTGAATTGGCTTCCGGCCGCTTTCTGAAAGGGTGTCTGCCCCATTAAAAGCTGCACAGCTGGGAAGTGGGCCTTTTGGGGCACATTGTCCACGATGACCAAATTGGCATTTGGGGCTAGTCCCATTTGGCCATAGCCCTCTAAACCCTTCCTATCCCTACGTCTGTCCAAAATCCAGTCCATTTCATGTGTTTGCCTTTTCTGTTATGCATCTGTCCTATTTCCTTATTGAAAGTTGAAGCCTCTGCCTACCATTGCGTCCACTTCACTGTCGCAGCAAAGCTCTCTTCACTTTACACCCTGACTCTTTTGTTGATGATCTTCAATCTATGTATCACTTAATTTTCAATATTTGAATCCACTGGCACATTAAATTCTTGTCGAAAATTAAATGTGAATTTGCTGAGCTTTTGATTGCTTTGATGCGGTTCTGTTTCTGCTGTGCTGTGATGCCTCTTGCCGTGGTGTCTGTATGTGTATCTCCGCATGGGTCTGTCTCTCTTTTTCTCTTCCCCTCCTTTATTAGCTGCATGTTGTTTGAGTAACGACCCCGCAGCCCAGGGCCAGCAGCACAACACCTTTCCTGACCGAGGAAGGGTCTCGACCCGAAACGTCGCCTATCTCCTTCGCTCCTTAGATGCTGCTGCACCCGCTGAGTTTCTCCAGCCTTTTGTGTACCCTCGATTCTCCAGCATCTGCAGTTCCTTCTTTAACACCTTTCCTGACTTGTTGGATGTTCTATCTGCCCCAAAGACACCGTCCACATTAATTCTTGGCCATAGATTTAAAAGAAAGGATGATTTCAGTTGACAGAAATCATCAGAAAGCTACCTAGGACTCGGAGCGAACCTTATCAACACTGCGCAGAGGTAATCAACAGCACGGGGTTTAAAAAGAGGATTTGAGTTTAATTTGCCTTCAGCAGTCTTGCTCAGGAGGGCGAAAAATTCTTCACAGCCATATCTCGAAGTTTGTATTGTTCTGCAATGTAGGAAATTCTGTCAAACGCAAGCAACCAGGACAGTTTTCTTCTAGCACAAAATGTACCAGATGGCCTCAAGACTGACATCAGATTTGAATCTGAGCCATGTTTGGATATTTTTGGTCAAATAATTGAGTATCTATCTGTGAGTCCCTCCGTGTTGTTGCTAGCATGCAGTTACACAGGGGAAGGGCTGTGATTAGAATGTCTTTCATTCCCAACCCAGCAGCGGTGTCTGGCACAATGTATCTTGGTCATGACACCATGCACACTCAATACTTAAATACAATCTGAGATACTGTAGAGAGGTGGGGAGGATGCTATTGTGTATCTAAAGCAGGGCAGAAATGTGGAGAGTTTAAAGAACATTTTTTTTTATTTATTTTTTTTACATTAGTTTTCTGCGTCATTAGCATGGTTAATATTTAGTGCCTGTCTCTGGTTGCTCTGGAATGTGTCAGTGGCTGCTATCTTGAACCACCTTCACCTTGCTCCTGATAGACACTAAATGCTGGAGTAACTCAGCGGGACGGGCAGCATCTCTGGAGAGAAGGAATGGGTTACGTTTCGGATCGAGACCTTTCTTCAGACCCGAAACATCACCCATTCCTTCTGCCTGTCCTGTTGAGATACTGCCTGTCCCGCTGAGTTACTCCAGCTTTTGTGTTTATCTTAGGTTTAAACCAGCATCTGCAGTTCCTTTTTTAATTTTTTTTAAAATTATAAGTAAATACATAATTAAAAACATTTTATTTGTAGTGGTCATACATTATTAATATTGTCTATATTATCAAGTGTATAATAATTGTACTATATATATTTTTATTTTTTATATAGATAGAAAATAATAGAGAGGGAGAGAAAAGAAACCTAGAAAGAAAAAAAAACCCCAAAAAAACCCAGAAGGTATAATAAAAGATAATGGAATAATTAGCTAATTATACATCATTGGAGATATGTCCGTGAATTATAAAATGTAATTCTTCATCTAATCCTTGATTCGGGTTTCAGTCAGGTTCTCGTGCCGAACCGGTTTGCTCCTTCAAATAGTCAATGAATGGAGACCATATTCTGGCAAATAGTTCTTGTTTGTCCATTAAGACAAATCTTAATCTTTCCAAATGTAGGGTCCCTACACATCACCCTGCTCCTTGTGGTGAAGCCCATCGCACGATGCTGTTTGGTTAAGAGTAGCAGCAATGAAGGACCCAGCCACCCATCTTCCTATCAGGATGGATGGGGAACCTGTAGGTGGTGCTGTTCCGTGCAGCAGTTGCCCTTGTCGTCTTGTTGGTGGAGGTTGTGGACTTTGGGGTGCTGTCAGTAGCCTGGGTGAGTAACTGCAGTAAACCTTGTAGCTGGTAGACACTGCTGCCACGGTGCCCTGACAGTGGAAGGACTGAATGTTTAAGGCAGCATATCAGGTGCCATTCAAGCAGTTGCTTTGACCTGGATGGCACTGAGCCCTGAATAATTGAATTGTATCCATCCTGTCAAGTGGAGGATATTTCCCTCAGGCTCCTGACCTGTGCCTTGTGGATGTTGGAAAAGCTTTGGGATCATAAACGTGGCAGGAAGACAGGAGAATGGGGTTAGGAGGAACAGACAGATCGGCCATGATTGAATGGCGGAGTAGACTTGAGGGGCCGAATGGCCTAATTCTGCTCCTATCACTTATGAATATAAACATAGAAATGACCGAGACACTACATCTAGAAAAAATAAGCCTTGTCTTGACTGACAAACCAGATCAATTTTCCAAAAATATGGTCTCCTTTTAATGAATTTCTTCAACCGCATAATGGTTGAACACAAACTCAAAACCGTTGCTAGGGTCGGGCGAGCGGGCGAATGGAAGGGCAGTGGGATATATCTCCGCTTTTTTCACTTCGTCGCTAGTTCTGGGGTTTTTCTTTTTTCTTTTTCGTGTCTTTCTCGAAATTCTTTCTTCTCTTTTTCTTCTTTCCTTTTTTCCTTTTTCTTTTTTTCCGATTTAGTTATTAGTTTATAAAATGCTAAAACTGAAGCAGTACGAAAATTGTGTGATTGTTTGGTCGATTACTTTCTCTTTGTACAATTGCTTCTAATAAAATAAATTAAAAAAAATAAAAATAAAATAAATTTAAAAAAGAATAAAATAAATAAACATAGAATGGGCACTTTGACCCGCAATGTTTGTGGCGAACATATTGCCAAGACCAACTTTTATCTGCATGAACATAATCCCTATCCCTCCATTCCCTGCATATCAATGTGCCGATCTAAAACGCCTCTTAAATGTCACCACCATGCATGCCTCACCCTCCACCCTTGGCAGCCTGTTCCTTGCATCCATCGCACTTTTTAAAACAAAAATCATTTAAGGTTCTGACTGCCTTTCCGTGCCTCTCAGAATTTTATATGCTTCTGTTGGGTCTGGCCTTAATCTCTGTTCCAGAGGGATGTCTGCAGGTGAGTCATTCACTGTGGAGACCTAGCTATGAGCTAGCCATTCTAATTTGGATGGCTGCTTTTGAAAGAAAGAAACTGCATGGAAATGGGCCCTTTGGTCCCTGGACTTCACTCCAATCATCAAACGTTCACACTAGTTCAATGCTATCCCACTTTCTCATCCACTCCCCGCACACTAGGGGCAAGTTAGAGGCTAATTAATCCCCAAAACATGCACATCTTTGGGACGTGGGAGGAAACCCACACAGTCGTAGAGGGAGAATGTGCAAACTCCACACAGATAGCACCCGAGGTCAAGACCGAACTTGGTCGCTGGTGCTGAGGCAGCAGCACTGTGCTGCCCTGCTTCGGGTTGAGGGCATTTTTTCACACTGCTGAGTGTGCGCCAGTGCTGTGGAAAAGGTTTGGGATGTCAGGAAGTGAGTCACTATCTGCAGGGAAGCCAGCTCTGAGCTTCACTGAGCTTGCCACAGTATTATATGGCTGGTCCAGTTGGTGGTGAGCCCTGTGTTTTTGATGGTGTGGAACAGTGTGGTGGGGCCATTGATGTCCAAGGGCAGGTGGGAACAGCTTGACTTTACAAAGACATTTGGACAGATATACAGATAAGAAGGGTTTAGAGGAACATATCGGCCAAACGCAGGCAACTAGGACCAGCCCAATACACCACCGTGCTTGGCATGTACGTGTTGGGCCAAACAACCTGTTTCTGTGCTGAACAGCTCTGTGGCTCCATAGCCAGATGAGCAGCTGGTTCTGGAGCTGGGTCTTCACATAGATAATGTCTGGACCTGTCGGCTTGGAATGAGTTGGACTGGGTTTTGGAATGGTGAGGTCCTTGGACTCAGTGGATATAGACCATTCATTGTGCCAAAGTTGTTCTTCAGTTTAGAGATACAACCCGGAAACAGGCCCTACAGACCACCGAGCCTGCGCTGACCAGCGATCCCCGCACATTGACACTATCCTACACACGCTAGGGACAATTTACATTTATACCAAGCCAATTAACCTGCAAACCTGTACGTCTTTGGAGTGTGGGGGGAAAGCAAAGATCTCGGAGAAAACCCACACAGGTCACGGGGAGAACGTGCAAACTCTATACGGACAGCACCCGTCGTCTGGATCGAGCCTGGGCCTCTGGCGCTGTGAGGCAGCAACTCTAACCACTGCGCCACTGTGTCGCCCACTGCTAAATGCACGTCTGCCAAATTTGGAGCATTTAAATCAAGACAAAATGAGGAATACCACTACCTTTGTGGGATATAGTAGAGCTGTGGGTAAAGTGACCGGGTAAACTGACAATGACTGTGACCTAATGTACGTTGGTGAGAGTGGTGGCTGATGGCACTTAGAAACATAGAAAATAGGTGCAGGAGTGGGCCATTCGGCCCTTCGAGCCTGCACCGCCATTCAATATGATCATGGCTGATCATCCAACTCAGTATCCTGTACCTGCCTTCTCTCCACACCCCCTGATCTCTTTAGCCACAAGAGCCACATCTAACTCCCTCTTAAATATAGCCAATGAACTGGCCTCAACTACCTTCTGTGGCAGAGAATTTTGATGTGATAACCAGCAGATCAACTGCTGTGAGCGATGATTAAGGGATAAGTGCGGGTCAGGACACCAGGGGTATGCACACGCCATTCCTCACGATGGTTCACTTGCTTCTGAGAAGGCAGGCTGTTCACCTCATCTGGAGGTTGGCTACTCTGACCGTGCAGCATTGCCTTGGAGGCTTAACATGGACTTTACTCCTACTCTGGGGTAGGACTTAAGGACCTAAATTCAAAATCTCATGATTTAAGTCAATGTATTTACTAAGGTGTGGACTGTGGAGTGACTGATCTGACTCGCTAAGCCAATGGCACCGAGTTGCCGCTTCGAACCTGCACGTTCCAGTGGTACACTGGTTCTGTGTGGGGGAGCACCTTCAGCAACAGACTGGTTCCACCAAGATGCAGGACAGAACGCCTCAGGAGATCCTTCGTCCCTGTGGCTATCAAGCTGTACAACCCTTCCCCCTTCTGTCGTGGGGTCGACTGAGACTGACCCCCCCCCCCCCCCACCCCAATCTTTGCACATCCCCAATCCTTTCCACTCAACACTTTAATTTCATGTATTGTGTGTTTTTATGACTGTTGGCAGATCAGTTTTCCCTCCTGGGATAAATAAAGTTGTATCCTGTCATGTGCTGTACCTACAAAGCACGTGACCGTGTGGCTGGTGCTGCATCAGTTGAACTTTAACTGAAAGGAACTTCATTCCACATCCCCCCCCCCCCCATCCCCATCCCTTCACCGTTCTTGGCTGTGGTGCCCCTGCATTTGTACTTCTTCCTTCCTCCCTCTTCCTTCCTCCGTGCCATTAGCTCTCTCTAAACCTTCGACACAGGAAGCTTCACAGGAATTGGGCAGGGTTGAAGTCTGGGAATCTGCAGTTTCCCCACTGTAAAAAAAAAAAAAAAAAACCCTTGCAAAGAAACTGCTTTTCTGCACGAGCTGAAACGCCGTGAAATGTGATCCCCGGTTGTATATGTGGCCACTGTGACTAATAACTCCTCCAAACTCCAGCTTTCAGGGCCAGTGCTCTTGCTCTCCAGTCTGTTGGCTTCTCCCCATGTTAAGACTTCCCTGTGAATCCACTGGCATGTTTACCAAATCTGACTGACGCTCTAAGGTGACAAGATACACTTTTATCAAGTGTCATGTGTATGGATAACAGAACAATGCAATTATTTTTGCAGCAGCTGAACAGACTTGTATACACAATGCACAGAAAACATATAGTAATAAAAAATAAAAAAAAATAATGGATAACTGTAATAGTGCCACCGAAGACACCGTTCGCAGATCGTCGTTGCTGAGTTTAATGTTTCTTGGGCCTGATAGTTGCTGGGAAGTTGTTCTTGATCCAGGATGTCACTGTTTTTGGGCTCTGTATCTTCTTCCCGATGTTACGGTAATTGAGGGCACAGCCAAAGTGATGTGGATCTTTTGATATTGGCCACCTTTCTGAGGCAGCATCTCGTTGTGGATCCATTTGGCTGCGAGGAGGTCAGTGCCTGCAATGGACTGGCTACTGTCCTCCATTCTCCATCTGTATCTGATATTTTGCGGTGCCAAACCAGGGCAAGATGCAACAGCTCGGTGTGCTCTCTCCGCTCGCTGTACTCCTGCAGGAGTTTGAGACTGTTCAGCAACGTTGCTGCCGGATAATGGTAAAGTTGTTATTTTTGCTGTTTTTCCACTTATGCAACTTGTGTTGGAGTCTCCAGCCATCTGTCATCTTCTCTCTCCTGAAGGAAGTCGCTCGTTTTGGGTGATGATTCGATCCAGTTCCAATATCCCACCGGTTGCCCAGTTTATGAGCTGGTGGTCAATGCTGGCGGGTCATGGGTGGTGGAGGATGCTGTTTTCTCCACAGATGACCATTTCTCTCCATAATGGTCAGCGGATGGTCATCCGGATTGGGAGCCTGCAGTATCTGCACGGTGAACGCAGAGGCCTTATTTTAGTGGCAGCTAGTTTAAAAACAAAGTGCTGGAGAAACTCAGCGGGTCAGGCAGCATCTGTGTGGGGAAATGGACAGATGACATTTTGGGTTGGGGTTCCACTTTCTTCAATCTGAAGAAGGGTCCCGGCCCTCAAAGTCGTCTGTCCATTTCCAAAATGGAAGGATGATGTTTTGGGTTGGGACCCTTCATCAGACGTTTCAGGTCCCGACCCAAAATGTCACCTGTCCCTTTCCTCCACAGATGCTGCCTCACCCGCTGAGTTTCTCCAGCACTTTGTTTTGCTCAAGATTCCAACATCTGTAATTCCTTGCGTCTCCATGGCAACTGAGTTATAAGTTTACCTTTTAAAATGTCTTGCAATTTGTTTTATTCGAACTGTGCTACTTGCTGTTCAGTGATCAGATGTGAGTTTTCAGTGCAAACTGGATTTGAAGACCGAGTCACTTGTTTACCAAAGTGTTGTTCAAACCAATACGTTTATTGGACAGAAGACAGGACTGTAGTAACAACGCAGGTCAGGCAGCATCTCTGAAATACGTGGATAGGTCAAGTTTAGAGTTGAGACCCTTCAGACGTGTGCTGGACTTACCTCACTGGGCTTTCGTTTATTGTTATAGAGTTGTACAGCATGAAAACAGGCCTTTCGGCCTAACTCATCCATGCTGACCACAATACCCCATCTGAGCTAGTCCAGCTTGGTTCCGATCTCTCTAAACCTTTCCTATCCATGTGCTTGTCCAAATGTCTTAACTCGTACCTGCCTCAACTACTTCCCCAGACCACTTGTCCCACCACTGCAGAAAATGTTGCCTCTTGGGGTCCTGTTAAATTCTCTCCCCCTCATCTTAAACGTTTCCCCTGAGGTATATAGACACACTGAACTGTTCTGTATTTATGCTTACAATATTCTGTTGTGCTGCAGCAAGCAAGAATTTAATTGTCCGATCTGGGACACGTGACAATAAAACTCACTTGAGTTGTTAATTTCTCCCCCCCACCTCCCCACCTCCTCCCCTTCCCCACCCCCTACTCTGGGTAAAATACTGTGCATTCGCCCTATCTGTTCTCCTCACGATTTTGTACAGCTCTGTGAGATCACCCCTCAGCCTCGGCACAGACAGGTTTGTGACCAAAACTGACCCCGATACGCCAAGTGTGGATGGGATGGTGAATATTGCAATTGCTCGAGTGTAATACATTGTGAACCGTAGTGTGCAGTGTGCTGCTTGTGTTACTGAAAGATCAGCCACACCGAAGGAATGGTTTCAATCCTTTAATCCCATTAGTCCTGTGCGGGTGAATAAAACATGGCAACTGATGGAGATGTGTATCGCAAAAAAATAAACTGGAACACAGTGTGTGTCCTCTGGTTTTCCTAGAGAAATTGACAATCGATGAAGCACTTTAAAATATTCTCCTGCTGTGGAATTGATCCACTATTCTTTTCTATTTTCTTATTTTCTATTGAACACACTACCCTGGCTAGCTCTCATCTCGCTGCTGCCTTTGGGGGGGGGGGGAAAGGTACAGGAGCCTAAATACTGTGACCACCAGGTTCAAGAACGGCTTCTTCCCGTCAACAATAAGTTTCTTGAACTGCACAACGCTAACCTTGGTAACTATGATCTTCATTGGACTGGGTCTTTGGTTGCACTATGGATTTCAGTTTTGTTTTTGCACTATGGTAACTAATGACTTGGTATTGGCATTAGTAACTGGGCTTGCCCCCACCTGCATTAAAAGTCTGCTCACCCACCACACCCCCTCCAGGTCCCTCAGATCGGCCGGCTTGGGGTTGCTGAACATCCCGCGGTCTAGCCATAAGCTCAGGGGCGACCAACCGCGCCTTTGCGGTTGCAGCTCCTAGACTGTGGAACAGCATCCCTCTTCCCATCAGAACTGCCCCCTCCATCGACTCCTTTAAGTCGAGACTAAAAACTCATCTCTACTCCCAAGCCTTTCTTGACGTCCTCTGAGCAAGGGCTGTATATGTATGTAGTGATGTTTGTATTTAATCTATGAACCACTGTTGTTTGTTATACTATTCTTATACCAATGTAAAGCACTTTGGCCAAAACAAGAGTTATTTTTTAAATGTGCAATATAAATAAAAGTGACTTGACTTGACTATTATTAATTTATATTTATGGATCTATTAAGAATTTCATTGTTCGTGTCAGTACGTGTGACGCTCTTGACTTGCTGATGGGGTGAAGGTGGCGGGTGTGACTTGGCGACTGGTTGTGTTCACTTGCCTTGTCTTGGCAGCCCCAGTCCCACTGGGTCTGAGAAAGAACTGTTGCGCCAAACGTAGCAATGCGCTAGACAGGGCAACTGCTTTCTAAATGGTGATCAATTTTATTTTGTTTATTCATTAAACCCAAACCTGGGCAAATTGCCTTTTGAGAAGTGGCAGCATGGTGGCTGAGTGGTAGAGTTGCTGCCAGGTTGGATTCTGACTGCGAGTGCTGTCTGTTCGGAGTTTGTACGTTGTCCCCGTGGGATTTCTCTCGGGTGCTCCGGTTTCCTCCCACACTCCAAGGACGTACAGGTTTGTAGGTTAGTTGGATTTGTTAAGTTGTAAATTGTCCCTAATGTGTAGGATAGAGTTAGTGTATGCGGATCGCTGGTCGGCGCGGACTCAGTGGGCCAAAGGGCCTGTTTCTGCGCTGTGTCTCTAATCTAAAGTGCGTTTTTATTTTTGGCGAGAAAATTATTTTCCATTGCTAGGGTAGTTATTCGGCAAAGACCACTAGTCTGCGTGGAACAGTACTGCGGAACAACAGGCCCTTTGGCCGCCACTGTCAGTGCTGAACATGATGCCAAGTTAAACTAATCTCTGTCTGCATGCAATCCATCCATGTACCCATCTAACAACCTTCAGCATGCCCCTATCAAACCTGCTTCCATCACAAGCTCCTCTAGCTCTTTGTCAGCTTTCTCCCCACTACCACAATCGGTCTGATGAAGGATCCCGACCTGAAACATCGCCTGTCCTTTCCCTCTATGCCTCATCTGCTGAGTACCACCAGCACGGAGCATTGCCCAAGATTTCAGCATCTGCAGTTCCATGTGACGCCTTCATACTGTGGTGTTACTGGACCAGCAGCCAATGTTTTGGAGACTGGATGCTGGAATCTGGAAGGGGTTGGACAGGCTAGATGCAGGAAGATTGTTCCCGATGTTGGGGAAGTCCAGGACAAGGGGTCACAGCTTAAGGATAAGGGGGAAATCCTTTAAGACTGAGATGAGAAAGACTTTTTTCACACAGAGAGTGGTGAGTCTCTGGAACTCTCTGCCGCAGAGGGTAGTTGAGGCCAGTTCATTGGCTATATTTAAGAGTTAGTTGGATGTGGCCCTTGTGGCTAAGGGGATCAGAGGGTATGGAGAGAAGGCAGGTACGGGATACTGAGTTGGATGATCAGCCATGATCATATTGAATGGCGGTGCAGGCTCGAAGGGCTGAATGGCCTACTCCTGCACCTAATTTCTATGTTTCTATGTTTCTATGAAACACAGTGCTGGAGTAACTCAGCAGATCAGGCAGCACATCTATGGAGGAAATGGACAGGTGACACTTTGGGTCAGCACCTTTCCAATGTTTAGGCCCATTAATTATAAGACAAGAGTTCAGATTCCATTCCAGCAGCTGGGAATTTTAAAATTCAAACTCTTGTATAAATTAAAAAATAAGGTGGGTTCATTCATGGCAACCATTGAATGAGTGGATTGTTGTTAAATCCCACCTGGTTCACTATTTCCGTTGCCTTAAAACCTGGGACTGTTTGTTTTGCAACAGTTGATCCAGTAATGCGGTTAACCCCCAACTGGCTCCTCATATCTGTGGTGTGTAGACACGGAGAACCAGTGTCGGTGATGTCCACATCCCAATGTTGACTTGTATATCCCTGTAGCCCCAGTTATGTTCCAATGGACAAGCACCACCTTCCATCGCAACGGCACGATCACACCCTTTGGTTGTTCTAATTTTCGCTCGGATATTAACCTGAGACAGAACTGGGGCTCCCGGCACCATTCTGGCAGGTTACTCTGGAAGGTCATTTATAAACAGGATGTACAAAGCCAGGTCGACCAGTCACATCCTGTTGCCCATCACTTTGTCAAGGAAGCAGCTGATTCAATTTTTTTATTTTTAAACCTGCTGTTGCAAGGTTATTGAGTCCCAATCAAAATGTGCAGATCTTTCTTGTAGAGCACAAGCTATTGAATAAACTGCGAGCAAATCTGAAGAAGGGTTTTGACCCGAAATGTTGCCCATTTCCTTGGATGGAACATTTCAGTTATGAGGAGAGACTGGATAGACTAGATTTTTTTTTTTTCTTGGAGCAGAGAGGTTTGAGGGATATCTGACAAATGTTTACAAAATTAGGAGAGGCACAGATTGTAGCAAAACTATTCCCCATTGCAATCTAAAGCTAGAGGGCAGGGGGTTAAGGTGATATGTTACTTGGATTACTTTCTCTAGAATGCAAGAGGGCCGATGTGATTATGTGAAGACCTGATAGAAGTATATAAAATGATGAGGGGTATGGATAAGGCAGGGTGTAAATGCCAAACACTAGAGGGCTTGACTTTAAGGGAAGAGGGTAGACGTAAATGCTGGAGAAACTCAGCGGGTGAGGCAGCATCTATTGGGCAAAGAGTAGGTGACGTTTCGGGTCGAGACCCTTCTTCAGTCTGAAGAATGGTTTTGACCCGAAATGTTGCCCATTTTTCTTCACTCCATAGATGCTGCCTCACCCGCTGAGTTTCTCCAGCAGTTTTGTCTACCTTCGATTTTTCCAGCATCTGCAGTTCCTTCTTAAACAGCAAGACTCTTGCATTGATCACTTGGATCAGAACTTCATTCTTGTTCCGATTCTTGACATGGAAAATGCTTACATTTCTTTCCGAAGTTACACTCTGCTCTCTCTCAGGTGTTAACTGATAGTGTCACGTGCATCGCGATACAATGAAAGGCTTTGTTTTGCATGCTATCTGAGTAAATCATGCCAATTGAATCCTACACAAGCAAAAGGGGTTGTGCAAAAAAGAGAAAGGAAATGGAGTACAGAATATAATGTTACGCAGCTACAGAGAAAATACAGATTAAAAAAATGCATGGGCCAAGAGGTGGCAAATTAAATGTTGTTCCCCCTCTGTGTCTGCCCTTTCCCCAGTCCCCCTCCGTAGATGAAGTTGCCCAGTGGTCAATATCCTGGCGAGCTTGGTGTTCCTGAGGTCACTTGTTTTGTGCATCTTCACCTAACCCACTGTGGACATGACACTGTCTGTCTCTGGAGTCCACAGTTTGACTAGGATATGGAAGAGTCTCCAGCCTGGGAATTAGGTTTGGAAGGAAGACCCTGGCTTCCACTAAAGTGTCCAGGGAGACAAGAAACATCATGGAAGTAGCCAGGGTCTCCCTTCCAAGCCTAATTCCCAGGCTGGAGACTCTTCCATATCCCAGTATTAAGCGACGGACACTTGCCTTCTGTGTTGTGGGCCAAGAACTGACAAAGGGTCATGGTCTCGATACGTTCACTCGGTTCCTCTCTTCACAGACGGTGTCTGACGTACCGAGCGTTTCCAACATTTTAAAATTTCTGTTTCAGTCATTTTCTGGTGCAGAGCGTACAAGATTCCCGTCTTAAACAGATGCTTTTGCTGCAGGCCACTAGCCCTTGAGCATCTCCTCTGCTTGTCAGTTTTAGTCTGTCATGGAGAACACTGCAAACAGTGATGCGATTTGAATGTTATTAATGTTTCCCCCGCCCCACCCCTCTCCCACTCTGGCAGGGAGAAGCCCCCGTGCAGGCTGGTGCCTTGTGTGGACAATCCTTCTGCAACGCACCCTCTCCAGCTTGTTGAGATTGCTGCTGTCAGTGGCTCCGATCTAAGTGGGCTCTTGGTGTGAGGCTGAGCTCCACTGCCTGATGCCCGCCTGGGTTCCACAAGTCAGATTCTGTTTACAGCAAACGTCTCCCATTTTGGAAGCCTTTCATTTATCTTGCATGTGTTTTAATTCAATACAGGCACATAGAACAGTACCGCACGGGGACAGGCCCTTTGGCTCACAATGTCTGTGTGGAACATGTTGCTAAGTTCAACTCATCTCCTATGTGTGCATGTGATCCATATCCCTCCTTATGGGCAGACCATGTGTCTTCCTAAAAGCCTTCCAAATGTCCCTATCATATCTGCCTTCACCAGCCCCCCAGCCAGTGTGTTCCAGATATCCATCACCCTGCAAACCTGCCCTGCACATCTTCTTATGTTAAAGCTATGCCCTCCAGTCCATGACATTTCCTCCCTGGGTTGGGTTGGGTTGGGGGTGGGGGGGGGGGGGGTATTGGGTTGGAGGAGATTCTAACTGTCTATCCTCTGTATGCCTCTCATAATTCTGTACACTTTTATTAGGTCACACCTTTAAGCTGTGTTTCTCACTCCACAGACACTCCTTGGACTACTGAGCACAGTAAGTCCTCAATGCTGTTGATATGTTCCCCCCCATCAAATTATTAAGCCTCCAGCATTCATTAAGGCCATCGAAAAGTCTGGGAAAAATAAGGCTCCAGAAGAGTAATATAGTGGAGCAGTGCTATGCAGGGTGGTGCTATGCGGAGTATACCTGTATTTTCAACACTGTGTGGCTTAGTTCAGGATCTGCAGTAGTTTGTCCTGGATTTTTTTGTTTTGCCCATTACTGCATACTGTTGCCACTATTCATTATTTCAGTCCAAACTTGATAAGCCCTTCTGGTCCCCGAACCAAGCAAAACCTCCCTGAATTAGCAAAGAAAGAAGTGTTGGAGGAACTTGGTGGGTCTGTGGAGGGAATGGACAGGTGACATTCTGGGTCGGGACCCTTCTCCAGACTCGAGCACTTTCCCGAGTTCCTCCAGCACCTTGCGTTTTGCTTAAGATTTCAACATACGCAATATCTTGTGTCCCCGAACTAGCCCAGGCTCTCAGAGGGCCTTCTTTGAGGATTGTGTTAGTTATAGAGAAGGCACCTCTCCATCCAGACTTGGTGAAGCAGTTGTGCATCGGAACAGTGACATTCTTGCTTGCAGCAGCCTAACAGGCCTATAATGGCAATACTCATTGATAATATATAATAAACAAAAATGATCAATAAATTAATAACTTTGTTTTTAAGAATAAGGGGTAGGCCATTTAGGACTGAGACAAGGAAAAAACTTTTTCGCCTAGAGAGTTGTGAATATGTGGAATTCTCTGACACAGAAGGCCAATTCACTGAATGTTTTCAAGAGAGAGTTGGATATAGCTCTTAGGGCTAACGGAGTCAAGGGGTCTGGGGAGAAAGCAGGAAGGGGGTACTGATTTTGGATGATCAGCCAGATCATATTGAATATTGGTACTGGCTCGAAGGGCCGAATGACCTACTCCTGCACCTGTTTTCTATGTTTCTAATAACCCTAATAGTATTGCTAAAAAAGAAACGTAGTCCTTGGTGCAGCCAAGAGATTATAGTTTAGTTAATGCTTTGTAGTGTTGAAGAGCTTGACGTTTGTTGGGAAGAAGCTGTTCTTGAAGTTGGTGGCCACGGTTTTCGGGCTCCTGTACCACCTTACCGATGGCAGGGGTGAAATGAGAGCATGGCCAGGGTGGTGTGGGCATTGTGATGCTGGTCGGTTCCCACTTCCTCCTCTCGGGTCCTTCAAGGGTGGGGAGGTCCGTACCTGTGATGGACCGGGCAGTGTCTGTCACTTTTTGTCATCCCCTTTTGTCCTGGGCTTTGGATTTGCCAAACAAGGTCATGATGTAACCGATCAATGTGCTCTTTACCATAAACCTGTAGAAGCTTGAGTATTGAACCTCTTCAATCTTTTAAGGAAGTGGAGAAGAGCATCCTTGCCTCCCAAGCACTATCTATCCCTCAGTGAGGAATTTCCGGAGTTTCAATGCTGGCCTCCTCTCCTGCAGGGTGACTGAGGGGCTGGGAGATGACGATGCCAACTATACAAGACAACTTTCGAATTCTGACTGCAATCTTTATCAGAAGATGTCTGGATGGTGATGTTTTTGTTTTACCATTGGAATCTATTTCTGAGTGTTCAGTCATTTTGTGCAAACTGGTTTTGAACAAGTAACTCCAAATTAGTTGGAAAAGTTCTGTGCTAAATGTTGGATGAAGTCTGCATTGAGACGTAGATGGCAACTAATTCTAGAATCAGCAATGTTGACATGGGGATCCAAATCAAAATGTTTGAGGCCGACTCATTCACCACATTCATCATATTTTCTCTCTTGGTTGGAAAATCTCTTATTGGAAATTAGCAGTTGGAAAATTGGTGCACCTAAAAGAAATGTCCAATAAACACTCCTGCCTATTTTTGCTGTTATTTCTGCTCGTAGTTTAATGGGGTGTTGCTTGAAGCTGGAGTCATTATCAATATTGAGACACTAGGAACTGCAGATGCTGGAACCATGAGCAAAATACAAAGTGCTTGAAGAACTCGGCAAGTCGGGCAGCATCTTGGGGGGGGGGGTGGGGGGGGGGGGGGGGGATGGATTGATGATGTTTTGGGGTTGGGTGCTTTATGATTTTTTTTGTATGTTTTGGTTATTCCAAAATTATCCTGGAAAAGGCTTGAGCAGCCAGGAAGCAGAGACAAGGTGCAGCCATGTATTGTCACTTGACGCCAGAAATGGCTCAGCAGCGCCACCAGATGTGTTTTGAAGTTACTGCGGCTTTTCCCCAAATCCCTGCATTGCAAAAACGGCAAAATCTTGGTCAATGCGGGAATATTTAAATTTTCAGCTAAAACTAGTTTGGACTCGTGAAGTAGATCTTCGCTGGAATTCCCGAGTCGGACTGAATGGCGTGGTTGACTTCTTTGTCTGAGGGTTTGGGCTTGACATGGCTACAAGCTTGATTGTGGGAATTTCCTTGTGCAAACACCTTTCTTTGTTTCTCCTGTAGAAGTGACAGGTTTTTAAGCTAAAAATGGGAATAATTTGTGCAATAGGGATGGGGAATAGGGGGTGTTCAGGTGAATGGAAATGTTGAGAGTTAAGGGCCTGTCCCACTTTCACGACCTCTGCCGAGTTTGCCCTTGACTCATACTCGCAGCATGGTCGTCACGAGGTCGTAGGTTGGTCGTAGGAGGACGTGATGCTAGTCGTAGGTACTCGTGGCATCAAGCAGGTCGGGGCGTTTTTTCAACATGACGAAAAATGTTCACGAGTAAAAAAGGTTGTGAAAGTGGGACAGGCCCTTAAATGAGAATCTGATAGTGCAGGGTAGCTAAATGGGCAACAGATTCTGAAGAAGGGTCTCGACCCAAAACGTCATCCATTCCTTCTCTCCAGAGATGCTGCCTGTCCTGCTGAGTTAGTCCAGCATTTTGTGTCTACCTTGGGCAACAGATCACTTGCGGTCTGTCGGAAAGCAGTGCCAACAGATATATAAGAATATACCTGCAGACACAAGGAACTGCAGTCAACTGCTGGAATCTGGAGTCAAACACAAAGTGCTGGATAAGTTCAGAGGGTCAGGCAGCATCCGTGGAGATGGAATGGACAGGCAATGTTCTGTGCTGGGACCCTTCTGATTGGAGTGGGGGGGGGGGAGGAAGAAAGCTGGTAAAGTGAGCGGGGGGGATGGAGGGTTGGGACAAAGCCTGGCAAGTGATAGATGGATACAAGTGAGGTCGAGTTATTGGCATGTGGGTGGAGTGAGTGACACAGGCTGGAGATGAAAACGGAGACTAAAAGGGTGTCTGGTTTGGAGAGAGGAGGAGCGAAATGTAAAGCTAGAGGCAGGTATGTGGGAGGAGGGAGATGGGGAGGAGCGGATAGCTGAAATCAAAGGGAAATGTGGGGCTCGGGATGGGGGATGATCTTCCGTAGAAGGGGAAAGGAGCAAGGTGATTGAGGTGGGGGGAGAAATGGGAGCACACTGGCATGGGGGGGGGGGGGGGCGTGGGTAGGGGAGAGACGGTGGGTCGTGGGTATTACGTGACATTGTAAAATGAATTGTTTCACACTGTTGGGCTGTATCCTTGTCGGTGGAATGCGATGGACAGGATCATACCTGCAGTTGGATGCAGAAACAGGGGAATATATGGTGCAAAGAGAAGCTGACGACATGCTCTGAACAGATGTAGCATTTGCAACAGTCGCTGAATAAATGACACATTCATAAATTAATGAATGTCATCTAATAGCTGTTGTGGTGATGTACAGTCATTGCAAAATGGCCAAAGATGGAAATGAAATATTTCGGGTCGTAGCCTCAGAATTAAAGGGTGCTCTTTTAGAAAGGGGGTGAGGAGGAGCTTCGTTAGTCAGGGGGTAGTTAATCTGTGGAACTCATTGCCACAGAGGGCTGTAGGAGGCCAAGTCGCTGGTTATTTCTAAAGCCGAGCTAGACAAAATTCTTCATTAGAACGGTGTCGAGGGTTATGGGGAGAAGGCAGGAAAATGGATTTAAAGGGCCGGTCCCACCAGCATCCGACTCCATGCGGTGAGCGCGATCAAACTAGAAGCGGGGGCCGCACGGAGGTCGGGTGATCCCTGTACAGGGCCGTTCCCAACAGCATGAGCCTGCGTGCGAAGAGTGCGACCAAACCGGCAGCGGGGGCCGCGCGGAGGTGGGGTGAGAGGCGCGACGCGGCGGGAAGTGAGGCGACCTTGGAGCGAAGTCTGAAAGGTAAGTTCGCCAGGACAGAGAGGGACACACAGAGAGGGGCACAGAGGCACACACACAGAGGGCCATGGAGGCACACACACAGAGGGCCATGGAGGCACACACACAGAGGGCCATGGAGGCACCTACAGAGAGGGTCACGGAGGCACGACGTCGAGGCGGTGCGTAGTGCGTCGAGGCGACTGCGAGCCGACAAGCCGTTGCCGCGTGGAATATTTGAACATGGTCACTTTGTCGGAGCCCCGCGTTATGTCAGGACGAACTCCACACAACTCCACACGGCTCCGGCGATCGAAGTGGGACCGACGCGGGACGGCTCAAGCGACCACGTTAGGTCGCGCTCATCGCATGGCGTCGCATGCTGGTGGGACAGGCCCTGTGAGGCAGAGATCAGCCATGATTGAATGGCGGAGTAGACTCCATGGGCCGAATGGCTTAATTCTACTCGTTTTAACTCGCAATCTTGTGAAAAGGAGGTGGGATAGTTCTCATAGCAACATTTATGTGAAAATGGTAGAGGGACAGATTAGTAAATCAAGTCCTCAGTCTGAGTGAACCTATTAAACAGTGGATGATAGAAAACAATGGTGGCAGTTGTATACTGTATAGGGCTCAAATAACTTGCTGGATATTGGGAATGTATATCATGAAGGACATGGTGTATGTTGAGAGAGATGGGATGCTTGTAACCCGCATAATACACCTGGGCTTGAATCTATATAAAGATGGACAAAGCAAATGAAAGCTGCAATGATGAGGATATGTTCTTGGTGGAAGATTTTCTAGGTCAGCTTATGATGAAGAACCACAGGGAGTTATTTTAGATCCATATTGTATGCGATGTGTCATGAAAAAGGTTAATTGATGATCTGGCCGTTAAAGCCTTTAGGAAACATTAATTAGATGATGATAGAATTTTATATAAAGATTGAGAATAATTTAGTAACAATTGGTCCTTGAATCTGAATAAAGCTAACTGGGAAGGCTTGGTGTTGGCCACCAAGGTAGAATGGAAAAATATGGGACTGTGAGTCGGCTTATCGAAGGCAGTGATATTTTTATATGATAGTACGGTGCACTGGCACCTCCAATGTGACACATAGGTTTCTAATGGATAACACATGTGCCTGTCCCTGGATTTGCTGCACTTCCTTGCAATATTGTAAAATTACATTCACTCTCACATTCTTGTCGCCTGTACAGTATCTGGTAATTTTGTGGAGATTTTGGTTTATTCCTGTCATGTGTACCGAGGTACAGTGAAGAGCTTTGTTTTTTTAGTTTAGTTTTTTAGTTTAGAGATACAGCGCGGAAACGGGCCCTGCGGCCCACTGCGTCTGCGCCGAGCAGCGAGCCCGTAACCCGTATTCGTCCGACCCGCCCGGAGCTCTTGCTGTACCGCACCCTGCGCAAAGCTGCCGGCACGTCCGCGCACCTTCGGTGAACGCGTTTAAAAAGATGATGGAAAAATCGAAGGTAGACAAAAATGCTGGAGAAACTCAGCGGGTGAGACATGCAAG
This sequence comes from Okamejei kenojei, assembly GCA_035221665.1. NCBI lineage: Eukaryota > Metazoa > Chordata > Chondrichthyes > Rajiformes > Rajidae > Okamejei > Okamejei kenojei. The sequence goes on from CM069163.1 coordinate 19,306,893, forward strand.
GATTGCACGAAGCTGCCTCAACCGCTGAGTTTCTCCAGCATTTCCGTCTACCTTCTGTGAACACGTGATTTGATAGCTGCCATCCGGGGCGGGATGGGGCGGGATCCATGTGTACACGTGATAGATGTGGCCTGCCATCCCCTCACAGACTCGCGTCCCGGCCCCGATGCACAACAAGGTTGCCCACACCTGGCATAAAGGGCCGCCAGTTTGGTGCCATTTTCAAGCCTCAGTTGTAAGTGCAGGAATCTTGATCTGAGCATGAAGGCCCAAACACACTGCATCCTGCAAACATGTTTGGGATGGCTGTTCCGCAGGTGAAGGGATGGAGAAGGCGTGTCGTTAGCTTTGGATGTGTGAAGGGTGAGGGGAGTTTTGACAGATCTTCAACATACTGAGGCACTGGGACAAGGCCGGTAAGATGACCCAGTGGTCCACGCCAACAGGTTTGGGATAGTAGATGCAGGATCACGTGGGGAGATGAGCGATGGCTTTACTTTGGGATCTGAGGCTGAAAGGAAATCTATTCAATAATGGGCTTGAAAGGAGAATTTGATATATAATAAATACAGAACAAGATGCAGTTCCAGCCGGATGTGAAGATCTTATTCGTGAATGGATTAAAATGGTGGTGGTGCCACGAGCCAAGTGCTGGGATACATGCTTCTGCTTAGCCCCTCTCACTCCATATCTAAACCCCACCCCACTGCCTCGCACTTCACCAAAGCAGAGAGGGGGAAGCACAGATCCTGGAGTGTTTGGAGTGAGGGAGGGAGGGAGAGAGACAGACGGGCAGGGTGTGGGGAGAGAAAGAGGGAGGAAGACATGGCTGGGGGGAGGAGGGAGGAAGAAAGGGGGGACATGGATGGAGGAGGGGGGGCACATTAATAACAAGGACGTGGGATGCGGAGGAGGGGGAGAGAGAAGATTTAGTGAAGAGATACAGCTCGGAAACGCATGACACACACAGGGACAATAGCTTGTACCGGGAGAACGTGCAAACTCCGTACAGACAGCACCCGTAGTCAGGATCGAACCCGGGTCTCCGGTGCTGCAAGCGCTGTAAAGGGCCTGTCCCACTTGGGCGTTATTTGCGCGTCATTTACACGTCACGACGCACGACGTGACGTCATTTAAGCGTCACGCACACGTTGTGATGCGCATGTGACGCGCGCATGTCGTGCATTACGCACGCATGGCGCGTGGTGAGACGTGGTGGCGTAGGCAGTGACGCGTGGTCGTGGGTGGTGCCCCAGGATTTTGGGATTCACGTGACGCACAAATGACGCCCAGGTGGGACAGGCCGTCGAGGCGGCAACTCTACCGCTGCGCCACCGTGCCGCACATAAATTAAACTGTAATCATTTTAAGTCCAAGAATGTTTGTTCAGAGCTGATGTCAACTCCAATTCTCTTTCCCCAGATGCTGACTGCCCCACTGAGTGTTTCCAGCAATTTCTTTTTCTTTTAATTTCGGATTTTCAACCTCTGCAGCATTCTTTTAAAATTCGTCTTGTATTTGCTAAATTCTCTGTGGAATACAAAGCCAGCCACCTCGTACTTTAAAAACCCTGCCTCCTCCTTGTGGGCTAACAATCCTAAAGCCTATGTCCAGTGACTGGTTAGCACGCAACAGAAGCTTTTCGCTGTACCTCAGTACACGTGACAATAAAAAAATAAACTAAACTGAAACTGTGTGGCACGTTTGAGCTGCCGCCAGTGCCTCTGTGTGTGAAACAATGTTCACCAGTGCCCTGCTCTTCATTGCAGGGATTTCCTTCCTCGTGGATCTGGCATCGTCACCAGGAGACCCCTCGTTCTTCAGCTGATCAACTCTCCGACAGGTAAGGAGCTGTGGAACAACTGGTGGCTTCCCCCCCCCCCTGCTTAGAATCGTAGAGGGACATCATAGAAACCAGACACATCGGGTGGTGCAACTGGTTGAGCTGCTGCCTTGGAGCCAGAGACCCCGGTTCAATCCTGACCTTGTCCGTGTGGAGTTTGCAAGTTCACCCTGTGACCACATGGGGTTCCCCCCACATCTCGAAGACATGCGGGCTTGAAGGATAATTGGCCTCTGTAAATTGCCCCTAACGTGTGTCGAGTGGATGGGGGAAATGGGATAACAGAGAACTGGTGTGATCTCGGTGGGTGAAAGGGCTTATTTGATGCTGGGTTTTTATTTCACATCAATCCAAACAGACTATTCGGCTCACCAAGTCTTCACCAACAATCAGCAAGCCACCTGTGCTAATCCCATTTTAAAATTCTCTCCACGCTTTCATCAACTCCACCCAGATTCTGCCACTCACATCTCCCAACATTCATCTTTTTTTATGATGTGGGAAGAAACTGGAACACCCAAAGGAATCCTAATCAATATAATCAAGCACTTGTCCCATCCCAGTCATTCCTCCTCCTTAGAAATAGGTGCAGGAGCAGGCCATTCGGCCCTTCGAGCCAGCACCACCATTCACTGTGATCATGGCTGATCATCCCCAATCAGTACCCCGTTTCTGCCTTCTCCCCATACCCCTTGACTCAGCCATCTTTCAGAGCTCTATCTATCTCTCTTTTGAAAGCATACAGATAATTGGCCTCCACTGCCTTCTGAGGCAGAGAATTTCACAGATTCACAACTCTCTGGGCGAAAAGGTTTTTCCTCATCTTTCTAAATGGCCTACCCCTTATTCTTAAACTGTGGCCCCTGGTTCTGGACTTCCCCAACATCGGGAACATTTTTCCTGCCTCTAGCGTGTCCAATCCCTTAATAATCTTATATGTTTCAATGATTCCCTCTCATCCTTCTAAATTCCAGTGTATACAAGCCAAGTCTCTCCACTCTTTCAACATATGACAGTCCCACCATCCTGGGAATTAACCTTGTTAAGCAACGCTGCACACCCTCAATGGCAAGAATGTCCTTCCACAAATTTGGAGACCAAAACTGCACACAATACTCCAGGTGTCATCTCACTACTCGGGCCCCTGTAAATCTGCAGAAGGACCTCTTTGATCCTATACCCAACTCCTCTTGTTATGAAGGCCAACTTTAGCTTTAATCATTGCCTGCTGTACCAGCATTCTTTGTTTCAGTGACTGATGAACAAGGACACTCAGATCTCGTTGTACTTCCCCTTTTCCTAACGACACCATTCAGATAATAATCTGCCTTCCTGTTCCTGCCACCAAAATGGATAACCTCACATTTATCCACATTAAACTGCATCTGCCATTGCATCTGCATACTCGCCCAACCTGTCCACGTCACCCTGCATCCTCATAGCATCCTCCTCACAGTTCACACTGCCACCCAGCTTTGTGTCATGTGCAAATTTGCTAATGTTACTTTTAATTCCTTCATCTAAATCGTTAATGTATCTTGTAAATAGCTGCGGTCCCAGCACCAAGCCTTGCGGTACCCCACTAGCCACTATCTGCCATTCCGAAAGGGACCCGTTAATCCCTACTCTTTGTTTCCTGTCTGCCAACCAATTTTCTATCCATGTCAGTAGCCTACCCCCAATACCATGTGCTCTAATTTTGCCCACGGAACTCCTATGTGGGACCTTGTCAAAGGCTTTCTGAAAGTCCAGGTACACTACATCCACTGGGTCTCGCTTGTCCATTTTCCTAGTTACATCCTCAAAAAATTCCATAAGATTAGTCAAGCATGATTTCCCCTTCGTAAATCTATGCCGACTCGGACCGATCCTACTGCTATCCAAATGTGCCGCTATTTTATCTTTTATAATTGACTCCAGCATCTTCCCCACCACTGGTGTCAGGCTAACTGGTCTATAATTCCTTGTTTTTTTCTCTCTCCCTCCTATCTTAAAAAGTGGGATAACTTTTCATCCACTCCACAGAAACTGATCCTGAATCTATAGAACATTGGAAAATGATCACCAATGCGTCCACGATTTCTAGAGCCACTTCCTTAAGTACCCCGGGATGCAGACCATCAGGCCCTGGGGATTTATCAGCCTTCAGTCCCATCAGTCTACCCAACACCATTTCCTGCCTAATGTGAATTTCCTTCAGTTCCTCCGTCACCCTAGGTCCTCTGGCCACTGGTACATCTGGGAGATTGTTTGTGTCTTCCTTCGTGAAGACAGATCCAAAGTACCCGTTCAACTCGTCTGCCATTTCCTTGTTCCCCATAATAAATTCACTGTTTCTGTCTTCAAGGGACCCACATTTGCCTTATCTAATTTTTTCCTCTTCACATACCTAAAGAAGCTTTTACTATTTTCCTTTATATTCTTGGCTAGCTTACCTTCATACCTCGTCATTTCTTCCTGTATTGCCTTTTTAGTTTTCTTCTGTTGCTCTTTACAAGTTTCCCAATCCTCTGGCTTCCCGCTCATCTTTGCTATGTTATACGTCTCTTTTATTTTTGTACTGTCCTTGACTTCCCTTGTCAGCCTCGCTCTCCTCTTCCTCCCCTTTGGAACTTTCTACCTCTTTGGAATGAACTGATCCTGCCCATTCTGTATTATTCCCAGAAATACCTGCCATTGTTGTTCCACTGTCATCCCTGCTAGGGTCTCTTTCCAGTCAACTTTATCCAGCTCTTCCCTCATGCCTCCATAGTCCCCTTTGCTCAACTGTAATACTGACACGTCCGATTTTCCCTTCTATCTCTCTCACAAATTTTAGATTAAAACATATCATATTATGGTCACTACCTCCTAGTGGCTCCTTTACCTTGAGTTCCCTTATCAAATCTGGTTCAAGACTTTGGAATAGCTGCATCCCCTCTGTTATCAGGCTACTGAAGGGTCTTCCCATAAGCTCGGGCACTGTGGAAATTCACATTAGGCAGGAAATGGTGTTGGGTAGACTGATGGGACTGAAGGCTGATAAATCCCCAGGGCCTGATGGTCTGCATCCTGGGGTACTTAAGGAAGTGGCTCTAGAAATCGTGGACGCATTGGTGATCATTTTCCAATGTTCTATAGATTCAGGATCAGTTTCTGTGGATTGGATGAAAAGTCACCTCTGCCCTGTTGCGGATGTTGGACTTGGTCAATGGAACCGATACACTACATATTCTGCGCTCTGTATCTCTCCCTTTGTTTTACCTATTGTATGTGTTTATTTGATTATATTTGTGTATAATATTGTCTATTTGGGAAGCATGCCAAACAAAAAACTTTTCACTGTACCTCCTGTGGCAATAATAAACTTAAACACACTTGGGTGAATGTGTAAATGCCACACAGACAGCACCCAAGGTCAGAATTAAACCCTAGTCTCTGAGACAACATCTCCACCATCGGCACCACAGTGCCACCCATGCCAATGTGCAACTCTACTGGTCTGTGTCCAACTGGGTCTCCTCATCACAGTTCAAGTGGTAATGAGGCTAAAAGACTGCTTGCAAAATAAGATGTCAAGACATAAAATGTCACAAGCGAGGTGTAATCCTGCATGGCAGAGTAATACAGTAGATGTAGCCCAGGCCATCACCCAGACCAGATTCCCCACCATCGACTGTTTGCTGCACCCCATGCTGCCATGGAAAGTGACCCTTCGGCCCACTGAGTCCATGCTGACTATCGGGCAATTCGCACCAGGTCTACGTTATCCCACTTTCTCATCTACGCCCTTCACATTACTCCCTCCCTACAAACCCTCACCTCTTTGGGACATGGGAGGAAACCCACGCAGCTACGACGAGAGCGTGCAAACTCCACACAGACAGCATTCGAGATTGGGATCGAACCCGGGGGTTCTGGCTCGCAACTCATTATTGCTTTATTATTGTTCCATGTCCTGAGGTGCAGTGAACAACTTTTGTTTGCGTTCTATCCGATTTAAATCAGATCATGCTACGTAATCAAACCATACGCATGTAGTTTGAAGCAAGGTCAACCACCTGAAACGTCGTCTGTCCATTTTTCTGTGATTATTCAGCCTGAAGTGTTTTCCAAGTTTAAATTGGGCGATGGCGTGAGTCTGTTTCCAGAACTGTTATTTCAAACCACTGTGAAAAATAACATGTGGGATAAGAACTTGACATATTAGCTTGAGGGGAGGGAAATCAAAATAATATTCGGGTCAATGATCTTTCAGTAGAAAGCGAGGTGGTATGCAATGTTTAAGCAATGGTAACTTGCGCTGGTGCAGCGTAATATACTGTTCTTCTTCACTGTACTTGAGTATGATAGCGCTTGTGTCTATTACTGAATTGTATGCAAAGGAATTTTACTGTACCTTGGTCGATGTGCCTATAATCTAACGTTGAATCACTTTAGCGTGGAAACAAAAATCCCAGCACGATTCGCAGAAAGGCTGACAAGTAAATATTTACCAAGAAGAAAATGGGGGAGGGAGGGAGGAGGTGACTTTGAAGGGACTATCTAAAGGAGGTTAAAAAGTAGAGAGGGGGGAACTTGAGATGGGAGGAAGAGAATTCTGGAGTTTCGAGGCAGTTTGCTTTCAAGTTAGTGTGATGCTTGAGGACTGGGAGAGGGGAGGTAAAGGAAAATGTTGGGTGTAGCCAGCTATTTTAAACTGAAACAGATGTGGGGCCTTTACCTTGGTCCCAAGTAAGCTGTGCAGTAACCCGACCCAGCGGTTTAGGCCTGGCGAATCCCAGCCAAGTTAGTTTCATTTCGCTTGGAGATGCAGCGCAGGAGATGGGCCCTTCGGCCCGCAGAGTCCTCGCCGACCAGTGACCCCCGCACACAAACGCTATCCTACACACTGGGGACAATTCATAATTATACCAAGCCAATTAACCTACAGACCTGTATATCCTTGAAGTGTGGGAGGAAACTGGGGAAAACCCACGCAGGTCAACGGGAGAACGTACAGGCAGCACCTGCAGACAGGATTAAACCGGGTCTCTGGCGCTGGACGGCAGCAACTCTACCGCTCTGCCACCGTCCCGCCCCTTCTATAATAACAATTATATTTTTGTTCATTTTGTTCTGCAAGCTCCTGCCTCTGCCTGTTGTGATTACGAAAATCTAAAGAGGATTACACTGGAATGTGTTCATCCTGCACAAAGAACTTGTGCCGCACTGCACAGAACCTCTGTGAACTCGTGCAAAACTCAGTGCTGAAGGAATCCAGCGGGTCAGGCAGCATCTGTGCAGGGAAGGGACAGGCGACCTCTTTGGTCGGGAACCTTCTTCCGACGTCTATGGACGTCTGATCCCATTGCAACCTCCAATCCAACCAGTAAAGCCTCGGGCCTCCAGTCGTTCCTCGACTGACACTCTCCCCTACCTGGCAGAACGTGTCCTCACCCTCAACGACTTCTCTTGTCACACTTCTCACCGCTCTCAAGTTAAAGTGTCGCTCGCCATGGGCCTGTGCTGTGCCTGGCAGGTTGCTGGGTACATTGATGGGTCCTAGTCCCAAATGTACACTGGCACCATCCCCCGACTCTTTCTCCGCGACCTCAGTGACTGCGTTGGGGCTGCCTCCTGCACCCATGCTGAACTCATTGATTTCATCAACTTTATCACCAAGTTCCATCCTTGCCTCAAAGAATCTCTGATATTTGCTCCTCTATTTTGACCCGTTTCCATCACGAGGGGCAGACTGTCGACCGACTGGTATTATCATGGATCCCAACCTGGAATATCATCTGTCCATTCCTTCGACAGGTGAATGAATGAGTGAATGAATGAATATTTTATTGTCACACATGACATGTCACAGAGTGCTGACTGATCTTCTGAGTTCCTCCAGCACTTTGTATTTTGTCCAATATTTCAGAATCTGCAGTTCCTTATCTCCCTCAATGACTTTTTAAATCTTTTACAAGCATACCTCTTGTGTGTTATGTGAACTAACTTGTGCATTGGGCAAGATGCATGTAAGCCGGTGCAGTGTGAGCTAATCACAGTCACAAGGGACGTTAGCACCCACACTGCCAACCCCACCGCCATTCAATGTGTATTCAGTGCCCCATCCATGCTGGTCCTACTTGCCCACGTTTTTTTGCCCATATCCCTATGAACCGCTAGATAAGCACAAAAAGCTGGAGTAACTCAGCGGGACAGGCAGCATCTCTGGAGAGAAGGAATGGTGATGTTTCAGGTCGAGACCCTTCTTCAGTCTGAACAAGGGTCTCGGCCCGAAACGTCACCCATTCCTTCTCTCCAGAGATGCTGCCTGTTACTAGAAGATGAGTTACTCCAGCTTCTTGTGTCCACGGTTTAAACCAGCATCTGCAGTTCCTTCCTACACATTTCTTATGAAACTCTCCTGTCCATTACCTGTCCAAATATTTTTAAATTGTGGTTGTAGCACTTGTCTCAACTACCTCCTCTTGCAGTCTGTTCCATATGCCCATCACACTCTGTGAGGGGGGGGGGGGGGGGGGGGGGGAGTCGGATGGGGAAGTTGCCCTGAAGTTCCTCTTAAACCTTTCCACTCTCGCCTTAAAGCTGTGACCTCTGGTTCTTGATTCCCCTACCCAAGGCACACAGACTCTGTGCAGTCACCCTGTCGAATCCCCTCATGACTTTATACGGCTCTAAAATCAGCAAACAGCACTTAGACAATAGGTGCAAGAGTAGAGGCCATTTGCCGCTTCGAGCCAGCACCGCCATTCAATGTGATCATGGCTGATCATCCACAATCAGTACCCCGTTCCTGCCTTCTCCCCATATCCCCCGACTCCGCTATCTTTAAGAGCCCTATCTAGCTCTCTCTTGAAAGTATCCAGAGAACCGGCCTCCACCGCCCTCTGAGGCAGAGAATTCCACAGACTCACAACTCTCTGGGTGGAAAAAGTGTTTCCTCATCTGCATTCTAAATGGCTTACCCCTTATTCTTAAACTGTGGCCCCTGGTTCTGGACTCCCCCAACATCGGGAACACATTTCCTGCCTCTAGCGTGTCCAAACCCTTAACAATCTTATATGTTTCAATAAGATTCCCTCTCATCCTTCTAAACTCCAGAGTGTGCAAGCCCAGCCGCTCCATTCTCTCAGCATACGGGGTGAAGCACGATGGATAGTTGGCTAAGTTAAAGATGCTTTGTCCTGATCCTATGCGTCTCCTATTTATTTTTCTCCAGAGATGCTGCCTGACCTGCTGAGTTACTCCAACACTTTGTGTCTATCTTTGCTAATACCTTGTATGACTGGCGTGTGCGGCTTAATGGCAATATTACTACTGCCATTATTCCTATTACCACTGATATTATTTCTTAATGGTATGAAATTGTTACTAACGAAAGCGTACCCATTTAGTTCTGACAGTAAAGCTGTGCGACTTCCAGCACAGCAGCAACACTAACTGCATGTGGAGACACACAACAGAGGCCTTTTCCAGGGTTGAGACACTGCCCTTTTGTGCTTCCCAGTTTCGGGGAGAATTGAGCGCTCTCTCTCTCTCTCTCTCTCTCTCTCTCTCTCTCTCTCTCTCTCTCTTCCTCCCCCCCCAGCACAGCTGTGCCGAGGGCCTTTCAACGTAGGCCTCTGGAAAGCCTCCCTCCTGAACACTTCCCGCCCTTTATTCCTGCTCTCTGACCGGTGCGTGGAGGGTGGTGATGCCTGTCAGATGGTTGCCCCCTTTGTGGCATTGCTGTGGATAACTAAGGCTGCACTCAGTCCTGAAGAAAGCAGCGCTTTTCTTCTTCTGAATGATAAAGACATCTGGGGAGGATGGAGCAGGAGCGGCAGCTGATTCTAATTCCAGAGCAACATTGAATTCCGAGCTTAATTATACAGTTCTGCTGGCCGTGTCCTCTTTAAGCAGTGGCTAATATTTCAGCAAAATCATACTGGAGTCATGGTTATAATGCACAGAAACCGTCCCTTCAGGCTAACTCACCCATGCTGACTAATATGCCCCTTCTACACTTGTCCTATTTGCTTGCATTTATCCTTCTAAACCTTTCATATCCATTTAGCTGTTCAAATGTCTTTTAAATGCTGTTATCCAATCTGCTTCAACTACTTCCTCTGGTAGCTCATTCCATATACCCACACCCCCCTCTGTTTGGAAAAAGCTGTTCGTTAGGTTTCTATTAAATGTTTCCTCTCTCACTTCAAATCTAGGTTGTGGGTTCTTAGTGCATTCACGCTATCTACTACCCTCATGATTTTATACACCTCTACAAAATCACACCTCGGCCTCCTGCGCTCTGAGGAATAAAGTCCTAGCCTGCTCAGCCTCCCCCTATAGCTCAGGCCCTTCAGTCCTGGCAACATCCTATCCAGCTTAACCACATCCTTCCTATAGCAGAATGACCTGAACACAAAACTCCAAATATGGCCTCGCCAACATGGTGTGATTTTTGGTAACTGTCTGGGAGACCACCTGCTTTAGTGTCATCTGCAAACTTAATCATGCCTAGTAGTGGTTTGCCAAATAATTGGTTATAAAGCACACGCAACAATGGGCCCAACACCGATCCCTGAGGCACAACACTAGGGACAGGCCTTGCATCCATGAAGACAGTTCTCCACCCAGTTAGCTCGCTCTCCCTGGACCCCTTGCAAACAAACCTTCTAGGGTGACCTACCATGCGGAACCTTGTCAAATAATTGAAGAGTCAAGAGTGTTTTATTGCCCCAAGCACAACAATAAAATTCTTACTTGCTGCAGCACAACAGAATATGTAAACATAGTACAGCTACCAGAATGAGTTAATTAGTTGGATTTAAACTCGTCTGATTGAACTTGTCCAAATTGTTGATTAGAAGATACCAAGGTTTGAAAGTGTGCACCACCAGACTCTGGAACAGCTTTCTCCCCTCTATTAGATTTCTGAACAGTCCTCTCTCATAAGCTCGGGCGTGGTCACTATCTTCCAACCTACCTCAATGCAGACATTGGATTTGTTCTCTGTAACACCACTAGACTGGGTAACAATATTCTGCACTTTGCTGCAGAGGTTGTACCTGTGTTTGGTTTGATTGTATTTATGTCCAGTATTATCTGATTTGATTGGATGGCATGCAAGGTTGTATCGTGGAACAAGTGGCCATAAACCTAAACCTAGCTTAAGATTGCTGAACAAAGTATTATCCAAAAAAGTAGAAGTCCTGGCAATAAATGCAACCCAGGAGGAAGCAGTGGGGCGTCGCATTGGTGCAGCTGACAGAGCTGCTGCCTCACAGAGCCAGAGATCCAGGTTCGAATCGTGACGCCAATGCTCTCTGTGTGGATACTTTTCAAGAGAAGAGCTAGATGTTTGCATGTTCTCTCTGCGACCACATGGATTTCCTCCAGGTGCAACAGTTTCAATAGACAATATAGACAATAGACAATAGGCAGGAGTTGGCCATTTGGCCCTTCGAGCCAGCACCGCTATTCAATGTGATCATGGCTGATCATCCCCAATCAGTACCCCGTTCCTGCCTTCTCCCCATCGATATGGCAAAGATGTGTGGGCTTGTGGGGTAATTTGCCTCCATAAATTGCCCCCTACGGTGTAAGTGGATGAGACAGTAGGATCGCACAGAACTTGTGTGAACTAGTGATCAATGGTCGGTGAGGACTTGCTGGGCAGAAGGGACAGTTTCCATGCTGTCTGTCAAAGTCAAGATTCAATACCATGAAAAAGAGTGTGAACAAAACTTGGAATGAAGCCGCATAGATGTTCAAATACAAAATCCTCTTGAGGCAAGAGAAAGAAATTGAAAGAAATTCAACAGTTTCTAGACCTTTATAAATGGTGACATAGAATGTATGAGTAAAGAGAGATTACATTTGTGCAAAATATTGGTCCAACGCCAACTGGAGTAAAAGCCAGAATGAGTTATTTCACCAGAATGTTGCCTGGGCCTCGAGCTGTGAGAGAACCAGACAATGGCGTTAGTTATAGATTTTTCTAGGAAAGTGCCAGAGTAGACACAATGGAAGTTTGATTAGACGGTCTGCTCTTTCTTCCAGCACTGTGTGTCTCTCATGGTCAGCCAGAAGTGTGTCGGGGGACCCTTCGGCAAAGAACAAAAGCCTCGTGGAAATAAGGGGCCAAAGATTGGTTTGTTTTTGCAACCGCACATTAAGACACATTGACCGTCCCAGAGAGCCTAATCTGATCAGGATGTTTCAGGGTGACTTGGTGCTCTATAAATAACGCACTATGCTTACACTTTACATAAATTTCCTTTTGACCTTTGTGTAAACACAACGTTGTGTTATCCAAAATTAAGTACAACTTCCACAATGACTCTCTCGTAAGAGGGCTCATTTCTCCATCGGATACCAAGCTCTGAATTCCTGGGGATGTGAAGGGTGGGATTTTCTGCCAGGGATCTCGCATTTTCCACCCATTTCTTCTAATATCTGGAGGTAGCAACGAAAGTAGGTCGAGTGGTAAATGAGGTGTGCTTGCTTGCATCAGTCAGGGCATTGAGGATAAGACTCGGGCAGTCATGATGCAGCGCTTTCGGACTTTGATTGGACCCCGTTTTGGAGTATTGCTTGCAGTTCTGGTCGCCCCATGATGGGAAGGATGTGGAAGCTTCGGAGAGGGTGCAGAAGAAGGTTTGCCAGAATGTTGCCTGCTTTGGAAGGTATTAGCTAAAAGGAGAGTTTGGACAAAACCTGGATTGATTTATCTGGACATCAGAGGCTGATATAGATGGAAGTAAATAAAATGATGAGGGGTAAAGGCAGACATTGCATTCAGAACCTTTTTTTCCCTGGGTGGAAATGTCAAAGACTGGACGGCATAGTTTTAAGGCGAGAGGAGCAAATTTTAATGGAAATGTGTGGAGTGAAGGGCCTGTCCCACTGTACGAGGTAATTCAAGAGTTCTCCCGAGTTCTCCCCTGATTCGAGCTCGTGTAATGTACGTAGAGGCTCGTGCGAGTAAAAAGTAAAACATTTTTTCATCACGAGTATTTTTTTACTCGCGGACATTTTTCACAGTGTTGAAAAAACGTCACGAGTTTACCGGATTTCCCGAGTACCTACCGTTGCCCGTACGAGCCGCTACGTGACATCCACGAGCTCCAACGTACCCGCTACGTACACTACACGAGCTTGAATCAGGGGGAACTCTCATACAGTGGGACAGGCCCTTAAGTTATTGTTTAATGCAGAAAATGTTGGGTGCCTGGAATGCACTGCAAGGGGTGGTAGTGGAGGCCAATACGATAGTGGTACAGATAGACGCATGGATATGCAGGGAATGGCAGGATATAGGTCACGTGCAGGCAGGAGAGATTAGTTTAACTTGGCGTCAACTGGCATGAACGTTGGGTGAAGGGTCTGTTTTTGTGCCGTACTGTTCTATGATCTATTTATGGACAGCAACAGTCAGGACAGGCCTAAAACCAGCCACGTATATTGGGCCTGGAGTCGGGCGTGTTGTGGCTGTCTGGCCTATTTGGGTTGAGTTTTAATTATTCTGCCACTTAATCCCCCCCCTTTCGACTGATTGGTTGCCACCAGCTATTAATAATGCGACCCTCTCCTCCAAGCTCAGTATTTGCCTCTCATTCACAGGTTCACTTCCTGCATCCCCCCCCCCCCCCACCCCCCCCCCAATCCCAAACTCACCAAAGGATTTAAAAGATACAGATTTCATTTAAGTTCTCAAATGTTTAGATTAGTTTAATGTGTGGGAAGGAACTACAGATGCTAGTTTAAACCGAAGATAGACACAAAATGCTGGAGCAACTCAGCAGGACAGGCAGCATCTCTGGAGAGAAGGAATGAGATTAGTTTGGTCACGTGTACCGAGGTACAGTAGAAGGTTGTTGTTGTGTGCTGATCAGTCAGAGGAAAGACTACACATGATTACAATTGAGCCACCCACAGTGTAGATACACGATAAAGGGAATAATGTTTGGCGCAAGGTAAAGGACAATTTAAAGAGGGAGGGAGAACGGATAATTGTTAACTGGGTCACCACACAGAATACCATGGCAGTATTTAAGAGTCTAGAGAGATACAGTGCGGAAACAGGCCCTTCGGCCCATCAGGTCCGCACCGACCAGTGATTCCCGCGCATCAACACTATCCTACACACACACTGAGGACAATTTACACTTATACCAAGCCAATTAACCTACAAACCTGTACGTCTTTGGAATGTGGGAGGAAACCGATCATCTCTGAGAAAACTTACATGGTCACGGGGAGAACGTATAAACTCTGTACTGACAGCACCCATAGTGGGGATCGAACCCAGGTCTCCAGCGCCGCAAGTGCTGCAAGGCAGCAACTCTGCCGCTGCGCCTCCGTGCCGCCCGTGTGCCTGGATGATGCATCGCCTTGAGACCATGAAGAACCGCAGCCCGTCACTGGCTGCCACAGGATAGACTTGCTCATCTCTCCATTGTTTCTCTTGGAACCCAAGCGTTGAATTCCTGGCAATTGTGTGGGTTGGGATTTTCCACTTGGGAATTCTCCAGCTCATTATGTTCCTTCCATTTCTCCTAATGCCCAGAAAAAAAAAAAAAAAACCACAGTCTGGCAAGCAGAGAGGTGGAAAATTCATCACTCACCAGTGCCTGATCTGTGAGTCAGTTGTCGAGAGAAGCCAAGACATCATTCCAGGATGGGGTTCCAGGTATTAAAGCTGTGGGGAAATCTGAGCCACTTTATGTGCAGTTTTTTTCCAATTGTTTGAGCAATTAGTCTCTGGATTGCCGATGTTTCTGGCAAGGTCAGCATTTGTTGCCCTCGTTGATGGCAACGCTGTCTTGAACTGCAGCAGTTCCGGTGCTGGAGGATGTTGGTGGCGGAGGGAGATTCACGTATGGATCCAGTGTCTATGAAAGATTTTGAACAGTATTGAGAGGCACAGCTTTCAGAACCTTTAAGCAGAGAGGAGCAGGTTTCCAGGTTGGGTTGGAAGTGGTGGCCCCTTGGATCAGTTGTCCATGGTTACATTGGTGGTGGAGATGGGAATTGCAGCAAAAGTGTCCATGGGGACCTCCTTTTAATGATACCTTGCATCAAGGGTCTAATTGCCAGTGGACCAGCAACGGAAGAATGAAATTCTTACTTGCTGCATGTTAACAGACCCATTAAACCAAACACACACATTTATACAATAATCAATGATACAATACATGAATAAGTTTAAGACTAGGGAACAGTAAATGGACAATAGGTGCAGGAGTAGGCCTTACGGCCCTTTGAGCCAGCACCGCCATTCAATATGATCATGGCTGATCATCCACAATCAGTACCCCGTTCCTGCCTTCTCCCCATATCCCCCGACTCCGCTATCTTCAAGAACCCCATCTAGCTCTCTCTTGAAAGTTTCCAGAGAACCAGCCTCCACCGCCCTCTGAGGCAGAGAATTCCACAGACTCACAACTCTCTGTGTTTCCTCATCTGTCTAAATGGCTCACCCCCTTATTCTTGAACTGTGGCCCCTGGTTCTGGAAGAGAGTTTAGTTTGGAGATGCAGTGTGGAAACTGGCCCTTCAGCCCATCAAGACCACACTGACCATCGTTCACACCAGTTCTATATTATCCCACTTTCTCATCCACTCCCTTCACACTGGGGGCGATTTGCAGAGGCCAATTAATCTACAAACCCACACATCTCTGGGGTGTGGGAGGAAACCCATGGGGAGATCGTGTAGGCACCACATAGACAGCAGCCGAGGTCAGGATCAAACCCGGGACTCCTGCGCTGTGAGGCAGCAGCTCAACCAGCTGTGCCACAGTGCTCTAAACCTGGAATACAAAGCCAGTGCCAGTAATGTTAACCACAAACCTAATGAAGTGGCATAATAACCAATTTGCTTCACCAATGCCCTTGTCCGGTCTGGCTTGCCTGAGGCTCCGGCCCACAGCTCAGATGCACCATGAATGGACCAACAAGCATAAAGCCGTACATCAATCCAAAAGGCCCTTCAGACCACATTGCCTGTGACGTGCATGATGCCAAGATAAACTATCTGCCTGTACATGATCCATATCCCTCCACTCCCCGCATATCATGTGTCTGTCTACAAGCCTCTTTAATGTCGCAACATTATCTGCCTCTCCTGCCAGTGCTTTCCAAGCATCCACTGCAAATATGAACTTGCGTCACAACTCTCCTTTAAACGTTTCCCCTCTCACCTTGCAGCTTGGCCCTCTGGTCTTTGACACTTCCACCTTTTGGAAAAAGGTTCAGACTCTGTATCCCGTCTATGCCTCTCCTAATTGTCTATACGTCTTTCAGGTCTCCCCCTCAACCTCTGGCATTCCAGAGTAAACGATCCAAGTTTGTCCAAGCTCTCCGTGTAACTATTACACCCTAATCCAGAGGGCATTCCGGTAAATTCTGATAAAGCTCTTCTGTACTTTCTCTAAAGCCTCCATATGCTTCCTGTAATGGGGCAAGCACATGGCACATGGCACACCAAATGCGGCCTAACCAAAGTTGTATCAAAGGCATGCAGCTCATAAAGGCCTTATAAAGTTGTATCAAAGGCATGCAGCTGTGTGTGATGGGGACGAGCAGTAAATGCTGGGTTAGCCATGGACAGAGAATGCAAAATACATCTGTGGAGAAAATGGTGATAAAATCAGTGGGAGATGTTTCCACCAAATGAATCAACCCTGATCCAGCCTCAATCTGCTCATTCTGTATTACTGTCCAGGAAGGAACTGCTGGTTTATACTGCAAACGGAGACACAGTGCTGGAGTCACTCAGCAGGTCAGGCAGCATCTCTGGAGAAAATGGATGGGTGATGTTTTTGATCGGACCCCTTGTTCAGATGGACACTTCAGATGGACACGTTGTGTGTCTATCACCCTGTATCACTGTTTGTATTTGCTCACATCCCCAGAGTACGCAGAGTTCTTGCACCTCAAAGGGAAGAAGTTCGTAGACTTCGATGAGGTGCGGCAGGAGATCGAGCAGGAGACAGACCGGGTGACGGGCAGCAACAAGGGGATCTCGTCCATCCCCATCAACCTGAGGGTCTACTCGCCAAATGGTAAGTGTGCCGATACCAGCGGGACATTCCCCCTCTCAGTGGGCAAAGGGATGCTTGTGAACAAGAGGTTCACGGCCACAGAACAAAGGGACGTACCTCGAGACATTCTTGCCGTAGAGGGAGCACAGAGAAGGTTCACCAGACTGATTCCTGGGATGGCACGCCTTCCATATGAAGAAAGACTGGATAGACTCGGCTTGTACTCGCTGGAATTTAGAAGATTGAGGGGTGATCTCATAGAGACTTACAAAATTCTTAAGGGGTTGGACAGGCTAGATGCAGGAAGATTGTTCCCGATGTTGGGGAAGTCCAGGACAAGGGGTCACAGTTTAAGGATAAGGGGGAAGTCTTTTAGGACCGAGATGAGAAAATCGTTTATCACACAGAGAGTGGTGAATCTGTGGAATTCTCTGCCACAGAAGGTAGTTGAGGCCAGTTCGTTGGCCATATTTAAGAGGGAGTTGGATGTGGCCCTTGTGGCTGAAGGGATCAGGGGGTATGGAGAGAAGGCAGGTACGGGATACCGAGTTGGATGATCAGCCATGATCATATTGAATGGCGGTGCAGGCTCGAAGGGCTGAGTGGCCTACTCCTGCACCTAATTTCTATGTTTCTATGTTTCTAGAATGGAGATGAGGAGGAATTTTCCGTACCTTTGACACTTAATAATCAAGAAGCAGTAAACTCCAGTTTAAAATTACTGAATGACTTGGTCTTCACTGCCAGCTGTGGGGGTGAATTCCACAGATTTACTGCCCACTGGATAAAGACATTTCTCCTCAGATCCATTCTGAAAGCACGTCCTTTTATTCTGAGGCTGTGCCTCCCAGACCACTGGAAGCATCCTCGGTAAATGTTGACACTCTCACACGTTTTCTGCCCTCCTTCAGTGCTGAACCTGACCTTGATCGACCTCCCTGGGATGACCAAGATCGCTGTGGGCGACCAGCCCGTGGACATTGAGTTCCAGATCCGCGAAATGCTCATGCAGTTTGTTACCAAGGAAAACTGCCTGATCCTGGCAGTGTCGCCTGCCAACACGGATCTGGCCAACTCCGATGCCCTGAAGATAGCAAAGGAGGTGGACCCACAAGGTATGCACCAGCATCTTGGTTTAGCCCCTTGCCATTGACAAGTTGGCCTGACAACAGAGGGGTTATCATGGCCCAGGTGCTACCGTACAGTGTTGCTGCAAGGTCTCAGTCATGAAGGGACAACACTCTCTCTGATAATTCCTCTTGCCATTCCCTGGCCTTCCAACTCGCTGTCCTGCAGTGGTGCAGGGGATAACATGGAACAGCACAGCATAGGAACAGGCCCTTTGGCACACAATATCTGTTCCAAACATGATGCCGTATTAAACTATTCTCCTCTGCCTCCACATGACCCATTCTCTGCATCTCCATATGACTGTCTAAAAGCCTCTTAAACGCCGCTATCTTATCTGCCTCCACCACACCCCTGACAGTTTGTTCCCGGCACCCACCGATATATAAATATAAATCCTTGCACAGCACACCTCCTTGAAACTTTACCCTTCTCACCTTAAAGCTATGTCCTCTAGTCTTTGACATCTTGAGGAAAAATGTTCTGACTGCCTACCATATCTACTGTTTTCCCTCTCATAATTTCTGATACCTCAATCAGGTCTCCCCGCAACATCCGGCGTTCCAGAGAAAACAATCCAAGTTTGTCCAAATTCAGTTTATAACTAATACCCCTTAATCCCGGCATCATTCGGGTTGATCTCTCTGCTCCCTTTCCAAACCTCGTGCATCCTTCCAGTAACGGGGTGACCAGAACAGTCTGCAGGACTCCAAATGTGGCCCAACCAAAGTCTTATAAAGCTGCAACATGACTTCCTGACTCTTATCGAAGAGGGAAGGGTTTTGCGTGCAGTGAGGGGGGTATTTGCCCCAGCCCCGCTGTGCAGGGTCTGGGCGAGCAATTCCTCGTGACGGGCCTGGATCTGTTGCTTTTCGACTGAAATCTCTTCTGTCCCCTGCCAGGTTTGCGTACAATCGGAGTCATCACCAAGTTGGACCTGATGGATGAAGGCACAGATGCTCGAGAAATCCTGGAGAACAAACTCTTACCCTTGAGACGAGGTAAATGCCCCTCCATTGTTACTTGGTTGCACCCCCCCCCCCCCCCCCCACATCCGTGTCGGTGATTTGTGCGAAGAAACCGGAGCACCCGGAAGAAACCCAGGCGGCCACAGGGAGAGCGTGCGAACTCCACACGGACAATACCCAAGGTCGGGATCAATCCCGGGTCCCTGGTGTTGTGAGGTGGCAGCTGCACCACTGTGACCACCCCTTGCAGTTTCGGTTTCGGGTGATATGATACGTCATCGGGAAATTGCACTCTAGGCTTTGGTCGAGCATCTCGTCCAAAGACTGCGTGTACATCAGCGCTGCTCTCTTGTTACTGCAGCTCTACGGCCGACACATTTGTTTTGCTCTATTCCCTGGAACGAGGCTTGAACGTCTGACTCGGGCAAAGGTCTGGTCTCCAATTGTTAGCTGTCAGCTGGGGGCGCAGTGGGAAATGGAGACCCAAGAGGCTGGGTTGGTGTCAGCTGGCTGGGGCCAAGCCCAGAACCTACAACAGTGCAGCGCCACGAACAGGCCCTTCGGCCCACAATGCCCGTGCTGAACATGACACCACGTTGAACAAGCCAAACTAATCTCCTCTGCCTGCACATGATCCATATTCTTCCATTCCCTGCTTGTCCATGCGGCTTTCAAAAGCCTCTTAAATGCCACTAACGTATCTGCCTCCATCCCTTGCACAATGTTCCAGGCACCAACCGTTCTCTGTAGGTTTAAAAATAAAACTCGTCCCACCCATCCCCGTTAAATGTTGCCTCTTCCACCTTAGAGCAACATCCTCCAGCCTAGTTATTTCCACCTGGGAGTTTGGGAGGAGGGGACCACCCTACCTGCGAGGCCTTTACCTCGGCTCCTTGTCTGGGATTCTTCACCCTGGGTTCCCGCATGCAGTCATAGGGCAGGGCTGGGGCAACTATCCTTGTGCACAGGGGCTGAAATAGAAACGGGGAACTGAGGAGGAATAGCATCGCAAGCCAACAGATGAAGAAGATGGGAATGGGAGGAGCTTGTGTGTCGACCGCACGGATTTTACCTGAACAATAACCCTCAGAACCAGGATGGATCCCACAGCGACCATTGTTCTTATCCTGCAATGAAAGACTCCCATCTCAGTCCTGGTCACCTCTCCAGAGAGAGGAGCGAAATACAAGGGTTATATCCCATCTTCCATCGTTGTATTTAGTGAGTTTGTGGAGCTCATGGGCTGGGATTCCACAGTCGTCTCTGTTCCCTCTCTCCTGGCTGTGACCCAGAATTGTCCCAAAGTCCAAGAGGAAAGGAAGTCCCTCGCTTCTGTGTTTGTGTCCTCCAGCAACTGGAGTACAGTCTGAAGCTGTTGTGTGATCACTTCCAGGAGGTATCCATCTTAATGCTGTCTGGTAGAGTGGTTGCTCTTGTACTCCAGGAAGGGTTTCAGGGTCTCGCAATGTGGTGCTGGTCTCAGATTCCCACCTAGTTGTCAAGCCTAAAGTCCTGAGCCGGAGTCCATGGTTTGCTGTTGCTGGAATTGGATTCCACCCGGGATCCTCCACGCCCTGACACCCTGCCCTCTCTCCTGTCCTCCAGGTTACATCGGGGTGGTGAATAGAAGCCAGAAGGACATCGATGGCAGAAAGGACATCCAAGCTGCTCTGGCCGCCGAGAGAAAGTTCTTCCTTTCACACCCAGCCTATCGGCACATGGCCGAGCGCATGGGGACACCTTATCTCCAGAAGGTCCTCAATCAGGTAATGCCAACCTGCCTTCTCCCAGAGAGCTCCTTGTCCTTTCAGATAAAGCAGAGGATCTGACAACTCTCCAGAGTCTTGCTTCTTGCACTAGCATTGGGACTAAATAATTAATTGGATTTTGTTAATAATATACCATCTATGGGCACTGTGGTCCAAGCCTGTTATGCAAGGTACAGGTGTTTCCATTGTTGTTACATAGAGGCCAATTAAAGTGCTTACTCTTACAGGAGTGTCAGAATGTGTCAAGCAACTCTGGGGGGGGTGGGAAAAAAAAAAAGAATGATGAAATTTTGTTTTCTGTTGACGATTTGATGAATTCTGAAAGTTGGGGTGGTGGGAGAGATCCAGACTGGCAAAAGTAAAGGCTAAAGCCCCTGTCCCACTTTCCCCGAGTTACTCACGAATTCTCCCGAGTTTTCTCCTTGATTCAAACTCGGAGAATGTCCGTGGCGAGTCCGTGGATATTTCGTAGCGGCTCGTAATGCCAGCCGTCGGTACTCGGGCATGCCGGGACAGCACGTTGCAAAATGTACACGCCCCGAGTGCCTACGGCTGGCGTCTCCGAGTTTGATTCAAGGGGATAATTCGGGAGAATTAGTGAGTAACTCGGGAAAGTGGGACAGGGGCTTAACTTAGCGACATGAGCAAAACACAAAGTGCTGGAGTTGCTCAGCGGGTCAGGCAGCATTTGGGGAGCGATAGGACACGGGATGCTTCGGACTGTGACCCTTCTGATACATAATCCGTCCACGGATGCTGCCTGACCCGCTGAGTTCCTCCAGCACTTTGTGTTTTCCTCAACACCTGCAGTCTCTTGTGCCTCCATGTTAGTTAAATATGGATTAGACCAGGTTTCCTGTGACTTTAGCACAGAGGTACAGACGTTGGGAGGTCATGCTGCAGTTGTATAAGACGTTGGTGAGACCGCATTTAAAATATTGTGTTCAGTTCTGGCCATCATGTTATAGGAAAGGTATTGTCAAGCTTGAATGGGTTCAGAGAAAATTTACGAGGATGTTGCCAGGACTATTGGGTGTGAGATATAGGGAGAGGTTGAGTAGGCTGGGTCTCTATTCCATGGAGCGCAGGAGGATGATGGGTGATCTTATAGAGGTGTATAAGTTCATGAGAGGAATAGATCAGGTAGATGCACAGAGTCTCTTGCCCAGAGTCGGGGAATCGAGGGCCAGAGGACATAGGTTCAAGGTGAAGGGGAAAAGATTTAATGGGAATCTGAGGGATAACTTTTTCACACAAAGGGTGGTGGGTGCATGGAACAAGCTGCTAGAGGAGGAGTTGAAGTAGGGACTATCCCAACATTTAAGAAACAGTTAGACAGGTACATGGATAGGACAGGTTTGGAGGGATATGGACCAAGTGCAGGCAGGTGGGACGAGTGCAGATGGGACATGTTGGGTGGTTTGGGCAAGTTGGGCGAAGGGCCTGTTTGCACCCTGTATCATTCTATGACTCTAGGACTCTAGGTAGACGTATTCTCTATGTGGTTGCACTCTTTACTTCTGTTTCTCACTCTGCCGTCCACAGCAATTGACAAACCACATCCGGGACACGCTGCCTGCCCTTCGCAACAAGCTGCAGAGCCAGCTGCTGTCCATTGAGAAGGAGGTGGATGAGTACAAGAACTTCCGGCCCGATGATCCTTCCAGGAAAACCAAAGCTTTGCTGCAGTAAGTGCCACGCGCACAATGCCAGCATCAAGGATCCCCTCTCCCAACCTCTACTTCATCCTTATTCGTCTTTAGACAACCCTGTGCTCAAATCCTTCCATGGTCCCACCAATCCCTATTCAGCCGTCCAACCCAACAGAAACTCTGCGTTCCCCTGACTCTGACCTCATACATCAGACACACCTTCAGGTTGATCAAGGACGGGTTTTTCATTAGATTCCCAATTCTGGAGCTTTCCATCTCTCCTCTTCCTCGCACTGTGTCTTTAAACTTACTTCACTAATGAATCTCTTATTTTCCTTTCCCAGCTTTTTCTCATATGCCTCATGTACTGTACTTTGACCTACAGCACACTCTTCTGCATGTGTGTACAGTCACTTTGTGACTCTACAGTTCGGAAGAGTCGTTTGGTTCGTCTCAGCTTCTCAACAATGGAACTTTCTTTTTATAACTCAAAAAATTAATTCAATTATTAAAAAATAATATTTGCACTACAATAAAACAAACCAGAACCCACCACCATAATACAATACAAACAAATATCCTTAATAAACTAGTATACAGCTATCTTACACTCCTTGTCAAGGATGCATTCAACACACTTTGGAGCCCAGGGGTCCCGGAGCTCCGCCAGGGTCCCCGTGGGCTGGGCCTATTCCCTTTCTAACCCCACCCGGGCACGGATGTAACCCCGGAAAAGGGGCAGGCAGCCGGCTCGGGTAAAGCCCTCCACCGCCTGGCGCCGTGACTCGCGGGTGGCCAGCTTGGCCAGGCCCAAGAGCAAACCAACCAATAATGGAACATCTTGGCAAGTCTTCTATTTACACCGCAGCTTAAAGACTCAACACGCCAATAGCCTGTTTATAGACCCTTTATTCTGCTCAACGGTTTCCTGAAGTCACTCGACAGCTCTGTCGATCTCAGGGAATGTTTTCCTGGATTAATGGCATGGTCCAAGGGTAAGTTGCTTTTTGAACATAAAACAGCACAGCAACAGGCCATTCAGCGCACGATATCCATGACGAACATGATGCCAAACTAATCTAATCCCTCCAGCCTGCACATCATCCATATCTCTCCATTCCCTGCACACCCATGTGCCTGTCTAAAAGACTTTTAAATGCCCCTGTTGAATCTGCCTCCATCCACAACCTCTGGCAGCGTGTACTAGCAACCCACCACTCATTGTGTATACGGGAAAGAAATTAGCCCTTCATGGCTACTTTGAAATTCTCCGCTCTGACCGTAACGCTGTGGCCTCTAGTCCTTGACATTACCAACATGGCAAGGGTTTCTGCGCAATTATAGGTCTGGGAAGGCTAGGTTCCAGGTTCGAAGAGGCAGCTTTGCCCACAATTGATATGCTTCAACTCCTGTAACGATCAGAGACTGAAGGTCGGTCCGATCGAGGCGTTTCATTTGTTAGCAGATTCAAAAAGGTGATTGTGATGAAGCTGTTTCCTCCTATGGTGTTAATCAAGAACAAGGGCAAGTGATCTTAAAGGATTAGAACTGGGCTTCTTCTGAGGGAAATGGACAAGCATCTCCTCATGCATCTGGGCCTCTCACAAGACTGCAGAACCCGTCACCTTCATAGGCGTAATCAATAAATCCTCAGAAAGTGCTGATGAATTGGCTCAAGTGATGGAGCACTCGGATAATGGGCAAGAGTTAGCGGGATTGATGCATGCGTTCTGGGCGGCAGGGGGGTGCAGCTGATAGAGCTGCTACCTCACAGCGCCAGAGACCAGAGTTCACTCCTGACCTTGGGTGTTGTCTGTGTTCTCCCTGTGACCATGTGGGCTTCGTCAGGGTGCTTTGGTATCTTCCCACGATCCAAAGGCGTGTGGCTTTGTAGGTTAATTGGCCTCTGTAAATTGACTCTATTGTGCAGGGAGTGGGTGTAAAAATGGGATAACGTAGAACTAGTGTGAACGGGTGATTGATGGTCAACGTGGACTCGGTAGGGCAAAGGGATTGTTTCCAATAGACAATAGGTGCAGGAGTAGGCCATTCGGCCCTTCGAGCCAGCACCGCCATTCACCGTGATCATGGCTGATCATCCCCAATCAGTACCCCGTTCCTGCCTTCTCCCCATATCCCCTGACTCTGCTATCTTTAAGAGCCCTATCTAGCTCTCGCTTGAAAGCATCCAGAGAACCTGCCTCCACCGCCCTTCCATAGATTCCATGCAATGTCTTTCAATCATTCAATTAGCCAAACGTTTCAAAGGCTGTAATTGGAGCAGAGCAAGGATCCAAGGACAGGTAATGGCCTCCTCCTGTTTTACTGTATTCCATAACACTTCTTGTTCTTTGACAGGATGGTTCAGCAGTTTGCTGTGGATTTTGAGAAACGCATTGAAGGATCGGGGGATCAGATTGACACCTACGAGCTGTCGGGCGGAGCGAGAATAAACCGAATCTTCCATGAGAGGTTCCCCTTTGAGCTTGTCAAGGTAACGGACGACGTCAGCAAATCACAATGTGTTGGAGAAAGTTGGCAACTCATCTGTGGAGGGAATGGACAGATGCCATCTAAAGAAGGGTGGTCACGCTGGCGTAGGGTAGAGTTGCCGCCTTCCAGCGAATGCTGCGCCAGAGACCTGGGCTCGATCCCGACTGCGGGCGCTGTCTGTACGGAGCTTGTACGGTCCCCCAGTGACCTGCGTCGGTTTTCTCCGAGATCTTCGGTTTCCTCCCACACTCCAAAGATGTATAGGTTTGTAAGCTAATTAGCTTGGTAAATGTAAAAAAATATCTCTAGTAGGTGTAGGATACTGGTCAACGCGGACCCGGTGGGCCGAAGGGCCTGTTTCCATGCTGTATCTCTAAACTAAACTAACGGGTCTCGACCCGAGATGTCATCTGTCCATTCCCTCCACAGACCACCCGCCATAAACCCTGGTCAGCATGGATGAGTCGGGCCGAAGGGCTTGTTTGCGCGCTGTATTATTCTATGGCTCTTTGAGACACCAGATAAAGTTAGTGTGAGGACAGTGTGTCCCGGTCATACATCTCCACAGCTACCTCTGTGAGTACTGGTCCTTGGACGGGTACATGGGGGGGGGGGGGGACAGGTTTGGAGGGAGATGGGTCAACAACAGGCAAGTGGGACTAGCTTAAATGGGTCGGCAAGGAAAAGTTGGGCAGAAGGGGCCTTTACCATGCTGTATGATCAAGTAATTGGTGGACATTTTCCTATAATTCTTTACCCATGAACTACATTCTCACCAGTGACAGAAGCATAGAAATCAACATGTTTCCACTCATCATAAATCATCCAGCACTCTCACCTCTGAAGCCCATCTACCATGGATCCATGCGTGTCAACGTCTGGTTGAACTCAACTATATTTGAGTTAATTATGGATCTTGTTGCATCTGCATTATTAACTACCATCTCTCTGGCTACTTTCCAATCATCACTGTCCTTTGGAGACTGGGAGCAAATATCTATATCAGGTTTCTCCAGCTCATTATGGACTACATAACCAAGTTATGCTAGTTAATACACAAAGTGCTAAGAGTAACTCAGCAGGTCAGGCCGCATCTCCGGATGGGTGACATTTTGGGTGAAGACCCTTCTTCAGACTGGAGACTGAAGAAGGGTCTCGACCCGGGTCACCTATCCAAGTTGCTCCAGAGATGCTGCCTGACCCGCTGAGTTAACCCCGTGTGGAAAGAAATTGCCCATTGGGTTCCTATTTTTTCTTTCCCCTCTCACCTTAAAACTCTGCCTTCTGGTTCTTGATTCTCCCACACTGGGGAAAAAAGACTCTGCATTTTTTTTAATTTATTCCCCTCATGATTTTATGCACTCGATACAAATCACCCCTCATCCTCCTAGAAAGAAAGTCCTGGGAGACACAAGGAACTGCAGAGGCTGAAATCATAAGCAAAATACAAAGTGCTGGAGGATCTCTGGATTAGACGATTTCAGGTTGGGAAACATCTTCAGACAGAAAAGGCATAGCCTTTTCAACTCATCCCTACAGCTCAGGCAACATGCTTGTAAATTGTCTCTGTACTCTTTCTAGCTTAATGGCATCTTTGTTATCGGAAAGAGTGGCCTAAAATGAATTCTACTCATTTGGTACTTTTAACCCATGATTATATTTTTGGTTCAATTACTCTAATTAAGCTTGATCTAGTGGTGTCACAGTCGCCAGTATCTCTACACTTGCCCCTTCAATAAACACAATGCTTTAACAAAAGCTTTGCTCACCCTTGTTCTCCCGCTGCCCAAGTGTGCAGAAGGAAGGAACGGCTGTCCATATGTGGGAACAGTTCTGCTCCAGAAGTGGGGGTTGATGAATGAGTCAAATTCTTAGGGATCAGATCTGAGCTGCCCTCTCCCCTGACTGTCACCTGGTTCAATGCCAAAGGGTACGATTGCAGCTCTGGTTGGAGACGGGATATTGTCCGTTGTATGGGCTGGTCTGTTTAACGCACCTGTGTTCTTCTTTGTGACAGATGGAATTTGACGAGAAGGAGCTGCGACGAGAGATTAGTTACGCCATCAAGAACATCCACGGAATCAGGCATGTATCTGCAAAACCTTGAGACTGTCATCCATTAACTTTTAACCATGTCCGGTGATTTATTTATAGCACTCTTTCCTTTCTCTGAGCCAAGGCGCCTATCCCCGGAACTAGGGGGAAAGGGATATTGATCTTGGATCTCTTCTTATTCGAGCGTCAGATTGACTATGTTAGTTGACTGAGGATTAGAAGGGTCCAGGTCTTTTGATGAAACTCCTGGTTTGGTACCAGTACTGTGGACTCTCCCTAACCATGTCTCATTGTGATGGAATTCACCTTCCTAATTGTCTGCCACTGCTGTAGATGAGAATGACGGAGGAAATCTTCTACTGATTCCTCTCCAATTTCATTTATTTTTCCAGTACCTATTTATTGGAGAATTGTTCATCAGCCTTATAAGGTGACTAGACTTGGACTAACACCATGTGAGGATATCACAAAGCCCCTGCATTGAACGATGACCTGGAGTGCACTAAGGAGGGGAAAGGAGCAGGGCGACTGGGGAGGGATATTGGAAGAAATGGGTTTGCACTGACATGGGGATGCACAGGAAAGAGAAAGGGGATGGGGGAGGGGGGGGGATATTACTTAAAAGAGGAGAATTTGGTTTCCATACATACCTTTGCAAATTGAGCTGTCCATGTGCAATAAAAGGTGCTTTACCTCGTATTTTAGACTTACCTGAAAGATCAAAATATTGTTTTCCTGATGGACTTGTGTATTAGGCAATGTAGGTTCAGATGAAGATGTAAGACTAGATGGACCGAGTGGCCTCTCTCTCTGGGCAACTGCAGCAGCTAGAGCTCGATGCTCCATCTAGTGGCAATAATGTGAAGCTACAATTGACTGGGGAGACCTTTTGAGGTGTAACATGGAGGTGTGACAGAATAATGACATCCTTATGAGATACTGCAAAGGCAATACTAATTAAATGCATTGTATTTTTGAGTAAAACAGGGGAGTGTGTTGTGTGTCGTGAGGGTGCCCTCACTCACGGATACCCAGCTCCCTTGCATCCCCATTCCACTTGAGATGATGCACTGGATTGAAAATGTCCCTGCAGGCAGGCAGCCATTTCGGAAATGATCAGCAATTCTCCCTCATCAGCTTCAGCACCACAGCCGCCCACAGCTGGAGGCTGAATTCTGCTCCATAAATAATCTTTTACTTAAAAAAATTACTTAAAAAAAAAAAAAAAAAAGTTGAATAGAAAAACTGAAGAAATCACTTTTGCCAAGCGGTGCGTGTGACTGCAGCTCCCAGAAGCTCTTGTGACTTCCTGGGTGGTGTGACTACTGAATGATTACTGCACTTCATCCTTTTAAAAACACCTCCTGCTGTAAACTGCTCAAATCCAGGCAGCAGCTTCCATTCTCCAGGGTGGGATCCAGCATGCTATTCTGAAGAAACTCATCCCCGATCCCCAGTTTAGGACTGGCTGTCTTTGTGGGAAATTGCTGCTTTGGACCCCTTGCCCTTCAACACTTTTTTGATTGAAAGATACGGCATGGAAACAGGCCCTTCAGCCCACTGAGTCCATACCGACCATCGATCATCCATTCACACTAGTGCCTCTTTGCTTCCTTTTATCACTTTTTCCCTCTCTCTGCTACCTTCCTCTCTCTAACTGTTCCTTGGTCTTTCCCATTCATCTGCCTCACTGTCTATGTCTGTTCACCTCTTGCCCTGATTCTCCACTTGCTTTCTGTATT
Organism: Okamejei kenojei; assembly: GCA_035221665.1. Taxonomy (NCBI): domain Eukaryota; kingdom Metazoa; phylum Chordata; class Chondrichthyes; order Rajiformes; family Rajidae; genus Okamejei; species Okamejei kenojei. Next base: position 19,335,555 of record CM069163.1, read on the forward strand.
CTCTCTCTCTCTCTTCCCCTCTCTCTCTCCCTCTATTCTCGCTCTCTCTCCCTCTATTCTCGCTCTCTCTCCCTCTATTCTCGCTCTCTCTCCCTCTATTCTCGCTCTCTCTCCCTCTATTCTCGCTCTCTCTCCCTCTATTCTCGCTCTCTCTCCCTCTATTCTCGCTCGCTCTCTTCTCTCTCTCTTTCTCTATCTATCTCTCCCCCTCTGTCCCCTCTTCTCTCTCCCACCCATCTCTTTGCCTCCTTCTGTCTTTCATTCCCGACCCCTCTCCATCTTTCTCTCCTACCACACACGTACCTCTCACCTCTATTTTGACCGCCCTCCCATCTATTGACTTTGCTCCCACTACCACAATGTGATTTCCCCGCCTGCTAACTGAACATTAGCTCAATTGCCTGACCTTGAACAGAGTTGACAGAATAATTTTCTCTTTGCTTTACCTCGTTGCAGTCAAGGCAGGCAAAACATTCTGCGGCCTGGAGGTTGCTTGTGACTTGCCTGTGAGCAGAAGACTTTTCTATATAAAGTCTCTCAAATTTACAAGTGTGAGTTTCCCATCATGAATATTGGGAACCAGTCTTGGAACCTTCATTCCAAGCTCAAGAATAGAGCACCACGCCAAGGCTTGGAAATATTCCCAAATTAAAATAATTCCATTCCTTTTGTTGATTTTTACCGTAAATCAGGCTGACCAAGGTGGAACAGCTCTCCATCGTCGAGTACTGACAATTCACAAGTGGTAGATCAATCAGTCGGCAGAGCTTTATGCCCCAAGACAGAAGCTGAAGTGAGTGATGAGCCACGGCCAGAGATCGCAGCTGATGGAAACCTGAATTAAAATGCTCGGCAGATCAGGCTGACGTGATCTCACCTCTGCCCGTCGCTCGGAGAATCTGCAGTCAGGGATTTCAAAACCAGATATATTTCTGCAGGAATAGACGAGTTACTGAGGATATTTTCATCACTGTTAACTGATAGTTTAGTGCAAAACTGGAAAATAATATCTTGCATTTTTTAACAAAATGTGGACAGATGCTACTTTTAAATGGAATGTCTTCAAGCGAAATCAAAGGAAGCTAATTTATCTTAAATGGTTTGTTTAATTTTTTTCAACTAACTCTCCTCGAATTAGGTTTCAACGCCTACATACAATTTGAATGGTCTTAATATTGCCACAGAGGGTAGTTGAGGCCAGTTCATTGGCTATATTTAAGAGTGAGTTGGATGTGGCCCTTGTGGCTAAGGGGATCAGAGGGTATGATCATATTGAATGGCGGTGCAGGCTCGAAGGGCTGAATGGCCTACTCCTGCACCTAATTTCTATGTTTCTATGTTTCTAATATTACAAATGCTTCATTATTGTGCCTCTGACCAATGTTGAACGATGGGTTCCATCAACTTGATTTCTATTTGGGTTTAGGTTTATTAATGCCACGTGTACTGAGGTACAGTGAAAAGCTCTTGTATGTGCGCTTTCAAATCAAGTCAGATAACGCAATACATAAATACAAGCCAAGCATACAGGTACAACAGGTAGAGCGAAGAGAAAAATGCGCAGAAAATACGTGTAGTTCTCAGCTATACGTGTTACAGTTCCAATGCCCGCATTGAGGTAAGGTTGGAGAATCACAACTGTACCCGAGCTTATGGAAGGACTGTTCAGAAGTTTGATAACACTGGGGAAGAAGCTGAGGGTAGTTACATAAAACTCTGGCGCTTAAAGTGGGACGACCAACACTCACCTCTCACTATATTAATTTTAATTGGATGTTTCGAGTATTCAGACTGGAAGCTACAACTGCCGAGAAGAAAACTCACCTGTGAAACAAGAATATTCAATCTGAGAAAATTCAGTTTTATAAATAAATCATTTATAGTTTTTATTTAACTTGTTGAAGACAGCATTTCACTGAGAGGTTGGTCGCAGGTTGGTCTTTCTGCTATTTCAATCCATCCCCAGCGTGGACAGAGTGCCTGAGGAATGTGGCAGGTTAGGCACCATCCGTGGAGGGAATAGACAGAAGGCTGAAGGCTCAGTTGCCAAGCTGGCTGAATTGAGTTTAGGATCAGCTCATGCCAATCCCAAGAGGCCGTGCTTAGATACCCTAGAAAAAATTACAAAAAATAAGTGAGCTACGATATCTAACACAAGGAAGTGCTCAATTTATTTAAAATAAATATTTCTGAGGTATAATTTTTTTTTGTCAAGGAATCTCAAAATCTGGTTGAGTTTGTACTAAGGTTAAGGCTAATGCCTTGTTTAACAATCATCGCCAAAGGTATCTGCTCTGAAAGTTATTAGATTTCTGACATTGGTACATCCTCAACTCAATGTGCCAGCACGCTAGAGAGAGATGGAGACTCATAGGTCGAGAGAATTGTTGTCCAAATCAGTCTCTTTATTTTCTAACGCTGTCTTTTTTATTTTGGTTAGCGTTAAACATGTTTGATGTTCAATACTTTGCCATTCTTTCCTCACTTTGATAGAACTGGGCTTTTCACGCCCGACATGGCATTTGAAACGATTGTGAAAAAGCAGATCTTGAAGATCAAAGAGCCCTGCCTCAAATGTGTGGACATGGTTATCAATGAGTTAATCAGTACGGTTAGGCAGTGTACCAAGAAGGTAATTTGCTATGTCACGGAGTCCTGAAAACTTGCTGCCTCTTCTTGGATCTTCAGAGAGTTGCCTTTGGGATGGCCATTGGGTGTTTGGGCTTAGAGGCACCCGTAACCTGGCTGCAAGCACAAGATACTATTTAGCCAGCATGTTTATTTACAGCACAGACGCCTCCGTTAACATTCACATCCCTTTTCAGGTGGAATAATAACCTTCAAACAGGCATTTTAACACAAAGGATAACGTTAATACTGACTGCTTTAAAATGGAGCTGAAAACAACCATGGGATGCGGGTTGTATGAGTTCAATGCTTTCCTAACATGACCCTTTGACTGCTTTCTTTCTCATTAATAATTTCATAGCTTCTGTGACCCAAGAAAATGTTCCAAATTACCTGAGGGAAGTGTGGATGCACAAAAATGGACTCTGAGCCAACAGAGGAAATTTGGATGGGTTTTACAAGAAGGGGGGGGGGGGGGGGGGGGGAGGTTGTAAGGATGGGTTTAGGGAGGGACTGGCTGAGGTAGATAATAAGACATCCATCAGTGTTGGAACCAAGGGAATCCAGGACTTGATGGAAGGAATGTAGAGTTCCTGAGCACGGTGGAAGGGGCAAACTGAAAGAGAGATTATGTTGAGAAGTGCAAATCCAAGTTACCAACACACATGTTAAGAAACCTTCACGGGATTGTCAATTGTTCTCAATTATTTTCCTGAGTAGTGCCAGCTCGCCATGTTACAGCCACTAAGCCCAAGCACCTGTAAACAGCTGTTTATGCCCCCCCCCCCCCCCCCCCCCCCCCCCCCCCCCCCCCCACTGTATCAGCTGGGAATGATGTGGTGCGCCTTTCATGATGTGACCACAGCAAGGCAGGGGAACAAAAGTGGGGGCAGCAGATGCCGAAACCAGGCCGCAAATTAGAAACGAGCAACTCTGGAAGGCCCCGACCCTGGACGGGGGAAACAGGCTAGGCTGTGGAAGCATGGCTTGAGTTCTGATCGTGACTAAAAATCTTTGAAGTGAATGCTTTGCCCATCATGAGCCACTGAAATCAAGAGGGAGAAAAAGACTGGGAGGGAGGGAGAGAGAAGACCTATAGGCGCTTGAATTATTCCAGAATTCAGGTTGAAAACCAGGCTCGCTGATGGGTTAGACTTTTAGTTACTGAGCCAAAAGCCTGTTTCGAAGATCCCTCGATTGATCTCGGTTCTCAGCTGATGCGAACGTTGGACTTGAGATGGCTCGTCACTGCCCCTGTAAGTGTGGTGGTCTCCTGGTATTCGCTGGGGGAGATGAGCACGGACATCAGACAAACAAGTATTCAACAGTCAGCTACATCCCGTACCATTGGAGAACTCCAGCAAGGTTTGCAAGGCTGGTCTTTATTCGGCCAGTCAGACGGTCAACGATTCTCACTGTCCAACTGGGATCATGCCGCAGTGTGCACAGTGGGGCCAGACCCCAGTTTTCAACAGGCCTCTAATTTCTCCCACTCCCTGCCACCATCTTGCCCTCACCTAACCTCCATGCCTCTGAGTTGAGATCAGCTTACTCTTTATTGCTTTGGAGAACCAAAGGCACAAAGATTCCCCTTTTTGAAGAGCACTGAATTTGCATTGTTAAGTTATGGGTGAGAATGTAATGGAGTATAAGGCTGAGTATAGGAACCAAGGTATGGGAGAACTGATAAAGGAAGATCGTTCACCTCTGCCTGTTTTAACCCTCTGTTTGGAGTCTGACACCAGGAAAAGTTGATAATCACCTTCTTCATTTTTTTGAGTGGAATGGAAAGAAATCTAACACGCTCCTCACCTGCATCCACCTATCACTTGCCAGGCTTTGTCCAGCCCCCATCTCTCTTTATCAGCTTCACCCCCCCCCCCCCCCCACGCCAATCAGTTGACCCAAAACGTCTTCTGTCCATCCCTTCTACAGATGCTGCCAGACCCGCTGAGTTCCTCCAGCACTTCTGTGCTTTGCCCCACCCCAAAGGCATTCTCATTCCCCTAACACCAAAACTTCCTTCGATCCCATAGCCTTTTGAGAGTTGATATTCAATCTGCTTTCGCCCCATCCCTACCCCAGCACATCTGCCTTGCCATTTTTTTTATGTTTAAAGCCCCTTCCTCATCGTTGCTGTGTGTTTATTTTCACGTAACAATCTATTTTGTGCTCCCCCTTGTCCCTCTGTTGAAACCCTTTGTCATTCTGAGCACCACCTTTCCTTTGAACGCTTTGAGTAAGTCCGGGAGAAGCTCTTAAACAACGAGTTGTTTCCTCAAACACAAGGACATCATTGGCCCCAAGTGAATCAGGTGGCACCTTTACTTGGTGACGCTCCCGTGTTCCTTGGGTAGGGCTACATCAGAGTAGGGAAGAAGATAAGGTTTTTCAGGTTAAATGGGAAACCAGTATTTTGGAAGCCTTTGGTTTAGCGGAGCAGCAGTGCTGGTTTACATTAGCACCAGGTGTGTGGTCCATCCGTCACCGTTCCCGTCGGAAACCAGCACCACTGAGTCACTGATGTTTTCAACGATGGTGAATGAATGAATGAATTAATGGTTTCAGAACCAGAAGAGCAAGGATGAACCACAACCCACTTACTTATTTCACTGTTCATTGAGGTTATGCAATCTCACACAAGTGAGTTTTGGAGTTTTTACAGCACGGAAACAGGCCCTTTAGCTCAGTAAGTCAACCATCCATTCACATTACACTCATTCCATTTTTTTTATTCTCATCAGCTGCCCCCAGATTTTACCACTCGACCTGCTATGGTGCAATACTGGGACAATATATGGTGGTCAATTAACCTATCAATTTGCTTATCTTTGGGGTCATAAGATCATGAGTGAAAGGAGCAGAATTAAGCCATTCGGCCCATCAAGTCTACTCCGCCATTCAATCATGGCTGATCCATCTCTCCCTCCTAACCCCATTCTCCTGCCTTCTCCCCGTAACCTCTGACACCCGTACTAGTCTAGAATCTATTTATCTCTGCCTTTATCCACTGACTTTGCCCCCACAGTCTTCTGTGTGGCAAAGAATTCCACAGATTCGCCACCCTCTGACTAAAGAAGGGATGTGGGAGGAAACCCTTGTAGGCACAGGGAGAACATGCAAACTCCACACAAACTGCGCCCGAGATCAGCATTGAAGCCAGGTCTCTGGCGCTGTGAGGCAACAACTCTATTAGCTGTAGCACTGTGTCACGTCAGTCTTCCAGTCTTCCATATATCTTCCCAGCCAGGGGAAAGTCTGTCAGCATCTATCCTTCCATGGTCTGCAATAATTGTGAATGTTTTGCTGAGGTTATCTCTCCGTCTTCTAAAATATCAGCTTTGATGTTTGATAAAGGGGAAAGTTGAGGGGTAGCAACTTGTGCAATTTAGGTGCAATTGATGAACAACTAATATGAATAAGATCCAATTTAATTGTAGATACTGGAGACACAAGGAACTGCAGATGCTGGAATCTTGAGCAAAACGCAAAGTGCTGGAGGAACTCAGCGGGTCAGGCAGCATCTTCAGAAGAAAGGTCCTGACCCAAAACGTGCCCATTCCCTCCACTGGTGCTGCCCGACCCGCTGGGGTTCCTCCAGCACTCTGCTTGTTGGAGATACAAAGAGACTGCTTCTCTTGCTGGTGAATATTCAGCAACAGTATATATTTATCTAGCACCTTTGACATGGTTTTACCACTCCACAAAGCTTTGCAAAACCATTGCTAAACAAGATCTGGTGCAGGACTGTGCGAAAGCTGCAGTTAGGGTCAGATGAGCAAAAGCCTGGTCCAAGATGGGTTTTAAGACGATCATGTAAAAAGACAAATATAGGAGCCAGACTTGCCCATATCCTCTGCTACACCGATCAGTAACATTGTAGTAGATCTGATTTTGATACAGCGCAGAAACAGGCCCTTCGGCCCACTGGGTCCGCGACGACCAGCGATCCCAGCACATTAACACCATCCTACACCCACTAGGGACAATCTTTACATTTACCAAGCCAATTAACCTACAAACCTGTACGTCATTGGAGTGTGGGCAGAAACCGAAGATCTCGGGGAAAACCCACGCAGGTCACTGGGAGAACGTATAAACTCCGTACAGACAGCACCCGTAGTTGGGATCGAACCTGGGTCTCCGGCGCTGCATTCACTGTTAGGCAGCAACTCTACCGCTGCGCCACCGTGACCATTGATTATTGGAGTCACCCATTTGTGTGACTCCTATAATCAACACCTCATATTGTGCTTGGGTAGCTTACAACCCAACAGTATGAACATTGAATTCTCCACTTTTCGGTAACAACTTGAACCCCCCCTTCCCCTTTTCCCCCTCCCTCCCCTGCACCCCACCCTGATGCGCACCAATATCCCATCCTCTGGCTTCACATTTCATGCTTCTTCTCCCTTAATCTCACAGCCTTTTGTGTTCATTTAATTCTTGTCCTATGTCTATACACCTGCCACTCACCCCCCACCCCCCCTCCCCACCTGTATCCACCTATCATTTGCTGGGCCTTGTCCCCCCCCACAGTTAATTTGAAGACGGGTCCCGAAATGCTGCCTATCCATGTCCTCCACAGACGCTGCCTGACCTGCTGAGTTACTCCAGCACTCTGTGTTAGTTTTTTTTTTAACCCCTATAATCCCTCACTCTCCCCTAGACCAAATAATGGATGTATTAACTAACTCTATCTTTACAGCAGTCTGGGGTAGAGAATTTCACAGTCATTCTCCCTTGATAGACCATCCCTTTCGTCTGAAACCAGCCCTCCTGGTTCTAGATAGCCCCAAGAGGTGAGAAATCCTCTCTACATCCATCTTGTCAAATTTCTAAACTGTAATGAGTGTCGGCCTAATCTAGGACAGTAGTCACTCCAGGAGTCCAGCTTAGAGTGAGGTTTCGGATACGAATTTCAAAATGAAGATTTGACAGAATTTGACATTTGGGTGCTATCGATTCAAGTTTATGGGGATGTTAGCGTAGTGTTGCCGACCTGCCAATACTACACTGCAGGTGGGAGAATCACTGTTCACCTAATCTAGGGAAAGCTGCCTTCGTAATGTTAGAAGAAAGAGGGCAAGCTAAGAAGATTATCAACACTAGAAACAGCTTCACCATCCATTGACCCATCTGTGGAGCTGACTAGGAATTACTCACTATTGAGGGCTCAGAACTAATCTAATCAATTTAGGTTTATTATTGTCACATTTTCAGTGAAAAGCAATGTTTTGCATGCTGTCCAAACAGATCTGATATATCATACATAAATACAATCGAGTCAAATTTAAGTACAATAGATAGAGCAAAGGGAAAAAATAGTACAGGATTGGAGCGCACCAGTTCCAGAGACATAATCCAGTGTTCACAGTGAGGGAGAAGTGAATTGGGCAGTACCCTAGCTTATAGAAGCCTGATAACAGAGGGGAAGAAGCTGTTCCTGAGCCTGGTGGTGAGTGCTTTCAATTATCGGTATCTTCTGCTGGACGGGAGCAGGGAGAAGAAGGAATGACCAGGGTGGGACAGGTTTTTGAAGTTGTCAAGGGACGGGGATTTGATCACAAATCTGGGACTATGCCATTTTTTAATTTTTTTTTTTGCAGCGAAAATCCACTAACAGGGTCTCAAACTGACTTTACTCACCTTTCAAAATCCAAAGCAAACAGTCCACACAGCTTTGAGACAGATGCCTTGCGTTGTTTGGCATGACCCAGTGGAGCCGAGGGCCCTTTCCATGGCTTCTAACTTAGCACCTGCTCACCATTGGCCATTTGGGGATCCCAATTATTTCATCTGTTCAATACTCAGTATAAAAAATACTTGTTTGTCAGCTGGAACCTGCGCTCTCTCTCTCCTCCAACACCCCCCCCCCCCTCCTCCTTTCCCCCACACCACCCCATCCTCACCCCCCAGTTTGAAAGCCTTAAAGGTAACCAAGGTCTTACTCTTCCTTTTGCTTTATGTCCTTCCCATGTTTTCACCCCCTCACCCTGCTACTCCCCACCTTCTCCCCTCGCCCCCCCCCCCACCCCCCCCAACCCCACCCCCCCCCCACCTACCTTGTCGTCATTTTCCTCCCATGATGCAATGCAGAACTGGGCTCTTCACCCCTGACCTTGCATTTGAGGCTATAGTGAAAAAGCAGATCCAAAAGCTGAAGGAACCAAGTTTGAAGTGCGTAGATATGGTGGTGGGCGAACTCACTGGCACCATCAGAAAGTGTACTGAAAAGGTAAAAGGTCACACCCTTTCTTTGAACCCTGCCTTTGCTACATAATTTGTTTAACTCAAAATTTAAACCAGTGCCTTTTCATCCGAAGGCAATGCTGACTAAGATATCTGCACAGCACGAGTTTCCACGTTCAGTAGAACAACATTAGAACCTGGCTTGTCTTTGGGATAGGGGGTGTAACCTGTAGTTAAGTGGATGCAACATGAGATTTAATCTCCAGACATTCATTGTTCATGAAGTGTGTAGTTTCCCAGTTCATTACCACCGTTTTATCTGATGTTAGGTCACAATTTTGTACCAATTTATTGGAACTAACAGGGACTGTTAAGACAAATGATAGTGTGGACCTGCATACTTTTGGGAGGATTGGTTTGGAGATACAGCATGGAAACAGGACTTTTTGGCGCACAAGTTCTATGTTATCCCACTTTTGTATCCACTCCCTACACACTGGGGGTAATTTACAGAGGCCCAATTAACCTACAAATCCACACATCTTTGGGATGTGGGAGGAAACCGGAGCACCCGGAGCGGTCAGAGGAAGAACGTGCAAGCTCCACACAGACAGCACCCAAGGTCAGGGTTGAACCTGGGTGCCTGGCTCTGTGAGGCAGCTGCTCTACCCAGCTGAGCCCCGTGCCGTCAATTGATATCTAATGTCCTTGACTAATGGAAAGTAATTGAAATTTCGCCAAGTTGCTGAAGGCCCCACTTCTAATGTCCAATTTCTACTGGCCAATCTGATGCCCCATCTAATGCCCAATTTCTACTGGCCAATCTGATGCCCCATCTAATGCCCAATTTCATTTTCTAATGCCCAATCACGCTTCATAAGAAAGGAGGAAATATTTTCCTGGGTCCCTAAGAATTTTGCTTCATATTTGGTGGCTGGGATGCTTGAGACAGTGGACTCAAGCAAGCCTATCCTTGCCAGACCAAGTGCGGCCTAGAAATACACTGTGCAGAACGTTTGGTTGTTATTGGGAGGGTAGCAACCCATAGCAACATAGAAGCTGAAAATTATAGGAAGGGTCTTGACCCGAAACATCACCCATTCCTTTTCTCCAGAGATGCTGTCTAACCTGCTGAGTTACTCCAGCTTTTTGTCTATCTTCGGAACATTCCACCAGGTCAGGTAGCATCTGAGAATGGTGAACAGAATTAGCATTTCAGCTTTGTGATTTTCACATAATAGATTAGGTCGGGACTCATTTATTTTGAAAGAAGACTTCTTTATGCAGATGTTGCCAGGAGTGGAGGCCCCATTGGAAGAGTTTGGACAGGCTAGGATTTTATTCCCTTTGGAGCACAGGAGGATGAGGGGTGATCTCACAGTGGTGTATAAAATCCTGAGGGGAATAGGTAGGGTGAATGCAGTCTTTTCCCAATGGTAGGGAAAAACAAAAATCGGATGATTTGAGTTTAATGTGAAAGGAGAAAGATTGAATAAGAACTGGAGGGGCAACTTTTTCACACTGTGTGTGGTGGGTATATGGAACGAGCTGTCAGAAGAAGTAGTTGAGGGAGGTACAATAACAACATTCAAAAGACATTTGGACAGGTACACGGATGGGAAAGGTTTAGAGGGGTATGGGTTGAAGGTTGGTAAATGGGACCAGCTTAGATGGGGTATCTTGGTTAACTAAAGGTCTGTTTCCATGCTGTATGTTTATAAATCTTCAAAATGGTGAAGAGGTTCGATACATTCAGGGAGGATATCTTCACTATGAAGAAATTCAAATCTGGAGTCATAAATACGAACGGATCAACAAGAGATCCAGATTAAATCTTCTCCCTGTTGTCTTTGTCACTTTGTGCCATGAGGCTTCTGAACAATGATTCCTGTGGATTCAGATGACTTGGGACTGGATCCTAGTAGAATCATAGAGTGATACAATGTGGAAACAGGCCCTTCGGCCCAACTTGCCCACACCGCCCAACATGTCCCAGCTACACTAGTCCCACCTGCCTGCGCTTGGTCCATATCCCTCCAAACTTGTCCTATCCATGTAATAGGATTTTTTCATCATATAACTTTAAATTCTTATTAAATCTTCATCCCTCATGGAATGTCAAAAGCCCGACGTCAACAATAAATTCATAAACCTTGATGATTGTGACACTTGCATTAGATTTTCATTCAGTTTCATAACGTTTTTTAATTTTCCTCAGAGAAAGTCACGGTTCCCCCTTTGGTTGGTTTGAGGATTCTAGTCACAATCTAAACTTCGACTCCCCCTCCCATTCCGAATCCGACCTTTCTGTCCTGGGCCTCCTCCATGGCCAGAGTGAGGAGGCCCAGGAGGCAAATTGGAGGAGCAGCACCTCATATTTCGCTTGGGCAGTTTACACCCCAGCGGTATGAACATTGACTTCTCCAATTTCAGGTAGTCCTTGCTTTCTCCCACTTTCCCTTCCCCTTCCCAGCTCTCCCAAAGCCCACTGTCTTCGCCTCTTCCTTTCTTCTTCCCACCCCCCCTCCTCCCACATCAGTCTGAAGAAGGGTCTCAAACCAAAACGTCACCTACTCCTTTGCTCCATAGATGCTGCCTCACCTGCTGAGTTTCTCCAGCATTGGTGTCAGCCCTCATCCAAGTGTGTTAGAGCTCAGTGCTGAGAGTACTCTCCACAATTCATAGAACATAGTACAATGCAGCACTGGAACAGGCCCCTCATCCACAGTGTCCGTGGCAAACATAATGCCCAGTTAAACCAGTCTCCCCTGCCTGCATGTGATCCATATCCCTCCATTCCCTGCATATCCATATGCTTATCTAAATATTGGCTTATCTTCATTGCCAATATTGTGTCAATAAGACATAGGAGCAGAATCAGGTCATTTGGCCCATCGAGTCTGCCCCGTCATTCAATTATTGTTGATCTATTTTTCCCTCTCAAGTCCATTCTCCTGTCTCTACCACCACCACCCCAGGCAGCACGCTCCAGGCAGCCACCAACTTCTGTGTCAAATAAAACTTGCCCAGCACATCTCTTTTAAAAGTTGGCCCTCTCACCTTAAAGCTATGTCCTTGAGTCTTTGACATTTCCACCCTGCAAAAAGGTTCTGACTGTCTACTCTATCTATGCTTCTCATAACTTTGTATACTTCTGTCAGTTCTAGATGTTCCAGAGAGAACAATCCAAATTTGTCCAACCTCTCCTTGCAGCTCATAATCCAGAATTCAAGTAGCTTCTGTGAGATGTCAGTTAAGACTGTTGCCCTTTCTACTCTCGGGCCGGAGGGAAAGGCTTGCAAGGCCATAACTTGCTCATAACTGGGGGAAAAAATCCATTCAATAATTTAATATTTAATCAAAAGCAACAAATGTTTTTCCCTTCAAACTCTTTTGCCCTTAATTCTCTTCTAATTGCTTTTGGCTGAGCCATGCATATTTGATTAGCTTATTTAGCAAGACTTGGCCGCACTTTGTTAAGGGCCTGTCCCACTTTCACGACCTAATTCACGACCTTTTATACTCTAGGACATTTTTCATCATGTTGAAAAAAACGCCCCGACCTACTTGATGCCACGAGAACCTATGACTAGCATCACAGCCTGCTACGACCTACCTATGAGCTCATACAACCTCGTGACGACCTGCATGATACAACCTCGGCAGAGGTCGTGAAAGTCGGACAGGCCCTTAAGTTTCAGCTCTGAAATCTTACTGATGTAGTTCCTTTTTAATTAGATCAATTAAAATCTTTACTAGCACGAAAGCAAAATAGTGAAGAAGCTTGAAATCTGAATTGAAATGCTGGATCTACTCAGCAGGTCAGGCAGCATCTGTGGAGAGAGAAACAGAGTTAATGTTCCAGGTTAATGATGAACTGGGAAAAGTTGGAGGTAAAGAAGTCTTGAGATAAGGAGCAAGTGGCTGGAAGTGTTGTACAAGAAGGGAGAGACTAGTAGGGAAGTCAGTGATGGGGGTGCTGGGAGCTTGAATGGTAAACAGCGATTAGACATAAGGAACTGCAAATGCTGGTTTTCAAAAAAAAAGACACAAAGTGCTGGATTAACTCGGCGAGTCAGGCAGCATCTCTCGAGAACATGGATAGTTGTTTCAGACTGATTGTAAACAAGGATTGTCATGCAAGGAGAAGGAAGGTGGAATAGGGCCAAGGCTGGGTTTGGAGTAATTGGGCCAACCACTATCCAAATTAATTGGGCCAATCATTAATGACCAAATTAAATCTGGAATAAAAGCAGAAAATGTTGGATCTTCCCCACACTCCCTCTACCTTCCATGACCCATCTAGATTTGCACCAGTCTCTCCCCTCCCTGTCCACCTCCACTTATGTTCCTTCCTCTAGCTTCACAATTCGCCAATTTTCAACCCGTTTGTCTCATAACTTTATTTTCATCTCTGGCCTTTGTCCAACCATGTGCCTTACAACCCAACTCAACCCCCCTCCCCCTTCCCTCCCTCCCCTTCCCTCCCTTGCCCCCCCCCCCCCCCCCCCCCCCTGCCTGTTTTCACATCTTAGTTGCCAAGCTTTGCCCTGCCCCTCCTCTCTTGCAGCTTTCCCCACCCCGCTCCCCACCCTCGAGAATCAGTCTGAGGACGGGTCCCAACCCGAAACATCACCCAACCCACGTGTTCTCCAGAGATGCTGCCTGACCTGCTGAGTTTCTCCAGCACTTTGTTTCTTGGAAGAGTGTGTAAGGCAGCAGAGATTTCATCCCCAGTGTGTAGCTGAAGCGTCAGCCCTCTATTCCCGACAGGAGCTGCACGACAATCACCGAGCCCAAAGCACTTGGGTCCAGTTTGTGTCCCATCTCCAACCCGCAGAGTGACATTGTGATTACACCGAGTTCAATGCTGGGAGAATGTTGCAAAACCTGTGTCGTCTTCACCAGGGAAAGTTAAAGTGTTAAGATGATTCAAAGATTTATTGGGATAGACAAATATTTTTCTTTTCGTCAATTCAGTGCAAGGGTCAGAATGCTTCTGGTTGTGGGGCTGATGAGATAACACAGGGCAGGCATGTCTGAACATCTGTCCCATTTTTGTCAGTGCCAAAACGGAGATTTTTAGTTAGACACAATGTTAAGGGCCCGTCCCACTTTCACGACTTAATTCAAAACCTCTGCCGAGTTTAAAGGACCTAAAAAAAAAAAAATCAAGATTGTGGTAATCTACGAACTCCTACGACCTTCCACGACTATGCTCACGAACTCCTACGAGTGTGTCTATGAATTCCCGCGACTATTTCGATGCCCTCCTTACGAGTAAAAAGTTGCAATTTCTTTCACCCCGACCATTTTTTTTTACTCGTGGACATTTTTTTATTGGGCTGGAAAAAACTTCCCAACTTACCTGATGCCACGAGTACCTGCGGCTGGCATAACGAGACGCTACGATATATCTATGACCTCCTACGGACTCGTTACGAACATTCTGCGAGTTTGAGTCAAGGGGAAAACTCGGGAGAATTTGTGAATAACTCGTGAAAGTGGGACAGGCCGTTTACTCCGGCACCTTGCATCTTCCTTTTGGTGAATTTTAGGTGTTTGTCAGGCAAGACCTCCAGGGCTGAGGCAGGGAAACAGAATAATGTGGCGATCAGGCACGACCTAATCAGACGGTAACAAGCTTGAATACTCCAGCTGCTCTGTCTGCACTTATCAATTGATCTAATCGTGGGATCAATTCATTAGTAGTGCCTTTGCTCTAATGAGGAACTTGAGGTTCATACGTGTCACAGAAAGCTTTCTGGATGTAATTAATGTGGCCTCTCAGTTAATGTCTTTAAACCAGCGGCGGGGCAGTAATTGGCAAGATTCTCTCCCTGTTCCCCTTGCCTTGTGACCTCGCCATCTGGATAAATTGTCACCTAGAGGCGTTTAATCATGTTGCTCCGTTGTAGTTCAGTTGGCTACAGACACCAACACAGTGGCTGAGCTTTTGCCCCTGCTGTGTGCAGTGGGAAAACTTCCCTTGCTGTGGAAAGGAGGCACAAGGGACTGCTGATGCTGAAATCTTGAGCAAAGGGCAAAGTACTGGAGGAACTCAGCGGGTCAGGCAGCATCTGTGGAGGGAACGGATGAATGAATGATGTATGAAGAAGTGACCCGACCCAAAATATCATTCCTCCATTCCCTTCACAAATGCTGCCTGACCCGCTGAGTTCCTTTTTGTTTCAGAATGAAACTAGCAGCCTTCAGACTTCACAATTGCTGTCAACAAAAAAAATTGTCATTAGTTTAGTTTAGAGATACAGCATTGAAACGGGTCCTTGGGCAAACCTGATGCACACCGACCATCAGTCACCCATTCACACCAGTTAAACGATATTCCACATTCTCATCCACTCCCTACACACTAAGGGCCATTTACAGCGGCCAGTTAACCTGCAAACCCACTCGCCTTTAGGATGTGGGAGGAAACCCATGCGGGAGATGGTACAAATTCCACACACCGAGCACCTGAGGTCAGGATCGAACCCAAGTCTCTGACATAGCAGCCCCACCAGCTTTGCCACTGTGTCACCTTCTTACTGCTTGGATGGGGGAATGTAGATGTACTTGCGTCCCAGGTGTTCATGCTGTGGGGTTTGAGTGGGATGTTAAGTTTAAAATATTCCAAGTTGAAGCATAACTATGGGGCTAAGGATGGAAGGTGTACACTTTCACACCTTCCCCTTCCATATCTCTTGTTTCCCACTCCCCTGACTCTCAGTCCGAAGAAGGGTCTCGACCCGAAACGTCACCCATTCCTTCTATCTAGAGATGCTGCCGGTCCTGCTGAGGTGTCCCAGCATGTTGTGTCTAACTCCAGTAACACTGTAAAAACCTGGAGGGGATTGAGCTTTTATCAACCTCTTGCTGATGTCCGCAGACAAGAGTGTTTCTCTTTGTTTCGACAAGAATGTCGAAATAGTAATCCGTGTTGGAAATATATTTGGTATGAATTGGCTAAGCGTTCCTGCTGGCCTTTCTTATTCATCCACAACCAACCCTCTCCGCATGTTTCACATCTTCCTGCACGTTCCGTGGGAAAATATTAATGCAACCTTAATTTTAATGAGAGAATTGTAGGAAACGAAAATCACTGCTGGACAGATTGTAGCTTGGCACAATTATTTTTGGAGACGCTAATCCTTTTTTTATCCATTCTAATGACTTCATTGAAATGCCGGCAAAAAATCCTCTGTCCTCTAATGATGATGAAGATTTCAGTCTGCGTAATCCATTAACTAGAACATAGTTGCTTCGCTAAATGTGGGGGTACAACCTGAAAGCATTAATCTCAGGGTATTAATACTGTTTGCTGTTACTAATAATTGGCTATCTAGTTATGGAAGAGGGAAATGCGACTGTATCTCATCTGTGGCAAGAAGGTCATCTTCTACCTCTCCCAAACAAAATTATGAATCAATAGATCCTCCAAGCAGAAGGTCTTGGTTTGAGATCTTCCTGGATCATGTTCTCTCCAAGAATCCCTGGCCTGAGATCAGAACAAATCTTAGTGTGTGGGCGAGAGAGCTGAGCATTTAGACAGAAGACCAGATGCGACCACTACACGAGTGTGTGCTGTGTACATGTGTGCATGTCTACTGCGTGTATGTGCACGCCCTCCAACCACCCTTTCATCTCTGTTTTTGGAACTGCACTAAGAATCTGAGGGGGGGGGGGGGAGGGGTTGTGACTAATTGGCGTGGAGATGGGAATGGGGTGAAGGCCAATATTTGTCAGCCTGGGGCAGTGTAGGGGAGCCCAGCTTTGCTGTTTATCTGTCCAACCCCTCACCCCTGAATGCCAAGGAAGGGAACTCATTTATCGGAACTTTCGGAACTCATTTATCTCATTGAGTTCCGAAAGGTGTGACAGACCTGGTTATGGAGTTAGGACCAAACTAAATTCTCATCTAAAGCCAACATTGCCTTTGTGAAAACGTACCTCAATCTGTGTGCTGTCATTCTGCCACCTCGTGCACTAACCAACCTGTTCCTCTCCTGTCTATCCCCACCGCATCTTATTCTCTGGAGCTTGCATGGCTGCCTGTTTGCATGCGGATAAATATATGTGTGTGTGGGTCTATAATGGATAATAGCCCATGGAGAGCTATGGGAGAGTATATTGCTATACAGTACTGCATCAGCGGAGGCAACCTTATCCCAATATTGGCTGATAAATGGCAAAGCGATTGAGGTTGGCTTGGCTCTTTGGGTTGGCCATGATTAAATGTTGCTCTCACAACTAGGCTAAAGAATCTGAAGCCTTTTTAAAATAAACAGACGTATACTTCGATTTTCTAGGTGCTGCTTCAGTTCCCCCATGGTGTTCCTCTTTGTTTGCCTGTTCTCCAGCTAAGGCCCGGAATATGCAGCCTATACTGTCTCATCTTCCACTGCCACTGACGTGGTTGCTGGAGGGGAGGAGGGAGGGAGGGAGCTTGTTGCCCTCCTTCATTTGAGGTATGGTGGAACTCTCTGGCCCTTGGCCCAATGAAGTCCCAAGTACCTCATCACCTGCAGATAAATATCCTCCCGTTGCCAACTCTGGCCCCCATTGAGGTTGGAAGTGGGGAGAATTAAATGTTTTTAAAAAATATATTATGTTTGATAATTCATTGACCGAGCATTTTTGGGTTGTATTAAAACTTTGAACTTGGCAACAACTAATTTTGTCCAATGCCCGTATAAATTCATAAATTGGCTCTGTCTCTACCTTACGTACTGCTGTAATCCCAACACATGCTTCATGCTTAGCCTGGATGGGGTTTTAGACCTGATGGAAGACACGTGCTGGCTGATCACAGTAATGTATTGCAATGTGCATATGTGGATTTTCTAAGTGTTGTGTGTGAATGGACATAGATACTTGGGGCTGTGTTCCACCTGTCCACCCCGTTCTCTGTTACAGTTGGGCCAATATCCACACTTGCGGGAAGAAATGGACCGGATTGTGACCACTCACATCCGAGATCGAGAAGGCAGGACTAAAGACCAGGTATGGAATCTGGAAAGACCAGAGCAAGTTGTTGCTTTGTAATGGCCCGGCGTAGGAACATAGAACTCAGAACCGTACAGCACGGGAACAAGCCTTACAGCCCATAGTGTTCATGGCCAACATGATGTCAAGTTAAACAGATCTCTGCTTGCACGTAATCAACATCCATTCCTTGCACATGCAAAATGCTCCTATTGTATCTGCCTCCACCACCACTCCAGGCAGTATAACCATATAACCATATAACAATTACAGCACGGAAACAGGCCCTCTCGGCCCTTCCAGTCCGTGCCGACCATTTGTTTTCCCCTAGTCCCATCTACCTGCACTCAGACCATACCCCTCCATTCCCTTCACGTCCATATACCTATCCACTTTACTCTTAAATGTTAAAATCGATCCTGCCTCCACCACTTCTGCTGGAAGCTGATTCCACACAGCCACCACCCTCTGAGTAAAGAAGTTCCCCCTCACGTTACCCCAAAAACCTCTGTCCCTTAATTCTCATGTCATGCCCTCTTGTTTGAATCTTCCCTACCCTCAATGGGAAAAACGTATCCACGTCAACTCTGTCTATCCCTTTCATCATTTTAAAGACCTCAATCAAGTCCCCCCTTAACCTTCTGCGCTCCAAAGAATAAAGACCTAACTTGTTCAACCTTTCTCTGTAACATAGTTGCTGGAACGCTGGCAACATTCTAGTAAATCTCCTCTGTACTCTCTCTATTTTGTTGACATCCTTCCTATAACTAGGCGACCAAAATTGTACACCATACTCCAGAATTGGTCTTACCAATGCCTTGTACAATTTTAACATTACTTCCCTACTCCTATATTCAATGCTCTGATTTATAAAGGCCAGCACACCAAAGGCTTTCTTTACCACCCTATCTACATGCGATTCCACCTTCAGGGAACTATGCACAGTTATTCCTAGATCCCTCTGTTCCACAGCATTCCTCAATTCCCTACCATTTACCATGTACGTCCTATTTTGATTTGTCCTGCCAAGATGTAGCACTTCACACTTATCAGCATTAAACTCCATCTGCCATCTTTCAGCCCACTTTTCCCAAATGGCCCAAATCTCTCTGTAGACTTTGAAAATCTACTTCATTATCCACAACACCACCTATCTTAGTATCATCTGCATACTTACTTATCCAATTTTCCACCCCATCATCCAGATCATTGATGTATGTTCCAGGCACTCACCACTCTTTGAGTACAAAAAAAAACATACCTCACGTATCAACTTAAAAATTTCCCCTCTAACCTTAAAGCTATGTCCTCTAGTCTGTGACATTTCCACCCTGGGAGAAAAGTTTCTGACTGCCAGCCTTATCAATGCCAGCCTTATCAAAAATGCACATACTCCTATCAGGTCTGCCCTCGGCCTTCAATGTTGCAGTGGAAACAAACCAACTTTGTCCAACCTCTCCTTACAGCGAATAACCTCTAATCCAGGCGCCATTCCGGTAAGCCTCTTCTACACCCTCTCCACAGCCTCCACATCCTGCCTGCAAAGGGGCGACCGGAAATGCATGCGGCCCATTGTGCTCTCTGCACCATCGCTGATTCCAACATTTTCCTTTCTGTGCACTTGTCCTTTCAAGTTGCTGAATCTGCTTCCAGCATTCCTTCAGGCTCGAGGTTGCAGATTGGAACAACTTTCCAGCTTAAAGATAAGTTTTCTAAATCTCCCTTCTGAAAGATATTTGCCCACTAAACTAACAGTTCCAGCAGATTTGAGACACTAGAAACTGCAAATGCTAGGATCTTGAGCAAAAGACAAAGGGCTGCATATACGTTCTGTACAGAGCTGTGGCGATTGCTGGTCAGCACAGACTTGGTGGGCAGAAGGGCCTGTTTCCACGCTGTATCTCTAAAGTAAAGTAAACACAAAATGGCTGGAGGACGCAGTGGGTCAGACTGATGGAGCAGGGGGGAGAGAAAGTTGGCAAAGAGAGGAATCGCCTGTCACCACCGATAATTTTCCTATTCCCACCTCTTCCCCCATGTTCCATCAGCCTGTCCAATCCCTCCACAGATGCTGCCTGACCTGCAGAGTTGCTCCAGCACTTTGTGATACCTCTGTTGTATAATCCATTGCCTTCCATATTCAGCCACTGTTATTCCCCCTCTGCAGGTCATGCTGCTGATTGACATCGAGCTGTCCTACATGAACACAAACCACGAGGATTTCATTGGATTCGCCAAGTAAGTGAACGGTCAGAATATCGCCCGCATAGATTGTAGCCAATTAGCAGATTGTCACTGACTGGTTCCACCCGAGGCTGTCCCGCTGCTTTAGTGGATGGAATGTGGCTTCCCATCGTAATACAACCCAGGAGGCCGGCTGTCTCCATCCCTAGTTCAGGCCAGCTTGGCTGATCCTTATCCTGCGCTACCCAAAGGCCACATGTTGCAGGATCTACATAAGCCTCAGCTCCTTGGAGCAGGAGAGAAACAAACCAGCTTCCAGAGCTGGTCTCCCTTATGTGTGTGTGTCTGCAGTCTGTCTGTGTCTGCTTGTGTGTGTCAACCTAAGTGTGTGTGTGTGTCTGCTTGTATGTGTCCGCTTGTGTGTGTCAACCCGTGTGTGTGTGTGTGTGTCTGTCTGTCTGTGTGACTGCCCCAAGTGTGTGTGCCTACCTGTGCGTATGTGTGTCAACATGTGTGTGTGTGTGTGTGTGTCTGCTTGTGTGTGTAAGAGAGAGAGAGATAGAGCCACGGAGCTGTATTGCATAGAATTGGAGCCTTCAGACAACCATATCCACGCTGAGCATGTTACCCATCTCCACTCTGCCCCTAATCCCACTTGTTTCCTCGCTTCCTCTGCCTTGGCGATTCAGGGCGTCTGGAAACAGACACCACCAGCTCAGAGTTGTGACTCCTTTCTCCGTATTCTGCTGCTTTCTAAGATAACGTTCCAACTGCTGACTTGTGTGTTCGCAACCTTTCATGTGTGTATGTGCATGGGGATGCGTGTGACTGTGCACATTATTTTGCTTGCTTGTATGTATATGAGTGTGTATTTGCGCATATGGGGGTGTGTATATGTCTGTACGCAGTGCTACTCTTGTGACTGCACAGCGTACCGGCACCTCTAAAAAGTGAAATGCAACGGCAAGGGCAAATTTAACTGTAGCTTAACAAGTATGTTTATAAATGGTGTGTATCGGCACCATTTTGTCCATCAGCTGAGCGTCTGTAAGTTACCGGGCATGTTTGTGGGGCATGTTTGTGTGTCAGAATGCTGGAGGTTGCAGCATGCGAGAACAGAGATGCTGGGGTGACTCATTAACCCAACTTCACCACCACTCTCATCTCAGCCACTCAATTTGATTTTAAGTCCCGAGTATAAACATACCGTCCTCCACCCACTAAAATTTTCCAGAGAAATTACTGGGAGATATTGATGCAGGTTTGTTTTTTATCTCTGTGCTCCAAACAGACTGCGTGTCTCAGCAAATTGTTTGCTTCACTGCAGTCCATTTTGTTGAATAATTTGGCTGCCTCAACACCAAAGGATTGGTTGGATTAGGGCAAAGTCAGACTGGACTGTAACGCTCCTCATGATTAAACAGATAATCTCCAAGTGAAGCCATTTCAGCCAGTTAAGGAGACAATTCTGTACAATCGTTCCCTCAGCATGAAGCAAGTCATACTGGCAGCCTTTAAAGGCAGCTGTGGCATTCAGCTTTATAGATTCATACAACAGGCCCTTCAGCCCAACTCGTCCATGCTAACCAAAATGCCCCATCTCAGCTAGTCCCATTTGCCCACGTTTGGCCCATATCCCTTAAACCTTTCCTATCCATGTACTTGTCCTAGTGTCTTTTAAATGCCGTTATATTACCTGTCTCAACTACCTCTTCTGGCAGCTCATTCTGTACACCCCACCACCCTCAGTGTGACAAAGCTGCCCCTTGGGTTCTTATTAAATCTTTCCCCTCTCACCTTAAACCTATGTCAGTCTGAAGAAGGGTTTCAACTCGAAACGTTGCCTATTTCCTTCGCTCCATAGATGCTGCCTCACCCGCTGAGTTTCTCCAGCATTTTTGTCTACCTTCGATTTTCCAGTATCGGAAGTTCCTTCTTAAACACTAAACTAAACCTGTGTCCCCTAGTTCTTAATTCCTCGACCCTGGGTAAAAGACTCTACCCTATCAATTCATGATTTTAGACACCTCTAAAAGATCTTCCACATTTCCATAATATGGTTATTTGAAGGCCGTTAATTTGCGACGTGACCCTTGCTGACCAGTGACTATTCAGGATATTTCCCAGTTGTTTATTTGTTGTCTCTGCTGCTGGCTCTTGTTGCTGAAGGTTGTTTCTGGTCTTGTTTACAGCGCACAGCCGAGGAGCTGTCAGCTGAGCAAGAAGAAGGCGGCAGGCAATCAGGTATTTACAGGCTGACCGGGAGCGACTGATGAGTAGGGATACAGTGGGGGCTGTTGTGTCTGGTTGGAGGTTGAGGCACAGCCTTTGGGCAACACTGGCCGAATCTCGGTGCAAATGCCCACCAAAGGACTGATGCTGGTCTCTTGAATGGTCTCCGAGTCTTTACTCTCGCTGAAAGTAGGGCAGAGCTCGGAGTTCAAGTGCGGGCCATAATGTAGATCAAAGACATTTTCTCAGAGGGTGACCGTTGAATCCAGTGTCGCACGGAGCCATGAGGGGGTCCCTGGCTCGGGGGGGTGGGGGGGAGGGGGTGGGTCTGGTCTTGGGGAGGCTGCAAGAATTTACAAGCCTATTGGTCTGCTGATGAAGCGGACATGAGGGATTGGTGACACCTCCCGCCCACACGCTGCCGGGGAGTGCATTGCGGCCAGCTCCATTCCAGCACCTCCCTTGTAGACAGCGAGGGTGAGATTGGCCTTGGGTGGGTCATTAAACCACCAACTTTACCCATCCACTCATCTGGTCCACAGCATTTTGAAGTCAAGCACACTGAACTTAGGCCAAGACATTTCCCGTGAAGACCCATGCCAATATTACATCTCCTCCATCACTCACCCACTGCTGGCTCCCCTTCTCTCCCCCCTTCTTACTCGCCCCTGACTCTCCCTCTTGCTGCTCTGTCACTGTATTCACTCTTCTCTTGGCCCTCTCACACTCAAATCTCCTCTCTATCTGGCCCTCTCTTTTGCCCCTCTCTTTACTTCCCATGCCCCTCCCCCCCCGTGGCCCCCCCACCCTGTTCACCCCCCTGTCCCGCCCCTGTTTCACCCTCTGTCGTACCCCTCCCCGTCCCTCCCCCTCTTTTAAATCTGGATCCAAAACGTTGCCTCTCTATTCCCTCCGCAGTTGCTCCACTCTCTCCGTAGAGGCTGCCAGACCCACCGAGTTCCTCCAGCACTTTGCTCAAGATTCCAGCATCTGCAGTTCCTTACGTCTTTCGAATCTCCCTCTCTCTGACCCGCACTCTCTCACCCCTTTCCCTTCCCTTTCCTCTCTCTCTCATAGCGTCTCTCCAAGTCTATCTTTATCACTCTCTTGTTGGAAGTCCATTAGAATGAAAAGGCCGTCTGATTCTCCTGTTCCTTAGCCCCGCAGTGACTGAGGCCAGTTACAGGTCTGACCCGAACGTTAGCGTGGCCTGGTTTGCTGGCTCCCTACCACACTGGACCAAAATGGTGATCCCAAGGTCTTGCCTTGTCTTTTTCTCCTTGTGGACCGTGAAGAGTGCACGTGAACCCAGGTCCCTTCCTGTTGGCGGTTTGAGCTTGCTTCACTGCTGCCTGGCTCTCCCACGCCCTCCCATGCCTGCCTGCCATTGGCTGGCCTGCAGGTAACCATGGAGGGCGGTGGGGAAGGCCCAGGCAGCAGCTATTTGATCAGATGGGAGAGACTTCACGGGTAAAGCTGCAAGCAGCCCACCAGACACACCATCCCCAATCCCTTCACTCATTTGATCATGAGTGTGGTGTTCACTGCCAGAACCTGGTGAACAAAGGTTGCTCCTGTCACCAGATTTTGAAGGAAGACTCCTTCCCCTGTACTTCCCCCTTTTAAGAGTTTTGTTCAACTGCGCTCGTCTTTATTTCTTTTGTTGCTTTGATTGCGATATTCATTTTTATTTACCTCATCCAGGTAGCGTTTGTGACAATGAAGCTCATTCAAGAAAGCAATTGAAAGAGAGAAGAAAAAAGTCATACATGGACAACAATCTATCCAATTGAACGATAGTCAAATTTTGACCAGAGTTTTCATTGTCAATTTTCATCTTTCATCAAATTTTTGAACGCATCTGTTTCGCCACAAATATTTTCAGATCACCCATTTTTGAAAAACATATATTTTTGACATCTGGCTTCCAAATCTCCACTAGTTTCGAATGCCTGCCATTTTGCAGGTATAAATCACAGCTGCCATGCGCTTGAATGAGTTGAAAGCACCGACCGGTGTGTAATTCCTGCTGTAAGTGGATTGTTCTGTAAGCAAATGCCATTCAGTTTACTGGTGTAATAATCCGGCTCATTTTATATTCCTTCCTTTCTTTATTGAACCTTCTTCCCCTTGCCACTTCTCTGCTTGGCTTCTTTACATCTGCTATGGTTACTCTATGAAGGATGAAATTATGGTGAGTATATGGTTGCCGTGGCAACGCAGGTTTAAGTGTTGGAACTACATCTGGGTGAGTTGGGCTGTTCAAATTTGAGGTGAGCCATTGACGTACTTGGGAACGTTGATAGGGAAATATAGAAACATGGAAACATAGAGAATTGGTGCAGGAGGTGGCCATTTCGCCCTTCGAGCCAGCACCACCATTCGTTGTGATCATGGCTGATCATCCACAATCAGTAACCCATGCCTGCCTTCTCCCCATATCCCTTGATTCCGCAAGCCCCCAGAGCTCTTTCTAACTCTCTTTTAAATTCATCCAGTGAATTAGCCTCCACTGCCTTCTGTGGCCGAGAATTCCACAAATTCACATCTCTCTAGGTTCTCTTTCAGTTTCAAATGGTCTCTCCTTTATTCTAAGACTGTGGCCCCTGGTTGTGGACTCTCCCAACATTGGGAACATTTTTCCTGCATCTAGCTTGTCCAGTCCTTTTATAATTTTATACGTTTCTATAAGATCCCCTCTCATTCTTCTAAATTCTTGTGAATATTAGCCCAGTCTTTCCAATCTTTCCTTAAATGGACAGTCCCACCACCCCGGGGATTAACCTTGTGAACCTATGCTGCACTGCCTCAATAGCAAGGGTATCCTTCCTTAAATTAGAAGACCAAAACTGTACACAATACTCCATATGTGGTCCACCAGGTCCTGTACAACTGCAGAAGGATCTCTTTACACCGATACTCAGATCCTCTCGTTATCAAGGCCAACATGCCATTAGCTTTCTTCACTGCCTGCTGCACCTGCATGTTTACTCTCAGTGACTGGTGTACAAGGACACCCAGGTCTCATTGCACTTCCCTTTTTCCTAATCTGACACCATTGAGATAATAATCTGCCTCCTTGTTCTTGCCGCCAAAGTGGATAACCTCACATTTATCTACATTATACTGCATCTGCCATGCGTCTGCCCACTCACTCAACCTGTCCAAGTCACCCTGCAACCTCCTAGCATCCTCTTCGCAGTTCACACTGCCGCCCAGCTTTGTGTCATCTGCAAATTTGCTAGTGTTACTTTTAATTCCGTCATCTAAATCATTAATATATACTGTAAATTGTTGCGGCCCCAGCACCGAGCCTTGCAGCAGTCCACTCGCCACTGCCTGCCATTCTGACAGGGACCCGTTTATTCCTACTCTTTGTTTCCTGTCTGCCAACCAGTTCTCTATCCATGTCAATACCCTGCCCCCAAGACCATGTGTTCTAATTTTGCCCACTAATCTCCTGGGTGGGACCTTATCAAAAGCTTTCTGAAAGTCCACATACACTACATTCACTGGCTTCCCTTCATCCCTTTTACTTGTCACATCCTCAAAATATTCCAGAAGATTAGTCAAGCAGGATTTTCCCCTTTATAAATCCATGCTGACTTGGACCAATCCTTTCACTGCTATCCAAATCCACCGTTATTACTTATTTAATAATTGACTCCAGCATCTTCTCCACCACCGATGTCAGGCCAACTGGTTTATAATTCTCCGTTTTCTCTCACGCTCCTTTCTTGAAAAGTGGGATAACATTAGCTGCCCTCCAATCCACAGGAATTGATCATGAATCTATAGAACATTGGAAAATGATCACCAATGCGTCCACATGTTCTAGAGCCACCTCCTTGAGTACCCTGGGATGCAGACCAACAGGCTCTGGTGATTTATCAGCCTTCAGCCCCATCAGTCTACCCAATACTATTTCTCGCCTAATACAAATTTCTTTCAGTTCCTCTGTCTCCCTAGATCCTCTGTCCTCTCGTACACCTGGGAGATTGTGTCTTCCTTAGTGAAGACAGAACCAAAGTACCCGTTCAACTCTTCTGCCATTGCCTTGTTCCCCATAATAATTTCACCTGTTTCTGTGTTCAAAGGACTCGTATTTGTCTTTACTAATCTTTTTCTCTTAACATACCTAAAGAAACTTTTACTGTCCTTCTTTATATTCTTGGCCATCTTACCCTCGTACTTCATCTTTTCTTCCCGTATGCCCTTTTGTTGTCCTTTGAAACTTTCCCTATCCTCTGGCTTCCTGCTACTCTTTGCTGTGTTATACACCTTTTCTTTTAGTTTTATTTCATCCCTAACTTGCCTTGTCAGCCACGTTGCCTCATACTCCCCGTAGAATCTTTCTTCCTCTTTGGAATGGAATTATCCTGCATCTTCTGGATTATGCCCAGAAATTCCTGCCATTACTGTTCTGCTGTCATTCCTGTTAGGATCCTTTTCCAGTCGACCTTGGCCAGCTCCTCATCATGCCTTCATGGTCCCCTTTGTTCAACTGCAACACTGACACTTCTGACTTAACCTTCTCCCTCTCAAATTGCAGATTAAAACTTATCATATTATGGTCACTACCTCTTAGTGATTCCTTTACCTTGAATGCCCTTTATTAAATCTGGTTCATTAGACAACACTAAATCCTGAATTGCCTTCTCTCTGGTAGGCTCCAGTATAAGCTGCTCTAAGAATCCATCTCGGAGGCACTCTACAAACCCTTTCTTGAGGTCCAGAACCAACCTGATTTCCAAGATCCCTTCCCTTCTTCATCGTCACCCACCCTCACTCTTCCGGTATCTTTGGTGTAACGATCTCGCTGTAGGTCCTGACCAGGAATCTCTTGTTTTCCCTGAAGATCCTGAGGTCGTCCAGTTGCCTCTCCAGTGCCCCAACACGGTCCTTCAGGAGCTGAACCTGGACACACTTTCCACAGTTGTAGCAGCCAGAGGCACCAGCAGTGTCCCTGACCTCCCACATCCAGCAATCATCACACTGAATCAGTTTACCTGTCATTTCTTCACTGTGTCTCGCTCTCTCCAACTTTTGGCGTACTCTCCTCCCTCAGCCTCCTCGCCGAAGACTCACGAGCCAAAGACTCGCAATTTTCTCACTAAGCACTTCCCTTGACAAGGTCGCTCCCTGACATGCCGCTCCCCTTATCAGCCAATCCCCGCACTCACTCCTTCCCAGTGATTTGACTAGTTCCCAGGGATTTGACTAGTTCTCTGGGCAACACATTCTTGGGACATCTGAGTCACCTGATCTAATTGGTGAGTGTTTGCCTTGTGTTGAGATGCTTAATTTGCTCCAGTTAGATCCTGGGGTCTCAATGCCTCAGGATCAATGCTTTGCAGACATTCCCAGGAGTGCTACATCAGCAGATTAACTTCCAGCTTCTCCGAGCTCCTTGGAAAAGATACCCAGCTTCCTGTTGCATTCCCATTTCCATTCACCACCTTTCACTGGCCAGGATCACATTGCTGTGTAAATGGAAGTGAGCAGGAACAGGTTGACCACATCAAAGGGTAAGGCATTGCTAGATGGAGGATTGCCTTGTGAAGTGAATCTAGGAAAGGCAGAGAGTGCAAGACTAAAAGCAGCAGAGGGTGAGGATGATGAGTGCCCGTGTACTCAAATTACCAATGGCTCGAGCAAAGTCTTTCAAAAGTCCTCGGTAGACTGGGAATAGAAGATGTGGCAGTGATGCTTCATAGAACACAGGAACAGCACAGGGCAGGAACAGGCCCTTTGGCCCACAGTGTCCGTGCCAAACATGATGCCAAGGAAAACTCATCAACAGAACATAGAACATTATAGCACAGGCAGAACATAAAGCTGTGTCCAAATTATAGTTTTGTAGGGTATCCACTGCACATTAACTACATCAGGCCTTCAAAGGCAACATTATAAAGACAGTTTCTATGCGCCTATGCTGCATTTTTCCACGAAGGACAAGTCCCAGAATAAAATACTGCCTTTTGCTCCTGCTCTCCCTGACTCAAGGTCCACTTGTTCAGCATTCAAGCTGTTCACCTGACATTGGAAGCTGGTAATTGTAAACTGACCAGTCCATCAACAGTGAGTTTGTCAGCTCTGATGCTTCTCACTGGGTGAAGTTAATAGAAGATAGACACAAAAATGCTGGAGGAACTCAATGGGTCAGGAAGCATCTCTGGAGAAAAATAATAGGTGACATTTCAGGTCGGAACCGGGGTGGAAGATTGCAACCTTCACGTTTCGACTAATGCGATCAACTCGACGTGCACAAACGGAAGATCAAATAGAACAAGTTGTCCAACAACTTTAGGCACACGAAAGAAGACGAAGAAGGAGGTTGGAGCCCTTCTTCAGACCGGAGGATGGTTTGGTCACCCATTCCTTTTCTCCAGAGATGCTGCCTGCCCCACAGAGTTCCTCCAGCACAGTGTGTTCCGTTCAAGATTCTAGCATCTGCGGTTCCTTTTAGGGGAAGTAGTTGAGGCAGTTTAATGTACATGGATAGGGAAGGTCAGGGCTCTTCTTTGTATAGTGCTGAGCAGGAACAGGCCCTCCACCCCACAATGCCTGTGCTGAACATGACGCTGAGATAAATTAATCTCAATAGCTGCTTCTCTTCCACTGCACACACTCCCTTCCCATAACAAAGTCTGGTTCCTCCAACCTGCCAGGATGTTTGGAGGAAGTGAAATGACCGAATGCCACAACGTTAACCGTTGGGTAATGTCGGTGAGGGAGTGGTGTGATAAAGACGGAGTCTCAGTCGTTCACCTGTGCTCAGCTGCGGAGAGGCTGCCCTTCATCGCCAAGTAGAGTTGGTGCGCCCCACCATCGTAGACATTTCTGCCGCTGACAGAACCCAGATGTACATCCGCTCGACCGTGCGTGTGCGTGTGTGTGTGTTTAGCTACGTCGGTGTTTAGCTCTCACCCCCTTCCTTCTGTTGCATGCCGCTGGGTTTTTCCTCCTCACCCCTTTGTTTTAGCTTTAGCCTTTCACCACTTTCACCCCGCTTGATGCCTTGTGACTC
The DNA here is from genome assembly GCA_035221665.1 of Okamejei kenojei. Taxonomy (NCBI): domain Eukaryota; kingdom Metazoa; phylum Chordata; class Chondrichthyes; order Rajiformes; family Rajidae; genus Okamejei; species Okamejei kenojei. The sequence continues at coordinate 19,364,806 of CM069163.1, forward strand.
CATGCAGAGTGGTTTTGTGGTTAACTTAAAAGGTTTCCGGATTGAGCTGAGATTCAGCTGCAAATGTCGGTCTTTATGAGGATGAAACTGGAGGAACAGGTTCACCACTTAGACCGCGAAAATCTTCTGCGGCTTCCAGATGAGGCTCTTTGACTCTGACTGGAAATAGCAGCGAAATGGAGAGTGGGTCTGTGGGGGAGGGGGTGTTGGCGGGAGGTGAACGTGAGGTGTAGGGGTGGGTGGGAGACCTCTATTATTTTGATCCATGTTGCTCTCCCACAGCCCACAGAGAGCCGGGCTGTGTTACATGTGGATATTTTTTGGAATTCCAATTCTCATTGGTGTGAACTGTTCCTGTAAAGTACAGCTTCTTTGCCCGTTTTGCAAACCAATTCTTGCAATTCCTGCCACTGCCAAACCATCCCCTGCTGGAAAAGTGCACTCCAATAATTGGTTTGTTTCCATACTAAAATATAATAGATCTGCTGCCTCACACCGTCAGAGAACTGGGCTTGAACATAACTTTAGGCGTTATCTGTGTTGAAGTTTGCGCATTCCCCCTGTGGCCGGGTGGGTTTTGTCCGGGTGCTCCGGTTTCCTCCCACATCCCAATGGAACGTGAATTTGTTGGTTAATTGGCCTCTGTAAATTGCCTCCAATGTGTAGGGAGGAGATGAAAAATTGGGAAAGCAGAACTAGTGTGAACGGGTGAGCGATGGTGGGTGTGGAGTTGGTGGGCTGAAGGCCTGTGGCACAAGACTAAACAAAACTGGTCCAAATTAAACTAAATATCGACCATCATGAGTCTTCCTGCATTTTTATCAGTCTCCAAAACAGAAAATTAAGAGGGAATTAGGATCCGGGAGAATATTTTCTAATTCTCCCACCTCTCCATCAGGGCTACATTCCCCTTTACAACATAATGCAGTGTGGATCGTTAAGGAAGCCTTTAGTTTGGGAATGATGGCGAGTGCTGGTTACTGCTGGAGCTCCACTCTCATGTTCGAACTTGGCATCGAAATGGATTCTAACTTGTTTAACCTGCTCTCTGTTTTCTGTAGAAGGCACTGTCATGTTTCACGTGTAACTCTGCTGTAACACACACACACAGACCTGCAGCCAGAAGATGCGCTCGAATGCAACCTCGTGCATTCAATGCGAGCCAAAGGGTGTCGTTTTTTCCGGTCCATTTATTCTTCCTTGCATTTTTGCCGCAGGTGATCAGGAAGGGGTGGCTCACCATCAACAACATTGGCATCATGAAGGGAGGGGCCAAGGAGTACTGGTTCGTGCTGACTGCTGAAAACCTGTCCTGGTACAAGGACGATGAGGTTGGTCCGTTCACCTTTACTTCCCCCGTGCCAGCAATGCAAAGCTAATTTCTCTCTGGTCATGGGTGAGGAGCTAAGACCCTTCCAAAGCAGGGAGTACAAGATGAGGGGCATTAAGTGCTATTCATTGCAAGGAGACTCTAACTGGAAATAGTTGTGAAATGGAGATAGGGGCTCTGGGGGAGGGGACGTTGGAGGGAGGTGGATGTGAGATAAGGGGGTTGGAGTGGGAAGCCTCTATTCTGGAGGTATTCATTACAAGGCGACTCCACTGGCAGTGAAATGGAGAGTGTGGCTCTGCCGGGAAGGGGTTGTTGGGGGGAGGTGGATGTGAGGTGGGGCGGGGGAGGAGGTTGGAGTGCGAGGCCTCTATTGTTCCTACTGAGTTAGGGGGTATTAGTTACAAAGAGAGATCGGACAAACTTGGATTGTTTACTCCAGGATTCCGGAGGTTGAGGGGAGACCTGGTAGAAGTATTAAAAAGAATGAGAGGCAGAGATGGGGTAGAAATTCAGAACCTTTTTTCCAAGGTGGAAATTTCAAAGAATCGAAGGAAAAGCTTTAAGGTGAGAAGGGCAACGTTTAAAGGAGATGTGTGTGTGTGACGGGGGGGGGGGGGGGGGGGGGGGGGTAAGTTTCTTACACAGTGGGTACAGAGTGCCTGTAACACCTCGCTAGAGGCAGGAAACATGTTCCCTGATGTTGGAGGAGTCCAGAACCAGGGGCCACAGTTTAAAAAAAAGGAGTAAGCCATTTAGGACGGAGACGAGGAAACACTTTTTCTCACAGAGTGGCGAGTCTGTGGAATTCTCTGCCTCAGAGGGTGGTGGAGGCAGGTTCTCTGGATGCTTTCAAGAGAGAGCTAGATAGGGCTCTTAAAAATAGCGGAGTCAGGGAATATGGGGAGAAGGCAGGAACGGGGTACTGATTGGGGATGATCAGCCATGATCACATTGAATGGCGGTGCTGGTTCGAAGGGCCGAATGGCCTACTCCTGCACCTATTGTCTATTGTCTATTTCCTCGCCAGGGATGGTGATGGAGGCAGATACGGTAATGGCGGTTATAATAGGCACATGGACGTGAGGGGAAAGGAGGGATATGGACCATGTGCATTGGAGTTGTGATCACAGCCTTTGACTGAGACACTTCCCCCCTTGTGCAAGTAAAACTCACTGCTGATGGTTAATCTTATAGTTCCTTGAGTCTTATTAAAGGGTAGATAGACTTCATCAGCAGGCAGACGAGATTAGTTCAACCTGACATCATGTTCAATGTGGACATTGTGGGTGAAAGGCCAGTTCCTGTGCTATACTGTTCTACTGTATGTCGACTGTGCTTGGAACATGGGAATGTATAGACTCTATGTCTAAAAGATTGGAAGTCTCTGTGGGAGATGAGTTTCCGACTGTGTCTATTCTTATGTGCTGTTTGATGGAATCATTTATTTAATATTAAATGTGAAAGTAAATTCTTTTTGCTGGCTGGTAAAATCATTCTGGCCCCAGTGTTACATCTTTCAAAATATTTTAGAATTGCTTTCAAGAGTTTTAAACATTTCAGAATATGGATTTAAAAAAACAATACATTTGCAGAGTTAGTTCCAGTAAACATTGCCTGTATACGCTGCAGTGAGAGTGCCTCTTCCTTACTGAATAACTGGAAGCCTCTAAAAAGCCCATTAAGAGTGGCAGGGAAATGAAGGAGGGACAACGAAGAGTTCCATTCAGCCCCAATCGCCAAACCATGTACAAACCCTTCAATACCCACCCACCCACCAGTCATCTCATCAGCCCACAGGTCCCCCTGGGTTGTGAACAAAACACATCTGAATAATAATCCAGTATTATTCATAAACTATCTGAGTTTGTGTGTGTGTGTGTGTGTATATCTATCTATTTGTGTGTGTGTGTGTCTGTAAGCGTGTACGTGTGTGTGTATCTATGTATGTGTATCTGTGTGTGTGTGTTTGTAAGTGTGTGTCTGTATCTGTATCTGTGTCTGTGTGTGTGTGTGTGTGTGTGTGTATGTGTGTGTATCTGTATCTGTGTAAGTGTGTGTGTGTGGATCTGTGTGTTAAATGTGTGTGTTGTAATCTGTGTGTGTGTGTGTGTCTGTAAGTGAGCGTCTGTATCTGTTTGTGTGTCTGTATATGTGTGTGTGTGTGTGTGTCTAAGTGTGTGTGTGTGTGTCTGTATATGTGTGTGTGTGTGTGTGTCTAAGTGTGTGTGTGTTTGTATCTGTGTGTGTGTACGTGTGTTTGTATCTGTGTGTGCGCGCGTGGCACACACACTTTAAAAGCCCAACATCACATCCACAGCTATGCAAAGCACATTTGTCTTGCTTCTTGCATGCTTACATCACAGTTTAAAATATAAGCTGGTAAAACTGGAGGCGTAGCTTAAGGAGGGAGGGACAAAGTTTATAGGAAATGTGCGGGGCAAGTGTTTTTCACAGATGGTGGTGGGTGCGTGGAATATACTGCTGAGGGGTGGTAGTAGAGGCTGATGTGATAGTGGTGTTTAAGAGGCTTTTGGATTGGCACGTGGATATGCAGGGAGTGGAGGGAAATGGATCACGTGCGGGCAGAGGAGATTGGTTTAAGTTGGCATCATGTTCGGCACGGACATTGTGGGTCCGAAGGGCCTGTTCCTGTGCTGTACTATTCTGTGTATCACTCCAAAGATGTGTGGGCTAGTAGGCTTCTGTAAATTGTACCTACTCTGTAGGATAGAACTAGGGTATGGGTGATCACTGGTCGGTGTGGACTCGTTGAACCGAAGGGTTTGTTTCCATGATGTATCGTTAAACTAAATTAAACTAAAAGACCACTGACCGCTGTGCATGACGAGATAGCCTAACTGTTGCAGACCTGCCCCTTCCTACCCCAGGCATGAAAATCTCTGACGCAGTTGTCTCTGAATCTAAATTCTACATATTGTGAGTTCAATATGTAGAACAGAGCTCTGCATGTTTCAATTCCACAGCTGTACGGTGGCTTACAGTTGTGGAATTGAAACATGTACAGCTCTGTTCGGAAGGTATATTTCCCTAAAACAACTACTTTACTAAAGGTGAAATTATCCTCCAAATGTTTTATAGTGTTAACCAGCAGATAATAATGTTGGCCAAACGTTTTCCAGGCATGTTTGGAAAATTCAACACCACTGCCCTTGAGGTTTGGACAGAGGTTGGAAAATGAGGGGGGCTGTGTAGTTGGAATTCCACTGCTTTAAATGGATCCAGTGTTGCATTAATTCGTGTTAACCCTGTCACTAGCTCGACTTTCCTTCCGTTCCGCAGTATTTTGATCGGCCAAATGGTCAGGGGTTGTCCGCCAGAGGACCGTCACTGCCACTCCTGAGGGCAGTCTGCCCGTGGCCCCCTCCGATCATTTCTCTCTGCGAGAGTCTTTGAATCGGCCCAGGACTACCCTAAACCCCCCCCCCCCCCCCCCACCTTCCCCATCTGTCTCCAATGGTGTGGGAATCAATGTGGGGGGAAATCGGACACATTCCTTTAACCACAAGTGAGTCTGCTTTAATATCCTTAATGTGTTCACACACAACAATAGCAGCAGCAAGAGCACAGTGTGGCAATATGGTGCCACACATGAAATCAGCCAGCTACAGACACTCGCTCAAATGTGCAAGAAATTATAACCTTTGTACCTAGCAAGCATGCTTCACAATGGGGGATACTGTGTGATTTAAGGAGTACCAGATGTTGGCAAGTGGAGGGTTAATGAAAAAGAATGTGCTTTTTTCTGTCTGTAATTGTAGTCTTTAGCATGTCAGCCGTTTGGTTCGTTCTGTTGATCTATGGAATAGCTTCTACATCTGCAGGAAGTCACTACTGAGCCAGTTAATGGATCCAGATGTTGCTGGCCCACATGGTTCTGTGTTAACATTAGCAGGGAGACTCAAGCAGGGGCCGAGTCACCAGCAGTGGGGCGGAGGGCGGGGATCTCGATCTCACCCGCTACGCAAACACAATGGCTTCATTCAACGTTCCCAGTCTCCAGCCCTCACCTCTCCACCAGATAGACGGGAGAAACGTGGAGGAAAAGATTACTTTTGCCACGTTTGTTTTGTTAAGGGATATGAAGAGCGAGCGTAAATAAAAAGGGGGCTAAGAGAGTTAATAAAGGAGAATTAAAAAACACAAGAGATGGAGACAGACAAGTAATGATTGAGACAGAGAATGAGAAGGAGAGATTCCCGGACGCTGAGGAGGTGCTTTCAATTTATTGCTGGAATGTAAAACTGGCTACGTGGGTCAAACTCCCATGATAGAAACCGCTTGTATTTTTCTTTGAGCCAACAAAAAGGATTTTCAGGCAATAGACTTCTGGCCCACCACACTATTCTCCAGCAGTACGTTGAAAGCTAGCCCCAGAACGTGTAGACGGCGAGTGCCTGGAACCTGCTGCCAAGGGTAGTGGTGGAGACAGATACGACATTGGCAGTGAGAGACATGGATGTGCAGAGAGTGGAGAGGTATGGATTATGTGCAGGGCAGATAAAGGTTGGTTTGGCATCATGTTTCGCACACATAATGTATGCTGAAGGGTCTGTTCCTGTGCTGTTCTATGTAGACATCGGGTTACCTCAGCAAGAATATCTGAAATATTTAAAAATCAGAAGCTAGGGCCAGATTTTGGCATCATGTGATTTGTTGAAGCAACATCAAACATGGATGGCCCCCCTCCTCCCCCTCCCACTCCCTTCCTTACACCCTTTTCCATTAAATAACTAGAACCTGTTACCAAATGGAGCTGAAAGCTTTCGGGAATGAGAATAACTTGGGAATGTCAACACTGGGTGTCAATTGCCTTCCTCATCCCGGAAAGAACCAGGCAATGCCCAACACCACACATGTTGAGCGGGGCAGGGAGACAGCTGGGAGAGCTACTGCCTCACAGCGCCAGAGACCCGGGTTCCATCCTGACTTTGCACGTAGAGCGAGCAAGTTCGCCCAGTGACAGCGTGGGCTACTTCCAGGTGCTCTGGTTTCCTGCCATATCCCAAAGACATGCAGTTGTGTAGGTTAATTGGCCTCTAAAATTGCTCCTATTGTGTAGCGAGTGGATGAGAAAATGGGATAACATAGAACCAGTGTGAACGGGTGATCAGTGTGGACGGTGGGCTGAAGAACCCGTTTCCATGTTGTGTCTTTCAATCAACCAATCAACCTGGAGGCTGAAGAAGGGTCGGCCCGAAACGTCACCCATTCCTTCTCTCCAGAGATGGTGCCTGTCCCGCTGAGTTCCTCCAGCATTTCGTGTCTATCTTCGGTTTAAACCAGCATCTGCAGTTCCTTCCTACACAATTAATCTAGCTTCACGTCATTCAATTGCGGGTGTCCGTCCAGAGTGGGTGACCTTAAGGGCCTGTCCCACTTTCACGACCTAATTCCGAGTTTGCCCCTGACTCATACTCGCAGCATGGTCGTCACGAGGTCGTAGTTAGGTCGTAGCAGGCCGTGATGCTGGTCGTAGGTACTCGTGGTGTCAAGTAGGCCGCGGCGGTTTTTTGAGCCTGATGAAAAATGTCCACGAGTAAAAAAGGTCGTGAATTAGATCGTGAAAGTGGGTCTTTACCTGCCCCATTCACACTGACCGGGCATGATCAAAATGAAGACCAGTGAAGCTCCTAGCTGGGGCGGGGGAGAGGGGGGGGGGGGCGGAGAGCGAGGAGGGGGGGGGGACAGAGAGGGGAGGGGGAGAGAGGGGGGGCGGAGAGCGAGGAGGGGGGGGGGACAGAGAGGGGAGGGGGGGGAGGGGAGGGGGGGGCAGAAGGGGAATCGAATCATTTCCACCCTCATCCTTTCTTTCCTCCTTCCCCAACCTCATTAAACCCACCCACACCCCATCAGCATTAAAACCAAGGAACCTGCGCCCAAGGACGCACCGATTTGGCTGAGGAGAGTGTTTGCAGGGATGGGTGCGATGTGACTGGGGAACCAAGGAGGGCTGTGAAGGGAGACTTAGTCATTGAAATAAAAGAACACTGTGAAATTGTTTTTAAGTCAGTTCATTCCACTGGCATTCATCAGCCTTGTCATTTGCGGTTTCCTAGTTAATCTTGTACACAGAATGGTGGCTCATCATTTGTCACGATGCCTCGGGAATTGTAGAATGACATGTGCAAAGCATTTGGTAATTCTGCACGCATTACTAATTAAATAAATAGTAGACATAAGGAACTGGTGATGATGGTTTTTAAAAAAAAAGACACAAAGTGCTGGAGTAACTCAGTGGGTCAGGCAGCATATCTGAGGATCATGGATAGGCGATTCTTTGGGTCGTGACCCTTCTTCAAACTGATTGGAGTGGGGCAGGGGGCAAAGCTGGAACAGAGGTGGGGTAAGATGAAGCCAAACAAGTGATTGGTGAATGCCATGGTTGAGGGGAGTAGATATAAAATTAGGATAGACATAGATAGGGTAGATAGTCAGAACCTTTTTACCAGCGTGGAACACTAGAGAGCATAGCCATAAGGTGACAGAGGGAAAGTTTAATGGAGATGTGTGGGGCAAATGTTTTTACACAGAGAGTTGTGGGGCCTGGAACACATTGCCAGGGGTGGTGGTGGAGGCAGATCCGAGAGTGGCATTGAAGAGGCTTATGGATAGGCACATGGAAGTGCAGGGAATAAAGGGATAGGGATCATATTCAGGCAGGTTAGATACGTTTAATTTGGGATCATGTTCGGCACAAACATTGTGGGCCGAATGGCCCGTTCCTGTGCTGTACTGTTCTATATTCTATCCATGGAGGTTTTAGGTCGGGACCCTTCCTCAGACTGATTGTAGTAGGGGGAGAGAAAGCTGGAAAAGAAGTGGGGATGGGAGAAAGCCTGATAGGTGGGTACTAGTGAGCGGGGGAGGGAATAAGGAGAGAAGCGGAGGAATGAAATGGAAAGCTGGAGGGAGAGGTATAGGTGGAGAGGGACATGGGTAAGGGGGGGGAGGCGTTATACTGGGCCAGGGTAGTGGGAGAAATGGATGTGAGGGGGACGCAGGAAAGAGAGGCGGGAATAAGAGTGGGGGGGGGGGGGGGGGGTGGGGGGAGGTTGAGTAAGCGACAAAAACTAGAGGTGAAAAGGGCAGTCAGAAAAGGAGAGAAGTGGAGGAGTGAAATGTAAAACCAGAGGGAGGGATGTAGGTGGAATGGGACAGGAGGAAGAGGGGGTGACAGGGTAGTGGGAGAAATGGGTGAGCATCATTTCCCACCAATCCAACCAAATGTGCTCCATGGAGTTGAAGCCTCTCGCCACCTCGCACCGTTTGGCAGAGGGAGGCAGTGTCTAAAGGGTTAAGCCGAATGCCTGACATCTGGACTGCAGTCACGCTCGGACGTTTGTTTTGATCACCAGGATAGCTTTATGGACTGTTGGGAGAGTGCGGGCAGCAAATGAGAACCAGCTGAGGGGAAGGGAAGAGAGGAGGGGTGCTTTCATCTCTGCTGCTGCAACCCAGTTGAGCAAAAAGACAGAGATGACGAACTCAGATGTGTGTAGGGGCGCTAAGACCTGGTGCTTTTAATCTCCTCATCTGAACGACATGAAGAGTGCTAGCAAGTTCTTCTGCCCCTGGCTAGTTCATACTTCAGGTTCGCCAGCCTTTGCTTGGTCTATGGCTTTACCGCTGACTGGAAGCAACGTGCTCGGCTCCAGCTGAGTAACTGGAAGCGGCTACTTTGAAAGCGGGAAGTGCCGATTTCTATAATGGGAATAATTTGGAACAGGCCGGTGAAAGATGCGGGATTGAGTGTAGGGGTGGGGGGAGGGAATGTGGCAGGGAGCACAGATATTCACACAGACCTCTCGGTTGCCAACCACTTTGATTCCCCTGCCCATTGCCGTACTGACCTTTCTGCCTTAGGCTTCCTCCATTGATGAAAACTGGGGGAACAGCACCTCATATTCTGCTCGGGTGGCATGCAACCCAACGGTATGAACGTTGAATCCTCCAATTTTAAGTAATATCCCCTTATCTTGCATTTTGCTAAGCCCCTCCTCCCCACTATCCTGCCCCTGTTCTACCCCCACCTTCTGTCCCCTTCCACCTATATCCCTCCCTCTGGCTTTACATTTTCCTCTTCTTCTCCTTCCTCTCTTTTTCACATCTAACCTTTGCCACTTAATGCACCCGTCTGCCAATCACCCCTCCCCATTTGCCAAGCTTTTTCTCACCCCCACCTCTGTTTTGTAGCTTTCTCCCCACTGCTCCATCAGTCTGAAGAAGGATCCCAATCCAAAACATCATGTCGTCCAGGGATGCTGCCTAACCCATTCAGTTCCTCCAGCATTTTGTGTTTTGCTCAAGATTCTAGCATCTACTGTTCCACCTCGTATTTCCTGCTCACTTATGTGGTTGTTGCAGAGAGAGCGGTGATTTAGCACAGATGGCTGCTGGATCTCTCACCTTCCTGCATCGATTCATTATGGGCTTCCATCCCGCACATATGGTGGGATATTGCTCAGTGCAAGGAGTGTAGCGAATAAGCTAGAGAAGGATTCAATATTACATCCGAATGATTGCGGAATCATTGCACAAGGAGGCACGGGAATGTTCCTGGCCTCAAGGCTTTCAGATGGATAGAGTGTGTTATATTGATTGATTATTGTCACATATACCGCGACATAGTGAAAAGCTTTTGTTTACGTGGTATCCAGTCAAATCAAATCCTACTATACATGAGTACAATCAAGCCATACACAAATAGGTTGTGCAAAGCAAAAAATACCAGAGTGCAGAATATAATGTTGCAACATTATAGCTTTACAGTTTCAGAGAAAAAGTCCAAGGTCCTCAATGAGGTAGGTTGGAAGATCTAGACCGCACTCTAGCTTATTGGAGGATCAGTTATCTGATAACAGGGGAAGAAGTTGTTCCTGAATCTGGTGGTACAATATATGCTTTAAAGTTTTTTCAATCCTCTGACTGATGGGACCAAGAAGAGGAGGAATGACCAGGGTGGGAAAGGTCCTTGATTATGTTTAAGAAGGAACCGCAAATGCTGGTAAATCGAAGGTAGACAAAAATGCAGGAGAAACTCAGTGGGTGAGGCATCATCTATGGAGCGAAGGAAAAAGGCAACGTTTCGGGCCGAAACCCTTCTCCAGGTTGATTATGTTGACTGCTTTCCTGAGGGAATGTGAAGTGTAGATGGAGTCAATGGTGGAGTGGCCTGTCTGTGTGAAGCACTGGGGTACATGAGACCTTCACACAGTCCTTGCCAGGTTTTGAAGTCTCGGTCAATCCAAGTTGTTTCTGGAGATAAAACAGTGGGTAATATTGGTTGAAGAAATCATTTCATTTGTGAGAAGAGATGAGGTATTAGAAGGATTTCCAAATGAAACTATGTGGGATGTATACGATACAGTACGATATGATACAGTAAAACTTTATTCATCCCCGGAGGGAAATTGCAGGGAATCCCCCCCACGCCGGGTCCCCATTGTCTTCCCCTCCCCCCTCGCGCTCATCGACTGCGCGGCCCCACCGCCTTCGAGGCTCCCGTTGGCGTATTATAGTGCCATAAAGAACAAGAAAATAATGAAGGAAAAAGTAAAGGATTGTTGGGGTCCAAAACGATAATCGAGATACGAGGTGAGGGAAGTGGGGTGGTTCTGAATGAATATTTTGTACCTCACTTCACAAAAGAGGCCGATGATGCTGATGTCTGCTGATTCCCTAGTCAATTCGTCCCTTCCCACCCAAACCACCCCATCCCCTGATACTTGCCCTTGCAACTGCAGGAAATGCTACACTTGTCACTTTAACCTCCCCCCTTGACCCCATCCAAGGACCTAAGCAGTCTTTCCAGGTGCGGCAGAGGTCCACCTGCGCCTCCTCCAACCTCATCTATTGCATCCACTGCTCTAGGTGTCAGCCGCTCTACATTGGTGAGACCAAGCGTAGGCTTGGCGATCGCTTCGCCCAACACCTCCGCTCAGTTCGCAGTAACCAACTTTATCTCCCGGTGGCTCGGCACTTCAACTCCCCCTCCCATTCCGAATCTGACCTTTCTGTCCTGGGCCTCCTCCATGGTCAGAGTGAGTCCCACCGCAAATTGGAGGAGCAGCACCTCCTATTGTGCTTGGGTAGTTTACACCCCAGCTGTGTGAACATTGACTTCTCCAATTTCAGGTAGTCCTTGCTTTCTCCCCCTTTCCCAGCTCTCCCACAGCCCACCGTCTCCGCCTCTTCCTTTCTTCTTCCCAACTCCTCCCCCCACCCCCACATCAGTCTGAAGAAGGGTCACCTATTTCCTTCGCTCCATAGATGCTGCCTCACCCGCTGAGTTTCTCCAGCACTTTTGTCTACCTTCAGATGATACTGATGCTGCCTTTAAGGTAGAATTGTGTGAAATATTGTATGGGATAAACATGATGAGTCGAGAGTGGTTAATTGTCACATGGACCAACAATAGAACAATAAAGTTCTTACTTGCAGCAGTTCAACAGGCCCGTAAATGCAATACCCACAGATAAATAAAGGAACATAAAAAGTCCTTGGTGATACATGAAGCTTTAGTGCAACAACCAAAGACACATGCATAGTTCATAGTTGCTGAGGTTAGTGTTGTGTAGCGTTCAAGAGTGTAGTGTTTAAGAGAGGAAGTGCGAAAGATTATAACTTCTCTGAACATAAATAAGTGGCTAAATCCAGGTGAATCCTTTTGAAAGAAGGAAATCATAGAAGCTGGGCACAATTTTCCTAAGCTCCCAGCTTCCTGAAGTGGAAGAATGCTGATTTTTGTGCTGTTGCTAAAAAGAGAGGGAGGGACAACGTGAGTAATTTCAGACCAGATAATGTAACTTTGTGCTGGAGAATAAGGGCAGCCTGTTTAATGTAGCCCGCGTAGACTGTACCAAGGCTTTTGACACGTGGCAAACTGGTCAAAGGTGCAGAAGCCCCTGGGATACAAGAGAGGGCAAGTACATCCAAAGTTGTCGTTGGTGGTAGACACAAAAGTGTTGAAAGGCGTTCCTGTCGCTGGAAGGCTTTCATCAGTGAAGTCCCAGAGAACTTTGTTTCTGTGTCTATAGTTGTGTGCAGTGCATATAATTTATATAAACACTTATAGGGAGCGCAATAAAGACTTTTGAAGATAATATAGTAATTGGTTACATGGTTGATACAGAGGAGGGAAGCTTCCAACTGCAGGGAGATAGAGGCACAAGGAATCATGTATCACCAGTGTGAAGAAGGGCCAAGATGTTGTCTGACCCACTGAGTTTCTCCAGCGTTTGGCTAACTACAGGGAGATGTTCTGTTGGGCAGGAAATTAGCAAATAGAATTCAGTCCAGAGGAGTGTCAGGTAATGACTTTGGGAAAGGTCAGCAATGTGAGGGAATGCTCATTAAACGGGAGGAGATCGAGCAGAATGGGGAAACGGAGGGACACCACATTGTGTGTGTGTGTGTGTGTGTGAATGTGGGTTCAAGGCAGCAGGAGAGGTCGATAAGGTGGTTGGGGAAAAAAAAAACACATGCATGATCCTTTCCTTTATCAGTAGAGGTGAAGAATCTCATTGGGAATGTACAACATTAGTTAGGCCACAGTCTTGTCACCATATTGTAGGAAAGGTATGATTACATTGAAGAGGATGGAAAGTTTTAGCAGGAGAAAAAATTGGATAAGCTAAGGTTTAGAACGAAGGAGACTGAGGGTAGATTTTATTGAGGAATATAAATTATTGATTGGTCTTGATAAATTTGGTTTCCCTTCCCAGTGTGCTCAGCAACCAAGAGGTACGGACTGAAGGTAATCGTTTGAAAGCTTAATGGGCGGATGAAACCATTGTTCATGCAGAAGGTGGTAGGAACTCACGGCCATGGAAGAGGTTAAAGACAGCAACACAGATCAGTGTTAAAGTGTACTTGATATGTGGTTGAAGAGATGTGACCTGCCTGGAGCAAGTACAGTCAGATGGCACACTTTGGACTGGCATGGTTAAATGGCCTCTTTCTGTGTGAAACGATCTCTCTGATTATCTGTGCCTGTTATTATTGATGTGCACAAACCAAGGACAGAGGTTTGGACGATCTGAGGGTGGTGGGAATATGGAACGAGCTGCCGGAGGAGATAGTTGAGGCAGGTACTATAACGACCATTAAAATACATTTGGACAGTTACCTGGATAGGAAAGGTTTAGAGGGATATGGGCCAAACATGGGGAGGTGATATTGGTGTAGATGGGGCACCTTGGTCAGCAGGGCCAAGTTGGGCCAAAGGGGCATGTTTCCATGCTGCATAACTCTTATAATTGATATACTGCAGTTGCCATGGGTGACAGTGGTTCCAGGGCATAATGGTGAACATAGGTGAGAGTTTGTGCATAGGGGGAGGTTTAGTGAGAGGTCAGGCAGGTAGAAAACTTGGAGACAAAAGAGGGCAAAGTAGGTTTGAAACTAGGAGAGAAGTTGTTCCTCAATGTAGAGACTAACGGAAGTAGACATGTCATCGAGAGGGATTTCTGTTCCTTGTGATACCATCTTCATAGCTTGGTGTTTGAAACTAGAAGATCTTAATCGTGGCATAATGGGAGCAGAGTGTTCAAACTAACAAAACAATCATCTTTACAATGACAGAAAACTTTATCTTGTGAAGATGAGGATTGGAGCTCCCGTTGCTGACTTTCTGATTCACACATTTAGTTGCATACTACGTTGTTGGTAAAATCTACACACTGCCACGTCACATACTTGGAGTCAATAAAGAGCAAATCAAGAAATCGAGTCCTACTGTCTGCATTGACTTCTGGACTCTCCAGTTTCAAAGGATCTACCCTCAGTGCTACAGTTATTCTCAAAACCTTTATTGGACAGCTGGCATTCAGGGTCATCCACAAAAACTCTTCCTAAATACAATGCCTCTTAAAATAAACGTGAGTAGTGAAACCTATTAGAGTAATAACAGTGGAAGATAAACTATATGCTCTGATCTTTTTCTCAGCGAGATCTGGCGTGCTGAGAACTGACAGGACAGGTTGCTCATGACAACAATCCCACAGTGTTGCAGCTGGTAGATCTGCTGCCGCGCCGTACCAGAGACACGGGCTTGATCCTGACCTCGGTTGCTGTGTGAAGTTTGCACATTCTCCTGTGACCATGTGGGTTTCCTCCGGGTGCTCCGGTTTCCTCCCACATCCCAAAGGCATGCGAGATTGTAGGTTAATCGGACTCTGTAAAAAAAAAAAAAAATCTGCCCCTCGTATGGGGAGTGGGTGAGAAATTGGGATAATGGGTGATCGATGGTTGGCATGGACTCGATGGGTCAAAGGGCCTGTTTCCATGCTATATCTCTAAACTAAACTAAAGATTTAAAAAAATGTTAATTTCTGATGATTGAATGTTTAATTTTCTTTGAGCTATTTGGATTGGAGTAATCGGATTGGGAAGTGGATTGTATGGACCGTATGCTGGGTTGGGTTTTTTGGACTTTCTGCTTGCTCCTTATGCATTCTCGTTCTGAGTTAAGATTCAGAGAGAAACAATTGAGTTGATGTAAAAGGCGGAAGTGACACCTGGACAGGAAGTGAATCCTGAAGTGGCGCAGCGGTAGAATTGCCTCCTTACGATCCTATTCGATCCTGACTAACGGTGCTGTCTTTACGGAGTTTGTTCCTTTTTCCTGTGACCACGTGGGTTTTCTCCGGGTGCTCCGGTTTCCGCCTACACTCCAAAGACATACAGGTTTGCATGTTAATTTGCTTCGGTAAAATTGTAAATTGTCCCTAGTGTGTAGGATAGTGCCAGTGTAAGGGTGATTGGTGGGCCGAAGGGCCTCTTTCCGCACTGGATCTCTGACGTCTAAGGTCTAAAGTATAGAATCATCCTGAGCCCCTGCTCTGGTCGCTTAAGTTCCTTGAAGTTTAATCACATGACTTATCGGTTCCAATCGACCAGCTGGTCAGTAATCTTTCTGCCATCTTCAATATTCTTAAGACAAAGGGCAAACAAATGTATTCAAGGTCATATCCGGTCATGACGGGGTCAGTCATGGGATGATGATACCATTAGCAAATCGTTAAAGGGGCAGAGTATACAGATTCCAAATGTTGTTGAGAAGATTGAGGAGGGATTGAGGAAAAGCACAACTTATGCAGGGGTTAGTTATGATCTAAAACCATCTGCTTGTCGTGATGTGTTGAAGAGGAATTGACTGGTGCCTTCAGAAGGAAATGGAACATGAGAGAGAGTCATTGGTAGGATTGTGTGGAACAAGCTGGGCGGGGGGGAATGTGACTTTGGGATGGCATGCAAGGAGTCAGAAGGCTGAATGGCCTCTTTGCATCTTGCGGCAATTCTCCAGTACTATTGGTGTTGGTTTAAGGTGGACAAAGATTAATTATGGTATCTGAATGGTTGTTGGATCATGGTTTACAGCACAGGAAGGTTCCTGCTTTCAAGGTTCTCTAACGAGATGTACTGGTTTAATATTGTCACCTGTACTGAGATAAAGTGAAAATATATATTTTTTGTATGCTATCCTATTAAATCAGATCATACCATACATAAGTATAATGTAAAATGGCCCCTAGTGTGTGTAGGATAGTGTTAATGTGCGGAGATCACTGGTCAGTGTGGACTCGGTGGGCCGATGGTCTGTTTCCGCGCTGCGTCTCTGAACTAAACTAAAAAAACTAAACATACATAAGTACAACAAGTAAAGTGAAGAAAAATATATCAGAGTGCAGAATATAGCTTTACAACCTTGTGGCATTACGTTTACAATGAAAAAGTCTGTTATCAGTGACGGTAGGTTGGAAGATCGGGACTACCCTCGAACCTATGGGAGGACCGTTTGGATGACAGAGGGGAATAAGTTGTCCCTGAGTGGTGGGTCGTGCTTTCAAGCCTTTGTATCTGCAGAGGGGATAGAGGAATCACTGGGTTGATAAAGGTTATTGATATGTTGGATGCTGTTCCAAGACAGCGTGAAATGTGGAGAAGGTCGATGGTGGGGGGTCGGGTCTGTGCTTTTTAATGGCCTGGTGACTTTCTCCCCCCACAATCGCACACAACATCCAGGAGATTAATCTCGCTTTCCGGGTGATCCCAGGATAACACTGGAGGGCTGTGGTTTGGAACCTGATCCTCGGCCAAGAGAAAAGCCCAATGCGATCCAGTGACATACTAAACTGGGAAGTGGTTGGGAAATGGAGCCTCTACCTTCTAGGAACGATATGGAGCTCTGAATAGATTGAGTTGAAGAATGCTGGAGGAAAGCATGGAGAGGTGGTGCAAGTGCAGTGGGAAATGAAAATAATTTATTTAAAAATTAAAGCTGATTGCTAACAAATACTCACATTAAAGTTAAAAAAAAAAGAGACAAATTCAATGAAATTCAGAGGGGTGCCCAGTCCAAAGAGCATTTTACCTAAAGCTTAGAAGAAGTGCATGTTTAATATCGACAGAGGTTTACTTTAAGCTGCTTTCAACTTAAGACCCGACTGTGCAGGGGAACCGCAGAAGCACAAATAAACGACAGCAGATTTTATGAGGTGGTGCTTTTAGTGAAACATGTCAGTCCTGTCAGTGGACGACCTGAGGTTCTTTTTTCGCTTGAAAGAAACATTCTGCCCTGTTTTTGCACCAAAAAAAAACCCCAAGGAGTTTCAAACTGTAAAAGTCCGAAGCTGACTGAATTTTCCTTCCCTGGAAGTCTGATATTGAAAGTGTCGTGACGAGACGCCATTTTCTTTTTGTGAAGTATTGCAACAGTAAAGTCTGTTTTACATTAGCATCATCTGCTGTGCAATAAGGATGAAAGGAAGGCGAATTAAAGACAGCCATTGAGCTCTACAATGGTAATTGGGGATTGAATCCAGATCTCTTTCTCTTTCTTTAGGATTTGGATTTGAGTTAAATAATTTTGGCAGCAAAATTAAGGAAATGCCAAATGCTTGACAGCTCAAGATAAAGGATGTTGCCTGTAAGTTCAAAGGTTATCTGTCAGTGTGGAGCTAAAAGCAGTCTAACTCGCTTTTGATTTTATTTTCACTTAATCTCCCCTCTTTCAGTTCTCCACTGACACCTTTACAAAGTGAACTTTTATTGCGAAGTCCATGGTCACGTGGGCTTGAAGTACCCCGGAGAAAAATGGGCCAAGCACCCAAAGCAGTCCCTTCGTGCTTGAGGGAGGGTGACACTTGACAGGGGAAACAGCTCAACAGAGTGGAGGGTTGTGCATTGTTAGACGGCGAGACTTGGGAGCACGATTTTTTTCCCCTGGAGTCTGTAGCTTCTCCCCTCTCCCAACCTCAGCGCACCCCCCCCCCCCATTCTCCCTCATCCTGTAATCCTTTCTTCTCCTCATTACACAAGGACGCTGATTGGCACTGCGATACAGCTCCTCGGGCAAGAGCTCAGTCCCCTCACTGACACACTTCACCCAGATGACTATTCCTTTCCCTTTGACAGCTGGCACTGGAACTATTCGACTGCAGGGCTAATGCAGAGTTAAAGAAACATTTATATCTTGCTGTTCTAATAGCTTAGACAAAAAAATCACTGTGCATTACCTCACTGTAAGAATGCCCCAGCTTTGACCGTTCACCCAAGCTGATAGCACCAAAGTAATCAAAATAATCAATTATCCTCTGTTTAAATATTGACAAATAATGGAAATAGAGACAGTGGCTGAGATGCATTAACCAGAATATTTATTTTGTTTTATTCAGTACGTACACAACTTACATTAAACCATTGAATGGCACGCACACCGCAGCATATCACGGGGGGGGGGGGGCTCTCCCTGTCTGTAATTATTCCTTAATCAGTGGCATCGCTACCATTGTGAGCTTCTGCAGCGAGAGGTAGAAAGATGTTAAATATTTTGCAGAAGAGCATGCAGAGACAGAGGCGAGAAGCACAGGGGCGACAAGTAACAGGAGCTCTAAGTTGGAACCAGATGCACAGTCCGTGGATGAGGAAGCAAAGGCGCTTGAAGAAGAATACTGCCCGGTTGTTAAAAGGAATCAAAATCTACTGCATTACCTGAGTGCCACTAACAGCACAAGGGAAATGAAAGGCAGTCTCCACGGAGCTCAGGCTTATTGACCGGAGTAAGTTTGGGTCAGAATGAGGATTGCCGGCGTTCCTCGACTGATGTGCAAAAGTCCGAAGATTTTTCCGCACACAGTCTAACCAATGTGCAGACTACTGTACAATAGCATCGACCTGAACAGGTAGTCTGAACACTGGGGAGACAGAGTGGGATTGTAGTCTTGTTATTTTTCCACACGGGGCGAGACTCTCTGGGTCTCCCAGCAAGCCTTAAGAGCGCAGACCACTGTTCTCTCTGCAGCTCCAGCTCTCCCCTCGTTTCCTTCACTTCTGCAAGGACTGACGTGGCAGTTTCGAGTGATCTACGATGGAGGGGGGGGGGGGGGGGGGGTGGGGGGGTGGGAGGGAGGTGGGGTGGGGGAAGCGGGCGTGCTGGGGGGGGGGGCGAGAGACGCTGGTGAGGACGAGAGAGAGGAAGAAAGTGAGAAGGAGGAGGCACTAACTGGTGGTAAAAGGGTTAAAGGTGAAGGTGCATAAGCCGTATAAGGGAAAGGTCATCTCTTGGGGATTGGAGCTCCAAAAACTGTGGATATAAAAACTGTGGAATGTTATTTTTTTTTGGCTCTCACTGCATTTGTAAAGGTTCCATATGTTTTCTGATCACCCATAGGGGATCGTTCCGTCTGTGGTTGCTCTGCAGATTCAATAAAGAATATTATCTCAGCGTAATTCCCTGCTGGCTTCAAAAGGAAGAGACCTTGTGGTTACACAGGGAGAGGGAAAAACTAAAATAATGAAGCTTAACTTCTTTCAGAGCAGTGGGAAGAGTTTACTCCATTAGCTGCCTGCAATATAGAGTTTCATCACTCAGTGTACAAGCTGATTCTAAGGCAAAATTGACCGCATTCATTCCAAATTGTGACCCTCGGTCGTGCAGAGTGTATACTGACGGTCAAACTTTTATCATTTTGTTATGGACATGAGATTGCGAGGAATGTAAAATTAAGTGTTTAACTCTCGGGGAAAATGCAGCTTTCAGCTGTGTTTGACTTGCCTTCAGCAGTGTAATATTTTGAATCCTCTTAGTTAGCAAACCCCCCACAATCGCACTCCACACACTGCCCACTTTAGGGGATTAATAGTTTGTTGTTCTTTTTCGCTAAACTTAATTTAGATTGAAGGTAAATTGGGCAAGAAATTGTGTTTACAATGCGATGCTTTATAGATTTGTCAGATAACTTCTTCAGAAGGTTAAAGTTTCCCTCAAACCCGGCCAAGCCTATAATGTTTGACTCCCTATGGCCACTGGCCCTGTGGCTAATGACTAATCATTTGGAATTCGATCCAATCTGATATTACACCACCACATTGATCAAAAGAAATGGATACATGTTATTAGCAGACTTAAAGACAAATTTCATGTTTCTGTTGTTTCTTCCCCTTGCCGGGCGACACAGTGGCACAGTTGGTACAGCCACTGCCTCAAAGCACCAGAGAACCAGTTTTGATCACGACCTCGGGTGCTTCCCGTGTGGAGTTTGCACGTTCTCCCTGTAACAGCATTGGTTTTCTCCGGTGCTCCCCTTTCCCACCAACTGCCAAAGATGTGTGAGTTGCAGGTTAATTGGCCTCTGGAAATACCCCCTGGTGCATAGGGAGCGGATCCAAAAGTAGGATAACGAGAACTAGTGTGATTCATGGGCCCTGCACGCGGTGGGCAGAAGGGCCAGTTTCCATGCCATATCTTTCAATCAGTCATAGATCACCCGTTCACACTTGTTCTATATTATTCTATATTATCCCACTTTCACATCCACTGCTTACAGTCTAGGAGCAATTTACAGAGGGCAATTAACCTACAAACCCGCACGTCTTTGGGATGTGGGAGGAAACATGAGCACCCGGAGGAAACCCGCGCGATCGCAGATAGAACGTGCAAACTCCACACAGACTGCACCTAAGTTTTAGGATTGAACCTTGGCCACTGATGATGTGTGGCAACAGCTCTACCAGCTGCGCCACTGTGCTGTCACTACCTCCAACAGTTCTTTGTCTGTCTCTGTTGTTATGCTGACTGATTTCTGTTGTTGTTACTCTGGGTGTGTTGGGGTGATTAAGGAGGCGACCAGCCACGACTCCATAAAGCAGCTGGGTCACGAGTCTGGCCAACTCCAGCATGTAACATGTAAGTGGCTCAGACAGGAAGACAGCCCCAAACCAACATCCAGAAATCTGCCTTCACGTTTTCTAAGTTACTGAGTTGACTGGTCCTTAGTTAGCTATGCCTCAAGTGGATAATCTGGCTGTTAGTTAGCTTCTGGAGAAATGCTGCTCAAAATATATATTAGCGGGGATTAGAAAGATTGAGTCAGCTTTTTGCTTGTGAATCATAAGGTTCATGCCCCACTGTGGAGACCTAAACTGACGCGGGAGTCCTGAAGGAGCACTGCATTGTGGGGTGTATCGTCTCTTGGCCGAGATGGCAAACTGAAGTTCCCTCTGCTACTTCAAGTGGGTGTAAATATAGCACGCCGTGAATATTGGCAACTCTAATGACCAGGAACAAAGAGGATTACAACAAGTGGTGGACTCCACCCAGACCGTCACAGGTACTGATGATTGAAGGGATCTATAGGAGGCGCTGACTCAAAAAAACAGCTTGTAATATCAAAGACCCACCCTACTCTGAGCACCCTCTCATTTCACTCCTACCATTGAGCAGAAGGTACAGGAGTCTGAAAACCAGGACCTCCACGATCATGAACATCTATATCCCAACTACCATCAAGTTTTTGAACACTACACAACATTTATTTCAACTATGAACTGTGGACTGTCCATGCTTACACTAGTATTGGGATTCTTAATTTTTGCACGAGTATTGGGGTTAATAATGTTTTGAATTTTTGATTGTTATGTATTATCTTTGTGAATTGTGTTCATAGGCCTGTTAAGCTGCAGCAAGTACAAATAACATTATCATCGGTACATATGTCAATTAAGCACTCGACTCTCTGTAGATTTAGGAAGGTAGAAAATGTTCTAAATACTCAACAGATCAGGTAGCATCCATGGAGAGAGGAACAAAGTTTCATGTCGGTTCTAAAAAAGAAAATCTGATTCTCCCTCCATGGAAGCTGCCCAACTTTCAGTCTATTCATTTTCTATTTTAATTTCTGTTTTAGCGACTCTGCTCGAGATCAAATGCCCAGAAAGCCCTCCCCCCCCCCCCCAATGATGTGAGCAATTTATTAGTTTATTAAAACTCTTAACAATAACTGATCTTCATTAGAAAAGATGTAACCATGAGATAAGCCATCCCAAGCTGCTTAATAGGGCCAATTATCACAGTTGGTAGAACAGCTGCCTCGCAACCCCAGAGACGTGGGTTTGATCCTGACCTCGGGTACTGTCTGTGTGAAGTTTGCAGGGTCTCCCTCTGTGTCAGTTTCCTCTGGGTTGTTCAGTTTCCTCCCACATCTCAAAGACATGCGGGTTGCAGATAAAGTGCCCCTGGTGTGCAGCGAGTGGATGGAAAAAGTGGGATAACATAGAACTCCAGTAAATGGGTGATCGATGGTTGGCATTGACTCAATGGGCTGAAAGGCCTGTTTCCACGCTGCATCTCTAAAACTAAAAGTTTCCACCAAACTACATATGGAGCTGGTGGGATACGTGGTCAAAGAGCACTTTAAAAGGCAGATTATTAAATTGCATTTGGAAAGTTGAGTTCATAAAGCTGAGAACATAAGCGGTGACGGTGACTACCACCAACAACATTTGGCTAGATTGAAGCTCACGTTTAGTGTCGCCAGGTACGGTGAAGTGTAGGGGAATGAAAGGTTTGCTTGCAGCAGCAGCATCACAGGCAAATAGACAAACGCACCAATTATACACGGATTATGCATAAATTACCCCCAAAAAATTGTAAAAGAAAGAAGACTCTTCAAAGAAACAAAATATTAGTGCAAAAGCATAATTAGAACACAAAAATCGAGTCCATGGTAATGCTGGAGGTGGTCGGTCGTGTTCCATCATTGATGTAGCATTAGCATTATGCCAGTGGTTCATGAACCTGGTCTTGTGGGACTTCCTCCCTTCTGTACATCTTGCCCAATGGTAGCAGTGAGAAGAGGGCACGACCCGGGTGGTGGGAATCCTTGTAGATAGATGCCGCCTTCTTGAGCTAGCACCTTATGTAAAAGCTATTGATGGTGGGGGATATCTGTGTGTGTGACCACCACTCTCAGCAGCCTCTTGTAATTACCGTATCAGGCAACGATGCAACCAGTCAGGATACGTACAGACATACTGAGTCTCTTTAAACTTCTAATAAAGTAATGGTGCTGGCATGCCTTCTCCATGATTACATCCACGTTGCTGAACCCAGGACAGATCATCCGAGATGTTAATGCCCAGGAATTAGAAGCTGCCAACACTCTCCACAACACGACTCAAAGTGAAAACTAACGTGTGGTCTCCGAACAATGAGTTACTTGGTTTTGTTGACGTTGAGCGAGAGGTTGGTGTTGTGGCACCACTCAGCCCAGGTGTTCTACCACTCCGCAGTGAGCTGACTCATCACCTGCGATTCCGCCAACTGCAGTGGTGTCGCCAGTGAATTTTTAGATGCCATTGCAGCTGTGCTTAACCACACTGTCGTGGGTTTAAAGAGAGTAGAGCAAGGGGGGAGGGAAGGGGGTCAGCCCACAGCCTTGAGATGCACCTGTGTTGACAGTCAATGAGGAGGAGATGTTGTTTCTGATCAGTTTGTATTATTGTCTTTCCTCCTCCATTAGAATCTCTCCCAACTGCGTGCTCCAAGCACCAAGAAACAACAAACAGAAGAGAGTTCACTCAGCCTACAATTATAGAGGCATAGACAGGGAAACACATAGCAAATAGTTGCAGGAGTAGGCCATTCAGCCCTTCGAGCCTGCACCGCCATTCAATATGATCATGGCTGATCATCCAACTCAGTATCCTGTACCTGCCTTCTCTCCATACCCCCTGACCCCTTTAGCCACAAGGGCCACATCTAACTCCCTCATAAATATAGCCAATGAACTGGCCTCAACTACCTTCTGTGGCAGAGAATTCCACAGATTCACCACTCTCTGTGTGAAAAATGTTTTTCTCATCTCGGTCAGTCTTTTTCCCAGGGTGGAAATGCCGAAGACTAGATGGCGTAGTTTTAAGGAGAGCGGGGCAAAGACCCCCTTCCCTCCCCCCTTGCTCTACTCTCTGGAAATTTCTTATAGAATCTTACAAAATTCTTAAGGGCAGGCTAGATGTTGCCAGGACAAGGGTGGGCCAAAGTGGCTAAGGGGATCAGAGGGTATGGAGAGAAGGCAAGTACGGGATACTCAGCATGATCATATTGCGGTGCAGGCTCGATGAATGTACTCCTTAATTTCTATGTTTCTATGTTTCTAAAGGAGGTGTGCTGGGCAAGCCTGAAGGGGCCATCTATGCGTTATATGTTTTTACAGCTGTGCATCTTCTGATGCAGCAACAGGAATCTGCATTTAACTTGGGCGACAGGAGCAAATCAGAGAGGTTGGCTGAGGAACTGACATGAACTTCTGACCTAGTTTGGACCTTCTGGAAAACGGCTCGAACCTTGCAGTTTGGCGCCTGTGCACACATTCCCACCGCTCCGAGGAAGAAAGTGAAAGGATTTCCATTTTTTTTTAAAAAGTTTCCTTTACAGCTCCAGTTCCTTCGTTTCCTGAATTTGGGGGGGGGGGGGCAATTCCCAATACCTCTTTCATAAATCTCCTGGGGCCCCCAGAGGTAGCACTTTGCCATCAGTTTATGTCAGTCAGCCTTTGCCAAGGTTACAGACAGAGGAAGTCGGGTCGCCAGGGAGAGGCCACGTGCACCGTTCTGTAAAGCCCGTTTGCAGCATTCCTCTCTGCTGAGTTTATTTCTCCTGCTTTCTGTTTGTGGTGTGAGTTCGAACCTTTGAGGGTGGTAGGGTGCGAGAAATTTGCGTACTAAGAGCTAGACACCAGAGATAGACCCGAAATGTCACCTGTCACAGCTGCTGTGGAGGAAGGAAATGCACATTTATGCTGGTTTATACTGAAGTTAGACACAAAATGCTGGAGTAACTCAGCGGGTCAGGCAGCGTCTCGGGAGAAAAGGAATAGGTGACATTTTGGGTCAGAGCCCTTCTTCAGTCTGAAGGAGGAAGGATAGGTCACCTATTTCTTTTCTCCAAAGTTGCTGCCTGACCCATTGAGATCCCCCAGCACTGTGAGTTTAGTTCAAAATTCTTGCATCTGCAGTTCCTGGCAGAGGAAGTAGTTGAGGCAGGTATTCTAAGAACATTTAAAATACGCTTGAACGGGTACATGGATAGGAAAGGTTTAGAGGGATATGGGTTAGTGGCGGACAATGTGGATTAGCTGAGATGGTCTGCATGGCCAAGATGGGCTGAGGGCCTGTTTCTGTGCTATATGACTCTCCTAAAGGAAATTCCCTAAAGCTGTAATTATTCTCCACGGTTTGGTTTGGTTTGGTTTACTTTTGTGCAGAGAGAGAGCATGGAAACAGGCCTTTTGTCCCATTGAATTCACGCCGACCAACCGATCACACATTTACACTAGTTCATTGTTATCCAACGTTTCTCATCTACTCCCGACACTGTAAGGGAAATGTACAAAAGCCAATTAACCTGCAAACATTGACCGAATGTGGGGTGTGGGAGGAAATCGGCCCACTTGAGAGTGAGGAACATGGGGAATGTGTAAAGCCATTCATCGCTGGAGTCTGGTTCTGCAAACTTTCCCAATGAATGATCCTGAAGAGACGAGAAGGTGGAACCACTGCTGGTGGACGTGAGCACCATCGGGCCACAGTTAGACACCATGTTGGGAGCTTCTGCTAGAGACCACAAAATGATCTCAGCAGGAAATGGGAATGCAGTGCAAGGTCAGGTCAATGTCAGTGTTTTAAAAACATGGCAATAGAATTCCAGAGCAAGTTACTGGAAGGGGACTGAGGAACAGAGATTTGTGGAAGAATACACTGATTTATCCATTGAGGCCAAAGATGATTGCTGAGGAACCTAATAGATATTGGCAGGATGGACCAATGGATTTCCACTCCCATGGCACGATAATCCAAGGAATTCTTGCGAGTGGAAGGATTTAATAGGAACCTGAGGGGCAAATTTTTCACTCAGAAAGTGGTGGGTATATGGAACGATCTGCCAGAGGATGTAGTTGAGGCAGGTACTAAAACAGCATTTGGACAGGTACATTGATAGTAAATGTTTTAAAGGGATATGGGCCAAACGTGGGCAAATTATACTTGCTTCGATGGGGCATCTTGGGCCGAAAGGCCTGTTTCCATACTGTGTGACTATATGAATTCAAATCACAGTGTTTCCTATCGGTAAGGCAGGGATAAAAGCTGCTAATTGTTGGAAATAGATTAGTGAAGGTTATTTAGTGTCTGATGTGAAATCGTCATTCTGCCCTCATTTTGTATGCGTTTCATTTATAACAGCAGCTGCTGATATAAACCTTGAGTGCCAATGCTGGGAATGAGTCCCACCACCCCTCCCTCAACACCTCTCAATGCGGCATGCTGGAGAGGGTGCGGGGGGCTGGGGGAGTGAGGGGGTCCAACTGGCAATATTTCCTTTTGGCAACGCAAGGAACTGCAGATGCTGGAACCTTGTGCAGATCACAAAGTGCTGGAGGAACTCAGCGGTTCAGGCAGCATATGTGGAGGGAATGGGCAGATGACATTTTGGTTCTACAAAATGATTGTAGAAGGGTAGAGAAAGCTGGAAAAGAGGTGGGGACAAGACAAAGCCTGATGTCCTTTGGCCATCTCTTGTCAGTTGGTGTAATGTTTAACCAGTCAGATGGGTATAGTCGGTTTTAACAGCTATTATCATAAAATGCCTTCAGAAATTTCCTTGTAACCTGTATATTTTGTTTTGGATAAATTATGTGGGAAGTCAGAGTGTTTCTGTGCCAATAGCAATAACGACCCATGCTATGGCCATGTCATGGTAATTTTCGGTCCTTCACAGAAAACATGCTTGCATCAATCTGTAGTGTGTATGTTAAGCATATATGTTACCTTGGTCCAGTATTTATTGACACAGGTTGATCATACGCTGAATAATCCAACCACATTTTTGTTTGGAAGTGGAAAGAACTAATAGAAATTGCATTAATTGGAAAGAGGTGGAGGGGGGAGAGGTGGAGAGGGGAGACGTGGAGAGGGGAGGTTGGGGGGGTGGGAGAGGTTGGGGGGGGGGAGAGGTTGGGTGGGGGGGGGGGGGTGTGGAGTCTGACGCCTCCTGTTTACCGTGGGAGCTGTGCTTTTTCGGTCAATGTGCCTCTCACTGCGGATTTACCAATCCCACTCTCCCGCTGTAACTGGAACCATGTGGGCATGTTAACAGCCTGGGGGTACTCCAGGTTTTACCCGCCATCAATCTCCCCATCTCCCTGGGGGGGGTGGGGGGGGGGGGGGGCTGTTCCACCGTGATTTCCTCTCGGCTTGCAGTGTTGCCGTGGGAAGCAGAACTGTCGAGAGCGTGTGCTGTCTGCCCTCCCCCTTCCCAGAGCGGTCTGAATAAACTGGGAGAAGCGCAGATTAAACAAAAGAAACCTCTGAACTGGTTTATTTAATTGCTCGGCCTAAAATAGTGCAGCTGGATATATTTTGTTTAAGCACGATCAGCATTTCTGATAATGAGGCAGTGCAGACAGTCCAGTCAGTTGGGTTATTGACTCCAGATGTTGCCTCATATTAAGCAGGCTCTGTAAAGGAAACGGGGACTTCTCAGTGTTGTTTCGCAGTTGCCTCAGCCCCAGACTAAACCTCCGCTGAGCGTAAGATTTAGACAGAAAAAAAAAAAGTGACTTGCTGGAGAAGTGTATAAGTTATAGGCGAGACTAGTCTGGCTGGAGCGGAGCTATAATTCACTGTCCTGTCATTGGGAGCCGCGTTCTGCTGGTTCCATCTCTGCGGAGGGCGCGCCGCTCGGCTAGACAGGAGGACATTTTTTAACTTTTGCACCCCTGCAGCTGAGAGTGTGCTGATTTGGCAGCTGAGCGTGGCTGCACCGGTTTCATTGCTTCCTCGAAAAAAGATTAAGGGTGAGATTCAGCCCAGACATTGTACCTTACACAACCTTTCTCAGAGTACAGGCTCTGAGATCCCTTTGAAGTTGTCAGAGAAAAAAAAAGACACAAAGTGCTGGAGTAACTGGGCACGTCAGGCAGCATCCCTGGGGAGACATGGATAGGTGACGTTTCTCTCCACTGATATTTTCAAGAGAGAGTTCGATTTAACTCTTAGGGCTAACGGAATCAAGGGATGTGGGGGAAAAGCAGGAACGGGGTACTGATTCTGGATGATCAGCCATAATCATATTAGAAACATAGAAACATAGAAAATAGGTGCAGGAGTAGGCCATTCGGCCCTTCGAGGCCTGCACCGCCATTCAATATGATCATGGCTGATCATCCAACTCAGTATCCTGTACCTGTCTTCTCTCCATACCCCCTGATCCCTTTAGCCACAAGGGCCACATCTAACCCTCTTAAATATAGCCAATGAACTGGCCTCAACTACCTTCTGTGGCAGAGAATTCCACAGATTCACTACTCTCTGTGTGAAAAATGATTTTCTCATCCGGTTCTAAAAGACTTCCCCCTTATCCTTAAACTGTGATCCCTTATTCTGGACTTCCCCAACATCGGGAACAATCTTCCTGCATCTGGCCTGTCCAACCCCTTAAGAATTTTGTAAGTCTCTATAAGATCCCCCCCTCAATCTTCTAAATTCCAGCGAGTACAAGCCGAGTCTATCCAGTCTTTCTTCATATGGAAGTCCTGCCATCCCTGGGGAGACATGGATAGGTGACGTTTCTCTCCACTAATATTTTCAAGAGAGAATAAGGGATATGGGGAAAAAGCAGGAACAGGGTACTGATTCTGGATGATTAGCCATAATCATATAGGAATGGCTGTGCTGGCTCAAAGGGCTGAATGGCCTACTCCTGCACCTACTTTCTATGTTTCGGGTCGGGAAATGTCACCTTTCCAGATCAAACCATGTAATCACATTCCAAGGGCAACCAGGGATTGGCCATGAGTGCCATCTTGCCACCAACACCCTCTTTCCATGGGAACCATCTTGAAGGAGGTGCTGGGTTTCTCAAAAAATACTTCAGGTCTTTCCTTGTCAATGGAGAGGGATCTAATTCGTGATTCAGGTGGGGCTAAAACACTTGTTCAAATCCAGTGCATTCTACTTCAAGATGTGCCTTCTGCCTGCCGTGCCGGTCCAAAGAGTCTGAGCTCCAGCTGAGAAGTGCGCACTGCGGGGACTATTATTCCAACGCCTGCTCCTCTCGCTCGTAGAGGAAGCGTGTTTCCCTGTGCTGCCTCAGGGATGCAGGTGGATGTAGCTTACAGATGCAGCACAACAACAGGCCCTCTGGCCCACAGAGTCCCCACCGCCCACCATTCACCCGTTCACACTAGCTCTGTGTTATCCCACTTTTACATCCACTATCCACATGCTAGGGGCAATTTAGCAGAGGCCAATTAACATACAACCCCGCGCATCTTTGGGATGTGGGAGGAAACCCATGTGATCACAAGGACAACTAATTGGGAGCTCATTTTAATGTTATTCGGTTTGTCTGGTTGCCTACTTGCCTGGCGGTGGTTGAGTTTGCCCCCTTACCTGGCAGCACCTGGACATGCATCTTCTTCAACTCAACATGCCTGGGTGAATGGGGCGACCAACCGGCCTTATTTGGTGCTGCGACATCATCCATTACGGAGCACTTCTGTGGCAGCCATTTTTCTGTGATGCCATAAGCTGTACGTGCCTGCCGTTTATTTTGAAGAGAAACAGCTTGAATGTCAGGAAAAATGCATATTTTACACTCCAGCCCACTCAATTTTTAGTCAATAAAAGGAAAGTTTTAGCATGAAGGAGAATTGAAACATTACGAGTGTCACATTGGCACAGCTGCCTCACAGCACCAGAGTCCCGGCTTCCATCCTGACCTATGGTGCTGTCTGCGTGGAGTTTGCCCGTTCTCCCTGTGACCGCGTGAATTTTCTCCGCGCGAGTTTCCTCCCACATCACAAAGACGTGTGCATTTGTAGCTTAATTAGCCTCTCTAAATTGTCCCTCGTGCGTTGTAGGGAGTGGTTGCAAAAGTGGGATAAATAGAACTAGTGTGAATGGGTGATCGATGGTCGACATTTACTTGGTGGGCTGAAGGGCCTGTTTCCATGCTGTGTCTCAATCAATATGCAGGTTTAAATTTATTTTTGCAGCAGTTGGTGGGGTGGATGTTTGTAAGACGTGTTATTTCTTAGAATAAAGGGGAGGTCATTTAAGACTGAGGTGAGAAAAAACTTTTTTACCCAGAGAGTTGAGAATTCATGGAACTCCCTGCCACAGAGGGCAGTGGAGGCCAAATCACTGGATGGATTAAAGAGAGAGTTGGATAGAGCTCTAGCGGCTAGTGGAGTCAAGGGATATGTGGAGAAGGTAGGCACGGGTTTGTTAATAGCGGACAATCTGCCATGATGACAATGAATGGCTCGAAGGACCGAATGGCCTCCACCTGCACCTATTTTCTATGTTTCTTGTTTCTAAGTGACCTGTCCTCCCAGAATGCAGTGCAGACCATGCCACAAATAAGGGCTTTTCTCTGCTGCTGTGAATTGTGGGAGCTGCAGACCTCCACGACTGACTGACTAACTCCAAACTCAAGTTGCAAGCGATTATCACCAAGGTTCAATGGCAGATCCCAGTTATTTCAGCTGCCAACTTGGACCTTTGTGAAGGTGGACAAAAATGCTGGAGAAACTCAGCGGGTGCAGCAGCATCTATGGAGTGAAGGAAATAGGCAACGTTTTGGATCGAAACCCTTCTTCAGACTGATGTGAGGTTGGGGGGGAGGGGGGGGGGGGGGGTGGGAGGGGGGAGAGAGGAAGAAAGGAAGAGGCGGAGACAGTGGGCTGAGGGAGAGCTGAGAAGGGGAGGAGAAAGCAGGGACTACCTGAAATTACAGAGGTCAATGTTCATACCGCTGGGGTGCCAACAGCCCAAGCGAAATATGAGGGGCTGCTCCTCCAATTTACGGTGGTCCTCACTCTGGCCATGGAGGAGGTCCAGGACAGAAAGGTCGGTTTCAGAATGGGTGGGGGAGTTGAAGTGCTGAGCCACCGGGAGATCAGGTTGGTTATTGCGAACCGAGCGGAGGTGTTGGGCGAAGCGATCGCCAAGCCTACGCTTGGTCTCACCGATGTAGATCAGCTGACGCCTAGAGCAGCGGATGCAATAGATGAGGTTGGAGGAGGTGCAGGTGAACTTTGTGAGTTGTGTTTACACAATTGCCTTTCTGTCCATGGGTGTCAGTGGCAGATCTCACCCCATGGTCCTTCTGTCCATGGCGGTTCATCCACATCGTAGAATTGTCCATCCAATGAGCCGCAGACTGGACAACTGAGACTGGATAGACAGACACAAACTGCTGGAGTAGCTCCGTGAGTCAGGCAGAACCTCTGGAGAAAAAGGATGGATGACGTTTCGGGTCAGAACCCCTCATCAGGCTGACTTCTTCAGAAAGGTCCCGGCCTGAAACGTCACCCATCCCTTTTCTCCAGAGATGCTGCCTGACCTGCTGAGTTACTGCAGCACTTTGTGTCCATCTTTGGTATAAACCAGTATCTGCAATTCTTTGTTTCCACAACTGAGAGTAGGATGTCAGGCCTGTTGCTGGGGCTGACTGGCAGACTATGGGATTACTCCAAGTTGTCTTGCACTGACCTTCTTCCAGTAGTTTTGTGCTTCCCCTTATTGAGATGACTTGTTTTGTCTAAATTCCAGCCTTACTTAACAACTGAAGTTTAAATTAAACAGCTGCCACGCTAGGATTTGAACTTCTCTTTCTAGGTCACGCTGGCTGCTGGTTCAGTCACTTAACCACTGCATCACCATTGCACATTGCACCTGGAGCCCGTTTTACTTGTCCCACCTCGGGCATTTCTTCTTCTCCCGTCCAGCAGAAGATGCCAAAGCAGAAGTTAGAATGGACCCTGAGTACAATGCGCAACGGTGGCACAGTGTAAGGTTGCAAAATCGAAAGCACACACCACCGACCTCAGGAATAGCTTCTTCCCCTCCATAGTCAAGCTTCTGAACGGTTCTTGCCGATTCACCTCTACCCCATTGAGATAATTGGACTGTGTCTGTCAAACGGATGCACTGACCTATATTCTGCACTCTCCATCTTCCCTTTTACACTCTCTGTTGATTGTATTTATGTACGGCATATCTGATCTGTTTGGATAGCATGCAAAACAAAGCTTTTCACTGTACCTCGGTACACGTGACAATTATAAACTGAAACCTCAACCTGTTTATTATTCCTTCCTTAATAAACACTGGTGGAAACAAGTCATCTGTTGATTGCAAACTGATCCCCACTCATCTCTTAATTACAGAGATGGGTCATATTTACCAGCTGTGAGGAGTTTCTTCTTCTTCTTGCGTACGCCGTGCACAGCCTAACGTTGTAGGACAACTTGTTCTATTTGATCTTGTTTGATTGTGCACGCCAGGTTGATTGCATTAGTTGAAACAGGGCGGACCACGTGAAGGTTGCAATCTCCCACCCCAGAGGAGTTTGAGGATGTGAGACACATTCAGTGTCCTTTCATGCCCGCATTGATTCACGTTCGAAGATCTTTTTCTGGTTTATTAGATCGAACAGTACAGCACAGGAAGAGGCCTATCGGCCCACAATGTTTACGCAGTACACAAGGCCAAGTTAAACCAACCTCCTCTGCCTGCTTGTATCCCTTCATTCTCTGCATATCTAAAGTGGTATTTGGAACACCACCTTTGTGTCTGCCTCCACCGCCCACCACTCTCTGTGTAACAAAACCTGGCCCGCATATCTCCTTTAATCTTTGCCCCTCTCATTTTAAAGAGGCCTTTGGTCTTGGACATTTCCACCCTGGGAAATAGGTTCTGGCTGTCTACACTATCTATGCCCTTCAGAATTTTATATAATTCTATCAGGTCTCCCCTCAACCTCTGGCGTTCCAGGGGAAACAAAGCTGTTTGCCCAACCTCTCCTTGTAGCTAATACCCTCCTATCCAGACAGCATTCTGGTAAAACCCCTCTGCAGCCTTTCCAAAGCCTCCACATTCTTCCTGCAATGGGGCAACTGCACACAAGACTCCAAATGCATCGTAACCATCCTATAAAGCTGCACCATTACTCCCTGACTCTTATACTCAAAGAGGGTCTTTGTAGCATTATACAGTTATTGAGTATTTGCTGTTCACATTCTGTGTATCCCACTCCCTGCATCTCGGGAGCACAGAGAAAGATGTCTAATTGCACATTGTTGCTACATTACAGGAAAAAGAGAAGAAATACATGCTGCCCCTGGATAACCTGAAGCTGCGTGACATTGAGAAGGGATTTATGTCCAGCAAGCATATATTTGCTCTCTTCAACACAGAACAGAGGTGGGTCCACCCGGATGTTGGAGCGTCTGATTTACGGTTGCTTGTATGATGGGAAGGGTGGAATGAAAAGGTGTTCCTTCCAGAACACTCAACAATGGATCCCGTCAATAATATCACACAGTTGATGCACAATTATGTTGAGTAACCATTTTGTAGATGGGAATGAATCTCTTCCTGTAATGATGCTGGCAGTAGATTTAAGTTTACCAAAAGGCTGAGGAAATGAAAGATCTTGACCAGACAGCCACAGTTTAATGCTGAAAGACTCCTTTTCACTGTGTAAGTATTTGCAAGTTGGCTCAAATGTGGTGTATTTGTCAATTCATCACTTTAAACTTACTGTTGTCCCTAGCAGTACAATATTTCAGAGCCTCTGGCCATTTTAGTGCAATAAATCCCAATTTTGAAATAAAATATTCCCGCAACATCCACCGGGATATGGATTTGGCTGAACTGATTGGAATTGTTCTGAGGGGATCCCTGAGTTAATGAGACCGGGTGAAAGGTTTTCACGGATTAGTAAGAGGGATTGACGGGATAGCACAGCGGCACAACTGGGAGACCTGCTGCCTCACAGCACCAGGAACCCGAGTTCCATCCTGATCTCAGGTGCTGTCTCTGTGATGTTTGCACTTCTCCCTGTGACCGCTGGGTTTCATCCAGGTGCTCTAGTTTCCTCCCACATCCCAAAGACCTGCGGGTTTGTAGATTAATTGTCCTCTGTAAAATTTCCCCTAGTCTGTAGGGAGTGGATGAGAAGGTGGGAAAGCATGGAAAGAGTGTGAATGGGTGATCGATGGCTGGCTTGGACTCCGTGGGCCAAAGGGCATGTTTCCATGCTGTATCTTTCCGTTCACCACGATTCCTTAATGTGGCAGTTTGGAGTCTGGCTCTAACTGGGCTATTCATGCAGATGGGGGTCAATGAAAACATTAGTGTAGAAGTCCCAATTGGTAAGGTTCATGCTTCATCTTCTTGGAATACACTCCAGCCACACTGCCCTTGTACCAATGTAAACTCAGGTTTTTACACCTGTTATTGCATTGTATTGCATTGCATAGAGATGCCGGTTTTTTAAAGTGTTTGCATTGAATTTTGCCAATAGACATTGCAAACTTGTACTGCTCGGGTCAACAGTAAGTTTAAAGTGATGAATTAAGAAATACACCATTTGAGCCAACTTGCAAATACTTACACAGTGAAGAGGAGTCCTTCAGCATTAAACTGTGGCTGTCTGGTCAAGATCTTTCATTTCCTCAGCCTTCTTCTTCTGCAGTTGTGTAGGGCTCTGGTGAGACCACATCTGGAGTATTGTGTACAGTTTTGGTCTCCTAATTTGAGGAAGGACATCCTTGTGATTGAGGCGTAGATTCACGAGACTGATCCCTGGGATGGCGGGACTGTCATATGAGGAAAGATTGAAAAGACTAGGGTACACAAAATGCTGGAGAAACTCAGCGGGTGCAGCAGCATCTATGGAGCGTAGGAGATAGGCAACGTTTCGGGCCGAAAACTTTATTCAGACTGATGGGGGGGGGGGTGGGGGGAGGCGGGGGGAAGAAAGGAAAAAGGAGGAGGAGGGGCCCGAGGGCTGAGGGAGAGGTTGGAAGAGGAGGAGACAACAAGGGTTAATGGAATTGAGAGAATTCGATGTTCATGCCAAGAGGATGCAGACTCCCCAAGCGGAATATGAGGTGAAAAGACTAGGTTTGTATTCACTGGAGTTTAGAAGGATGAGGGGGTATCTTATAGAAAACATATAAAATTATAAATGGACTGGACAAGCTAGATGCAGGAAAAATGTTCCCAATGTTGGGTGAGTCCAGAATCAGGGTCCACAGTCTTAGAATAAAGGGGAGGCCATTTAAGACTGAGGTGAGAAAAAACTTTTTCACCCAGAGAGTTGAGAATTTATAGAATTCCCTGCCACAGAGGGCAGTGGAGGCCAAGTCACTGGATGGATTTAAGAGAGAGTTAGATAGAGCTCTAGGGGCTAGTGGAGTCAAGGGATATGGGGAGAAGGCAGGCACGGGTTATTGATAGGGGACGATCAGCCATGATCACCATGAATGGCGGTGCTGACTCGAAGGGCCGAATGGCCTCCTCCTGCACCTATTTTCTATGTTTCTATGTTTCTATGTAAACCCTGTCATTGCATTCACACGGAAGAATTTCACACATCATTAGTTGGAAACTAAGGGCAGCATAGTGGCGCAGTTGGTGGAGCTGCTGCCTCCCTGCACCAGAGACCCAAGTTCGACCCTGACCTCAGGTACTGTCTGTGCATGGTTTACATGTTTGTCCTGTGATCGCATTAGTTTCCTCCAGGTGCTCTGGTTTCCTCCCACATGACTGATTGTCAGCATGGACTCAGTGGGCAGAAGGGCCTGTTTCCATGCTGTATTTATTAATCAATCAATAAAGGATATGAGATAAGAACAGGAGAATGGCATTGAGATGTATTGGCCATGTGTTTGACTGGGGAAACTCGTCCCCCTGATCTGTTTTTCTACCTATTGCTTTACTTCCACCAGACAACAGTTTAGCCACACCCTCATTTTTTCCCAGAATTTCCACCATTTTCAGTTCAACCAATAACCTATCGTGGAATTATGTCAAATACTTTTTGGGCATGTTGTAAGTCACTGCACCCCGTCAGATGAGAAAGTCCTTTTGATGTACAAGTTCACAGTTAGTACATTGATGAACTCAGGCCAAGGCCTGGACCTCCATCACTGACTCTGCCTTGTATAGAACAGGGAGAACAAAGCCCGCAAAATGTAAGAGCATAATGGTTCGATTCCCGAACCAGTCTATGAGAAGCCTGGATGATGTAAGTTCAAATCTCACCAGTGAAACAGGGGAATCTGAGCCAATTTGACTTTGAAATTTAAACAAAAACGAGTTTTAACTATGGTGACAATGAAATCATTGGTTTGACATTAAAATACAGCACCTAACACCTAAAGAATAGTAAATTAATAAAATAATATGCACTGTCCACTCTGATGTAATGAATGGCTAGCTCTGTTCTGCTGAGCATAGATTTTCATCAACATAAGAGTTTTTCCATGTTTTTTATTCCCTTACAATTATGACTTGGTTTACCTCACTGACTGGTTGCCTCTGTTCAACCCTGAACTGCAGCCCTTTCATTTCTACCCGATAATTCATGAATAACCTGTAATATTATTTACAATCTTAATGCCTGCTTTCCACACTACTTCTGGTCCAGAGGTGATTCCAAATCTACAGGAATATGGTGAACTATAATTGCCCTTTGAAATGGGTTCTTAAATCATTTAGTTCAAGGACTACTATTGACAGATACAGCATGGTAGGCCCTTCAGCCCATCAGGTCCACCCTGACCATGGATCACCTGTTCATACTAGATCTATGTTATGCCACTTTCTCATCCATTCCTTGCACATGGGAAGCAATTTACAGAGGCCAATTAACCTACAAATCCGCATATCTTTTGGATGTGGGAGGTAACCGGAGAACCTGAGGGAATCCCGTGCGTTCACAGGGAGAACGTGCAAACTCCACACGGACCGCACCCGAGGTCAGGATCGAACCCAGGTCTCCTGTGCTGTGAGGCAATGGCTGTAACAGCTGAAGGACAACAAATGCTAGTCTTTCTGGCACCACTTGCATTATAATAACAATAATTAAAAGAAAAAAACCCTTTAAATTAAATAATTAAAAGAATCGAACACGTTTTTCCAAGCCATTTACAGCAATCCCTGGTCCCAAATAACGTAGATTTTCATAACTCATCTGGGAAATGTCAAACCCTAACTCTTCACATCTCCCACCTTTCTTGAAGTTGAGGGATTATCGGTGCTGCAGTGTGTTCAGGCTGCGAGCTGAATGAACTTGCGTTTTGGCTTTACTATCTCCACCTATACCAAGGTACAAGTGAAAAGCTTTGTTCTGCATGCTTTCCAACCACGTCAGACAGTACTACGCATTCATGCAATCAAGCCAAACTCAGGTGCAATAGGTAGAGTGAAGAGAAATATACCAGAGTGCAGAATGTACTTTCTCAGCATTCTAGAGCAACACTTCCAGTGAAAAAAATCCAATGTGATGAATGAGATAAATTAGAGAATCAGACTGTCCCCTAGCTTATCGAAGGGCTGTTCAGATGCTTCATAACAGAGGGGATGACGCTGTTCCTGAGTCTGGTGGTGCGCACTTTCACGTTTTTGTATCTTCTGCCCAACAGGAATGGGGAGAGGGAATGACCAGGGTGGAAAAGGTGTTTTATTGTGCTGTCAATGGTGGGGATTCTAGACTAGAGTCAGTTTTGCACTCTATTTACAAGAGCAACTTGTTCCCTGAAGGAGGGTCCGGCCTGGAAACGTCGTCTGTCCATTCCCTTCACGGATGCGACCTGATCCACTGGGTTCCTCCAACTCTTTTATGTTTTGCTCAGGATTCCAGCATCTGCAGTTCAACACGTCATCGTTTTTTCCTTTAACTGTCCTACACTCTGAGTTACTCAAACGACACTAACAGACCATTGACAGCAGCAGCCTCCCTTCTCATGGCAGTGGCTGACTGCATTCTCCCCTCCCCTCCACCCAATCCTAACTGTGTTTTACCTTACAGCTTGAAGGTTTCCCGATTTATACCCTTCCTCTCCTTTTCTTTCCGACAGGAATGTTTACAAGGATTACCGGCAGCTGGAATTGGCGTGTGAAACCCAGGAGGAAGTAGACAGCTGGAAGGCTTCATTTCTTCGAGCTGGTGTCTATCCAGAAAGAGTTGGGGTAAGTATCCTGAAATACAGGTGTGTGTCTGTGTATACCTGAGTGCATTGCTGCCTTTAGACCTTTAACACATGCATTACATCTACATGGGTAGATGGGTAGACATAGCTTTATAAATTCTATATTTGCATGTGCATAATATATTTCTGTGTCTCTAACTAATTTCATGCGCATATTCATTAAATGCTAATGTAGCTTTTGTATATTACATGTGGACGTATTTGCATGTGTTCAAATAAAATTGGTCACCTGGCTATAGGAAGGATGTACTTTAGTTGGAAAGGGTGCAGAGAGGATTCACCAGGATGTTACCTAGGCTTACGGACTTAAGTTATAGGGCGAGGTTAGATGCACTGGGACTTTTTTTCCTTGGAGCGTAGGACACTGAGGGGAGACCTTATTGAGGTGTACAAGATCGTGAGAGGCATGGATAAAATGAACGCTTTAGCTTGCTTTCCAGGGTAGAAGATTTTCCAACTGGAAGGCATAAGTTTAAGATGAGAGGGGGGAGATTTAAGGGGAACCTCATGGGAAACCTTTTCACTCAGAGGTTAGTGCGTATCTGGAACGAGCTTCCAGAGGAAGCTATAGCAGTGGATACAATGACAACTTTTAAAAGATACATGAATAGGGAGGGTTTAGAGAAATCTGGGCCAAATGTAAGCAAATGGGACTGGCCCAGTTTGCCAACTTGGACAGCTTGGACAAGTGGATCGATTGGCTTGTATTTGTGCTGTACAACCCCGTGAATCATTGATCCCAAAATAAATTACACTGGCAAACAGACTTTGCCAGGAATGTGTGTTTGGATTTGTCCTGACACAAAAATAATTACTAAACTGGGATTTGCTGGCTTTACAAAATCATGGTTTGTTTTTATTTTCTTACTTCCAAGAACTAGAACCGGATGTTTCTATTTATCCATCACGTGCAATGCTGGCAAGGCTAACATTTATCAACTATTTGAGAAAGAAAGGGTTACAGGAACTTAATGTGAGGGAATGTGGTCAACATGGGTGAATTGGGCCAAAGGGCCTGTTTCCATGTCGTATGTTGTAGATAAACATCAGGAATAATGCAGTTGCCCCTGAGAAGGTGTTGCTGAGGCACCTTCCTGAACGGCTGCTGGCATTTTAGTGAAGGTGCTCCCATGGTGCTGTTGGGGAGGAGTTAGACCTGGCAACAAAGCAGGGTTGGTGACACACTGTTAGGATGGTCTTTCTCTCAAACAGCGATGTTCTTGTGTGCCCTCTGTATTTGTCTCTCCTGGTCATAGTTAACGTAAGATCAGAGGTTAGGGCAGTATAAGTGAGTAATTCCAGTGCATTTTCCGGATAGTTCATCCTGCAGCCACGGTGTACCCTAGGAGAGGGAATGAGTGGTGGATGGCTTGGCAATCAAGTGGGCTAATGTTCCCCAGGGTCAAGCTTCTCGGGTGATAGTTGAGGTATATTCAACCAGGCGATTGGAGAGTATGCCATCACACTCATGACTTGTGCCACAGATGATGAAAGGATTTAGGTATCAGACAGACAAAGGTGCTTATGTTGAGACTCCTGTTGAATTTCTGGTCAATGGTGTTTCGCAGGATAGAGATAGTGGGGTCCTGGTAACATTTTGAATGTCAAGGCTAGTAGTTGGATAGAGATTGTCAATATAGAACATAGAGCAGTACAGCACAGGATCAGGCCCTTCAGCCCACAATGACTGTGCCCTATATAATGCCAAGTTAATCTAATCTTCTCTACATACAGGTGATCCAAATCCCTCCATTCTCTGCGTATCAATGTGACTATCCAAAAGCCTCTTAAATGTCACTATTTTATCTGCCCCCAACACCACCCCGGCTGTGTGTTCCAGGCACGCATCACTTTCTGTGTAAGATAAAACTTGCGCCGCCCTTCTCCTTCAAACTTTGCCTCTCTCACCTTAAAGCTAATGCCTTCTCGTCTTTGCCATTTCTACCCTGGGGAAGAAAGGCTCTGATTGTCTATCCTATCTATGCCTCTCATAATTTTATTGCAAAAATGGTGAGACGTCCATTTGCTACTTATTGGCCCATATTTTGATATTGATTGGGGCAGATTTATGGTAGAACCTGCTGACAAGGAACAATGAGTCATTGTAGGTAGAGGAGATTAGATTAACTTGGCATTATATCGGGCACATGGGCATGTGCACATTTGCAGGTTAATTTGCTTCTGTAAATTGTCCCTAATCTTTGGGATAGAACTAGTGTATGGGGATCGCTGGTTGGCAGGGACTTGGTGGGTCGCCAGGCCTGTTGCCACTCTCTATCTCTTAAACAGGGCTTAAATGAACAGCCATCTTGTGGCCTGGGGTGGTGTAGTGTGGGTCACATCACCGGCTAATGTTCCCATGGGTCATTCCTGAGGAAGGTCAAGGCACTCATGGGAG
Source organism: Okamejei kenojei (assembly GCA_035221665.1). Taxonomy (NCBI): domain Eukaryota; kingdom Metazoa; phylum Chordata; class Chondrichthyes; order Rajiformes; family Rajidae; genus Okamejei; species Okamejei kenojei. The sequence continues at coordinate 19,404,905 of CM069163.1, forward strand.
GAAGGTCAAGCCACACATGGAAGGAAGGTCAAGGCACTCATTCGAAGAAGGTCAAGGCACACTGGAGGAAGGTCAAGGTCAAGGCACCGAGGTCAAGGATCTCGTGGATCTTTCCCACCACCATTGTTAGTTTTCGCTCAAAGAACAATTATTTCACTGTGGGGACGACTCGGAGTCCTATCCACCCGACGCCATCAGGACCTGTAAGCTTTGCTGATTTACCTTTTGGATCATATGTATGTTGGGAAGGTGATGGACAGATGGAATGGGACTGAGGTCCATTATTGAGTCCTTCTTGACTTAACTCTGTACGGTCCTGTGTCTTGATGCTCAGGCAAGGTATTTGCTTCTTGTACCGAATATTAGTAGGAGGAATGGCAATAGCTCCTTACTCTCCATCTTGCTTCTATATAGTTTAGCCAAAAATAGCAGGAGAGGAGGAAAGATCACTTTCCTTGACAGAGGACCCTGTAATTGAGGGATATCAATTAACGTTAATGGCAAGCAGGTTTGGAAGGAATGTTTTCCCAGCCAAAGGGTTAGGAAAGTGTCAAGGGCAAGACAGCAAGATCTTTCATTGCAGCTGTATCTCACCATACTCATATATATGACAATGACCTTAACTCGAATTTGAACAGGCACTAGGCGAATAAAGACGCTGTAAAAAACTTCATGAAGGAAAAAGGAAAGATTGAATAAAGTCCTGCTTAGTTTATGTGTTAGTCGTAGCTCTGTTGGTGTAAATCTTGCATCTTTAGACTGTAGACTTGCACAGTGTAAACCAACCCTTTGGTGCACACCAGTCGGCACCAGCCAGAGTCACCCTGTCACGCTAGCACTATCCTACATACTAGGAATAATTTACAATTTGCAAAAGCCAATTAACCCACAAACCTGGGAGTTTGGGAGGAAATCAGAGCTTCTGGAGAAAGCCCACGTGGTCACAGGGGTAACGTACAGACTCCGTACAGACAGCACCCTTAGTCGGGATCGAACCCGGGTCTCTGGCGCCTTAAGGCAGCCACTCTGTCAGAGGTTGGAGGTTCAAGTCCAGAGAGTTGTGAATGTGACCCTGGATGACATGTCGGGGCAGGATGACGAGATGCCAGTTTTTTTGATTGGAAGATGCAACATCTCCCTGTGACCGAGTGGGTTTCCTCAGGGCCCACCGGATTCATCCCATATCCCAAAGACGCGAAAGATTTTGGGTTAATTGGCTGCTGTAAATTGTCCCTCATCCGTACGGAGTGGATGCGAAAGTGGGATAACGTAGAACTTGCGCGAATGGGTAATCGATGGTCAGGTGCGGACTTGATGGACCGAAGGGCCATGCTGCTATCATTCAATCATCAATTCATGAAATATCATCTGAAATTATTTCACTAATAAGTAAGTAAGTAAGTCTATTGGCCAAGTATTCACATACAAGGAATTTGCCTTGGTGCTCCGCCCACAAGTAACAACATGACACACAGTGACAGTTACGAATGACTCAGAAAACACTAAACATTCATAATAATAAAACATTAATGATAAAACACCATTGATTAAGCATGTGAACCAACAAAATACCAGATCAAAGGGAGGCTACAGATTTTTGGCTGTTGAGTAGAGCAACTACTCGTGGATAAAAACAGTTTTTATGTCTGGCTGTGGCAGCTTTGACAGTCCGGAGTCGCCTTCCAGAGGGAAGCGATTCAAAGAGTTTGTGGCCAGGGTGAGAGGGGTGAGAGATGATCTTGCCTGCTCGCTTCCTGGCCTATAATCTAAATGAAGGGGCTCCAAGAGGCGAGGAGAGTTTTCATGTTAGGATTTCCAAAGCCGTTTGTTCAAACTTAATAATTATCGTTGCATTTATTGGCTGGTGGGCTATTTACTGGCAGAATGCAAGGGAGCCCGTTCCAACTCCCGACTTGTTTCTGTGCGAGAGAGTGGTCAAAAGCACCAGGGAACTGGTGTCTGGAGTGAAGGCTGCCACACACTCAACAGGGAAACTATTTAGGATGAGTCAGACACGCTCGCCCTCGGCCTGAAGCTTTACGTGGAAATATTTGTATAGGCCCACCCCCACTTCCAGCTCCCCACTGACTCTCCCTTCTTTGAATGTGAAGTGATGCTGCTGATTGAAATCTGGCAGGGTCCACACTGAAGGCTTTAGCCTGGGACTCTGTACATGACAGGAAACTCTTGTCAGTCTTTCCATGCAGTTCACTTGCTAACATCTGGTCGGCCAGACTGCAGTCCACATCACTGCTTCATCGCGGCACCACAGTGACCTATAAACATTGATGACACGGCTCCAGTTTCTGGTGTTTGTTAAAAAGCAAAACACACAGGCACACACAAACAATGACACACACACAAACACACCTACATTTTGCATCAAAGATGAACAGAAGGATGCTGGAGACACTTTCCTGGGCTGTTGGCCTCTGAGGGAGGGTGACAGGGTGGACTTGGTGGGCCACTGCCAATAAGTCCCTCCCAAAATATTAACTGTTCACTTATTCTAAATAAAGTGAGAGGTGTCCACAGTAACTCAGCGGGTCAGGCAACATCTCTGGAGGACAAAGAGAGGTGACGTTTTGGGTCGGGACCCTTCTTCAGAGAGATTGTAGTAGGGGGAGGATAGCTGGAAAAAAAGTGGGAGCAGGACAAAACCTGGCTAGTGATACGTGGATACATCTTTCTCTCTCTTTTCCTCTCTCTCTGGTTATCCACTTTGGCGGCAAAAACAAAGGGGCAGATTATTATCTCAATGGGGTTACGTTAGGTAAGGGGGAGGTGCAGCGAGACCTGGGCGTCCTTGTACACCGGTCACTGAAAGTTGGCGTGCAGGTACAGCAGGCAGTGAAGAAAGCTCATGGAATGTTGGCCTTCATAACAAGAGGATTTCAGTATAGGAGTAAAGAGGTTCTTCTGCAGTTCTATAGGGCTCTGGTGAGACCACATCTGGAGTATTGTGTACAGTTTGGTCTCCTAATTTGAGGAAGGACATCCTTGTGATTGAGGCAGTGCAGGGTAGGTTCACGAGATTGATCCCTGGGATGGCGGGACTGTCATATGAGGAAAGATTGAAAAGACTAGGCTTGTATTCACTGGAGTTTAGAAGGATGAGGGGATATCTTATAGAAATATATAAAATTATAAAAGGACTGGACAAGCTAGATGCAGGAAGAATGTTCCTAATGTTGGGCGAGTCCAGAACCAGGGGCCACAGTCTTAGAATAAAGGGGAGGTCATTTAAGACTGAGGTGAGAAAAAAAGTTTTCACCCAGAGAGTTGAGAATTTATGGAATTCCCTGCCACAGAGGGCAGTGGAGGCCTAGTCACTGGATGGATTTAAGAGAGAGTTAGATAGAGCTCTAGGGGCTAGTGGAGTCAAGGGATATGGGGAGAAGGCAGGCACGGGTTATTGATAGGGGACGATCAGCCATGATCACAATGAATGGTGGTGCTGGCTCCAAGGGCCGAATGGCCATCTCCTGCACCTATTTTCTATGTTTCTCTTTTTCTTTTTCTCTTTCCCTTTTCTCTATCTTTTCCCTCTCCCTTTTATTTTTCTCAACTATTTGGTTTTATTCCACATTTCACCATTTCTCGCCCCGCCTTTCCTCCAACTCTTTTTACTGACTACATTGCAGTGTTTTTCTTTGTGACGGGACAGCATACTGGAACTTTAAAAGTTAAACTGGATTTTCACATTTATATTGTTACAAAAAGATGACTAATGTTTAAAAAGTAAAAAAATTGTTAATTAAATTAGTCGGTCAGGCCCTTTAACGGCATAAGCAGCTTATACGATGATGTTCTGCCATAGGCACTGTAAGTTTGTGTTCTGGCACATGTTTGCCTGGAGAAAAAAAGCACTGCCTGTCAGTGTGTCTGTATTATATTTAAATCATTGCCCTGCTCGGTAATGACCATGAAAGCTACAAAACCCAGAATTTAGTTTAGTTTTGAGAAACGAGGCCCTCCATGTGTCCATGCCAACCATCGATTATTCCTTCATACAAATACTATGTCATCCCATTTACACATTCACTTCCGACAACCGAGAGATAATTCTTGCAGTTTATTTGCCAATTAGCCTACAAACCCGCATGTCTTTGAGATGTGGGAGCCGCAGCATGCGTAGTGAGGAATAGGGCTTTGTTTCGCACGCTATCCAATCAGATAACACTGTAGATAAATACAATCAAGTACAATAGGTGGAGCAGAGAGGAAGATACAGAGTGCAGAACGTAGTTCAGGGCAATGTTAACGGGCTGTCCCACTTGGGTGACCTAATCCGTGAGTTACAAAGAGTGTCTTCGACCTTCAAGCTCGAGGGCACTTGCCTGGAAAGCCTCGAGCTGGATCGACCAACCACACACACACACACACACACACACACACACACACACACACACACACACACACACACACACTCACACTCACACTCACACACACACACACACACACACACACCGCGGAGGCAGGGGCCAGGGAAAGCGGGGGAGCACTGTCTGCGCGATGAAGAGGAAGGTCAAAGGCTGCCCCAGTGTGCGGTAAGTCCTTTAGAGAGTGCGGAGGGGGGTGGGGAGAGAAGGGGAGAGAGGGGGATAGAAGGGGGGGAGAAGGAGAGAGAAGGGAAGGAGATTGCCTACGGCTACCCTCGACTGCCAGTAACTAAATAGCGACCCCACTCCACTGCAGTACGAGTCAAAGAGAACCATGCCGACCAAATTTTACTCACGGAATATTTTTCAACATGCTGAGAAAATTTCCGCACCAGTTCCAGAGACGAAGTCCAGGATCTGCAGTGTGGTAGAAGTGAATCAGACTGTACCCTAGTTTATGGAAGGACCGTTCATAACAGGGAGGGTATGCAAACTCCACATAGGCAGCACCCGAGGTCAGGATCAAACCCGGGTGCCTGGCGCTGTGAGGCAGCAGCTCTACCAGCTGCACCACCGTCAGTGGATGGTGGGAATACAGAACAGGTTGCCAGAGGCAGGTACAATAACACATTTAAAAGTCATTTGGTCAGGTACATGGATAGGTAAGGTTTATCTGGATTTGTGCCAAGCTTAGATGTGGCATCTTGGTCGGCATTGATTAGTTGGGTCGAAGGGCCTGTTTCAATGCTGTATTACTCCATGACTTTATCAGCAGACAGAATCACAACATGTCCTTACACAGCAGATAATGGACCTAAATTAGGCTGGAAAACTAATGGGTCTCGACCCGAAACATCACCCATTCCTTCTCTCCAGAGATGCTACCTGTCCCATTGAGTTACTCCAGCATTTTGTGTCTATCTTCAAACTAACGGCCACAGTGCCCATTGCACGAGAATTCTGAGTACTCTCGCTCAGTAACTGTTTGAGATGTCCATTATCCGTGATGTTTCATTGTTACATGTCCCTGACTTTAATTGCGTTACTGTTATTACAATATATATTAACGATTTAGATGAGGGAATTAAATGTAACAGCGCCAAGTTTGTGGATGACACAAAGCTGGGTGGCAGTGTGAGCTGCGAGGAGGATGCTATGAGACTGCAGGGTGACTTGCATAGATTGGGGTGAGTGGGCAGATACATGGCAGATGCAGTATAATGTGTATTAAATGTGAGGTTATTCACTTTGGTGGCAAGAACAGGAAGGCAGATTATTGTCTGAATGGTGTCAGGTTAGGAAAAGGGGAGGTGCAACGAGACCTGGGTGTGCGTGTACATCAGTCACTGAAAGTAAGCAGGCAGGTACAGCAGGCAGCGAAGAAAGCTAATGGCATGTTGGCCTTTATTGCAAGAGGATTAGAGTTCAAGAGCAAGGTGGTCCTACAGCAGTTGTACGGGGCCCTGGTGAGACCGCATCTGGAGTATTTTGTGCAATTTTGAATCCCTAATTTGAGGAAGGACATTATTGCTTTTGAGGAAGTGCAGCGTTGGTTCACCAGGTTCATTCCTGAGATGGCGGGACTGACATATGATGAAAGAATGGGTCGATTGGGCTTGTATTCACTGGAATTTAGTGGGATGAGAGGGAATCTTATAGAAACATATTAAATTCTTAAAGGATTGGACAGGCTCGATGCAGGAAAAATGTTCCCGATGTTGGGGGATCTCTCTCTCTCTCTCTCTCTCTCTCTCTCTCTCTCTCTCTCTCTCTCTCTCTCTCTCCTCCCCCCCCCCCCCCCCCCCCCCTCTCTCCCCTCTCCCTCTCTCTCTCCCTCTCCTTTCCTAACATCTCCGGACATAGCACGGCATCAGACTTGGTCTGATTATACTCCTGGTGCTTTGTTGCCAGAGAGACTATTTTCATACATGTTTCCTATTACCGTTGAGTCTCCACACAGCAAACATTTATCAATGTCAATACTTGCACTGGACGGTGATTTATAAATCACACCATCACTGGCAGCAGAACTTCAGCCCAAGGTCCAGAGTGGTGGGTGGTGGGAGTGCAGGGGTCAGAATATTGTGGGAGACATCAAAACTGCAGAAGCTGGAATCCTGAGCAAAACACAGAGTGCTGGAGGAATCCAGCAGGCCAGGCAGCATCTGTGGAGGGAATGAATAGTCATGTTTCAGGTCGGGACTCTTCAGATTAATTTAGTCAGGGGTAGATAGCTGAAAAAGAATGCGGTGGAGCAAGTGATAGGCGGATGCAGGTGAGGGGGAAGATGGGTGGAGTAAATGACAAAGGCTAGAGGTAAAAAGGAGATGAAAGGGTGTCAGATAAGGAAAGGAAAGGAGGAGTGAAATGCAAAGCCGGAGGGAGGCATATAAGGAAAGGGAGAAGGGAAATAATGGGAAAACAAGGGTGGGAAAGAGGTGGAGATGGAGAAAGATGGAGAGAGGGAAAAGAGGGAGGGAAAAAGGTAGAGATGGAGAGAAATATGGAGAGGGAAAGAGGGGGGGAGGGAAACGGAGACGGGGAGAGAAGGAGCGAGAGAGAGACAGAGAGAGGGAATGATGGAAAGAGGTAGAGAGGGAAAGACAGAAATAGGGAGAGGAGCGACAGAGAGAGAGAGAGAGAGAGAAAGAGAGAGAGAGAGAGAGAGAGGGAGAGAGAGAAAAGGGGAGAGGGATTCAGAGAGACAATGAGAGACAGTGAGCTGGAGAAAGTGGGAGAGGGAGAGAAGGAGTGAGAGATGTGGAGACGGAGAGAGAGAGAGGGAGGCAAAGATTGCTTCATTTCTCAGCCAGAGTAAACGTGGGCCCAGTGATCTCAAAGAATCACAAAGCAGGGTAGTCCCAAGTCAGCCAACAGAATTCCTGCGGCAAGGGCTGACATTCTTCAGATTCTCGCAGTGACGTGGACAGTCCCGTGGACTGTGAAACCAGCAGCCTACACTGGAATTAACAAACTTTAACAGGCTTTTTTTTTGGCTATCAATCTTTGAATTGATTTGCAGCTGAATAATGCTGGGGTTCTAGCTGCTATGATGCAGGGAGTCAAATTCCACTGAAATCAGCTGAAGATGCGTTTGCATCATTGACTGAACACATTGGAATTTTACTGCAGCAGATTCAGATTCAGCCTAGTTTATTGACACATACACCAGGGTGCAATGAAATTCCGTCTTCACATGAAGCTCGTAGAGTAAACGGTCTCCACGATAATGATAGATGCAACAATAAATACAAAGATGAATGTGAATCAGCAGAATGGTGCGCGGATTGTATGTAAAAGAATGTTAATGTACAATAACGGAATAACTGAGTGAGGTAGAGTTAAGAGTGAGTGTATGTGGCAGCACCTCCGGAGAGAGGGTGCGGAGGGGTGACTGGTTCAGGAGATGAATAGCAGTGGAGAAGAACTATCCTGAAGTCCGGAAATCCGAGCTTTCAAGCTCCTGTATCTTCTCCCAGAAGGTAGAAGAGAGAAAAGGGAAGGGAGAAGAGGGAAAGAGGTGACAGGCATCCTTGATGACACTTCTAGTCTGTCCGGTGCAGCGTGCCTTGAGGATGGGAGGAAGTCCAAGGGACTGGAGCAGACGTGGGCCATTGCCAATCTTTCAAAGGACTTAATTGTGGGCACTGTTGGAGACACTGGCCGGTAGTTATCGAGACAGGTTTGCTCTTCGTGGGGACTGGATTGATGGAGGTTTCCTTGAAGCAGATAGGGACAGTAGAGTGTTGAAGCGAGAGGTTGAAGATGTCGGCAAAGACTGGGGCCAGTTGAATGGTGCACGATTTCAGAACCTATGCCCGGCCCGGCAGCTTTCTGAGAGTGTACCCTCGTGAAAGCAATCCTGACTCCTGTCAGAATGGAGAAAAGGAGGGAAGCTCCATGGTGGGACACTCTTTGCCAGGTCGAAACGGGGGCCAAATACACCAACCTCATCCGGCAGAGAAGCGTCGCTGCCAGATTACCTCTGATTCTGGCTCGTCGCCATCGTTATGGCATCATCTGTAATTACAAATTTTAGGCAATGCTGAAATACGTTTTGATTTATATATAAAGGGAGAGGGACATTCCTGGTCAGAGTTATCAACTTCCAAGACCTCTGCCAGCATCATTTAAGCCAGCGTAGAAGAAATATCCTCCAGGGCTCCCACTCTCAATTGCTTGCCATTGTCGCCTGGCGTGAAGAGAGGAGAGGGCAGGGTGACTCTGGGGCAGCGATGTCCTCTGTGGCTAAGCAGTCGGACGAACATAGGCCACAGAACAAGGCAGCCTAGGAAGGCCCACAATGTCTGTGCCAAACACGATGCCAACTTACACTAATCTCCCCTGACCGCACGTGATCCATTTCCTGCCCGTCCTCGCACATCCATGTGCCTATCTAAAAGCGCCGCAAACACTACAATCATATTTACCCCCAATTCCAGTCACCAACCACTCTCTGTAAACAAACCTGCACTACATATCTCCATTAAACTTTGCCCCTCTCATCTTAAAGCTATGCCATCTAATCTTTCACATTTCCACCCTGGGGAAAATAAATTCTGCTCTCTACCCTATCTATGCCTGTCATCATTTTATACAGTTCTCTCAGGTCTCCCCTCAATCTCTGATGCTCGAGAGAAAACAATCAAAGTTTGTCCAACCTCTCCTTATAGCTAATCCGCTCTAGTCCAGGCATCATTCTGGTAAACCTCCTCTGCACCCTCTCCAAAGCCTCCACATCCTTCCTGCATTGGGGGGACTAGAACTGCACGCAATATTCCAAAAGCGGCCAACCTTTGCATTAAATGTTGTAACTTTTTCTCCTTTATCTGTTCACCGTGGCTTGATTATATTCGTATATAAGCTTTTCTTTGACTGGATTAAACATGCAAGCAAAAGATTCTCACTGTACCTCATTACACAAGACAATGATGATAAATTAAACTAAAAGAAGCAAAGTCCTATCAAAGGGTACACAAAAGGCTGGAGAAACTCAGCGGGTGCAGCAGCATCTAAGAAGTGAAGGAGATGGGCGACGTTTCGGGTCGAGATCCTTCTTCTGACTGCAGATTCTCCAGCATCTGCAGTTCCTTCTTGAACACAAAGTCCTATCAAACATGTGGCAAGTAAGGCCCAAAACAGAAGTGTATCAGACCAACAAGAGGTCTAGAAGGAAACTACCAGCATAATTGTTTAAGAAGGAACTGCAGATGTTAGAAAATCAAAGGTTGACAAAAATGCTGGAGAAACTCAGCAGGTGAGGCAGCATAGATGCTGCTTCACCCGCTGAGTTTCTCCAGCATTTTTGTCTACCTACCAGCATCATTGGTTGACAAAAGTGCTGGAGAAACTCGGCGGGTGAGGCAGCATCTATGGAGCGAAGGAATATGCGACGTTTCGGGTCGAGACTCTTCTTCAGACTGTTGCAAACTTTTGGCGTAGAAAATGAAGGAGGCGCTGGCATTGAGCAAATGAAAGATGCCGCCTTTGTTGCGGTGATTGCTTTGGCTCTTGTGGGTCTTGTGATATCGGTATATTTCCAGTGACACTGACAATGCTTAGCTTGTCCATTCGTTTGATTTGATTTTCTTTGCTCCTAGTTGCTAAATGGGTGATTAATTAATTCAATAAATGAATTTTCTTCCTCCTTTAATTGGTTTAATTTGCGTCACCTTTGGCCAGGATAAGGAAAATGTAAGTAGGTTTCTCTCTCTCTTCACCTCCTCTCTGAAACAGAACCAGTTTTTCTCTCTCTTTCTGATTTCAGAATGACCAGCAGTTGAATTCCTTCCCTTTTTCTTGTATGTTCTAACTCTGGTTTTGCCTGTCTGTCTGTGTTAGATTTGCATGCCGTAGAACCGTTTTTGTGCTTTGCCTGTGTCTTTGGTGTTTCTCTCATTGAAGTTTTCCTCGCCCTTGATTAGTTGCATGCCCAGTTATCAGTGTAGTGCATGTTAGTCCATGTTAATGTGTGTTCCTAGCCTTGGTATTCATGACAGAGGGAAAGCTGCACTTGAAATGACCGGTTTGCCAAATGCCAGGCTGTGGTCACAGCCATCTGAGCTGTCTGTTGCCATTTTAGCAACAGTAGTTGTTCTGCACATCTCAGGTAAATGTACCTCCATTTATTTAACAAACACCTGCTTCCATTCAGAGGTAAATCAGAGGTAAAATAATCACTCCAGTTTCAGGAAAAAACAAATCTTACAGTCTAACCAAGTTCAAATGCATCCATGATGTTAACATCTCATTCCACACCCAGTAGTGGTGTTCTTCCACCAATTATGATCCCACACCTACACCCTTGTTGGTGACACGATTATTGTTTTCAAAAGGGCAATCAGCTATATCTGGATTCCCACACAACTCACATGAGGGGTGTGGGACTTGAACAAAGCTGGTGTTGTGTAGTCTGAGTGGAGATTGCATTGCATGCAGGGCCGGCCTTAGGAGGTGCGGGGCCCAATTGGGAACCATTTTGGTGAGCCCCAGGTTCCCAGCCAAGGCCTGCAGAATCAAAGAAATACAAATAAATTATATTATGAACTTTATATCTCTATGGTAGAATGGAAAGTAATCAAAATGTGCGCTTAAAAAGTGGCTGCGAGTTAATGGACCAAACAGATCTAAGCTACATTTTAATATAAAATTGCATACATGTAAGCCTACAAGTAACAAACACAATGTGTAGATCACCTCTGAAAAGTACATAGTTACAATACCATGTTTAAGAAGGAACTGCAGATGCTGGAAAATCGAAGGTAAGCAGAAATGCTGGAGAAGCTCAGCGGGTGCAGCAGCTGTGGGGCGAAGGAAATGGGCAACTTTTCGGGCCAAAACCCTTCTTCAGAGTGATGTGAGGGTGGGGGGGGGAAGAAGAAAGGAAGAGGAAGAGCCAGAGAGCTGAGGGAGAGCTGAGAAGGGGAGGAAAAAGCAGGGACTACCTGAAATTAGAGGTCAATGTTCATACCGCTGGGGTACAAACTACCCAAGTGAAATATGAGGTGCTGCTCCTACAATTTCCGGTGGTGCTCACTGTGGCTGTGGAGGAGGCCCAGGACAGAAAAGTTGGACTCGCAATGGGAGGGGGTGTGGAAGTGCTGAGCCACCGGGAGATCAGGTTGGTTATTGCGAACAGAGCGGAGGCGTTGGGCGAAGCGATCGCCAAGCCTACACTTGGTCTCACCGATGTAGAGCAGCTGACATCTAGAGCAGCGGATGCAATAGATGAGGTTGGAGGAGGTGCAGGTGAACCTCTGTCGCACCTGGAACGACTGCTTGGGTCCTTGAATGGAGTCAAGGGGGGAGGTAAAGCGACAAGTGTAGCATTTCTTGCAGTTGCAAGGGAAAGTGCCCGGAGAGGGGGTGGTTCGGGTGGGAAGGGACGAATTGACCAGGGAGTTACGGAGGGAGCGGTCTCTGCGGAAAGCAGACAGGGGAGGAGACGGAAGATGTGGCAAGTGGTGGGGTCACGTTGGAGGTGCCGAAAATGACGGAGGATTATTTGTTGTATGTGACGGCTGGTAGGGTGGAAGGTGAGGACTAGGGGGACTCTGCCCTTGTTACGAGTGGGGGGATGGGGAGTGAGAGTAGAGTCATGGGGTATCGAAGAAACCCTGGTGAGAGCCTCATCTTTGGTAGGAGAGGGGAACCCCCGTCCCCTGAAGAATGAGGACATCCACGATGTCCTGGTGTGGAACCCCTCATCCTGGGAGCAGATGCGGCGAGGACGGAGGAATTGGGAGTAGGGGATGGAGTCCTTACAGGAAGCAGGGTGGGAAGAAGTGTAGTCTAGATAGCCATGGGAGTCAGTGGGTTTATAGTGGATGCCGGTCAGAAGTCTGTCACCTGCGATGGAGATAGTGAGGTCAAGATATGGTAGGGAAGTGTCGGAAATGGTCCAGGTGTATTTGAGTGCCGGATGGAAGTTAGTGGTGAAATGGATGAAGTCAGTGAGTTGTGTGTGGGTGCAGGAGGCAGCACCAATGCAGTCGTCGATGCAGCGGAGGTAGAGGTCGGGGATGGGGCCCTGGTACGTCTCGAACAAGGATTGTTCAACGTACCCTACAAAGAGGCAGGCGTAGCTGGGGCCCATGCGCGTGCCCATAGCTACGCCTTGTATTTGGAAAATACAAATACCACTATTCGTTACATTGTGGTATTGTAAAAGTTAGAATACCACTTGTTTTAGTGACTGTGAAATGAAAAAAAAAATTAACTAGATCCTGGAAAACCATTGATAACTATTGACGAAAAACCAGTCCAGGCATTACATTTCGGGCTTCAGCCCCATCCTACCCTTTGGGCTTCTACCCCATCCTAACTTAGTTGTGTGTGTGTTAGTTGCCTGTGCGTGATGTGTGTGTGTTGGTTGTCTGTGTGTTATGTGTATGTGTGTGGGAGGGAGGGAGAGAAGGGAGTGTGGGAAGTAGAGAAAGAAGGGAGGGAGGGAAGGAGAGAAGTGAAGGGAGGGAGAAAGAAAGGGAGGGAGGAGAGACTGGAAAAGAGAGAGAGGAAGGAGGGAAGGAGGAGAAGGAGGGAAGAAGGGGAGGGAGGGAAGGGAAGGAGAGAAGGGAGGGAGGGGGCAGGCGGCAGGAGCGGATGCCGGGGTCTGGGCGGATGGGTGTGAGCTGAGGCCAATGTTTGTAAACGTTGCTCCAACCCCCGGCCCAGCCCTCCCTGTATTGTTCACCGCGTCTCCCCGGGGAGAGAGAGGGTGGGGCCGGGGCTGTGTGAGTGAAGCACAGCGACTGGAGGGGCGGGAGCGCTGCCCCGGGACCGTGAGGGAACGACCCACCTCCCTCTCGCCCCCTTCTCCATTCCACTTCACACCTCCCTCCCCCTCTATCCCTTTATTCACGCGCGCACGACCTACCGTGGTCGCTTGAGACCGTACGGCCTGCGTGGCCGGTCCCACTTCGATCGCCGGAGCCGCATGGAGTTGTGCGGAGCCGGTCCCGACATCGCGCGGGGCTCCGAAAAACTGACAGTGTTCAAAATCCCGCGCGGCAACGGCCGACAGGCCCGCAGCCGCATTGAGGCCGTACGCATAGTCTTGACGTCGTACGCAGCGTCATGATGTCGTACGCAGCACGTGGCATTGCGCGATGATGTCACCGCCCGGCGTGCCGTTGCGTGTTGACGTCACCGCCCAACGCCGTGCGACGTCCAAATTCAGTCGGCTCGCCTCCTGCCCAGCTCATTGGTGAGTATGATGTCGGGACCAGCTCCGCACAACTCCAGACGGCTACGCGGTTCGAATTGGAACCGGCCCCGCGAGGCCGTACGGCTCAAGCGACCACGTTTGGTCGCACTTGCCGCATGCAGCCGCATGCTGGTAGGACAGGCCCTGAACACTGAACGCGACACGCCAAGTGTAGTCTCACCAACGTCTTGTGTGTCTCCTTAGCAGCAGGAAGCAACGGGAGCCGATAAAGAACAGTCATAATAATTGTCAAACGGCTAAGAGTGGTAAATGATTCTGTGTATATCTGGCTGAGCGTTACTGAGATGAACTCTCAAGCAGTTACTTCCTGAGAGCTTAGAATACACAATCACCAGAGCCTGCACATTTAAAGGGACCAAGATTCCTAATGCGACAGGATTATCCTGGAGCTTCCAGAAATTAAATATAACTCCCAGAGGAAAAGTCACGCAATCTTTGCTATTTTACATTTATCACTTTTGTTCTTTTTTGTTGTTTGGACGGTGGGGAAGTGTTTTTTGATTCACAACCAGTAATCCAGGCAACCCCCTATTTTTTTTTTTTCCCTCCTCTCTTCCCTGTGCCCCACCTGGATGCGCACCACAATCGTGCCACCCCCCCCACTTGCCTTTCTCACTATCCCACCCCCTTTTCCTTTCCCCTATCTCCGGCCACCTATATCCCATCCTCTGTCTTCACAATTCACGCCTCTTCTCTGCATATCTCCTTATCTCATAACCTTTTGCTTTTTTTTATCTCTGGCCTTTGTCCACCTATCTGCCTATCAAATCCTCCTTCCCCCCCAACCCACCTGTATCTACCTATCACTTCCCAGGTTTGTCCCCCCTCCACTTCTTTGCCAGCTATCTGTATGATCAGTCGGAAGAAGGCCCCCAACGCATAGAAAGATAGAAACATAGAAAATTAGGTGCATGAGTAGGCCATTTGGCATTGCCATTCAATATGATCATGGCTGATCATCTAAAATCAGTGCCCCATTCCTGCTTTTTCCCCATATCCCTTTATTCCTTTAGCCCTAAGAAGTGAATCTAAATTTAACACAAAACGTTGCCTGTGCATTCCCTGCACTGATGCTGCCTGACCCACTGAGTTGCTTCACTGGAGCTTCCAGTATCTGCAATTTCTTGTGTCAACAAAGGTTCTGTTCTCTTTCCAATCAGCCGTGTGGAAGTGGGGCACTGTGATGATGTGTGGCTAAGAGAGGGAGCAAGGAGCTTTGATGAATCCTCTGGGAATAAATCCCACCAGAGCTGGCATTCACGAACGAGTTACTATTCATCATCAGGTTCTGAAGGAAAAGAATGAATACATTCCTGGAGTGATTTCCAAATCTGAGAACCTATTGATCGTGGTGCAGAATGGGGTCAACATCCAAAGCTTTGCCGTCTCCCTTCACTTCAGTCCTAGTTCTCATCTTGAGGCAATGGTCTCCGGCTCTCTGCTCTCCAACCTTGGAAAAGGATTTTCAGCTTCCATCATCCAGGAACTCTGTGGAATTTCGTTTTTTTTTTGGTTTAGTGTAGAGATACTTCGACCAGCAACACATTTACAATTTTTTTTTAACCAATGCCAATTAAACTACAAACCAGTACGTCTTTGGAGTGTGGGAGGAAACCGGAGTTCCCGGAGAAAACCCACGCGATCAAGGGGAGAATGTGCAAACTCCGTACAGACAGCATCCGTAATCAGGATCGAACCCAGATCTCTGGTGCTGTGAAGCTGCATCTACCGTGCTGACCTTCTCTGTATCACCCTGGAGATCTTCACGAAGGATCAACAATTGCCTGAGTGGTTGTGGGAGAAATGTCCTGGGAGGGGCAGAGTGGAGGGTGAGGGGGGGGGGGGGGATATTTCTGCCTTAATGTAGCACTTCCTTTGGGGATTACGAACTATTTACACAGAACATTCCCTCAGGAGAGTAAATATTATGGTTAGAGCCCTTGAGGAGTCAAGGTTATACACAGTCTGTGGAATTAGCTGGTGAGATGGGTTGAACGAGCTTTTCTTGTTCTATTCTTGATGGTGCTAGAAACTTAGCCCAGAGAAAGACTCCACTTTGAGAGAAACCTTTCTTTCTTGTGACCCTTCCTCAGCTTGGGTCAGATCTGCATCACAAGCTTCATACAGTGAGGTCTAATGTAAGCTTTAATTAAAATAAAAATAGAACCAAAATAATTCTCCGTTTTCCAAAAATATTGAGTTGGAAGTGATTTAGTTTGAAGCATAGATTTTCAAACAAGAGTATTTCCTATTCAGTTCTGTTTCGAGATACAGCATGGAAACAGGCCCTTCGGCCCACCGAGTCCATGCTGACCATCCATCACCTACTAGACCATTAGTTCTATGTTATCCCTCTTACTCATCCACTCTACGCACTGGGGGCAATTTTCAGAAGCAAGTTAATCTATAAACCCGCATGTCTTTGGCATATGGGTGGAAACCGAAGCCCATGGATGAAACCACGTCACAGAAAGAATGTGCAACTCAATAGGTCAGGATCGAACCCGGGCCTTGAAGTTGTGAAGCAACAGCTCGTTTAGATGTTAACCTGGGGATGAGTGGGGAATTGAGTGGTGAGGAAAGTATGTCTTATCTAGTTGGGGATGTGTGCGCATATTTTTAGGAGGGAATGTAAGCATGTTTAGCGGTCTGAGCATTTATATATCATTTCAGTGGATGCGAGGACATGTGAATGTCCTAACTTGACTCTGGGGATATCAACACTGCGTAAATTCAGTGAGAATCCCAGAACCATATGAATTATTTCGGGGACCTTATGAAACCAAGGATATGTTTTGGGGGAATGAGCATTGGTTATATACTTTAAGGTGCTCCCAAAATCATGTGAATAACTTCACAGATTCCAATATCTTTATGGTGTTGCTAGAAGCAGGAGACTTCTTAAAAGAGTCTCATAGAGTCATGCACCATGGACACAATCCCTTCACCCCTTAAGATGCATCACCTAACATAATCCCATTATCCCCCGTTTAGTCCAGATCCCTCTAAACCTTTTTTATCCTTGTACCTGAATGGGTAGTTGATTAGTACAGGTTGATTAGCATGGGGTTATGGGGAGAAGGCTGGAGAATGGGGTGAGGAGGGAGAGATAGATCAGCCATGATTCAACAGTGGAGTAGGCTTGATGGGCCAAATGGCCGAATTCTGCTCCTATCACTTATGAACCTGTTCAAATATCCTTTGAATGCTATTATTGTACCTGCCTCAACTACCTCCTCTGGCAGCTCACTCCCTATGCCCAGCACCCTCGGGTCCTAATAAAAAATTTCACCTCTAACCTTAAACCTATGTCCTCTGGTTCTTGATTCCTCTTGCTCAGTTGATTGTGAAAAACTCTACTTTTTAATATCCTTAGACTGGGCCAATGTTCAAAACTCCTGGCAAGGTTATGTTGATGCTGGAATTGGAAAAAGGACCACATTTCCAAAGTGATAAGTTCAGCACTTTGCATTGAGACACCCTTGGGTATCTCCAGTGGCGGTCTCGGCATAGCAAAGACAGTTACTGTAAATAAACACAAAGTGCTGGAGTAACTCAGCGGTTCAGGCAGCATCTCTGGTGAAAAGGAACACGTGAAATTTTGGGTCAGATCCCTTCCTCAGACTTCCTCAATTCTGAGGATGAGTTCCGACCTGAAACCTTACCTGTTCCTTGTCTCCAGAGATGCTGCCTGAACTGCTGAGTTGCTCCAGTACTCTGTGTCTATCTTCGGTATAAACCAGCATCTGCAGTTCCTTCCTGCACAAAATTTACTGTAAATTCCATAATCTGTTTCTGGTTACAATCTAACGCCTTCTTTGCGTTACTCTAAACAGCAAAGCGAAAGTGAGGAGAACGGCTCTGGTGACAGCTTCATGCACTCCATGGACCCGCAACTGGAGAGACAAGTCGAGACCATCCGTAACCTGGTCGACTCGTACATGGGCATCGTCAACAAGACCATCCGGGACCTCATGCCCAAGACAATTATGCATCTCATGATCATTAACGTGAGTACCAGATGCCATTCCTAGCATCACCCTTGGACTAGGTCTGTTACTTCCAGGTTGTGCAACATGGAAAAACAACAAAACCCTTTAAGATTTTTACGTGATGTGAGCACCTTTACCAAAGAGAGGTGTTTGTGTCTATCCAGAGGCATCTCCATGTCCCATTGCCTCCTGTTATGTTTCATCTGCTTCCTCTGAATCATTAACTCCCAGTGCGGTAGGTGAAAGAATCTGATACCAAGCTCATCCTTCCAATCAGGAGCCCTTACTCCAATCCCACTTGGATCCAGGTCACGAGTTCGGAAGTGGTCATGGGTTCCTCCTTTCAATTATTGAAAACCTTTAGTATCAGAAAACTTGCCATTTTGTGGCAACGCTGGCAAACTCGTTTCTGATAATTGTCTACATCAGGGGAAGGTTTCAGCTCGGGTTGACCACTTAGTTTTATCTGCCGCTGGTGTCTAGGACTAGCTTAGAGGCGAATCAGGCTGGGATGTTCCAGTGATGGCCTGGCCCTCAATCCTGATCCTGGGTCTGGATTTGGTCTTGGACCACAATCAATACCTCCTTTACAGAGCTGTACAGCACGGAAACAAGCCATTCAGCCCAACTCATCCATGCCGGCCAAGATGTCCCATCTAAGCTAGTTCCATATGCCCACATTTGGATCATATCCCACTAAACCTTTCCTATCCATCTACTCGTCCAATGTCTTTTAAGTGTTATTGCACCTGCTACCTCCTCTGGCAGCTCCATCCATATATCCACCATCCTCTAAAAGAATATATAATTCCTACAAAATCCTGCTCTTCTCACCTTAATCCTATGTCCTTTGGTTCTCAATTCTTCTACCCTGGTCCTGAGTCTTGGATTGATCCTGGAATTAGATTTCACCTGGAACCTTTGCTTGACCCTACGCCACTTCGCCACCTAGGCTTGAGACCAATCTTGATGGTGACCCAGATCCTAGCCCTTTGCTTTACAGCTGAGTAGTTTAGCCATTGTTTGTGAAAGGATGAGAAGGTTGGAGACGTCGGGAGAAGAAACCAATGGAAGTGCTTTATCTCTGATGTGAGGTTTATTTGTGAGAGTGCTGTGTGGAGAATGAAGTGGAGATCAGGTGGTCGGGACAGCAGCGTGTGTCGATGTCTTCGCCTGGTGCTGCCTGCGTGCATTGATTGAAATACTGGTCTACCCTTCATGGTGGGACAAGGCTGAGCAGAGGGTAGGGGTTACAACTGGCACAGACATCCATAACTCTCCACGTTATTGTAACAACCCATTCAATTCTATCCAATGGTAATATCTCAGGACTAACTGGGCTCCCTTATTTTATTCCCAACAGACAAAGGACTTCATTCACTCTGAGCTCCTTGCCCAGCTCTACTCATGTGCGGACCAGAACGTCCTGATGGAGGAGTCTCCCGAGCAGGCCCAGCGACGGGATGAGATGCTGCGAATGTATCATGCTCTGAAGGAAGCCTTAAACATCATTGGGGATATCAATACCACCACCAGCAGCACTCCTCTCCCACCACCTGTCGACGACTCCTGGCTGGGAGTCAGGGATATCGCCTCCGGACGAAGGTATGGAGACCCGAATCCCACCCTCTGTCTGACCTGATGGGTGCTTCGGCAATGGGACAGTGCAGCCACGATCGACTCCTCCTGGACCATAACCATCCATCTCCTGGTGATAATGGACACCCTTTGGCTTCTTCCCCTTAGGTCTCCGACCTCGAGCCCCACGCCACAGAGAAGAGCGCCTGCCGTCCCCCCGGTCAGGCCCTTGTCCCGAGGTCCCGCCCCAGGACCACCGCCACCTGCTGGACCACCTCCTCAAGGACCGCCCGGCAGCGCCCCGCCAATCCCGTCTCGGCCCGGGGCCTCTCCTGATCCATTCGGGGCTCCACCTCAGGTTCCATCCAGGCCCAACCGAGCTCCACCCGGTGTCCCCAGGTAAGGCTTCTTCACAAGTGTGTTGCATGGACAAGGTGTGGAGATCAGGCAATCCGAATATCTTGACCTGGTGCTGCCCCTGCAAATTGATTGAAATGATGGTCTAGCCATCGTGGTGGGTCAAAGGTGATCAGAGGTCAAGGGTTATAGCTGGTTCTCGTACAAATATATCAATGTCCATATTATTGTAACATCCCATTTTATTTTAGTTTTAGTTTTCCAGTTCTAGACATACAGCGTGGAAACAGCCCTTTGGCAAACAGGATCCATGCTAAACATTGACCGCTTTTTCACACTAGTGCCATATTATGCCACTATCACGTCTACTCCCTATACGCTCGGGGGCAATTTTACAGAGGTCAATTAATCTACAAACCCACACATGTAAGGGATGTGGGAGGAAACCTGAGCACCCAGAAGAAACCCACACAGTCAGAGGGATAGAGTGCCAATTCCTCACTGACAGCACCCGAAGTGAGGATCAAACTGACGTCTCTGGCGCTGTGAAACAATAGCTGTGCCACTATTTTTACCCCGTGGTAACAGAATAATTTGAGTATTCCAGGAGACCAACGATCTCTTTCATCTCCAGTAGTTCCAACTCACATTGAGCGACCAATATACCTATTCGATCAATGTGCTTGGTGGGCTCCACTCCCTGTAGGTCACGTGGTAGTTTCGCCACACACCTGAGGTTGGAGAGTGGACTCAGCAGCCAGGTACGACAGATGGAACCAAGACTTGGAATAAGGCAACAGTGAAGGGAAGCAAAATGGATCACGATAGGGAGGGCAGTTTCTGCAGGTGTAACAGTGCATGTCCAGTTGGAGGGAGGGCAGGGAAAAATGGTAAAAAAGATAGTTTGAGTCCCAAAAGATAGTCCCAACCTGTAAGAAACAGCTCGACAGGTACTGTACATGGATAGGACAGGTTTGGAGGGAAATGGACCAAACGCAGGCAGGTGGATCAGCTGATTATTTGTCTACACTTTCTCTCCCCAGCTCTTGTTTTCTTCTCTCGTTTAGCTGCCTTTTGTCTCCTGTGTTTTTCTCTCTCACTCACTCACTCACTCCATCTCTCTTCTGCAAGCCATCTTCCTTTTCAAACATTGCGTGTGTTCTTTTCCCTGTACTTCTCCGTTCAATCGACCCACATGTATTTCTCCCACATCTCTTTCCCTCGGTAACTGTGACAAACCTTCAGTTGTGCCCAGCTCTTTTTTGCTGTTTTGCATGTTTGCCAGTATTGTTTGTCTCTCTGTTGTATATTCACTGCGTAGTTACCTGCGTCTCCACTTATGTTTCTGGTGTGTCATTCCCTCTTTAATTGCCTGCCTCCATCCAGTTGTGTGTTAGCGTGTGTGTCTGTATGTTTGTGTGCCTGTATGGTTGTGTGCCTATATATGTGTGTGTCTGTGTCCGAAAGTGTGCATGTGCCTCTGTGAGTGTGCCTGCCTGCGTGTGCCTGCCTGCGTGTGTCTGACTGCTTATGTAGTCGTGTGTCAGCATGTGTGTGTCTGCCTGTGTGTGTCTGCCTGTGTGTGTCTGCCTGTGTGTGTCTGCCTGTGTGTGCCTGCCTGCATGTGTCTAACTGCGTGTGCCTGCCTGCGTGTGCCTGTCAGCATGTGTCTGACTGCTTATGTAGTCGTGTGTCTGCCTGTGTGTGTCTGCCTGTGTGTGTCTGACTGCTTGTGTCTGCATGTGCCTGCCTGCGTGTGCCTGCCTGCGTGTGTCTGTCTGCGTGTGTCTGTCTGCGTGTGTTTGTCTGTGTGTCTGCTGTGTGTGTCTGTCTGCTGTCTGCTGTGTGTCTGTCTGCGTGTGTCTGTCTGCGTGTGTCTGTCTGCGTGTGTCTGTCTGCGTGTGTCTGTCTGCGTGTCTGTCTGCGTGTGTCTGTCTGCGTGTGTCTGTCTGCGTGTGTCTGTCTGCGTGTGTCTGTCTGCGTGTGTCTGTCTGCGTGTGTCTGTCTGCGTGTGTCTGTCTGCTTGTGTCTGCGTGTGTCTGTCTGCGTGTGTCTGTCTGCGTGTGTCTGTCTGCGTGTGTCTGTCTGCGTGTGTCTGTCTGTCTGCGTGTGTCTGTCTGCGTGTGTCTGTCTGCGTGCGTCTGTCTGCGTGTGTCTGTCTGCGTGCGTCTGCCTGCGTGTGTCTGTCTGCGTGCGCCTGCCTGTGTGTGCCTGACTCCATGCGCCTGACTGCTTTTGTCTGCGTGTGTCTGCGTGTGTCTGTCTGCGTGTGCCTGCCTGTGTGTCTCTGTCTGCTTGTGTCTGACGGTGTGTGCCTGAGTCTGTGTGGGTGTGTGTACCTTTGTCTTTGCAGCAAGCCATACACTGATCCAGCTGTGCGTGTGTGTGTGTGTGTGTGTGTGTCTCCCTGTCTACATTCCTCTGCCTTGTTCACTCTACCTCTTTTCCTCCCTTTCACGCACCATCTTTCCTTCACTCTGCCCTCCTTGACGTATATCACCACCTCGCCTCTTGTTTATTCCTACAAACTGCTTTCATTTTTACAAGGTGTTTGAATGCATTAAAGTGGTTGACTTTAAAACTCGACTCAGGGCAACAGCCAAAGGGAGCCTCTGGTGGAGTGGGCGTGCTTATTGCTGGGCCTGCTGGAGGAAGCAGCAGTCTGGCCTGTATGGCCCCATTCACCAGGAAACCGCAGGGAAACAGTGAAGCCATTGACCAGCCTGACACCCGCGACTCACATTCCTGATCGATGGTTGAACTCCCGTCTTTCCCCCTTCAAAGCTTTCCCCAGGGGCCAGCTATAGCTAATAGGGGCAGCAACTTATAACTTTTTCATACAATCTCCCGGATACAACCAAAGATAAATTCCTTTACTGGTTTATTTTAAAGTAAATTTAATAACAACGTTTAAAAGACATTTGGACGTGTGCATGGGTTGGAAAGGAATTGGAGAAATGTAGGCCAAATGCGGGCAAATGGGACCAGCTTAGGTGGGATGTTTTGATCAGCATCGATGTGTTGGGCTGAAAGGCCTGTTTCTGTGCCGTATGACTTCATACATTTCCACTAGAATCGTGTTACTCAAGCCAGTCGCCCCAAACATTGTGAAGGCTGGTCTGATGTTGTCGGCAAACACATTCCAGCTTCTCCTCCGTTGCCCTCAATTCCGACCTTGTGTCTGTCCGGGCTTTGAATATATCCACTGACGTGCCTCCCATGCTATGTCAGGTGCAGAATTCCAAAGGGCAATTAACCCTCTGGAAAATAAAATCCCTCCTCATCTGCATCTTAAATGGAAGGAACAGCCACTAGTTCTGGACCCTGCACTAAGGGAACCTTCACCTCACCCTTTGTCTGTCAAGCTGAGCCAGGATCACGCACATTCCAATAACAGCACTGGCGTTCTTTTCTCCACTGCAGAGATACAGTAAAGCTCCGATGATTTGCTCTCTGACAGTTTTGTTAATCCAAAGGGTTCAGCAATTAGGCCTCATGAATGCCGGTTCAGGTAGACTGGGGTAGACAAAAGTGCTGGAAAAACTCAGCGGGTGCAGCAGCATCTATGGAGCGAAGGAAACCTTCGATTTTCCAGCATCTGCAGTTCCTTCTTAAACAGGTAGACTGGGGCCCCAGCTCCCACACTCCCTCCACACACTCGTCTCTGGTTATTTTTCCCATGCTATCTTTAACCTTTCTAGGAACTATCTCCTGCTCACCAGAATTTGCTTTTCCTTGTATCCTCTGTACGAATGTGGGAACAATATTCAGAGGATCATGATATCAAGCCTTCTCCAAGTCGGTGATTAATTGCAGATATTTCAACTCTTCAGGGCTTGATGTGAAAATTGGGTTTTCAGGTATGGGTCAACCATTTAACTCCTCTAGCTAACTGTCCCAACAATCCTACTGAAGTCATACAGCCATACAGCATATTAACTGGTCCTTTAGCCTATCTTACCCAAGCCAACCAAGATGCCCCAGCTAGTCCCATTGGCCGCATCTCATCCGTATCCCTCATAACCTTTCCTATCCATGTACCTGTCCAAATGGCATTTAAATTTCATTATTATACCGGCCACAATTACTTCCTCTGGCACCTCGTTCCATATGAACACCGCCCTCAGTGTGCAAAAAGTTGCTCCCCAGGTTCTTATTAAATCTTTCCCCTCTCACTATAGATCATTGGGTTTTATTATTTGACATATAAATCAGGACTCACTATTAATATGTCTCCGTTGCACTTCTGTTCCAACTGTGTCAGTGATCCCAGCGAGTCCAGCTACACCTCTGTTACACTGCCACCAAGTGGTCAGTTCTACAGGATCAGTTTATCCAAGTTAAAAATCTGTAGATATGTTAGCGTTCCTCCCCCCTTGCCCGACGTTGAACCTGCCCCCATCTCCGTGCATTGCAGAACGCAACTCGCTGTCCACTTCCTGCAGGAATAATAGCGTCTTGATAAGGCTTGTCACCGTCACTCGGTAATAAGCCAAGATCAATATGTCAATGGCTAGGGAGCTTAAGGCATCTGGAGATCACTATTCATGGAGAAACGTTCAAGGGGAACTGGGAGGGAGAAGTTCGCAAGGAAAGAGTGCAAAGAATCAGATGGCCGGTGTTAGTAATGACCTGACTTTTGTTTTTGCAGGGACCGGCAAGGGTTCTAACTGACCCGGACTGAACTGCTCTAGAACCAGTACGGGTTCCTACAGGGGACAAACATCCAGGTTCTGTAAATTGCCTTGCGACATAATGTGCATCGCCATCTAAGGAAGCATTGACTCACATCACTAAAAAACTAGCCAAAAAAAAGGCATGCAATGTCTAGACCAGTGGGATTCGTGACACAAGCTGGTGGAGTAGATGGGAGTCATCACCCTTGACCTCGGTCTCTCTGTGGCTTCAGGCACAGAGAGGTGGGGAGATGCTATTGGCACTATTGTTCAGGGCCACATTTCCCTGTCCCCTTGTCTCTCTCTCTCAACCACCCGAAGATTAACCACCACTGAGTCCAGGGAACGGACAAGCAGGCTCTAAGGAAAGTGGAGGTCCCGTGACAGAGTTTCCTTTCCTGAACTTTGTCCAATCCCATTTTTATCCTGGATGGAGGTCTCGGCCTTCAACCAGCAATGTCCAGAGGTTGGCAGCTGGGTATGCCACCACAAAGCCTCCGACTGGTGCAGCTGATGTGCATCCCTCCGTATATTGGTGGAACAGGACCACTCCTGGGATGTGGTGCATGGTGGAAGGTTAATGGATAACACTGGTCCAGGCAATGAATGTCTGTCCTCTCTAGGTACCTGTACCTTTTGTTGGTGAGGGCCTTGGTCTGAACTTGCTTGTACAATGGAGAATTGTCCGCAGAAGGGGAACGCTGCACATGTGTCTTTTGTCTTCATGATCTGTTACCTTTGGCCATGCCTGTCTGCCATCTTTATCTGATATTATCTTTCAGAATAACAATAAGTGACCCTTGAGGACATTAACCCCTGACTGGTACGTGGTGTCACTCATTAACCCGCTTCCTCCACTGTGTTGTGCATGAATCCCCTGCTCCATCAACCCCGTCGTGTAGGACTAGTCAACAAACAGGACACTGCTTTTATCGAGAGGTGGTGGAGCGAGAGTGCGAGAGGATGCAACAGTCTGTGTAACCCTGTCAAGAAAATATCTTTGGGTCAAATGCATTCTCGTCGCCATTGTCCTCCTCGCTGATAAAGGCAGTGCCTGCAAACCCTCCTCCCACTGAGCTGAGGCTGCTCATCCCGACGTTAATGGGATCAGTGCCGAGATTACCGATTGTCAATCAGCTTTGCTCTTTCTTGTTGTGGAAATACACTCCTGTCCTCGGCCGCTGAGTCCGATTTCTTTGGCAGCGACTGATGTTTATTTTTCTCCGTTGTGGGTTTCTTGGCACAAGACTTGGCGCAGAGCTCGGTTCTGAGACTTGATTTCCCCCCCCCCGCCCGACTCATCACTCCCCCACCCCTCAAGTTCCATCCTCATTCCTGTCCACCCTCTCTGGTTCCCTCACTCTCCGATCCACTCACTCATCGACCCCCTCACTCTCCGTCCCCAACACTCCTTGCCCCCCCCCCCCCCCCCCCCCGCGGCCTCCCCCCCCCCCCACACCCATCCCCCTCTGTCCCATTCTCCTCATTTCCCATTCCTCGTACCCATCTCCTTGCCCTGCATTCCCCAGCTCAGGGATTTCCCAAGCCTGTGAACATGTATTGGGCAATCCCCCATGGGGGGGATCGGTATATCCACATTTCCATTTTCTCTTGCAACATTGAAGGGGGCCATTTGGCCCATCAAGTGTCTGCCGGCTCCTTGCCCAACCTCGCTTCCCCACCAATTCTCCCTGTAACCCAACATTCCCATCAATTGCCAGCCAGAAGCTGGAGCACCTCTTGGGACTGGGAAAGTCCATCAGCACCCTTCCAACGCCCTCGACCAGTTAACCATCTCCCCACCCCATGGGCTGACCTTGAACAGGTGTTTAGCTTCAGCAGAGAGGTAGATGATGAGCATCGGAAGGGCTTTAAAATTTGACCCACACCAACAGCTGCCAACGAAAACTGGATGTCACAGAGGACACCGTCAGTACAATGGCATTCTCAGGGTGCCAGGACAACTGTGTCTGTATTTTGGAGTATTTTGGATGTAACATAGTATATTGGGTGAATTGTCTGCTCATTTTGTCTCGCTGTTGTTGGTGTACACTTGCACCAGAAACACAATGTAAGGCAAAGTCAAGGATGAGAAAACATTGTTGAACCTATTGATTCAACCAAACTGCTTTCAATATAGCGTTGGCTCCGTTATCTTATCTGTCAGAGCTAATTACCTGTAAGAGCAGCTTTAGTTTAGCCTAGTTTAGTTCAGAGATACGATGTTCAAGAAGAAACTGCAGATGCTGGAAATTCGAAGGTGGACAAAAATGCTGGAGAAACTCAGCATCTATGGAGCGAAGGACATGGGCAACGTTTCAGGCCGAAACGTTGCCTATTTCCTTCGCTCCATAGATGTTGCCGCACCCGCTGAGTTTCTCCAGCATTTTTGTCTACCTTCAGAGATACAACATGGAAACAGGCTCTTCGGACACCAAGTTCACCAAGGCCCTCCAAGTTCACACTGACCATCGATCACCCATTCATACTAATTCTACTTTATCCCACTTTTGCATCCACTCCCTACACATTAAGAGTAATTCACAGAGGCCAATTAACCTGCAAAATCACACGCCTTTCGGGATATGGGAGGAAACCGGAGCGCCCACCTGGTCACAGGGAAAGCATTCAAAAATTCCACGTGGAAAGCATCCAAGGGCAGGATCAAACCTGGGTCTCTGACGCTGAGAGGCAGTGACTCTAACAGCTGCACCACCGTGCTCTGATGTCTTGACACGGTTTTACTGTTTCAACGCTTATCAAGAATGATCCAACTATCCGGTCGAGAGAATAACTGCACAGGATGACAGAGGGAAAGCAAATTTCTGGTAATTTGCAAAGATGAAAATAAAATGCATTGCATTTGTGTAGCACCTTTGACAACCCTGTCACATTCCACGGCAGGTGAGCCATTTGTGAATGTCTTCACTGCTTCAGAGAAGAATCTGATCCTGGAAATCTGTCCTGTGATGGTGGGGAACAGTAACAGCGAATCAGAAACCCATTTGACAGCATTTTTGTTTTATTTGCATAGTTCTATTTTCCCTTCTGACAAAGACGGAGCCCATTTGGCTCATCAGTGTCTGTTGACACGCAGAGTAATCTCATTTCCCCACTGTCTCTCCCTGTAACCTTTTCTCCCGACATTCTCATCATTTCTGCCGCCCACCTTAGAGTCACGGAGCTGTATAGCACAGCCTACAGGCCCTTTGGCCCACCTTGTCCATTCTGACCAAGTTGGCATGCTGGGCTGGTCCCATTTGTCTGTATTTGGCCCGGAGCACTCTGAACCCTTCCTATCCATATATCTGCCCGAATGTCTTTCAAAAGTTGTAATATATCTGGTTCTACAGCTTCCTCTGGCAGCTCATTCCAGATACTAGAGGCAATCTTGCACTGGGGTTGAGTACCTACCAACCCACACATCATTGCAATGTGTTGGAAGCCAGACCACCCAGAGGAAACCCACACGGTCACAGGATGAACATCAAATTCCGCATAAAACCAGGGGTCAGGAATGAACCCAGGTCGCTGGAGCTGTAAGGCAGCAGTTTTACCATCTAAAGATGGGTCCAGACTGAAGAAGGGTCCTAACCCCAAACATCACCGATTCATGTTCTCCAGAGATGCTGCCTGACCAGCTGAGTTACTCCAACATTTTATGTCTGTCATGTGAACCGGCACCAGCAGTTCCTTGTCTCACCAACTTTACATATCTCTAGCTCTAGCCAGAGTGCCTGCTCGCAATGTGCCAATGGTCTGTAACACCCCACTGGTTAGGGAGTCAGCTTCCACTCACTGCCTCAGCATCACAAGCTGAATGGGTCAGGCACTGGAGGAGGAACAACTCTGGGACTGGTCCCCAATCAACTTTCAAATTCAGGGGAAAGACTGGTGGCTGGGAAAGAATGATGTCTCGGAGCTCCTGAGCAGGTCTAAATGCAATTAAGCAAAGTCTGCATAATACAGCTCGCTGCTCACATTCACACGCACCAGTTCTCTCCCGGGCCCGTTATCCCAACACTGAGAGCCAGATCACTCTCGTTTGGTTTCAATGGCCAGGCTACTTTGTTCATACACCCTCCATCACACTCCCCACACACTCGGTCTATGAAATTATTTCAAGTCTAACGGAAAGATAAAGGAGCCAGCATTTTATTGCAATCTCTAATGAATGATATGGAGAGAAAGTATCCTCTCAGACAATACTTTTGATAGTTGAACGTAAAACAGAGGTTTAAAGGAAACTTTCTTGACTGTTGTTGTGTTGTGTTGACTGCATTGCCCATAGTGGTGTGGTTCCCTCCTACCGTTTCGATGCATGGATGTTATTTGCGTATCCTATGTAAAAATAAATCTGGCTCGCTCTCAATGTGTTGCTGGACGGATGTGAAGTTTTTCATGCTCCCAGCAGGGTCTTGCACTGAAACCAACCTATTCATTGTCAACAGCCAGCCTGCCCGTGGTGTTTGTTTAAACTGGGTCTGGGCCTCTGCTGCAAGTTTCTGCAAGGCACCTTGCAAAATCTGGTGGAAATTACAAATCTGAAAGTAGCAATTGTGCGCGTTAAACCCTTTACTGCTGCAATGTCGGGGCCTCCCTGAGGTGACTGCTAATCTCATGACCTCTTTAAAAACAAATTCCAAATATCCAGAATAAATCGTCTGTGCTGTCGCACTCTTCTCTTTTACTACTTTGTGAACCCTCAGAGAAACTGGTGCCCACCTTTGCCCATATGAGGGAAGTCACACAGACTTAAAAATCTTATATTTTGCAAGCGTGGCATGAAGATCTGTCACTGAGATATTAGTTTGGCAATTCTCCGTTCTCCCTCCTCCACATAGATGATCAACCGCTCTGGGAGTGGGATTGAATGATATGGAAACGAGTGGTCTGTGCTTTAATTGCAGATAATGCTTTGCAGAGTTAAATCAAACAGGAGGTTCATACATGCACTCACACACAGACACACACACACCCTATATGCATGTACATACACATACATATTTTCACATGTGCGCACACACACACACACACACACACACACACACACACACACACACACACACATACACAACTGCACCCAACATGCATGTGTGGGCACATCCACATAGACATAACTAACACACACACACACACACACACACACACACACACACACACACACACACACACACACACACACACACACACACACACACACACACACACACACACACTGCACAACATGCATGTGTGGGCACATCCACACAGACATAACTAACACACACATACACACACACACACACACACACACACACACACACACACACACACACACACACACACACACACACACACACACACACAGATACAACAAAATGTTTTATTCATGGCTTTATACAATGACTCCAGCATTTTGTGTAGAAATATAGGAATTCTGGTTCTTGGTACATCATCTGGAGACATGGTGACCTCCATCAACATGCTGACCACAGAAAACTCCACCTCTCCTGATCCTTCCTCTCCCTCTGATGTTTTATTATGTGGTTTTCAGCTTTGGCTCCGTTTCCACTGGTTGGATGTTGGTAAGACCACAGCCTTGCTTTTCCTCACTAAGTTCCTCGCTGGTCACTGTCTCTGGCCAGACCCGGTGTCCCTGTTGACTCTGGACTTTGCCGTAGAAACTGCTGACTATTACCCTGGAATATCACCCATATCCATCTCTTCCCAGGCTTTGCCCCACCCCCACCTCTAGTCCAGCTTTCTCCCCCCTTCGCCAATCAGTTTGAAGGATTCCGACCTGAAATGTCATCTGTCCATTCCCCCCACAGATGTTGCCTGACCAGCTGAGTTCCTCCAGCACATTGTGTTTTGCTCAAGATTCCAGCATGTGTAGTTCTTTGTGTCTCCAATGTACCGGTGGACTTCCTCAGTTAATAGTAATAGAATCAGTCAAAATATCTGAGATTATTGCAGTTCCTAGTAAGGTAACCTGGTCACCATTGATCAGCGTTCCTCCCTTTGTCTTCAAGCCACTGCTCACATCAGCATCAACGATCATTGACGTGGCTCTTGTACCGAGCGATGGCGTCAAGCATCCTCCTCTCACTCGTCTCCACGTGCTTGCTGAAACAGTCCCTCGAGTTGATGTGCTTTGAGCAGAGAAGACTCTTTAAAAGAAAGGGGGATGAAGTGGTGGAGCTTGAAGGTGTGGGTTACTTAGACACCAGGAACTGCAGATGCTGGGTTACAAAAACAAAAGAAAAAGTGCTGGCGTATTTCAGCCGGTCAGGCAGCATCTCTGGAGAACATGGAAAGGTGATGTTTAGGGTCGGTCCCCTTCTTAAGCAACACCTCAAGGATTCACTTTTAAGGATCTCACCTGTCTGCAGGTGATGTTGACTGAAGCATGCGTGATGATGTGGTAGTTGACTGTTTCCCCTTCTCTCGGGCTGTTTCCTTTTATCAGTAGGGGATCTCCCACCTGGGTTACTTGACCTGTTCTCCCACCTGGTCTACTTGACCTGGTCTAGTTGACCTGGTTTACCTGACCTGGTCCTCCCCTGACCTGGGCTCCCTTGGCCTGGTTTACCTGACCTGCATAGGCTGGCCGATTGAACCAAGCCTCTTAGATTTCAGGCTGGGAGCTGTTGTGTGTTGCCCCTGACCTCTTACGTTTTAACGTTGCCTAAACGTAGAGTCTGCCAATAACATAATCCCTCAGCTGGTCAAGTACACCAGCAATTTGTAAATATATTAAACAAAGTCCACACCGTATAAAATATGTACGTCACAAATATGAAACAAGAAGCAGCTTTCTTTTTACCTCCAAGTCCTGTTGACCCTCCCAAAATCTGAAATCCTGGTTAGACAAATAAATTTGATTCATTTTCAGCTATTGCAAGTGTTTAGATAATATTTATTCTTTTTTTTTCTTAAAAACAGTGAGGCAGAGTCTCGCCTAAAGAAAGATCAAAGTATGTTTGTAAAGCACAGTTAGACTGTCCAAGCACCGCATCTAATGAGCACAAGCAATGTTTATTTCCTTCAAATAATCCCGGCTCACCCCCAGAATCCAGCCTGAACCCCTTTGATAAGTGTTACATTAAACAAAGTAATTTTAAACAAGTTACGCATGATTCATTGGCCCAGTCTCCCAGGCCCAGTCTCCCAGGCCCAGTCTCCCAGGCCCAGTCTCCCAGGCAGAGTTGGGCCCACTTAAAGGCATTCCATATCAAGTTGGCATACGGTGCAAAGAGTTTCTTCCTTAATTCTTTGTGTTTGTCAACCTTCCTGTGAGGGGAAACAGTGCTTGATACCCTGGGGTTTTTGAGAACCTTCTCGGCTCTGAGGAGAACAGTCCCAATCCTTTAGTCCCTCCACTTAACAAAACATTTGCATCCTTGGTACCATTCTGATGCACCCCCACCAACACCTTGCATTGTCTCCGAAAGTATCAGGCAACGAGAGAGATACAATGCTTTGTCTGGGGTCTGAGCAGTTGATGCATAAATCCTCATTGCCCTGTCCCTCTTTCCCGTTGTATTTTCCACACACTGTTCGCATTACAGTATCCAGGCGCTGCAGTTAAATTCTTATCGAGTGTCACAATCCCTTTCTTTGCAGTCTGCTCACTGCTGAAATCCACAGCTCCAGTGACATGACAGCAATGTAAGCAATGGATCATATCCTTAGATGGAAGTACTGATCTAAGCCTGAGCCTCTAAGCCTCTGCTCTGTAAGCATTCCGCTATTGTGAGCTGACAGTTGTGGCTTGTCAACTGTTCTGATATTTCTGACTTGATTCTAGTCGTGAGATAACGGCATGATAATCCAAGTCCATGCTGACCATTGATCACCTGCTCACACTTGTTCTATGTTACCCCATTTTATCATCCACCCCTTACACACTGGGTACAGTTCACAGCAGCCAATTAACCTACAAACCCACATGTCCGTGGGATGTGGGAGGAACCCGGCACACCTGGTGGAAACCTATAGAATCACAGGCAGAACGTGCAAACTCCACACAGATAGCACCTGAGGTCAGGACCGAACACAGGTCTCTGGAGCTGTGAGACAGCAGCTCTACCAGCTGCATCACTCTTTCTTTGTAGAATTCCTGAGTGTTTAAAAAAAAAAAAATCTTGTCATGTTCTTGTTATGTTTTTACTTTTTTTCTGGATGTTTTCATGCTGTGCCCATGTTGGGGTGAGAGGACAATTCGGGAGCAGAAGGGGAGACTCGGAAACGTCCACTACTCATGGATGTCTGGAACACAACACTGGGAAAGGCCATTTGGATCCCACACTGGCCTGACTCGGTGACAAGAGTCAGCCAGTTTGCCCCATTCTATTTCCCCATCGTTCCCATGCGCTTTTCCATCAACCATTTTATTCAAATCCCTGCAGAAAGTTACAGCAAACCGTACGTCCACCACCCTGGCAGGAATTGCAACCCCAGTGTGGTTTTCAGGCTAAAAGCATTTCCCACCTCCAAGTAATTCTTTTGTCATTGTTCTCAGATTCTCTACGTGTGTTTTCGGTGTCAGTGCAAACACACGTAGGTGGTGCAAAATAGAATGAGTCTTGACGGGAATAATTAATAAGAAACCATTGCCCCCTGTGGAGGTATAGCAGGTCAGGCAGCATCTTTGGAGGGAATGGACAGGCGACGCTTCAGCCTCTGAGGAGGGGGCCCACCTGAAACATCGCCTGCCTATTCCCTCCTCAGATGCTGCCTGAGCTGCTGAGTTCCTCCAACATTCAGTGTTTTGCCCAAGATTCAGCATCTGTACTTCCCTCATTCTACATCTTGCTACCGCAGCCTAGGCTGTACACGTCACTGAAGTTCCCCCTTCCTCGCACCCGCAGTCATACGGCGGGGAAACCGGTCCTTCAGCCCAACTCATCCATGGCAACCAAGAAGTCCCATCTAATCTGGTCCCATCTGCTCCACGTCCCTCTAAACCTTTTCTATCTATGTACCTGTGCAAATATACGGTATGTGATTGCAATTCTGGAAATGTCAGCACTCGTACACCTTGCTGAAGTGTTTGCCCAGGAGCAGACAGAGTATTCCAGCTAAACTGATGCCTGATGGAGATTTAACATTATTTTTTAAATTTTGATTTAGGTGCTCACTTACTATGATGCAGAAGGAGGCCATTCAGCCCATCGGGTGTAGGTTACTCCCAATAGTCTTTCCTTCTTTCTCTGCAACCTATTCTCTCTCTCCGTTGTGATAGCTCTTTCCTCTTGCCTGCACTGGGCAAGTGGGATGATGATAACAATGGTTTGAGCAAATGTGAAAGACAATGTGTTAATCGTGTATTGTCTGGTCAGCACGCCACATTTCACGGTACGAGCTGATCCCTTGCACTGTACTTTACATGTCCTTATGCTTTTGCCCCTGGACGCTGATCACCAAATAATCCCGGCTGACCCCCAGAACCCAGCCAGAGCCCCTTTGATCACTGTTACCATAAATAACGTAATTTTAAACAAGTTAGGCATTATTCATTGGCGGCCTGGTCTCCCAGGCCTGAAGAATAAATATGTAGGAGCCCCCTTCTAAGTGATTGAAAGACACAGAAAGGAAACAACCCTTCAACCCACCAAGTCTACAACGACCTTCAAGCATTCGTCCACATTAGTTCAACGTTATCCCACTTTCACATCCACTCCCTACATACTGGGGGCACTTTATCGAGGCCAATTAAGCTACAAACCCACACATCTTTTTGGGATGTGGGAGAAGATCTTCCAAATATCTCTTTTATCCTCTTAAGTAAAGGCCAGGAGAGCTCTATAAATGTGCGGTCTAAATTAATATTCCACGTACGGAGTAGATAGATCATTTTTAAAAACACATCACTTCACTTCTGTGTTTGTGAAATTTTAATTAATGACACCTGCTTATTTAAAGGCCCAATTATGATTTTGCTTTAGTTATTTTTAACCGATTCAAGTAAACTGTCTCTGTGATTTTTCCCAAAGTACAATGTAATTAAATAAAACAAAGTTAGACTCTACTCATTTCTGCTTCAGTGTGGCTCTGATGTGGCTACTAACCATAATAGCAACTGGACCTCACATCTCAGGGGGGAGCCCACAGTGCTGGCAAGTCCAATAGAGGCCAAGCATTTGATGCATTATATGGGAGGGTTGGTGACTAGCAAGGGCGGGACAGAGAGCCTGGGGGTAGGATGGGAATGAAGTGGTCTTTGTTACGGCCATGTGCATGATATTTCTAATCATCTGTCCAATGTTGACATTGGCCATGTCCTTTATTCCCCATACTCTGAGATTGGTGTTGGGAAAAATTATTCTGAGGAGAGATGTCATCTCTCCATAAATAATCCTTTATGTCAAATTTGCCATATTATCCTTGCCAATAAGACATTGTGGAAAGGGCCTATACCTGTGCTGTACTTTTATATGTATAAAATTTCTGGTTACTTTCTTTGTTTAGCTGAGAGATACAGCATGGGAACAGGCCCTTCCACCCACCAAGTCTATGCTGGTCACCCGTTCACACTAGTTCTATATTATCATACTTTCTCATCTACTTCCTGCACACTAAGGGCAATTTACAGAAGTATATTTATCTACAAACCCACACGTCATTGGGATATGAGAGGAAACTGGAGCATCTGGGAGAAACCCACACGGACACAGGGAGAACATGCAAACTCCACACCGACAGCACCCGAGGTCAGGATCGAACTTGGGTCTCTGGTGTTGTGGGGCAGAGGCACGACCAGCTGTACTACCCTGTGACACCCTGTAATCTTACAACTTACCAAGCCCCTTAATTTTTTTTTTTTTTACTTTCCACTTTGCCTTGCTTTAACATAACCTATCATGACTGGCCTGATTATTTTCCTCTCTCTTTCTCTCTCCCTTCTCTCTTTCCCATATTTTCTAGGCAATCTAAGTGGCAGCCCCTGAGACCAAGGAACCTCTTGCCCCTCCTTGAAACTCTAGTCTGTTTTAGCTTGCTCTGCGTCAAGTCTCCTCCGCATTCTGTCTATTCTGAAATGAAACGATATAAATATATATATCACGTGTGCTGCCGTCTGCATATTTTTGATGTTGCACATATCTGGGGAATAGACTTCCTGCTGTATAATTCTTTTACTATCTCTTGCTCTCTGTAAGAGCCGTTTTGTTAAACCTGTTCTCAGTGTGTTCATAAGTGTTTCAGGGAGATATAAAATAAATCTGTCATGCTTTTGTGTAGAGTTTTAGTTTAAATGAAACCGTGATGGTGTATATTAATACAGTAAATATCTGGTATACAAGCATATGATTTGAAATGTGTGTATATGATATTCATGGTGAAACAAATTAAATCTGATGCTAAAGTTGTATTTATGCTTTGAAAGTGACCTGTGGCATATACAAAAATGACATATCTGTGTAATCAAAGTTCTCCTTTATTTAAATAAACTGTGTGTCTTTGTGGAGGCTATGGATCTATGGCTGGCTTTTTTTTTTAAATTTCCTGTCCTCTTCCCAAGCTGAGGTCTGATGGAAGATGGCTTGATGTGGATTGTGTGGCTGTGGGTCAAAGAAAAAACATGAGGTTGAGCGGGAGTTGGGAGTAAGTGAGAACCTAGAGCAGTGGAACACAGGAAGAGCCCCTCAGCCCACAGTGTCAATGCCAAACATTATGTCAAGTTAAACTAATCTCCTTTGCATGCACGTGCTCCATATCCCTCCACTCCCTGCATATCCACATTCCTCTTGAACACCGTTGTGGTATCTGCCTCCGCCACCATCCCTGGCATTGCGTTCCAGGCACCCACCACTTTCTGTGTAAGTAAAAACTTGCTCTGTACACCTTCCTCCAAGGTAGAGGTACAATTCAGTCAAGCAGATGCGAGGAAATGGTTGCTATGGCCGGCTACAAGCCAAATTATGGGGGCATTATCTGCTTAATATAGAAACATAGAAACATAGAAAATAGGTGCAGGAGGAGGCCATTTGGCCCTTCAAGCCAGCACCGCCATTCATTGTGATCATGGCTGATCGTCCCCAATCAATAACCCGTGCCTGCCTTCTCCCCATATCCCTTGACTCCACTAGCCCCTAAAGCTCTATCTAACTCTCTCTTAAATCCATATAGTGATTTGGCCTCCACTGCCCTCTGTGGCAGGGAATTCCATAAATATAACTTCACCAGATGTGTTTAACGCCTTTAATGCCCATTTTGAGCAGGCAAACAAAGTTCCACCAAGGCACGTCCCCCACTGGTTCTGTCCCATTCATCTCAGCAGCAGATGAGTCAGTTCCGTGAGGATGATCCTTTGAAAAACAGTCCCTGCATGAAAAGCATGGTGTCCCTGAATAGTTTCTAAAGTTGCCTAACAACTTGACGCAGTCTTTATAAACATCTTCAACCTTGCTCTTCAATAGTCTACTGTTCTTAACTGCTTCAAGGAAATCCCCATCATTCCAGTCCCCAAGAAAACGAACATAACCAGTCTCGATGAGTACCGCCCAATAACTAACTTTGAAAGATTGGTTATGGCTCCCATCTGCACCAGACTCTTGTCAGCCAGATTATCAACAATGCTGAGGTGAAATACAGGAAAGATACAGATGAATACAGTTTAAGCACCTTGTGTCATGGTGTCGGGACAATAACCAAGCCCTTAAAGTCATCAAAACCAAAGGGTTGGTTATTGCCCTATTGTTAGTGAGGTGTGAACACAACCCTGTCCTCATCAAGGGTTACACAAAATGCTGGAGAAACTCAGCGGGTGCAGCAGCATCTAAGGAGATAGGCGACGTTTCGGGTCGAGACCCTCCTGTCCTCATCAATGTAACTGCTTAGAGATGGTCAACAGCATCAAGTTCTTAGCCATTCGTTTCACCAGCAACCTAACCTGTTCCTTCACACTAACATGGTGATTGAGAAATGCATCTGCATATTTACTTTTTTCCGGAGTCTGAGAAGATTCGGCATGTCTGCAAGGATTCTGTCATATTTCTGCAGATGTGTTATAGAAGGTGTTCCTGATGAGATGCACCTCAGCCTGGTCTGGCAACTGCTCCTCTCCTGACCGCCTGAACCTGCAGAGAGTGCTGGACGCAGCCCAGTCCATCACAGGCTCATCACTTCCTTCCATCCAGTCCATCGTCATGGTGCGCTGCATCGGACAGGCTGGAAGTATCGTCAAGGGGGCCTGACACCCTGGCCATTCGCTCTTGTCTCTTCTGCCTTCTGGGAGAAGATGCCGGAGGGTGAAAACCCGGACCCTCAGACTTTAAGAGCAGTTCCTTTCGCATTGTTATCAGATTCTTGAACCAATCACCTCTTTCACACCCAATTGTGGGAAGTGCTGCCATGTGCTCTTACTCTTAACTCTATATCATTCTGTTATTGTTCTTCAATATTATTTCACACTGCTTCAGATTGCACGACAACCTCGCACCATCTTGCCGCTTTCTACTCGTGCTTGTATGTATAGTTATAGTCACCATTAATGCACGCACACTGTTTATCCATGAGCTTCACGTGCACAAGGAATTTGATTGCAGACCCGGTGTATATAACAAACTAATCAGAACCTGAATCTATTTTGGAGCCAGGGACAGTGACGTTTACAAATTACGGGGCAATGGGTTTGGGGGTCAGAGCGGTGTGTTTTGAGATACACAAAAAGCTGGGACAGGCAGCATCTCTGGAGAGAAGGAATGGATGACGTTTCGGGATCTACAGAAGAAGTCTGAAGAAGGGTCCCGACCCGAAACGTCACCCTTTCCTGCTCCCCAGAGGTGCTGCCTGTCCCGCTGAGTTACTCCAGCTTTTTTATGTCTATCTTCGGTTTAAACCAGCATCTGCAGTTCCTTCTTACACAGGTGTGTTTTGAGCTCCAAAGGACAGTATATTTTGAGTTCCATGGGCCAGTGTTTGGAAGGTCTGGGCAGTGAGTTCTAGAGTTTGAAAGCTTTTACATTTTGTAAACTGGGGGACAATGATGTTTGGGTCCACTGCTGGGGTCTGTGTTTGGGGTTGTGGGGCAACATTTTGGGTGTCTGGGGCCTGTACGTTCAAAGTCTCTGGAGGACAATGAATTTTGGGGTCAGAGCGGCAGTGAGGTTGCAGATCTCCTGGGTGCAGTAAGCTTTTGGGACCCTTTGCAGCAGTGAGTTTGGGGTCTGTACAACAGTGGGTTTTGAAGATCGCAGGGATGTGAGATTTGTGGTCTCTGGCGGGAGGATGGTGAGATTTGGGGCTTCTGGGGACATTAAGGTTTGTGGTTCGGTGGGGAAGTATGTCCTGGCAACTGAGGGACAGTCGGGTGTGGGGTTTGATGGATAGAGGTGTCCTGTTATCTGTGAGTTGCTCAGCTACAGATGTTCTTCCTTAACACCTGCATCTCAGGAGCCCAGGTCTTGTTTCTGGTTGCCTACAGCTAACAAATATGCTTGAAGCATGACTGGGGACTTGAAGGTTGAGTTTATCAGTGACTAATATGGGGTTCAGATCATACCAAATAAATATTTAACTGTCCAGCAGATGGAGCCTCACTCCAGATGTAAACTGAATAAAAATGTAAGTTTTTTAAGCAACTACTTACAATTGCTGAATCTGTGGAATTCTCTATCACAGAGGGCAGCGGAGGCCAATTCACAGGATGTTCTCAAGTTAGATTTAGCTCTTAGTGACTAAAGGAATCAGTGATATGGTGAAAAAATAGGAACGGGGTACTGATTTCAGATGATCTGCCATGATCATATTGAATGGTGGTGCTGGCTCGAAGGGCCGAATGGCCTACTGCTGCCTCCCACATTAATCATGAATCTATCTATCTCTGCCGTTCAAAATATCCGACTGACGTAGCAAAATGCTGTCAGTTTAACAACAAACAAAATCAGATTGTAGAGGCTTCAGAAGGGGCTGGTAAAGTAGGGCAAATCCAGGCAGGACACCATCTGTCTGTGTAAATGCAGCAGGCGTTTTTAAAACAAGCATTAAAGCTCCATTGTGGAAGTTTGTAATCCCTCTCAGACTGAACAGATGGATCACAAATGTCAAAATCGTTTCTGTGGCGAGAACCTGGATTTCACAGTGGATCGATAAGTGCGCTGGAATATCATGCAACATGTCACCGTTGGATCGCAGGGTTCAGCAAGATAAATATGCAGCGCTATGACAGTGGGGGATGGAAAGGCCGTTGAAACAATAGACTAATGTTTCACAGATGAAGGATGATAATGTCATTCCTCATACACACCATGAAGATTCAGAATTTAACGTTATAGAGTGACACAGCATGGAACCATCGGCCCAACTCACCCATGCTGACCAAGAGGCCCCATCTAAGCTCATTCCATTTGCCCCCGTTTGGCCCATATCCCTCTAAATCTCTCCCAACCATGTATCTGTCCGAGTGTTTAGTTTTATTTTAGGGATACAGGGGTGGCAGATTGCAACCTTCACGTGGTCCACCCTGTTTCGACGAAGGCAATCAACCTGGCGCGCACAAACAGAAGATCAAACAGAACACGTTGTCCTACAACTTTAGGCTGTGCACGCCATACGCAAGAAGAAGAAGCGTTCAAACAGCCCTTCAGCCCGCTAAGATCGATCCGACCATTGATCACCCGTATACGAGTTCAATGTTATCTCACTTTCGCATCCGACATACCAGGGACAATTTACAGGGGCCCATTAACCTACAAACATGTACATCTTTGGAATGTGGGAGGAAACCGACATGGTCACAGGGAGAACACATATGGTCACAGGGAGAACGTACAAACTCCACACAGACAGCACCCATGGTCGTGATCAAACCCGGATCTCTGGCGCTACGAGGCAGTGTTATTATACCTGCCTCAACTACCTCCGCAGGCAGCTCGTTCCATACAGCCCTCATCATCAGTGTGAAAAGGTTACTCATCAGCTTCCTATACATGTTGCGATTGGTCTGTATATTGGCAACATTGCACAGAAGTGCATGCTGTAAGTGGTGCATTGCAGCCAACATTGCGCAGCAACACTTGTTGCAAGTGCATGTGCAGTCAACGCTGTGCAGTAGCGCATGTTGCAGCTGGTGCTGTGCATGCTCAGCGGGCTTAGGATCTGAAAGATCTCACATGCAACCCCCAGCAAAAACGCACATAAATTACCAGGAGCTCTCGATAACAAACAGAAAATTTCCAGGGATCCCTGATGTGTAACAGAGTAAGGTCAGATCTGATGGAAGTTTCCAAAATAATGGAAGATCAGATAGCAGAAAATTATTTCTAATGCTTGAGGACCCTCAGAGTGGATTATTTAAACATTGGAGTCAGTATGTTCAATATTATGAAGGAAATGTAATCATGAATGTTAGCATTCATAGCAAAAGGATTTGAGTATAGGAGCAGGGAGGTTCTACTGCAGTTGTACAGGGTTTTGGTGATACCACACCTGGAGTATTGCGTACAGTTTTGGTCTCCTAATCTGTGGAAAGACATTCTTGCCATAGAGGGAATACAGAGAAGTTCACCAGACTAATTCCTGGGATGTCAGGACTTTCATATGAAGAAAGACTGGATAGACTTGGCTTGTACTCGCTAGAATTTAGAAGATTGAAGGGGGCTCTCATAGAAACCTACAAAATTCTTAAGGGGTTGGACAGACTAGATGCAGGAAGATTGTTCCCGATGTTGGGGAAGTCCAGAACAAGGGGTCACAGTTTAAAGATAAGGGGGAAGTCTTTTAGGACCTAGATGAGAAAAACATTTTTCACACAGAGAGTGGTGAATCTCTGGAATTCTCTGCCACAGAAGGTAGTTGAGGCCAGTTCATTGGCTATATTTAAGAGAGAGTTAGATGTGGCCCTTGTAGCTAGGGGGATCAGGGGGTATGGAGAGAAGGCAGGTACGGGATACAGAGTTGGATGATCAGCCATGATCATATTGAATGGCGGTGCAGGCTCGAAGGGCCGAATGGCCTACTCCTGCACCTATTTTCTATGTTTCCATGTTTCTATGATGAATTGTTCTCTGGAAGGAAGGGATCAGATTGGAGAGATACAGGTTTAGAGAGAAGCGGCGAAGAGTAAGAAGGAAAGTTCGGCAGAACGATTTCACCCAGATGTAGCTATCACTTGAGACTTGGTGATAAAATTAGCCATAAATTCAGTGGTTAATCAGGAAGAAGCATCCAGTGAGTAGACTGGAGTAACTCGGGACAGGCAGCATCTCTGGAGGTGGGTGGGTGGGTGTTTGAATGGGCGATGTTTCGGGTCGAGACCTTTCTTCAGACTGATGAGTGTGAGTGGTGAGTATAAAGATGGGAGGGTTGATGCTCAGTATGGACATGATG
The DNA here is from genome assembly GCA_035221665.1 of Okamejei kenojei. Taxonomy (NCBI): domain Eukaryota; kingdom Metazoa; phylum Chordata; class Chondrichthyes; order Rajiformes; family Rajidae; genus Okamejei; species Okamejei kenojei. Next base: position 19,446,429 of record CM069163.1, read on the forward strand.
GGCCTGTTTCCTTGGTGTATAGCTCTATGAGAATCTGGAGCAGACTGATCATCCAGGGCCTGGTGTGCTTGAGGAGCTTTGGTTCATGTTCATAAGTTCTAGGAGCAGAATTAGGCCATTTGGCCCATCAAGTCGACTCCGCCATTCAATCATGACTGATCTATCTTTCCCTCTCAACCCCATTCTCCTGCCTTCGCCCCATGACCCCTGACACCTCTGACACATCTTTGGTGAAGAGGAGGATATGAGTCGACGGCTGTTGTCTGCATTCTTCTGTGTCTGCACATTCTCTATTTTGCTTTCTGATTTGACATTGCATTCACCCACAAGTTTTATTCCTTCCACTGTTTATTTTTGAATTATTTAATCTTATTGACTATGGAGGCACATTAGGCCTTCTTCATTAATCAACATACCCTTTTGTTCCTCGTAGAGTTTGATTAGCTTCCAGCAATGTTGTAGGCAAAAATTACTCACAGCTTATTCGCCTGAATAAATCTAAGTTGGAAGGTACACCAGGGGCCACAATTACATTTCCTCCTCATAGACCCTGGTCGTACTGACAAGATGCTGCACAGTTCATTACATAGAACATAGAACATTACAGGATAGGAAAAGGCCCATCTGCCCACAATGTCGATGCCAAACCTAATGCGAGGATATAGACAATAGACAATAGACAATAGACAATAGGTGCAGGAGCAGGCCATTTAGCCCTTCGAGCCAGCATCATCATTCAATGTGATCATGGCTGATCATCCCCAATCAGTTCCCCGTTCCTGCCTTCTCCCCATATCCCCTGACTCCACTATCTTTCAGAGTCCTATCTAGCTCTCTCTTGAAAGCATCCAGAGAACTTGTCTCCACCGCCCTCTGATGCAGAGAATTCCACACTCACCACTCTCTGTGAGGAAAAGTGTTTCCTCGTCTCCGTTCTAAATCTATACTAGTCTAATCTGCCAGATGGTGATCCTTATTCCTCCATTCCCTACATGTCCACATATCTATCTGAAAGCCTCTTAAATACCAATAACCTATCTGCTTCCACCGCCCTCCTGGTGGCACGTTTCATTCACCCACCACTCTCCGTGTGAAAACACTTGTCCGCACATCTGCTTTAAACTTTGCCCCACCCCCCCATCATAAAGCCATGCTGTGCAGTCGTTGACATTTTCACCCTGGGAAAAAGGGTTCTGACTGTCTACACCTTTCGATGCCTCTGACAATGTTATCACGTCTCCCCCTAGCCTCCAATATTCCGGAGAAAACAATCTAAGCTTCAACCTTCCCTTGTAGCTGGTACTCTCTGATCCTGGTAAATTGCTTCTGCTCTTTGTCAAGCAATCTGAAATGATGTGGGGAAGACAAGCTTGTGAAGCTGCAGGCTGAGCAACATGATGTGCTGCTCATTCAAGCAAAGACAAACGCTGACTAACGTTAAGAAGATCTTCAATCCGGGCTGTTACTCAGAGCTGTCAACCTCTTGCTGCCTCTTACCTCCACCATCAGCTCAAATTGTACTGAGACCACAGGAAAAGGCTCCTTGCTGCTGTCTATGCTCGACAGATGCTTTCTCTGAAACATCTTCATCTTATCCTAGCAACATACTCTTTTGCTTCCTTCTCTCTTGAAATCTCCCCTTTCTCAAAACAGATGAGCAAACAAGAAAAGATGAAGACGCAAGAGCCGGCAGATGCTAGATTCTTGAGCAAAACACAAACTGCTGGATGAACTCGCCAGGTCAGGCAGCCAGCAGTGGACAGACAACATTTCAGGTCAGGACCATTCCACAAACCGCAAGAAAGATGCCATCCAGTTCACCATGCAAATATAACGGCAATTGTTTAATGCTGCATTTTAGCACAGTGCAGACAAATTCTGACAGCAATTTTATTGATTCATAGAGTTACACGGGGTGGCAGATTGTAACCTTCACATGGTCCACCCTGTTTCGACTAAGGAAAACAACCCGACGTGCACAAACAAATAGATCAAATAGAACAAGTTGACCTACAACTGTTGACTGTGCACGCCATACGCAAGAAGAAGATAGAGTTACACGACATGGAAACTGACCCTTCAACCCATGCTGACCAAGATGCCTACATTATAAGCAGCATTTTGCTGATGCTACTGAGTCTCTAGTTTGATTAATTAATTAGCTTAATTAGGTCATTGCTAAAAGTTGCTGAATAGTGATAGTTCTTGCTGTTATGTATAACTTTTCCAATAAAATACTTGTATCGTTAAAAACAAAAGATGCCTACCTACACTAATTGCAGGTGCCTGCATTTGGCCCATGTCCCACTAAACCTATCCTATTTATGTTCCTGTCCACGTGTCCTTTATACTTTCTAAGTGCAAGTGCCTCAACTATTCCCTACAGCAGCTCATTCCGTAAACCCTCTCTATGGAAATCTTTCCACTCACATCCCCTTCACCTGCACTTGGTCTGTAGCCTTCTAAGTGCTAACAGTTCAGGCGCTTATCTTGATCACTCACAAATGTTGTGAGAGTCTCCATTTCCACCACCCCCACAGGCAGTGTGTTCCAGGTGACAACCTATCTAATCACTCTGTCTATTAAGCCGATGCCATTTAATTTCAGATACCTCAGCTATGGGGAAAATAAATGCATATCTTGCATATGTTCCTCCCTCAACCTCCTCCACTCCAAAGAAAATAAACCCAGCCTACCCTGACCCTCCTAGTAATGAAATGTTCTAATGTAGGCAACTGCCTGATGAATCTCTGCACATTCTCCCATAAAATCACGTCTTTCCTCCAGCGTGGTGATCGGAACGGCACGCAGTACAGCAGCCATGGCTCAACAAATGTTCCATGAAGTTGTACCAAACTCCTGCTTTGCTCCCTGCTTTATTTTACCTCACAGTTAATGAAAACACTATGGCATATGTTACTTCAGCATCTCTCTAATCATACTGCCACTTCAGGGACCCTTGCAGTTGTATGTTAAGGTCCCTTTCATATCATTGAATGGTATTGTGAATTGCCATGGAGATAGAGGAAATAAGGTCATTCCTCTCACTTGAATCAAAATACTTCAGACTACTCAAGTTGGCATAATAATGTCTTAGAGCAGGGAAATCAATGTTGGTTGATCCATCAATTTGTTTGAAGCACAAGGAACGGCAGCTGCTGGAATCTTGAGCAAAAGACAAAGTACTGGGGGACACAGATTCTAGTACGTTGATGGAAAGCCTGAAATCTAATGTCATATAACAAAGTAATGTATTTGCTCCCTTGAAGCAGTGAAAGGGTCTACAAAAACCAGAATTATTTTCTGATTTTTTTAGGATGTTAGCTTTTGTTTTACAGGTTGTACCATGGAGTCATGCAGCATTTAAACAGGTCCTTCAGCCCAACTTGTCCATGCTCACCAAGGCGCCTCTTCCAAGCTAGTCTCATTTGCCTGCACTTTGCCCATATCTTTTTGATCCATGTATCTGCCAAAATGACTTTTACATGTTGTTATTGTATCTATTTCAACTACTTCATCAACCTAGTGCTGCCAGGACACTGGGTGCTAAAGTGTGAAAGCAATAAACTGCACATCTCCTTGGGCCAAGATCAGACTTTTCTGAGTCTTGGAAGTTGCATGATGATGTTGGGGTATGGCGATCCTCTGTGTGCTGGTCTAGAAGCTGGTCTATAGAACTCATGTATAGTGTGATTTCATGGAGAGCATGCAGAACAAGCTTTACACTGCACGTCAGTGCACATGGCAATAAGTAAACTAAACTGAACTGAACTATTCACCAAGGTCACCAATGGGATGCCAACATTGTGAAATCTCACCATTGTGCTACTCTGCTGGTTCGTGTTAGCTCATCTCGCATTTCTGTGAAGTTCACTGTTTAATATATCTTTGCCTGATTCTTGTCACTGACTGCCACGCAATCTCAAATTAAATCATTTGCTGCAGTCATTCTGATGACCAGCTTCTCCGCTTCAATGGCATGAATGTTATTTCAGCCACTCGCGAGAAATTGAACCGAGAAATAACAGTGACCGATGAAAAGCAAATTAGTTTGTGTCAAACTGGTCTCTTTTTCGTTTTATTTGAGCTGTGAATTTTTTTTTTTAGGAAATGGGCTATTGCCATTGTAAAATAATGCAATTTAACTGTATCCATAAATAATAACATTGGCAATAATTACTAGGAAGAAACGTGGGAACAAAGTACAATATGTGGACATAATAGCTGGATAAATAACACCAGAGACACATATTTTTGGTCCAATCTTCTGTAACATTTCTACTCCTTTAAAGAGTGTTCTCACCATCCTTCCAAATGCCTACAAAATGGTCTACTGTCAATTGTATCAATGTGATTGTGTGGGTGTCTATGGACATTCGCTGATTGATGCAGGATTTTAGGTGACTATGATATTAAAGGGAACTCAGACTGCAGATGCCGAATATCTGAAATGAATGGAGAAAATGCTGGAAACACTCAGCAGGTCAGGCAGCAGCTGTCCCAGGCCAACAGAAAACAAAGAACTGTGGATGCAGGAACCTTGAGCAAAACACTTAAGTGCTGGAGGAACTCAGCTGGTCAGGCAGCATCGATGGAGGGAACTGACAGATGACATTTTGGGTCAGGACTCTTCTTCAGGCTCCAATTCAATCTGAAGCATGTCCCTGTCCTGACCTATAACGTGACCTGGAGTTGTGAATTTCAAAGCTGTGGGATGTGCATCAACCTTGAAGCTAAGCCCCCTCGTCTTTTACATTTCCACCCTGGGAAAAAGGCTCTGACGGTCTACCTCATCTATGCGTCTCATCATTTTATATACTTATAAAATAATTAGAGAGGGAGTGAGAGCAGAGTGGTGGGGGGTAGATAAAATGTAGGCAGGGTTCTGTCAATTACGGTAAGGGAAAGCCGTGGAAGTTCATGTCAACTAAATTCATTCAGCTGAAACAGATCTTAGGGTCCAACTTGTCCATGCCGAACAAGATGTCGTACTGGGACTAGCCCCATCTTAGTTTTAGTTTAATTTATTATTATCATGTGTACCAAGGTACAGTGAAAAGCTTTTTGTTGCTTTTTTGCGCCACCTTAATCACAATGGTCCTGTGGTTCTCTTGTGTCAGATTTCGTTCAGATTGATGTTATATTTCACAAGCTATTGACTTTTTTAGATTTACAGAACCCCAATTTGAGGAAAAAATCTTCACCGTGCTTACAGGTATGACGTCACAATGGGATTGTAGCTCTGCTTGCAACATTGTTGCTATCCAGGTACACCGAGTCCTGCCATCTCTAGCAGGTGCCAATGCATTTTTCTTAAAGTCACAGAACACTGAATTTTTTTAAAAGTTTAAAATGAGGGAGGGTGAAAAAGGCGAAATGAGCAGCCGCTGTGCAGTTGGGGGCTATGGGTGAGTGGTGGGATATTGCGTTGGGGGAACGGGTTGCGGTGGGGGAATGGGTGAGTGGTGGGAGTATTGCGTTGGGAAACGGGTTGCATCGGGGGGACCAGGCCTCCTGTGGGGGCCATGGGTGAGTGGTGGAATATTGCGTTGGGGGAACGGGTTGCGTTGGGGGACCAGGCCTCCCATGTGACAGGGACCCAACGGGTCCCACTTGCTCTAGCAACCTTCTAAAACCTTCCCATTCACATATCTGTCCAAATGTCTTTTGAGAGATGTAATCGTATCGGCTTCTATAGCTTTCTGGTGGAAACTTCTCTCTGTGGAGAGTTTCATAATGTATCAATTTGTTGATATTGGACCAATTTCCACTCAGTCAGGTGGAGTGATGGTGTCTTGCAAAAAGCCTACTGCAATGTTTATTTTTAACAGTGATGGAAAGTGTACACCAAACAAATAAAACCTGATATGAAAAATCCATCAAAGTGTTGTATCCTATTATGCTCCAGGAGGACACTCTGTGAAATATACAATCTGTAAAGCTTGCTCGATAGAAAGCGAGAACGAGAGAGAGAGAAAACATAGAACTCCGCAGCACCGAAAGAGGCCCTCAGCTACAAATGTCTGTGCCAAATTAAACTAATCTCCTCTGCCTGCATGTGATCAATATCCCTCTCCTTATCCATCCAAAAGCCTCTCAAACACCACTGTCATATCTGCCTCCACCACCACACCTGGCAGTGCATTCCAGGCATCTATGTAAAGAAATGCCCTCCATATCTCCTTTAAGCTTTGCCCCTCTCAGCTTAAAGCTATACTTTCTCCTCTTTGCCATTTGCATCCTGGGAAATAGGTACTGACTGAACACCCTATCTATGCCTCTCATAATTGTATATACTTCGACCAGGTCTTCCCTCAGTCTCCGACATTCCGGAGAAAACAATCCAAGTTTGTCCAACCTCTCCTTGTAGCTAATACCCTTTACTTTCATTCTGGTAATCCTCATCTGCACTCTCTCCAAATCAATGGCACATTTCGATTTTTGCTTGTCTACACAACTATGAACTGCAGATGCTGATTTAAGCCAAAGATAGACACAAAATGCTGGAGTAACTTGGCAGGACAGGCAGCATCTCTGAAGAGAAGGAATGAAGCTCTGAGGAAGGGTCTCGATGTGAAATGTCACCCATTCCTTCTCTCCAGAGATGCTGCCAGTCCTGCTGAGTTACTCCAGCATTTTGTGTCCATCTTTACACAACTAAGATATTCTTAATCCTAATAAAATAAAGGTTCTACATCTGAATTCTGTCCTAAAAGCTTTTAGACATGCAAGAGTTACACATTAGTAGCACTTCATGTCAACATGGGGTTAGCTTGATTCAACAGCAGAGAGGCACAGCTTATCTAGTTGGCATGCATCCTACTGCAAATATGTAATTCCATCAATTAGGAATTAACAGGGCAGATTGAAATTGTTACAGGGCAAGGCCTTCAAAATCAAAGTCAGGTCATACCTGGAGAGATTTGGGGAACTCTCTCCTACAAAAAAAGCACCAGCTGCTGGCAGAATTAACACATTAATTCTGAGATTAATCCATTTTTGAAGTGTAGTCAAGACATAGGGAAACGAGGGACTAGCAGCCGACTATTGCTCTTACAGTCCGAAGAAGGGTCTCAACCCGAAACATTACCCATTCCTTCTCTCAGCGATGCTGCATGTCCCGCTGAGTTACTCCAGCTTTTTGTGTCTATCTTCGATTTAAACCAGATATGGGCGGAAGAGGACAGGTGGAATTAAAAGATTGGATACAAGGAAACATGTGAATCAGGTGTGGGAGATGAGTATAGGGCAGGGTGACTGGGTGGTGGAGGATGATCATTAACCTGAAATGTTAACTTTCTTTCTCTCTCCACAGATGTTGCCTGATCTGCTGAATGTGCCAAGTCTTGATGGATACAAGGAACTGCAGATGCTGGAATCATGAGCAAAACACAAAGTCCTGGAGGAATTTAACGGTTCAGGCAGCATCTGTGGAGGGAATGGGATCTAAATGTATACAGATATACCAAGGTTGATGCATTATATATATAAAAGATAGGCACAAAATGCTGGAGGAACTCAGTGGGACAGGCAGCATCTCTGGAGAGAGAACGTTAACATTTCAGGTTAATGATCATCTTCCACCACCCAGACCCTCTGTGTGTATATATACATATATCTGCTGCCCTCGGGCAAAATATATCGTAGCATAAGGAGCAGAACGTCAAGGTTTTGCAACGCTTCTACCCACGAGCCATCAGACTCTTGAATGCCATGTAATGGGCTGCCACCATTGTCTATTTTATCTTAGATCCATTTTATCCTTCGGTTTATTATCGTGTTGCCCGGGGAGCCAAATGAAACGGAATTTCGTTTGGAATTGCATATATCGATGTATTTCTAAATAACAATAAGGTTTGATTGATTGCTTAATTGATTTAAGTGTGTGTATACAGTATATATATGTATATACACACACATATATATATATATATATATATATATGCATACACAAACACGTATATATTTTTGGCCCGCCTCCGTTGTGCTTATGTTTTAAATTACATCCCATCTCCTCCAGTGGTTGGCAGCCACAGCCACAGCCAGCATAAAGGGTGACATTAACTACCTTGGGCAGCGTGCTGCAGTGAGGTGGGTAGCAGGCGCATGCTCGCGCAAGATGCCGGGCGGGCGCGCGCGGGGGGGGGGGGGGGGGGGGGGCGGGAACGCGCCGAGGCGCGGCCACGAGAACGGGACAAGTGCGACAGCGCGGCTCGAATTAGCCCGGCACGGCACAGCACAGGGGAGGCGGGTCGTCAGAGGGAGCACGTAAGTCAATGGCTGAAGGGACAGAGTTGATACATCGAGGGAGGAATGGATACATCGAGGGGAGGAATGGATACATCGAGGGGGGAGTTGATACATTGAGGGGAGGGATGGATACATCGAGGGAGGGATGGATACATTGAGGGGAGGGATGGATACATTGAGGGGAGGGATGGATACATCGAGGGGGGAGTTGATACATTGAGGGAGGTGGATACAGCCAGACAGACAGACAGGAGCTGGGCGAGCGGCGGGCGGCGGGCGGAGGCTGTGACCGTGCGGCTCCGGTGTGGCATGAGCATGAGCACGAGCGGCCGGACTGCAGCCCAGAGAGGACGGCAGGGTGTGGCGCGAGCGGCACTTTGAAGGGAGGGCGTGCAATGAATTGGGATTTACATGGGGTAGGAGTGATGCCTTATGAGACATTATCAGTGAATAGACCAGGTTAGTTCTTTACATCATCATAATTAACATTGACTAAGTGAAGGAGTAAAAATGGGATTGGTTTGCTTGTTACAATTTTTCCTAATTTTATTAACTTTTCGATAGATTTACTATTTTCACGTGTACTGAGCTACAATTAATAGCATTATTTAGCATGCACCCCAGTCAGATCTGATAATATAAATGCAATCAAGGAAAACTGGTGTACAATAGGTAGAGTAAGGGGAAGCACAGAGTGCAGAATATGGTTCCCAGGGCTATAGTGCATCAGTTCCAGAGACAAAGTCCAATGGCCATAATGGGGAAGAGGAGAATTGGACAATACCCTAGCTTATGACAGCTTACAGGGAGCTTCTTCCTCCCTGCTTACAGGGAGGAAGAAGCTGTTCCTGAGCCTGGCGGTGTGTGCTTTCAAGCTTCTGTATCTTTGGCTTGATGGAAGCTGGGAGACGAAGGAAAAGTCATTGATTATGTTGTTTGTGTTCCCGAGGCAGCACGGTGTGTAGATGGAGTCAGTGGTGTGGAGTCTGGTTGTGTGATGGACTGGGCTACATCCATAACTCTCTGCACGTTCTGGAGGTAGCCCAGTCCATCACATCGGATGGTCTTGTCTCCTGTTATTTATCTCCGGGGAGAATGTTGATGCCACCATTTGTTTCATTCAGTCTCTTGTGTTCTTCATATAATCACTGACACTTTCTTTGTTCTCTCTACCTACATTCCTGGTTCACCCACAACATGTTTTCTAACTTTAAAATGTTGGAAGCATTCAGCAGGCCAGGCAGCATCTGCTGAAAGGGAAACAAGAGTTTTTGGTCCAAGCAGATACCAGGAACTGTAGATGCTGGAATCTTGAGTAAAACACAGTGTGCTGGAGGATCTCAGTGGGTCAGGCAACATTTGTGTTGGGAATGGACAAAGGACGTTTCAGGTCAGGACCCTTCTTCAGACTGATGGAATAGGAGGGAGAAGGCTGTAAAAGAGAGATGGGGGCGCGACAAGGCCTGGCAAGTGATGGGTGGATACGGGTGAGGGGGAAGTGATATTGACAAAAGCTAGAGATGAAAAGGAAACAAAAGGGTGTCAGATGAGAAGAGGAGGTGGAGAAATTGCACAGTTTTGTGAACTTGAGAATGAATGAGTTAAAGTGTGAACATTGAGGGGGAGGAGAGAGCTTTCACATCAAACCCACCATAAATAGCTATTGCATGTAAAATGCATTTGTCCTGTGGGCAGTGATTCCAGAACAACAAGCCCTGGCTTTGTGCCCAGTTTTGTTGACAAACACCTTTATCAGTAAGGGAAAGCTAATAATAATAATAATGAGGAGGAGTGAATTGTAAAGCTAGGAGGAGGGACATGAGTGGAAATGTTTACAGGGAGGGGGAAGAGGGATGATGAAAGAGGTCTGTGGGGATGTGGTCTGCTAGGATGGGAGAGGAATACATGGAAGAGGGGACAGAGCAGGCTGATTGGGGTGATAGTGGAAGAAATGTGTGTGTACTGGGATGAGGGTGGGAACACCATCTTCCCTGACTGAAGCAACCTTAAATGTCACCTGTCCACTCCTTTCACCGATGCTGCCCGACCCACTGAGTTCCTTCAGCACTTTGTGTTTGGTTTTAGGATTAAGGCCCTTGGCCATAATTTTATTTCAGGTTTTTGGCCTCTGCAGGTTTTTTGATTTCTTTAAAAGTTAAATTGTATTCTAGTTTTTCCCTGTTGAAGGGGTTTATTTCAATTCCTCTCACCACCGAAGCTGTCTAACTGTTTGGGTATTGCCAACATTTTGTGTTTTAATTTCAGATATCTGGCATAAGCAGTTAGATTCATTTTGTTTTTTCAGTTTGACCACGAGTTTACCAGTGAAGTGATGTTGGAGATTAATGAGTTAAAGTGTAAATGCTGAGCAGGAGGAGAGCGCTTTCACATCAAGCTCATGATAAATAGCTACTCATGCAATTGTCCCGTGGGCAGAAATTCCAGAACAACAAGCCCTGGCATTCTGCCCAGTTTTGTCCACAAACAGGGGGCATGGTGGTGCAGCGGGAGAGTTGCTGCCTCATAACGTCAGGGACCCGGGGTTGATCCTGAGCACAAGCGCTATCTGTGTGGAGTTTGTACGTTCTCCCTGTGACCATATGGGTTTTCTACGGGTGCTCTGGTTTCCTCCCGCATTCCAATGACAAGCAGGTTAATTGGCCCCTGTGAATTGTCCCTAACGTTAAACGGTAGAACTAGTGGGAACGGGTGATCGTTGGTTGGCACGGACTTGATGGGCCGATGGCTCCGTTTCCTCGCTGTATCTCTAAACTGAACACCCTTATTAACCAGGGAAGACAAATAATTTGTGGAGAATATTAAAATTGATTATCAATGTATGAAACTTTACATTGGAAATGGATCGCCTCATGTTTTGAAATTTCTCCAATTATGTCACGATAAAGCTGGCAGCGGAAGAGGAGTTGAGGCCAGGAGTATATTGATCATGATCTCATTGAATGGTCAGGCAGGCTTGAGCAGCTGAGTGGCCTCTGCATGTTTTCTTATAGTCTGAACCATGTTGATCGGCACCGATTGCTGAAATACACCAGAAACATCAATGAGATAAATAAAGTTAATCTGTTTTTACTAATGACACAATGGGGATTGTGGGTGCATGGGGAGTGTGTGGGCGCTGGGGATTAGCAGACAGGACATGGCTGAGAGAAGGGTGGTTCTGGCAACTCACTAATCCAGGGTATAGATGTAATAGATGCAGGAGGGGTTTCCCTTTTTTGATCAGTTAGAAAGTAACTACAGCGCTCGGAGAGGATATTCTTGGGGACATTATCCCAAGAGTCTGCATGGCTAAAACGTAGAGATGGGAAGGGAATGATCATTTTGATGTGATTGTATTATCTATCTCTTATTTCCAAGCTAATTTTGGATCCAATGGCCTCTAACTGTCTGGATCAGCCTCCCACACAGGACCTTGCCCTAGGCATTATTAAAGTGCATGTACAAAATGTCCACTGTACCACCCCCATCAATATACTTAGTTACTTCTTCAAAAAATGTAATCAAATGTCTGAGCCAGGATTTCCCATGCTGACTATTCCTGATGAATCACTGCCTTCCCAAGTGAGGATAAATCTTGTCTCAGAATTATTTCCAGTAGTTTACCTCGCATAGATGTGAGCCTCACTGCCCTGGAATTAATTGGCTTCTGCTTGCTGTCCATCTAGAATAAAGAAATTATGTTTGCTATCATCCAGGACTTCACTCACGGTTAATGAACAAGCAACATTTTCTGCTCGGGTCCTGATTAGATGCTGAAAAGCAGATTTAGAAAAAAAAGGTAAGCAGATTTAACATGGTTTCATGAAAGGGAAATTACTAAATTCAAGATTTTTTTAACTAGTAAGAAGGTTAAACAGGAATCTGTGGATATCGTCTCTGTAAATTCAAAATAAATATGAAACATTGCTTAGCATGGGGGGGGGGGGGGGGGGGGGGGGGGGGGGGGGGAGTTGTCAATCCCATCCGTGCTGTTGCTGCTTGTATCTAAACTGCACGTTAGGATTCTTAGACGTGTACTAGGCCCGATCTAATCAAGCCCACTACACCAACAAATTGATCCAGACACGACGACCCACGAATGTGCCATCCATAAACTAATCTCCTCTGCCTGGTGCTGATTTTAAAAAGCCTCTTAAATGAGGCCTTCAGAATGATTTATCCTTTACCTGATTCAGGCTGGGAGAGAAGAAGGAAGAAACATGCAAGCTCTGTGTGACGGATGCTGCTGCTGACAAGCTGCCTTCCCAAAGGAGGAAGAGGAAAGATGTCAGGTTTATGAGGATGAGTACAATAGTCAATAGGAGCAGGAGTAGGCCATTCGGCCCCTCGAGCCAGCACCGCCATTCAATGTGATCATGGCTGATCATCCACAATCAGTACCCCGTCCCTGCCTTCTCCCCATATCCCTTGACTCTGCTATCTTTAAGAGCTTTGTCTAGCTCTCTCTTGAAAGGCATCCAGAGAACAAGCCTCCACTGCCCTCTGAGGCAGAGAATTCCACAGACTCGCAACTCTCTGTGTGAAAAAGTTTTTCCTCATCTCCGTTTTAAATGGCTTACCCCTTATTCTTAAACTGTGGCAATCTCAGGAAACAATCTCGGGAAAGGCCTTCAATAAAATAGTGCTTGAGTACAGAAGGTAAAAGAGCCAGGGACTTGAGTGTTGTTCTGCATGGGTATTGAGCCAACAAAGCACTGGAAGTAATAGTTTCCTTGACATTTTACAACTTGTAAATAATGGTTTGTTTCCCTGTTTGCCTCCCCTCCCCGGCCACATATCTTGGAAATCAGTCAGTTAATGATTGGGGAAGGATTGGAGCTTTAATTCAGACAGAATTCAATCTTATTCATGTAAGCAGAATGAAAGGGACCCATTTTGAATCGTCAAAGTATTTTCACAGACAGAACCTTTTTACCCAGGGTGGAAATGACACTTATTTATGGGTACTTTGGCCAATATTGTAAGTGCCGAACATGATGCAAAGTTAAACTATTCCTCTCTCCTTGGATGTGATCCATACCCTGCATATCCCTCTGCCTATCTAAAAGCCTCTTACAGTGCCCTCCATAATGTTTGGGACAAAGACACATCATTTATTTATTTGCCTCTGTACTTCACAATTTGAGATTTGTAATAGAAAAAAAAATCACATGTGGTTAAAGTGCACATTGTCAGATTTTTATGAAGGCCATTTTTATACATTTTGGTTTCAACATGTAGAAATTACAGCAGTGTTTATACATAGTCTGCCCATTTCGGGGCACCATAATGTTTGGGACACAGCAATGTCACGTAAATGAAAGTAGTCGTGTTTAGTATTTTGTTGCATATCCTTTGCATGCAATGACTACTTGAGGTCTGCGATTCAAGGACATCACCAGTTGCTGGGTGTCTTCTCTGGTGACGCTCTGCCAGGTCTATATTGCAGCCATCTTTAGCTCATGCTTGCTTTGGGGGCTAGTCCCCTTCAGTTTTCTCTTCAGCATATAAAAGGCATGATCAATTGGGTTCAGATCGGGTGATTGACTTGGCCACTCAAGATTAACCATCTTTTAGCTTTGAAAAACCCCTTTGTTGCTTTAGCAGTATGCTTGGGATCATTGTCTTGCTGTAGAATGAACTGCCGGCCAATGAGTTTTGAGGCATTTGTTTGAACTTGAGCAGATAGGATATGCCTATACACTTCAGAATTCATTATGCTACTACCATCAGCAGTTGTGTCATCAATGAAGATAAATGAGCAGTACCTTCAGCACTCATACATGCCCAGGCCATAACACCCCCACCACTGTGTTTCACAGATGAGGTGGTATGCTTTGGATCTTGGGCAGTTCCTTCTCTCCTCCAAACTTTGCTCTTGCCATCAATCTGATATAAGTTAATCTTCGTCTCATCTGTCCACAAGACTTTTTTTCCAGAACTGTGGTTGCTCTTTTAAGTACTTCTTGACAAACTGTAACCAGGCCATCTCATTTTTTGCGGCTAACCAGTGGTTTACATCTTGCAGTGTAGCCTCTGTATTTCTGTTCATGAAGTCTTCTGCGGACAGTGGTCATTGTCAAATCCGCACCTGACTCCTGGAGAGTGTTTCTGATCTGTTGGACAGGTGTTTGGGTTTAAAAAAAAAATATAGAGAGAATTCTTCTGTCATCAGCTGTCATCCCTTTGTGATTAGTCAGCTCACCAATGCTCTCTTTCTTCTTAATGATGTTCCAAACAGTTGATTTTGGTAAGCCTAAGGTTTGGCTGATGTCTCTAACAGTTTTATTCTTGTTTCTCAGTCCCATAATGGCTTCTTTGAATTTCATTGGCACAACGTTGGTCCTCATGTTGATAAACAGCAATTAAAGTATCCAAACGTGACAGAAAGACTGGAGGGAAGACTAGGTGCTGAGAGCTCTCTCATACCTGCATTAAGGAGGCATTTCAACACGCCTGAGCAATTACAAACACCCGTGAAGCCATGTGTCCCAAACATTATGGTGCCCTGAAATGGGTGGGGGGGGGGGGGGGGGGAGACCTATGTATAAACACAGCTGTAATTTCTACATGGTGAAACCAAAATGTATAAAAATGGCCTTTAATAAAATCTGACAATGTGCACTTTAACCACAAGTGATTTTTTTTAATTCCAAATCTCAAATTGTGGAGTAAGAGGCAAATAAATAAATGATGGGTCTTTGTCCCAAATATTATGGAGGGCACTGTAAATGCCACTCTTGTATATGCCTCCACCCTGCCAAAAGCCCCAAGCCATTTTAATCCATGAGCCTCATCGTCCATGTCAAGTGGAAGTAGTGAGGTTGAGGAGAGGCCTCAAAGACATAGAAAATAGGTGCAGGAGTCTGCTATTTGGCCCTTCGAGTCAGCTCCACCATCCAATATGATCATGGCTGATCATCCAAAATCAGCACCCCGTTCTGGCTTTTTCCCCATAACCATTGATTGCCTTAGCTAAATCTAACTCTCTCTTGAAAACTTCCAGTGAGTTGGCCTCCACTGCCTTCTGTGGCAGAGAATTCCACAGATTCACAACTCTCTGGGTGAAAAAGTTTTTTCCACATCTCAATCCTAGATGGCCTACCCCTTGTCCTTAAACTATGACCCCTGGTTCTGGACTCCCCCAACATCGGAAACATTTTTCCTGCATCTACCTTGTCCAATCCTCTATGAATTTTATGTTTCTATAAGATCCCCTCTCGTCCTTCTAAATTCCAGCAAATACAAGCCCAGTCGACCCATTCTTTCATCATACGTCAGTTCCGCCATCCCGGGAATTAACCTGGTGAACCTACACTGCACTCCCTCAATAGCAATAATGTCCTTCCTCTAATTAGGAGACCAAAATTGCACACCGTACTCCAGGTGCAGTCTCACGAAGGCCCTGTATAACTGCAGTAGGACCTCTTTGCTCCTAAATTCAAATCCTCTCGCAATGAAGGCAATTGGCTTTCTTCACCGCCTGCTGTACCTGCATGCTTACTTTCAGTGACTGATGTACAAGCACACTCAGGTCTCGTTGCACCTCCCATTTTCCTAATCTGACACCATTCAGATAAAAATCTGCCTTCCTGTTCTTGCCAGCAAAGTGGATAACTTCCCATTTATCCACATTATACTGCTTCTGCCCACTCACCCAACCTATCCAAGTCACCCTGCAGCCTCACAGCATCATCCTCACAGCTCACACTGCCACCCAGCTTTGTGTCATCCACAAACTTAGAGATGGTACATTTAATTCCCTCGTCTAAATCATCAAGTGAGTTTACCCAAGTTGCAGCACCCCACTAGTTACTGCCTGCCATTCTGAAAAGGACCCGTTAATTCCTACTCTTTGCTCCTGTCTGCCAACCAGTTCTCTATCCATGTCAATACCCTACTGCCCATACCCCTGCATGTGCTCTAATATTGCACACTAATCTCTTGTATGGGACCATCAAAGTCCAGATACACCACATCCACTGGCTCTCCCTTATTCATTTTACTTCGGAGTCACGTGAGTGATTCCGTGAAGAAGGCCCGCCAGGACGCCTGCGCAGCATTACGTCAGCCGCATTGGCGCAAGCACCAGTCAGGCAGGACTGAGCTCCTGCCTGTGGTAAGTTAAACTTAAAGGTAAGTTTATTTTTACTTACCAGGGGTTTTAGGCAGGAGCCTCTTTTTACAGAGGTTTCCTGCCAGTTTTGCAGCCCGACAACTTGCCGGTTATGGACTGTGGTGAAATTTCAGTCCGTCCGCAAATGCGGAAAAAACGGCAAAATTGATCGGATTGCGAGATAAGGAGCCGCTAACAGTGCAGTTAGCGGCTCCCCAGCTGCAGGGATGCCGTAAAAATTAAGCAGAGTCGCTGACAGAGGGGTCAGCGGCACCCCAGCCTGCAGGGATGCCGTGGGAACGGCAAGGAATATTAAACTGAGTCGCTGACAGGGGGGTCAGCGGCTCCGCAACCTGCATGGGATGCCGTGGGAACGGCAAGGAATATTAAACTGAGTCGCTGACAGGGGGGTCAGCGGCTCCGAGCCTGTGGTATGCCGTTGAACGGCAAAGAAGCAACGCTGGAGCCACTGACAGTGGGGTCAGTGGCTCACAGACGTTGGTCCCCAGTCAAAAAATTACTGGGACTAATTCAGCCCTTGGGTAAGTTGGGATATAAGGTTTCTCCTTATAATTAAAAGTATGTATTTTATTCTTTTTTCTTTGAGTAAAAAACTAAAGGAAAGTAACAAGTTATTGTTATATGATATTGTTCTGACAATGTTATTATTGTTTAAGCACAGGTTGCTATGATTTATATTTTCACAGGTAAAGCTGTACACTAAATGTTGATTTAGTGAGCTTACACAGCAATAGCGCGGGCCTATGGGACAAGCCGCGCCTGCAGCGCCTGACAGGGCTGCTTCATGTGTAAAATGTGCGGGCCTATGGGAGAGCCGTATCAGCAGCGCCTGACAGGGCTGCTTCATGTGTGAAGTGCCGGCCTACGGGAGAGCCGTGCCAACAGCGCCTGATGCAGGGCTGTTCATGACAAAAGCGCCGGCCTTTATGCGCCTGGCAGAGGGTTGCTCAAATTCACACATATCTGCTCGCCCACGGAGTCGGGAGATAATTCTCCACCGGGGTTAGAGAGCAAGGTCCACGGAGTCGGGGGATAAATTCCTCACCGTGGCTGGATAGTGCGTTGAAACGACTATCCTTTTACAGCAACTGTTGTATACAGTGCTGCAAAGGTCTCCCTCTCGGAGGCAGAGACCAAGTTGGGTCAGTATCCTGCTGACACTGAGTCTCAGGGTATGGCCGTGGGGCATACCCAAAGGGATGAAAGGCACGTGTCAGAGGTACCTTTCCTGACAATAAGTTGCCATCCCAGTAAAATATTCTATTGGGGTTAGGCCAATGAGTTCATATCAGTATTGTATCCTACGGCCTGCGGTAGCGCCTGTTAGAGTTGCCTACGAATCACCCTCTCTGAGGAGGGAAGAGCAAAAGGTCAAGATGACTTTGGGCTCTAAAGATGTCAATAGAACGGACTCAAGTACATATGTGCCGGCAGTGAACAACGCCAACAGGGGGATGTGAGAGCCAGCCGCTGAATCGGTTATTCAGGTAGGTCTATTCTACAGGGGAAGAAGCCTGGCAGATTAATTTATTCGGCCAACAACGGGCAGAAGTCATCGTTCAGAACGCACCCCAGGTGCTCATCGGCAGTAGTGGAGCTGGGGGCAGCATGATAGCTCAGAAATTCCATGCACCTTCCGATCATGCTCAACTAAATGGGTCTGGCACTTCCAAAATTTGGGTGGTGCACAGTTCACAAGTTGTAATATTTATATTTGTTTATACAACACACAAGGGGTAAAATATTTTTTTGAGGCACAGCCGGAGCATTCCAAGCAAGTTGGATTATGGCCAGGGTTTGGAAATTGGGCAGAAGTTCTCATGCAAACCACCCATGCAAAAGGCAGGATTGGCATGTTATTATGAACAATGATGAGTATCTGGCATATGAACTTCAGTATGTAAAAAAATTATTCCTGACTTCAACAGGTTCATGAGGTAAGAGATTCATGTTATACAAATCCCATTACAAAGGTTATCAAAGACAATATAACTGTACAATAACAGTAAGCTTTGCAGTATGGGATAAACTGTTGTTGGTCATTGGGATTTACCTGTAATTATTATTAGCCTTGTCTCCACCTTGTGGCAAGAGATTGGGGTTATACCAATCTGTTACTAAACTGATTAAAGTAATTGGCAATATAGCAGCTGGGTTGCAGCTGAGCTAATCAAGGAATTGATATTGTGTAAGTCGCAGTTAGATCGTGGCTAACAACCTTGTGCTATTGTCAGCTGAGATTACTTCAGCCACAATGATGAAGTAACAGTATTCGGCATTGCTGAACATGACAATACTCATTGAACTTGAAACTCGCTACAGTAGTGTGGTCGGTTGAATTCAGTTATTATGAACTGATGTTAGAACTCTAAGATGAGAAGTTCCAAATACCATCACCAACTCAAAGGTAGTGGAGATTGTATGAGTACCAATTCTTCAGTTGTTGGTATCAACTAAATATATACACTTAATGCACCGTTGAGTAAGGTTTTGAGTGAATATACATATTCTTCATGCACAAAGTTAAGTTGCTGCTCTACAATGGTGACATATGTTGGTCTCATGGTAATTAGGAAGAATATTCTGTAATTAATCTCCTTGCCACTGGTGTGTCGTCCAGTTTAGATTGATGATAACACAGAATAAATGTTGGGTCTCAAAGTATGATGAAAGCATGATTCGATTCTTTATCAAATGTTTGTCATGTTTATGCATGTTCACTGTTTGCAAAAATATGTGACACAACAGTGTGGAGGAATATATTCTCGTTTCAATAGGAGGAATGGACTTTTTGTCTTCCTCATTAGCTGGGTCTTAAAACAGTCAGCAAGACCTCATTTGGATTCGTACTATCGGACTGGCCAAGCGTCCATGTTGCCTGCTTCATCAGGCATTATGGCACAACGGTATTCAGTTATGCCAAAAAGCAAGAACTTGCTGTTTT
Source organism: Okamejei kenojei (assembly GCA_035221665.1). Lineage (NCBI taxonomy): Eukaryota > Metazoa > Chordata > Chondrichthyes > Rajiformes > Rajidae > Okamejei > Okamejei kenojei. The sequence goes on from CM069163.1 coordinate 19,465,760, forward strand.
AAACTGTGCTTCAGGAGACTGGTCTTCGCACAGTAAACGATTATTGACTTACACATTTTCAATGGATTAACTTATGCCTCAGGTTGTCACATTTAGCCATGAGGATGTTCACTGCAGTATGCATGGATAGCATCCAAAAATGCAGTACATCTCTATTGAGGGGATCAGGAATGTTGTTAAATATTATGATACATTTGATATGATACAAATTACTGACATTTCCAGTTCATTTTAAGTGATATTGACAATAGTTCAGTTATAGAGAAATTACAGCTGTAACATAAGGGAACTACATTGTCGGGTCCAACCCGGATATCAAGTTGTTATAAAGATCTTGATACAAGTACTCGCATCACAAGATTATGCAGTTGGTTATTGTAAATGTGTAAACATTATTTCACCAAGGGGTTCCAGCTACATCCTTAGTCATGACTCTTATATCAGCACAACAACGGCAAAACTTTGCAAACGCTGTGGCTGGACAGGATGGAATTGGCTGTTCATGCCATTACATTTTACATTCTGGTCTACACTAGCAGAGCTGACCAGGGCTGGCATGGTTTTAAGATCATTTGAATACCCCACTGTCTCAATTTATGCTATCGAGGCCAACAGAATCCTTAGAAGTATGGATTCAGCACTGTGTATTCGTTAATAAACAATTACACAAGAAAAGGTTGGTTCAGACTATTTCAAGGTGGCTGCAACAGGTATTAATATTGGCGATTGTATGTCTCATTCCACCAGGTCAGCATCAACGTCAGTATATCATTTAGAGAGTGTGTTTACATCTCATTATACTAGGGCAGCAGCTATGTTGGCGGTCAAATGGAGGGATGTGTCCTTCGACCAAATTTTAGCGGCCGTCGGATGGGCAAATGAGCTGATGTTTCAGAATTTTGTCATCGGCCAATTGTCAATCCAGGGCTGTTTGCCAATGACATTTTAAGTACCTAAATTTTAGGGGTACTGTTGTTTGTTTACATTGTTAAATAAACCCTATCATTACATTGAATACAATGTTATTACTAATGCATTTATTTCTCTTTCGAGTCAATCAAATGCAGTGGTATGCCGAGATTGTAATCTGCGACATGAAATCACAAAACTTTGAACTCTTCACGGAATCACTCACGTGACTCCGAAGTAAAATAGTAAGATTAAACGAGAACTTACCAGTTTGAAGTTTGATCTTGATTTTATGAGGAGGAACGTGGGTGATTACGTGCCCACCGCGCCCAACCCTCTCTCATAAAAGATCATCTGGTAGTTCTCGAGTCACTGATCTTACTGTTTACTTCGGTGTTGTTTATTTGTGATTTCATACCGCTGCTTTGAAGTTTAATCTTACTATTCTACTAGTTTCATCCCCAAAAAAATTCAAAAAGATTAGTCGATTATGATTTCCCCTTCATAAATCCATGCTGACTTTGACCGATCCCGTCACTGCTTTCCAAATGCGCTGCTATAACATCTTTAATAATCGACGGCAGCATGTTCCCCACTACTGATGTAAGGCTAACTGGTCTATAGTTTTATGTGTTTCTATAAGATAGCCTCTCATCCTGTTTTCTCTCTCCCTCCTTTCTTAAAAAGTTGAGTTATATTGGTTACTCTCCAGTCCACAGGAACTGACCCATAGTTGAGTGAACATTGGAAAATGATCTCCAATGCATCACAATTTCTTGGACCACCTCCTTGAGTACTCTGGATGCAGAACAGTTTATACATACTATGAACTATGTAGTCTGTAAAACTGAGATTGTGTATGAAAAGCATGCGGTTTTGGGACTGGTTTGGCAATGGTTAATGTTTGGGGAATGGTTAAATTAACATATTGATTGCTGAGCTAACTGGATTTGTGGAGTTGATTGAGCCATTAGATGACGTGGTACTTTTGATCTCTCCACTATCTGCGACTTTATTTTCATGCTCCCAGATTTGGAACGTGCTGCAGTTTAATTTTATCGATACTCTTTAAATATATTATGCATTGTAGTTGTATTGTGCCTTAGTTCCAGGGGCACAGCTGGCTTTGATGACAGTGGAACACTTGTAAATGTTGAACTGCAGAACTATATGTAGATGGTAAAACGAGAGGAAGATGTTGGGATCTGGAAACAATTTGCAGAGTTGTTAATCTGATAATGTTGTCGCAACAAAGCTATAAACCGTGAGTGACTCTCTCTGTTATTTTATGCTGCATAAATAGAGAAACTGGAACAACAACACACCTAATTTTACCGTCAAACTTGATGTTGCTAATCTTCGTGTTTTTGATCTCAAGTGGAGAGATGTTGAGAAGAATATTTTCTTGAAATTACTTTATATTCTGAGGGGTTTTGTTGAATGGATAATTTGTTTCCAATGGTGTGTTGGCTAATAATTGAAGCGTGCACGTTTTTAAGATAATTAGCTGAAGAACACAGCACGTTGTGGTTAGGTTGGTACACACTGCCCGGATGAAGGTTCAGTAACTTGGGCAACACTGTGGCACAGCGATAAAGTTGCTGCCTTACAGCGCCGGAGACTCGGGTCCGATCCTGTCTGTACGGAGTTTGTACATTCTCCCAGTGACCACGTGGGTTTTCTCCGAGATCTTCGGTTTCCTCACACGCTCCAAAGATGTACAGGTTCGTAGGTTAATTGGCTTGGTATAAATTGTCCCTGGTGTGTGAGAGTGTGTAGGATATTGTAAATGTGTGGGGATTGCTGGTCGGTGCGACTGTTTCCGTAATGTATCTCGAAACTAAACTAAGTTAACTTACTTTCCAAATTACATTGGATCAATACTTGAATGGAAGTGGGGGAAGAGGGAAACTAATCGAAGGCTGTAGGAGATTGTGGCCATGATTCTGGGTGAGCTGGTGGTTCTGCTGTGTGAGATTCCATTGGGAAGTGGTACAAAAGCTTGAAAACCTTGACTACCCGGGTCAAGGATCAGACTTTTGAACACAAAACTCAGAAACTACGGAAATTTTGGCCTATGTACTATGCACTTTGTCTTAGTTGCACTAGGGACTAATGGGGCTGTCCCACTGCGGCGACCTAATTGGCGAGTTTAGAAGAGTTTTCCCTCGACTCATACTCGCAGCATGGTTGACACGAGGTCCTAGGAGGTCGTTGTAACTCTCCTTCTTGCTCGAGAGTAGTCCCCGCCTACGCGAGGCATCAGCTAGGTCGCGGCGTATTTTTCAACATGCTGCAAAATGCCCGTGAGTAAAAAAGGTCCCCATGGAAAAAGAAGAAAGAAAAAAAAGGGAGTGGGAATCTATTTTATTTATTTTTTTATTTATTTTTTTTATTTAATTTTTTTTACTTGTAGGTTTAGTCGAAGTAGGTTGTAGTAGGTCGGCATGTTATTCGTAGGTAATCGAGGGTAGTCGATGGTAACCGAAGGTAGTCGAAGGTAATCGTAGATAGTCTTCAACACAGTCGTAGGAGATTGAAGGAGGTCGTCTTCACTCTCCACTATTCGGTGTCCAATTTTCCCAAAGCTTGTCGAAGCTAGTCTTCAACATAGTTGACGGAGGTCGTCTACATAGTCGAAGGAGGTCTTCAACATGACACTTTTTCAAACTCTTCTAAACTCGCCAATTAGGTCGCTGCAGTGGGACAGCCCCTTTATGGTCTGATTATCTAGTATTATTGATAATTACTTCAACACTCCTGACTTTCTGGTGTGGGGATGGGTGGACTTTAGCAAGATGGCATGTGGGGGGGGGGGGGGGGGTGGGGGGTGGGTTGTTGGAGGTGGTGGAGGGGTTGGGGGTGGGGGAATTGGTGGGAAGGCAGTAGCAACATTACATGGTGGACCTTCCCTTGAGATCCATGGTCACGGACAATGCTGGAGGCCACATCATTGGGTATTTTTAAAGCGGGGATTGCTAGGTTCTTGATTAATAAGAGCATCAAAGGTTATGGGGCGATGGCAGGAGAATGGGGTTGAGAGAGAGCAGCCATGATGGAATGGTGGAGCAGACTCGATGAATCGAATGGCCTAATTCTGCTTCTATTACTGGTCTTATTCTGCAGCTTGTTGTGAATGTTTTGTATTTGACCTTTCTGAGCTGCCAACAGTGAGTGAATAGTACTGAACCGGTCAATAGTGCAACCAAAGCAAAGTCCATTGAGGGACATGGTTGCTGAGGTAGTGGTTGGTGTTATGTGGTGTTCAAGAATGACGGGTGCTGTGAAGAAACTGTTCTTCAAGCTGGTGGCCACGGTTCGTTTGAAGGCGAGATTGTCCATGCTTTCAGAGATGCTATCGGAAGCAATGCAAATATAAATGGCAGGGTGAATGTACGTGGGTCCGGTAGTGTCCTTGGGCGCTTTGCAAACACAAGTTGGGACATCAAGAGTGTGATTTGCAGCTTGTTTGTATATTTTGATTCTGCTTACTGCAGCTGCCTGTCTAAGGCTGACCAAACAACTCTGCCTCTGCCATGTACTTGTAGTGCATGTTTAGCCTGAACCTTCTGTTCAGTGAACATACGGATGTGTTTGATTTAGTTTCGAGATACAGCGTGTAAACAGTGCCTGTGGCCCACCGAGTCCATGTGACCGTTGATCATCCGCACACTAGTTCCATTCTTCCACTTTCACATCCTATACTGCAATTTGCCAAAGCCAATTAACCTCCAAACCTGCACATCTTTGGGATGTGGGAGGAAACCGGAGCACCCAGAGAAAACCCACGAGGTCACAGGGAGAACGTGCAAACTCCACACAGACAGCACACCCGGTCAGGTTCAAACTCGGGTCTCTGGCACTGTGTGCCAGCCGTTCTACCAGCTTCGCTGCTGTGCCACCCCTGTGTGTTCCTATTATGTTCAAGTGGACTTGAAGTTACAACATGTACAACTCGTACGACACCTTGTCTGTGCCCACCATGCTAGCATACTGGACTTGTCCCATTTGCCTGTATTTGACCCAAAACCCTATCCATGCAGCTGTATAGACAAGATGGACCGAAGAGCCTGATTCAGCTCTGTAAGGCACTACGGCACGATGAAATTATTTGATAAGGTTTTATATTCCTTTGTAAAAGTGATCCATTGACCAGATTACCCTATTTACATCTTATCCCCATGACTACTGGCCTTCACGTTATCCATGTCTTTGCCTCAACCCCCTATCCTCTCTGCAATGTAAAAGCAACCTGATTTCGCTCTGCCCGTTATGAAACACGATCTTTAATTCAAAATTTTAATTATTTATTTGTACACCGAGCCGCTGAGTGTTTCCAACCTTTTCCTGATTGCTTGATTCACTCAATGTTGCTCGGATGTGTTTTATTTTGCAGTGGTGAGTTTACTCAGTGTTTTGTTTCATTGCAGGCACACTTGAGGTGAGGATGCAACATTCGCGGGTGTAGTGCTGCTGCCAACAGCCTTGAACGGCATGAAAAACATGGTGAGCTGTTCACTGTTTCTATAACAACAATTGCTAGAGAAACTGGACAAGAATTTTAGTTTTCTTGACCAAAAATCTGCTTTGCAAATGCTGGTCTGTATTTCTCAGACTCATTGCCCCATCACTTTCTGAAACAATTCTTGTGTCGTGATTATAATTAGTATTTATTGAGCAACTTATTAAAATGGACTTTGTAAGCCAGCCACAATCCATTTCTATACCTAGTATGGAATATATATGCAAGATATTTTGGGACTGAGGCTGATGTATTAGCTATTGAGTGTGTGCCACCTCTTTCAGAAGAGCAATCCAATTACCACAAAAGTGTACAAAGTGCTGGAGTAATTTAGCAGGTCAGGCAGCAACTCCAGTCTGAAGGAGGGTCCCGATCCAAAACGTCATCTATCTATCTTCTTCTTCTTTTGTGTGGCGTGCACAGCCTAAAGTTGTAGGACAACTTGTTCTATTTGATCTTCCGTTTGTGCACATCGAGTGGACCACGTGAAGGTTGCAATCTTCCACCCCATCTATCTATGTTCTCCAGCGATGCTGCCTGACCCACTGAGTTACTCCAGCACTTTCTGTCCTTCTGTGTGAACCAGCATCTGCGGTTCCTTCTTTTTACATTTTGACCTCTAATTATCACCATTACCTCACTTTTTCAACATTTAAAAATGTTTCCCTACAACTATTAGCCAGTTAGTTTGTGGGGGGAAAACTACTATTACATTTCAATAGTGGCGTGTATTCCAATTCCTAATTATTATTATTATTTTTAAATCCTAATATCTTGCTCTTTTAACCTGCATTTAACCACCTGTATTTATTTGTCCTCTGTTAGTTAATCATTGAGTCATTGGATCATTTCTATTTTATTCCATTCGAACTTTTCAGGATTTTAAATCACAAATCATAGTTTAGCTGCTTTTGTGCTAAGAGTAAAACACTAAATAATACCTTTAACCTTGTAACTATACCAGACCTGAGACCAGTAAAACTCTCTCCTAACCATGTTTGAGGCTTTCATGAACTTGCAACATTTTGGTATTGAAAATTGGCCTGATGTGGACTCAGTGCTTTAAATATATCCCATACAATTCTCTTGTATTTGAATTCCATGACGTGACAGGATCATGTATGCTTGATAACATGTCCTTAACATTCTTGTGTTGGTGCTATCGCAACAAAAGGTATTTCTTGCCCAACAAAACTGTTTCCCAATCCAGTTAATCCATTTTCCCTGTGATCCACACTGGCTCTTGGACAACCCCCCCCCCCCCACAAAGATCTCTGAACTATTCCAATTCTGGCAAATGTATTGCCCCGGTGTTTGAACCAACCATCTTCGGTGATCATACTTTCAGCAATTGTCGACTTTAAACTGTGCAATTCCTGCCTAAACCTCGTAACATCTCGTCCTCTCTGTACTCTTTTAAACTTTCCCCCTGGTTAAGCCTATTATCTCTTTTGCGGCTTAGTGTCTGTTATAACATTACATGACATGACATAACATCATGTAACAACAGAATACAAATGCAAACTGTAGATGATATGTGTGTACACCTTTAATTGATAGTAACGATGTCCATGCTAACCACTCCCCCACCAGTTAGTATAATTGTAACCTGCACGCCCCTAGCACTCTCGCTGGTGATCGTGACAGACCCCGTACAGCTAGGGCAATAATGTGTGATTAATAAAGTAGTGAAGACCTAATGGTATCCGTGAAACTACTTTACATGGTGTCAGGAAAAGGACACCGCCTGGGCCTGGTTCCCGCAACACCAGAAAGCATTTGAAACCCTCAAATCTAAGCTGATCAGCATGCCAACGCTCAAGTACTTTGACCTCCAGCGCCCCATCGTCCTCACATGTGATGCATCAAAGTTTGGCCTCGGGGCCGCCTGCCTGCAGATCCATGACGGGGTGCAACTGCCTGTGTCCTACGCATCCCGCACAATGACGACCGCTGAACAACGCTATGCCCAGATTGAAAAGGAGCTGATGGTGTTGTCTTTGCCTGCTCTAAATTCAAGGACTATATCCTGGGCAACTGCTTCACTGTCGAAACGGACCACCAGCCTCTGGTGACCATCCTCAACAAGCCGATACACATGGCCTCCTCCCGGCTCCAGCGCATGATGCTCCAGCTATAACGCTTCACTTTCACAGTGGTTTATCGCAAGGGCAAGGACATGTTTGTTGCTGACACGCTGTCTCGGGCGCCTCTCTCATCCACAACCCGACATCCGTACAAGACGTCCGATCTGATAGTCCTGAACGTCACTTTCATGCCCCCCAGTCAGTTGAAGTCCCTGGCCAAGCACACGGCAACAGACGCTTCGCTACAGCAGCTGGCCGTGATCATCAAGCAGGGTTGGCCAGACCGCCGTTCTTCCCTGCCGGCCGCAGCGGTGCCTTACTTCTTGGTTCGTGACGAGTTGGTGCTGCGTGATGGTGTGATTGTGAAGGGGCACAAGGTGGTGGTGCCCGCAGCACTACGGAACAATACTTCGAAACCGCTCATCGTGGCCATCCCGGGGCCGAAGCGACCCTTTCCATCGCTCAGAGACAGTTTTTCTGGCCTGACATGCCTCGCTACTTCCGGGATAGAGTCTCCGCGTGCCCTACCTGCAACTGCCTCGCTCCACAGCAACAGCGGCAGCCGCTCCTGCAGCAGCCAGCTGCTGACCTGCCATGGTCTGCGCTGGCAACCGACATCTTCGAGTGGCACGGTAAAGCACTTCCTGGTGCTTGTCGACTCTTACTCCAGCTGGTTTGAAGTTTTTCCAGCTCCACTCCCTCTCTTCCTCCGCTTTGCGCCACCACTTTGCCACCTTCGGGTCCCCGGTCCAGCCTGCAGTCGGACAACGGCAGCCAGTTCACCAGTGCCGAGTTCCGCGCTTTTGCCGAACGATGGAACTTTCGTCATTACACCAGCAGCCCGGAATACCCGCAGAGCAACGGACTGGCCGAACGCGCGGTCCGCAGTGCTAAAGGATTGTTGGAACGTTGCCGCCTATCCCGCTCCGACATCTACCTGGCCCTGCTGAATCTCCGCAACATCTCCCGCGACCATGCCCTGGGCTCCCGGCTCAGCTCCTCATGTCCCGAGTCACGAGGCCCACGGTCCCGTTGTCTCAGCAGTCCCTGTCCCCCTCCGTCTTTAAACCTGCCTTGGTCCGGAAACGCATTGCCCAGAAACACGGTATCCAGAAGCGTTCCCACGACAGGTCCTGCCGTGTCCTCCGCCCTCTTCTCCCCGGCCAGGTCGTCCGTATGAGGTCCACTTCTGGCCGCTCCAAGCTGGCCGTGGTCGTCGGTTCTGCCGGCTCCCCTCGTTCGTACCTTGTCAACCACCACGGCAGGGTGTACCGCCGGTCCCGCCAGCATCTCCGGCTCGTGAACGAGCCTCTCCCTCCCCCGGCTTCTCCGTATGCCCCCCCGCTGCCACTTTCGCGGCCCAGTGCTTTGCCCGTTCCTCTGGGGTCACCCCCCTCGTCCTTCTCCTGTCCGTCTCCCGCTGCGGTCCCGCTTTCTCAGGCTTCCTCGCCCTTCTCTTCGCCGTCCCCCCCGATGCCCTCGTCGCCCAGGGGTTCTCCTGTCCGTAGCCCCCACCATGCCCCGGCGTCGTCCCCGCTTGTTCCCGTCGGGGAAGGAGGTGATGGCGAGGTGCGGACCCGGTCTGGTCGCCTGGTCAGGCCGCCGGTCCGTTACGGCGATTACGTGTGATTCTGTATTCCCGTGCCTTACTGTTTGCATTTACCCTAGCGCATGAGACGTGGTCGCCCTGTCACTCACTGTTTGTTTTGGTAGAGGAAGGATGTAGATGATATGTGTATACACCTTGAATTGATAGTAACGATGTCCATGCTAACCACTCCCCACCAGTTAGTATAATTGTAACCCACACGCCCCGAGCTCTCTCTCTGGTGATCGTGACGGACCACGTACAGCTAGGGCAATAATGTGTGATAAATAAAGTAGTGAAGATCTAATGGTATCCGTGAAACTACTTTACACAAACTACAAATAAATGACTTTCAGTTTTATAGATGTATGAATCACTAGATCTGTGGATTTTTAAGATGAAAATACAATGCTCCGTTTTCAATTCAGTAAGGATTGTTAATTTTAATCTTCTGTGGTTGGGAAAGTGGAATTAGGGAATATAAAGCTGGTGTCCTCCAAAACAAATGCACTGTCTCATTATTGGAATATCTGTCGTATGGAAATACTGTTCCTCTTGTCAGCTGTAGATGCAAAATCCCACATGTGCTCAAACTTCTTTCTTGTCATTTCTTTACAGGCTGAGAGATTTGTGATTGCTATGGTGATCTTCATATTAGCCACTCTCCTGATTATCTATAACTCCAGCAGTGGCAACGACTCCATAAGTTATAGAGGACAATTTGTCTACAGTGTTATGAGCCAAGCACCATCAAATTTAACAAAATGGGTTACAAAAGATGGTTATATTCCAGTGACAGGAAACAAGGTGAGGACATTTCTCTGCTCTCTAGTTTATTTTAATGAAATCTTTCAACAAATAAACAAGATATTCTGTAAAAAATACCCCTTTTCCCCCAGGGTGAAAATGCCCAACACTAGAGGGCATAGCAATAAGGTGAAAGGGGGAAAGATTATGTTTTTTTTTACACAGAGGGTGGTGGGGGCCTGGAACGCATTGCCAAGGGTGTGGTGGAGGCAGATCCGAACGTGGTGTTTGAGGCTTTTGGATAGGCACATGAAAATGCAGGGAATATAAGGGTATGGATCAAATGCATGCAGATGAGATCAATTCAGCTAGGCATCATATTCTACATAAACATTGTCCGCTGAAGGGCCCCATTCCTGTGCTGTACTGTTCTATATTCTATGTACTCCCAACTTGACAGCCCTGTGAGAGCACTTTCACAATAAAATGTTTAACATCTTTGAAAGTAAATCTACTGCAAGGCAAGCAAAAGCTTTGATCATCATTTTCCAAACCTCCCCGGCTACAGGACCAGCATTAATGGATTGGAAAGTTGTTAATATGGTTCTGTCTTAAAGTAATTGCTGGACTGTTGGGCCAATTAATTCTGTGGGATTAGACAATACGTCCTTTTAACAACACCAATTAGTCAAGGGCATTTGGCTCATTTGCAAGAGGGTGGGTTATGCCTGACTAACCTGAATGAATTATTTCAGGAATGATGGGGAAGGGTTGTTGAGCACTGTGTTTTTGGTGTAAACTGCATGGATTTTAGCAATGCTTGGGCGAAGTCTCAGGGGAGTAGCTGGTCAAAACGTAAAAGCCCATGGAAACTATTGAAGAGTGGACCCATTTTTGTGCCAGTGAAAAGAAACGGAGATTGATGGGCGTTTTGGAACGGGTAGGCTGTTTCCAGTGGGGTTTTGGGCACTGGATTCAGACATGACAAAGTCGGTCTCCTCCCGGTTGAATTTGCAAGGTCTCTTTTGTAAACATCTGGATACAGGTGTGTAAACTGGGAGAGCAGTCCCACAGTCCCAGCAACAGCCCGACATAGTTGTACTCACAGACTGGTACGTTGAAAGCAATGTGCGTGACAGGACATATCCACTAGGGGTGGCAACACGGTGGCGTAGAGGTGGGAAGGAATACCTTGGGTCTCACGATTAACATGAAATCTCATAACACCAGATCAAATATGGGTAAGAAAGTTTCCTACTGTGGCAGATATGAAATACGATGTTCCCGGTGTTGGGGAAGTCCAGAACAAGGGGTCACAGTTTAAGGATAAGGGGGAAGTCTTTTAGGACCGAGATGAGAATTTTTTTTTCACACAGAGAGTGGTGAATCTGTGGAATTCTCTGCAACAGAAAATAGTTGAGGCCAGTTCATTGGCTATATTTAAGAGGGAGTTAGATGTGGCCCTTGTGGCTAAAGGGATCGGGTGGCTTGGAGAGAAGGCAGGTACAGGATACTGAGTTGGATGATCAGCCATGATCATTTTGAATGGCGGTGCAGGCTCGAAGAGCCGAATGGCCTACTCCTGCACTTATTTTCTATGTTTCTACGATGCTACATTTTGCATTCCATAAGGATCGCTAACTTTATTCTTCTGCATGTTACATAGAACAGTACAGCACAGGAACAGGCCCTTTGGCCCACAATGTTGGTGCTGAACATGCCTGTAAATGATCCATATCCCTCCATTCCCTGCACACCCATGTGCCTACATAAAAGCCTCTTAAATGACAATATCATATCCACCCCCACCTCGGCAATGTGTTGCAGGCACCAGCGACTGTGTGTGAGTGTAAGTAACATGAGGGATAAACCTTTATGGTCTTGTCCTCACTAGTCTACTCATGACCAACACTATCTGTGCTGCCATTAGTAGACATGATCACTGCAGAGTCCTGGAGGCGATCCCTTCACACACTGTGGAGTCCATATGTGTTGTGTTTAACATTCACATTATGGGATAGAAACATAGACAGAGAAACATAGAAAATAGATGCAGGAGTAGGCCATTCGGCCCTTCAAACCAGCACCGCCATTTAAATATGATCATGGCTGATCATCCAAAATCAGTACCCCGTTCCTGCTTTCTTCCCATATCCCTTGATTCCATTAGCCCTAAGAGCTATATCTAACACTCTCTTGAAAACATCCTGTAAATTAGCTTCCACTGCCTTCTGTGATAGAGAATTCCACAGATTCACAACTCTCTGGGTGAAAAAGCTTTTCCTCATCTCAGTCCTAAATGGCCTACCCCATATTCTTAAGCTGTGACCCCTGGTTCTGGACCCCCTACAATGGAATATTTTTTCCTGTATCTAGCCTGTCCAATCCCTTAAGAATTTTATGTTTCTATAAGAACCCTATCCTTCTAAATTCCAGTGACTATAAACCCAGTCGATCCATTCTTTCATCATATGCCAGTCCCACCATCCCGAGAACTAACCTGGTTAACCTACACTCCACTCTCTCAATAGTGAGAATGTCCTTCCTCAAATTAGGAGACCAAAACAGCACACAATACTCCAGGTGTGGTCTCATCAGTGCCTTGTACAACTGCAGTAGGACTTCCTTGCTCCTATACACAAATTCTCTCTCAATGAAGTCCAACATGCTATTTGCTTTCTTCACTGCCTGCTGTACTTGATGGACTTGGAACACAAACATGGGCATCGATGCAGCACTGTGAGTCATCAGCAGCTGGTCAGAAAGCATCTCCTTAATTCAGTGATAAACCAGGTGCCGAGAACAAATCTGGCCGTTGGACAGTTTGTAAATTGATGCAATGCATTTGAATTGGCATGGCTGAGTTCCATGGCTTTGTAAAATTAATTAACACACTGACACAAGAAAGAACTGCTGCTGCAAAAACAAAATGGAGCAACCCAGTGGGTCAGGCAGCATAATGGATGGACAATGATTTAGATCAGGGCCCTTCTCAAGACCTGTTCTAAGCCAGACCTGAAATATGGTCTCTCTATTTCCCTCCATGGATGCTGCCTGACCCATTGTGCTCCAGCACTTTGTGTTATGCTCAAGATTCCAGCATCTGCAGTCTCTTGTGCTTCCAAGAGAGAACTGGTGTTTTAATGACGTTTAATGCGTTGGAACATTACTTGCCCATTTGGTAACTTGTTCGACTGTTTTGCCAGATGAATAATTTTTATGGAATTTTTTTTTTACACTGCTTGCAGAAATCATTATCTTGAATGTGGTTCAAAGGTTCCTGGAAGTCTAGAGTCAGACAGTATCAGTGAGATTGCATTTGTTCTCGCTAGGTGGGCACTTGACGGTTGTGTATCCATCCATATTGGCGATAACTAATCCCTTGTGTCACAGCTAACATCACTTGCAATCGTTCAGAGTGACAGGAGGGGAACATAAATTGCTTTGTGTTGCTGCGTATGATCTAGAATGTGGTGTTTGTTGAAATGGGATTTGAAAGTGATCCACAAGGGGGAAACGGAGGTAGAAAAAGTTGGGGGGGGGGGGTGGGTGCCGGGGCATATGGTTAGGATGGTTTCATAGAGCTGATACAGGCATGATGGACTGAGGCAGCCTTCCTGTTTTATATAATAAAATTCTATAAAATGAATGGCTTAGATAGGGTAGACAGTTAGAACCTTTCTCCCAGGGTGGATATGTCAAGGACTAGAGGGCATAGCGTGAATGTGAAAGGGACATCTCCTTTAATGTGTGAGGTAGGGTGGTGGTGGAGACTGAGAATGGTGGGTGCCTGGAACATGCCAGGAGGAATGGTGGTAGAGGCAGATACAATAGTGGCTATTAAAAGGCTTTGAGATGGGCACATGGATATGCAGGGAATGAAGGGATATTGTTTACATGCAGGCACAGGCGATCAGTTTAGCTTGGCATCATGTTTGTCACAGGTATTGTGAGCCTTAAGGCCTGTTCCTGTGTTGTACTGTTCCATGTTTTAGGATTCTGAGGCCAGCTAGCTGATTACTGTCTGGAACAGGAGATGAATCCCGGCAGATAGGGGTCACGGCCACAACATATCCCAGGTGAACACGCAACGGAACCGCACACGTGATGGTGAAGCATCGTCATTGAACATGTCTTCCTCAGTACTTGCCTCCCTCACCCTCTGCTCCCCACTGTGCCCCACTAGTTTAATAGCTCTGTAATCACCAAGGAGAAGCAGAAAATACAGAACAGGCCTAAAATCCATAATAGGAATATTAAAATGAAGCTGCATTATTCTCACTCCCTCCTCCACCTGTTTAATTGTTAATCCTCTTTCCTTGCATGAAATGTGACCAAGGGAGGCAGCTACACTGTCCACTGTCACTTTAACACCAGTAATGCTCTTGTTGCTCCTGTTTCAGACGATGAAGCTCCGCTGCGGACTGTGCGCGCTTATCACGAGCTCCAGCCACTTGCTGGGCAGCGAGATTGGGTCGGAAATCGACGGGACCGAGTGCACGATCCGCATGAACAACGCGCCTACCATGGGATACGAGAGGGACATCGGGAATAAAACCACCCTGCGGGTTATCGCCCACTCCAGTGTTTACAAGGTGATGAAGAAGCCCCAGGAGTTCCTCAACAGAAGCCAGGACACAGTCTTTGTCTTCTGGGGACCTCCTCAGAAGATGCAGAACAGAAGAGGTGGCACATTCCGACTGATTCACCGAGTGGGCTCTGCGTTTCCAAACCTCTCCTCCTACATTGTGTCTCCGAAGAGAATGCAGCAGTTTGATGATTTGTTCCACAAGGAGACTGGGCAAGACAGGTACCTATCGCACTCTAGTGTGTAGGAAGGAACTGCAGATGTTGGTTTACACTGCAGATAGCCACAAAATGCTGGAGTCGCTCAGCAGGTCAGGCAGCATCACTGGAGAAAAGGAATAGCTGACATTTTTTGTGTATGAGGAAGGCTCTTGAGTCGAAACATCACCTATTCCTTTTCTCTAGAGATGCTGCCTGACCTGTTGAGTCACCCCTGCTTTTTGTGTCTATCTACTACACTCTAGTCCTTGATATTCCACCCTGAGAAAAGATTCGGATTATCTACCCTATTTATGCCCCTCAGAAAGTTATATACTTCTATCCAATCTCTTCTCAACCTCCAATGACCCAGAGAAACAACCCAAGGTATTATTGCTATTCCGCTCTGATAAAGATAGCATCCTATAAATACTTTCTGCGCCCTCTCTGAAGCCTCCACATCCTACCTGTACCAGAACTTCATGCAAAATGCGGCTTTGCCAAAGTCCTATTAAGCTGCAACATGATTTCCTGATTCTTGTACTGAGTACCCCAACCGATGAAGGCAAGCGTACCATACACTACATTTAGCCCACTTTATACTTGTGTTGCCACTTTCAGGGAACTAGGGGCTTGGAGTTCAATGTGGACTCATTAGGGTTAGTGAGCTTATTTGGGAGCCTTGTGTGAGAAACTTTGTCACACATTCTCTTGGCTGTCCAGATCTGGGTGAACAGAGTTCATGCCACTTCATGGGTTTTGAGTTGCTAAGCTAGCTTGATATGGGACACATGCACCAGCATCGATTTTTGAACTGAATGGCCTGTTCTGTTTCTGTTCAATTCTTTTGGAGCCGTTATTGATGGGATTTGCTTTTCTCTCTCGTTTGGCTTTGAAGAAAGAAATCGCACACCTGGCTGAGTACAGGCTGGTTCACCATGGTGATAGCCATCGAACTCTGCAACAGTGTCCACGTGTATGGAATGGTCCCCCCCACTCACTGCAGGTAGGTGCTTTTCTGCAGCCATGTCGCATCCTCTGGCTGGGGTGGAGAGAACAAGTGGGTCTGGTGTGACAGCCATTCCCACTTGGTCAGGATAGGACTGAAATATCCTCCGTTCAGTCTCAGAACCCGATTATGAGAAGTGTTCTGTCTACTTGATCTTTCAAAGCAATGAACGTTGAGGATTTAGCACCTTCTTGTCAAATATAAATAAACGGAACTGCAATTGCTGGCTTACAAAAATCATAACAGTGCTGGACTAACTCAGCAGGTCAGGCAGCATCTCTGGAGAATATGGGTAGGCAATGTTTTGTGTCGGACGTATTAAATCTTCAGACCTGCAGTAGTATGGGGTTGAGAAAGCTGAAAGGGAGGTGGGGGCAGGGCAAAGCCTGGCAAGTGATAGGGGGGGGGGGGGGGGTCTTGATTGGCCAATGTTTGGACAAATGCCTGAGATAAGGTTAGAAGCGATATGAAATGTAGGGCCAATTAATTCATTACTTGTCAATTGATTAATTGGTATTTCAATGCAGTAACCAGCCTCTGGGTGAAAAATGATTCATCCCTGACTTTGGTTCACCGCTAATCTTTTGCAAAGAGCTCTCCAATACATACAACTCTCCCCTCTTTGGGAGGTGGGAGGAATCTGGAGCACCCGGGGGAACTCGCGGGTTCACCGGGGGAACATACAAACTCCACACAGACAGCACCCGAGTTGAGGATCAATCCTGAGGCCCTGGCACTCTGATCCTGTGCCAGGGCCAGTACCACCCTGGTTTAGAAGGGCTTGGGGAATTAATCCAGACCGGACTAGGATATGCCGTGACACTCCCCATGGAATACTATCCAACAATTTACTTGTGCTTGACCCAGGGAATGAAGTGAGTCGGGGGGGGGGAGAGTGAACAGAGATGACGTTTCTATTGGCCCCGGTTTCTAATGGCGGATACTTGTCAGGAGATATGAGGAATGTTTAAACATTTAACCTTGCTACTATTAGTACTGATGTGATTTATTTTTAAAACAGTAAGCCCCAGCACAAGCGAATGCCCTATCATTACTATGAACCGAAAGGTCCCGATGAGTGCAGCACCTTCCTTGGGAATGAGAAGGTGAAGAAGGGCAGCCACCATCGATTCATCACCGAGAAGGATGTGTTTGCTCATTGGGCGAAGCTGTACAACATCGTCTTCTCCCACCCCAGCTGGTGACCCGCCGCACCACCTGAGGCCTTGCCACGCCTGCCTTTCCTGAACTCTGTACGTAACCTGGAAGCATGGCCACTCTGGGATCACTGCCAGTGTGGCCCACAACCCATGCTTGCTGTGCCTGGAGCCTCACTGGGAATTGGTACGCAGGCATGCGAGGACTTCAAGGTCGCAGCTGAAAGGTGAGGTGGTGATGTTTGACCTGATGATGCCGTCTGATCTGCTTGTCTAGAATGGATTGGTAGCATCACTCCCCTCCTGGTCTATGGCCTACTTTGCACGCAGTAACATGGACTCTTACTTCATTCAAGCAACACCTCTGATGGCTTGGTATCACCCGATAATAAGTCTGCAGAATGAAGAATGGATTTTCGCTCAGTCGAGATTTATGTGATGCTTCATTAACGTCTGACTCTTCATCTCCACTAACAATCTTCAGTGTTGCTGATTCCTTTTGGAAGAAACCTGTGCAAGAGGCTCTGTGTTGCTTTGTAACATTATTAAACTGTTCATGTTGGGTGATGGACAATTGGGAGCTGAATTTGGAGCTGCAGCTTCCTCTGGATGCCAGGACTTATACTGACCGATGAGACCCACTCCAATGGTTTCATGAAAAGACAAGCACTACAACTATATCAGGAGATGCAAGGAACGGCAGATGCTGGAATCTTAAGCAAAACACAAGATGCTGGAGAAACTCAGCGGGTCAGGCAGCATCTATGGAGGAAATGGACAGATGACGTTTCAGTTTGGGACCCTTCTTCAGACTCTCAACATTGTCTGTCTAATGTTGCCTCACCTGCTGAATTCATCCAGCACTTTGTGTTTTGCTACAACTGTATCTGCCTGCTTTATTCTCCAGTTGGATTTTCACTGACATTCAAAGGAGGAAGGATGTCCTTTGTATAGATAGGTGGGAAAATGCATTAGACAATGGACAATTGGTGCAGGAGTAGGCCATTCGGTCCTTTGAGCCAGCACCGGCATTCACTGTGATCATGGCTGATCATCCACAATCAGTACCCCGTTCCTGCCTTCTCCCAACACTACGTTGTATTGGTAGTCATACTTTATCTGGTTAAAAATAATGATGTTGCTTTTTGAAAATAGCAAAAGGTCTTTGTTTAGTCAAAACAAACACACAATGGAAATAATGGAGAGTAGAATGGACACAATGATTGCATTTCATGCATTAGTTGCACGAATACGCTAACCTCAGCTTGTGTGGATGCCCACTGCCAGATGAGTTAAGAACCACATTTCCAAGATTGTTTCTGAAGGAATACAGTTGCTCGATTTGGAAAGTCATGCTTGTAATCCTCCCATACACTGTTTGTAACAACTTTGATATTCAATTATTTTCTACACATGCTGAGCATTTATTAAGATGGGAGAGGATTTTAAATCCACAAGCAGTTTTCAATATTTCGAATGTGTAGGGAGGAACTGCAGATGCTGGTTTAAACCGAAGATAGACACAAAAAGCTGGAGTAACTCAGTGGGTCAGGCAGTATCTCTGGAGAGAGGGAATGGGTGACGTTTCGGGTCGAGACCCTTCTTCAGACTAGAAGTTGTAGGACTTGGGCGAGTGAGTCAGTAGCTGAGAGGAGCAGTGCGGGAGGTTGAAAATGGAGCTATTAGCGGCACCTCGTGATGTACAAAAGGAAAGCACCCGCTGGCAGAGGCCATTCTGGAGCCCCTGGTGTTGGGAGTGGCTGCGTCTGCGGTGAGGTTCCGTGGCTGAGGGTCAGTGCTGAGGCTTTGGCTCGAGGGGCTTCAGTGGAGGAATAAGGCAAGATAATTTAATTTCACCTGTTGCTCGTTGATCTTGGTGCATTTGGGATGGTAGTTGGGGCCACTGGTCTGCCCCTCCTGCAGGATGTGAAGGTGAGAAAAACTACCAGTGTCTCTGGGACCACACACCTGTGAAAGTGCGCCCAGCTGCACCTCCTGGCTGATGGTGTGAGGCAACTGGAGCTGCTGCTGGACGGCCTTGGGATTGTCCGGGAGGCTGAGAGCTTACGGAGGAATGGCCATGATAAACGTGCAGACAGAAAGTAGATGTGTGATCACCAGGAAAGGTGGTCTGTGGCCATTCCCCTCAAAAGCAAGTAAACTCTCTCAGATGTAGTTGGGGGAGAATGACCATCTTGGGGAGAGCAACAACTACAGACAAGGTAAGGTCTATGTTACCAAGTTGGGGTTGAAGGCACAGTGGGAATGGGTGAAGTTGGGTGGGGCAATAGTGATGTGAGGCACGTTAGTTAGAGGGACAGACGGGAGATTGTGTGGCTGTAAATGGTACTCCAGGATGATCTGTTGCCTCTCTGGGTACAGGATGTCTCTGAGTAACTGCAGAACATTCCCAAGAGAGAGCATGAGCAGCCAGAAGTGGTTGTACATGGGTAGGAAAAGGGATGAGGTCCTGCAGATTGAATACAAGAAGTTAGCCAAAGGTTTTAAAAAAAAAAAAAGCAGGACCTCCAGGGTAGTGATCTCTGGGTAACCCCTAGTGCCATGTGCAGTGAGGGTAAGAACAGGATGATTGGGCAGCTTAATGCATGGCTGAGGAGTTGGGGCAGGGATTCCGATTTTCAGATCATTGGGATCTCTCCTTGGGCAGAGGTGATCTGTGCATGGGAGATGGGTTGCACCTGAACTGGAGGGGAACCAATATCATGGTAGGCAGGTTTACAAATGGTACTATGGAGGGTTTAATCTAGATTGGCAGGGAGACGGGATCCAAAGAATGAGTCCAGCAGGTGGGAAACTGGAAGTCGAGGAGGTGAGGGGAGGTTGTATCTAAATGAAGGTGAGAGACATTGTGGGGGAGGGTCCATTGACTATGGACTCCAGTTGGTGGCAAGTGAGGACAAATGGGACACTCATTTGAAGGGAAATTGAAAGCTTGAGAGGCTGCATCAGACACTAGAAGACCTAATGCGTCGACCCGACTGGACTTTTAAAATGGTGACTCTTGTATGTTCTTCTTCTGTCGTGTGGCGTGCACAGCCTAAAGGTGTAGGACAACTTGTTCTATTTGACCTTCCGTTGTGCACGTCGAGTTGATTGCATTAGTCGAAACAGGGCGGACCACGTGAAGGTTGCAATCTCCCACCCCACTCTTGTATGTGGTCTCGGTGGAGTATTTCCATGTACCTTGAACTAATCGGTAGTTGTGCTTGGGTTGGTAATACTTTACTGAAATGTTTGTAAACAAATTAATTTAATTGTATGCCTGTACACATGATAATAAAAAAACTACGGAGCCATTGAAGAAGTGAGGAAATTGAACAAAATCTGATAGTGTAATCAACCCTGGTGGATGGGAAACTGTGGTTTATGAAAGAAGAAAGATATTGAGAAATGTTGCCATCTAAATGGACACAACAGAGGCGGGGTAAAGGGGGGGGGGGGATGAAATGAGTCCAGAAAACCAGGTGGGGGGGGGGAATTGTAATCAGGTTAGTTGTGGTGTTCTGTGACTAACTGATCCACTGAGATGGGCCAGACTAGTCAGGAAAGAGAGTGTAGGATTGATACAAGGATTGTCCCAAACTTTGCAGAGTGCTGGGCGTAGCTAAGATGCATGTGGGTCCCTATAACAGTACCTTTAATTTGGAGGGTGAATGAAAAACTGACCAATATGAGAACTACTTTATCCAGGTACAGAAGGGCGGTGGTGGAAGGTTTTGGTGAGGCCCTGTTTAAAGAAGAAATGAAGATCCCTCTGCCGTGGAGGTGTGGTAGATGGGTTGTATCATGGCGAGACCAAGGGACTGGAAACTTTCCTAAAGAAAGAGTTGGAGGTGGAAAGATATGTTCAATAGGAAAAAAAAACAGACTCCAGGTTGGAAGAAGTAAGTTCTATGGGACAAGAAAAGGCCTTCAAGGTCTGCTTTATTTCGTTGACTATTTCTTTATATATGTATCTGTTATGGGATGTGGCAATGTTGATGTTCGTGTTCATCATCAGAAAATGTTTAAGAGTTGACCACATTGAGTCTGGAGTCACTTATCATGTGCAAAACACAAAGTGCTGGAGGAACTCAGCTGGTCCGGCCACATCTGTGCAGGGGATGGACAGATGATGTTTCGGGTTGAGACCTTTCTTCAGACTGATGTGACTTGTTTAACAATTCAAACACAATGACTGAACAGACAGCATAACATACAGATGAGAGATTGGTGGGGACATGGGGCATGCACTCTGTAATTGGAAAAGTTAATTGCTGCAATATGATGTTATGAATTTGGCTTTTCAGAGTTTGAGTAAATTTGCCAAAGTCTCCTGCAATAAAGATGATAGGGATGCTCTACACTTTCATAATTGCTGTTTAATGTTCTGACATATTGATTGTCCATTGCACTTGGCCCATTTATTTTCATGGATTTGTTTCTCCATTAATGACTTTGAATAACTCCTTGCTTGGTATAGATCTGGTGTACAAATTCTGAACAGTAATTGTCCAGTGATCAGAATTGTAAAATGCAAATGTTTATGTTTGTTTGTAAAATAAATAAATCCATTTTTAATATTTTCTTTGCTCCTGCCTGTATCTCTGGACCCTGCACTCTGAAATTATTTCCATGAATTGTTTCCCCCACTTCCCCTCTCACGGGAGGAATGAAGGAAAGGAAATTGGGGGGGAGGGGAGCTGAGTTTACAAGGAGGAATTCATCGGATCAGGGAATGTTTTATGCAATGTTCCAGCATCTGCTGTCACTTGTGTGTCTATCCTATTTCTCTCTCATTTCAATGTTTGTAAATACTTACTGCACTGCCTCACTGCTTCCTGCTTGGCTTGTCATCTCCCTTAATCTTCCTGGATCACCATGGAGTTGGTGAAATAAGTGACCTCTTTGCATCCAACTGTTATCTGGTTACTTTAGTTCTTTCTGGTATTCCTCAT
The DNA here is from genome assembly GCA_035221665.1 of Okamejei kenojei. Lineage (NCBI taxonomy): Eukaryota > Metazoa > Chordata > Chondrichthyes > Rajiformes > Rajidae > Okamejei > Okamejei kenojei. Next base: position 19,487,522 of record CM069163.1, read on the forward strand.
GGAAACATGACTTGAAACATTTCTTCACTTCAGTGAAATGATAACAATGGGCTTGGCGGCAGTTGGATAGGGTGCAGGTTGTCAATGGTTCTCTGAATAATTCTGCCCAAACAAGTTGCCCTTTTCTCCCATCTCCAATTCTTAGAGTGAACTGAACAAAAATGTTTTAAAAATCCCCATTTAATTTGTATTTTTTTCTGAACCACAACAATGTACGAGAAATCAATATTGTAATTGCTAGAGACACCAAGACAATCATGGGGAGTTCACCATGAATCATTTTGGAAAGGTGATAAGATGTGTGAATGGGCTGACAATAATGTTTGACTCAGTTGAAGTCACGATAGGTGACTTTATGTGAAAGTTATTCAATACAAAAGCTACTCGTGCTGATGTACTTTTTGGAACCAAAACATGTACTTGGGCAGCCTACAACCCAACAGTATTGAACATCAAATTCTTGAATTTCAAGTAATACCTTCCCTCTTCCGCCCACCCTAGTGTGCACACATTTCAAGTTCAAGTGAGTTTATTGTCGTGTGTCCCTGATAGGACAATGACATTCTTGCTTTGCTTTGGCACACAGAACATAGTAGGCATTTACTACAAAACAGATCAGTGTGTCCATATATCATTATATAAATACATCCACACATGAATCAATAAAACTGATAAAGTGCAAATAACAGATAATGGGTTATTAATGATCATAGTTTTGTCCGAGCCAGGTTTAATAGCCTGATGGCTGTGGGGAAGTAGTTATTCCTGAACCTGGTCGTTGCAGTCTTCAGGCTCCTGTACCTTCTACCTGAAGGTAGCAGGGAGATGAGTGTGTGCCATTTCTCCCACCAACCCCAGTCACGCTGCTCCTTTTCCCCTCCTCCTTTTATTTTCCCTCCCCCTGCCTTTACATTTCACTCTCTATTTGACATCTTTTTTCCTCTTCAACTAGCCTTTGTCACTCCACCCATCTGCCAATCACACCCCCAAGTGTATCCACTTCTCACTTGCCAGGCTTTGCCCTGCCCCCACCTTTCTTTTCCTGTCCCCCCCCATCCCCACCACTCCATCAGTCTGAAGAAGTCTGACCATTCATCTGTCCATTCCCTCCACAGATGCCGCATGACCTGCTGAGTTCCTCCAGCACTCTCTTTGCTCAAGATTTCAGCATCCGCTGTGCCTTGTACCCCTTGGGTCTTTCTCTTGGTTCTATGGCATGTTGGACCCATTAATTTAATCTTGAAACTCAGAGACGTCTATCCTCTCCTCCTTCCCCACCCTTTCCCACTTATTTAAAACTTGCCACATCTCCAATTTATATCAAAGGATTCTTCTTGAACGAGAAAACAAACTCCATATTTAGTTTAGATATCCAACAATCTGCTTTTCACTTTGAGCTCCCAGCATCTAGCAGCATTGTAATTGTTCAACAAATGATTATTTGGCTACAAATTGGGCTATTCTGGAGAAACGGGAAGCATTAAATAAATCCATGTTCTTCTTCTAAGGGCAACCTCTGATGTAATTCCAAGCTTAACCTTGTCGTGGCAAATACTCTTGGACCAGCAGGTGGTGGTAAGGAGATCAAACGAGTGGGGCAGCTCTGCCACCTAATGCTGGCAGTGGGTACTGCAGGCTCAGCATGCTGGAAATCCTGACATGAAAACTGGTTGGAAGCACTCAGATCAGGCAGCTCCAATGGACATGATTCAGAGTTAACATTTCAGGTCAGAGACTATCCATTCGAACTCATTCCACAGATGCTGAGTTTTTGCAGTATTTTCTATTTTTATATTACTGGTGGTAGCACTGCCTCCGCATTATCTGAAGATTGCGGAGATTCAGTATGTTGAAGGATACTTTATCAATCGTCGACATGTGCATGGTAGAGAGCACATTGACTTGGTTCGGCAACTCAATGCTCAGGAATGAAGGAAATTACAGAGTGATAGACCCTGCCCAGTCCATCACTAGTACTGACCTCCCCACCATTGATTGGATATAGAAGCATAGAAAATAGGTGCAGGAGTAGGCCATTTGGCCCTTTGAGCCAGCGCTGCCACTCAATATGATCATGGCTGATCATCCATAAACAGTACCCCGTTCCTGCTTTCTCCACATGTCCCTTGATTCCATTAGCCCTAAGAGCTATATCTAACTCTTGAAGACATCCAGTGAATTGGCGTTCACTGCCTTGTGTGGCAGGGAATTCCACAGATTCACACCCCTCTGGGTGAAAAAAGGTTTTCCTCATCTCAGTCCTAACTGGCCTGCCCCTTATTATTAAACTGTGACCTCCTGGTTCTGGACTCCCCCAGCATCGGGAACATGTTTGCTGCCTCCAGCCTGACCAATCCCTTAAGAATTGTGTATGTTTCTATAAGATCCCCTCTCATCCTTCTAAATTCCGGTGAACATAAGCATAGTCAATGCATTCTTTCATCATATAAGCCCAGTCGATCCATTCTTTCATATACAAGAGGCACTGCCTCAAAGCTGCCAACATCATCGAAGACCTACGCCACCCTGGCCACACTCTCATCTTGCTACCACCGTCAGGAAGAAGGTACAAGAACCTAAAAACAGTGACCACCAAGTTCAAGAAAGGCTGCTTCCCAGCCACCATCAGGCTCTTGAACATTGCTCATTACAAACCTCAGCAACCATGACCATGTATTGTGTCTTTGGCTGCACAATGGACTTCTGTTATGGTTACCTAGTATTGCTGTTTTTACTTTATTGTATTATTTATTATTATGTATGTGTGTGTGTTATTGTATTATTGGGGCCCCTCAGCTGGAATAAGTAAGAATGCAATTGTTTGTTGCTGGTACATATGACAATTAACCACTCTTGACTCTTGAGGCATGAAAGGGATAGAGAATGCATTTAAGCAGATGATGCAATGTCCAAAATAAGTTTTTAGAGTGAATAGATCAATATTTATCCGCTAAAAATATTTAGTGTGGGAGTGATGCAAAATAGTGGAGGGGAGGTTGTGATATCAGATGCAAATTTAAAGTTTCCAAGTTTAGACTTTCAAGCCCAGGCAAGCTCAAAGACACTGAGACTGATATGTCTTTTATTTTATGTTACCTGTGTTCTGCTGTCTATTTCCCTGCCATTCATGTTGTGCTCTTTGCTGCTGTCAGCCTATTATTTATTCCTGCCAATCCTGATGAATTTTCCCTGGCGCCAAGTATTATTTAACTCATTTATCTCGTTTCTCACTCTTCTGTTTGTGTGTATCTGGGAGCAATGTAAAAAAAAAAATCATTATGCAAAACATAAATTCATTGACAAATGGTTGATGTCAATTATATTTCAAGAATGGAAAGGAGTTTGATTCCAACTAATAAAATTGTAAAATAAATCCTTGGCTCACCACTGCCCATTAACAAGAGAAGACAGACGCTGGCCTGCTGAGTTACTCCAGCACTGTGTCCTATGCCCCCTTTACCACTGCATCTACTTGTGTTGCCACTTTCAGGGAGCCATGGGCCTGGACCCTAAGATCCCTTGTACATCCGCAGCTCAGAGGGATCGTGGGGCCCATCTTCTTGGTCACCTGTCCTTGCATCTCCTCCTACAGCTCCGAATCACACACCACCTGTGGTTACACACTACCTGTGATGAGCTTTGGATTTATTTCATGTATTCCTTTAACAACGCCTTATACACGCAAGCGGCGATGTTGCCTAATCGATAACCAACCGATGAACAGAAGGTGCAAGAGTGAATCGCAGGCTGAAAACAATCAAAGCAATGCGAGGCAGTTGTGTCTGGCTTTGCCAATTGTTGCTGAGAATTAATGGCTTGCGGTGGGTAAAGACAGCTGACTAGAAGCGCAACTCGAAGGATAACTGTAGCTCGATTGGTTACTATCTCCCAGTGAATAGTTTGTATTGTAAATATACAGGCTGTGGTCTAATTACACCCAGGTGCAGCAGGTGTGCCGGCCAGAGCCAGTGCAAGTGCAGAATGCCCAGCAGAGACAGAGTAGATATCAGAGTAGAAACCCCCCTATTGGCAGAGTCCAGGCGTGAGTGAGACGGGCTGGTGGAGACAGAACCAGGGTGCATCTCCTCTCGACAGAGAGCAGCAGTCACTGGGCAAGACCCGTGAGAGGGAGAGGGACGAAAGCTAAAATTGGAACATTGCGACATTTGTGAAACACGCTACCCTTACTATCATGAGCAGGGATTAAGCTGCTTCCCACAGCGTCAGTCTTAAATGTAAGCAACTGTGCGAGCGGATCTACCAGTCGACTGTTTGGGTGAGTTGATCTCAATCAAGGTTATCTTGTGATTATCTTACCTATTAAGTAAAACATGGAATTAATCAGTTGCCTTAGCACTTTGACTGTGTCCCTGTCCTCTTTGGTTAAAGTAAGAACGCACAAGGAGCATTGGGGCCGTTCTGGGCAAGCTTTGGAATCTGCTTGTTGATCCTGGCGTGTTATTTCTGTTCGCTGTGACTCTTGGCTCTTTGCTCTGGGCTCCGGGGTACATAGAATATAGAAACGTGGAGCACAAGAACAGGCCCTTCGGCCCACAATGTCTGTGCTGAACATGATGCCAAGTTAAATCAATCTTCTTTGCCTGCATGCGACCCATAGCCTTCCATTCCCTGCATATCCACGTGCTTGTCTAAATAAACACCTCTTTAAACGCCACTTCATGTCTGCTTCCATCGCCATCACTGGCAGTGGATTCCATGCAACCTCGACTCTTTGTGTTTTATGATTTAAAAATATCACTTGGCCCCGCACATCTCGCCTCAAGCCTGTCCTCTCCAGTCTTCCATATTTCCACCATGTGATGTGGGAAAAGGGCTCCAACTCTCAGCCCTAGGTAATCAAATGACGTTCTAGCTCTCATTCCTGCTCTGGGTTACAGATCCTTTGCGTCCCCAAGTCCTCAGCCTTGTGACCACTCCTCGTACATTTACCCGATCGGGGCATCGGTCTTGCTTTTTTAGTGTGGTGTTTCCAACAATGGCTGGCTGGGGTTTGATTGAAACGGCGTGTGGTTAAGTTGCTGCAACTAACCATCCACACTGATGCAGTCGGAATAACACTATCTACAAGCATGGGGTTCAAATCTACCGTCAGCATCTCGTGTGTCTAAATTAAATCATCTGTAAATTAAAAAAAAAAATTACAATGGCTATCTGGTTCGCTAACCTACTGTATGGGTATGAGTTACTAGGAGAGGTTGGGCCCACTTTGATTGTTTTCTTTGCAGAGTCAGAGATTGGGGGGAGACCTGGTAGAGGGGCATGAGAAGCGCAACTCTGCTTCCCGCGGTGGATGCGGGGACCCGACACAAAACGTCCATTTGCACATTTTGCCACCACAGATGCCGCTTGATCCGATGAGTTATTCCAGTGCTCCGTTTGTTTTATTTGCCATTCACAGGTAAACACCAGTCTCCTCTTGAACTGGGGCTGGAGCTGAATTAACAGCGGGCACGCTGCACATCCACATTTTCCATGTCCCAAACAACAGCATTTCTCCCACTGTGTCTTCGAGCTGTATAGCACGAGAGCAGGCCCTTCGGCCCACCTTGTCCGTGCCGACACTGGGTCAGTCCCATTTGGCCGGCGGCCCCCTAAACCTTTCCTTATATCTGAAGCAGGGTTTCGGCCCGAAACGTTGCCGATTTCCTTCGCTCCACAGATGCTGCTGCACCCGCTGAGTTTCTCCAGCAGTTTTGTCTACCTTCGATTTTCCAACATCTGCAGTTCCTTGTTAAACACTTTCCTTGTGTCTGCCCGGTCCCAACGCCATGAAAGAGCCGAGGACGTGTCTCACCTTGGACACACCTTCAGCCTTGCCCTCCCGGGGCAGTTCCAGTTTGGAACAAGAAAAGCAGGTACCTCGGCAACTCCCCGAGCCCCAGAACCGGGGTGATCCGGACGGGGCTGAAGGACAGACAAGTGGGTGGGGTATGGGAAGTTCTGCTGAAACCGGTTCGTGTCTGTCCGGCCGAGCCGGCGGGTGGAGCGGCGGCTGCCAGCTGTGTTTGGGTGGGTGGGCTGTGGGGGGTTCCTGGTTGCTCGCTGCCTTTGTTGGCCCAGGGTCGGCCGGCTCCACCTGCTGTTGCCCCAGCACTGTATCTGCAAGCAGCTCAGACTAGTTCACGTCGGTGATCCAGCCCAGCCTCGGCTGAACGCAAAGAGACGTGTTTAAAATCGTTGAAAGTGAACATATCCCAATTTTCCAAAGTGCAAAAAATAACACTGACCATTTTTTTCCCGGCTGAAGTCGATAACTTCCTTTCTGAAAAAGGGTTCCTTCACTTATTCCTTTTCTCCAGAGATGCTTCCTGACCCGATGAGATGCTCAAGCACTTTATGTCGATCTTGGGTTTTAAAAAAAACACAGCATCTGCAGTTCCTTCCTAAACCTCATAGCTTTGCTGCGCCGTACACCCACTGCTATTACCCACTCTCAATCGGCGTGTCCACGTCCCATCCAAGCCTCTCTGCATCTCCAGCCCGCATTCCCACCCAGCTCATAAGTAATAGGAGTAGAATTAGGCCATTCGGCCCATCAAGTCTACTCCGCCATTCAATCATGGCTGATCTATCTCTCCCTCCTAACCACACTCTCCTGCCTTCCCCCCATGACCCAGGACACCCGTACTAATCAAGAATCTTATCACTGCCTTAAAAAAATATCCATTGACTTGGCTTATAGAATTCCACAGATTCACCACCCTCTGACTAAATAAATTCCTCCCCATCTCCTTCGTAAAGGAACGATCTTTAATTCTGAGGCTACGATCTCTGGTCCTGGACTCTCCCACCTGTGGAAACATCCTCTCCACATCCACTCTATCCTGGCCTCCAGCAGACATCCTGGGTGACAGAGAGTGGCGGACACTGCTAGATCTATCACAGGTACCATTGAAGGGATCGATAGGAGGCGCTCCCTCCGAAAGACAGCCAATATCATCAAAGACCCACACCTCGCTGACCCTGCTCTCATTTCACCCCTACCTTTGGGCAGAAGGTGCAGGAAACTAATGGTATTTAGAGGGCATAGCTTTAAGGTGGGTGAGGCTAAGTTTAAAAGAGATGTGTGGGGTAATTCTTTTTAAAATTCAGTGCGGTGGGTGCCTGAAACATGCAGCTGGGGTATGGAGGAGGCAGATTTAAGAGGCTCTTTGATAGGTACATTGATATGCAGGGAATTGAGGGCTGTGGGTCACGCGCAGGCAGAGGAGATCAGTTTAACTTGGGCATCATGTTTGGCACGAACATCGGGGGCTGAGGGGCTCGACCCTTGATTGGTCGCTGGAGCCGAGGGCAAAGAGCCAGGGGCGACAGCAGGACCAAAGGGCTTGTTCCAACGTTGCTGGTCCATGTTCTGCCAATTCAGCATCCGCCACGGGATATTGAGACCAACCCTTTTATGTGTGGGGAGGGAGTTAAGTTGGTTTTATTCCAACGCTGTTGGATTGCTCATGAAGATTTGAACAGAATGTCTTTGGTGAGAAGGAATCTCTAATTGATCGCAAGAGGTTAAAATTTGAAAGGTTCTGCTTCGAGGGACTATTAGGATATTCATGCATTCATGAGCTAGTACATGTGGGATCAAAGGCACTTTACAGCAAGTGAAAGATGTTCGTTTGTATCCCGTCTCCCTTCAGGCCGAAGATACAAAAGCCTGAACGCACGTACCCCTGGAACAGCTTCTTCACCTCTGTTGTCAAACTACTGAGCAAACCTACCTGTAACATAGAAACATAGAAAACAGGTGCAGGAGTAGGCCATTCGGCCCTTCGAGCCAGCACCACCATTCAATATGATCGTGGCTTATCATCTAAAATCAGTACCCCGTTTTCCTACCTTCTCCCCATATCCCTTGATTCCTTTAGCCCTAAGAGCTGTATCTAACTCTCTCTTGAAAACATCCTGTGAATTGGCCTCCACTGCCTTCTGTGACAGAGAATTCCACAGATTCACAACTTTCTGGGTGAAAAATGTTTTCCTCATCTCGGTCCTAAATGGCCGACCCCTTATTCTGTAGCACTATATTTTGCACTCTGCTACTTTCCTCCTTGCTCTACCTAATGTTCATGTGTATGGTTTGATAATACTTGTGTACAGTGTGATCCGATCTGGCCGGATAGCACGCAAACAGAAGCTTTTCTTTGTATCTAGGTACACATAACAATAATAAACCAATAACAATGTTTAAAGTGCAGCCACAATGAGCTGCAGAGGCTGGTTTACAAACAAGCCACAGTGCTGGAGTAACTCAGAGGGGCAGGCAGCATCTCTGGAGGAGCTTAATAGGGTGACATTTCTGGTGGGGGACCCTGAATATGATTTCCACTTTGCACCTGCGAGCTCCACCGATGAACAAAACCAGGAATGGATGCATAAAAATCTCACACGCCAGTGATCCTAGTTATCTGAGGATGGATGACATTGGGTGCAGTTATTTGTCCCATCGTTGCTGCTGAACTGGGGGGGGGGGGGGGGGGTGGGGGGGGGGGGGGGGGCATGAGTAGTGCAATGGCAGTTGTATGGCAGTGGTATTGCAAGTCCAACAAACAGTACAGCACAGGAACAGGCCCTTCGGCCCACAATGTCTGTGCCAGACATGGCACCAAGTTAAACTAATCTCTGCTTGCACGTGACTCGCATCTCTCCAGTCCCTGCATATCCACGTGCCTATTTAAAAGCCTCTTAAATGCCACTATCGCAGCCTCTACCGCCAGTGTGTTCTAGCTACCCCCACCCCCCTCTGTAAAAGCACTTGCCCTGCAAATCACCTTTAAACCTTGCCACTCTCAGCATAAAGCTAAGCCCTCTAATCCACTCTGGTGGAAAAAATAGTTCAGACCGTCTACCCTATCTATGTGTAATTTAAAAAAAACTTCTATCCCCTCAACCTCTGATGCATCAAAGAAAATAATTCAAGTGTCCAACTGCTCCCTGTGTCTAATGCCCTCTAATCCAGGCATCTTTCTGGTAAACCGTTTCTGCGCTCTCTCCAAAGCTGCCACATGCCTCCTGTAATGGGGAAACCAGAACTGCACACAATATTCCACAAGATAGACGGCTTGGGAGTCATAGGAGTGATACAGTGTGGAAACAGGCCCTTCGACCCAACTTGCCCACGCCAGCCAACATGTCCCAGCTACTCTAGTCCCACCTGCCTGCCCTTGGTCCATATCTCTCCAAACCTGTCCTATCCATGCACCTGTCGAACTGTTTCTTACATGATAGGATAGTCCCAGCCTCAACTACCTCCTGTGAAAGCTTGTTCCATACAACCATCACCCTTTGAGTGAAAAAGTTACCCTCGGATTCCTATTAAATCATTTCCCCTGCACCTTGAACCTATGTCCTCTGGTCCTCGATTCCCCTACTCTGGGCAAGAGACTCTGTGCATCTACCCGATCTTTTCCTCTCATGATTTTGTGCACCTCTATACGACCCCCCCCCCCTCCCCCCTCTCCCATTCATCCTCCTGCGCTCCATGGAATAGAGACCCAGCCTACTCAACCACTCCCTTTAGCTCACGTCCTCTAGTCCTGGCAACATCCTTGTAAATCTTATTCTGAACCATTTCAAGCTTGACAATATATTTCCTATAGCATGGTGCCCGGAATTGAACATAATATTCTAAATGCGGTCTCACCAACGGTTTATACAACTGCAACATGACCTCCCAACTGCTTTACTCAATAGTCTGACTGATGAAGGCCAAAGTGCCAAAAGCCTTTTTGACCACCTTATCTACCTGTGAATCGACCTTCAAGGAACCATGCACCTGCACTCCTAGATCCCTCTGCTCTACAACTCAACCCAGAGGCCGACCATTCACTGTGTAGGTGCTGCCCTTGTTCGACGTCCCAAAGTGCAACACGTCACGTTGGAGATTGGCGGGGTAGTTTCCTCCCTTGTTCAGGTACCCCCTTATTCTCCCTGACTACCTGAGAAGGACTTGGGTGACATGGCCAGTGGGAATCAACAGGGTTTATTGCTGAGCTGTTCACTGGGTCTCCTACACCACATGATCTCAATTGCAGTCTGCAGAATATGAGTAATAACATAGGAACTCTGACCAACAACAGGTTTGACTTTTACTTCCCTCGGCTTGTGTTATCAGAGGCGGTTGTAAATGATGCGTACAATCACCAGACGGTCATTTACAAGTTGTAGCATCTTATTGATAGAAACATATTTGCATCAATGATTTAAAATGTGTTGACATTTCCATCCAATGCAAAGCAGCAACAGGTGTTCCTCGTATATCATGTTTGTTTCTACCTATTGATCTTCCAACCACAACAGAGCAGCTAATAGAGCTGCTGCCTCACAGCATCAGAGACCCGAGTTCGATCCTGACCTCGGGTGCCATCTGTGTGGAGTTTGCACGCTTTTCCTTGTGACCATGTGGGTTTTATCCAGGTGCTCAGGTTTGCTCCAACATACCAAAGATGTGAGAATTTGTAGGTAATTTGGCCTCTTTAAATTGCCGCTAGTGTGCAGGGTGTGGATGAGAATGTGGGATAACAGTGAATCAGTTCCTCCAGCACATTGCTTTTTTGCTCAAGGTTCCAGCATCTGCAGTTTCTTGTACCTCATAGAGTCAGAGAGAGTGGAAACATGCCCACACCAGACAACATGTCCCAGCTGCACTAGTCCCGCCATCCTGCATTTGGTCGATATCCCTCCAAACCTGTCCTACCCATGTATCCATCTAACTTTTTCTTAAACTTTGGGGTAGTCCCAGTCTCAACTACCTCCTCTGGCAGCTTGTTCCTTACACCTACCACCCTTTGTGTGAAAAAGTTACACCTCAGTTTCCTATTAAATCTTTTCCCCTTCATCACAAACCGATGTTGTCCGGTCCTCGATTCACGAACTCTGGGCAAGAGACTCTGTGCATCTACCCGATCTATTCCTCTCATGATTTTTCAATTCTGAACTTCTTTGCCATAACCTTCATCAATACTGAGAAGATTATATATGGAGAATAAAAATGCGAATGGGTAGTTGATCAGCACAGGCTTAGTGGGCCAAAAGGTCTGTTTCCATGCTGTATCTTTCTATGACTTTAATATTAACTGAACAGACCAGGAGATGTTTAGTCCTCTGACTAATCTTGCAGAGGCGTCATGGGGTCATATAGCATGAAATCAGGCCCATCGGCCCAACTAGCCTATTCTGACCAATATGCTCCATCTACACATTCCCACCTGCATGCATTTGGCCCATATTAGATTAGATTAGATTAGATTAGATTCCTTTATTCTCAGAGGGATATGGGCCAAACACAGGCAAATGGGACTAGCTCAGATCAGGCATCTTTCTCAGCTTGGATGAGATGGGCTGAATGGCCCGTTTCCGTGCAGTATGACAGCGACCTAAGATCATGACTCTGGAACAGTGCCGCTAAAGCTTTGCGTGTCCATTTTTGTTTGGCGGGATGTCATCCATGCGTAATCGGTGTCATTATTTGTTACAGTTACTGATGGCAGAAGAGGACATTTTGTGTTACTCAAGAGATACTGAAACAATCGGTTGCTCCTCTGTCACCAAGGACATGGACACCTCTCAGCAGTAGAGTGGCATTTATGATGTACGAGAGCGTCACATACTGAAGTAATTGGAGCTGTGCGGAATCGCACAAGTGGTCAGGTGAATGAGTCACCCTGTAAGCCAAATAATTGACATTTGGTAGGTTCATATACACCATTGAAGCAATTCTGCAGGACTTTTGTTGGACTGCATTTTGCAGTATTGCGTGCAGTTCTGGTTGCCCCAATGCAGGAAGGATGTGCAGGCTCTGGAAAGGTGCAGAGGGGGTTTAACCAGATGATGCCTGGATTAGGTGGGGAGGTGGGGGGGGGGGGGGGGGGTATTAGCTACAAGGTTGGATAGGCTTGGATTGTTTTCTCTGGAATGGGAAAGGTTGAGGGGAGACAATACAAGCATGTAAACTTATGAGAGAGGGTTAGGGAAGACAGTTCTTTTGTCAGGAGGGAAATATCGAAGATGAGGGCATACCTTTAAGATGAGAGGGGCAAATTTTTGAAACGGAGTAAATACGCAGATTTGTTCTTACTTTCTTCTTTCTAAGTTTATTGCCCAAAGAAGGGCCCCGACCCGAAATGTCTTTTATATTAAAAATATATATATTTTTTTAAATTAGAAGCAATTGTACAGAGATAAAACATTCGGCATCTAAAATTATACAATTATTGTACAGCTTCATTTTTATCCTTATAACATAAACCATGAAAATGAGAAAAGAAAACAAGAAAGAAAAAAAGAATAGGTGAAAAGATAGCTTGAAAAAGAACAAAGGAAAGTCCCCTAAACTACCAAGGTAGTGTGGCAGAAAGATATAGAAATAAGAAGAAAGACCTTGCCCCTCATACCCCCCCCCCCCCCCGCCCACCTCACCAACCCAGCATCCGATTTAAATTTAAATTTGTGTTGCACCATGCTATAGTTGTAAGAGTGAAATGTCTTTTTATGTGTTATTGTACCCGCCTCAACAACTCCCTCTGGCAGCTCGTTCCATCATATACCCACCACTCTCTTTGTGGAAAAAGCTACCCTGCAAATTCCTGTTAGATCTTTCCCCCTTCAGCTTAAACCAATGCCCTCTAGATCTTGATTCCCCTATCATGGTGAAATGATTCACCCTATCCATGCCCCTCATGAGTTTAACAGCTCTAAGATCACCCCTCAGCCTACTGCGTGCCAAAGAATAAAACCTTAGCCTCCTCAACCTCTCCCTCCAGCTCAGGCCCTCATGTCCTGGTAACTTCCTCATAAACCATTATCTCCCCCCTTCCCAGCTGAATGTGTTTCAATATTGCACCCAGGGTCCACAGCATCACATCACAGGTGGGACCAAGTCTAAGCATCAACTTTGATGGGGAATGGCCCTACTAACCAAAACATAACACAATACATTGATCGGAAATGGAATAGAACAAAATATATACATAATCGCAAATTGCAAGAACAGTTCCAATAGATTGTCAGCAGATTCAAACCATGATTTTTTGATTGAATTCATTGATTCAGCTTGGAGCCAGGCCCTTTGGCCCACCAAGTCCACACCGGCCACCAAATCTATCTCCCTCCATTGTCTACATATCCGGAGTGGAAGATTGCAACCTTCACGTGGCCCGCCCTGTTTCGACTAATGCAATCAACTCGACGTGCACAAACGGAAGATCAAATAGAACAAGTTGTCCTGACAGCTTAAGGCTGTGCACGCCACACGAGAGAAGAAATCCAAGTGCCAATCTATAAGTTTCAAAGTACCTCCAGCACCTTTTTTTCTTTTACTCATAGAAACATAGAAAATATGTGCAGGAGTAGGCCACTCGGCCCTTCGAGCCAGCACCGCCATTTAATATGATCATGGCTGATCATCCAAAATCAGTACCCGGTTCCTGCTTTTTCCCCATATCGCTTGATTCCGTTAGTCCTAAGAGCTAAATCTAATTATCTCTAGAAAAACTCCAGTGAATTGGCCTCCACTGCCTTCTGTGGCAGAGAATCCCACAGATTCACAAAACTCTGATTGAAAAAGTGTTTCCTAATCTCAGTCCTAAATGGCCTACCCCTTATTCTTAAACTGTGACCCCTGGTTCTGGACTCCCCCAACATGGGGAACATTTTCTTGCATCTAGCCTGGTGTACCCCTTCAGAATGTTATGTTTCTCAACCATTACATTGTCTCAGTTATGCTGTAAGAACATATTATTTGAAATATATATGATGTATGGGTAATCGTTTTCTCCACAGAATTTAATTGTCTGCTCTCTCGATTCATGTTCGGAGTTTTACTGATTGTATTGGCATTTTTTCTTTGGTGAAATGATGGAAATTGCCCATTTAAAAAAAAAAAAAATTCTTGGTTGTGCTGCAAATACAGACTGCAGCCACGAGGGGCCAGTGTGGGTCCATTGTATGGTTCCAGACTTGGGTCCTGAACTGATATCGTGGGCTCTGTAATCGCTGGCCTTTAGATGGGAGCATGGGGTGAATCAGCCAGGATGCAGGTAGCCCAGTGACTCCTCGGTTTCATGTTTGGGAGTGAGCCCTGGGCTGTGTGTGGGAGCAGGGCTCCCTGGTTGGCATGACTGCACCAGCTTGTCGCCCCAGGCCGGGCAAATGAGACAGTCTCAGTCCTTCCTCATCAATGCTCTTCCTTCTCACTGGTCGTTACATCTAATGTTGGATTACAAATTTACAACCTCTCAAAACACAGTGTACGTTTATATGCAGGGCTTAATCCAATTATTTGTGGTTCCCATTCTACCCGCTGCGTTACTCCAGCACTTTTTTTTTGTAAACCAGCATCTGCAGTTCCTTGTGCTATTTATAGATGTTTCTGTAATGTAAACTTCTCGACCCTCTCACAAATATGACCACCCCCCCAATTCCAGTCTTCCTGCTCCTTCCCCCTCTTCCTACACACATTCACCATCCCCTCGTTCCTCGTTTCCCTTTCTCCTCCCCCCCCCTTTCTCCTTCTTTCTACTCCCCTCTCTTTCTCCTCCCCCCCTCTTTACTTCTTTCTCCACCCCCCCCTCTTTCTCCTCCCCCCCCTCTTTCTCTTTTTCTCTCCTTACTCCTCCCCCCCCGTCCTCTTCCGCCCAAACTCTCCCCCCTCCAGCTTGACATCATCTCCTCTCCTCCTCCTCCACTCTTTTCGTCTCCTTTTCACCTCCAGCCTTTGTCACTCACTCACCCCACCCACCTGCCATCCCCTCACCTGTATCCACCTATCACTTGCCAGCCTTTGTCCTGCCCCCACCTCTCTATTCCAGCTCCCCACCCCTCACCCCCTCACTACAGTCAGTCTGAAGGAGAGTCTCGACCCGAAACGTCGTCTGTCCATTCTCTCCACTGATGCTGTCTGACCCACTCACTCACTGAGTTCCTCCAGCATTTAGTTTTGGGGTTTTTATTCTTCTCGGCAGTATAGGTCTTGCTGAAGTGTGTGTGCTGACTAATCAATGGGTCTAGTTGATGTGCTCCCCTGTGTCCTTTGAGCTGGGACGCCGGCTCGCAGTTGAGTGTGACAGGGGGGGGGGGACCGACACACGCTCCGTTAATATCACCTCCACCCAGCCCCCGGCCGGTTCAACAAGTAACCCGCCCCGCCAGCCCTGGACCACTGCAGGTGTGCGTGATGTGAGGGCTGGGGCTCCTCCTGTCCCAGCTCCTGTCACTGTGTGTGAGGGCTGGGGCTCCTCCTGCCCCAACCTCTCTCCTCCCGCCGCCAAGGACCTGCGCTTTGCGGGGGCAACTTTTCTCCCGGAGTTTTACCCACAGTGAAGGCGTGCATTTTCAGCACAGATGCTTGCAATTCCCCATCGTGGTAAACGTGGGAACTTCGCCACCGACTAGATCTCTCTATTTCGAGCTCTAACCCACCCCCCCCCCCCCCCCCCCCCCCCAGCCTCCCCACTAGTCACTGTGTGAAGGTTTGCCTGCGATGAGTGTTGAGCCGAGCAGTCGGACTGGGCGGCTCGGTTCCCCGATACATCTGGTGCTCGGGAGCTCTCACGACTGAAGGGGTGACCAGGAAGACACCGGCGCCAGGATGTGCAGCGAGTGTTACACCAACCGCTCCTTTGTCTTCGACGATGGGACGTCGAATAAACACACCTCCAGGTAATCCCTGCTTGCGAGAGGGAAAGCCCTTGGATTCCCAGCTCTGGGCAGAGCCGCCGCGCCGCCTCCCCGGGAGCTGACACACACACACTCACACTCAAACTCACACTCACACTCACACACACACTCCATCCTTTGGCAAACCCACCTTCGCGGGACTGTGGGACCGTGTTAGATTTGGAATATTTCCCCAGATTAACCGGCGGCTTCACCTCATTGTTCCAGGTCGTGATTTCGGGTGTAGTAGCGATCGGCGTTTCCCTTTGTGTGTCAATGTCTGTGTGTGTGAGAGCGAGACTCTCTCTGTACGACTCTCGGTGTGTATGTATGTGTCACACTGTGTGTGTGTGTGTGTGTGTGTGTGTGTGTGTGTGTCACACTGTGTGTGTGTGTGTGTGTGTGTCACACTGTGTGTGTGTGCGTGTGTCACACTGTGTGTGTGTGCGTGTCACACTGTGTGTGTGTGTGTCACACTGTGTGTGTGTGTGTGTGTGTGTGTGTGTGTGTGTGTGTGTGTGTGTCAAACTGTGTGTGACTTTCTTTCTGTGCGACTCTTGTGTATTTCTGTGGCTATGTGTAACTATGTGTGTGTGTGTGTCACACTGTGTGTGTGTGTGTGTGTGTGTGTGTCTGTGCGACTCTCTGCATGTGTATGTACATCTGTGAGTGTGTGTTTCACCGTGTGCATCTGTCTTTTTTCAATGGAGTTCTATTAGCCTCTGTGTTGTCTTTTCTGTGCGTATTTGTCGCTCTGTGAATTTGTGTACACGTGTGTGTGTGTGTGTATAAATGTCTGTCACACTGTCTCTGTATATATGTGTGTGTGTGTATCTCTGACTATCTCCTGGTGTATTTGTGTATGTGTCTCTAGATATTTGTGTGTGTGTGTCAGCATTGTTTGTGTGTGTGTGTGTGTATGTGTGCCCCTGTGTTTGGTCACGCTTTTGGTTTCGTGTCTCTGCTTTGTGGGTATTTTTAGGCAGGGATTTATTTATTTAATGGCTAGCAGCCGGTTTTAGCTAAAGCATCAAGTTTCGTGGCCGAGTTAACGACCGTTCACTTTCCCGTTGGTGCCATGTCCGACAGATGTTGGGTGGGTGAAGGATTCAGCGACGCGACTCCTGGGAGAGAACAGCGCGATCATTGCATCTCGCAGCGTGTAACCAGTGTTAAGCTGCACTGAATAAGGAAGGCATTCGACCCGAAACGTCCCCCGTCCCTTCACTCCAGAGATGCTGCCTGTCCCGCTGAGTTACTCCAGCATTTTGTGTCGATCTGCACTTTGAACAGTTTGATTTCTGCAGCAAAACACAAACTGCTGGAGCAACTCAGCGGGTCAGGCAGCACCCGCGGACTGAATGGACAAGCGGGACCCTTCTTCAGACTGATCAATCGGGGACCCAACGCGAAACGCCGCCTGTCCAATTCCACCATAGACAGTGTCTGAACCGCTGTTTTGCTCAAGTTCGTTAAATGGACATCTGTGTATAACCGATCATTCCCCGATCTTCCAATCTACCTCATTGTGGCAATTGCACTTTGTAAATTTGCATTTTCTCTGTGGCTGGAACACTATATTCTGCACTCTGATTATTTTCTATATTGCACTGCCTGTTGTATTCGCGTATGGTGTGATTCACACAGACAGCACAGAACATAACGCTTCGATGTATCTCCATAGAAAAAACAATACTACAAGATACTTGCCATCCAGAGAAAGCAGCAAAGATTCACCAGACTGTTTCTCGGGACAGTGGGATTGCCATATAAAGAGATAGGACTGTGTCTGCAGGATATAGAGGAACAAGAAGAGCTTTCTTTGAGGCCTACAAGATATTTACACGGATCAAACGGCTGGACCCAGAACAGATATTTCCCCTGGTTGAACCAGGAATCTCAGTTTTGGAATTAGGTCCGAGACGAGGAGCAAATTCTTCACGCTGAGGGTAGTGAGTCTGTGGATGTCACTGTCGTGGTGGGTTGTGGAGGCTCAGTCACCGAGTTCATTGCAAACTGGGAGGTTTCTGGATGTTATTGAGATCAGGGGGTATGGGGTCATTCAGAAGAATGGTGCTGAGATGAAGGATGGGCATATTCAGGATGTAGACTTGAATGGCCTATTCCTGCTTGATGTGCTATGATTGAATAAAAGGTTGATAAAAACTATAATGCTACGGGAAGATTTCACATCACGGACTGGTAGACCATTGGTATACTTCGATTCTTTCATCTGTGTGCCTCCTTTGTGTTTAGTTGTGAGAAAGCATCAAAACAACCTTGCAGCACCAAAAAAACAGGTTTGATTCTGACCTTGAGCGCTGTTTGTTCTGTTCTCCCCGTTAGTGCTTCCTCTGGTTTAGAAACATAGACATAGAAACATAGAAATTAGGTGCAGGAGCAGGCCATTCGGCCCTTCGAGCCTGCACCGCCATTCAATGGCTGATCATCCAACTCAGTATCCTGTACCTGCCTTCTCTCCATACCCCCTGATCCCTTCAGCCACAAGGGCCACATCCAACTCCCTCTTAAATATGGCCAACGAACTGGCCTCAACTACCTTCTGTGGCAGAGAATTCCACAGATTCACCACTCTCTGTGTGAAAAGACTTTATATCTCGGTGATTCTCCCTTATTAAACTGTGACCCCTTGTCCTCGACCCAACATACAATGAGATCACCTAATCTTTGGCTAACCTGTCTTTCCGCAGATTAGGAGACCATGGACCCCTTCACTCAAATCTTTGCTTATGGATGCCAACATACCAGTTCCTGGATAACCTCCCGCTATATGCATGCCATGCATTTGCCCACTCACCAGTCTATCCACAGTCATCATCCTCCTCACATCAACACTGCCCCCAGTTCGAGATGGGTTGTTTTAATTCATCGCAAACTTCATGTTGCTTTTACCCGCAATCCCTGCTGCCATCCTGAAAGACCCGTTCACTCCTATTCTTTGCTTCCTGTCTGCCAATTTCTCTATCAACACAATACTACCGTGCTTTATTTGTATACCAATTCTTGTGTGGGACTTTGTCGAAAGCCTTCTGAAAGTCCAGATATAACAGAACAGACAGAACACTTTCGTAAATCTATGTGACTTTGTCCAGTTTCACCACTTTCCAAATGTGCTGCTATCCCATCTTTATTGGTTTCCCCACTACCGGTTAGACTAACTGGTCTGTAATTCCCCGTCTCTTCTCCCTCCCGTTTTAAAAAGTGAGTTACCCCTGACTCCAGAGTGAGTTTTGAAAAATTATCACTAAGGCATCTGCTATTTCTGGTGCCCATTTATGGGGATTATCGGCCTTTAAATCCATTTCAATTTACTAACACCACTTTCTGGCTAACCTGGATTTCACTCAGATCTCATTTGACCCGCAATCCCCGCTATTTCCGCAGTCTTCCTTAGTGAGACTTTATTCCAATTCACATACATTTGTTTTAACTAATCTTTTGCGCTTCACATATCGATAAAAACTTTTGCAGTCAGTTTTTATGTTTCCTGCCAGTTTTCTTTCATACTCCATTTTCCCTTTCCTAATTAAGCCCTTTTTCCTCCTTTGTTGGTCTCTGAATTTCTCCCAGTCCCCTGGTAGGCTGCTTTTTCTGGCTAATTTGTACACTTCATCTTTTGCTTTGATACTATCCCTGATTTCCCTCGTTATCCACAGATGCGCTACCTTCCCTGGTTTATTCTTTTGCCATACTGAGATGAACAATTGTTGTAGTTCATCCATGCAGTCTTTAAATGCCTTCCATTGCATATCCACTGTCAACCCTTCAAGAATCAATTGCCAGTCTACCTTGGCCAATTCACATCTCATACCCTCAAAGTTACCTTTCTTTAAATTCAGGACCCGTGTTTCTGAATTAACAATGTCACTCTCCATCCTAATGAAGAACTCAACCATATTATGGTCACTCTTGCCCAAGGGGCCGCGTACAACAAGGCTGCTAACTAACCCTTCCTCATTACTCAATACCCAGTCTAGAATAGCCTGCTCTCTTGTTGGTTCCTCTACATGTTGGTTTAGAAAACTATCCCGCATACATTCCAAGAAATCCTCTTCCTCAGCACCCCTGCCAATGTGATTCACCCAATCTATATGTAGATTGAAGTCACCCATTATAACGGTTTTACCTTCGTTGCACGCATTTCTAATTTCCTGTTTGATGCCATCCCCCAACTCAACTAATACTGTTAGGTGGCCTCTGTACACAACACCCACTAGCGTTTTCTGCCCCTTAGTGTTTCGCAGCTCCACCCATATCGATTCCACATCCTCCAAGCTAATGTCATTCCTTTCTATTGCGTTAATCTCCTCTCTAACCAGCAACGCTACCCCACCTCCGTTTCCTCTCTGTCTATCCCTCCTGAATATTGAATATCCCTGGATATTCAGCTCCCAGCCTTGGTCACACTGGAGCCATGTCTCCGTGATCCCAACTATATCATAATTATTAATAGCTATCTGCACATTCAACTCATCCACCTTTTTACGAATGTTCCTCGCATTGAGACACAAAGCCTTCAGGCTTGTTTTTACAACGCTCTTGCCCCTTTTACAATTATGTTGAAAAGTGGCCCTTTTAGATTTTTGCCCTGGATTTGTCTGCCTGCCACTTTTCACCTTGCTACCTATTGCTCCTATCCTCATTTTACACCCCTCTGTCTCTGCTCACACATTTAAGAAACCCTCCACTTCTTATTCTCCGTTTGTTATTTTTTTCTTCTTTCCCCCCTACGTATTGCGTTTCTGACTGCTTCTCTTCTCTGCCTCCTGCCTCACAAACGGACTACTTGCTTTCTCTGAGTCCCTCCCCCCCCAACCGATCTAGTTTAAAGTCTCCCCAGTAGCCTTTGCAAATCTCCCCGCCAGGATATTGGTTCCCCCTCGGGTTCAAGTGCAACCCGTCCTTTTTGTACAGGTCACACCTTCCCAAAAGAGGTCCCAATGATCCAGAAACTTGAATCTCTGCGCTCTGCACCAGTCCTTTAGCCACGCATTTATCCTCCACCTTGCTCCATTCCTACTCTCACTGTTGCGTGGCACAGGCAGTAATCCTGAGATTGTTACCTTTGCGGTCCTTCTCCTTAACACTCCTCCTAACTCCCTAAATTCTCCTTTCAGGACCTCCTCTCTTTTTCTACCTATGTCATTGGTACCTATATGTACCACGACCTCTGGCTCCTCTCCCTCCCATTTCAGGATATCTTGGACACGTTCAGTCACATCCCGGACCCTGGCACCGGGGAGGCAAACTACCATCCGGGTCTCCTGACTGCGTCCACAGAATCGCCTATCTGACCCCCTAACTGTAGAGTCCCCTATTACTGCTGCCCTCCTCTTCTTTTCCTTACCCTTCTGAGCAACAGGGCCGGTCTTTGTACTGGAGGCCCGGTCACTGTTGCTACCCCCAGGTAGGCTGTGCCCCCCAACAGTACTCAAACAGGAGTACTTATTGCCAAGGTGTACAGCCACTGGGGTACTCTCTAGTCCCTGCCCCTGCCCCTTGCCTCTCCTAACCATGACCCACTTTTCTGCCCCCGTCCCAGATATATGCAGGTTTGTAGGTTAATAGGTCTCCGTACATCTCCCCTGCTGTGAGCGGAGTGGGTGAGAAAGTGGGATAACCTAGAACGAGTGTGTTTGGGTGCTTGATGGTTGGCATGGGCTCAGTGGGCCTAAGGGCATGTATCAATGCTGCATCTTTCATTCACTGATTCAATAAATGAGCTCTGTGGCTATGAAGTTGCATTGATCAGTTCCCAAAATAAATACTGTGGGACTCGACCAAAGTTGTTATCAGCAAGGAAGGAGTCCGCTGTTTAAATGTCATGTTAAATGTTAAATCATGGATTTAAGAGAGAGTTAGATAGAGCTCTCGGGGCTAGGGATATGGGGAGAAGGCAGGCACGGGTTATTGATGGGGGACGATCAGCCATGATCACAATGAACGGCGGTGCTGGCTCGAAGGGCCGAATGGCCTCCTCCTGCACCTATTTTCTATGTTTCTATGTTTTCTATGTTTCTGTGATGCCAAATTTTAGAAAAGAAAGCAGACGAGAAAATAATAGAGATGAGGGTTTGCGCAGTAATAGTTGAAGCTTTTTGAAGCAAATTAATTGGAATGAAGTATAATGCAATGAACCCTGACTTTAACAGCATGTTCAGGTAGAGTAGAAATGCAACTGAGACAGAGGAGAGACTCGAGGGGAAAGTAAGAACAGGTTTAAGAAAATGAACGTGAACAGTTGAATGGGTAAAGAAGATAGGGGAGGCGTTCTTCTTGTACATGAGATGTATTTGGATAAAATAAGTGGTGAATTGGCAACCTAACCAAATTGTTTTCCCATGACCATTGGAATGGCTTTGACTGGAACCTCTTGGCCAAAGACCAGAGGGTAATGTGCGAAAGAGAGGAGACAAATGACTTCAGACATATTTCTTTAGTTAGTCAACGTGACTAGTTTATTGTAAAATGAAAGAAAATGCTTTCTGCAGAAACAAATCCGTATCGGTGTGACAATCTGTGTGTGTGTATCAACCCAGGAAATTAGCATTAAAAGTTATATTAAATGATGACAATAAAACCTCTGAAACTATTGAGATTATTTATTCCCAGATTTGTACTTCTGAGGTGAGTGAGGTGGACGTCACGGCATAATATATATGGGAAAGCTACAATTCATTTTTGAGTTGATTGATTGAAAGATACAGCATGGAAACAGGCCCTTCGGCCCATTGACCAATTGTTCTTGCTGGTTCCATGTTATCCCACTTCTGTATCCACTCACTGCACACTAGAGTCAAGTTGCAGAAGCCAGTTAACCTACAGATCCACAAGTCTTTGGGATGACTGGAGCACCTGAAGGAAACCCATGCATGTCAGGATTGAACCCAGGCATCTGGCACTAAGAGGCAGCACCTCTACTAACTGAGCCACCCATAAATTGTTACATACCCACAACATTGTTTATTGATTCATAATTAAGAATAATATATGGATATAAACATCAATATGAATCTACTTTTCTCCAATAACATTTATATACCAGTATTATTCCATCTTGCACAATTGCAAGATTCCTCACATGGAAATCGTAGTTCTCGTATAATTAGATTTGGTGATCCATAAAATCAGTCAGAAAGCACAATTAAACAATCGGTTGATTCAAATAATCGAAAATGAAATGTAAATACATAGAAATTAAAACAAAGAAACTACATGTTTAGCCCAATCCTCCTTCTTTTCCAGTGACTGTGTTTCTCATGTTCCCCCCTCTCCACTCCCAACTCCCACCACATCTGGCTGCACACAACTCATTTCTCCTTTCCCCCCCCCCCCCCTCCAGCTTTTGTGCTCTGGAACTCTCTGCCACAGAGGGTAGTTGAGGCCCTTTAAGAGTTAGTTGGATGTGGCCCTGTGGCTAAGGGGGGATCAGAGGGTATGGAGAAGAGAAGGGCAGTACGGGATGCACTTGTTCTCTACTCTTATCTATGTTTCTTAAACGTTCCTTAAACGATAAGAAATTCTTAAATCTTAACAATCCTCTGGATAAATGAAATTTATTAATTTCCCAGTAGATTTATTATGTTCTTATGTTTATGCCACTTCCCTCTAGTGTTGCCATTTTTGGTACATCGAACATAAGATTTCTTCATAATTGTATCGTCATAGCATCATCTTCATATTAGTCATAGAATATAATAGTCTGTATGTCTAAAATATATATTTTTGCTATTTTATAGTCATGCCACACAGAAATAGGACCTTTTGCGCAGCAAGTCGGGCAGTAATTGTGAAGGGAATGGACAGGCGAAAATTCTGGTCGGCATAAAAATCTGAAGAAGGGTCACGATCCAAAACAACATCTGTCCATTCCCTCCAGAGATGCTGCCTGACCCCTAGAGCTCCTCCAGCGCTTTGTGTTTTGCTCAATATTCCAGCATCTGCACTGTCTTCCGTCTCGATTTTCCTATGATTTTCTTTTTTTAAAATCTAATAAATCTAGTAACTAGAACATTTTATTCATCTGTGGAATGCGTGTGTCCCCAGCATTAAAATTGTGCAACCCTATTTGCCCCAACTGATAGGATTGCTGGGGCCTCTTAGAGGACAATTGGCAATCAACATGTATTTTGAGGAGTTGCAGTTATCCTTGCCCAGCATGTATCCTTTAAACGTTGCCCTCTAGTCCTTTACAATTCTACCCTGGGGAAAAAAAGGTTCTGGCTGTCTACCCTATATATGCCTCTCATTGGTTTAAATACTGCTGCCAGGTCTGTCTTCTGCCTCCAACATTCCAGAGAAAACAATCCAAGTCTGTCCAACCTCTCCCTGTTTGGTAAACCTTCACATACTTCCTGTAACGGGGCAACCAGGACTCCACACAATGCAGCCTGACTGGTGTCCTATAAATTTGCAACATGACGCCCTGGCTCTTATTGAATTTAATATAAATACGTTTTATTAGCCAATTATGTATACATACAAGGAATTATACCCAATGTTCCATTATCTCTTATATTTCCAATCATCTATTTGAAAGCTGTGGATGGATGTCTGATTATGGAAAGCCTAGCAACAGAAATCAAAAGAAAGAAAATGTTTCTGTGCCTGAGGAGCCAGTACTCCTCCTTACTGTTCTGGATCATTTATAATAATAATTTTTAAAGTCAAATATATGTCCAATTTTTACCCTGAATCTGCTTTCTACAATACCCTTCTGATCTATTTTACCGCACATTTGTCAGGACTGTATATCCTCAGAGTTAAGCATTGATTGCTGAATCTCATTTCCTTTACAAATGCTCTCATCCTGCAGTCCTGTGCCAAAAGAATCGTTCTTGTGTATCGCTCAGCAAATTATCGATTGGAAAATCTCCTAAGTCTTATCTTCTGTAATGAGAAGTGAATCTTTTTGTGCTTTGTATTTTTCATCACTCTTCATCTTATCTACAATTTATAAAAAAAAAAAAAAATGTAGCCACTTCCTTCCTGCTCAAGATTCAAGCAGTTTTCAAACAATTCTTCAAGATACAAACAATATTTCATCGTTACCTGCCCTACAATTTGTATTGTGATAGGATAGCTCCCTTTCACCTAGCTCCAATTTTTTAATACAACTTAATATTCCATTTCTAATTTAACAGGTCAGACTTTGAGGTTTTGATATCTTTGAGGATATAACAAGACTTTCTACTTGATCTTTATTACATATCCATTGATCCCATTATTTCTCTATTCATTTTCCTACTCATTGGCCCTTATTTTTATATATCACCTGTCTGACATCCACTCGGAATCCCCTCCAATTTCTAATCAGAGAGTAAATACAATTAATCACATAGTTAGTCACAGTCTAAAGATGGGTCTGGACCCGAAACGTCATCCATTCCTTCTATCCAGAGACGCTGCCTGTCCCGCTGAGTTACTCCAGCATTTTGTGTCTATCTTCAGTTTAAACCAGCATCTGCAGTTCCTTCCTACAACCAAGACAATTAGTGTTTAGTTTAGAGATACAGCGCGGAAACAGGAGTCTGCATCGACCAGTGATCCCCATACACTAGCACTATCCTACACACTGGGGACAATTTGCAATTCTTACTGAACCCTACGAACCTGTATGTCTCTGGAATGTGGGAGGAAACTGGAGCTCCCGGAGAAAACCCATGCGGTTATGGGGAGAACGTACAAACTCTGTACGGACAGCGCCCCTAGTCCGGGGAAGCGGTAACTCTACCGCTGCGCCATCCTGCTCACAAATGCTGTTCCCTGGTCACTGATCACAACCAGCTATCCCTGCAGCAACCGCTTTTAGAACTTTAGATTGCAGGTAAATTTGTGTGAAGAAAGATCCATGGCCTGTCCAATTCCTCCACGGGTGATGCCTGCTTTGTTGTGTCACTCCAGCAATTTGTTTGCATTTGGTCCATTCCACTGTGTTGCTTCCATTGATATTAATTATGTTGATTCCTCACAACTTTTTACCCCTTGGTAAACTATTATTTATTTAACGCCTTTCAAGTATTTTACTATGCATTCAGATACAAATTTTCAACATCTCCCTATTCCCCATTCTTAACTCCCCTGACTCAGCCACTAAAGTATTTAAGATTTTCATATGTTTCTTTTCGCCCCTTTGAAAGGCCATTTCACCATTTTTGACTGCCTTAATCGTTTACTCTCATGATGCATTTTCAGACTCTACCATATTTTGGTGGTTGCCATCAATCATCAGGCCTACTAATATTTGTTGTAATTTTATCAACATTAAATAAAAAATCTACTACCATGCTTAACATTTTTAGTTAGCCAGAGAGGTATCAGAGTGGCAAAACACAAAGTGCTGGAGAAAGACACAATGCTGGAGTAACTCAGCGGGACAAGCAGCATCTCTGGAGAGAAGGAATGGGTGACGTTTCAGGTCGAGAACTTTCTTCAGACAAGTGCTGGAGAAACTCAGTTGGACAGGCAGCATCTGGGGAGGGAATGGACGGACAAAGTTTCAGGTCAGGACCCTTCTTCAGACTGAGTTTAAAGCCTGACAAGATGACATTACTGATGGTTCGTCCAGTGAGGCTATATACGTGGAGTTGAGTAATAAAAATGGGATGTCCACATTGTTGGGAGTGTACTACAGACCCCCAAATAGTTGATGGGAATTAGAAGAACAAATATGCCAGGGGATTGCAGGTGTCTGCAAGACTAATTGGGTCATAGTAGGGGATTTGAACTTTCCCAATATAGACTGGGACTGTTATAGTGCCAAGGGCTTTGATGGGGGGAATTTCTCAAACATGTTCAGGAATGTTTCCTCAGGCAATATGTAGAAACTCCGACACGGGAGAGGCCAAAGCCCGACCTATTCTTAGCAAAATTGGGAAGGGCAAGTGACCAAACTGCCCATGGGTGACCATCGAACACTGTTCTATTGGCTTTAAAATAGTTGTGGATTAAGACAGAGTGGGCCCATAAGTTTAACATTCTGAATTGGGGCAAGGCCAACTTTTATGGAAAGACTGAGTAACTTGCTACAGTTGATTGGAGTAAGTTGTTTGCTGGCAGAGGAGCATCTAGAAAATGGGATGTTTTTAAAAGTGTGATGACGGGAGGTCAGGACATGCACGTTCCTGTTAGAGTGAAGGGCAAAGTGGTGGGAGTGAGGAAGCTTGGATGATGAGAAAAATAAGGCACTGGTCTAGAAAAAGGGGGAGGCATAGGACAGGCATTGGGATCAGGTAGTTGGGATCAAGTGTATCCCTGGAGGAGTTTTGTGAATTGAAGAGCATACTTGGGAAGAAAATAAGGAGAGCAAAAAGGGGTCAGGACATAGTTCTGGTAGATAGTACTAAGGAGTATCCAAAGAGATTTTATGTACATTAAATGGAAAGAGGGTAACTAGAGAAAGAACAGGGGCCCTCAGAAACCAAATAAGTCATCTTCAACTGAAGGAGGTGGGCAAGGTCTTCAATGAGTGTTTCTCCTCTGTTTTTACTGTGGAGAAAGTGATGAGGACTGGGGAACTTGAGGTAGTTAATGGGGATGTCTTGAGTTGAGGACTATCCATATTATGGTTGAGGAGGAGCATGGGAGATTGTGTCTTATGAATCTGTGTTTTTTGAAGAAATAACCAAAAAGATTGATGAGGGCAAAGCTGTAGACTTTGTCTGTATGAATTTCAGCAAGGCATTTGATAAGGTTCTGCATGGTAGACTGCTCTGGAAGGTTAGATCGCATGGGATTCAAGGAGCGCTAGCTGACTGGATAGGGAATTGGCTTCATGGTAGAAAGCAGAGGGTGATGGTGGAAGGATGTATGTTGGACTAGAGGCCTGTGTCTTGAGGTGTGCCTCGGGGATCAGTGCTGGGCCCGTTTCTATTTGTGATTTACATCAACAATTTGGATGAGAATGTAGAAGACATGATTGGTACATTTTGCAGATTACACTAACTAGATGGTACCGTAGAAACAAAGATGATTACCAACAATTACAGCAGAAATTTGAGCAGCAGGGCAAGTGGCTGAGGAATGTTTAATGGTGATTAATGCAGATGATGCAAGGTGTTGCATTTTAGGAAGTCTTTATAATGAATTGTAGGTCCCTGGGGAGTGCTGTAGAGCAGAGTGATCTGGGAGTTCTCTGAACATAGTTCTCTGAAAGTGGTGTCACAGACAGATAGGGTGGTCAAGAAGGAGTTTGGTACATTGGCCTTCACCAGTCAGCGTATTGAATATAGAAGTTGGGATGCAATGTTACAATAACAAGAAGTTGGTGAGGCTGCATATGGAATATTGTGTTCACTTTTAATTATCCTGCTATAGGAAAGATGTTGTTGAGCTGGAAAAAGTACGGAGCAGATTTACGAGGATGAAGCTTGAGGGGACTGAGCTATAGGGGAGGTTGAGCAAGCTAGGACTTTGTTCCTTGGTGTGCAGGAGGATGAGGGGAATAGATAAGATGAATGCACAGTGTGTTTTATCCAGAGTGAGGGAATCAAGAACCAGAGGACATTGGTTGGAGGTGCGAGGAAAGATGGATAGATGGACCGAGCAGCCAGATAGGGTCATTGTGGCTGGTACTATAAAAACATTAAAAATAAATGTGGGGCAGGTGGAACTAATGTAGATGGACATCTTGGGTATTGGGCCGAAGGGCATGTTTCCAGGCTGTATGACTTTGACTCTAAGTGACAGATGGATACAGGTGACAAAGGAGACAAAAGTGTATCAAATAAGGGGAGAGTAGGAGTGAAATGTAAAGACAGAGGGGGGGGGGGGGGGTGGGGGGGGGGGGGGGGGGGGGGGGGGGGGGGGGGGGAATGGAAATGGTGCAATGGAGATGGGAGTTCAAAGGAGCAGGAAGACTAGAAGGGGGATCGGAAAGTTATCAGAGTGGGGATGGATTCTGAAAATTATAGCATTCAATTCCATTTGCAATTTGTCAGGCAATGAAACTCACCACAGCCTGTATGGGGCAACATTTGAGTAAGGTGATACTCAGGATAGGAGTCCCAGGGAGCTGGTTAGATGGCCTTGAAGTCATAACCTGAGTGTTGGGTGTCATCTTACTAGAATTCACTTATCAGGCCCATGTTGCTCGGGTCTTACTGTTTGTGGTGGCGGTGAGCTTCTTTATCTGACGAATTGCAAATGGAACAGAAGATTGTTCAGTCCGAGGAACGGCCCTGAGGCAAAACATCATCTGTTCATCTCCCTCCCAAGATGCTGCCTGGCCCGCTGAGTTCCTCCAGCACTTTGTGTTTTGCTCACAATTCCAGCATCTGCAGTTCCTTGTGCCTCCCTAATAATAAGGAGGATCAATGAGAAGACTGTGGAATGGGCAGACGGCAAGATATATCACAGTGGACAGGGATTTAATGCATTGGGTCAAATCAATTTTTGTTGTTAACGGTAAAACCTTTGGTATACATCAAATTTTGCACTTTGTCCACTAGGTTTTACTGAAACATTTTTTGGACAGACCATACGCAATGAATCACGTAATTAAACATTGATCTGAGGTATTTTGAAAGCAGCTGAATACTTTCCTTTTTTGTGTAAATCTCCTCTTTCATAGTGTTACATAATTATATGATGAAAGGGAGAAAATTGTAGATAATAAATTGATTTTCAGTGTGGCCTCCTCTCCCTTTCCTGTATGCCCACATTGCAACTATTGCTGCTTTAAAGCCAATACTTGGCACTACTTTTAATAACATTATGTTTGCTAACCTTAACCCTTCAGAAGGTGATGGTGAATTATTTCCTTGGAGTATGGCAGGAAATTGGCATCACAGTGGCTTTAGTTCGTGACTTTCAGTATTTAGATACAGACAACAAAGGAACAGCAATATATTTCCAAGTCAAAATGGAGTGTGACTTTTGCCCCTGTCCCACTTAGGAAACCTGAACGGAAACCTCTGGAGACTTTGCGCCCCACCCAAGGTTTCCGTGTGGTTCCCGGAGGTTTTTGTCCTCCGGCAACCACCTTCAACTAGGATCGCAACCGGCTTTGACAAAAAAATTATCGGTTTTTAAAACGGAAACCACTTTCGACCATTAAGGAGACTGACAAAAACCTCCAGGAACCGCACGGAAACCTTGGGTGGGGCTCAAAGTCTCCAGAGGTTTCCGTTCAGATTTCCTAAGTGGGACAGGGGCATTAAAAGGGAATTTGTAGATGGTGGTAGTGGTTCCAAAGTCATACTATCCGTTCTACTGCACTTCAAAATCCTGGAGTACCATGACCACTGACTAAACTGACCAAGTCCTGAAGAAAAGCTCTCTCTTGTCAGGACCCTTCCTTAGACTGATTGGAGTGGGGGTGGGGGTAGGAAAGAGAAAGCCTTTGTTGCTTACATCATCCATCTGTCAGTTTCCCATCTCCGCCACTTCCCATCTCTCAGTTCCATCTTTCTTCCTACTACTACAATCAGTCTGATGAAGGACCACAATCCGAAACATCATCTGTTCATTCCCTCCATAGATGCCTCCTGACCTGTGGAGTTCAATGGTCCTTTATTGTCACGTGTACTGAGGTACAGTGAAATTTGATTTACCATACAGTCATACCATAAAGGCAACAAGATACATCAAGATTAAACATAAACTGCCACCACAGCGGCGTGTGAGAATCCCTGGGGCACGCGGCATAAGCAGAGACCCACAGCCATCAGTTCAATGTCCGGGCCACACACTCGCTCCTTCACCGGGATCTGACCAGTGATGAGTTGCACCGACCGCCATCACTCTCTCTGCATTCCCTGTCCGCCCGAACAGTGGGAAAGCCGTCCACACTCGCACCAGACTCCAGGACGTTGCCTGATGTCCCCACAAGCACCGAGATCACTGCGCTGACGGCAATCCCTCTGAGTCCCCACCAGCGCAGGCAGCACGTCCATCTTGATGTTCGGCGACCTCACATTCCCCGCCGTGATGGAAGGCTCTTCCTCCTCCTCCTCTCTGCGGTCGGGGTGAACAAAACATCCGAACATCCGTGGTCGGGGCGATCGATGCTCCCGCAGTCTGTGATCGAGGCTCCCGTGATTGGGGCGGTGGAGGCACCTGCGGTTGGAACTCCCGGCCAATCCCTAACAAAGGAACCACCAGCTCCACGGTGTTAGGCTGCAGAGCGGACAGAGATACAATGCAGAAAAAGTTGCATCTCCTTCGCGGGAAGGGATAAACAAAGTTTCCCCAACACCCCCCCCCCCAATTCCCCATATAAATACAAAAACTAAAGATACACTAAAACATACAAATAAATCAGAGTAAAAGCAACAAAAGAAGAAAGGGACAAGACAGGCTGCTGGCGAGGCTGCCACTTACCGCGCCACCCAGAGGTCTGAAGAAGGGTCTCGACCCGAAACGTCGCCTATCTCCTTCGCTCCTTAGATGCTGCTGCACCCGCTGAGTTTCTCCAGCTTTTTGTGTACCTTCCTGCAGCACTATGTGTTTTGGTCCTTATTGCCAATATTTACAAGGCTTTGCATGAACGAGTCCTACACTCCTGCCTCTGCCTGTGAGTTGAAGTCATGTTGAATACTCTTCACTCATTAATACTCATGAATTCTTTTTGTTCTTCTAACATTTACGATTCAAAGGGTTGCTGTCTCTTGAGATTGTAAACGTAGGATTTCCATAGAAATAGTGTTGGTTACTGACATTGGATGGTGTCTGATCAATTTACTCTTCAAACTGTTAGCTTGTAAATACTTCAGTGAAGAGCAATGCAGAAACTTAAGTCTTTTGATGTCTGATAGAGAAATTATGCTATAATTCTCTTTGCCTGCACAATCTGCACCAAATTAAAAACATTAATTAAGTCAAAGAAAAAAAGAGGGATCAGTGTAAGAGAAAAGGGAGCAAATTTGAATTACACTTGTGTCAAAAAGATGCTCTTGATTAAAAGGAAAATGTCCAATTGTATTAAAAAAATACTGATAATTACCCACCACATCTGGGAAAACACGATCAGACATGTAATCATTATACATGGAACGATACAGGACAGGATTAGGCCTTTCATCCCACAATATCCATGCTGAATGGTGTCATTTTCATTAAACTAATCTCTTCTACCTGTACATGATCCATATCCTCCCGTACCCTACAAATTCATGTGCCTCTCCAAAACCCTCTTAAAATGCTACCATAGTTTCCGCCTCCACCTGCACCTCCACCACCAGGCAGTGTGTTCATGGCAACCACTGTGTAAAAACAAAACTTCCACCCCCCTCACATCTCCTTAACACTTTTCCTTTCTCTACCCTTGACATTTCCAAGCTCTGAAATCGGTTATCAATGCTTCTCATCATTTTATATGCTGCTATTTCAGTAGACGTATCAAGTCACCTGTACTTATCGTTTTCCCTTTTGCAATTTTTGATGGATTTGCAGTTAATTTCCTGCTCTGCTGCTTCTTTGGATTTTGCAGAACTAATTACATTTAAGTTATATATTTTTTTGAATAACAATTTTCCACTTCCTGTTTTAGTTTATTTCTAAAGTACAACATTTATCTGAAGATTCACTCCTTTCTCCACACTCCAGTACAATTATACAAATCACTTGCAATACAAGATATTGCCTTTTTGGGGAAAAAATGTTGCACTCTGCAATTTCACTGCCAACAATACAGTGTTGTGTACAATTCTGCTGGCAATTCCCCTATCATAGATAAATGTCAAATCTTAGAAGCAACTTTGTCACATTCATTTACTAATTGTACGAAGATTGTAGAATATTGGAATGAAATATTTAAGATAATCTCGAATGTTATTAATATTACTATGATTCCTGACCCAAAGTTAATCATACTTGGAATACCGGAAACGGAACAAATAATTACAAGGAATCAAAGAACTTTTATCGACTATTCTTTAATAATTGGGAAAAAATTAATATTAAAATTTTGGAAAGGCCCTGTATCCCCAACAATTAAAATGTGGAATACAGAAATGACGGAGACACTTCACTTGGAGAGATTGAGACTTGTCCTTATGGACAGGTTAGATCTCTTCAAAGGGATTTGGTCTCCCTACATTAAATATCTACAGGGTCATAATGGTTCGGCGCAGGGACTTGACTGAGGCCTGAATATCTGAATGGATGAAGAAATACATATAATAAATCATGAATGTATCTCCAAGAATGGATTATTTAGTAATATTTTAATCTCCATCAAACTTCTCACATTTTCTTTTCTATTTTCTACTCTCTTTCTCTATCTTCCTATCTTTAATTAGGGAAAAAAATATAGAAACATATTATATAAATTTTTAATATGAATACACCTATTATTACTTGTATGAAAAGATTATAGATGTCTTAAATTTGTAATTATATAAAATTGTGCATTTTCAACTATATAATAATTTTGAAATATAAAGTTAATAATAATACAAACATTCTTAATATTTTGATAACATTATGAATATCATAGAACTTTGTTTAAGATTGGGTATTATGTAGTTATATTAGGGGGGATTTGTATTTGGTAATTAGAAGAATATCTATGGTATGAGAAGTGTGAGTATATTGCTTATTTTAGGAATATACTACATACACTCCCAATTATATAAAATAAATAACCAGGAAATGTATAATGGATAATATTACAATTAACATAAACAGTATCAATCGATAATCAATATTATATAATTTTGTATATTATATAATTTTCACTGCCGTATAAGAGTGTACTCGGTATATATTGTTTCTACAATAAAAAAATTAAAAAAAAAAAAAAAAAAAATTCCCCTATCATAAAGATATATGCAGGCACTGACAAAGATTCAGAGAAAGATTTAAAAGGTGACACCACATGTACATGCCTCTAAAGGTGACACCATTTGTACATGCCTCTAATAAACTTTAACTTAAAAAAAAAATAATTAAAAAAAAAGGTGATACCACAAATGCAAGGATAAATATACTAGAAATGGTGAGACACTCAAATAATTCTAACATAACTAAAGTGAGAAACAAAGCTGGCGTCATAAACAAATCAGGTTTTGCCTCAACTTACTTCTTTATTTAGCTTTTCTTATAACCATTAAGGAAATAACATTTCACAACTGCATTATTCATATTTGACAGTAATTGATAATAATTCTATCAGGGATTATCAACATTTAATAATCACCAAGAAGTCAGTCAGGGAATATGGAAATACAATGGTAGTCGTGGAGTCAGGGCCTTTGGCCAAATGCATCCAGATCGACCAAGATGCCCCATCTAAGATAGTCCCATTTACCTGCATTTGGCCGTATCACTCATTTCCAATCCATGTACTTGTCCGAGTGTCTTTTACATGCTATTAAAATATCTGCCTCAACTACATCCTCTGGCAGCTCATTTCCATATATTCACCACCATCTGTCTGAAAAAGGGTTCCCTTCAGAATCCTATTAAATATTTCCCCTCTCACTTTAAACCTATGTCCTCTGGTTTTTGATTCCCCTACCCTGGGTAAAGGACTGTGTGCACTCGCCCTATCTATTCCACATGATTTTAATACACTCTATAAGATCAAGCGTGATGAATGTGTGAAACTTAGTGCCAGAGGCCGTCTTGAGCTGACAGGTACTGATGCACTGAGGGAAGGTTAAATTCCATCTGAGACAAGATAACAGGATTATGCTGGTAGTTAGACAGGAAAGGGTGGCAGAGACTCAAGGGGAACTTAAACACTGACTGAGCTGACTAGTTTGATTCTGCACTGCGTCTTTTTATCTTCCAACGTTTCTGTGCAGTCTCTTTTAAAATTTGATGTGGAGTTTTCATCATATATATTGCTCCCCATGAGGCTAAGTGAATGTGGTCATTTTTTCTGTTTCTCTCGGATGCCCGCTGTTGTATTTTGTTTCAATTTAGTCTCAACTCAGTTTACTACCAGTGTGCACTTCACTAGTGTGTTTGTGTTTTGGATCATTTCTCTATGATCGTTTCTCAAACAGTACACTGTGCAAGTGCTCATTGCTGCTGGCTTAATGGTGTGGAAAAATCTGACTTTTTTGTTCGAGTTGTTATAGATCTAGTTTACACGCGACTCTCAAACATGAAGTCCTCTACGGCTTTGACTGTTGTGGAGAGTAAGTGGAAGGGATGGAGGACAATTGATGTAAAAATTCATGAGTTTAGGAAAACGCAACATAGAACAGGGCAGCACAGGAACGGGTCCTTTTGCCCTCAATGTACCTGCTGAAGAAGATGCTAAAGATAAACAAATCTCCTCTGCTTGCATGTGATCCTTAGCCTTCCATTTCCAGCAGAGCCATGCCCCTGTCTAAAAGCCTATTGAATGCCACTATCATATCTGTCTCCCCACCACCTCTGGCAGTGCATTCCAGGCACCCATCAATGTTTTAAACATGTTTCCTGCAACAACTCCTTATAACTTTGTCCCTCGCCCTAAGGCTATGCCCTCTACTCCTTGACATTTAAAGTTTCTGACTATCTACTCAATCTATGCCTCCCTTTATTTTATATACTTCCAACAGGTACATTTATAAAGAGATCAATACTTATCAATTGCCCCCCCCCCCCCCCCCCCCCCCGACGATGGATTTGCTCTTCATTTCCAGCTGTTGCTTCTTGAATTTTGAAGAAATAATTATGTTAAATTATATATATTTTGTAATAAGTTTTCTACTTTTCATTTTTGTTTATATCTGAAGTGGACCATTTACCTGAAGATTAATTCCTTTTCCATACTCCAGTACAAATATAAAAATTGCTTACTTGCACTGCAGGACATTGCCCTTCTGCATCGTGTGCAATTCTGCTGACAATTTTATGGTCCTACAGTAAAGATATACAGCGACTGACAAAGGCGCAGACACATATTTAAAAGGTAACACTACAAAAGCAAGAATAAACTTACCAGAACCGGTGAGACTCTAGAATGATTCCAACACACCTAAAGCCAGACACAAAGCTGGCTTCATAAACTAAGCAGTTTCTGCATCACCTTTTTATTTAGATTTTCTTATAACCATTAGGGCAATAACCTTCCACATCTGTGCTATTCATATTTGAGAGTTGGGCATGGACAATATTTCCACCTCCTATGTTATCAACGTTTGATAATCACCGAGAAGTTAGTTGGGAAATTTAAAAATATAATTGGTATCAGAGAGTCAAACAACATGTCCATGTTGACCAAGATGCCCCATCTAAGGTAGTCCCATTTGCCCACATTCGGCCCTTTCCCTCTAACCCTTTCCAATCCACATACCTGTCCAAGTGTGTTTTACATGCTGTTATAGTACCTGTTTCAACCACGTCCTCTGGCAGCTCGTTCCATATACCCACCACCCTCTGTCTGAAAAGGTTGCCTTCAAATTCCTATTAAATCTTCCCCTCTCACCTTGGACCCATATCCTCTGGTTTTTGATTCCCCTATCCTGAGTGAAAGCCCATGTACTCGCCCTACTCACCTGTGTACTTTGGCTTGTACTCGCTAGAATTTAGAAGATTGAGGGGGGATCTCATTGAGACTTACAAAATTCTTAAGGGGTTGGACAGGCTAGATGCAGTAAGATTGTTCCCGATTGTTCCCGGGGAAGTCCAGAACAAGGGGTCACAGTTTAAGGATAAGGGGGAAGTCTTTTAGGACCGAGATGAGAAAAACATTTTTCGCACAGAGAGTGGTGAATCTGTGGAATTCTCTGCCACAGAACGTAGTTGAGGCCAGTTCATTGGCTATATTTAAGAGGGAGTTAGATGTGGCCCTTGTGGCTAAAGGGATCAGGGTGTATGGAGAGAAGGCAGGTACAGGATACTGAGTTGGATGATCAGCCTTGGTCATATTGAATGGTGGTGCAGGCTCGAAGGGCCGAATGGCTTATTCCTGCACCTATTTTCTATGTTTCTATCTATTCCCCCACCTGATTTTATCGCGCGGTTAACATGTATAATTTGCTGCCAGAGGCACTGCTTCAGTTGATAGGTACTGATGCACTAAGGGAAGGTTTAGTTACATCTGAGAGAGAAGATATCACAGGATTATGATGGAAGTTGGACAGGGAAGGGTGGCAGGGAATCAAGGGGGAGCGCAAACACTGACTGAGCCGAATGGTTTGACTCTGCACTGCATCCTTCTTCCAATGTTTCTGTGCAGTCCTTTTTGAAATTTGATGTGGAGTTGTCATCGTATATTGCTCTTCAGGAAGATAAGTGAATGTGTACGTTTTATCTGTTTCTCTCTTGGATTTCTATCAATTTAGTCGCACCTCAGTACACAGCCTTTGCATTTTATGCATTCATTTATTTTAAGCAAATTGAGGCTTTATCAATATCCTATCTATGTTTTCTGTTAAACATTCCTGTATGAACTGCTTCTCTACACGTTTCACTTGACCGTTTATTATGCATTAACTGTTCTCAAACCATCATTTTAATGCCACAAAATCTGTAGCAAATAAGAATCCAGTTCCCACTTTCTGTGACATTTTCATTGGTTTTCAATCTTCCAATTCTGTTCTGCAATTTCATGATTACGCAGCTTCATTTAACAGATCAGAATAATCGCCTGGCAGCTAGTAAGGTTTATTAAAAAATGTCTTCACATTTCGAGATGCTAATATTACTGGCAAGGCCAGTATTTATTGCATACTACTAATTGATGTTGTGGTTTCACTGCCTCTTGAACTATGGCAGTCCTTCTGGTGCAAATATTCCACAGTCCTTTTCACACCTTACATGTTCTTTGTACCCTTCCATATTTCTAATGTCTCTCTCCCCTGACCCGCTGAAGAAGGGTCTTGACAAAAAATGTCACCCATTCCTTCTCTCCAGAGATGCTACCTGTCCTGCTGAGTTACTCCAGCATTTTCTCTATCTTCGCTGTGAACCAGCTTCTGCAGTTTCTTCCTATGAATACTCCACAGTACAGTTGGGTTTCGAAATTCAGGATTTAAACCTAATGTTTAAACTTCCTGACCAGAAACTAATCTAATCTAAGAAACTAAAGGTGCAGGTTATTGTGTCACCTGAACCCATTCATCTACTCACTAATGTTGACCATCATTGCAGTGCGATGGGATTCAAGAATGTAGAACAAATGATTTGACAAAGCAGAGAAGAAGGGTCCCGATCTAACACATTGTCTGTCCATTCCCTCCACAGATGCTGCCTGACCCCTTGAGTTCCTCCAGCACTTTGTGTTTTGTACATTTGCTAGTCAGGATGGGATGGTGTGTTGGTGAAGAACCAGCGGGTAGTACTAAAGTCTGAAGAAGGGTCTGACCCGAAACGTCGCCTATCTCCTTCGCTCCTTAGATGCTGCTGCACCCGCTGAGTTTCTCCAGCTTTTTGTGTACCCCAGCGGGTAGTACTGTTCACTTTGGTGCCAGAGGGTGTGGATGTAGTGTGCGCAGAGCGAGTAGCTGCAGTGTACTTTGTATACGTCATATGGTGCAACCATGGTACAGTGCTGGTGGAGCGACCTAATGTTTAGGCTTGTTCATCGGATACTTTGTCCTCAACGGCATTGTTTCTTGAGCAATGTGTGAGATTCATTTATCCAGGCAAGTGAATGTCTTCCATCCCCCTCCTTGCTTATGCCTTCCGGTGGAGGAATTATTTTTGAGGTGTCCTAAGGTGAACCATCACTATAGGCTACATAGTATCTCCAGAATATATTTAATTGTCATATGCACTGACAACAGAACAATGAAACTCATACTTGCAGCAGTTTTACAGGCCAGTAAACATGATATACATAGATTATAATAATATTAAAAGATTCAATAAATTAATAACTGTAATACCAGTGCAAACAAAACTGAAGTTTTAGTGCAACCATATAGTTCATATAATGCTATGTGAGGTTAGTGTTGTGTGGTGTTCGAGAGCCTGGTGGTTGCAGGGAAGAAGCAGTCTTGGTGGTCACGGTTTTCAGGTTCCTGTACCTTCTCCGCAATATTCGGAATGAAATGGCCAGGGTTTTATAGGTCATTGATGTTGGCCATAGATCTCTTTATGGTGGGAGGTCAGTGAGGGACTGAACTGTGTCTGCTTTGCTCTTGGAGGTAAAGGTATTATCTTCCCCTTTTTTTTAATACCTACTGAATGAATTATATTTCAGAAAACTGTTGCTGGATTTTAAAAAGCAGTTTTTCAAAAACATCCTTCTAAAAAACCACCGCAATATCCATTTCTACTGCTACTGCCAATCTGTATCACCTCCCTTGAGCAGTTCCAATAAAAGTATAATGTTGTAATATTGTTTAATTTAATTATTTATTTGTTCAGGTTCACTTCAATGTTGTTGGCGAGACCAGCATTTATTGCCCATTCATCAATGGACCCTGAACTGAGACTTACTGCATCATTATAGTTACAATCACAGCATTAGTGAATTGAAACACAGTGCAGGAGCAACTCTGCAGATCAGGCAGCATCTGTGGAGAAATGGACAGCGACGCTCCAGGTTTGGTCCGTCTTCAGACTCATTGAAATCAAAAGAGAGGTGGGGGCAGGACAATGCCTGGCAAGTAATAGGTGAATAGACAGGTACTAGCCTTGCCGGCAACGGGAGCCTCGCCAGCAACGGGCGGGAGCCTCGCCAGCAATGGGTCCTCGACAGCAGTGGGTCCAGGGCTGTCTTAACAGCGTTATAGGCCCCTGGGCAAAGCAGTGCACTGGGGCCCCTACACTTCCAGTTTCTTTGCCGAATCAAATATGCCATCATGCACTTGCGATGTTCTCCGTTTTCATGTTCTACAATAACATTCTACAATATATAGATTAACATGGGGGCCCCTATGCTCGTGGGGCACCGGGCAACTTCCCAGCGTGCCCATGCGTTAAGACTGCCCTGAGTGGGGCCTCGGCTGTGGTGGGCCCTCGCGATCGATCAGCAGTCAATGAACGTGAGGGGGGGAGGGGAAGACAATGGGGGACCCGGCGTGGGGTGACTGCAGTGAGGGACGGTGGGACAACAAAGGGGGACCTGGGGGGTGGGGGCACTCTAGTTTTAGAATCCTCTGCTCAGGGGATAAGCCTGCATTTGCTTGTTTGTTTGTTCATTCTTCCCGGTTAAGGCACTGTGCACACGGCAGCCAGCCAACAGTCTCTTTTCTTTTTTTAAAAAACTTTTAATTCAAATTTAATTTCAAGTATTCGTGTTCCTTGTGTGTTAGACTATTCATCCCCGGAGGGAAATTGGTTTATCATATCAGATACCTGCCCCCACCTCTCTTTTCCAGCTCTCACTCCTCCTCCAATTAATCTGAAGAAGGGTCCCAACTCAAAATGTCATTTGTCGATTCCCTCCACCAATGCTGCCTGACCTAGTGAGTTCCTCCAGCATTTTGTGTTCTGCTCAAGATCCAGTTCTTTGTGTCAGCATTAGTGAATGGGCAGTGAAATATAAACATGAGGAACTGCAGATGCTGGAAGATTGCCTATCCTTGTTTCCAGACATGCGGCCTGACCTGCTGAGTTACTCCAACACTTCTGTCTTTATTGATGAATGGATGTTCTGGAGGCACGGATAACTCATCATATTTTCTTCTCTGTATTTTTCAACGTACTGTCCTACGCCCAAGCATCACAAATCACACACATCTCTTCTAATGTACATCATGTAGTGTGTCTAATGACCCGGCTGACCCATTCTGGCAGGGAAGTAATTAATACGTTTGATCACCAGTCCGTCGCTGAACACTGGAGAGGAACATTGGTTCAAGTTAACTATTTCTGATAGATATTCAACCCTACCTCCTCCATCAGGTCCCTGAATGAGGATGAATTCATCCTGGACCTGTTCCAAGTAGCTGATTCCCTGTTAAATCTCATGCAGGAACATTGGCTTCTTGGAATGAGCCATTACCACCTGCTGCTTTTGGAAAAGGGAATATCACATTCCACGTATATTCTTACTGCAAGCACCTAATACAATAGCTTGATGCTTAAGCTGTCTGAACAGCCCAAGGTAGACACTGGATAAGAATTCCCTGTACTGAAGAGATTCTACGCTGCTTTATTTTGTACTCAATTTTTATATTGTAGCCCACTGGCATTTGCTATTTGATTCAAACAATACAATATAATACAATATAATTTATTTGTTGTCATTTGAACCTCATTGAAGTTCAAACAAAATTTGGTTTCTGTACTCATACAAACAATAAAAGAACCAAGACACAACACAATTGACACAAACACCCATCCCAGCGAATCTCCTCCTCACTGTGATGGAAGGCAAAGTCTTATCTCTCCCCTGCTCTCCCCATTCGCCACCGATGTCAGAGTCAAAGCCCCCGGCGGGCGATGGTAAATAAGTCCCGCAGCCATCAAGTCTGTATCAATGTCATTAAGCCATTCATATGTATCAATAACATATAATAACACAAATTCTGAATGCAGTGAAGCTTAAAATGGAAGAGAGTTGTTTCAGTTCAATTTAGAATGCAAACAGGCCCTTCGGCCCACCAAGTCCACACCAACCATCGATCTCCCGTTCACACTAGTTCTATGTTAGATCACTTTATTCACCAATGTGCTACACACTAGGGGCAATTTACAGAGGCCAAGTAGCCTACAAACCTGCACGTTTTAGGGATGTGGGAGGAAATCGGAGCACTCTGAGGAAACCAACAGTGAAAATGTGCAAACTCCACATAGACAACCACCTGGGTTTCTGGCACAGCGAGCCGGCAGCTGTGCCCCTGGGTCACCCTTAATTGTGCCACTGTTTTAATTTTGTTTAAACAAAGGTATATTCCTTGGACACAAAGTGACTGCTGAAAATGCATACATTGAGAGATGGAAATTGATAAATGATCAAATCTGATTTAAAACTGTTGACAGAGTAAATTGCTAGGATGGGGGCTGAAATTGAGTCTTTACTAACTGCAATGCATGAGCTGTGAAATGGGGAAAAGTAGGTTCAGAATGGATTTGGTTAAATATTTGTAAATAATAAATGTGCAAGTCTGAGGAGAGAAGAGGAAGGGACAAATTAGAGATAGATACAAAAAGCTGAGTAACTCAGTGGGTCAGACAGTATCTCTGGAGATAAGAATTAGGTAACGTTTTGGATCGAGATCCTTCTTCACCCAGTCTTGAACTGAAACGTCACCTATTCCTTTTCTCCAGAGATGCTGTCCAACCCGCTGAGTTACTCCAGCTTTTTGTGTCTATCATCGATTTAAACCAGCTTCTGTCGTTCCTTCCAACACAATGGATAAATTGGATATCTCTTTTAAAGACCTATAGATATAGATTTATTATTGTCATGTTTACCGAAATATAGTGAAAAGTTTTTGTGTGCTATCCAATTAAATCTGACCATACTATGCAAACAAGCCATATACAAGTACAACGGTGGTGTGAAGAGTAAAATACCAGAGTACAGAATATAATTTTACAGCATTGTAGTGTTACGGTTCCAGAGAAAAAGTCCAATGTCTGCAGTGAGGTTGTTTGGAAGAATGGGACGACAGTTTAGCTAATGAAAGGACCGTTCAGTAGTCTGACAACAGAGGAGAAGATGCTGGGGCTGAATCTGGTGGTATGTGCTTTCACACTTTGGTATCTTCTTCCTGATGGGACCTAGTACTGGAACAATGGAATAAACGCTCAATTTCTGTATTATGATGCTGAACTAATATATAGTGAAAGGGAGGAAGACCTAGCAGCCACGCTGCAAGAAGGACTTGAATGAAATTTCCCAGCGTGTGAATGAATGACCCACTTTCAAATGACCCAATCCTGCATACATCTACCTCACAGCATAGTCAATATATTCTGCAGGCTGGTCAAATCTTTTCTAATTGTAATCCCACTTCCTCGATTGTTTTAAACCGAAGATAGGCACAGAATGCCGGAGGATCTCAGCAGGACAGGCAGGATCTCTGGGACAACTCAGCAGGGCAGGCAGCATCCTTCTTCAGGCTGAGAGTCAGGGGAGATTGAGATAGAGAGATAAGGAAGGGTAAGGTGTGAAGACGAGACGGAGGAGATGGAGATCAAGGAATATGTAGAAATGTATGCCTGAAGAAGGGTCTCGACTCGAAATGTCCCCATTCCTTCTATCCAGAGATGGTGCCTGTACCGCTGAGTAACTTCAGCATTTTGTGTGTATCATCAGTTTAAACCAGTATCTGCAGTACCTTCTTACACAAGGGTCTCTACCCGTAACGTCACCTATTTCCTTTGCTCCATAGATGCTGCCTCACCCGCTGAGTTTCTCCAGCATTTTTGTCTACCTTCTTACACATTCGATTGGATTGTCTGCTTACCATTGTAATTTAAATTAAGTTCTAAAAGCTCTGATGAAAGTCATTCATTTCCCAGCAAAAAAATGTTTTCTTACTTTCCGAAACTCCTGCTGCTTGGTAATATAGCTGCACTCCAAAACTGCAATCTGTAATGATTTCTGTTTCAAATCGTGTGGCTTTTATTGGAACAAATTAGTTTTTATTGCTTATGGTATTATTACTGGACTGCAGGGTAAAAGATGGTAAGCTCAACTTGTTTTGTAAATACACGTAGCAAAATGTTGTGCTTTGTGGCTGCTCCTGGGACTATCTCCTGGGAATTCATATGGGCAGAATGAATGAGAAAAAGACTAATTAGAACACAGCTGGAGTGCTGCTTTCAGCCCTGAGCTCAACATAACAAGATGAACGCAATTCCTTATGAGATGAAATTTACTTATGAAGGAAGACTGGCTCAGCCGAGGTTAATTCAGTGAGAGACTGAGATGTATAAAAATGAGGATCCTCAGCCAGGAGGAACGAGAGCGCACAAATTTCCCCGAGTGTATAGTTGTAGGATTAGAGGGGAGTCTGAATAGGTAGTCGAGGCAGATACGGTCACCTCTTTTAAATCACCGCTATGACGAGGAAGATGTCCCATGAATTATAAATGGTGTGGATGCTGGTTGATTTGTGTTGGCCTCTATTTCCCCCACTTGCTTTTTCTCCACACCATAGGTCCATTTATCAATCTATGTCCAAACCTCCCAATACCCCATCCACACCCACCTCTTCTTCTCTCCACCCTTTCCCTTTACATTACATTTTACCCATTCTTGTTCTCCAACCTCTCTTCCAAATGTCTTCCACATCCCCGCTCCTCCTGACTGTCCGCCTGTCCCTCTCATCCCCCCCTCTTCACTCTCACTCCCGTGTCATTCTCCCTCCTGACACTTGTGAATGGAGTGGCTGGGCTTGCATACTCTGGAATTTAGAAGGATGAGAGGGGATCTTATTGAAACATCTAAGATTATTATGGGTTTGGACACGCTAGAGGCAGGAAACATGTTCCCGATGTTGGGGGATTCCAGATCCAGGGGCTACAGTTTATGGGCTAAGCCATTAAGAACGGAGATGAGGAAACACTTTTTCACACAAAGAGTTGTGAGTCTGTGGAATTCTCTGCCTCAGAGGACGGTGGAGGCTGGTTCTCTGGATACTTTCAAGAGAGAGCTAGATAGGGCTCTTAAAGATAGCGGAGTCGGGGGATATGGGGAGAAGGCAGGATAGGGGTACTGATTGTGGATGATCAGCCATGATTACATTGAATGGCAGTGCTGGCTCGAAGGGCCGAATGGCCTACTCCTGCACCTATTGTATTGTCCTTTCCGTTTGCCCCATGCAGGTGAGTTTTTATTGTTGCACAGTTTTTGATTGCTGCAGGATAAAAGG
This sequence comes from Okamejei kenojei, assembly GCA_035221665.1. Lineage (NCBI taxonomy): Eukaryota > Metazoa > Chordata > Chondrichthyes > Rajiformes > Rajidae > Okamejei > Okamejei kenojei. The sequence continues at coordinate 19,531,873 of CM069163.1, forward strand.
GTGGAACCTTTAATTTGCACTCCACCTGTGTAAGTTATAAACATTTTGTGACTTGAGGCAACAAAGAGAAGCATCTCCTGGATCTTTATAGAAGGAGAATGAGTGGGGAAAACACTGTTCTTCCCACCACGTTCTGTCACCCAATCCCAAAACCTTCTCATCGACCACTTTTCCCCCTTCTTTATTGGCCCTCCCCACACACCACCTATCTCCTCTGTCTATCCCCTCCCTCCCCCAGCTGTCACCCTGACCTCTCCCTCCCCCACCTGTCCCCCCCTCCACTCCACCTGTCCCCCCTCCACCTGTCCCCCCTCCCCTCCTCCTGTTCCCCCTCCACCTGTCACACCTCTCTCCTCCACCTGTCACACCTCTCCCCTCCACCTGTCCCCCCATCTCCCCTCCACCTGTCCCCCCCCTCCACCTGACCCCTCCCATCCACCTGTCCCCCCCTCCACCTGACTCCCCTACCCTCCACCTATCCCCCCCTATCCCCCCCTCCACCTGATCCCTCCCCTTCACATCTGTCCCCCTCCACCTGTCCCCCCCCTCCCCTCCACCTGTCCCCCCTCCCCTCCACCTGTCCCCCCTCCCCCTCCACCTGTCCCCCCCCTCCCCCCCCTCCCCTCCACCTGTCCCCCCCCTCCCCTCCACCTGTCCCCCCCCCCCTCCCCTCCCCCTTTCCACCTGTCCCCCCTCCCCTCCACCTGTCCCCCCTCCCCTCCCCCTCCCCTCCACCTGTCCCCCCCCCTCCACCTGTCCCCCCCTCCCCTCCACCTGTCCCCCCTCCCCTCCACCTGCCCCCCCTCCCCCTCCACCTGTCCCCCCCCTCCCCTCCACCTGTCCCCTCCACCTGTCCCCCCCACCTGTCCCCCCCTCCCCTCCACCTGTCCCCCCTCCCCTCCACCTGTCCCCTCCCCTCCACCTGTCCCCCCCCCTCCACCTGTCCCCCCCTCCCCCTCCACCTGTCCCCCCTCCCCTCCACCTGTCCCCCCCTCCCCTCCACCTGTCCCCCCCCCTCCCCTCCACCTGTCCCCCCCCTCCACCTGTCCCCTCCCCTCCACCTGTCCCCCCCACCTCCCCTCCACCTGTCCCCCTCCCCCTCCACCTGTCCCCCTCCTCCACCTGTCCCCCCCTTCCCCTCCACCTGTCCCCCCCCTCCCCTCCACCTGTCCCCCCTCCCTCCACCTGTCCCCCCCTCATCCACCTGTCCCCCCTCCCCTCCACCTGTCCCCCCACCTCCCCTCCACCTGTCCCCCCCTCCCCTCCCCCCCTGTCCCCCCCCCTCCCCTCCACCTGTCCCCCCCACCCTCCCCTCCACCTGTCCCCCCCCTCCCCTCCACCTGTCCCCCCCCCTCCCCTCCACCTGTCCCCCCCCCCTCCCCCTCCACCTGTCCCCCTCCCCTCCACCTGTCCCCCCTCCCCTCCACCTGTCCCCCCCCTCCCCTCCACCTGTCCCCCCTCCCCTCCACCTGTCCCCCCCCTCCCCTCCACCTGTCCCCCCCCCCTCCCCCTCCACCTGTCCCCCCCTCCCCCCTCCCCTCCACCTGTCCCCCCTCCCCTCCACCTGTCCCCCCCCTCCCTCCACCTGTCCCCCCCCTCCCCTCCACCTGTCCCCCCCTCCCCTCCACCTGTCCCCCCCTCCCCTCCACCTGTCCCCCCCCCCCCCACCTGTCCCCCCTCCCCTCCACCTGTCCCCCCCTCCCCTCCACCTGTCCCCCCCTCCCCTCCACCTGTCCCCCCTCCCCCTCCACCTGTCCCCCCTCCCCTCCACCTGTCCCCCCCTCCCCCTCCACCTGTCCCCCCCTCCCCTCCCCTGCCCCTCCACCTGTCCCCCCCCCCCCCTCCCCTCCACCTGTCCCCCCTCCCTCCCCTGTCCCCCCCTCCCCTCCACCTGTCCCCCCCCTCCCCTCCACCTGTCCCCCCCCTCCCCTCCACCTGTCCCCCCTCCCCCTCCACCTGTCCCCCTCCCCTCCACCTGTCCACCTGTCCCCCCCTCCCCTCCACCTGTCCCCCCCCTCCCCCTCCACCTGTCCCCCCCTCCCCTCCACCTGTCCCCCCTCCCCCTCCACCTGTCCCCCTCTCCCCTCCACCTGTCCCCCCCTCCCCTCACCTGTTTCCACCTGTCCCCACCTGCCCCCCCTGTCCACCTGTCCCCCCTCCACCTCCACCTGTCCCCCTCCCCTCCACCTGTCCCCCCTCACCTGTCCCCCCTCCCCTCCACCTCCCCTCCACCTGTCCCCCCTCCCTCCACCTGTCCCCCCTCCCCTCCACCTGTCCCACCCCCCCCCCTCCCCTCCCGTCCACCCGTCCCCCCCTTCCCTCCACCTGTCCCCCTCTCCCCTCCACCTGTCGCCCCATCCCCCATGTGTCCCCCCTCCACCTGTCCCCCCTCCCGTCCACCTGTCCCCCCCCCCTCCCCTCCACCTGTCCCCCCCCCCCTCCCCTCCACCTGTCCCCCCCCCCTCCCCTCCACCTGTCCCCCCTCCCCTCCACCTGTCCCCCCCTCCCCTCCACCTGTCGCCCCCTCTCCCCTCCACCTGTCCCCCTCTCCCCTCCACCTGTCGCCCCTCCCCTCCACCCGTCCCCTCTCCCCTCCACCTGTCGCCCCATCCCCCATGTGTCCCCCCCACGCCAGCCCGCCGCACACTGTCCCTCCCCGCTCTGTCTCCGCCCGCAGTGGCGGCGGCGCCGCGGTTCCAGGAGGGGGGGGGGGGGGCGCGCGTTCGCTCCTTCTTCGCTCGCTCCCGAGAGTGCGCGTGACCCGCCCGGGGCGAGCGCGCCCCCGGGGATGGAGCCGGAGCCGGAGCCGGAGCCGGGGCCGGAGTCGGGCTGGCGAGCCGAGCATTGCCTCTCCCCGTCCCCGCGTGTTCACCGGCCGCCCTGCTCTCTCCGCAGGTCGTCGCCCGCGGGCGGACAGAGCCGCAGACGGAGCCGCAGCAACGACGGGGTGATCTTGGACATCTCCTCCCTGAAGATGAACGAGCTGGAGACCGACGTTCCCCCGCTACCGCCGCGGTACCGCTTCAGGGACTTGCTGCTGGGGGACCAGTCCTTCCAGAACGACGACAGGTAGGCAGCACCCGGCACCTCTGTACCTGGAGCACAGTACTTGCACTAAACCGATGAAGGTCACTGTCCACCCTACACGCTGGACCTAGAAGTTGCATTTTAGATGCACACGTTTAATTTAGACAATAAATCTAGAGCCAATTTGGAATTAGGAAGATTATCATTTTGCTGTACAATATATTTGTGGAGTGATGTGAATGCCTGAAGGATACCTATACATTTGGGTGCTGAAAGTAGGTCGTCAGTTTAGCTCAAGAAGTTTTTGTAGAAGTTTAACGTGGGCAAGGAAAGTAGAACTGATTTGCAGTTAGGAAGATGATCTTTATCCTGAACAGTTATATCTGTGGAATAATCTGAATGTTAAAAAGGATAGACGTTCGGGTGCCGAAAGCTGCATGTTGGTTTAGTTAAGCTGTGTATTGGATGTAGAAGACCAAAGCTTAACGTGGACAAGAAAACTAGAACTAATTTGCAATTAGAAAGATTATCTTTACCCTATACAATATATTTATGGAGAGATCTGAAAGTCAGAAGGATACACTTTGGTGCTGAAAGTAGGTCATTGATTTAATTAAAGACGTTTAATTTTGGATGCACAATACCAAAGTTTAACTTGGGCAAGAAAACTAGAACTAATTTGCAATTAGGAAGATTATTGTTATACTGTACACAATATTTGTGGAATGACCTAAATATCTGAAGGATACACATTTGGGTGTTAAAATAGCGACTTTAGTGCAGTTAAAGACGTTTTGTTTTGGTTGAATTAGGATTTTTTTAAACTCTAAATGTCAAAAGGAAACACATTTGAGTGCTGAAAGTGGTTTGTTGGTTTAGTTATGACGACAGTTAACTTTTTCAATTTCTGTACAGTCTTGGTTTTGTTTAGCAGATCTTTGTGTCCTTTAATGGAAGTGCTGTTCAATTGTCCACATTTTTCTCTTCTATTTGCCCAGATGCAGTTATATTCATGTTGACTGTAGAGTGTAAAATGCTGATTACTTTTGCAGTGGCGTTTTGTATTAGTGGCTATGCTCTGCAATGTATACTGTAATATATTTATATAATATTTTTTAAGTCTGTGTTGAAGTCACATAATACTGAGTATTTTTAATGGCATGGTAGTTTTTAAATGTTCGCGATGGAACAAAACTTTGTTGCAGAATGAATTTCTGGATTATGAAATTAAAGTAAACAATTGATTTAAGTTAACAATAGTTCAGAACTTTTCATGCACATACAAACCCTGCACTTGTGAAATGAAACATATTTTAAATCAAATTATTGCTCTGCGATTATGTTTTACTCTTGCCACAAACAATCTTAGTTTATTGTCACAATGAAATTTAATTTGTACATCTTTGAAATAAATTGCTACAGTTGTGTAACTCTTAACTGTTAAAACCAATTTCTTAATCTATAAGTTATATTCATTTGGAGTATTGTGTGCAGTTCTGGTGAAATGCTGTGGAGGATTTGGAGAGGGTGTAGAAGAAGCTTTATCTGAATGCTGCCTGGATTAGGTTGTATTAACTACAAAGAGAGGTGAGAGATACTTGGGTTGTTTGCTCTGGAATGCCCGAGGCTGAGTGGAGACCTGATAGAAGTACCGGTATATAAAGTTGTGAGAAGCATAGATAGAATGGAAAGTCAGAACCTAGGGTGGAAATGTCAAAGGCTAGAGAGCATAACTTTAAGGAGAGAAAGGCAAAGTCTAAAATAATGTTCAGTGCATGTTTTTTTACAGAGGTTGGTGGATGCCTGGAACATGCTGCCAGGGGTAACATTGGATGTGTTGTTTTTAGATAGGCACAGGGATATGTAGGGAATGGAGGGGTAGGGATGTGCAGACAGATGAGATTAGTTTATCTGGGCACCGTGTTCGGCACAGACGCTGTGGGCAGAAGGGCCGGTTCCCGCACTGTTTTATGTTCTATTAGATGGTATATGTAAAACTTTGTTTTCACCTGGTTCAAAATAACAAAGGCACCTGGTGCCTTTTCCTTGTACAACATAACACAAGATCCCAATGAATGATCCAAAGCATGAGAGCATAATTAAACTTGGAGTTGTGCATTCGGAAGTGAATTGCAAAAGGACCTTTATATGAAGGCTCATAATTCTATGACATTCTCATGGTCATAGTGGATGTTAAATCCATTGGTATTTTCAAGACTGAGACAGATTTATGAGGGCCAAATGGTTATGGAGTCAAGGTGGATAATTGAAGACGAGATTGCAGATTCTGAAATCTAAAGCAAAACACACCCTTGGAGGAACTCGGAGTCAGGCTGCATCAGGGGAAGGGATGGATGGACCATGTTTCAGGTCGGGACTGATTCCTGGCTAACAGGCGTTTGGTTCAATGATGAGCTAAGAGAATGATACAACTGGGTTGAATGGTCTAATCTCATTGCAGTTTTAAATACATGCGAAACTACTGAAGCCATTAGAGTTGCAGCCAATCTTTTAATTGGTAAAATAAATAATTGTGTACAAAATCTCTAATGTCCACCTTTCAGAACTGTGTGATATCTTCCGCTTGAAAGCACACTGTTATGATCTACACATGAGCAGATTCAACATTCTAATTATTACTCTCTTCTTGACACATAACCTTTTATTTAGAAAAAGGAAAAAAGAAACAAACATGGACAACCCAGTATTAAAACTGTTCTCAATTCCAAGCACTAGGATATTTTGCTTGGAAACAGCATCACTAACCAAAACTATAAATTCTCTGAAAAACTTGCACGTGAATTAGCTGCCAATAACAAATGGCTATTTCCAGAGAAAGATGCCTCCTCAGCAGCATGAAAAAGTCTTATTTTTTTAAAAAAGATAATATTTTTACACATCTTCAGAAAGTATCCTAAAATGACAGGATGTTTACCAGTATGGTACCATGAATAACCTGTGATGACTGCAGGTCCCCATATACAGTACAGTTTTATTGATTACCCAATGTAAATTACATTGAAAACATTTAATATCCTTTTATAACATTAAACTTTCCACTTTGTATCTGTTAACCAAGCCTTGATTTGTCTATTCCCTCCGCAGATGCTGCCTGACCCACTGAGTTTCTCGTGATTCCAGCATCTGCCGTCTCCTGTGCCTTGATTTGTCTCTGCTGGAAGTCAAACGTTAGTGTGAACAGTGGGGGCACGAGGAACTGCAGATGCTGAAATCTTGAGCAAAACACAAAGTGGTGGAGGAACTCAGTGGATCAGGCAGCATCTGTGTAGAGAATGAACAAACAATGTTTCGGGTCAAGACTCATCTTCAAAGTGATGTGTGCAGTGGGGGATTTAAGGTCATGTGAGCCAATGAATTTAACTGCAGCTTTATTGTCCATTACATTGATAGAAAATTACTGCAGATTTGTAGTGAAGAACTCCAACAGCTTTCATTTAAACATAAGGTGGGCTGCAGACAGACAAGCAAACATGGTTTCCACTTTGTATCTGTTATCCAACCAATAAACACAGACATGGTTTATTTCACAAAACTGCAGAACTATGGTGCAAATAAATATAGCTCCCTTGCTGACAAGCTGTACCTAAGGGCTGTGTGAAGGCATGCATTAATTTGGTCTGGCGAATTTAACTAATTGCCAAGTTGTTTGTTTGGAGTTTTGCAACTAGTGGAGCATAATTGGAATAATTATTTGAAATACCATTGGTAGATTGTATGTTTTTTATTGCAGTGGTACTGGTGGAATACATCAAGGCTAAAGCCCTGTCCCAATGTACGAGTTCATTCAGGAGCTCCCCCGAGTTTAAAAAAAAAAATCAAACTCGTGGTAAGCACGTAGAATGAACGTAGCGGGTACGTCGGAGCTCGGGGACATCTCTTAGCGGTTCGTAACGCTAATGGCAGGTACTCGGGAAACACGGTAACCTCATGAAGATTTTTCAACATGTTGAAAAATGTCCACAAGAGCCCCGAGTACTTACAAGTGGCCATTACCATAAATCTCCGAGTTCGAATCAGGGTAAACTCGAGAGAACTCTTGAATGAACACAGCATCACAAATTGGATGGATAATTTGCATCTGCATTTACCCACATGATTTCTTGATCTCTGGTCATAAGGGGAACATGCACATACACCAGTTTCTTCTCACTTATAGAGTAAGAACATAACAGGCTGGTTGTCCTCTTACGTATTCAGATTATTTACTTGCAAAAGAGGAACCATCTGTCATTTCTCTTGCTTGCTGAATGGAATGGGAGGGTAAGAAAAATAATATATTGTGACATAAATGATATATCCACAAATGGAAATAGTAGGACATTTTGCTTAGTGCATTTGCAAATTGTTATAACGTGTATAATTTATTTTACCATAATTCATATTACAATTTAATATAAATGGATTGATGTAAAGCTGGAGACATTGTGGATATATTTTAATGGAATGAGCTCATATGTAGTTAGTTATATCTAACAATTCTAACTTTTTCGTGATTGTATCCACAAGCCAACGATATTCTTTTGATGAAAGGCCTCAAACTGAAACATCATTATTCCTTTACTCCAGAGATGCTGACTGACCTTCTGAGTTACGCCAGCATTTTGTGTCTATCTTCAATATTAACCATATAACCATATAACAATTACAGCACGGAAACAGGCCCTCTCGGCCCTTCCAGTCCGTGCTGACCATTTGTTTTCCCCTAGTCCCATCTACCTGCACTCAGACCATACCCCTCCATTCCCTTCACGTCCATATACCTATCCACTTTACTCTTAAATGTTAAAATCGATCCTGCCTCCACCACTTCTGCTGGAAGCTCATTCCACACAGCCACCACCCTCTGAGTAAAGAAGTTCCCCCTTACGTTACCCCGAAACCTCTGTCCCTTAATTCTCATGTCATGCCCTACCCTCAATGGGAAAAACGTATCCACGTCAACTCTGTCTATCCCTTTCATCATTTTAAAGACCTCAATCAAGTCCCCCCTTAACCTTCTGCGCTCCAAAGAATAAAGAACTAACTTGTTCAAACCTTTCTCTGTAACATAGTTGCTGGAACCCTGGCACCATTCTAGTAAATCTCCTCTGTACTCTCTCTATTTTGTTGACATCCTTCCTATAACTAGGCGACCAAAATTGTACACCATACTCCAGAATTGGTCTTACTAATGCCTTGTACAATTTTAACATTACTTCCCTACTCCTATATTCAATGCTCTGATTTATAAAGGCCAGCACACCAAAGGCTTTCTTTACCACCCTATCTACATGCGATTTCCACCTTCAGGGAACTATGCACAGTTATTCCTAGATCCCTCTGTTCCACAGCATTCCTCAATTCCCTACCATTTACCATGTATGTCCTATTTTGATTTGTCCTGCCAAGATGTAGCACTTCACACTTATCAGCATTAAACTCCATCTGCCATCTTTCAGCCCCACTTTTCCAAATGGCCCAAATCTCTCTGTAGACTTTGAAAATCTACTTCATTATCCACAACACCACCTATCTTAGTATCATCTGCATACTTACTTATCCAATTTTCCACCCCAGCATCCAGATCATTGATGTACATGACAAACAACAGTGGACCCAACACAGATCCCTGAGGCACCCCACTGGTCACCGGCTTCCAACCTGACAAACAGCCATCCACCATTACTCTCTGACATCTCCCATTCAGCCACTGTTGAATCCATCTTGCTACTCCGCCATTAACACCCAAAGATTGAACATTCTTAACCAACCTTCCATGGGGAACCTTGTCAAAGGCCTTACTGAAATCCATATAGACAACATCCACTGCTTTACCCTCATCAATTTCCCTAGTTACCGCTTCAAAAAATTCAAGAAGATTTGTCAAACATGACCTTCCAGGCACAAATCCATGTTGACTGTTCCTGATCAGACCCTGTTTATCCAGATGCTTATATATATTATCTCTAAGTATCCTTTCCATTAATTTGCCCACCACTGACGTCAAACTAATAGGTCTATAATTGCTAGGTTTATTCTTTGAACCCTTTTTAAACAATGGAACAACATGCGCAGTACGCCAATCCTCCGGCACTATTCCCGTTTCTAATGACATTTGAAATATTTCTGTCATAGCTCCTGCTATTTCTACACTAACTTCCCTCAATGTCCTAGGGAATATCCTGTCAGGACCTGGAGACTTATCCACTTTTATATTTTTCAAAAGTGTCAGTACTTCCTCCTCTTTGAATCTCATAGTTTCCATAGCTACTCTACTTTTTCCCCTTAACTCACAGAGTTCAATATCCTTCTCCTTGGTGAATACCGAAGAAAATAAATTGTTCAATATCTCCCCCATCTCTTTTGGCTCTGCAGATAGCTGTCCATTCTGGTTCTCTAATGGTCCAATTTTATCCCTCGTTATCCTTTTGCTATTAAAATAGCTGTAGAAACCCTTTGGGTTTACTTTCACCTTTCTTGCCAAAGCAACCTCATATCTTCTTTTAGCCTTCCTAATTTCTTTCTTAAGATTATTTTTACATTCTTTATACTCCTCTAGCACCTCATTTACTCCATGCCTCCTATAATTATTGTAGATATCTCTCTTTTTTTGAAACGTGTCCAATTTCCCTTGAAAACCATGGCTCTTTCCAATTTTTACTATTTCCTTTCAACCTAACAGGGACATAAAGATTCTGTAACTCTTACAATTTCCCCTTTAAATGTCCTCCATTTCTCTTCTACATCCTTCCCATGTAACAAAGTGTCCCAATTCACTCCTTTAAAATCCTTACGCATTCCCTCAAAGTTAGCCTTTCTCCAATCAAAAATCTCCACCCTAGGTCCAGTTCTGACTCTCTCCATAATTATATTGAAACTAATGGTATTGTGATCACTGGTCCCGAAGTGCTCACCAACGCATACCTCCGTCACCTGACCTGCCTCATTTCCTAACAGGAGGTCCAGCACTGCCCCTTCTCTGGTCGGATACCTCTATGTACTGCTGCAAAAAACTATCATGCACACATTTTACAAACTCCAAACCATCCAGCCCATTTACAGAATGTGTTTCCCAGTCTATTTTTGGAAAATTGAAATCTCCCACAATCACTACCTTGTGCTTACTACTAATATCTGCTATCTCCTTACATATTTGCTCTTCCAATTCACGCTCCCCATTTGGCGGTCTATAATACACCCCTAAAAGTGTTGCTACACCCGTTCCCACTTCTCAGTTCCACCCAAATAGCCTCCCTAGACGAGCCCTCTAATCTATCCTGCCAAAGCACTGCTGTAATATCTTCTCTGACAAGCAATGCAACACCTCCCCCTCTGGTCCCTCCAATTCTATCACACCTGAAGCAAACAAAATCCTGGAATATTCAGTTTCCAATCACAGCCCTCCTGCAACCATGTTTCACTGATTACCACAACATCATATTTCCAGGTGTCAATTCAGGCTCTAAGTTCGTCCACCTTACTTACAATGCTCCTAGCATTAAAATATACACATTTTAGAAACCCACCATCCCTTATTCTCTGTCTATTATCTTTTTCATCTTTCTCGCCTACATTTTGGATCCGAGTGCTTCCCTTCTCTGCCTCTTGCCCCACACCCTGACCCCTAGCCCCCTCTACCCGAGTCCCTCCCCCCAGCCTTTCTAGTTTAAAGTCTCCCCAGTAGCCTATTCTTTTGATGCTGTCCGTTCCCACGTGTTTGGATTGTGTTGTGACTACAATGTTCTGCATGACTGCTGATGTGTCCACTAATTCAAGTTAATTCAGATTTCCATTTAAGGCACGATTTGGGATGATGGTCAGTCATAAATTTTACAGAGAAAGATTAAAGGCAAATATGGAAGAATTTGTGCAATCTGTTCCACAGTAGCTTGGCTTGAGATTGAAAACTTATCAGACTTGGGATCTATTATTATCTATCTATCTTTGAATATTTTATTCTGTTCACACCTCAGAGATTTTTCATATTTATTTTGTAAGCACCAAAATGTTGAATGAAGATCTATCCCTCTGATGTGCAGCAGTGGGACTAACTGATTGCTGATAACAATTGCAACTGTGTGTAAAGTTAAAACATTACAGATTTGAGCACTTTCATCAACTTTGACCTCTGTTGCAAATGTATGAATCCTCAAGTCTTAATTTTTGTCAAGAATAATTGAAGTTTGTTGCTGAATTACTGATGTTTGTGTGTGGATTACAAAGGATATAGGAAATAGTATTAGAATAAAATGCACTGAATTAACAGTGGTGGTCACATGGATTCGGAACTGATTTACTGATAAAAGACAGGGTTGTGGTTGATGGGTAATATTCAGGCTGGAGGTCTGTGACCACTGAGATCTGTGTTGGGACCTCAGTTGCATGTGATATATATAAATGACTTGGATGTAAATGTAGGCAGGTTTATAGATGACAACAAGATGGCTGGGGTTGTGGACTGTGAGGAAGGCTGCCAAAAGATACAGCAGGATGACTCTATGAATATGGATCTGGTGCAGAAATGAATGGAGAAATGGCAGGTGGGATTTAATCCAAGCAAGTATAAGGTATTACACTCTGAAAGGTCGAATTTAATGGGAAAATGTACAATCAATGGCAGATGTACAGGGGTCCAACTCCATAACTCCTGAAAGTGGCACCACAAGTGGATAGAGTGTATGGTATGCTTGCCTTCTCTGGTAGGAACAATGAGTACAAGATTCAGGAGGTCATTGATGCAGCTTTATAGGACTTTGGTTAGGCCACATTTAGAGTATTGCACATAGTTCTGCTTGCCCTATTACTGGACGGATGTGAAGGCTTTGGAAAGGGTGCAGAGGAGGTTTACCCAAATTATGCCTGAATTAAAGGATATATTAGTTACAGGGAAGGGTTGGACAGGCTTGGATTGTTTTATCTGGCATGCTGGAGGTTGCGGGGAGACCTGAGAGAAGTAAATAAGATCATTGGGGAGTAGGAGTGGAATTAGGCCATTCGGCCCATCGAGTTATAAGTTTACCTGACCCTGAAATCTACTCGGTCATTTAAATATTTTTGTTAATGAGATATATCTCTTGAAGAAAAATAAGGCAAGTGTTCATTTTAGTGTTATTCCTGGGAAGCTGATTGAGGTTCTGCATTCTCTTGATTAAAACATTTAATTGTCTCAACATTTTTATATTACAATTGAAAGGTGGTTCAAGTTCTGTGAGAATCCTACGCATTTGTTTTACAATTTGAATGGTTAAGCCAATAAACATAGTCATATTATCATCACACTATTTAATAGGCTATGTTTGTGCATTCAAATGTAATAACCCCATTGCTAACTATTTATTACTGAGAGAAAATGAAATCTCTCTGGATGCTTACAGGAGCAGATATCATTAACATTGGTTATTAGTCTCATTATAAGTATGTGAATTTGTTAACCACTGAATATTAACAGTGCAATTTGGGGCCAGAAGCAGATTTGTGATATTGCACTACATAGATAATTTGCTCTGCTGTCTTTGAGGCTATAGCTCCAGTATCCCATGGAAGAAATGAGTCTATAGTGGCTATATCTTAAGAACAATTAAAGGTTGCTGTCTCCGAGATCCCTGCACAAATAATTTTTTTTTAATGTTTTGTACATTTCGATTAAGTCATAAGATCATAAGTGATAGGAGTAGAATTAGGCCATACGGCCCATCAAGTCTACTCTGCCATTCAATCATGGCTGATCTATCGCTCCCTCTAACCCCATTCTGCTGCCTTCTTCTCATAATCTCTGACACCCATACTAATCAATAATCTATCTGTCTCTGCCTTAAATATATCCACTGACTTTGCCTCCACAGCCTTCTGTGGCAAAGAATTCCACAGATTCACCACCCTCTGACTAAAGAAATTCCTCCTCCTCTCCTTCCTAAAAGAACATCCCTTTGCACCTCGGATTTCTGGATTCCCTCAACATTTAGAAAATAATCGACACCTTTATTCCCACTACGAAAATGCATGACTCCACACTTTGCTACACTATATTCCATCTGCCACATTTCTGCCCACTGTCCCAACTATCCAGGTCCTTCAGCAGAGTCCCTACTTCCTCTACACTACCTGCCTCATCACCTATTTTCGTATCATCCGTAAACTTGCCCACAAAGCCTTCAATTTCCTCATCCAAATCTGCATTTGTCAGCATTTAAAATCTTGTAGACTAGCAGAAAATGTCATTCTCTTAAGAGATTAAAGGTCAGATTGCCCCTTTGGAGATATGAGCATGATATAGGTTTGACTAAGTGCAAATTGTGCAAATAAATATTTTGGGGAATAGTTTATCTGACTTCCAAACCATCTATGTTACATTATTTACATTCATGCCTTTTGTTCAAGTAAAACTGATAGGGTGTGCGACATTAGACTAAACCAGCTGTTTGGTGCACTCTATACGATTTGCTTTTTTCAATACTTTGATTTGTGTTACTTGTAAGATGGCAATTCCCTTTGGAATTGCTGGCCACCAGCCATCCCATATCCAGCACAGTAAGTCCACTGGCAGAGCATTGATGCGCTGAAGTAAGATCCTGGACGTATTTCGGAGAAAGGGAGACTTCCGTCCATTGAAGAGGTTGCTGACCCTGTTGGGAAAGTAAGTGCTTGAGATGTTTCACTTTAGGTTTAGATGTATTATTGTCACGTGTACTGGGATTCAGTGAACATATTTTGTTAGTTTAGTTTATAAATACGGCACGGAAACAGGCCCTTCGAGTTCCCACCGATCAGCGATCCCCTCACATTAACACTATCCTACACACATTAGGGACAATATATATATATATTTATAGCAAGCCAATTAACCTACAAACCTGTACGTCTTTGGAATGTGGGAGGAAACCAAAGATCTCAGAGAAAACCCACGGGGAGAACGTACAAACTCCGTACAGACAGCGCCCGTAGTCGGGATTGAACGCGAGTCTCTGACGCTGAAAGCGCTGAAAAGCAGCAACTCTACCACTGTGTGCTATCCAATCAAATTGGATATTACTTTACAGGAATGCGATCAAGCCAACTCAAGTACAAGTAGAGTGAAGGGATAGGTTCAGAGTGGGGAACATACTTCTCAATGTTGCAGCATAACAGTTCCAGAGGAAAAAGCCCAATGTCCAAAATGAGACTTTGGAGAATTTGGGAGTGCACCTAGTTTTTGGAAGTAAAATTCAGGTCTGTATGTTATTTCAATTATTCATATTTATTGTACATTTATGTTTGTATACTGTATTTAAAAATACATCAATTTCAATCATTTTAAAATATCTGCAAAGCCCAATAGCACCATGGACCCCCCCCCCCCCCCCCCACCCCCCCCCCTCCACACACACCTCCCTCATATGCTCCTTTTTCTTAAAAATACTGCATTCAGTTTGGGTCTTTTATTTCAGGAGATAGATAATTAAATTACATGCAATTCAACCAAAGTTCTCTAGTCTAGATTGATTCCAGGGTCAAGAGGGTTGATGTAAGAAGAAAGATTGAGAATGCTGAGACCATATTCTTTGCCATTTAGAAGAATGACAGCTTTTTGAAAAGCCACGAGTTTCTGATGGAGCTCAGCCAAGGAGAGGCATCGAGAACACGGGGGCAACGTTTCAGACGAGCTGGAGTGTATATCAGCTGGTCTTTAGTCCCTGAGATGATATATGCACTCTTTGTCAAAGAAAGCTGTAACATTTGCAATTTTCCAGTCGTCAGGACTGGAGTTTCATCGTCGAATATTTACATCGATATTAATGGGATCAATAGGTAAAAAATGGGGACATGAACAGTATTATTTGTATGCACGTACTATCTTCAAGAATTTGATCATTGTATGTAAAAATGTATATTACACTTAATTGATAAAAAAAAGACTGCTCAGTAATTTTATACTATATTCATCCTACATCGAGAATCCCAGAAGGTGATATACCCTAGATTATAATCTCAAATCGATAAAATCTTCATAATGTACAAATATATTTTAAGTGACTGCTTTCTGTATTCTCTTCCTTATCACTTCATTAAGACTTGGCAGTGTGTGCTAACTTTATTGTGATATCACCTCTATGTACGTTAATCAATTGAAATTTTATTTTCAAATCACCACTTGGGTTTTTGGCAGTGACGTACTTGTCTGTGGTTTGTAGTTCATGCGGCAGTTGTACAAGCAATTTGCAGGAGAAACATTGTACGAATGGAAGTTGTGCTCGAGATGCTAATGGATGCTTTTTCCTTTCACTTTAGAACGTTACAGTTTAATAACAAGTTCAGCTTTTGACATGGCCATCAGCGAGGGACTGCTCAGCGATGGGCAGATTGGGAACATTTGGTTGATTGAAAGATACAGCAAGGAAACGGACTCTTTGGCCCTTCATGTCCATTCTGACTGTTCATACTGGTTCTATGTTATCCCAGTTTTGCATACACTCCCAACACAATAGGAGCAATTTACAGAGATCAAATAACCTACAAACACTCGCGTCTCTGGGATGTAGGAGGAAGGCGGAGCATCCAGAGGATATCTACGTAGTCACAGGGAGAACCTGCAAACTCCACACAGACAGCACCCATGGTCAGTCTCTGCACTGTGAGGCAGCAGCCCTACTGCTGTGCCATCACGCCGTCCCTGTTGATTTTTGTTGACTGCCTTGTCTTTTATTTTTGCAGCCCACTATACTTCTACATAGTGCACATGAGTAAAATTGGGACAATATTTATTTTTGGTGGGGGGGATATGAGAAATGTTTTGGTGGGAGGATATTTAAGAAATATAAATTCTTGAATCTTTATGATAAGAAGGAATTAGCTTGATACTGGTTCAGAAGTAAATAACATTGTGTGTTAAATGTCTTTCCTTTACAAGATGTAATAATACATTTATCAATGATTTAGCATAGCAGCCTTATTTAGCTTTTGGCTTTGAAGTGATGTCATAGTTCTCCTTGCAATGCTGGAATCCTCTGATAAATGTAAGGCATTTCATTTATTCTTGCAAAATTGGTTTTCGGCTAGAGGGGTTTATTTAAATGGGCAATGCAGATTATTTTATGATTATCAAAAGCATATGAAGTTAGTGCTCTGGACTAGGAAAGATACACGTTGTGTAGCTATGTGTCAACTCGATTGTTTGCACTTATTTCTGAGTCAGAGGATTACACTGCTATCACAGAATGGGTGCATGTAAACTAACCTGTACCTTTTATCTGATACTTAGGAAATGCTGGACCACTAAAAGTGTTTTCTTCCTCATCTAGCCATTTCAAGCCACAAGGAGCTGCAGATGCTGATTTACAAAATAGGACACAGAATGCTGGAGTAACTCAACGGGTTAGGCAGCATCTTTGGAGAACATCCATAGGTGATGTTTCGGATTGGGGCCCTTCTTAAGATTGACTATAGTGAGGTGGGACAAGGCAAGGACAGAGGTATGGACAGGACAGAGCCAGGCAAGTGATAAGATAGATATGGGTGAGGTTTTTTTTTTGATAGAAAAACTATTATCGATAATAATCAGCTATTGGTTGAAGGGGTTAACTTTTGATAGAAAAATTATTATCAATAATGGCTGAACAAAGGCCAGAAATGGAAAACAAACCTAAAGTTTGTGAGAAGGATAGAAGAGGTGAGAATTGTAAAGTCAGAGGCATAAATATACATATACAGTAGGTGGAGGGGGCTGGGGAAAGGGAAATGTCTGTGAATCCAGGTGGGGCACAGGGATGAGATGGGGGGTGGGCGGGTAGAGGAGGGAGGAAATAAACCAAAATAATGTATTTCTGTCAGTTGATTTACTTTGGGGTTTGATTGCCCAGTGTCTCCTATTTTATACAATGTTTATATCAAAGCTATGCGGTTTTAAAAGGTCACTGAGGAGAAGTTAAATGGTTTGTTTATGATCCCATTTCCATTTATTAATTTTATTGCTGGACAGTGGGCTGAAACAGAATTCATGCCCTATGGATTATCAGTAATATGACAAGCATTCATGTCTGGGCCTGCGACAATGTCATGCGCTAATGCAGATGAATTGTTGATGTCTCCATTGTCGTCGTAGGATTTTGTTCAAATTACTTTATTAGTGGATTATTTTTGGTCAGCCCTGAAGCGGTAGGGAAAAATTTAAGAGACCAATCGGCATTTTCATCTTGCGAAGGATGATGTGAATATGGAATGACTCAAAAGGAGATGCAGTCACAATGGTGTTGCTTGGAAGACATAGATACTGTAACTGTTGAGAGGGGTATGAGCCAACACTGGCAGATGTGACTGACTCTATTCTAAAACATGGGTGGTATGGACAAGGTGGGCTAAATAGCCTGTTTCCGTGCTGTCTGATGCCATGACTTCATGCTGCACCTGGCGTACATTGTACAGAACCATCTGTTTACATTTCACTGAAGAGCGGGTTGCTTGTTTGGATGGATTGTATTGCTACATCACAATGAGCTTTACACTAGCTGTAATATGAGAGTGCTGCAAATCCCAGTTATAATTCAAGTAATTATTTCAGAGTTCTTCAAAATACCGAAATGGCTAATTGCAGCATTGAGCATCACCTCTTCGAAGATTTGACTTGATGGGTTATATTAATTTGTTACGCTTCGCATTACTACTGCAATTTTTATGTTAAATATATTCCTAGTATATACAAAACCTCTCTCATAGTTCATGTATTTCTGTTTGTGGGGTTGTAAATTCAATTATTGTAAAGTATGTTCACAGACACCTTTAGGTCTTCACTACTTTATTAATCATACATCATATAGCCCTAGCTGTACGTGGTCCGTCACGATCACCAGAGAGAGAGTGGGGGAGTGGTTAGCATGGACATCGTCACTATCAATTAAAGGTGTATACACATATCATCTACATCCTTCCTCTACCAAAACAAACAGTGAGTGACAGGGCGACCACGTCTCATGCGCTAGGGTAAATGCAAACAGTAAAGCACGGGAATACAGAATCACACGTAATCGCCGTAATGGACCGGCGGCCTGACCAGGCGACCAGACCGGGTCCGCACCTCGCCATCACCTCCTTCCCCGACGGGAATAAGCGGGGACGACGCCGGGGCATGGTGGGGGCTACGGACAGGAGAACCCCTGGGCGACGAAAGCATCGGGGGGGACGGCGAAGAGAAGGGCGAGGAAGCCTGAGAAAGCGGGACCGCAGCCGGGAGACGGACAGGAGAAGGACGAGGGGGGGGACCCCAGAGGAACGGGCAAAGCACTGGGCCGCGAAAGTGGCAGCGGGGGGGCATACGGAGCCGCCGAGGGAGAGGCTCGTTCACGAGCCGGAGATGCTGGCGGGACCGGCGGTACACCCTGACAAGGTACGAACGAGGGGAGCCGGCAGAACCGACGACCACGGCCAGCTTGGAGCGGCCAGAAGTGGACCTCATACGGACGACCTGGCCGGGGAGAAGAGGGCGAAGGACCCGGCAGGACCTGTCGTGGGAACGCTTCTGGATACCGTGTTTTTGGGCAATGCGTTTCCGGACCAAGGCCGGTTTAAAGACAGAGGGAGACAGGGACTGCTGAGACACCGGGACCGTGGGCCTCGTGACTCGGGACATGAGGCGCTGAGCCGGGGAGCCCAGGGCATGGTCGCGGGAGATGTTGCGGAGGTTCAGCAGGGCCAGGTAGATGTCGGAGCGGGATAGGCGGCAACGTTCCAACAATCCTTTGGCACTGCGGACCGCACGCTCGGCCAGTCCGTTGCTCTGCGGGTATTCCGGGCTGCTGGTGTAATGACGAAAGTTCCATCGTTCGGCAAAAGCGCGGAACTCGGCACTGGTGAACTGGCTGCCGTTGTCCGACTGCAGGCTGGCCGGTGACCCGAAGGTGGCAAAGTGGTGGCGCAACTTCTCGATGACCGCGGAGGAAGAGAGGGAGTGGAGCTGGTCAACTTCAAACCAGCTGGAGTAAGAGTCGACAAGCACCAGGAAGTGCTTTCCGTGCCACTCGAAGATGTCGGTTGCCAGCGCAGACCATGGCAGGTCAGCAGCTGGCTGCTGCAGGAGCGGCTGCCGCTGTTGCTGTGGAGCGAGGCTGTTGCAGGTAGGGCACGAGGAGACCCTATCCCGGAAGTAGCGAGGCATGTCAGGCCAGAAGAACTGGCTCTGAGCGATGGAAAGGGTCGCTTCGGCCCCGGGATGGCCACGATGAGCGGTTTCGAAGTATTGTTCCGTAGTGCTGCGGGCACCACCACCTTGTGCCCCTTCACAATCACACCATCACGCAGCACCAACTTGTCACGAACCAAGAAGTAAGGCACCGCTGCGGCCGGCAGGGAAGAACGGCGGTCTGGCCAACCCTGCTTGATGATCGCGGCCAGCTGCTGTAGCGAAGCGTCAGCCGCCGTGTGCTTGGCCAGGGACTTCAACTGACCGGAGGGCACGAAGTTCACGCCCAGGACTATCAGATCGGACGCCTCGTACGGATGTCGGGTTGTGGATGAGAGAGGCGCCCGAGACAGCGTGTCAGCAACAAACATGTCCTTGCCCTTGCGATAAACCACTGTGAAAGTGAAGCGTTGTAGCTGGAGCATCATGCGCTGGAGCCGGGAGGAGGCCATGTGTATCGGCTTGTTGAGGATGGTGACCAGAGGCTGGTGGTCCGTCTCGACAGTGAAGCAGGTGCCCAGGATATAGTCCTTGAATTTAGAGCAGGCAAAGACAACACCAGCAGCTCCTTTTCAATCTGGGCATAGTGTTGTTCAGCGGTCGTCATTGTGCGGGATGCGTAGGACACAGGCAGTTGCACCCCGTCATGGATCTGCAGGCAGGCGGCCCCGAGGCCAAACTTAGATGCATCACATGTGAGAACGATGGGGCGCTGGAGGTCAAAGTACTTCAGCGTTGGCATGCTGATCAGCTTAGATTTGAGGGTTTCAAATGCTTTCTGGTGTTGCGGGAACCAGGCCCAGGCGGTGTCCTTTTTCACCAGATCCTGCAGAGGGGCACTCAGTTCGCTCAGGTTTCGGACAGCGTTGACGCGGTCTGGAGCCCAGTGGAGGGCTTGCCCTCTGTCGCCGAGGAGCATTGTACTGGCGACCAGCGAGACTGGCTGCGTAGACCACAGAGTCAGGTACAGCTGAGGAGACAGCCTCAGCTAAACGAGAGGCATGCAACGCCTCATTGAATGTCAGATCAGTCTTGCGTAACAGCTCAGAGCGCAGCTTATCATCCCGTAGACCAAAGACCAAGATGTCACGGGTCAAAGTCTCAGGGGTCAGGACATGCATGTCACATCGGCGAGCCAGTTGGCGCAGCGCGGCCACAAAATTGTCAACAGATTCCCCAGGGTTTTGGACTCGGGAGAACAGTTTGAAACGCTCTAAGATGTGGTTAGTGGGAAGGTCACACATCGCCGTAAATTTAGCAAGCAGACATACCGGGTCCTGGATACTCTCGCCCGGTCCATAGATGAATGACTCCGATCGCTCAAGCGCTTCGGGACCAGCTAGGTTCAGCAGAAGGGAAGCTTTGACCGCGGGGGCCACAGCAGGGTGAGCGATTGTAACATAATGCTCAAAGTCACGTCGGAACACACTCCAGCGGTGAGTGATGTCTGCATCAAAGACTAGGATGTCAGGTTTACGACAGGCAGAAGCCATCACGGCACAGGGAGGGGGTACTGAAAATAAAAAGCGATAAACTGGAGAAGCAGGAAGAAGAACTGACACCATGTAAAGTATGTTCACAGACATCTTTAGGTCTTCACTACTTTATTAATCATACATCATATAGCCCTAGCTGTACGTGATCTGTCACGATCACCAGGGAGAGAGCTAGGGGCGTGTGGGTTACAATTATACTAACTGGTGGGGGAGTGGTTAGCATGGACATCGTTACTATCAATTAAAGGTGTATACACATATCATCTACAATTACTTTTTACGCAGAACTATTGGCTTGCTTTGGTTATGGAGGTACTTGGATAATCTGAGTTCCTTTAGATTAATCAATGTCAAATTTTGCATTAATATTCTACTGCTAAGTACACAGCACTGACTTTAGCCCAACTCGTCCAGTAACCAAGTTGTTTACTGAACAAGACCCATCTGACTGTATTTGGCTCATTTCCCTTTAAACCTTTCCAGGGCTCGAAATTAGCGGTTGCCCGGGTGCCGCCAGGCAACCTAAACGTTGACTCATTTTGCCCGGCTTGGCAAGCAAATACTGGTTTATACCGATAGACACAAAAAACTGGAGTAACTACGCGGGTCAGGCAGCTTCTCTGGAGAATAGGAGCGTGACGTTTCGTGTCGACGGCAGCGGCTGTATTCCTCTAGTATCTTTGATTGCGGGGCAAAGATACCAGGTGCGTGGTGACGAAGGGTCGGAGCGAATGACGGGCCCCGAACAGCGGCAGCGGCGGCAGCAGCGGCTGCAATAGCGGCTCTACCGCCTCCTCCTACCGGGGGTTGTTTTGAAAGCGCATTTGGTAGATTTGCAGCAGTAGCTTTTTATTTGCAGCCAGCGGCCGCTATCACCCTAATAACGGCCGTAGCTTGCAAACCCGTTAACGGCGCTTTCAATACAACCCCTCTCACACGCCGAGGAGAGAGGGAGGCGGAGGCCTCCTTCCGCCGACTGAAGCAGCTGCACCAAAGATCCTATAGCTTTCGGATCTTTGAGCTGCACCGCTCGGCCCCGCACCTTCCTGTTGGCTGGCGGTGGCGAGGAGTTCCCAACCGCCTCCCCCTTTGGCGGCGGCACTTTGGCATTGGACAGGAACGGCCAAAGCAGCGGGCAATGTTGTCTGAGGAATGTTGTCCCATTCATCCTGTACTGATTCCCCCCCCCCCATCCATCCCGAACTGATTCCCCCCATTCAACACCACTGACGTCCCCCGTGCTCTCCCCTCACAATTTTACATACTCCAACCAACACGTACAATCCATCCATTCCGCACCGATTGCCTTCTCAACCTCCCCCCCGCCATCTATATGATTCACACACCCCCTGACCCTATTGTGCTTCATGGTCTTCAGAGCGAACATTGATTATGTTTGATAACAGAATGTAATCAAATGTATTTTAATTCAAAATGATATTATTTTGACACCTTTAAACATATTACCAAAGGAACATTTGCTGCAGTTATGTCCTTTGGTCATCTCTTGTCAGTTAGTGTAATGTTTAACCTGTCAGATGGGTATAGTCGGTTTTAACAGCTATTATCGTAAAATGCCTTTAGAAATTTCCTTGTAACCTGTATATTTTGTCATGGATAAATTATGTGGGAACCCAGAGTTTTTCTGTGCCAATAGCAATAACAACCCATGCTATGGCCATGTCATGGCAATTTTCAGTCCTTCACAGAAAACATGCTTGCATCAATCTGTAGTGTGTATGATCCCGAATTTATTGACGCAGGTTGATCATTTGCTGTATAATCCAACCACATTTTTGTTTGGAAGTGGAAAGAACTATTAGAAATTGTATTAATTGCAATGAGTAAAAAGAGTTGAGATATTGTGTTATAATTTTGCTGCATGTCATTGTGGTATATATCATGTCTTGATTGGTGAATATGTTTAGTTTGTGAGTTATTTGAAGCAGAAATAATATGTGAATGTAGGCAAAAGTGCTGGAGAAACTCAGCGAAGGAAATAGGCAACGTTTCGGGCCGAAACCCTTCTTCAGACTGATGGGTTTCGGCCTGAAACGTTGCCCATTTCCTTTGCTCCATAGATGCTGCTGCACCCACTGAGTTTCTCCAGCACTTTTGTCTACCTTCGATTTTCTAGCATCTGCAGTTCCTTCTTGAACATAATATGTGAATGCTTCATTGAGCATAATTCTGACTGGTAACTACACACTTCATCCGAGCACATTATCGCACGCGTCATGCAAACCGTCTTAAATGACCACCTAAACTGTCATTTGGCAACCTAAAAAGCTGTCAAGGTTGCCCGGCTGGCAACAGGGAAAAAAAGTTAAGCGATAGCCCTGCTTTCCCAAATTTGAACCCATGCAAAGGTCTTTTAAACGTGGTAACTGTATCCACCTCTACCCATTTCTATTGCTGATCATTCCATACGCCCACCACCCTCTGTGTGGTAAAGGTTCTCCCTCGGGTTGCTCTTAATTCTATCCCCTCTCATTTCGAACCTGTGCCTTCTAGTTTTAGACACCTCTACCTTGGGTAAAAGGCTCTGCCCATTTTCTTTAGTTTAACTTGGATGTAAATGCATAAAGGTTGGTTAGTAGGTTTGCAGATGACACTAAGATTGCTGTGTTGCAGACTGAGAGTAAGCAATCAAAGTATATAGTGGGATATAGATCAGCTGGAGAAATTGGCAGCAAAATGGCAGATGGAGTTTAATCTGACCAAGTAAGAAATGTTGTACTTTGGAAAGTTGCAGATGAGGCAATTAATGACAAGACCCTTAACAGCATTGATGCACACATCTGGGGCTCTAAGTCCACAAGTTGTTGATAGTGGCAATACAGGTAGATGGGTGCTAAAGAAGGCATACGGTATGTTTGCCTTCATTGGTCGAGCCATTGAGTGTAAGAGTCAGGAAGTCAAGCGGCAGCTTTATAGGACTGGTTAGGCCGCATTTCGAGTATAGCGTACAGTTCTGGTTGCCCCATTACAAGAAGGATGTGGTGGCTTTGGAAAGGTTTTTTACACAAAGGGTTGTGAGTTTCTGAAGCGTGTTGTCGGGAGTTGTGGTGAAGGCAGATACTACAGTGGCATTTAAGAGACTGCTGGATAGGCACATGGATATGGAGGAATATGGATTATGTACAGGCAGATAAGAGTTAGTCTTGGCATCATGTTTGGCATTGAGATTTTGGGCTGAAAGTGCCTGTGATGCAGCAGCTCTGCTGCCTGCACTGCTATGCTGTCCCACTGTGCTTCCTACTACTGTCAGGCCAGGCAAATGTATTTTCAACAGAATGAGGCATTGTCTGGAATCCTAATCCCATTTTACGCTGTAATTGTGTGGTACCTTCTAACAAAATCCGATTGGATTTGCAACTGAGAATTAATAATTTCTTTCTGTAATATAGTTTTCATGAGGTTTTCTTAATTTCATTAAAATACAAAGTGTAGTAAATCTCAAGTCAATAATCAGAAAGGAAAGTGTGATTTTCCACATTATTTATCTGATAATAATGTCATGATTGAACTGATGTAAATATTAGAGCCTGTCGGGATCTGGGAATCTCTCTTGGTTTCTCAACTGAATAACTGCTATTCAACGTTTTTGCGTTTTCTGGAAGGCATTTGGTGGAAGGCTTGAACTGATGATAATTTGATTTGTTCAAATTGTTTTTTTATATCATAATTGAAAATTGTTGGAAAAGATCTTGGACAGGCAGCTAAGGCATCGTCTTTGTCTAGCCAGCTGTACAGTAGATCTATCCTACTCACAAGGAACAATTAACCTGCAAACCCACAAGTCTTTGGAAAGCGGGAGGAAACCAGAAACTCCTTTGCTGCAGTGTCTGATTAATTTAGTTGATCATTGTGTCAGAGCTTTTCATGGATAGAACCTCATTGTAAGTACTCTTTGTGTTGTTTTGGGCATGCACTCTATGAGTCAGCTTTCATCGCCTAGTTTGATGGTAACAGAACAGAGAACAGTACAGAACACGAACAGGCCCTTCGCTTATGATGCCTGTGCCAACATGATGTCAAGTTAAGTCAATCTCCTTTGCCTGCACTGATCTATACCCTCCATTCCATATATCTCTGTGTCAGGCACGTGCCGTCAGGGTAGGCAAGGTAGGCACTGCCTACCCTGACTAAATTTATAAAATGATAATTATTAAATATAAATAGTAAAGGCACAGGAGTATTATGCCTACATAAGAGATTGATCTCTTAGGTAGGCATAATTCTCCGTGCCTTTCATGCGCAGTACATGTAGTACGCGAAAGTATGTTACAGCTCACGTGCCGTCGACGCTGCTTCAAGCTGTCAAAGGCGGGGAGCTGAAGGCAGCTGCAATTCTGCCTTTGCAGTGTGGGCCGCGTACTGCGCATGCACAGCGCAAGTTTCTTTGCGGTTTTTTTGCGTTTTTTTCTTTGCGTTTTTTTCAAACATGGATTGTAGGCTGTATCTTAAGAAACAAAGAGAGAAGAATGGAGTTTGTGTACAAATAATGTGGTAAGTAGATTTCTTCAAGCTATATCTTTTTAAATACCGTATTTCCCGGCAATGAAGACGCTATTTTTTACCCAAAAATAAGGCACGAAAATTTGCATGCATCTAGGAGGTCGAAGGTTAGGTTGTTAGCCAAGAAAGATAGACTTGGCTATCCCTCAGTACAGCAACATCAACAACATGCGGGAAGCGGCTGTAAAGTGGGAAGCGGCTGTAAAAGGACAGCGCCGCTGGGGGGGGGGGGGGGGGGTGAGTCTGGCCAGGGATAAAGTTGCGGGAGGGCAGGAGTGTTGAGAAGGAGGGGGTTGCGGATCATGCCAGCAACCAGCTCAAGAGTGGGTCAGCGGGCGATGGATAACAGGACAGCGGGCAGTGAAGCTCACTCCATGTGTCAGTGCGAGTAACCTCAATTGGTCCCTTGTTCGCGCTGTCGCAGGAGTAAACTCCACTGCTCACTGTCCTGTTAACCATCGCCCGCTGACCCACTCCGCTCTATGATCTTTGCTCTTGAGCTGGTGCCCTCACCGTTCAGACGGAGAGCACTGGCAGAGGTGAGCGGGCCGACAGAAGAGCTGAGGTCCTGGCAGCCGCTCGCAGCCACCCGAGCTACTTCCCTCCCCGGCCACAATGCGGTGGCTCCGCGCCCAGAGCACCGCGGCAGTGGTGAGTGAGTGGGTTACTGGCATGATCCCCAACCCCCTCCTTCTCAACGCTCCTGCCCTCCCCGCAACTTTACAGCTGGCCAAACTCCCCACACGCTGTGAAAGGAACTCTCCCCCCAATTGGTCCCTTGAACAAGTATTGTCATTCAATAAGATCACAACTGATTCAACTTGCTCCGGTGTACTCCCGTTTTTCACACCATCTTTCCACCTGCCGTCACCCTCCACCCCCCACACTTTCAGTAATTCAGAATGAAGGAGATTTGGAAGCCTCGGGTAAATTAAATTGTTACTTTTTTTATTTTTATTTTTTATTTTTACGGAGAGGAGAACAATCTGCGCATGTGCGGGTTAAGATTTTTTTAAAAGCCGACTGACTGCCTACCCTGAGTAATTACTCACGACACGTGCCTGCTCTGTGTCCATCTAAAAGTCTCTTAAACGCAACTATCTTATTCGCCTCCACAACCATCTGTGGCAGCAAGTTTCAGGCAGCCAACACTCTGTGTTAAAAATAAACTTAGCCCATAAATCTCCTTTATTCTTTGCCCTTCTAACCTTAAAGCCATGCAGTGGGGGATATGATGAGGTTTGAAGTTACAGGTTATGCAGGAATACAGTTCTGCTGCTTCAGATTTGTCTCTACCCGTTTTTTAATTTCCAGATCTATCAGTGAATAATGTCATGGACTGATGCATTAATACAGGTAGATTAATGAGAACAAGGTGAACACGGGTACATTCTTCCCTTGGTATTCCATGTTTCTTTCAAATCTTGTTTAAAGATTAAGAGAATCAATTTATCACCTGAGGGAGAAGGGTAGGTGGGAAAATTTCAAGTGGTTACCTTGTTGACATTTGACCTGTTGTAAGATTTCATGTGATCTTGATTCAATGTCAACCCTGCCCACCGTTGTCCACTACACTGTGAACGTGGCTGTGTCTGTTCTGTCAACGGGACCAGATATGAGATTAGCCATGATTGAAAGGCAGAGTAGACTCAATGGGCCGAATGGCCTAATTCTGCTCCTGTGAATACATGAACAAGGATGTACCCAAGGATTATGATGGAATTACAGACGTTGGCCATGAAGTACGATTCAGTGAGTATATTAAGGTGATGGTTGACTGGTCCACGGGACAGCGATGCTAATTTTGACACCATCCAGATGTTTCTGATGAAGACTTTACAAAGTCCAAATGGATTTGTGAGTCTATATTTGATCCCAAGGGCAATGCCAGCTGGTCTTCCCAGTTTCATTCTGATTCTGTTTACAGCAACATCATAGGACATCATTGGCCATCAATAGGACGTTTAAGAGTGTGCCATTATTGCTGGTTGGATTGCATACGTATGCTTTACCAAGGAAGTCTGACTGATTATCTTCGCTGAAGGATATAAGTGAATCCAATCAGCTTGCACACAATCTAATATTTTATTTTTAATTTTGCAGTCATCATTGCTGAGACTAGTTGTTGTTTCTCTGACGTTAAGGAACCAGATGGGATTTTATGACACTCCATTAGATTTATGGTCACTATGACAGAAACGCATCTTTTTTTTTTTTTTAAATTTGCCTTGTTTATCTAATGAATTAAATGTAATTCCCCCAGCTGCCATGGGATTATGAGTAGCTTCTGGAGGAATAGTCCGTGGAACCATAGAACCAGCTGAAGGAACACATGTAGCCACCCCATCAGGATCTCCCGCCGCTTCAGTGGATAAATCTGCAGTTCCCACGTCGGCCGTATCTGTCGCCCCATAACCCATAAAACAGTTGAGAGTTTTTAATATACTGACTACAAATAATGAAATTCTTACCTGCATTAGCACAACAGTCCAGTAAACACAATACATGTAGATAGTATGTAATAAACAAAAAATCAATAAATTAATAACCATAATACTAGTGCGATAGCGCAAAGTCCTTGGAACAACCAAAGACAGTCCTTAGAAGTTCATAATTGAGGATAGTGTACAAGAACCTATGCTAGACACAAAAAACAGGAGTAACTCAGTGGGACAGGCAGCATCTCTGGAGAGAATAGGTGACGGCACCCATTCCTTCTCTCTAGAGATGCTGCCTGTCCCGCTGAGTTACTCCAGCTTTTTGTGTCTATCTTCGGTTTAAACCTGCACCTTCTGTTCCTTCATGCACATTTTCTGTTCCAGAACCTGATGGTTTTTGGGAAGAAGCTAATTTTGAACCTGGTAGTCATGGTTTTCAGATTCCTCTACCACCTTCCCCATGGTGGGAGTGTGAAATGAGAACATGGCCAGTGTGGTCTGGGTCTTTGGTGATATTGGCTGGTGTGGATCCTGTAGTGCTACCCCAGAAAGATGAGGAGACCAGGGTAAAGGTGGAAATTGAGGCTTTCCATTGAGGAATACTTGGATCAGAAAATAATTTTCCGGCTTTAAATGGTCACAGCTTGCCACCTTCAGGATGGTGGTATTAATGGGTGAGTGAGAGGAATATGCCTCGGGGATAAAAAGGTGGACATTTGTTCCTGGTATGGGCAGCCATGGTGGCGCAGTGGTAGAGTTGCTGCCTTACCATGCTTGCAACGTCGGCGACCCGGGTTCGATCCCGACTATGGGTACTGTCTGTACGCTCTCCCTGTGACTGCGTGCGTTTTCTCTGAGATCTTTGGTTTCCTCCCACACTCCAAAGACGTGCAGGTATGTAGGTTAATTGGCTTGGTGTATGTGCAAATTATCCCCAGTGTTTGTAGGATAGGATAGTGTTAATGTGCGGGGATCGCTGGTCAGTGTGGACTCGGTGGGCCGAAGGGCCTGTTTCCGCGCTGTATCTCTAAACTAAAAAGCTAAACTAAAAATTATTTTCCTCTGCTGTTTTCCAATAACTATATAGAGGCCTACAGCATGAAACGGGCCCTTTCGCTCAACTTGCCCTTTGTCCCAAGGTGCCCCATCTACACTAGCTCCACCTGTGCATCATATCCCAATAAACCTTTCCTACACATGCATCTGTCCAAATGTCTTTTAAATGCTATCATAGTTCCTGATTCGACCACCTCCTCTGGCAGCTCTTTTCATATACCCACTATCCTTAAGAAAAAGTTTGCCTCTCAAGTTCCTATCTTTCCCCTCAACTTAAACGTATGTCCTCTGGTTCTTGATTCACTTATTCTTGGTAAAGTCATCTGTGCATTCACCCTATCTATTCCCCTCATGATTTTATAAATCTCTATAAGATCAGCAGTCTTCTGTCTCCTGTGCTCCAAGGAATAGCGTCCTGACCTATCCTACCTCCTCCCGATAACTCAGGCCCTCAAGTCCTGGCCACATCCTCATAAATCTTCTCTGCTCTTTCCAGCTTAACTGCATCATGGGGAATGACACAATCTAACAGGCAACTGATTTTGGAATAATAGTATGGTTGCTGCAAGGAGGGCAGATCAGATTGCATTGACTCCATATAAGATTTTCCACATCCTTCCTGTAATACAGAATATTTTGGGATTTCCTTGTATGTTGATTGCTAATTTATAATTCCATGCTCACTCTATGACTCATTTATTACATATTTTCCTCCCCTTCTGAAGTGGCTGAAATCAAGTTCTTATTCTCATTTCTCTAACAACCCGACATCTGTAACGTTTTTCTCTTTATTTTTTCCCATATTTTTCAGCCATTTGTGCATGTCTTCCTTGCAATTTC
The DNA here is from genome assembly GCA_035221665.1 of Okamejei kenojei. Classification (NCBI taxonomy): domain Eukaryota; kingdom Metazoa; phylum Chordata; class Chondrichthyes; order Rajiformes; family Rajidae; genus Okamejei; species Okamejei kenojei. Next base: position 19,561,395 of record CM069163.1, read on the forward strand.
TCGACCACTGTCTCTCACGGGTCAATGTAAAGACTGCAGGTGAACCACTTCCACGTTAAACACTTCCCATTGTTCAAATACATTTTGCCTGTCAAACTTTGATGCAGCTTTGCATTGGCAGATCTGAGGAAACTGACACTTGTCCCTTCCCTTCCTGGACTGAAATCCAATAATGTTGCTTTTCTTGGACCAGAAACTTGCTGACCAATGAAGATCCCTGAACAGATTCCCTAAATTCCTCTCCCTCTTTGCCCCTCATGTATTTTCTATCTTAACCTGGATTTGATAGTTAATAATCATGACTCTATGGCTTATGCACAATTCTGCAATTTCCTTCTAACTTTGCTTCTCAATATCACTGCATTAGTATGTGACATATTTGATGGGCAGATTCTTCATTGTAACTTCATAGGCTTTGTCCATGGTCATTCCATGACAGCTTCTCCCTCCAATTTCTCAATATGCTCTGCAATTGTCTCTACTGCTCTCCTTCCCTTCCCTTGATTTGCTGTGCATCTGTGCAGCACAGCAGTAGTGTTGCTGCCTTACAGCGCTAGGGACCCGGGTTCGATCCTGACTACGGGTGCTGGTCTGTACGGAGTTTGTACATTCTCCCTGTGACCTGCGTGGGTTTTCTGTGGAGGGATCTCCGATTTCCTCCTACACTCCAAAGACATACAGGTTTGTAGATTAATTGGCTTGGTATTATTGAAAATTGTTCCTAGTGTTGCGTAAGAAATGTAAATTGTTCCTAGTGTGCGTAAGATAGTGTTAGTGCGTGGGGATCGCTGGTTGGCGCCGACCCAGTGGGCTGAGGGCCTGTTTCACCGCAGTATCTAGAGATAATTAGAACCATCACAGCTCTCTATTTGCCTAGTCTCTCTTTTTTCAAAAAAATTGTATTTTATTGAGATTGCAACAATGGTGCAAATAAGTTTGTAAATGTAACCTTGATGCAGTGTGCGGATAAATGTAAAGAAGTGCTGATTATAGTGCTGATAGATTGTATTCATGTATTTGTCTTCAGTGGATAGCACACAAAAAAGGTTTCATTTTACGTGACACATGACAATAATAAACTAAACTCACTTGTTCTCGACTAAACAAACACCTTTCCTTCTGGTACTTTTTAATCCATCCCAATTTTTTTTTGCACCGTTTTATCCTTTTTATTGACACTCCTGTGGCAACCGCTAGCAAGTTAGTTTAAAATTACCCCCACTGCACTGGTGAACCTTCCTGCAGAGTGTTTGGCCCAGCTCTGTTGCAGTGCAACCCTTACACCATTTACAGGTGTCAATACCTCAGGTTTACGATGCTCTTCTCTTTGCACCATGACTTCAACTCTAGAGCTATCTGGACCATCTCATTGTTACGAGCTACTTCCTGCTTTCTAATCTGCCTCAAAAGTCAAAGGAGTTTATTGTCATGTGTCCCTGACAGGACATTGAAATTCTTTCTTTGCTTCAGCACAACAGAACATAGTAGGCATTGACTACAAGATTATGTATGGGCTATAAATTGAGGAAGAATAAGAGAGGTACAAGAAAGATGAGCAGCACTTGAATTTTATTCATCCTGGAACACATCCACTTTACTCACTATCTGATGTGGATCATACATTCCGAATGTTCCCCTTGCCCCTCTACAGCCCTCTGCATTCACTCAGTAGTATAGAGTCATAAGACATGTTGCAGCATGAAAACAAGCCCTTCAGCCCCACTTGTCCATGATACCTCATCTAAGCTGCCTGCATTTGGCCCATATCCATCTGAACCTTTGTTATCCATGAGCCTATCCAAATGTCTTTTAACTGTTGTTATTATACTTGCTTCAAATACATCCTCTGCCAGCTCGTTCCTTATACCCACCACCCTCCATGTGAGAGGCATTGTGTATGGCAAAGCTCTACTTTATTCACCACATTAACATGAGCTGTTCCTGCTGTTCCAAAATGTCATTGTTAGCTCCGAGGCAATACACCATTCTGGAAATGCATCAGCAACCACGAGAATGCCAATCGTCTCTCCTGATTATAGGATCGCTGATAAGTATTGCTCTCCTTTCCTGTACATTTGAGCTACCTGTGGTGCTGTCGTCTTGACCTCTGGCTGCAGTCTCCAAAGGAAATATTTCCAACATCAGTATTTGAAACAGGTCGGAGAGTAAAATGCTCTTGGGACTCTCCTAAACTACATGTCTATTTTTGTCTGTCTGGCTGGCATTCCTCCATTCCCTGTTCGGCAGCATTCCCCTAAGATGAAATGCCTCCTGAAATGTGCTATCCATGAAAAAACACTTATGGGTGTAGGAAAGATCCAATTACGTGAATATACATTTGGAGCCCGGGACTCTAGTGAAAAGGCGGTGGCAAATGTTTGCTGTTAACGGCTAGTTTCACGGTGTTTTCACACAATCACTGTTATATGTCTTGGGTACACCTCAGTTAATGCAGTCAATTCTGGCCCCTTTGCACAAGAATATAATTTTTTCCTAACCCTCCCATTCCCCTTTTTCCAATGCTCCTATTCTACAGGGTCTGGTCTCGTATTACAATCGACCAGCTTTGCATCTGTTATTGGGGTGCAGATGTGAACATTGTAACGTGTTATGCAAGCACAGCTGTCTCAGAACAATGCGTGAAGACTTGACTTTGAGCAGTCAGCGCTGAAAACGTATTTCTCTTCGAGTTTAAGTTGTCTCAGTTAGTTCTTCCCCATTTATGTTTCCATAGCTTGCTGCATTGATGGGAAAGTGTAAACACTGTATGTTGTGTCGCTAATTGCATTTCATTTCCCCAATGACAAATCTCACCAGTAAATGTTATTTAATGTGACAATGTTTTCTGGCTGAACCTGGGCGAGTGGATGTCTGATTCATTGCTGAACACTTTGTCGCAGTATCTATTCACTCGTCAGTGCGCAAGATGTCAGTCAACAACTTTATTTTGGAAAAAATCTGTTTTCTGCCATTTATGTTGGTGATGCAGACACTGAACAGTCCAAAGTTCCACTGAGTTGTGTTTAGTTTGTCACGTGTTCCTCGGGTACAGTGAAAAGCGTTTGGTGCGTGCTAACCAGTAGAACCGCCATACTGAGATCCTCCTCCTTCCTCTTGCCCGTTTGAACTGTCACTGAAATTGCTTGTTGTTGTCTTAAGTTCGGATCTGCTGGTGGTTAAAATGAACTTTTAGTGACTGAAACTATTTGAACTCTCAAAGTGAGAGCAACGAGGTGAATGATGGCTATCACAACTGACTAAACTGGTTTTGCCGGTGCACATAACATTTGGTTCTGTAGCGGACTTTATTAGTCTTCACTGACTCGGGACTGCAGCTCCACCAGTTACCTTTCATAAACAAAATTCTTTTGCATTCTTGCCATGTCCTCTAACGTAGTCTTTTTACAGGTTTAAATGTCAAATGCTCACGAATGTTGCCTGCATTTGTACGTTGGACAGAAGCATCAAAAGCAGGTGGTAGAATAAATTCTTTGGTGGGACAAATTGCACCAGCGTGCTTTGGTTCCTTGTTCCAGGCATGTATAGCTTTCAGCTATATCTAAGAGGAAAAATGTAATCTTCCATTTTCTGCACTACATCTTAAAGCAAGACATCTTTACAAGGAGAAGTATCAGCCTGCCATGTTGCAGAAAACTCTTGGAATCAATTTAGTGCATCAAACTCTCATCACCATTCTCGGGTAAATCGGAAGAAATGCATCCTTGTGGTCAATTTGTAAAGGCTTCATGAAAGAAGCAGGAGGACAGCAAACAAATGTCACATATTAATCGGACAACTCTGGAAACACTCCGCAAGCCAGGCAACGTTTATTGTCATTGCATCCAGAACCAACCAGGAGAAAGTGTGTGCTTTGACGGTAAAGGGAATGGGAGGAGTGAAGTAGGGAGGATAATATTGGTCAGGCTGGTGTAAAAATAGGTGCTGAGATGGTCAGCATGGATGTGGTAGTTTGAAGGGCCTGTTTCTGTGCAGTATCTCTCTAAAGTGCTCCAATGCAGTCCCTAATGAGAGGGGACAAATTACATTTGGCACTGGAACATTGTCTTCAATGCACACCATAAATGGTCAGGAGAGACTTGTGAGCCAAAAATAATTGAAAGTATGTCTTATTTCCCAGAATTGTCATCACCATAATAGACATAAAGTTCACTGGGTTAATGGGTGTTTTGAAATAAACATATGTAATTCTGCTGAGGAAATTAGGCCTGAATCTGAATCTCTATGTTGTGGCCCCTATCTGACATTACCCTGGTATATTATGTCCAGGTTTGTTGAACAAAGTGAATGTTAGTCCAATTTCATGATAATTTAATTTCATATCTGTTTAGTTGTTTTTGAGGCAGCTATTAAGGCCAATGTGGAACCGCAGTCTCCACTCATTGGCATTCACTTTCTCTACCATCTCTGTGGAATTATCTACCCTCAGGTTCTCTGGATGCTTTCAAGAGAGAGCTAGATAGGGCTCTTAAAAATAGTGGAGTCAGGGGATATGGGGAGAAGGCAGGAACGGGGTACTGATAGGCGATGATCAGCCATGATCACATTGAATGGCGGTGCTGGCTCGAAGGACCGAATGGCCTACTCCTGCACCTATTGTCTATTGTCCATCTATCGTCAACCTATACTGGGCTTCTGCGTCCTGCTGATGTTTTGTTCCCAGGTGCTCCTCCGCTTTATGCATTCAATAGCTAGGGGTTCTCTCAAGGCATCTATGAGCGCATCCTTGAATCTTGTCCTCTCCTCACGTGGTAATCTCTTCTTGTGAAAGGGCTTGGAATAAAATGTTTCGAGAATCTGAGGGATCAGATGTGCAAATGGCACGGCCGGTCCAACAGAAATCTAAAAAACACTGCATTGATTCATGAACTATCTCAGATTTTAAAAGAGAAACCTTGATGTTGTGATGGAAACGCAAGGAACTATAGATGCTGGAATCTTGAGCAAAACGGCAAGTGCTGGAGGAACTTGGTGGGTCAGGCTGCATCTGTGGAGGAAGAGGGACAATTCGGGTTGGGAGCTTTCTGGAATGGACAGGCAACAAATCATTCCGAACTAGTTGCAACCTGAAGCATCATCTGTCCATTCCCTCCACAGATGCTGCCTGACCCACTGAGTTCCACCAGCACTCTGTGTTGATGTCTTTATGAACGTGGAGTAACTGAGTTTTTAATGGCAAAGTAGGCTATAATTACTGCTTAAAATGTTCCAAATATTAACCATTTTCCCAACTGGGACGAATAAAGTTCGATTGTATGGTATCGTATTTTCTTGCTTCCAAAAAGCAAATATAACTTTGTAGTTGCAATGTTAGGTGCTGCTTGGATCATAAACATTTTATTTTTGGATCCAAGGAGTTGTTAAACGAATAATTATGGCCTAATTTGCCATTTGACTATTCAGTTGCATCCTAATCATCAAAGTTTTCTCTTTGAAATGGCGAGAGGTGAAACAACCATATTTGCTGCTGACTTGATACAAAGATGCTCAGAAAGATGAGCAACCTCCGTGTTGTGGTGGTAGGAACTGCAGATGCTGGATTAAACCAAAGATAGACACAAAATGCTGGATTAACTCAGCGGGACGGGCAGCATCTCTGGAGAGAAGGAATGGGTGACGTTTCCGGTCGAGACCCTTCTTCAGATGTCATAAATGTCCCCTTTCCCAACTTCAATCAATGTTCGGTGTTGGATCTGGAGTATCGCTGGTGCTCAAAGGAAAAAAAAATGATTAGGATGCCACTGAATTTTCAAATGGAAAATAATTATTCCTTAACAACTCCCTGATTCCTAAAGTAAAATGTTTATGATAAACCATCAGAAATTAATGAAGTCATATTAATTAACTTTTTGAACCTATTATTAAGATGTTTTCATTATTAATTACTTTTAGGTGAGCTTTTAAATTTAATAATTGCCATGATTCACACCTAGTTTTTTTTCTCTCAGCAGTTATCTAAGGTGGTTCTTCTTCTTGTGTGTGGCGTGCACAGCCTAACGTCGTCGGACAACTTGTTCTATTTGATCTTACTTGATTGTGCACGCCGGGTTGATTGCATTCGTCGAAACAGGGCGGACCACGTGAAGGTTCCAATCTCCCACCCCTTATCCAAGTTTGCAAATCAGTATTAGAATTCTTGGGGCTTGATTCAGTATTTTTTGCAAATTAAAAATAAAGACGAGGCTGTATTTGCTGTGTGGAGGAATTTATAAAACCTGCTTTCCTATCCACCACTAGGTGGCCCTCTACTGCTGTTATAGCTGCCCTTCTGACATGTCCTCAATGAAACTACTGCCGTTATAAAAATATTGCAATTAGCCTTTACACTGCTTTTTTTTTTTTTTGAAAGATAACAATGTTCTTTCTGACATTACTTGCCAGTAAACTTATAAAAACAATCTTAATTCCATCATAATACCATCAAATTGTCAAGCAACTAATCAGTTCTGGAATACAACACAACATGCTGGTGGAATTGAGCAGGTCAGCCGGCATCTGAGTAGGGAATGGACAGGTGACGATCTGACTCTTCTTCAGTCTGAATAAACATCGTCTGTCCATTCCCTCCGCAGATACTCCTAACCTGAAGTATGATTCTAATTGCATTTAGTTCCTCTCGTCCCATATTCCCTCATTCTTACTTCAACCAGTTATCTAACGTGGCTTATATCTCATTTATTAATTTCTGCAGTCTCTTACTTTCCCACAGTCGTTTTGTTTAAAAAGAAAAGTTCTCCTTTTGAGAACTAAATTGATTTCACGTAGTCATGCACAATTGCTTGTCTAATCAATCGCTGAAACTCCTACCTACCTACACTGTCCCCTTTCCCCATTGATTCAAATAGTTACTTCACACGACCTCATTAACCCCTCTGCTGAAATGAAACAGCTCCTGTTTTGCAAGTTTTTCTTCATATTTGTGTTGCTTCATACCAGGGGACTTTAAAAATAAATCTACAATGTACTACTCCTCTGTGTCCTCTATGTCATGTAGAATCTAAGCCTTAATCCAACTTTGCCTTAGACAATGATTTGTACAGATTCCTTGACTTATAATCTACACCTTTTGTCATAGAACCTAAGATTTTGTTAATTCAACATGTCCTTTAATGCAATGTTAAATGATGTATTCATTTGAATCCTTGGAATCTCATATTCCAGCATTGGGTTCCCTTCGATTCAAGGCATCAATATCATTTTATTTTAACCAATGTGCACAAAATGCACACTGATTGAATTCATTTAAAAAATATTTCATCCTCCAACATTAGGGCGGCACAGTTTTGCAGCTGATAGAGCTGCTGCTGCACAGCACGAGAGACGTGGGTTCGATCCTCACCTGTGGAGCTGTCTGTGTGGAGTTTCCAGATCCTCCATGTAACTTTGTGGGTTTCCTCTGGGTGCTATGGTTCGCTCCCACATCCCAAAGATGTGCGGGTTTGTAGGCTAATTAGCCTCTAAGTTGCCTCTCGTGTGTACAGAGTAGATGTGAAAGCGGGGTAACATGTGAACGGTTGATCGATGGTTGGGACTATAGACACAAAATGCTGGAGTAACGCAACTCTGGGTGACGTTTCGAATTGAGACCCTTCTTCAGACTGATTGATGGTTGCCATGGACAGTAGACAGAAGGGCCTGTTTCTATGCTGTAGTTTTAGATCAATCAATGTATCTCCAATTTCCGTTCAGGCTCAAATTAAGACAATACCTCCCTTTTTGATGACATCGTCAAGGTTCAATGCCACTATTTACAAACCATAAATGCACACATTGAGGGGGCCCAGAATTGAATTCGGACATCACTGTCCAATCTGGGAAATGATCCTCAACTCCATCCCCATTTTAATCCTCTCAGCAAGTATTTGATCAGTTTGTATATTTTTAACTCCATGCCCCTCACCTTTCTCCAATACATTGTCTGTCAGCAAGCTTCGTAGATGCTACCTTCTCCACCGAATGCATTGCCTTAGGCAGACTACTGAATACTTGCAAGTATTACTTTTCTGAAATCTCTTTTTTGATTATTTTCCCTGTCCCAGCCACCTAATTATTTCATAGCATAGAACAACAAACTGAAGCAGGGCTAGCACTTTTAGCCCCTTGTTCATCCTCTGCCATTCAATGGACTGTTACTGGTTTCACTAAGAAGTTTGCCCTTGTGCTGGGGTTATTAATTTTTTGATTTTCTTGATTTATTATATGTTTTTGATGTGTTTTATGTTTATACGCCTGTTATGCTGCCGCACGTAAGAATTCCATTGTTCTGCTGTCGGTACATATGATAATAAAACACTCTTGACTCAATAGGATCACACCTGATCATTTACATTTAAATCAGCATTTCGTGTTTTTATTTGTTTCAAATCCATTGGTGCCTTTAATATCCCCAAATCTCTCATAATTGATGTATTGAACATACTGGGGAACTGAGGCTACAAGATAGCCCATACCTATGCCTTTGAATCCTTTTATGGTTTTTATACATCTGTCAGAGTGGCAAACCGTGGCTTGCCCAAGTTCTTTAAATGCCTTGCTGTAGAGTGATGCTGGTAAACTACGATAAGGGAATTAAAGCTAAATTAAAGAAATCCTTCTTAGAAGTAAGTCGTCATCTATAGATTGCTGGAGTCAAGAGCATTGACTTGGCGTAATTATGTGGCCTTCCTTCACTTTCTGTGTATGTTAATCTCAGATTCATACTTGATATGTCATTTCAAGTTGCAGCAATGGCTCAGTGGAGTTTTGAGTAAGTCTTTAATGCTCCTTTTGGCCAGACTCATGATTGTTCAACTAAAAGATTTTGTGCTTAAGGAACAAAGCATGAATCAAAAATGAATTTTTTTGCCTCGGCAGAAATAATATTATATGATTTCAAGTTGTTGCAGCTGGTAGAGTGGCAGCCTCACAGTGCTGCAGACCCAGGTTTGACCCTGACCTCCAGTGCTGTCTCTGTGGTGTTTGCACATTTGCCCTGTGATTGCATGTTTTTCCATCGGGTGCTCTTGTTTCCTGCCACATCTCGGTCTGAAGAAGGGTCTCGACCCGAAACGTCGCCTATCCCCTTCGCTCCTTTGATGCTGCTGCACCCGCCGAGTTTCTCCAGCCTTTTGTGTACCCTCGATTCTCCAGCATCTGCAGTTCCTTCTTTAACACACCATCTCAAAGATGAGCAGGTTTGTATGTTGTTGTGTCTGCTGTAAATTGCCCCTCATATGTAGGGAGTGGATGCAAAAGTGGGACAACATAGAACTAGTGTGAATGGGTGATCGATGGCCAGCATGGACACAAGGGGCTGAATGGCCTTTCCCATACTATATCTTTCAATCAATCAAGGTTTTATCATTCAAGGAATAACTTAGAGCTGATATTTTTTGAAGATAATTTTTGTGCAATTGACATTTCAGTTTATGTTTCTATGGATAATAAATGATGAAGGAAAATCTATTGTAATATAGAATAAAGTAGTGTGCATATTTAAAGAATTTTAATTACAGTTGCTGTAACATGCAAAGGAAGGGATGAATAATACAAGCATGATTATGATATATGTGTTTAATATTGACTATCCAATTTTAAAGGAAGCTTTCTCACCAATATTTGTAGATGAAGACATGAACTCAATCAATTGTTTCAATCAATTGTGCGCTATTGTGTAGGAGTGATGCACTGCCAGAGTAACCCCCTCAGATCAGTGCGCAAAGCAACACCATTAAAATTATTTAACTGGATTTTACTTTAGAGATACAGCATGGAAACAGGCCCCTAAGGGGCTGTCCCACTGCTGCGACCTAATTGGTGAGTTTAGGAGAGTTTGAAAAAATGTCATGTTGAAGACCTCCTTCGACTATGTAGAAGACTAGCTACGGAAAAATTGGACACCGAATAGTGGAGAGTGAAGACGACCTCCTTCGACCTCCCTTCGATTATGTTGAAGACTATCTACGACAACCTTCGACTACTCTCGGTTACCTACAAATAACATGCCGACCTACTTCAACTAAACCTATGAGTAAAAGTATCGATTTTTTTCCATTTTTTTACTTGCGGGCATTTTTCAACATGTTGAAAAATATGCCACGGCCTAGCTGAGGCCTCGAGTACGCAGGGGCTACTCTCGAGCATGAAGGAGAGTTACAAAGACCTCCTAGGACCTCGTGTCGACCATGCTGCGAGTACGAGTCGAAGGCAAACTCGGCAGAACTCGCGGGTTAGGGCGCCGCAGTGGGACCGCCCCTTTAGGCCCACCGACTACATGCAGACCAGCGATCACTCCGTACTCTAGCAACTATCCTGCACACTAAGGACAATTTTCAATTTTACCAAAGCCAATTAATGTATAAACCTGCACGCCTTTGGAGTGTGGGAGGAGACCGGAGCACCCAGAGAACATCCACGCGGTCATAGGGAGAACGTACAAACCCCATACAGACAGCGCCCGTATTCAGGAACGAACCCGGGTCACTGGCGCTGCAAGATCGTTGCACCACCCGTCATTTATCTTATTCCCATTCCATCTGCTGTTATTTTCAAATTGAATGCTGATTCTTCCAACATTTCATAGATGACAGCAGTTCAATAATATTAAATACATACAAGACCCTGAAAATTGTTGGCAGGATGGATGTGGGGAAGATGATGTTTCCTGTTAGTAAATCTGCTCCTAAAAGGGTTGTCCATAGAAGACATTTTTATTGAGGCATTTTTATTTTCTCAGAGGGTTGCCTTTGATGCTTTCTTCCTCAATAGCTGCCAGGGGCAGTCTTTACAGATGTTTAATGAAGTGTTGTCTATTCTTAATAAACAGGGGGGAGCAGAATTACCAATTATAGGTGACTATAATTTGATGGGGGCACAATGACGCAGCTTCTGCCTCTCAGCGCCGGAGACCAGGTTCAATGTCGACCTCAGGTGCTGTCTGTTTGGAGTTGGCATGTTTTCACTGCGACTGCGGTTGCACCAGTATCCTCCCACATCACAAAGACGTGTGGTCTGTAGGTTAATTGGCCTCTGTAAGTTGGCTCTAATGTGCAGGGAGTGTCTGAGAAAGTAGGATAACATATAGTAAACTAAACTTTATGTGGGAATGCGGAGTTTGGACTATACCCGTGAATATATTGAATTACGCAGCGGTCCAAAGAAGCTGTGTGCCTTACTCTTGCTTGGAATTCATTTAATATATGTCCTCTGGTTCAGGTGGTCAGTTGGGGTATTGAGTGTAGAAGGGGGATACAATCTTATAGTTGTACAAGACGTTTTTAGAAACATAGATAGAAACATAGACAATAGGTGCAGGAGGAGGCCATTCGGCCCTTCAAGCCAGCACCGCCATTCATTGTGATCATGGCTGATCGTCCCCAATCAATAACCCGTGCCTGCCTTCTCCCCATATCCCTTGAGTCCACTAGCCCCTAGAGCTCTATCTAACTCTCTTATAAATCCATCCAGTGATTTGGCCTCCACTGCCCTCTGTGGCAGGGAATTCCACAAATTGAAATTTGAGGCTGCATTTGGAGTATTGTGTTCGGTATTGGTCACCCTGCTATAGGAAGGACGATGTGAATCTAGAAAGAGGGCAGTGAAGATTACGAGGATGTTGCCAGGGCTTGATGGGCCTCAGCTGCAGGGAGAGGCTGGGCAGGCTAGGAATTTATTCTTTGGAAATTCATGAGGCTGAGGGGGTGATCTTATGGAGGTGTTTAAAATCATGAGGGGGATAGATAGGGTGAATGCACAGACTATTTTACCCAGAATAGAGGAATCAAGAACCTGAGGACAAAAGTTTAAAGTGAGATAGGAAACATGGAACCTGAGGGGCAAGTTTTTCACACACATGGTGCAGGTATATGGAATGAGCTGCCCGTTGAGGCAGGTGCTATGAGAATATTTAAATCATTTAGACAGGTACATGGATAGGAAAGGTTGAGAGAAATATGGGCCAAGCGTGGGCAGGTGGGAATAGTGTAGATGGGGCACTAGAAAATTGAGCTGAAGAGCCCGTTTCCATGCTGTATGGCTCAATGACTCTAATAATCTTATTCACATTAAAATCTCTTTTAAACATGAGGCAAGCATGATGGATCCGATATCCAAATATTTACCTTTTTATTCCAACTTAATTGCAGGCCAAATTATGGATTTTTTTTTTACGTATCTGCTTGACTAACTGGATGATATCTTTAGCAAGCGCCTACTCAAACATTTGTGGAGTTTAATTTGAAACTGACAAAGGCTATACGAGCATAGTTGCATATTAGATGGTTATCTATTATTATCTGTAATTAAATAAAACATAGAACAGTACAGTTCACTGCTTCCCCTCTGTGATTCCTCCTTCCCGCTGACAAAATAGGGTCTAGACACAAAACGTCACCCATTCCTTCTCTCTAGAGATGCTGCCCATCCTGCTGAGTTACTCCAGCATTTTGTGTCTATCTTCCATTTAAACCAGCATCTGCAGTTCTTTCCTACACATTTTGTCTGCTGCACTGCAAAATCTCCTCAACGTCCAGGTATGTCTGCTTTGAAGAAGTTCTCCTCATTCTCCGTCAAGAGTTCAGCAACATCCTCTCTCACTGCTTCCCCCTTTGTCATTCCTGCTTCCCTCCGACAAGGGTCCCGACCCGAAAAGTCACCTATTCTTTCTCTCCAGAGATGCTGCCCATCCCGCTGAGTTACTTCAGCGTTTTGTGTCTACCATAGAACAGTACAGCACAGGCTCTGTGATCCCTCGATGTCTGCTGATTGTGATGCCATTATAAACTGCATATCTGCCTACATGTTGTCTATATCCCTCAATTGTCTTCTTGTTCACGTGCCTTGCCTTAATGCCTCTTAAATGATGCTATTGTATCTGCTTCCATCTTTTCCCCTAGCAGCGTGTCCCAGGCACCTACCACACTGTGTGTGAAAAACAAAATCCAGATCGCCCCATTATGGGAAAGATGTGAAGGCTTTGGAGAGGGTGCAGGAGAGGTTGGTCAGGATGAACCTCTGGATTAGAGAGTATTACGAGAGGTTGGGCAAACCTGGATTGTTTTCTTTGGATTGTTGAGGGCTAAGGGGAGACCGGACAGAAGCTTACAAAAATTAAGAGAGGCATCAATAGGGTGGGCTGTCAGAAACCAAGATAGTATAGTCAAATACCAGCTGTCAGAGATTTAAGGTGAAAGGGAGAAAGTTTAAAGAAGATGTGCAGGGCAAGGTTTTTTTTTGTAACACACAGGGTGGTGGGTACCTGGAACTCTTTGCCAGGGCTGATACGGCGGTGGCATTTAGAAAGACATATGGATATGCAGGGAATGGAAAGATGTGAACCATATGCAGACAGATGTGATGAGATTATCTTGACGTCATGGTGGGCATTGACATTATGGACCAAAGGACTTGTTCCTGTGCTGCACTCTTCTATGTTCTGTGCAGATGATGCTTTCCCATCTCATCATTATACAAAGTTGTCAAGGTTACAATTGCCCACTTTAATTAAAGGTGCAATTCTTGTCTAGATTGCAGATCAGCTGTCAGTTTTAGCTTGCCAGGCTCCCTTTGTAAATGTAAAGCACTTTGGTCAACGAGAGTTGTTTTTTAAATGTGCTATATAAATAAATGTGACTTGACTTGACTTTGTAGAAAACTAGACCAAGTGGGTCCCGTTGGGCCCCGTCCCCGAAAGTGGGGGGAGGGGGGGCGGGCTGTGGGGGTGGGGGGGGGGGGGGGGGGGAGGGTTTGGCCCCTCCCACATTCCTGCCGTGCCCAAACACCAGGACCGAGGGACCAAAATGCAACCAGAACTTGATGAGCAGCCCCTCAGATATTGGTAGAGGGGCAGCAACCTCATTACTGTTGGCAATGTCCCATTGTGATGTTATTGTGGCAGTTGGCAGCCATCTTAAGAGCCCATTGTGATTTGTGCACGGTGAGAGGCATTGTGACATCATCACTGTGAGAAGGCTGGAAGCTGTCTGTGAGAAAGCGGTTTTGGCTGTTTTTAAAATTTCAACGATTATAAGTTCGGAAATATAGGTAGAAATGTGACGGGAAGATGTTTATCGCCACCAGGGGAAAAATGTGAGTAGGATGTGTGAAAATGGGAAGGCTGTGGCCTAGCATTTGGAAGAAGATAGAATTAACCAGATTGGCACACATACACACAAACAAGACGAAGACTTTTAGTAATATAGAGATAAAATTCACAAAGCTACATGACTGAGGCCAATTCAGAGCAAATGTACAAAATTCTCATGTAGATTGAGAGGGTTTTTTTTTTCACTATCTCCTTCATCATTCCTGCTTTCCATATATGTCTGTCCTTGAGGGAATTTAATACCCTCACAGTCTTCACATAATTTGTTCTCCTTTAATTAGTCAGGAGGGGTAGACAAATGGTTGGCACTTTCAACAATGAATATCTTTGATGAGCAAAGAGGAAAACTTTGTGATAAACTGGAATCGTCTCAAGCCAATCAAGATGTATTAGTCATTTTTTATGAAGTGACTTTATCTTAACTGCTCAAATATGATGGCCTTGTTCCGGAATAAGGAATGAAAGCTTTGGTTTTGAGTAATAACAATACCACTGGATAACAGAACCACAAAGGAGTGCTGCATTACGGAGTATGAAAATCATTTACAGCGTTAAATGGAGCACAATTACGCTCTCTAATCGTTGCCAAAAACTCATTAGATATTATTGCATTTTATTCGAAGAAATTGCTTTATATTTGTAAGAGTAAGTGTGCAGTTTGTGCAGTATGACACATTTCACTGTCTTTGCTTGTCAACAAATTTTATAGGCTGTGAAATGGATTTGTGTTTTGGACGGGCAATTGTTTTTGATACCAGAATGATAATCAAAGTTCTTATTTCATCTGGCATGCGAATATGAGAATGAGTTGAGCTTTCATTTCATTTTCATGCCACCGGCCTGCTCCTGGATCTTTTTAGTTGCTTGTCTTTCTGGATAATGCTTTCTTCTGCACAATTCAGATCATTAATTGGCAGAGACCACTCGCATCAAAGCAGCATTAACGGGAGAGTTGATGTCAGCTTTGACATTGATTAAAGATATTCTAACCTTGCCTGACTGATAACCATCCATCCTCAAGACTGGTCTTTAGTTTATTCAGTTTCTGCACCCCACAGACGTACTGCTGTTCTTGGCTTCGTGTGTGTGTGTGTGTGAGAGAGTTTCGCTCTCTGGACATTTCACACAACCCAGTCAAAGCTCCTCATACCACATAGCTTGGATGCTCCTCTCTATGTATTGTAGAATTTGTAGACCATCCTTTTAATAAACTTTGAAATACTTTGTAATTTGCAAATTCAATGTAACTGTTGGGATCAGACTGGTCCTTGCTGAACTGTAGGCTTGGGTGATTTCACAGAGATGTATGTCGCCACATTAGATCAAGATTGTGGTTGTGCTGACAGAGTTTGATATTGTTAGATCAAAAACATTGCCTATGAGAGGAAGGTTTGGAAAAAGAATGGTTGTTTTCTTTGGAATAGAGGAGGCTTTGGAATGCTTCATTCAGTACTACAAAATTACAAGGGCACTGGGCAGAGTAAATGGACACCTCGGTCCTTAGTAGAGAGAAGTGGCAGCATGGTGGCACAGTGATAGCTACTGCCTTACAGCGCCAGAGACACGGGATCGATCCTGACCACGGCCGCTGTCTGTACGGAGTCTGTACGTTCTCCCCGTGACCTGTGTGGGTTTCCTCCCACACTCCAAAGACGTGCAAGCTTGTAGGTTAATTGGCTTCGTGTTAATGTAAAATTGTCCTTAATGTGCAGGGATCGCAGGTCAGTGCGGACTCGGTTGGTAAAATGGCCTGTTTCCGTGCTGTACCTCTTATAAAAAATAAAAATATATATATTTTTTAAAAGATCAAAAACCAGGGGACTTAAATTTAAATTACATAATTGGTAGAATAGCTAGTGGGGAGATGATCTTTCTTCAGTTTTTATCAAGTGAGTAGTGGGTGTCGGTATGAAAGAGCAGCAGAAGCAAAAGACGTCACATTTAAAGTTACCTGAACTTGTACTTGAAGGAGAAACAAACGGCAAGGTCCCATGCTGGAAGATTCAGCTAGACCGGGCAACTATTTTCTGATCGGCACTGGCATGATCCATGTATTGGCCACCTTTTGTCGTGAATTTCCAATGGTTCTATGATTTTGCTGATGTATTGACTGACAATCCATCTTATCTAAATGACATCTCTTTATATAAGAACTGAGCTATTAAGATTGTTTGAGAAAATAAATCATTGCCAGAGCAGAAAACTTGAAATAAAATTGGGTGTAGATAAAGATGCATCTCTGGCGGAGGTACACAACTTGAGCAACTTCCAACTATCCATCACTTTAATCTGACCTCTCCGAGTTTGAAACCTTACATGGTTCCAACAAACTCAGCATTAGCTTAAACAAACACATCTCATCTTCTGGCTAGGCGCATTACAGCACACACTCTGATTTCGCCAATTTATGTGTTTATTGGTGAATATTGGTTGGTTATATGACTTGGGGGGGCACCAATCTGATTCTATTCTTTCCCTCTCAACCACCCGAGCATACCCAGCCAGATTCAGCCAGCATGTGTTTGGACTCTTGGCGGATTTTCACCCAGTTCATTAGCTGTTTGCATCCTCGCTGTCTTCCCGGTAAAGAATGAATAGACCACCTGGCATTGACCTTGTCACCAAATGTGGACAAGCACGTTCAGCCTCGGCATAGTGGACCTTGCAAGTCCTCCTCATCAGTGTCTGCGGACTTGTATCTAAATTGAGAGAGTTGTCCCACAGAATAGTCAAGCAACAGTTTGACCTAGTGTTTCTCACCAAATTATAACTTAACAAAAATTCTTGGGTAGATCTGTCTCTCCAATAGAACACACCTACCAGAGGTTAATATACAGACGGTAGGTTTAATCCTTGGAGTCATCGACAACAACTGCAGACCACATGCAGTCTTATGGCATTGCATCACACACGGGCAAGGAAATTTCATCCTAGTTATCACTTCCTATCTTTCATCAGATTCAATGTTCTTCCATTTAAAAAATCGTTTAAACTTAAAGTAATGCAGATTGTATTCTGGTGGAACCTTCAGGGACCATCACCAGGAATTAAACGGCCGAACCACCAGTGACAGAGCTAGTTGTTCGATAGGATGTCAGATTACACTTGTAGCAGGTCATGAGTGACCCAACATGATGGACAAGCCTATTGACTCTGTCTTCGCCAATCCTACGGTGGGAAATGCAGCTTTCCAAGGTAGCATTGGTCAAAGGGACCAGTGCACAGTCATTGTGACGACCTACTGTAGTGATAATTGCTCCTTCATGGTCACTGTGTCTGAATCCTGGAACTCCCTACCAAGCAGTGTAGTGTGATTGATCTTTACTGGAGGACTGTAATGACTGTAAAGTAGTATCATAATTGGTAGTGCTGGGCACTACTGCCTTGAGGGCACTGGTGTGCAGTAAATGTTAGCTTTGTCACCAAAATCCACATTCCAGAAAATGTATTAAAATACCAAAGCCACTGATATTTAGGATAGGGCTTTTTATCCCAAGGCTTTTTACAGAGCCAATACTTCAACCAAGCAAGATCAAGATAATGTTTTAATGTATGAAACTTAATTGAAAGTGCCATCCAGTCTGGTGCTAAAACATGGATAATTTTGGAAGTGGATTCAATGATAAAGCAGAGTCTTAAGAGAAAGGTTGATTAAGTTGAGCTTGCATTGGCTACATACAGACCAGCACACAGATGTAAATAACAGTAACTTTCAAGGGGAATTGGTTAAATATCTGAAGGTGAAATCATCTTCAGGGCTGTGGGATGAAAGTTGAAGAGCAGATCAAAATGGATTTCTTTGTGCAAGAGATATGTGTATTCTTATATTGGGCTAACTCGCAAATTCTCCTTTTTGCTGTCATGTTTTATGATTCAATGAATTCTGATTTATTTGCTGCTTTTACTGAATAGCTTAACCTGTCATCTGAAGTAAATAGCTTCAGAATTTAATTAGAAAGTTCAGATAGCTTTTCCAAAGTGCAAGAGCTTAAGTGCTTTTATGAATGTTCTTCTGAACTGGAGACTAAATTACTTCTCATATCCACATTCTACGATATATAATTTTTAAGATGCATGGACTACATAGAGCGCAAATCATCATCATGGCTGTCTGGCTGCTCATTGTGTGCTGAGGATTTATTTGACATTAGATGAAGTTGGGTCACAGCTTCAGACGGGAGGGGTGGTCCCCAAACCAATATTCCACTCCCTCTCCCTCTTCCTCTTCCTCTCCCTCTCCCCCTATCGAGTGCGGCATCTCCACTTCCGCAGTCAGTGTGATCTCTGCACTTATCAGAAATTACGCAATCAGCGCGACCTCTGCAATCTCCGGAAATTAGGCAATCAGCACAACCTGTCCACTAAGCGGCAGTCACAAAATGAGCGGGACTTTTGGACTAAACACAGTCTGACCTACTAAAGTATTTATTCCTCCCAAACACAGTCGAACCTAACAAAGCATTTATTCCTTCCAAACACAGTCGGGCCTAATAAAGCATTGCAGTTTCAAGCACAGGCAGGGCAGCAGGCCAAACAACTCATGGCATTGTCATATCATTTCATTTCCAATTAAGCATTGCACTTTCTAGCACAGGCAGGGCAGTTGGCCAAACAACCAATGGCATTGTCATTAAGGGCTAACAAATCATTTATTGCAAGTACATTGCAGACTTACAGTTCAGTTGATTCACAGCTTAGAATAACAGTCGTGGCCTCCTTCTCACAATCTTGCAGAGTGACTGACTCACATCCAGGCATCCGGGGTTTTATAGTCCTTGCCCCCCCCCCCCCCTCAAGGGGCGTTACCTTAATCGTGGTGATTGAATGCGAGAGGACCAATCAGCTGATCTCAAGGTTTTTTAAACACTCATTACTTTTTTATTTTTAATCGATGGGAAAAATCCTCAGGGCTGGCTCAGCGGAGGAGGACTGTGAGGAAGATGCACAAAAATCACAGCGATAAGGGTAGCGGTTTTTCTAAAATCAATTTACGGCGCAGACAGGTCAAGATGAGACTTTTAATTATATAGATGTTACCATTACATTTGAACTAAATCAATTTGGTCAATTTTTCAGCATTTTGGATTCCCCAGCAAGGTGATAATTTATCCCCCATCCCCATGATAGCAGTTCTACTGGCAAAGCACGGGTTGGGACCCTGTTATGATAAAGGGCAGGAAAGAGATGCTTCCAAGTCAGGAGGGTGTGTGACTTGAGGGGAATGTGGTGGTGCTCTTATGAGCCTGCTGCCCATGTTCAATTTAGTGGTTCATTTTCCATGTTTGGAAGGTGTGGTCAAAGTAGTCTCAGTAAGTAACTGCAGTGCGAGTTGGAGGGGGTATGCTTTAAACCAGTGTGCACCGTTGTTGAAGGGGATGTATGATGAGATTTGGTTTGGGTTGGTGCCATGGGCTGCTTTGATCTGGATGCCATCAGAGCTGCCAACAGGTTAGTCACGCAATGCAGGACATCCACATCTGAATCTGTGTTTATAACATTTACATGTCTTGTCCAATTGCGCTTCTAATCAATGGTGACCCCGGGACATGGCAAGGGTAATGCCATTGAATGACAAAGGAAGGTAGGTGGTTGGACTCTCTTGTCACACATGGTGATTGCTAGGCACTTGTCGGGTAATAGTGCTACTTGAGGCCATGCCTGAATGTTATCTAGGACTTGCTTCATGTTGCTCAGGAGGTGTGAATGACATTGAACGACACAGAACATCCTTGATTCTGACCTCTTGAAGAAGGAAAGGTTTTTGATGAATCGATTGAAGATTGTTCGAGTTGGTAAACTGCCCTGAGGAACTCCTGCAGAGAAGTCCTGGTCATCAACTGTACGGAGTTTGCCCATTCTCCCTGTGATGACGACGGGGTTTCTCCGGGAGCTCCATTTTCCACGAGTTCCACGATGGGCAGGTTTGTAGGTTAATTGGCTTCTGTAAATTCATACTCAGTGGGCCGAAGGGCCTGTTTCCACACTGTATCTCTAAACTAAACCATCCAACAATTTATTTTTTAATAATGGATGACTCCAAATGTGTTTTTCTTTGATGCCCATTGACTCCTGTTTTCACAATGATTTTTGATGCTACAATCATTCAAATGCTCTCTTTGTATTATCTCATCTGTTTAAATTTCACACCTTCCATGGTGGGATATGAACTCTGAAATGTTGGTTCTGGCCTCCAGAATATTAGCTCTAGTAATATTCGTTACTGCTTTGCTGCCATCATGTTCATGTGGGAATTACCTTTCCATTCTGAAACTGAACCATTAATCTGTAAACTGAATAATGTGAATACATATTTTCTCCAGATCAGTTTACCAATTGGTTGATTGATTGAAAGATACAGCATGGAAAGGGGGCCTTTGGCCCAGCGAGTCCGCAATGACCATCGATCACCCATTGACATTGGTCCTATGTCACCCCACTCCTGGCACACTAGGGGCAAATTACAAAGAAAAATTAACCTCCAAACTGCACGTCTTTGGGATGCAGGATGAAACCGGATCACTCAGAAGAAACCTACTCAGTGAATGTACAAACTCCATTAAGACAGCACCGGAGGTCAGGATTGATCCCAGGTCATTGGCACTGTGCCAGCTGTGCTACTGCCTCTTCTTCTTGCGTATGGCGTGCACAGCCTAAAGTTGGAGACACCAAAACACTACATCCATTTGTTTGTGCAAATCGGGTTGATTGCATTACAGTTGTCGAAACAGGGTGGACCACGTGAAGGTTGCAATCTCCAACCCCAGTTGTGCTACTGTGCCGCCCCCATAAATATAGTAAAATACTTCATATAGTTAGATTGTAATAGCTGACCCAGAAGCTCAATTCTGTTCTTTTGAAGTCCAACTGTTTACCACATTGGACAGGAGATTTAAATGGTGTCTCTGGGGCTAATTTTGAGCTGTTATAACTCGGCCTGTTTCAGGTTGATGGAATTTATTTATTGAATTGTTTAGAGAATTAATAAAATTATGCTTGTCCGAAGTGTTTACTCTCCCTTGAGAAGGAACAGTTTAAAATGCTATTCATTGAACAAGA
Source organism: Okamejei kenojei (assembly GCA_035221665.1). Taxonomy (NCBI): domain Eukaryota; kingdom Metazoa; phylum Chordata; class Chondrichthyes; order Rajiformes; family Rajidae; genus Okamejei; species Okamejei kenojei. The sequence continues at coordinate 19,582,549 of CM069163.1, forward strand.
ACCAAGCACTGTTGTGCATACATTTTTTGATGCAGCATTAAACATTGCTGTGTTACCATCGCAATTTAAAAATAAACTGCATCAAATGTACATGGTGTTTGCTGCCGTCTGGTCAACTTGTTAACATTAGCAGAATTAACTTTTTGATTAATTTTATATCTGGACTTCATAAAATTGCATAGAAAATAAAGCCCTTTACTTCTGGTGTTTGCTGAAGTTTGTGTTCCTGAGGAGACACCTGTAACCCTATTTTGTCCAACTGTACCAAGAGGTTTTTTTCCTCCACATGTAGTTAAAAATGTGTCAATGCTATTTTCATTTATTTTTTATAGGCTCTTTCATATCCTAGCCACTCTGAGTAAATTAGTTTCTCCAGTAATCTCTGTTTGACTCATTTGTGTTTATTTTAATTTAAAGGGTAGATATTTGTACTGAGTCACTTGCACTAATCCCCGCAACATTTGTTTTAATCTTGTCCGTGAAAGAAAATGGGTCTCTTTTTATATTTATTTTAGCGTTGCAGTATAGCAATAGTCAGAGAATGATACAACAATGAAACAGGCCCGTAGGCCCAGCTAGTCCATGCTGACCCAAACTCTCCTTTGCACCATTTCCTTCGTAATAAATAAACACTGACAATTATGAATGGAAAATGCTGGAAAAACTCAGCGGGTTGGTGGAAGGACAGGGGGTTTGTGGGGTGCAGGGTAGGACCATCAGTTAAGCGAAAATTTCAGGCGGACACCTTTCATCCTGGTATATATTGGTGGATCTTTTATAGCTACTATTTACTAAAATTGTACTTGCATTGGCATCTTCCCTACCCATGTTGTTCAGCCTTCAGAAAGGGAGAGTTCAAGTAAATATGCTTTGACACTCTTCCAGCATCCAAATTCTCAGATAATGTCGAATCTCGTTTACTGTGCTACTCACGTACCAGGTTTACTGAATCCACAGATTGTCCTCTGAAATTATACCTTGTTTCTATACCAATTGGCCCACGAATCAAGCTCTGTCATTGCTTTTGTTTGTATTAAAAATACAGCTTACAGTGTGATTCCTTGCATTAGATAAGGTATTTACTTCAAGGTCCAGAGTGGTTTGTTTGTTGGTTAAAACAGATGATCAATTTTTTTTAAATATAACTTTCTGCCCCTCTTAAAAGTGAGCCAGGAAAATGATGCTGTTGGTGTCGATTACGTTCAAGTGTTTGTTCATTTAAAAATAGAATATTGGCGCGCTGCGTACTGTGCACTATGGTCACATGCGCGCACGACACATGCCAACCCTGCATGCACACACACCCATACACAGACCCACATCTTCCTCGCCTATGCACACCCACACAGTGTCAACTATTCCCATTAGAGATTTCAATAGCTGTATTTACAATGAGCTATGTAAATTTATCTTTCAGGAGTCAAAAAGTGCATTCAATTATCATACGTACTGACAATGGAACAATGAAATTCCTACTTACAGCAGCTTAACAGGCCCGTAAACACAATTATAATTAAAAAATTAAGAAAATAAATAACAGTAATTGTTATAATAATTTTTCCTGCAATTATCTTTTAACTATCCTCTACCCCACATCTATATCGCAATTATTTCATAGTCTCATGCAACGACAGACAACATGTATTCTTCTAGCAGAGATTTTTTTTCGCCCAGGGTGGTTGAGACTAATTTTAGAGACCCTGCCTATATTCTGACATCAGCTAACTCCATAGAGATGATGAATTAGATTGAAGACATCCCTGATCTTTGCAGCCCACGTTCTGTGTGTCACTGGGATAGCTGCGATGCTGTCAATTACTGTAGGCACATACTGTGTCTACAGACAATACTGTTAATGAACACACTTAAAAGCATGTAAGTGATTCGGTTCAATTATTTTTATTTCTGGGAAAAAAATCCAATGGGCACTACCTGCCTAGTTATAGGTTTGGAATTTGTGAACCCATTTATGGTTCTGTTGCCTTGGTTATTTACAGTGGAGTAGGGCAGCATGTATTGCTGTGGCATATCATCTCCTGTTTCACTATCTTTAGAATATGATTATTTATCATTTGGATTTTTAATATCTTATGAAATATTTTCCTGTAGTATTCAATCTTTTCCTGTTATTTTTATTTAATACTTGCCGTTGAACAAACATGTTTAATGAGCAATTGTTATTGTGCTGGCATATATAACCTGTTCCCTGTACTGAATGCTGACTATTGGATATATAAAAGAATGCTTGAATTTATATGGGACAGTACACCACGGGAACAGGCCGTTCGGCCCACAATGTTTGCACTGAACACGATGCAAGGTTAAACTGATCGCATCTGCCTGTGCATGGTCCATATCCTTCTATTCCATGCAGTTGCATGTACTAAAAGCCTCAAACACCACAATCATATCTGCCTCCACCATCACCCCTGCCCCCCACCACTCTCTGCATGAAAACAAAACTTGCCCCGCCATTAAACTTTTCCCCTCTCAACTTATAGTTTTGCCCTCTAATGTTGGACAATTCCACTTGGGGGGGGGGGGGGGGGGGGGGAAGGTTCTGACTGCCTACACTATCTGTGCCAATCATAATTGTGTATACTTCTGCCAAGTCTCCCCTCGATAGCTGATGTTCCAGAGAAAACAATCCAAGTACACAAACCTCTCACTATGGCTGAAACCCTCTCATCCAGGCAGTGTTCTGGTAAATCTACTCGGTCCCCTCTCCAAAGTCTCTACACCTTTCCTCCAATGGAATGACCAGAACTGCACCTAATAACCCAAATGCGGCCTAACCAAAGTCATGTAGAGCTGAAGGTAGACAAAAATGCTGGAGAAACTCAGCGGGTGAGGCAGCATCTATGGAGTGAAAGAAATCGGCAACGTTTCGGGTTAAACCCTTCTTCAGACTGATGTGAGGCTGTGTGTGGGGGGGGGGGGGGAGGAAGAAAGGATGAGGCGGAGCCAGCGAGCTGAGGGAGAGCTGGGAAGGGGAGGAGAAAGTAAGGACTACCTGAAATTCGAGAAGTCAATGTTTATACCGCTGGGGTGCAAACTGCCCAAGCGAAATATGAGGTGCTGCTCCTCCAATTTACGGTGGTCCTCACTCTGGCCAAGGAGGAGGCCCAGGACAGAAAGGTTGGACTCGGAATGGAAGGGGGAGTTGAAGTGCTGAGCCACCGGGAGATCAGGTTGGTTAGTGCGGAGGTGCGGGTTTTGGGGAGGGAATCAGAAATTGGATCAAACTGCTCTACACCAACATCCGTAGTGCAGTCCAAATCAATGGGTGGGAATCAGACAGTTTCCCTGTTAAGGTCTGGAGTTTAGGCAGGGTTGCCCTCTCTCTCCTGTCTTGTTTGTCTGCTGTATTGAACCTTTTGCTGAATCCATCAGGAAGGATGCAAGCATAAGAGGAGTGACATTGCCAGGCAGTGGGGGCATTCAAGTACAGACATCCCTGTACATGGACGATGTCGCTGTCTTCTGCTCGGATCTAGGGTCAGTCCGCAGACTGATTAGTATCTGCGACCAGTTTGAGTCGGCCACGGGAGCCAGGGTGAACCGCAGGAAGAGCGAGGGCCATGCTCTTTGGCAACTGGCCCGACAGATCCTCCGTCCCTTCACCATCAAGCCTGACTTCTTGAAGGTGCTGGGGATCTGGTTCGGGGGGGCTGAGGCATGTAACAAAAATTGGCTGGAGCGGATAGCCAGGGTGGGGAGGAAGCTGGAGCTGTGGAGGCAACGCTCCCTCTCCATAACGGGAAAGAATTTGGTCATCAGCTGTGAGGTGCTCTCGGAGCTGCTGTACTTGGCACAAGTGTGGCCTGTCCCTCCCTCCTACGCCACAGGGATCACCCGGGCCATCTTCCAGTTCATCTGGGGGTCGAGGATGGATCGGGTGCGACGGGCCACAATGTACAAGTCGGCAGACAACGGGGGTAAAAGCGTGCCCAACGTCGACTTATTCTGATGGCCACCTTCGTGTGTGGCTGCATCAGGCGGAGTGTAGAGCCAAGGCACGTGGCAGCAAGTGTCACTACCTGCTGAGGTTCTACCTGTCCCCGGTGTTGAGAAGGATGGGCCTGGCGCAGGTGCCACGCAATGTGCCAGTCAGCTGGACATTGCCGCCCCATCTGTCGTCGGTGGAAGGGTTCTTCCGGACCAACACCTTTGACCACATGTCCATCGGGCAGTGGTCAGCACAGAATGTCCTGCAGGCACTGCAGGGAAAGGACTCTATGGACCCGGTGGCGTGGTTCCCTGAGCAGACTGCCCAGCATCATCGCCAGAACTCACCAACAAGCACCAAGACCTGGCTTGGCTGGCGGTGAGGGGAGCCCTCCCAGTCAGATCCTTCCTGCAACCGTTGGAACCTCACTGCCAGCGCACGCTGCCTCGAGACGGCTGCTATGGCGAGGAGACGGTTGCCAACCTCTTCACAGAGTGTGGGTTTGCTAAAAGAGTCTGGAGAAAAAATGCAAGGGTCCCTGGTACGCTTTATCCCGAACAGCTCCGTCACAGAGGACTCGGTGATTTACGGACTGTTCCCAGGGACACATTCAGAGACTGACATAGAGTGCTGCTGGAGGGTCATCATCTCGGTAAAAGACGCCCTTTGGTCTGCCCGAGCGTTGTTCACACACCCAGCAGAGCGAGATTTCCGTCAGGGAATGTTGCCGATGGCCGCTGCAGACTGCAGGAGTACGTGCTGAGGGACGCACTGAAGCTCGGTGCAGCCAACGCCAAGGCTCGGTGGGGGAGGGCCACAGTCTAACGCCCTTCCGCTGCTGGACATGGGGGGCACGGTATGGTGGAGACGCCCCTCAATATAAGGGAAGGTATCCCACGCCACTGTGGCACGAGTGGGGGACTATTTGTGGAAATTTGGGGGAAAGAATGTCTAAACTGTATTGATCTATGTACATCCTCCGAAAATGTCGGATGGATTTTCCGCAAGGTAATGTA